>CANSNZ010000067.1:0-1300000 GCA_947646795.1 Beta lomatogona | reverse complement strand
ATAATATAATAATAATAAATAAATAAGAATAATAATTAATAAATAATAATAATAATAATAATAATAAAAATAATAAATAATAAATAATAAATAATAAATAATAAAAATAAATAATACATAAAAATAATAATAATAAATAATAACAATAATAATATTAAATAATAATAATAACAATAACAATAATAATAATAGTAATAAATAATAACAATAATAATAATAATAACAATAATAATAATAATAATAATAATAATAATAATAATAATAATAATAATAATAACAATAATAATAATAAGTATTGATAATTATTATGTTAATACTTATTGATTATTATTGATAATTATTATTTTAGAAAATTAAATATACAATTCAGTTCAGGTTCTCTTATTTCAGTTAATTTAATTTAATTTTAGTTCAGTTTTAATTTCAGTTCAGTTAATTTAATTTCAGCTCAGTTCAGTTAGTTTCAGTTCAGTTAATTTAATTTCAGTTCAGTTCAGTTAATTTCAGTTAATTTAATTTAATTTAATTTAATTTCAGTCAAAATAAGTTCAAAAGAACGGGGTTGTAATGATTTCTCTTCAGAGACAATAACACATGGTTTTTCTGAAAAGTAGTATGGGATCATAGATATGTCTCTTTAGAGACAGTAACACATGGGTTTTCTGAAAATTAGTATGGGATCATATATAGAGATGTCTCTTCAGACACAGTAACACATGGGTTCTCTGAAAAAGTAGTATGAGATCATAGAGGTGTCTCTTCAGAGACGGTATCACATGGGTTCTCTGAAAAGGAGTAGGGATCATAGAGGTGTCTATTCAGAGACACTATCACATGGGTTCTCTGGAAAGGAGTTAGGGATCATAGAGGTGTCTCTTCAGAGACATTATCACATGGGATCTCTCAAAAGGAGTAAGGGATCATAGATAATGGACAAAATACTCAAACTTTTATTACAGAAACTCACATTCAACAAAAACTTAAAACATTATTACTCAAACACTCAAATTAAACTAAAACATAATACATTAACACTCAAATATACAACATAATATAATTAATAACGCTCACACCTAAAACATATTACATAGACACTAAAAGCCTAAACATATTACGCCAAACGTAAATTCTACACTCCCGCAAAGTTGTTAAAGTATATTCGCAGATTGTTGATCATTTCATCTTCCCATCATTAGTGCTGATTGTTTGTCCAGGTTGAGGTTTGACGAACGGAATTTGGTCCCTGTCCACCATCCCATCATTGGGTTTGGGGGAGGAGTCATCCACCCCATGGGAACGGTCACGTTGCCAGTCCGAGTTGGTGAGAAGGAAGCCTCAAGAACTCTGTTTATCAAGTTCTTGGTGGTCCGAGATTTTACAGCTTACAATGTCATTCTTGGACGACCAACCCTGAATCATGTCAAAGCTGTGATAGTAACTCACCTGATGTTGATGAAGTATGAGTGTGATGACGGCAAGATTGGCTCCTTGTATGGAGACCAACAAAGGCTAGGGAATGTTACCTAACTACTCAAAACCATCATCATGGAAAACCGATAAGCAAGACCGGACGCAAGATTCTTGGCGAAAAGGAAAACGTCCGGAAAAGAGAAAGAAGCGGACGAAGGTTCATAGCGAAAGGAGAACGTGCAGGGCGGAAGAAAGAAACAGACGAAGATGACCAGCGAGAGGAAAACGTCCGGATTAAAGCCGACCATTGAGAGCCCTCGAGCGCCTCTTGCTCCCTCGAGGAAGGCGTCCGAACATCTCCCCAAAGAAGAAGAGGAAATATGAAATCATCAAGGAAGAACCCTCCTCGTCTGAAGAAGTTATGGCCATTATGGGACTATCGGTAGAACGTCCGAGAGCCGTAGAAGCCCCTGAAGAAGTATTTCCGGATGAAGCTCGTCCGAAAGGACCCTCAAAGTGGGATCTTCGCTCGATCCTGGTTTGAAGGGTCGATCTAGTCCACTTGTTGAAAGAGTTTCAAGATGTGTTTGCCTATTGCGTCGAAGAGATGCCGGGAATTGATCCGAAGTAGCCGTCCACCGTTTGAATGTCGACCCAAATTTGAAACCGGTTCGTCGAGAAGAAGAGACATTTGAGACCGGCTAGAAACCAGGCCGTTGACCAAGAAGTCCGAAGTTCTTGGAATCCAAGTTCATTAAAGCAACTTACTATCCGGATCGGATAGCAAATGTGGTTATGGTGCCGAAGCCCAATGGCAGTTGGAGAATGTGTGTGGACTACACGGACCTCAAAAAGGCATGTCCTAAGGACAGGTTTCCCTTTGCCTAAGTTGGATCGTCTAGTAGACTCCACGGCCGGCCATGCTTTCTTGAGCTTCATGGACGCCTATTCGGGTTTTCATCAAATCCCCATGTGGCCGGAGGATCGGGACAAAACGTCCTTCATTACCGAAAAGGGCCGTACGGGCTGGGCGTGAGGATGCCATTCGGCTGCGTAATGCTCCGGCCACTTTTCAAAGATTGATCAATGATGTTTTTCAGCCACGATTAGGGCGAAATATGGAGGCATATATTGACGATATGATAGTCAAGAGCCGTCAAGAAGAAAGTCATGTAGATGATTTGAGAGAAACTTTTGAAACTCTCGGGAAATACAAGTCGAAGTCGAATCCCAAAGAAATGTGTCTTTGGGGTTTTGTCGGGCAAGTTTTTAGGTTTCTTGGTGGATCGAGAGGGGAATAGAAGCCAACCCCGAAAAGATTCAAGCTGTTCTAGACATGAAGTCTCCTTCGAAGGTAAAAGAGGTGCGAGTGACGGGATGTTTGGGCCCCCTTGGACGATTTTTGTCTAAGTCGGGCGACAAGTGCCATCACTTCTTTGCCACGATCAAGAAAAAAGCCAAGTTTGAATGGACGGCAGGAGGAAAAAGGCCCTTGACAGGGTCAAAGATCATCTTCAACAACTTTGCCTAGGTTGGTCGATCCCGTAGAGGGGAAAAATTGTTTGTATACTTGGTTGTATCCGCTCAGCGGTGAGTGCCGTCTGTTGGGTGAAAGAGAATCCGTCCAGATTCCAATATACTTCGTGAGTCACGTGCTCAAGGACGCGGAAAACCGGTATACTAATGTTGAAAAGTTTGGATTGGCCTCGTCATGGCCGCCAGAAAGCTAAGGCCCTACTTTTTGGCGCACAATATACTCCTCTATACTTGATCGGCCTTTGAAGCAAGTTAACGAGAAGATGGAAGGCTGGCTTGGGCGAATGTTAAAATGGGCGGTTGAGCTCAACATGTTTGATATATCATTCGAACCAAGGAAGGCCATTAAGGGACAAGCCTTGGGCGATTTTATAGTTGAGCTTACTCGGCCAACCATAAAGCAAATATCCGATCCAGCTAAAGGAAGGAAGCATTGGACGCTCATGGTTGATGGATCGTCCACGATCAATGGGAGTGGAGCGAGGGATCATTTGTCAATCTCCCGAAGGGGACAAATTTGAATATGCATTAAGATTCCAATTCAAAGCGTCCAATAACGAAGCTGAATATGAAGCACTCTTGGGCTGGAATCAAAATGTGCAAGGCGGCTGGAGTTGTAGAAATTGAGGCAAAATCGGACTCTCTCCTAGTTGTCGACCAGGGTCAACGGAGATTTTGAATGCAAAGAAGCATCAATGAGCAAATATATGCGAGTCGAAGGATGAGATTGAGCCACTAAAACTATTTGTTCTCGACCAAATACCCAGTCGAGAAAATCATCAAGCCGACGCTCTCTCAAAGTTGGCCGGCTCGGCCGAGGGTGAGGTACCAAGAACAGTTTTTGGGAAGTCAAACCCAAAAAGAGCATCGACGAAGAGGAGGTTATGTTTCTCGGCCAGGGAATGTCCGGATGGAGCCGATCATTGAATACAAGAAGACGGGGCGATTGCCTTCGGATCTGTAGAGGCCAAGTATGTGAAGGCCGAGACAAGTGGTTTGAACTATGGGACGAGACACTTTACAAGAAGTCATTCAACCGGCCTCTACTCAAGTGTGTCACCGAGAGAAGACGGTTTGGGGGGTCCCGAAAGAGCTCCATGAGGGATCATGTGCATCGCACATTGGGGGAAGAGCCTTAGGCGAGAAGGCTTTAAGGACGGGGGTACTACTGGCCTACCTTAAAGGAGGATGCTATAGGCTATGCAAAGAAATGTGACGGTTGTCGAAGCATGGGAATGTGCATCAGAAGCCGTCCAACTATTTGACCCCCATCTTGTTCCCTCTGCCTTTTGCCAAATGGGGCATGGATATCCTAGGACCTTTCCCTGTGGCCGCTGGGCAAAAGAAGTTTGTGATTGTAGCAGTGGACTATTTCACTAAATGGATAGAAGCTGAAGCCATGCGAGGAATAACAACAAACGACGTCAAGGGCTTCATCTGGAAGAACATTATAACTCGATTTGGCATGCCTCAGTCAATCGTCTTTGATAATGGTCCACGGTTCGAAACGCCTAAGCTGAAAGACTCGGCCGTCGAAAAGAGAAATCAAAGCTCACTTTGCAGCAGTCGCCCACCCACAAGCTAATGGGCAAGTCGAGTCCTTCAACAAGATTCTATCAAATGGAATCAAGAAGAAGTTGGACAATGCCAAAGGGCAATGGGTTGAAGAACTGCAATTGGTATTATGGTCCATTAGAACAACTGCTAAGAATTCTACAGGCGAGACGCCTTTCATGCTAGTCTATGGTACTGAAGCCGTCTTACCCATTGAGATCGAGGAGCCCACCCTACGAGTCATGTTATACACTGAAAGAAGCCAACTGGGCGCATTGCGTACGGCCTTGGACCAAGTCCCGAAGTCGGGGGCAATGCCTTGCTAAGAATGCAATTATATAAACCTGCGTATGGCTCGGGAGTTTAACAAAAGAGTTGTTAGACGACCGTTAAAGGTGGGGATCTTGTTACGAGGAAAATGGAAGCGATTGGACGAGCTAAAGAGTTGGGAAAACTAACACCAAATTGGGAAGGACCTTATCCGATTGTCCGGGAAATACACGAGTGGGACTTTTCGTCCGCAAAGTCTAGATGGACGACCTATTCAGCGTACACGGAATTCGAGACAACTTAAAGAAGTACCACGTCTAGCTCAGGTCCTCGTCAGATATAAGTAGGGTACTTTGTAGTTACTCCAAAGTGCCACGGCACATATTAGTAAGAAAAGAATTGTATACATGCATCTTGGCTTTCAGCCAAGCAAAATCCATATAATACAATTCCTACTATCTTATCTTTTTGTTTATTTTCACCAAGTTGCTTCACTTTGGGGCATTAAAATCAGTTACTCGTCTAAAAGTGACAATAACTTGGACAAAAATACAAACAAAAGCGAACGTCGAGAATTGCTAGCATTTACGCCGAACATCACTCCCTCAAAGAGACCGGCCAATAATGCATATATGGCCGTCAAATTGACAAAACCTCTAGTAAGAAGTAACGTCAATAGTCTCCCGAGAGAAAGGCGGCCTGAAATAAGCCCTTAGTAAAGGATGCTTACTTTCAAAAAATATGGACAACTAGGTAGTCCGAGACCCTAGTAAGGGATCGCTACTTAATGACGAGTGTTGCTCCCTCAAGGAAGCCGGTTAAAACATTATGTGAACATGTATCTAACGCTCGCCCATCAACTTCCCAGCAGGCTCGGCCCGAGTCGGCCGCTCTCCTTCTTAGACTTTAGCTCCCTTCGATATCGATTGAGCTAAGCCCAAGAACGGGGGGATTACAGAAGTACATAGGACGAGCTATTGATCGAAGGTCGTCCAAAAACCCGGATGGCCCCAGACGAAGGTGGCCCCAGGAAGGTGGTCGTCCATGTATGGACGTTCTCCTTCATTGGGTAATCCTCGTCCAAAAAGGGAGGCCAATTCCAGACGAGGATGGCCCCAAGAAGGTGATCGTCCACAATTGGACGATCTCCTACATTGTGTGACCCTCGTCCAAAATTGGAGGCAAATTCCGGACGAAGATGGCCCCCAAGAAGGTGATCGTCCAAGTATAGATGTTCTCCTTCAATGGTTACCCTCGTCCAAAAATTTGTAATCGTTCAATTCTAGGATGGCAACCTTGTCGTTTTCCGTTTTGGCAAGCCGTCCCCAGACGAACCTTTTTTGGTACTTGGATGCATATGCAATTATCAAAGACTCATATTTTAGACCGTCCAATTTTTCAGGACGAGTCACATCTTTACTTGAGATTAAATTTTGTAAATTTTCATGAAAAGCATATCGTCCAATTTTGGACGAAGGTGCTATTATACTTGGTCAAAATTAGTGTTCAGAAAGATAAAAGGCAGGGAATTGACAAAAATATTCTTTCATATATGATTTGTGAAGAATTACAAAGTAGGAGCTGAAGAGTTACAAAGAAGCATGAAAATAAACCTAAGCTTAGGCTTCGTCTTCGAACGGGTCTCTTGGTCGTCTTTAGGGGACTCCACCTCGGCAGCCGGCTTCGTCGTCGACTCTTCAAACTCCGGAGGTTCCTCGGCGCATACCATAGCCCGATGAACGCTCTCTTGATACTCCAGGACGACGAACGAAGGCGGGGACCTCGGTTTCCTCGGCCCAGCATCCCAAAGGCTTTGACGGCCCGATCCTTAGTCGTATTGACGACTTGTTTCAACCCTTCCTTGGCATCGTCGAAGGACTTGGCCGCCTCCTTTCCGAGACGGGCGGTCCTTGCCCTTAGAGAGAATGTTCTCTCTTCTCGGCTCGGCGGCGGCAATAAGAGCGACATCCCTTTCGCCTTTCAACTCATCGAGAGGCGTCTATGATCATCCTTAGACGATCCTCGCTCGGCATATAGTCGGTTGATTTTAACAAGATGATTCTTGTTCTCGAGACTCCGGGAGTGCCGATCTCTTCTCCAAAGCCTCCGAGGGATTGACGATGGAGAGTGTTAGCCATCTCAATATCATGGATGGCCTTGTCGCCCGTCGTAGTCGCCAAATGGATGAGCTGTTTATTCTCTTTTCTAAGCTCCCTCGCCCAATCTTCAGTTAGCATGCTGCGAGCCAGAAGCTGGGGCAAGGAAAACAAGGCAAGTTGTTAGACGATTTGAAAAGCGAAAATTTATACAAGTATAAAACAAGGCAGTCATAAAACAATACCTCGCGTAGAAGTCGAGACATGTAGCCCACGTGCCCGGCGGACGCTCCCCTTAATCCCTTGATGTAGGATTCGGGGAAGCATTTGAAGAGCTCTGCTTCAGCCGCTCTTTCTCCAACCTTGACATTTTGGCAAAGGCGGGGAGAAGACTCCTCGTCCGAATCAGCGGGGGGGAGTTGGGGAATAGCGGGGCCTTTGCCCTTATACGAAAGAGGGGGAGAGTCGATTATCTTGATAGGGAAGACGATGGCTTGTCTATTGGACGGACTCATGGACCGTCCACCGACCCGCATCGTCCTAACTATGTTGGGATAATACGACTCACCGGCACGAAATCGATGCCGTCCTAACAGCTAGGGGCATACGTGGCACTAGCTTTGCCACACGAGCCGCTGAACCCGGGATAGTTCTCGGCAGGCGGCATCAGCTCCGGCGCAACCAAAGCCAAAGCGGACTACTGGGTTGACCTCGCGGAGTCGGCCAGGCAAAACACCTGAGCGGCACGAGTTGCGTGTGCATCCCTTACCTCCTCGGCCGATCCGGCGATTGACGGCTCTCTTTTAAGAGTCTTCGCTTGTGGGGGAGGCATGCTTTTCTCCCCACTCTCGGCCGCAGGAGCCGACTTATCCGCTCTCTTCCTTGTAAAGCCCTTGGGCTTCTTCGGCGAAGGCGGTCAGCGGGCTGCAGTAGGCCTCTTCCTCGGGCGAGGACGACTTCCCAGGTGGAAGCTTGTTTGTAGGAGCATTTTTCGCAAAAAGTTAAGGCATCGGGCGATCGTCCACAAAAAGAAATCACTACTATTGTAAAAATGCGGGACGAGAATGGCCCCAAGAAGGTGACCGTCCAAATATGGACGTTCTTCTATGGCCGACCCTCGCCAAAAAATTGGATGCAAGAATCCGGGCGAGTACGGTCCCAAAGAGGTAACCGTCCAAGTGCCGGGACAATCTCTTCCCTTAGTTGTTCTTCGTCCAAGATTTGGGGCAAAACTCTTGGACGAGCATGACCCCAAGAAGGTGAACGTCCGAGTGCGGATGCTCTCCTTTTTTGGGTGACTCTCGTCCAAGAATGGGACACCAACTCTTGGACGAGCATGGCTCCAAGAAGGTGACCGTCCCAAGTCCGGGCGTTTTCCTTCTTGAGATGACCCTCGTCCCAAGAATTGGTACACCATTCTTGGACGAGCATGGTACTAAAGACGTGACCTCGTCTAAGAATTGAATACCAAATCTTGGACGAGCATGGTCCCAAAGAGGTGACCGTCCAAGTTTGGACGTTCTCCTTCTTGGGGCGACCCTCGTCCAAGATTTGAAAAACAATTCTTGGACGAGCATAGTCCCAAAGAGGTGACCGTCCAAGTTTGGACGTTCTCCTTCTTGGGATGACTCTCGTCCAAGAATTGGGAACCGGTTCTAGGACGAGCATGGCGACAAAGAGCTGGTCGTCCAAGTCTGGACGATTTCCTTCTTTGGGTGATTCTCGTCCAAAATTGGACACCAATTCTTGGACGAGCGTGGGCCCAAGGAGCCGACCGTCCAAGTTTGGACGTTCTCCTTCTTGGGTGACCCTCGTCCAAGAATTGGATACCAATTCCAAAAAAAAAAAAAAAAAAAAATTACCACTTTGTTTCCGCCCTTTTTTGGTGCTGCTCCTTGCATACTCCTTCCACAAATTATACGTGAATTGGGACATGCTTGATTTCTCCCGTCCAAGATGGTTCGAGGCGTTGTCCGCCGAGTCCGAAAATACAAAAAGAAAAAATATATGTGTTCGTCATATGAGTTATGGACGAAGAGTTTTACTTGGATGATTTTAAATATACCTTTATCCTCGGCCAACCGCAAGCCGGCGACCAAGAAGTCGTCTTGGTAAAACATTTCCTTAAAAGGGTATCCAGAGTTAGACGGTCCCTTAAAAGATCGATGGCCGGGTGGAGTACTCCTTCACTGCCAAGTACTCTACCACCTCCTCGTCAAATTCGTCCTCCGGCTCCAGCCAAGACCGCTTCCGTCCGGTATTTGTGACGGATCTATTATAATATACGTAGCTCTACGTGACATAGTCGCCGGACGCCCGTAAAAAAAGATGAAGTCGGCTTTCCAATCGTGCATCTTTGACGATTTCCCCCAAGTTGTCATGAAGCACGGGACGGTTGCTGATCTTGAGCCATGCTCCGGTCCATAGCCCCTAGTACCTTGGACGCATAATGGATATGGGTAAAGGCTTGAAGGGAAAGGGCTAGGCCGCGTAGCTCGCGAGCGGCAATAAACGTCGAGGATGTTGTGCCAAGCGTTCGGTGCCCAGTGGTTATGGCCGATGTGGTAGTCTTTGCAGCACTTGTTCTATGAAGTCGTGAAGAGGAAACCTCGATCCAGCATCTAAGGCTAGTTTATAAACGGCGAAATGGCTCCTGGGAGCACTCGGGATCGTCGCATCGTTATTAGGAATGACAAAGGAGAAGCTTGGCATGGGCATGAAAGACGACAAGAAATTAGGGTCCGGTCCTAGTTTCTCTAACCACTTACGGTTAACTAAAATGAAGCCGGGGGTCGAAAGGGGACCTAAGCGCTTTCTAATCTCGACGAGGTGGTAGAGGCCTCGTGCGATTCTTCGGCGGCCTCGGGATCGCTACCATTATTACCCTCGCCGATCTCCTCCGTATCGGCGTCCCGCCGAAATGCTGGTTTCGGTTTTATTTACGAAGTCTCGCCTCATGGTCCAAAGGAGGCTGTCCAAAGATTGAGCACTTTGGACCTCTCTCGCGTCTTAAGTACACATCGTAAATTGGTTAATGACGCCATCAATGAATCTACGAAGTGCCAATCTTGTCGTACTATCACTAATACGTATGTACTCGCCGCAAGCGTCGATTCACACCCATAAGCTAATTGTCGTATTGCTTTGCGGTACACTTTTGCGGCGACAAGCCAAAACGACGTGGCAATCCCTCTTTGTTCGAACCGGTCGTCATTCCTCACAACTTCATTCATAATACGCTCAAAAACATGTTTTTGCATACGAAATCTACGTCGATCTAACCTACTTGAGTAAACTGGATTTTCTACAAAATAGTCATTGTATAATCTTAAATGACCTTCTTCTCGACCCCCTATCAACCCGAGGTTGAGTACGTCCAACCGGTCTCATTCTAGGAGTGACCGCCGACGGAGGGATTGGGAGATAAGTATGAGTGACATTCTCGATCATGTCATCTACTTGTTTGTTCTCCATATCCCTCATTTCCTCTTCTAAATCATCGAGGAGAAAAAGAGGAAGTTGAACCGATATTAAATTTCTAGGAATTCATTTTAGATTTGTAAGATATCTCGATTTTGGTAAGGGAGATTGTTGTAGAGAATTGTAGATTTTGGTGGGGGGAGATTGCTTTAGAGAATTGTAGAACTACGATCCTTTTTATATATACTAATGGAGGAGCATGGCTTCTCCGAAAAGGAGTAGGCCCTGTTCTTTTGAACTTATTTTCGATTAATTTCGGTTCGATTAATTTAATTTCGAGTTCATTTCAGTTAATTTCAGTTCAGTTAATTTAATTTCAGTTCAGTTAATTTAATTTCAGTTCAGTTAATTTAATTTCAGTTAATTTTAGTTTAGTTCAATCTTATCTAATGTTTCAATTATTATTTTTGTTTTTAATATTACTATTAATATTGTTATTACTATTATTATTATAATTATAATTATAATATTTATTTTTATTTTTTTATATTTCTATTGTCATTATTTTTTATTATTATTGTTATTATTATTATTATTATTATTATTATTATTGTTGTTGTTGTTGTTGTTGTTGTTGTTGTTGTTGTTGTTGTTGTTGTTGTTGTTGTTGTTGTTATTATTATTGTTATTATTATTATTATTATTGTTGTTATTATTATTATTATAATTTTGGTTAATTACAGTATATTAGTATTATATTTTTTGTTAATAATTTGATTGCTATTATTGTCATTGTTATTATTGTTATGAATCATTAATTATATCAAAGCTATAATTTTAGCAAATTGCAATATTTTGGAATTAAAGCACAATAATAATAATAATAATAAAAATTATAATAATAAATAATAAATAATCATAAAAATTATAATAAATAATAATAATAATAATAATAGATAATAAATAATAATAATAATAATAATAATAATAATAGATAATAAATAATAATAATAATAATAATAATAATAATAATAATAAATAATAAATGATAAATAATAATAAAATAATATTAAAAATAATATTAATAATAATAATAAATAATAATAATAAATAATAAACATTAAAAAATAATAATATAATAATAAATATATAATAATAATAATAAATAAATAATAATAAATAAAAATTATTATATTAAATAATAAATAATAATAATAAATCATAAATAATAATAATAATAATAATAATAATAATAATAACAACAACAACAATAATAATAATAATAATAATAATAATAATAAATAATAATAAATAACAATAAATAAAAATAAATAATAAAAATAAAAATTTTAAAAATAAATAAGTAAATAATAATAATAATAATAATAATAATAATAAAATAGATAATAAATAATAATATTAAAAATAAATAATAAATAATAAATAATAATAATAAAATAATATTTATAATAATATTAATAATAATAAATAATAATAAAAAAATAATAATAAAATAATATTTATAATAATATTAATAATAATAATAAATAATAAACAATAAATAAAAAATAATAATAATATAATAATAATAAATAAATAAGAATAATAATTAATAAATAATAATAATAATAATAATAATAATAAATAATAAATAATAAATAATAAATAATAAATAATAAAAATAAATAATACATAAAAATAATAATAATAAATAATAACAATAATAATATTAAATAATAATAATAACAATAACAATAATAATAATAGTAATAAATAATAACAATAATAATAATAATAACAATAATAATAATAATAATAATAATAATAATAATAATAATAACAATAATAATAATAAGTATTGATAATTATTATGTTAATACTTATTGATTATTATTGATAATTATTATTTTAGAAAATTAAATATACAATTCAGTTCAGGTTCTCTTATTTCAGTTAATTTAATTTAATTTTAGTTCGGTTTTAATTTCGCCGGTTAATTTAATTTCACTCGGTCGGTTAGTTTCGGTTCGGTTAATTTAATTTCGGTTCGGTTCGGTTAATTTCGGTTAATTTAATTTAATTTAATTTAATTTAATTTCGATCAAAATAAGTTCAAAAGAACTGGCCGTAATGATTTCTCTTCGTAGACAATAACACATGGTTTTTCTGAAAAGTAGTATGGGATCATAGATATGTCTCTTTAGAGACAGTAACACATGGGTTTTCTGAAAATTAGTATGGGATCATATATAGAGATGTCTCTTCAGACACAGTAACACATGGGTTCTCTGAAAAAGTAGTATGAGATCATAGAGGTGTCTCTTCAGAGACGGTATCACATGGGTTCTCTGAAAAGGAGTAGGGATCATAGAGGTGTCTATTCAGAGACACTATCACATGGGTTCTCTGAAAAGGAGTTAGGGATCATAGAGTTGTCTCTTCAGAGACATTATCACATGGGATCTCTCAAAAGGAGTAAGGGATCATAGATAATGGACAAAATACTCAAACTTTTATTACAGAAACTCACATTCAACAAAAACTTAAAACATTATTACTCAAACACTCAAATTAAACTAAAACATAATACATTAACACTCAAATATACAACATAATATAATTAATAACGCTCACACCTAAAACATATTACATAGACACTAAAAGCCTAAACATATTACGCCAAACGTAAATTCTACACTCCCGCAAAGTTGTTAAAGTATATTCGCAGATTGTTGATCATTTCATCTTCCCATAGTAGGCGATTTTCCTTAGATGTTAATGATTGGAGCATTTGCCAATTCATCTGATATTGTTGCATCATTAAGTTTTTCTCCTCTAATTCCATCTGCCTCTGTCTGTATATCTCTTCCAACTCGAGTTGCCTTTGCTTCCTTGCTTCCTTTTGCTAAAGAAACTGTAGTTTCTCATGTTGCATATCGATATCTAATCCCTTCCGCTCACCATAGATTTGAAATCTGTCACCAAATGATGAAAAAGCTTCAATAGCTTCACTGGTTTGGCTCTTACCCTTTGAGTTTGGCCTTAGCTTTCTTGTTGCTTTATGGACGAGGTGAGTGATCATCCCGAACATTTTCGCTTGTGGGCGTGGTTGGTGTGGAGCCTCCATCCTCAGACCTTGTTCTCTTCCCACTACTTCCAGAACCAACGGAATCAGACATTTGAGGCGTATTCGATGGATGTCCATGTGTTATCTTGTAAACGGGGTTACTTAAGATGGAACGATACTTTTCGAACTTCCTCATCAAAATCCATTCATCATAGAAGTGAAATTTAGCTCCTGTGCTTTCAAATATCTTATGGGTTTTGGAGATCACATCATCATCATTTTGGCCACTCCTCTTTCTTACCTCTGCCTTGTCGTAGCATCCACACCACTTTTGCACCGCTTCAGACATTCTGAACCATTGGCCCTTCATACTGCCAATAGTGCGAAACTGAATTTCATGAGGGTTGGCTTCTCTCGCTCCCTCGTATTTCTCCATCACTTTCCCCCAAAACGCACCCTTTTTCTGCTGCGTTCCACAAATGTTGTCTAAACTCGTATTCATGTATGCTGAGACTTGTGCTTCTTTTTCAGCTTTCAACCAAATCTTTTTCTCATTTACGATGGGTTCTTGAGTTTTTTGTGGAGTTGGTTGAGGAGTTGGTTGAGGAGTTGGTTGAGGAGTTGGTTGAAATTGTGTTGGTTTAGACAAAAGTTGAGTGAAGGTTTGTTGCGTGCATGGAACTTCAAATTCACAATCATCTTCATCTTCATCATCATCACTATCATCATCGTAATCTTGAGTTTGTAGATAATTTTGTGGGTTGTGGGAACTCTCAGTGGTAGAATTATATTGGCAATTCTGTTGATGTTGGCGATAATTTTGGGGGTAATTTTGAGGATAGTTTTGAGTTGAATTTTGTGGATAATTTGAAAGATTTTGCTGATAATTATGCAGATTTTGTGGGTAATTTGGGGGTTTTGGGGATAATTATTAAGATTTTGTTGGTAATTTATGGGATTTTGGTTTGTATTTTGTTGTGGATTTGTTGGACGATTTCTGCGTCTTCTACTAGGATTAGGATTAGGTACATAATTAGGATAATTAGAATCCACAATTATGAAATATTTTTTTTTGGAAGATTGTAAGCTAAAGCAAAATTATGTGATTAAAGAAATGATAATAGGGGGAGAAGAGAAAAACTGAAATTGTGAATAAAGTATAGCAAAATGGGTGTCTATTTGTAGAGAATGAAAAATTATGAATTTCGGTATTTTTTTTGAATTGTATTTTTTGAAATATTAATGTTACAAAATTTGTAACATTAATAATCAAAGGACCAATAGAATTTGAACAAATGGCTGCGTTTAAGTGGACCACAGCAGCGCCAGTGCCACATCAGCGCGCGTCAGATGTTGCTGCTCTTTTTTGTCTTTTGTGCACTGCTCCAACCAATGGGAAGATGACATGTGACGATTTGCTTTTTTTATTGGTTTCCTTCTCCTCCCTTTTGCCAGCATGGAAGGTTGGATTGGTTTCACGAACCATTCGGATTTCCAAATGGTTGGGCCTCGATCCACGCGTGAACCATTCTCCAGTTCATCATTAAGGGGAAAAAAAATGGTTCAAGCTGATGAACCATTTTTGGGTTCATCATTAAGCTTGCTCTAACAAACATAACCGAACATATTAGAACTCGTGACTTTGTTTGACCCGACTTTTGATATCTTAGTATTGAAAATAACATAATAAAATATGTCATAGATTAATATTGAAAATAATATAGTTATATATTTAAGAAATATTTTATTTCCTAATATTAAAAGATTTCTTAAATATATAACTATATTATTTTCAATATTTTATCTATATTTTAACTTCACCAAACAAAATATGTTATATGAATTTAGTTTATTACAACATTACAACCCTTAAAACATTATTTTAGTGTTACTAAGTAACTTATTTGAACTAAGTTAATACTCCCTGTGTTTTTTTTTATCTTTCTCACTTTCCGTTTTAGTGTGTTTTTTTTAATCTTCTCACTTTGAATCTATCTATTTTGGGCTATGAAATCTTCCAACAATACCCTCACCTATTTATAATATTTACACCTAATACCTAACCAAAGTAATAAAATACTCCCATGTGGTCCCCAACTCACCCATTTAGATTCCACTCCATCTCTCTCCTCTCTGTATTCACAAAGAACGGATACTACCTTCTCGATCTTTCTACTATGTAACTACCCCAACCACACACCCATTAAATCTTCTCATTCAATTCACTGTTCTTCATTAATCTTCTCCCAATAACTCCTTCTCCCTATCTCTCATATAATCCTCTAAAAACCCTAGATCTAAAATGAAAACCACTTTCTCACATTTTCTCTATTTGAGAACCCTGGATCTGAAATCAAACACTCCATCTCTCTCAAATTTCTCTTTATCTCACAAACTTTTGAATTATTTTTTGGGTTATAAGTTTCACACATTAGTCGGTTTTTGGGTTACTAATCTCATTAGCCACTAGTACAGAATCGACGATTTGCGTCGGCCAATTTGCGTCGCTCCCTCGAAGAAATGACGCAAATGTACAATTTGCTTCGGGTAGCATTAAATATCCGACGCAAATAACCTACGGACAGCAATAGGAACGGATATGTGCGTCGGATCAGTGGCCAAAACGACGCAAATGATATGATGTGCGTCGGACCAAAGGACCATCCGACGCACATCATTGAAGCTACACGTCATCTGCGTCGGACCATGAGGTAGGTGCGACGCAAATAGTGAAACCACTATCTGCGTCGGACCATGAGGTAGGTACAACGCAAATAACTTGCTTTAGTTACTCCCAACGGCATTTTTTTATCGCCCAAAACAAACCTCTCGCTCTCTCTCATGCGATTTGAAAACCTCGCACACACTTGCCGACTCCCTGACATTCGCCGGCTCCCTCACCCGCGCCGACGACCGGCAAATCCCTCACCCTTTCCGGCGCTCCCTCACCCGCGCCGGCGACCGGCAAATCCCCTCTCTCTAGTTCGTTCGCGCTCTCTTTTTTCGTTCGGCCGCCCAGTCCCGGTCGTCGTCCAGTCCCGGTCGCCGCCCATTCCCGGCAAATCTGCGAGCCGCCGCTGCACACTCTCACACACTCTCTTTTTCTCTCTCACACACTCTCTCTTAGTTCGACTCGCCGCCGCCGCTGCCTACTCGCCGCCGCTGCTGCTGCCGGCAATGTATGTCATTGTTTTTTTTTTTGTATTAATTTACATTAATCATGTATTTCAAGTTCCCTTAATTTTTTTAGGAGTTGCTTTGATCGATTTTAGTTCTGATTTTTGTTAAGGGGTTGAAATTAGAATTCGACTCATGATAAACATGGTGGAATGAATTTTGAGATTGAATTTAGGATGTTCTTAGTTTGTAGTTTGTAGTGCTTATGATTTTTTTACCATTGATCTTAATAATTCTACTTTAATCTTAATGTTGTTTCTTAATCTCTAATTTGTTAATGCCTTTATATTAGATAGTTGATGTTTATGAGTTATGACTTTTGATCACTAATTTGTGGGTTGGTTTATGCCCTAATGCAGTTGCCACATTCCATCTTCTACTTGTCGGCTTGCCAGTGCTCCTAGCTCACCTCGTTGTGCTTGTCTTCGCTGCTCCTTGAGAGCAGAGGTATATGTTATACCTTTTGCTTTATGTTTATTTGTTTTATTTGTCCCTATAATGTTTAATTATGACCAAACCTATATGGCATGTTCGGGAAATCTAAGGAATGGTTTGGTTATGTGATTGGGAAAGTAAATGTGAATTGTTTGGTTATGTGATTGGGAAAGTATATGTGAATTGTTTGGTTATGTGATTGGGAAAGTATATGTTGAATTATGACCAAACCTATACTATATGGACATACCTTAATGGGGTGGGGAGGGAAATCTAAGGAATGGATTGGTTTGTGATGTTTAATTGCAATGTGCATCATTGGCCTAGATACCCGTTCGAGGCTTACTCATTAGGATAATTCTTGAATAGTCCCCGGTTTGGGACTGTCTTTGCGTTTCTTATCTCACTTAGGATGTGAATGAATGTTTGGTTTTCGATTCTAAGAAAGTTCTAGCTCATTTCCCTAAGCGTTCTCTGGGTACATATGTTGATAGTTTACCTACTATCTTCATCGTGTACTTGGAGAACTATAGGGAAGTGCTGTCGGATTTTTCTTAGAATTGAAAAGCAAACATTCATTCACTAGTGAGATGAGAAACTCACGGATGGGTTAGGTTGGAGTGATAAGGACCCAAATGTTCATGACTGCATTCGATAAGACACTTGGAATGATGTGATCGATATATTGTGTTCTTGTTTGGTGTCTCTAGTGTATGAATATGGATCGAACCTGGATGTATGATAATCGGATTTCGGCGACATTTCTACAAGGGGTTGATGAATTTATCAGGGTTGCTTTAGAACATCAATCACAGAATGGGTCAAAGTTAGTCTTGTGTCCTTGTTGTGATTGCAATAACTCTAGGGGGTATCGTGATGTGGATCAAATTAAGGATCATTTGATTCGTCGTGGGTTTAAGAGCAACTATACTAGGTGGACATGGCATGGAGAGTTTTATGATTAGGGTATGAGCTCCACTAGCTTTTGTGATGATTTGAATGTTGATCACGTTGATGATAAGGTTGAGGTTGATATCGAAAAAGGAGAGGATAATAATGATAATGATAGGGTAGATGATGAGAATGATAAGGTGGATGATGAGAATGATAGGGTAGATGAGATGTTGTTCAATTTGGAGGATGAAGGAACCGATCGTCCGAATATGTATGATAATATTTTAAGTGCAGTGGACAAACCTATGTATCCGGGGTGTAAGAATTTCACTAAACTTTCTGGCATCCTTACATTGTTCAATATGAAATCGAAGCATAGTTGGACAGATAAAAGTCTAAGTGAGTTGTTCACTTTTTTACAAGAATTGCTACCTGATGGGAATGAAATTCCCAACTCTACCTATAAGGCAAAGAAATTGTTGTGTCCATTAGGTATGGAATATGAGAAGATACATGCATGTCAAAATGATTATGTGCTGTATCGAAATGAGTACAAGGATTTGGGTGAGTGTCCAAGGTGTGGAGAGTCTCGGTACAAGACAAATGAGGATGATGAAGGGGTGAGAAAGAAAGAAACTCCGGCGAATGTTCTTTGGTATCTTCCAATCATTCCGAGATTTAGGCGTTTATTTTCGGATGAAAATAATGCTAAATTATTAAGGTGGCATGCGGATGAGAAGAAGAAAGATGGGATGCTTAGACATCCGGCCGATTCTCCGCAATGGAGAAATGTCGACCGAAAGTTTTCCAGTTTTGGTAAAGAACCTCGAAATCTTAGGCTTGGACTTTGTACAGATGGGATGAACCCATTTGGCACCCTAGGTACCCAGCATAGCACTTGGCCGGTTCTACTGACCATTTATAATCTGCCCCCTGGTTATGTATGAAGCGTAAGTTTATTCAGCTGTCGCTTCTTATCTCGGGTCCTAAGCAACCCGAAAACGACATAGATGTGTATCTTGACCCACTCATTCAAGATCTGAAATTGTTGTGGGATGAAGATGTTTCAATGTTCGATGCACATGCGAAAACTGAATTCACATTACGTGCCATGATATTTTGCACGATTAATGATTTCCCGGCTTATGGGAATTTGTCCGGCTATACAGTTAAAGGAGCAAAGGCATGCCCTATTTGTGATGAGGATATGATTGATGAGCGGTTACATCATTGTGAGAAGAATGTATACTTGCATTATCGTACATGGCTTCCTTTAGATCATCCATTTCGTAAGAAGAAAAAGTTGTTCAACGGAAAAGTGGAGATGAGAGAAGCCCATGTACCTTTACGTGGAAAACAGGTTTCTAGGCGGGTAAAGGATATTGAAACAGTGTTTGGCAAGCCCTTTAAAAGTGTCTCAAAGAACTTATACAAGAAACGGTCTAAGTTCTGGGACCTCACATATTGGGAATGTTTAGAAGTCAGACATTGTCTTGATCTAATGCACATTGAGAAAAATGTTTGTGATGCCATTGTCGGCACATTGTTGAATATGCCCGGGAAGACAAAGGATGGAGTTAAAGCTAGAAAAGACATGGCTGAAATGGGCAGACCAGAACTAGCACCTCAGGAGCGAGGACAACGCTATTATCTTCCTCCAGCTTGCTACACTTTGTCTAAGAAGGAGAAAACGAGTTTTTGTGAGTCTCTGCATAGGTTAAAGGTCCCTGCTGGATACTCGTCAAATTTTCGAAACCTTGTCTCACTGAAGGACTTGAAACTCGTTGGTTTGAAATTTCATGATTGTCATATCTTGATGCAACATTTATTACCTGTTGCAATACGAGGAATTTTGCCTTCCCATGTAAGATACACGATAACAAAGCTGTGTTTCTTCTTCAGAACTATCTCTAGCAAGGTGATTGATCCTAACACTCTAGATAACTTGCAAGCTTATGTAATAGAGACGATGTGTCGATTTAAAATGTACTTTCCACCATCGTTCTTTGACATCATGCCTCATTTGATAATTCATCTTGTCCGAGAAATTAAACTTTGTGGGCCCGTTTGTATGAGGTATATGTGGCCTTTTGAAAGACATATGAGTACTTTGAAGGGCAAAGTGATGAATCCAGCCAGACCAGAAGCAAGTATTGTCCAAAGAACAGTTGCAGAGGAAGTATCTGAATATGTAAGTCAGTATTTAGCACGTGCACAAGCAATTGGATTGCCAAAATCTAGACATGAAGGAAGACTTGATGGTTGTGGTACCATTGGTAAAAAAATATTGTGTCTTGATGGACAGTTGAAAAGAGAAGCAGAATATTTAGTGTTAGAAAATCTTAAACAAGTTCATCCTTACTTAGATGAACACATGACTGTTCTTAGTGTTCAGTATCCTACGACCGTGAAAGTGAGTGTTGATAATTTCTTTCCGAACTATGCAGATGCTTTAGTTCCACTACCTACTCCATACATCGTGAAACTCAGTCAAGCTGAGGGTTCATTCATGGAATGGCCGAAAGAGTTGGTATTCATAGTCTCAGATAATCAGGTAACTTATGTTTAATATCATGATTTATATACTACGTAAGCTTGATTGATATATGAAATAATCTATATACATATATAGTATGAATTAAAAAGAAGTCGAATTGAATTAGGAACATTTGCCTGAGGGAGGTGCGATGAAGAAGAAAAAAAAATTAGTTAGTAGTGATCTTTGCACCGATGAGTCTGCACATAGGTACATAGATCCTTTTATTGACTTCTCATTGGAGGAGATGGATGATATTGTCAAGGATATGCACCGTTTATTTTGCAACCGGCCCTCAGATGAGCCTTTTAATATGCAAGTTATGAAGGGTACCGTCTTCAACTATGATAGTGATCAGATGATCATTCTCTCGCGACAAGATGTTTTTCAATTTCTCACGGGAGCATGGCTTAATGTATCCATTTTGCAAATATTTATGATGTGAGAATTCTCAAACTCTAAACTAATTAACATTGATATTTATTTTTATTGTTTCTTCTAAGTATAAGTATCTGGAGTGTAGGTATTTGGAAGAGGAGTCTGAACCAGAGGGTACTATTGGTTTCATGTGTCCAAGTATGATTTAGGCGACCATGATACGCAATGAACCAAATGTCGTGATCAACTACATGGCAAGTACAATGAAAGCGAATCAAACTATGCGTTGATTCATCCTATGTCCGTATTTTCAAAAGTATGTTAGTTAAACTAATCTTTTCTTTGTTTTATATATATGAACTTGTGGTTATATGAACATCACATTTTGTTTCATGCCTTAGGCAACATTGGATTCTTCTTGTCATTTGTCTATCTAAGAAAGCGGTATATATATTTGATTCGCTACAGAGAGAAAGAAAATTAGCTATCAAAGTGCCGTTGAATACGTAAGTTCATAGTTGTTATACATGTTAATTAATTTACATGTATTTTATAATATTTTAAATAATTTACAAATGTTTATAGTAATCAATTGTTACAAAATTTCTATACTTAGTGCATATACAAGTTTCACGCGCCTTGAAGGATTCAATAAAGGAACTAAATTGTCTTGGATAACGGTCCCGGTAAAACTCTTATGTTTTGTATTTCGTACACATTTTATAATTCTATTTAGGATTTTATTTCCGATTCTAATATATATCTTAAATTTGGTGTAGTGTGCTCAACAATCGAGAGGAGCGGAATGCGGCTATTTCGTAATGAAAAACATGCTTGAAATCGTCCGCATGCACTATGTTTCAGATAATTTACAGGAGGTATATATATGTCGTAAATTCGTTATTTATACTTATAGAATTTTCAAGTATATTAACTAATTTAATATATTTCTAGGATTTTCCACCAAGTCCTCAGCCATACTCCGCAACTGAAATCGACGAACTTAGAGAACTTTTTGCAAAATACTTTGTAGCGGTCGTCAAAGCTGCAAACTAACTACTTAGTATATGTATTTATAGGTTGAACAATATTTTGTTGATTGCCTGATTGCAATTGATTGCAATATTGGTTGCTTTGAGATGTACTGGAACAGGTTTTGGTATATATGCAAAATTCTCCCAACGATTTCTTGGGTTGTCAAAATTACAAAGGAGACTCTGCCGAATTTTCTACTCATAATTATTAATATAATGTTCGTTTAGTTTTGAAGTTTAAGGTTTTGTATATGAAAAAAAAACAAAAAAAGAAAAAAAAAACCCCAAAAAGCATTATTTGCGTCGCATGTTGCTCCATATGCGACGCAAATGAGCTACATCTGCGTTGCACATTGATCAACATGCGACACAGATGGTAGTTTGGGCTGCAAACGTTGTGGCTGCATGGGGTTACCATCTGCGTCGCATGCTGCCCAATGTGCGACGCAGATAATAGGTCATTTGCGTCGCATATGGGGCAACATGCGATGCAAATGGTCCACCCCTGCATCCACAACCGCTAGCAGCCAAGAAGTATTTGCGTCGCGTGGTGGTTGGGGTCCGACGCAAATAGTGAGCATTCTGCGTCGCATGCTTGTCCGACGCAGATCATGTATCCTGATTTGCGTCGAGAGCTGTGCCGTCGGACCCATGTCCGACGCAAATTGCCGCCTCGCATCCAACGCAAATCGTCAATTCTATACTAGTGAGCTTTGCGAATTTTCTGGGTAACGATTTTAGAAGTTTTTTGATTTTTATTCATCATCTACTCTATTTAGGGTTGATCATGGCTGAAAAGGTAACTTCAGAGATTTTTTGAAGAATCTCATAATGTTCCAGACTCTAAGAGTCCTCAAAATCCTTCTGATGAAGCATGCAACACTGAGGAAGTAGAGGAACTTTTTGTTCTAAACTCATAGAGTCCTAAAAGTCCTTCCTACGAAGCATGCAAAAGTGAGGAAGAAGAGGAACTAATTGTTCCAGACACTCCTGACAGAGAAGTCTCCAAAATGAGCCCAAAGTTGATAAATTTCCTTTACCATCACCTGAGGAAATTTTACAATTTGAGAAGATATATTTCCAATAGTGAAACTTAAGCATTGTTAGCCTTCGAGGGAGTTTCCTTGAACTCTGTTAATTTTCGTGTTTCTCTATTTTAAACTTATATCTGTTGGTATGATGCTTGAAATGAAAATTGAGTGTGGTTTTGCTGCTGTTAGATTCAAGATTTGGTTCATATAAGTTGTTATTTACTGTTTTTCTGTTTATTCGAACTTATTGTTGTTTTTATTATGCTTCAAATGAAAATGAGTATGATTTTGATGTTGGTAGATCTAGGATTTGGTTCATATAAGTTGTTGTAATATGTTTCTCTATGTATTTGATCTTACCTTAAGGGAAATTTGAAAAAAGTACTCCCAACTACAGCCACGCTGACAAAAACAGTCCCCACTTCAGTTTAATAGTAATCAGTCTCAACTTTGGAGGGTGTTTTACAAAATCGGTCCAAGTAGGTTGCTTATCTGCTACACAGCAGGTAAACTTGTTTAATCTCTTTTATCTTTTTTCCTATCCTCTTTCTCCTCTTTCTCTCTCCTTCATCCCTGCCCCTTCCTCTAATACCACCCTTCTCCTGTTCCCCCTCCCCGCACACATCCCCCTCCCTTGCCACCCCACAACCATCCCCCTCCCTTGCCACCCCCACAACCCTCCCCCTCCCCGCCACCCCGAAACACCCCCTCCCCCTCCCCACCACACATTCCCCTCCCTTGCCACTCAACAACCCTCCCCCTTCCCCAGCCATCCCGATACACCCCCAACCCCCTCCATATAATATCATATATTTGGCAACTAATTCAGCTAACAATACACTTAGAACAAATAAGTATGAATCAAACAAAAGACCTTAGACAACATAACACAAATGATCTTGGTTTATAACCATGCGCAACAAGCAAAAAAAACAGTAGCTTAAAACATGATAGCTACTAGCTAGTTACGTAAGAAACGGGTCAGCAAGTTCACAATACACTCCCAAACATCTAACCATAAATCATGATACCAAATTATAACTTTACTAGAAATGTAAATGTAAATTTATAAAACGACCAAGACATAATTCATACTCAACGACATGCATACAAGATATGAAACAAAACTGCAGAATTGAAATTTATACCACAACCCAAACCCGCAATCAAAGAGGAAGAATACCACAATCGAACAGTAGTTGAGAATACTTAATTAACTCATTTACTCCAACTTAAAACCTCGTCACAACCTCACTAATAATCAAACTGCACCATTCTTTAAGTAATCATGCGTCATTCATCTTCTTATACGCTGACTGCCCAGGCTTCAACTTTAATTCATCTTCTATTACAGGACAACTTAATATAGTGGAAGTAGAGGTGCTAATGAGCCAGGGTGGCTCGTAACTATCCAAGCTCGGCTCGGACAAAGCTTAGCTCAAGAGGGCTCGACTCGAGTTCGTGATCGGCTCAAGACCTTAACGAGCCGAGCTTGAGCCTACTTAAGTTCGGCTTGAAAGCTCATGAACAAAGCTCGAAAATATTTAGATAGTGTTATGTAAAATAGTAATGTTCCACATTGATAGAGAAAGTAAATACCAACCTTATTTTCCTTACATAATCTTATTACTCTTTGTCTACACTTCTTGTTTAATTTGTCTTAATTTATAATGTTGGACTATTTATGAAGTCCTCCGTTTGTATATATAAAATTAAAATTTTCTACTAACTAATTCAATCACTTTCAGTATTGTGTATATATACACATTTTGGAAAAATGAGCAACACATGGCAGCAAGGCCAACAACATAACATTTGCAAATATAAGTATACAGTAAAATAGAACATGCAACAAATCCACCTCTCATGCATATAAAATTCTTTTGTTGGGATTTTGTAAGTCCTACATCGTACAGGTTGGAAAGTATTATATTTGCAAATTTAATAGTAAAACAAAACACGCAGCAACGCACCTCTTCTTGCTGTAGCGGAATCTCTTGTTGGGATTCACAATGTCCCACATCAGAAAGGAAGCAAGAGTAACAAGCAAATGTTGTATTTAAAAGGTTTGTATAGAGAAAGGAAGAATGTATGGATGTCGGGCCTTTCGGCCTTGCACATTTATTGAAGATAAGACTGTCATCCATATTTATCAACAGTTTAACAAAATTTTATTGGGATGTACATATATCAAATCCCGGTGAATGTACACATGATAAGCTGATTTTTATTTATATTTAAAATTCTGAGTTTTCGAGACGAGCTTGGCTTAGATCTTTTCGAGCTCGAGCCGAGCCGAAATTTCTGGGCTCGATAAGCTTCGAGCTCGAGCCGAGCTCAACCTCAACCATTCTCGAGTCGAGCCGAGCTTGGACATGTTTGGTCTCGGTTCGGCTCGTTAACACCCCTAAGTGGAAGATTGCCTTTGAGCTAGAAATTTGGAGGTATTGCCAATTGACCATCTGTTCTGGTATTAGTTTTTGAATGGAAAAGTAGCCTACTTACTTTTACCAAACTTTGGGGGTTTCTTGCTGGAAGGGGGAAGAGGAAGGGTGGGAGGATGAATGGGCGATGTAACACCCGACCCGTATGGTCGAGTCTATCGTCACCAATACTCATCTAGAGCCAACAATTGTACTCAATAACCAACACAAGTTTTTCCGACGTATTTTTTTCTCACTCATGCGCACCCTGATAAACTTCCCAAGAGGTCACCCATCTTAAGACTACTTCTAGCCAAGCACACTTAACTGTGGAGTAACTAAGGAAATAAGCTCCCTAAAAGAAAGATGCATCTTGTTGGAATGCGTAGCATGTTAAATCCTGTTAAATCAATCATGAGGGGTATTACATGCACCCCCACTCGACGACAGCAACGCCCTCGTTGCGCCTAAGGACTCCACATATATGGCCACAACGACCTATGAGTCTCCCCAACCTGGAAACTAATCACATATTCGACCGCAGCCGGTTATATATCCCCAGAATCCTCCCCCACTATGAAACAAACCTTGGATTAATTATTCACACGATCAGCAGGCGGTAGCAGGTGCCTAAAATCTTGGCTATCCCATATCAGAAGTTGAGGAGAACGAAACATTCTTTATATAGACGTGGACACCTCAACCTAGCTAGTAGAGGCCTTTTGGGTAGGACTATGGTTTTGCACCAAATCAAATCCTTGCGAGCTAGGGCCCAAAGAGGACAATATCTACTACTAGGCTCCTAAATACCTAGGGGTATTATAGATGGTATCGGAGCCAGGGCCCATTCCGGTGTCTTGTAGTGCCTACGGGGACGCAAGCTCTTTAAAGGAGATGCAAAGGTGCCTAAGATCTTGGCTATCCCACATCAGAAATTGAGGAGAATGAAGCCTCCTTTATATAGACATGAACACCTCAACTTAGTAGAGACCTTTTGGTTAGGACTACGGGTTTGTACCAAAACAAAATCCTTCCGGGCTAAGGCCTAAAGAGGACAATATCTACTAGTAGACCCCCTGGGGTGTTATAGTGGAGGAGAAAGAAAGACTGAAAGAGGAGGAATGAAATTGGTAAAAAAAAAAAGGTAAAAAGGGAAAACAAGAAACGCAATTCGTTTTTTACCGGTTTAGCAGGTCACATATCTACTTGGACCACTAGTGTAAAAGGATAGGCAAAGTTGAGACTGATTAATATTAAATTGAAGTTGAGACTGTTTTTGTCTGGGTGGCTATATGTTGGACTGTCCTTATCAATTTTTCCTATCTTAAGTTGAATTTAGTTATGGGATTCTTTTTGTTGCTTTGAAGTTTTATTTATTTATGATTGTGAAGTCTTTTATGTACTCTTGGTCCCATATAGGTAAGAGCTTGAAGAGTTAAGCTTTTAGGTTCCTTACATTTCCTTTGCTTCACTCTCAGCTATGTATTGTTAGTGTCACTTTGTGATTATGCGCTCAGCTTCCTTGTCAATCAATTTTCCAATCCTTTTGATACCCAAGTGTTTAATTTCCAAATATGTGATGGATTTTCGAGAGAAGGCCTTGTCTACCTCTTTTTCTTGGGTGCTTCGTCTATCTGCTATGAAATTGTAATTTAGTCACAATCCTTGAATGTTATTTACAACTTCTAATGCAACCTTTGTTTGAGTCCGAGTTAGAAGCTTGATACTGTGACATGTTTGATATATATATATATATATATATATATATATATATATATATATGTTTCTGAATTTGGAATGTGGTAAATGGGAGAAACAGTTTTATAACTGTTAGGTTTGCGACCCTTATGCTGTTCAATAACAATGATAACCTATAGATGTTTCTACATTTGGCTGTGGTAGATGGACAAAAATAGTTTTTCTTTTATATTGGAAGGGGATTTGGGAAGGGGTCAAGAAAGTGCTCCTTAACATTTAATTGAGGATTTGAAATTGGTTTTAATTTTGGGCACCATGGCTTTGACTATGAATTATATTCTCTTTTCTCTAGTGGTTATACACTTATACTCTTACTACCACCTAACAGAAATAAGGTGGTTTCCCATTTACACTGTTACTGGATTTCATATATTTACCATCTCTAAGGTGGTTGCTTGGAATTATTTTTCTCAATCTTTACAATTTTCATCACATGCTGTTTCTTTTTACTGCTGAGTTTATGAGTTAATTAAGCTTTGAAGATTCTTAAATCTTGAAAACACCTTATTAGTGATGTTCTTGTGAAAGGGTTATGCGTTAGTTAAGCTGGTACTCTTTGATCAGGTTGATATGAGGTGTTTTATACTGATTCTCTGTTTTTGTGAGGTGTTTAAATGATTTCATGATGATTAAAAGGCCATTGATTGTGGTTTTGGCTGTTGGTACTCATTGTTAACAATTAAAGATTTGACTTCTTATTTGTTATATAAATCTAATGTTCATCACCCACCTAGATATAGGATAATATGATGGCTGAAAATAATTTGATTATTTTTCCCATTAATTTTCAGATTTTTATCATATTATTTATGAATTTTCATTAAATTTTATGTTTCATTTGATTATTTCACAAATTTTAAGGATAACAATTAAAATATTCGATTTTATTTATTATGATAATTCAGTAGATCACCCTAAAAATTATTTTTGAATTTTTCAGAATTTAATTGTTAATTTTCTAAATTTTTTGGATATAATTTGATTTTTGCCCTAATTTTGGATTTTTGTTAGATTTAATGTTTAATAGTTATTATTCATTCAAATCTAATCTCAGCAAACCTAAAAATTTGTTTAAGATTTGTTGATTGATTCAAAAAAATTTGCCAAAATTTTAAGAATTTGTGAAGCCTAATTAAATATATTAAATCTTTAATTAATTGTTGAATAAAGATAAATTTAATTTATATGTAATTGTTGCATAAAAATGAAAAGGAGACAACCACCATGGCTGGGTGGCTCCACCCAAGATAGTGAAGCCACGGTGGTGGAAGGAGGCATACGGCAGGGGCGGCGCAACCATGGCGGCGGAATAGCGGCAGAACCACGCATGTTTGACGTGCGGTGGCTCGCGCTGCTGCCGGCCATGGCACGCCTTGGAGGCTTGGCTGGCGGTTCGGCTGACCGGCATGAATGGGGGCGACACAACTGGACTGGCCGGCGGTCTTGACTGTTGGCTGGTGTTTCAGCGTTGTGCGTGATGTTGCGTTTTGTGCGTGATATTTTGGCTGTTGGCTGGGAGCCTTGTGATGTTGGTCAATGGTCGACGTTTAATTAAAAAAAAGTTAATTGGGAAAATCTGATTTTCTAAGTTGAGCATAAATCCAAAAGTTTTCTATAATGCAAAATTTTTGTGACTAATGAAGATTATTGCAATATTTAATTGATAATTGAATTAAAATAATAAAGTTTCCTAAATAATTTCTAGCTTGAATTTGTTAAGTTTTATAATTATTATAGAAATTTTTATTTGCTTATTAATTGTTACTAAGTAAATAGTTTTTGTTTATTTTATTATGATATTATAAATGTGTGGATGTTTAATGTAATATGAATAATATTATATTTTCCATGATATGACTAGCATGGCACAAATTAGGATAGAAAATACGATATGCGAATTGTTAAATTTGAATGTAAATTAAATACGGTCTGTGAAACATGTGTATTTTTGTAACTTTAAATTTTCGTTATTTGTTCAAATCAAATTAATTATGTAATCAATCATGAGGATCCAATAAGTTTCAAGGATGGTGATTCATGGAGATTCAAGGGAAGATTCATGAACATTAGCTTTTCTCAAGTTTAGGGGCCATACTAGATTATTTAACTTATTGCATTTATCTGTTTTAGCATTTATTTTGTTTAAATGCTTGCTTCTAAGTTTATACGTGGTTAGTTGATTTATGTGTTCACTTTTAATTGACCATATTAGTAAACTTATGTCCCAAAAGTAATATTGAGTTTTAATTGCTTTTTCAAACAACACCTATAAAGCCTAAGATCATGAGTAATAGGTTCAGCCAAAGCAGGGTGTTGCTCATAATTCCGGGGATAGTAGGGTAGGTTTTTGAAAATTACATGTTAACGTTAGGTTTAACTCAACAAAATCATCAAAAGACAAAGTTTTGGTTTGTGAAGCTAAGAGATATGAGTAAATAAGTAGTTGTTAACCGGTCCAAGAATTATAATTAGTTATAATATTGTAGACACATAATCGTGTCTCCCCATTTAAGGATCCGATGATGAAACATACCATGGTCTTAATTGGTCTGATCCAAGGGCAAAGCAGTCCGAAGAGCCAATCAAAATCATTTCGAAAAGTGTTAAAGTCCTATTTTAAAGCCAATTAATTATTCATGATAATTAATTGTATTTGAGCCCAATTCTTTCAAAAGCCCAATTAATTGATTTATTTTAATAAATAAATATGTTTAAAAGATATATTTTTTAAGTCAGAATCAGATTTTATCCCGTAAAATCAGATTTCCGGAGTTAAAAGATAAAAGAGAATCTTTAATACGTGTTTATATCAAAAAACTATAAAAAACAAGGCGGTGCGCTGAGCGCAATTGACTGTGCTGAGCACACGTGTTTTGCCACGTGGACTTCCACGTAGGCTGCGCCAAGCGCACAAGCTGTGCTAAGCGCACCAGAACTGCCACGTAGACTTCTATTTCATGTAGAGTCTTGCGTCAAGCGCAATTCTTTGCTTGAGACGCGGAATAACTTTCTTATCTTTTTCAAAAGCGCGTACCACGTGTACGCTTTAAACTGGTCATGTCGCGTCATGCGCTTGCCACGTCAGCTGCGCCAGACGCAGCCAGGGCGTGAGGCGCAGTGCCGTTTTCCCTATAAATAGGCCTGATTTCCGAATAGATTTCAGAACGGATTTTTCACATAACACTCGATGAATACTTTACGAACCTCTCTACGAACTAAAACTTCCCTACAAAAACTCATACTTTCAAACACAAACACATTCAATCTACAACTTTCATACATTCAGATTTTCAGGCTTCACGATTGCTCGTCCCGAAGGTTGTCAATCTCGCAGACCCAAGCCACTGTATAATCCTGAGAGTCCTTAAATAAATTATTTTTACATTGAAGTTACTAACAGTTTTCTTTCCTGATGTATATCTTTAATGTAAATTCGCTCTACTGTATATTCTAACCTCTTTTCTATACTTTATTTTATATTTCATATTATTATTATTCATGCCTTTTTATATTATATGTCTGCCTGATTGTTCTATGCATATTATATGATTGTCTTGCTTTATTGCTTTTATCACCCCACATGTTATTTGTGCTAATCAAGACCTAAAGAATTGTTCTATCATTAATCACATTAATTTGGACAACTTGCTAGGTTCCATGTAATATTGATTGCCTAATAACATATTACTAAAAAAAACAGTCTTTTTTATGTGTTTCCTGAACCAATTTAGACTAAATATTTTTAGGGTGCTTAAAACATTATTTGTTTATTCTTTGGCATAAAATCTGCAATGAATCGATATTTAATAGAGGCCAACTTTGGGCGAATGTGGTTCATTGTGACTATATTCGTACCCTCACCCCCGACCTTAATCTTTGGTTCATTTTGACCATCTATGGAGTCAGGATGGGGAAATCTACATCGGATAATATGTCCCTATAATTTTCCTATATCCAATTATGTTTATGATTCTTCCTAAAAAGAATTGTTGGCGACTTCTTTCAAAACAATTTTCAATAAAACCTTAACAGTGGGGTAGTCATATACTAATATGCACTCACACCGCGTAGGCGAAATAAAAACACGCCTACAATTTGGCGACTTCACTGGGGAGGATTTTTAAAAAATTATTTTTTTAAATGAGTGGGTGAAAATTGAAAGATACGATTCATTCTTATTTTTATGCCTTTGAATAATATACAATTTTTCATATGCATCTACTTTTCAGCCACCATAAGGACAATCTACCTTGCCTCATTAGCACATGTTCTATGTGTGAGGTCACCCCCGGGGGGTTTGCGCTTTGTCCTTCCAAAAAGCTTCCTGAGCGATAGTGTTGGATCTTAGTCATAAGCAAACCTACCCAACCATGGCATTGTTCTCTTGTTCCTGACTTGAGACTGGAGTGCGTCTTACACGTGGCCACCTCTTTAAGCAGGGGTACGAAGCGTGGGATCAATCTCTTAGTCATGGACCCTTTTCAGACTGAACCTTAACCTGACCAATTGTTTCAAACATAGAACTGGACTTTAGGTTGGAACTTTTGCATCCATGTTATATGACATTTGCCTGTGATTGCAATTCTTGCCTGCTATTATTTTGTCAAATTGTCATTATTATGCGTCGTGCCTATAATCGCGTCTAACATACAAGAAAAAAGTTCGTCAATCGGCCAATTCGTCGCCTAAATCCCCAAAAAAACATGTCGGGGAGTAGTGCGCCAAGTGCATTCTGTTGCGCCACGCGTACCACTCCCGCGCCAGACGCACAACTGTGCGCTGCGCGCAGCAATGCTGCGCGGCACGCTGTCTGTGCATCGCATGCTTTTCCTTGATTAAGTCGTCGTAATTGTCGATCCTACGTTCAGTCCTATGTGCATCTGTCTGTCTGCATTCGCGTAATTTGGTCATTTAGGCTTGTCACCTAATTCAACATGTAAAAATCAGTCCTTTCATGCAAGGTCAAGTCTGTCCTAAAAAAAATGCATCTAAAGGGTCATTGTAGAGTTAGAATTGTCATGCATGTCTACCTCTTCCCATTTTCTCCCTGCTGTTCAACTAATCTTCCATGTCGATCCTACCTTACCATATTCTTTTAATTTCAAAAAACTTACATTATTTTCAAAATCAATCCTACACCATATTCTATTCTACCTTTTTCAAAAACATTTACTAAACACCATCATACACGACATTTCAAAAAAAAAAAATCCAAAATCAATCCATCATCTTTTCCTAATAAAAGATAAAAATAAGGGGTTCCTTTCAAAAATGAATTTCAAAAAATTCTTAGCCCAGTCCATATACCTTCATTCAATCCAATCCAATCCAATCCAATCAAACAACTCCATTCAATCCATCTTGCATTCATTCTAGGCCCATATGCATTAGAGTCCATTTTGCATTCATATAAGGTCCATCTAATTCGAGTCCATGCATTCATATTAGGCCCGCTAGCATTAGAGTCCATCTTTGGCCCATATAAGTCTAGCTCCTGTCAAAACATAGGCCCATTTGCATCCTTATGTGAACCCTAGTCTATGTCAATTCCAGTCCAAGTCTAATCCAACTATATTCCAATCCAATGTCAAGCCCATGTGCATTTTCAAGTCTAACTTCAAATCAATATAGGACTAAGTCCAAAATTAGGTCCACATAAGGCCCAACTCATTTCCAAAGTCAATCCAGTCCAATTCCAAATCCATATAGGATGAAGTCCAAACCATTAAACCTAGCATCCCTATCCATAACGGCACCCCTTTGACTTAGCTAAGCTAGTCATCCCAGTAAGACCATAACGGCACCCCTTTGACTTAGTTAAGCTAGTCATTTCTGTGAGACCATAACGACACCCCTTTGATTTAGCTAAGCTAGTCTTCCATGTGATACCATAACGGCACCCCTTTGACTTAGCTAAACTAGTCATCCCTGTGAGACCATAACGACACCCCTTTGACTTAGCTAAGCTAGTCACCCCTGTAAGACCATAATGGCACCCCTTTGACCTAGCTAAGCTAGTCATCCATATGAGACCATAACGGCACCCTTTTGACTTAGCTAAGCTAGTCACCTATAAGACCATAACGACACCCACTGATTTAGTAAAGCTAGTCACCCCTTAGACCTTAAAGGCACCCTCAATGTTTAGCGAAGCTACTCCTATCTTACATCTATAGCAACTCCAAAATCATCAAGTCTGGCGAAGCCAATTCCTTCCTAAGCCTAGCAAAGCTAGCGTAGACAACTCTTTTGAGTCTAGTCTATTTGCAAAATCTAGTCTAGTCTGCTTGCATAGTCTAGTCCAGTTCAGCCCAGTCTAGTCAGTTGCATATAGATAGACCCATGTCACCATCATAACCATAATCACACCCATCTCTAATCATTTCCCATTTCCATTTCACCTTCCACTTTTCATCCCTTTCCACTTTCATCTTCATTTCCATTTCTCCATCCCTCATTTCCATTTCTCATTTCGAAAGCATCATTTCTAAAAATTTACGAGGTCCATTCGATTTCTGTTCAGGACTGGTCGTGAGATTATAACTTGGGAACGCCCGACAGAGAGGATACAAGGTCGGCCTACTCCTAGACTCGTCAAACGCATCCTCACATTTTCAGACGAATCCTCTGACTCTTCTGAAGAATCATCTGAAATGGGGGACACTAATGAACAGCTCAGTGCCATTATGGCCCAACTTCAACTGATGAACTCACGTCTTGAGGACCAAGACAAAGAGATTAAGGCACTGAGGGAGAAGCTAACTGAAGAGGACGAGCAAGGCGACACTCCACCACCATTCAAAACCAACACAGATTTGAGGTTTGAAAAACTCGAGCAATTGATCCAGTCAATTCCTGCGCTCGAGGGTCAGGCTAATGGCCATGACATTATTGATATTGAACTGAGGGAAAAACTCCCTAAAAAGGTAACATTGGGTGACCTCCAATAATTCAAGGGGGTCGAAGACCCAGATGACCACTTGAGAGCTTTCTCCATCTCTATGGCTCTCAAGGGCATGAGCAAGGACCTGTTTGCTTATGTCTTTCCTTTAACCTTGGATGCACATCCATCCAAGTGGTTCAGATCACTAAACAAAACTAAGCTGAACGATTGGGACTACATCAGAGAAGAGTTCCACAATAATACATCTACAATACTCAGCTTCCCATTGGCCTTCGTGAGTTGGAATTAACTAAGCAGAATTCCAATGAAGACTTTGTCACCTTCCTTAGCAGATGGAGTGAAAAGGCTGCGCAAATGACTAACAGGCCATCCCAAGAGGATAAAGTCCGATTGGTGATCCGTAACCTGCAGCCCAAGTATGGGGACCATATTAAGTTCCAACCCAAAGAGTCTTTCATGAAGCTCTATAAGGTAGGCCTGCTGATTGAAGAAGAGGTACATGCTACCAAAAACAAGGGTTCTAACAACAACAACTCTTTCAAGAAGAGTAATAATAATCCTTCTACCTCTAAAAGCAGTGACATAAACGCCCTAACTACTGACAAGAGAGGTTATCAAGGACCTCAAAGGATGTTCACTCCTTTGGGCATGTCTCTAGAAGAAGCCTTCACTGGGCTTCATGCAAAGGGAGCACTTCAGCCTCTTGGCCCTACTCCGGATCCTCCTCTGGAGAAGAGATCCAGTAGATGGAATCCTAATTCCTACTGCAAGTACCATCAAGGGAATGGGCATCTAACATCGCAATGCTGGACTTTGAAGCATCATCTGCAGGATATGGTTGAAGACGGTAGATTGCGAAATCCACCTGCAGCAAAAGTCAGCAATAGCAGCAACCCCTTGGGCAGCACCTGAACAACGCCGGGGCTTAGTCATTTAACGCTAGTTTTCTAGGTTGAGTCGGAGAGTCCCTCCCCTAGCTCCTTTATTTCCCTTCTTGTCGAGTCTATGTCATTTAGGATTTTTTTTATTTTATTTCTAATAAGCCTTGTTTCATACATTTTCAATTAATAATATAATCGCATTCTCTTTTCATTTTCATTGGCCTTCCGTCATTTTATCTATGCTTCTAATTCAATGATGAAACTTGAATCACATAATGAACTTGACTAATAATAACAAAAAGAGATCTGAAATAAGAAAGAGAAAAATAAAAAAGAGGACATACTTTGGATCAGGAGTTATCCCCCTCTCCCTTCCATTACCTTTCATAAGCCATCATTCTTAAACCATCATATCAATAAACCAAACAATCCCTTCGACATCAAAGCTCCACAAATATCATTCAAGCCTTCCAATACCCTAAACCAAACTCGTGTGCAAGCCTCACTACATTACAAAAAGTATCAATGTCAGGCAAAAACAACAAAAAAGTGAATAAAAAATTCGAAGTGCGAAAAAAGCAAAAGCAAAAGCAAAACGCACAAAATTGCTAAAAGAAAAAGCCAAAGGCAAAGAAATAAAAGACAAGTTAGTGGGCTTGCACACAAGTTCTACCCCTCATTCAAATCCTTCGATCCATCAAAACCATTAACCTTTAATCCAAATCCATGACTCTTCATTCCTCTAACCAATTCAACCTTCATCTAAACCTCAAGCCTTAAACCTTTCAACCTTCCATCAACCCTTCTTTAACTCCTTTTTCAAGGTATGTCCAAGCCCGCTAGGTTGAAAACCCGAAAGGGCGGCCTACGCAAAAATTAGGGCACAAAAAAAATATAATAAAAAAAGAAATCAGATCCAGAACTAGGAATGGTCTGATTCCGCAAGGATACGTAGGAATCCTCATCTCGAGGTTCGACCGCTTCAATAAAATAAAAATTAGTCATGGTCTAATGATTTGACTTTCTAGAGTTCAGAAGCATACTCTTTCTAGATCCCGACATAGACTCGAGTCTGCACCTAGCCTCGTTAAAGCCTTTTCCCACTTACATTCATTTGAGTCACAAATTCAAACCTTTTATTTTTTAATCCAAGCTCTCCTTGTCCCTGAAGGACTCTCCGATAATTCCATGGTTTATGGCGATATTTGACTTTGCCTATATCAACTTCCCAAAGAAGAATCCCCAGCGCAATCCCCAGTGAAAACTTTCAAAGTTCAAGACAGATCAACTATATTTCGATATCAGATCAAGTACATTTCAATCAAGGCTCATAATGCCTAATTCACGGCAAGCTCACCCAAAGTGGGGGCTTCCTACGTGTGGTGTTTCCTCCAATTCAAATCAAACTCCTAAAGAGTTGTAATCCGCGGACCTCGTTTACGAACCCCGAACATTTACTAAAAACGATTTTCGAAAATCATTCAATCTATTTCTAACCTTTCTGATCAATCTATCATGTTATCCATCTTCTAGCCCTGCAAAATCCCGACCTTGCATCGCAGCCTTGCAAAACACTGACCTTGCATTGCATTTCATACATTCTAGTCTTGTATAACCCTGACCTTGCATGACGTGTCACCCTTAGCTTTGCATAACCTTAATCCTTGCATAGCGTCTCATGCATCCTTAGAGAGTCTAAGTTTGCATTATTGCATCACTATGTGCTTATGTGAGTTGTTTGCACCTATCTGCCAACATCTTTCCCTACAGGTAATCAGATTGCTTGTAGTTATTGTCCTGCATAGTAACTTTGTTTTGCAGAGACCGGCGTATATAGATCAGCTCTAAACTGCAAAGCGTTTAGAATCGTTATCCGTCCCGACACCGTATACTTTGACTATCGGTTTCCTGAACCTCAGTCAAAGTGGGGGCTTTTGTAGACATAATTGTGTCTCCCCATTTAAGGATCCGATGATGAAACATACCGTGGTCTTAATTGGTCTGATCCAAGGGTAGACTAGTCCTAAGAGTCATTCAAAACCATTTCGAAAAGTGTTAAAGCCCTATTTTAAAGCCCAATTAATTATTCATGATAATTAATTGTATTTGAGCTCAATTCTTTGAAAAGCCCAATTAATTCATTTATTTTAATAAATAAATATTTTCAAAAGATATATTTTTTAAGTCAAAATAAGATTCTATCCCGTAAAATCAAATTTCCGGAGTTAAAAGATAAAAGAGAATCTTTAAAACGCGTTTATATCAAAAAACCATAAAAAACAAGGCGGTGCACTGAGCGCAGTTGACTGTGCTGAGCGCACGTGTCCTGCCACGTGGACTTCCACGTAGGCTGCGCCAAGCGCACAGGCTGTGCTAAGCGCACCAGAACTGCCACGTAGACTTCTATTTCATGTAGAGTACTGCGTTAAGCGCAATTCTTTGCTTGAGACGCGGAATTTCTTTCTTATCTTTTTCAAAAACGTGTACCACGTGTACGCTTTAAACTGGTCATGCCGTGTGTCAGCTGCGCCAGACGCAGCCAGCGCGTGAGGCGCAGTGCCGTTTTCCCTATAAATAGGCCTGATTTTCGAGCATATTTCAGAACGGATTTTTCACATAACACTCGACGAATACTTTACGAAACCTCTCTGCGAACTACAAAATTTCCCTACAAAAACTCATATTTTCAAACACAAACACATTCAATCTACATACTTTCATACATTCAGATTTTCAGGCTTCACGATTGCTCGTCCGGAAGGTTGTCAATCTCGCAGACCCAAGCCACAGTATAATCCTGAGGGTCCTTAAATAAATTATTTTTATATTGAAGTTACTAATAGTTTTCTTTCCTGATGTAGATCTTTAATGTAAAATCGCTCTACTGTATATTCTAACCTCTTTTCTATACTTTATTTTATATTTCATATTATTATTATTCATGCCTTTGTATATTATATGCCTGCCTGATTGTTCTATGCATATTATATGATTGTCTTGCTTTATTGCTTTTATCACCCCACATGTTATTTGTGCTAATCAAGACCTAAAGAATTGTTCTAACATTAATCAGATTAATTTGGACAACTTGCTAGGTTCCCTGTAATATTGATTGCCTAATAACATATCACTAAAAAAATAGTCTTTTTTATGTGTTTCGTAAACAAATTTAGACTAAATATTTTTAGGGTGCTTATAACATTATTTGTTTCTTCTTTGGCATAAAAACTGCAATGAATCGATATTTAGTAGAGGCTAACTTTGGGCGAATGTGGTTCATTGTGACTATATTCGTACCCTCACCCCCGAACTCAATCTTTGGTTCATTTTGACCATCTATGGAGTCAGGACGGGGAAATCTACATTGGATAATTTGTCCCTATGATTTTCATATATCCAATTAGGTTTATGATTCTTCCTAAAAAAAATTGTTGGCGACTTCTTTCAAAACAATTTTCAAAAAAACCTTAACAGTGGGGTAGTCAAATACAAATATGCGCTCACACCGCGTAGGCGAAATAAAAACACGCTACAAATATGTAAAGTGTTTGCTTACCTCAACTACTATATATTGAAGGAAGGGCCAAAGTCCGTTTGATTGTAGTGGGAGGGGATCTTGGTTATTTATTTATTCAATAGGAAATTTCATTTTGAATAAAGGGTAGTAGTTAATTAAAATTTGTTTGATTGCTGCTTTCTTGATAAACATTGATTGAATCTTGCTTTATTATTCTTTCTTGCAGTTATCATGTCTAGTTCAAACAACAACACCACCTCCGGTTTTAATTTGCGCTATTTACTCGAAAAGGACAAACTGAATGCACAAAACTTCCTCGAATGGGAAATGGCTGTGAGAATCGTTCTCATAGCCAAAGGAAAGGAAAATATTCTTGACAATCCTCTCCCTGAACCCCAGCCAGAGAATGCTACTCCAGCTGAACGGAGAGCTAAGCAAACCCTAGAGGCTAATTCTGTGCAAGTAACATGTTTGATGCTTGCTTGCATGGAACCAGACTTTAAAAAACGTTTTAATGGTCTGGATGCCTACTCCATCCTCCATCAGCTATGTTTCAGAAGAATGCTAGATTGGAGAGGTTTGAAGCTCACTGCAAGATGTTGGAGTGCAAATTGGGCAAAGGAAAACTCGTTGGTCCGCATGTGTTTAATATGATTGGATATTTTCAGATCATGAAAAAATTGGACTTCCCTTATCCCCAAGAATTTGCTACTAATATTGTGATCAAATCCTTGCCTGAAACTTTTCAAAACTTTCAGTTAAATTTCTACAAGCAAGGAGGGGAGGCTACCTTGCAAGAGCTGCATGGTATGCTAACTCAGGCCGAGAGGAGCTTGCCTGGTGAACCCGAACATAAGGATGTTCTTATGGTTAGGAAGGGCAAGCAGTTCAAGAAGAAAGGGACTCCTAAGAAGAAGAACAAGCGCAAGACTGTTTGTAATACCCCGATTCTTAAGAGCGTTTTATTTAGCGTTAATTATAATTACTAAGTTATATATATCTAGATTTTTCTTATTTTATTTGGGTTAGGGTATGAATATTTATTTTTGTCGTGTTTGTAATATATTCATTTAATTAATTTTATGAAGTTATTATTATTATATATTTTGGGTTTCAGTTATTTGAAGAATTTGTTGAGTAGTATTTACCCAAAATAAGAAACCGAATTGTTGCATTTTATCAATTTGGGTCGGTTCCTTTCCCTTTGTTTGCCTTGTGGGTTTGTTTGAGGAAAACCCCCCCCCCAAAAAAAAAAAAAAAAAAAAAATCCTTTCTCTCTCCCCGATTTTTCTTCTCACCTCATGAAACCCCATCTCTCTCTTTCCCCGTCAAAACCTTCACCCTCCTCTCTATCACTCACCCCGTCACCTCTCTCTTTCCCATCTACTGGAGTTTTTCCCCCCTTGTTGCTCGTCGGAGCTGCGGCTACCACCCGTGTTTTTTCTCTCCTCTGTCTGCAGTGTTGTTGTTCGCGGATGAGGTGCTAGTGCACCGTCTCTCTCTCCCCTTGGCGGTGCTGCCGCTGTTCTTTTCTGACCACCGCGAGCCGCATGGCTACTGGAGGTTCTTCCCCTCACCGTTGCTGCTACTCGCTGCCGCTTTCCCCCGTCTCCTCTTGGCCGTTGCTGAGGTGTTGTGCGCTGGTGGCCCTGTTCATTCCCCTGCTCGTGTCTCTATCTCTCTCTCTCTTTCCTCCTGTTGACTTACTGCTGCGAGGTGGTGGTGTCGCCACCGTTGTGGGAACGCCGCCGGCAGTGTTGCTTTATCACTTTAAAAGGTACTACACCTTTCTCTTATTCCTCCGATGTTGTTTTGTGTCTTCAAATTATGAATGAAGATTAGTAAATTGATTATGGATTGTTAATGTTTGATGTGATAAGTGATGTTGAATCTGTTTTGAAGATTCGAATTAAATAATGTTGTGTTTGATTATTGTTGTGGTTGTTGCTGATGAAGTTGTTGATCGTGTTCAGGTTGCATTGAGTATCAATTAAGATTTTAGTCGTTATGAGGTTTAATGTCAGTTTTGCATTAAGGATAATAATAATGTTATATATAGAGTTACATTATGAATCTTTAAATCAATTTGATTGATTCTAATTAGTAGTTGTAGCTGTGCTAATTAATAGAATTGCAGAGAGTTAGATTTCCTAAGCAAGATTGTTATAGAGGTTTATAGCAAGTTAGTAGTGTAACAATAAGAATACAATTATGAATATATAATACGTTATTAATCCATTAACGCGTAAAGTATTGGAAGTGTGAACCCTTACATTAATATTGTTAATAGAATTCTTTTAACGTAATAAAGCGGGATTATTAGTTAGAGTTCACTTAAAGTCAATAAGTTATTTCTTTTAGTTGTATTTACCAAGTAAAGCCGATAACGTCTATTAAACACTTTCCATGTCAGTTTAATGTTCTGAAGTGGAAGCTCACTTCTGTGGTAAATAATTAGGTTGTATTGCATAACTAATAACATAATAAATTGGTTGATTACGTACTCAAAAACTTATTTGTCCAAAAATGGGAGATCTAAGTTACTATGTTGGTTATAAGGTTACTATATATAGGATAAATTTGATTTTATTACTTCGAAGTAATCTTTAATTGATTAACCTCAAGCTATTATATTGGTTATATATACGGTTATATATACATATCCACTCATTGTGTTGGTTGACATTAATAATATATGTAATTTTGAACCCAAAGTCTTATAATGAGTTAACTTGATAATCTTATATATCTTATTGTTCTAATTATTACTAGTATTGTTTTTTGAAATTGTGGAATATAACTCTAAGGAGTTGTTTAATGGGTTTGGTGTAATTTATTTGGAATTATCCCATGGTTAATGAGGAACGTTATTTGACTAGACACTAAAAGTGAATTGATTTAATTAGTAAACTCACACGAAGCTAGAAAAAGGAGCAATGATCATTGTTAGTAGTATGGGGATTATTGGATATAGATTAACTAATTATGGACAAAATTATGGCGGCCGTATTTTAAGAGAATAAATGGAGTTTTGTAACAAAGTCAGATTATCTGATTAGAGTCAACCAGAATGAGTTAGTACGTGAGTTTAAATAAGTAAGTGAGTCTAAATGAGTTAGTACGTCAGATTATCCCATGGTTAATGAGGAAGGTTATTTGTTGGGGACAATAATCTCCCATGGCACCTGCACTCGGTTTTACCCCTTCTGTTGGTGAACTAAGGTTCTCCATGGCTTACCTTCTGCCGTACTCGCCAAGTTACCAATATAATTTAAGTAAGATGGAAAGATAATGATGAATCTTATGATATGATATAAAATGATCAGATATGTTTATGAAATGGTTTATGTTATTCTTCCCTCCGTTAAACGCATGCTCTCTCTTGTTTTACAAAGTTTGGACATTAATCAAGTTACAATACGCATTACAATATGAGTTACAATATGAGTTTTAGTGTTGATAGTAAGTTGTTTGTGTTGTTATGAATTTTCTAACAAGAGATGAAAGCAACAAAGTTTGCAGAACATTGCCACGTTATCTTAAATTTCTAATAAGGGGTCGTTATATGAAAGTTTAGAAAGTAATGCATTAAGGTAATTTCAAGGCATAAGTGTCATAGAAGATTATTTGTTATTGGATTATAAAGATAGTTATGTACTTTCTCCATGCTAAACTTGGTTAACAAGTAGAAGTCGTGAATGTAAAAGATGAATCAAGGAAAGAATAAAGATGGTTTAACGTATGCATCAATGTGAATGTTGCTATGTTGTTGTGATGTGGTTATGAACGATGTGAATGTGTTGATTACGTGAGAGTCGTAGACACCAAAGCATATGTTAAAAATGTTTTATGGGTGAGTACTCGGCGTTGTGATGATGTGTCTGTTAATGTTTTGTTTTATCACTATTGTGGCCTGTTACTTGGTGGGTGGTCGTTTTACCATAGTTTCAGGTTGAAATTTTCGAGCATCTTTCCCAAGATAGGAGCAGTTACGTGTTGAATCCAATGCACTTATTTATATGCTTTCGAGGCGAGGATGTTCCACTTTGTAATAGATAGTAATTAATGTTTTAGTTTTATTTTTGTTTTTGGATGAGCAACAGTGCTCCTAATTCTCTTCTGCTGCTGCTCCGTGAAAGCGTTGAGTTCAGGATTTGGAAATATTTTTATATTGAAATTGTAACAGGTTTTTCAAACATTTTCCCATTTCGGGTGGTCCAAATTACAAAAAAAAAAAAAACAACCAAAATTTTTAAAAAATATTATTCAATTGTTAAAGTATTTCTTTAAAGGTTGGAGAATTAGAGTAATGTCACTATATTTTAATGTTAAGTGTCGCCTTGTATTTTCCCTAAGTGGAAAGTACGGCGGTAACACGCCGACTAAGCTAAGTCTTCCGCTGCTAATCTTAGTTAATTAACTTAATAAGGATGCTTAAAAGCCGGGGCATTACATTGTTGCCATTGATGATACTTCTAAAGCAAAAGCCACTCCTAAGGCAAATGTAGCAGCAATACATGAGTGCTTCTACTACCATAAGATTGGCCACTGGAAGAGGAACAGCCCTAAGTATTTGGAGGATAAGAAGTGTGGTGCTTCAGATTCAGGTATCTATGTTATAGAAGTTAATTTAGCTACATCTGCTGCTTGGGTATTTGATATCACTTGTGGATCTCACATTATTTGTAATGTGCAGGGACTAAAAAGAAGTAGGAACTTGAGCAAAAGTGAAGTAGATCTCCGAGTAGGCAATGGAGCAAGGGTTGCTGCTTTAGCTGTAGGAGTTTATAGTTTATATTTGCCCTCTGGTTTAATATTAGAACTAAATAACTGTTATTATGTTCCAGTTATTACCAAGAACATAATTTCGATTCCGGTTTTGGATTCGGAAGGTTTTTCATTCAATATTAAGAATAATTGTTGTTCGGCGTATTTAAATGATTTTTTCTATGTCTCTGCTAAATTATCAAATGGTTTTGTTTATATGTGCTAGAGTTACAAACCCACATCTATAACATAGACAGCAAGGAACACAAATCAAATTACTTAAACCCTACTTATCAATGGCATTGTCGATTAGGCCACATAAGCTCAAAGCGTATTGAAAAATTTCATAAAGATGGAATTCTCAAATCATTTGATTTTGAATCATTTGATGTATGTGAGTTTTGCTTGATGGGGAAATGACAAAGTCACCTTTTACAGGTTTAAGTGAAAGAGTCAATGATCTTTTTGCCCTCATACATATTGATGTGTGTGGACCTATGAGTACTTTGGCTAGGGGAGGGTACAATTACTTCATTACTTTTACCGATGATGTAAGCATATTTGGATATTTTTACATCATGCGACATAAGTAGGAATCCTTTGAAAATTTCAAGGAATTCCATAATGAAGTACAGAACTAATTTGGGACACCACAGTTAAATGGGGTATCCGAGAGAAGGAATCAAACTTTACTGGATATGGTTCGATCCATGATGAGTCTTGATGATATTCCAATTTCATTATGGGGATTTGCACTTGAAACAGCGGCATTCACACTTAACAGAGCACCATCCAAAGTAGTGGAAAAGACACCATATGAAATGTGGACTCAAAACGTTCCAAAATTGTCTTTTCTAAGATTATAGGGTTGTGAAGCTTATGTAAAACGTTTACTCTCTGATAAACTTTCACCTAAATCCGATAAATGTCTCTTTGTGGGCTACCCAAAAGAGACTAATTAAGGGATACTACTTCCACAACCAAAGCGAAAACAAAGTGTTGGTTGCTTGTAATGGTGTCTTTGTGTAAAAGGAGTTTATTTCCATAAAAACAAGTGGGAGTAATGTATATCTCGAAGAAATTCGAGATGAGCAACAAATGGATGAGGTTAACACCTCGTCAGAGACGGCCCGACATGAAATAGCTCAGGAGGCGGTGCATTCAATTCACATACCTCATACCGTCCCAATTGGAGATACCCCATGCGAAGTCCCTCAACCTAATGTGGTAGAAACTTATTATGTTGCTTCCCCCAACATAGGTCTAGTCGGACAATCATTCCGTCAAAGAGATATATTGATTTCCTTTTGACTGAAAGTTCTAAAATAACGATTTTAGACTCAGAAGAACCTACTAGATACAAAGATGCTTTGGAGAGTCAAGACTCCGAAAGATGTCTTGAGGCCATGAAATGTGAAATGGATTCCATGTCTGAAAATCTAGTATGGGACTTGGTTGATTTGCCTGATAGGGTGAAACCCATTGGATGCAAATGGATTTTCAAGTTGAAAACAGACAAGGATGGAAACATTAGTGTTCTCAAAGTAAGGTTGGTGGCGAAAGGTTTCAAACAAATTCATGATATTGACTATGATGAAACCTTCTCAGCAGTAGTCATGCTGAAGCCCAATAGGATAATCCTTGCGATTGCTGCCTTTCATGACAATGAAATATGGCAGATGGATGTCAAAACCGCTTTCTTGAATGGATTCTTGAAAGAGGATGTATCTATACCACAACCTCAAGGTTTTGAAGATCCAGACAATCCAGGTAGAGGTGGCAAACGGGTCAAACGGGTCGGGTACGGGTCGGGTCATAACGGGTCGGGTCATAATCGGGTCAACTTTGTGTTCGGGTTACGTTCGGGTCAGGTCGGGTCCGTTCGGGTACGGGTTAGTTTCGGGTCCATTGGATTTCCGGTCATATCGGGTCGGGTTAGATCGGGTCCGGTTAAAACGGGTCGGGTTAGGTCGGGTTTTTATTCTAGAAAATAAATAAAGCACATATAAGACTAATAAAATTAAGTTATATAGTTAATGGGAAGTGATTAAGTCATATATAGTATCTCACGATAATTTTTTTCCTTAAATTTGTTTAAAAAATAACTAATATGACAACTTTTCGGGTCGGGTTCGAGTCATCATTATCGGGTCAATTTCGGGTCGGGTCAATTTCAGGTCGGTAGATTCGGGTTCGGGTTATATTCGGGTCTATTTGCTTTCGGGTCGGGTTTGGGTCGGGTCGGTTTATTTCGGGTTCATTCCGGGTCACTATTTTCGGGTGGAAAACGGGTATCGGGTCGGGTATTTCGGGTCAGGTCAACGGGTACGGGTTTGTTTTGCCGGCTATAAATCCAGGGAGGGTATGCAAGCTTAAGAAGTCCGTTTATGGACTAAAACAAGCATCAAGGAGTTAGAACCTCAGATTTGATGAAGCAGTCAATAAATTTGGCTTTCTCAGAAATGAAGAGGAATCTTGTGTATACAAGAAGTTAAGTGGGAGTAGTTTTACTTTTCTGGTTGAATGTGGATGACATACTTCTCATAGGAAATGATAAAACCATGCTTGAGTCAGTCAAGAAATGGCTTAAAAATTGTTTCTCTATAAAAGATCTAGGAGAGGCACAGTACATATTGCGAATAAAGATCTATAGAGAAAGATCGAAAAGGCTGATTGGACTTAGTCAAGAGACTTATATTGATAATATTCTTGCAAGGTTCAAGCTGAAAAACTCCAAAAGAGGTTTCATTCCCATGCAACATGACATAACATTTGGCAAGACTCAGTGTCCTTCAAGTCCTGATGAGGTCAAGCGTATGAGTAATGTTTCCTATGCTTCTACCGTAGGATCCATTATGTATGCCATGATATGCACTCAATCGGATGTTGCATATGCTTTGAGTATATGCAGCAAATACCAGTCAAATCCAGGAGATGCGTACTGGATGGCAGCGAAAAACATCCTTAAGTACTTGCGAACGACTAAGGATAATTTTTTGGTTTATGGTGGAGATGATGAGTTAGTTGTTAATAGATACACCGATGCAAACTTCCAAAGTGATAAAGATGATTTCTGATCCCAATCTGGTTTCATATTTTGTCTCAATGGAGGAGCTGTGAGCTGGAAGAGATCTAAGTAGAGTACCATCGAGATTCTACAATAGAGGCCGAGTACATTGCAGCAGCAGATGCACCAAAGGAAGCTGTTTGGATCAAAAAGTGCATTAGTGAGCTTGGTGTAGTTCCTAGCATTGAGTATGGCATTGAGTATGGCATTGAGTTGTATTGTGATAACAATGGTGCCATTACTCAGTCTAAGGAACCCAGATCGCATCAAAGGTTTAAACATGTGATCAGGAAATTCCATCTTATATATTCGAGAGATCGTTGGAAGAGAGGATGTGAAAGTAAGCAAGGTTCATACAGAGGATAATGAAGCAAAACCTCTAACTAAACCACTTGTTCAACCTAAGCATGAGTGTCATACTAGGTCTATGTGGCTTAAGCATATGGGAGAATGGTTTTAGGTTGTTTACTTCATAATTACAATTGTAAAGACATTCATTGTGTTTTGAATGTTTATCAATAAAAATTCGTTTCTTATTTAATTATTTTGTTTTGTTTTTAATAAAGAGTCCAAATAATTTGTGTTTTCAAATAGGATTATCAAAAACGTTTTGGTAATGGAACCCTATAAAGTGAACTGAAATCACAATTTATTTAAAATCCCTAGTCTAAATCACTAAATTGGACATAAGTGATTTATTTAAAGACACTATATAATTAACTGATAGCACAGTTCCATGGGCTATGGAGACATAGAGATGTCTAATTGATTATATGGATGTATATTTGATACTTGACCTAATTAGATTCTAAAAGTAGAATGAAACTAGTATATTTAGTAGACTCCTTAGACATGAGTATGTCTTAATAACCACAATATAATTAGTTTAACCTTGATATTGTTAATTAAAGGTCGCGCCGTAAAAGGATGTTATAAAGGCACTGATCATGTGGGCTAAGAATTGAATGGGAGTTATGGGTATACAAGAGTGGATAAGTCCTCCTATTACATAGGAATGATGTCTCGGCCTCATGATGAGCGAGAACTGAAAAATTACATGGCCATGCAGAATAGGATTAAAGAGTTAATTCTTATTTAAACAGTTCGAAATCAGTCATCAATGAACAAAAAAAATTTGAGAATAACATGGTGTTATTAAATTCGGCATTAAGTGACTTAAGGAATTTAACATTGCGCTCTTGTCTTCGGACAAGTGGGAGATTGAAGGAATATGTCCTTAGACACCGGACAATTACTAAATATATATAGGAATTAAATTATGAAGATAATAAAGTTAATAATTTTAGTAATCGTATTTTCTTGTTAGAAAATAAATATGATTAGTAGGACAATATTGATTGGGCCTACAACTAAAATACATTAATCATATGAGGTCACACATTGTAGCACAAGTTGGACAAAGCAATCCAAATCTATTTAGGATTAGGGATGGCCGGTCATAAAGGGAATAGGAGGAGAATTAGTTCTCCTAACTTGCATATGAGTCTTCTATTATATATAGGATATAATATTAGGGTTTAGGTGGTTACTTCATTAAGCAGTTTCTTTTCACAAAAGAGAGAGCTTGAGAAACCCTAAACTCCCCCCTAAGATCGGCGCCTATACCACCAAAAGCAGGGACTTTTTCTCTTTTGTTCTAGCAGACGTTGGTGTTCACTTGGTGCTCATGGACTGACTAGAGGAGCAACACTTGGGGCTCTCAGATCTTCGAAGCTTGCATACAACAGGAAAATCACACTACAAAGGTTGTACATCTAATCCTTATTGAATGATTCATGTGTTTGATTATGTTTGCAATCCTATGATAGATGCTAGGAAATTATTTCCTAAAATTTCGCTCTACATATGCATCTATATGTTCCTACATTGTCTAATTAAAAGTCTTCAAGCTGTCATATGCTATTGAAAAATTCAATATGCAAAAAATGACAATCACGCCGCCACCACTGCACAACCACCCCAACACCAACAACCAACATTGCGCCACCACCCCGACCCCCCAAATTATTTTGTTTACTAAAATTGAAAGTAAAATGAGAAACTACGCAACCACAAATAAGATTGCTTCTTTCCTATCGCAAACTCCAAAGTAAAATTGCCAAAAATCTAACTAGAAGATGAAGAAGGACGGTGAAAAAGAGGAAGTAAAGCCAGAAAATTGAAATTAATTTTACTTCAGAATTACGATTTTGATGTTTTTAGATGAATGGAAAATGGAAGTTTCGAGAGAGTATAGACAAACTAAAGGTTTGAGAAGAAGTTTAGAAAATAGAGCACAAAGAAAAAAAAAAACTTAAAATGCACATATGAGTTCAAGGGTTTGGCACAAAAAAAAAAAGGAGTGGGAAAAGGAAGTGCACTTACTGTTGAAGTGTGGGGAGTGAGAGAGAAAATGGTGTATGCCATGAAGAAGAGAAAGAAGCAGTAGAGAGTAGCAGAGGATCGGAGATGAGGAGTGCATCAAATGAATGAAGAATATAAAGAGAAGCAGGGAGTAGGGGTATTAATGAGCCTAGCGAGCTCGAAATTTTCTAGAGCCGAGCATAGCAAAGTTCGATTCGAAAAGTTCGTGAGCAGCTCTAAAACTGTTTTAGATATATTATTTTCCATATTATAGAAATTAAATGTAATTTATATTTAAATTTTGCACAATACTTGTGAAAAAACTAAAACTAAGTAGTCTAAACCTATTTATGAAATATATGTAATATAGTTTTTTAACTCAAAAATTGTTTTAAGGGAGGTTGAGGTGGTGGAGTAGTGGCATCGCTTCCTACCTCATATCCCCGAGGTCTAGGGATCAAACCTCATGGGACTCATGTCAGAATTTCCCCTTATCCCCTTCTCAAGTGAGTCCCTTTCATCTTATCTTAAAAAAAATGTTTTAAGGTAAATTGAACTAGACAATTTAAGCTCGAAAAAGCTCGATACTCAGCTCGAGTTCGAGTAAAATTGTAACTAGCCGAGCCGAGCAACCCCAGGCTAGTTATCGGTTCGGCTCGTTAACACCCCTAGCAGAGAGCATGATGGTGGATGATGACGGGCTTGAGTATAAATAACCCTATTAAACTCCATCTAACAGTTAATTAAATCTCAAGCGATCTTACACAAGAATTTGTGTTTTTTCAATCACTAAATTAAAATTTACATTATGACTAAACAACCATAAAAAATTATTTTTTATATTTGACTTGAAAAATAACATATTTAATGGAGAATGTTACCCCCTTACAAGATCCCCTTCTTACCACATATGTATAACACTACATGCATATAGTAAACCACCTTTAGTCATTAAAGGAATACAGATAATTCATGTATAAAGAAATTGATGGGTATATTGTGAATAAAACAGATTGCCAAAGGTATAGAGTGAAAAATCTGAATACAATATTAATGAATAATTTATTGACAGTTTTTTATGACCATTTTTTGTGACGAAGAAACAAAAATTAAATCGTATTTTTATGAAACTCCTCTTTCAAAGAGACCATACTGCCCATCTACAAAAGGTGTGTAGCCATTTAAAAAACCAAATTTATATCATGTTGATCTTCGAAAAAGACACCATACTGGAAAAAGGTGATGCAGGTTCCACATACCTTTGATGCACATTAACAACACTAAAGTGTTTTTCTCCTACAACATAAACACAAATACATATTAAGAAATGGCTCTAAACCATCATCCAAAAAGAAGGTAAACCTTGGTATATGATATCCATCCTTGCAATAACTGGTCATGGTTACCATGGAAAAACTCATGGGGATTTCACCTTACTCTTTTCTTTCGTGAAGCAAAGCTACTTGGACCAATTTCTATTGCCATCCTTTTTGTTCTGCAAGTGAAATCTGTACTAGTAAGTATCCAACAATATCGTACAGATTAGATGCTGAAGTGACATGCGGCGTAAACTGTCATAAAATACCTTTGGGAAAGTTTAGCAGACGTATTGCTCTCCTCTTCATCTTCTACACCTGAGGAAAGGAGTAAAAGTCGCATGTTTAATATTGTCCAAGTAAACTTCCATCTTAAAATTGAGTTACAGTAATTTAAGCAGATAGTTTGCTCATGTGTTGAGGTAACCTCTGCAACTTTTAATAATTTCTTCATGATGTATAACATATATAAGTGTTGAGAAGTTCAGATTATTTAATGGACATCCACAGTCAACAAGGTTCATTACTAGGCAAATGAGTGACTTTAGAGGCAGTAGAAGAATCTCAATCTAGTCGCACAAAGATCCGATTTGAAGGCTATGGAGAGGCATCAAAGCAACAAAAAGGAGATATCTTTTTTTATGAAAACCATGTAAATGCATCTCTTTACTACTCTCCCTGAAAATCCAACATTCCAACTGTAACACAATTACATGCTGCATTAGATGTTAAAAACAGTTTCTAGAACTAAAGTAATGAAGGATATATAAAGAGTATTCTTACACCCAATAAAAAAATATAGCTTTTCTGTTCAACATAATCTGTTACTCCTAGATAATACATCACAATGTGTTCCAAAATACAATACATAATATTGGCATCATCTTACATTCAAATAAGTGTTTCGAACATGAATAGCTTAAAGCCTTAAACTTAGACTAAACAAAGGACAAGAAGTCCTTCACTGGACAAGGAGAAAAGAAAAAGAAACAAGGAAAAGGACCCCAAAAAACTAAGTTGTCAATCAAAAGCACTTTACTATGTTAAAACCACCAAAGAATTAGACTTGGGACATTACTGCAAAGAACCATAAGCAGTTAAACCTCCTGTAACGTTCATATATGCCAGAAAGGGTAATAAGTGACAGAAGGATAAATTGAAATTTTCATAGAAAGTTAGTTAGAAGTGGAGTAGGCAACAAGGTAACAAGGTTTCCGAATAAAAGGGAATGTAAGTCGAGAAAGAGAACTCTTCAGAATAGCGTAGAGTGGGGAATTACTTGGGAGAGGGTTCATCTCTCAAAAGTGAGCATCTGTATTAATCTAATTTTCTAATTATCTTTCTAGTCTTCATCTGTCTTGGTGAAGAATGGTCGCACCAACCAACAATCAACTAACGGATTGGTTGAAGCAGAAGTTTGCAGCCGTGTGAGAAGTAATGTTTGCGGTAACAACGCCACGGCGTAGATGTAACAAACACTAGCAGCTCATATAGCCTCTGGAGAAGGCATCGCAAAACCCAGAGCATGACCGCAACAAAGTATCGATCCACATGCAGGAGTCACTAGATCGGGCGAAAATCAAGATGATGATAGCTACCATCAGGTATGAACAAGCAAAATTGCAAAAGGAAATCCAAACAGAAGATTGCACAGGATATTCCGGCACAGGTGTAAAATAATTTGTCGGCGTGTGGGTTTGAATGCATAGATATTAGGTAGTGTCAACCAAGTAAGAGATATCGGCATCGGGTTAAAGAAGATCTCGGAGGGTTCACCAAATACTTACAACAATAATATGAAAGTTAAATTAACCCAATTTCGCTAGTGAGAGGATACTTGGGGCTGAAAGATACTTCAATATTTACCACTCGAGAAAAGAAGACAAATTGGAAGCGCCGAGTGGAGGCACTCGATGGTGGTGCCGGCAGCAACCATTATACCATTGAGAAGAGCTCAAGGCATTATTATGGTGGCATTTCCAACCAATATCTTTGAGATCCCCCCACGAACAGTGGTTGGGCCACTAGCAAGAGGGAAATGTAGTGGACCACAAGAGGAAGTTCATCGAATCATTGGCACAATTAGAAGGGATTCTCGAAAGAATAGCTAAAGGGCAGTATAAAAATGGGCCAAGGGGTAATATAAGGGTAGAAGTGTGCATTTCCGGGCCTCCAACCTTGGATCAGGCCATGGACCTGTCAGTGAAGGTAGGGGATGATCTGAAACATGGGGCAATCAAGAAATTTGAAGTCGGGCCAGGAGCTTCACTAGGTAACCTTTTCCCAGCTTTCTCAAATTAACACTTATAGCCCAATGATATCAACCCATTCCTTTTCAATAGCATCATCCCTCCTCCCCCACATCCAGTACAACTTCCGAACCCTCTGTTCAATCTTACACAGTTACGCTAGTTCAACCATATCTAATACCTCAAAACCATATTTAATACCTCAAATGTAGGGAGTTCTTTGCTTGTTTCTAGACGAATAGGGGAAATTTGAAGAATAAGTGACAAGGCTTTGTAGTATAATTGTGAGAAAGGCTTGTGACCCTATTGTGATGACAAGTGATACAACAACAACAACTAAGCCTTATTCCCAAATGGATTTGGGGTCGGCTAACATGAAAAAAAAAATGGAGGAAAGAATTGAGTAACGGGAAGAAGAGGAGGAAGAGAACTAAATGGATGAGCCAATGGCAAAACAATAATGGTTCAGAAGTGAAGGTTATGGTGGACCCTGGAACACACATAGTTTTATTTCCACCACGCTATACAAAAACTGGGTTTGTCACCAACACTTACCAACACTAGGGTTGTCACCAATTTTATTTGACAAGGAATCCTTCCCCAGAGAACTGAAATCTCCCGTAAGAGTTAAGACCATTATAAGAACCACCAGAAAGCAAGGAAGAGGTTTTCTGGCTAAGGCAGCTTGAGGGGGCACAGGGAACCTTTGTAAGATATTCCAGTATTCCTCGGAGCTCTTTTTAAAAGATCAACAGCATGTTTTCTCCATGCCCCTGAGGTTACCTTGGGCATGATATTACCATGCAAGAGGGAAAAACTTCTCTTAGTATCAAGCTGTACAGAAACATGAACTGGCCTAATGGGGAGGGTTAGTATAGGCATTGCATAATTAGTAGGTCAGGATTAGCTTAAAAAGAAAGCAAATGAGTGAGCTAAGATAGAATAAGAGAATCAGATCTGTATAATGGAGATCAGAGATCAGAGAGAGAAGGCGTGTTCAATACTATGACGAGTTTCTCAAGTTTGAGAACAAGCCTCTCCAAAGCTTCTATGATCGGTCCATCATTTTGGTTTTTCCGAAATTTCGATGAAATTCATCTTCTTTTCTAAAATCTGCCTTAGCTATGTCAGTTATGACAGATGCTATCAAATTAGAGTCCTCAGTGGCCAAAGTAATTGCCTCAGGTGGCAAGCCTTCGAGTTTGCTGGAGCTCCCATTTCACCATCATTTGAAGAAAAAATAAAGAAATTGTATCAGAACATGGAGAGAATAATTGATAGGGTGATGGGAGTAACATGGTAAAATTTGCTTGTGGGAACTGCGCAAAGTGGAGGGAGTCTAGAATGGTGGACAAGGCTCATGGAAATGGAGGGAAAGTGCCTAGATGTGATGGAATCGGAAAATTGGACCTTCATCGGGAGGTTCATCATGTCCTCTATGCCTCGTAAAAGATGGCAATTCTAGAAGATGTTGGGGGTATATATCTGCTAAATGATGACACGGAGACCATCAGCCAACAATCATAAGGAGTGGGCACATGTCTGACACCCCCTCCCCCTTAAAATTTGTTGGGTTGACCTCAACCCAAAAATTCAAGTCTAAGTTCAGCACTTTGATGAACCATAATCTGAATCGACCTAACCCAAGACAATCCATGACTTGGAGTGCCTCAACCTGAACATGGCCTACCCAATTCACAAGTCTATATATAAAATTTATAGTTTCCAAGTAAGCCCCTTTCTGTGTTCCTGAGTTTGTCATCAAAAGTGCTTCACTATTGGATATTTGTACTTCCTTTTATTAGAGTCATCATTACTTAATAGGCAATTCTCCTTCATTTAGTCTATTTGACTCAAATTATGCTTACTTCATTCATTCCTCAAAATTGAAAAAAGCCCCCCACATTTAGATTAGTCTGCTTGTCTACCCTCAATCATATTCCTTTTCACACAACAGTACATATGATTTTCCACATCAAATTACTCCCTCCATATACACACTTATATAATATTCTCTTGTTTTTAAGGAATAGGCCACATTTGATAGGGGCCATTTATAGGGAATGTAATCAAAATGTCGGAACTATCTTGAACTAAAATAATCTTTATATCTTTGCCATACTCCCATACCAACAAAGTCCTTTTTTTCTTATTAATTCTTCATTAGAAGTTTTACTAAGGCTAATTTAGGAATGTTCAAGTTTCATTTATTAAATTCTGAATCTGGGCTATTTACAAATCGTGGTAGTATTATATCGTTGCTAAGAAATACATATGCAGGAAAAGGAGCCAAACCTAAATGGTGACATATAACAACTCGGGTGGTACGATTGAAAGCAAACTTTAAAGATATAGTTGACTAGACCATCGAGTCATGGATAGTTTCATTTTTTGCCTGTTTCAAGAGAAAAAATGCACTCCTAACTCAAGAAAGTTCACAACCACAATACAAACTTGCCCCAACAAAGGCTTAACAACTGCCTTTTAGTTCTAACAGCTTTGGGTCTACCCCAGCCTCACTTCTTTCCAACATCCGGCCCTTGACCACCTACTATAGTGCTACCCACCTTCATCATCCCACAACATTGACACTATATATCTTCTTATATGACATTTCTCACTCTAAGGTTTCCAAGCTTTCACCAGGCTTCCATTGCTGAAGTTACCAGAATTATGAGTTCTGGGGGGTAACCTTCATTGGTCACAATTGACTACATTTTCACCTTTGTAGGTTGCAATTGCATAAATAGTCCATATTTGAAACCTCAAGGGTCCAACTCGACCATGATAAGAACGTGGGATTGAATTTAGCCAAACTGTGTTAGTATTACAAGAATGGTGAATATGGTGATTTTGACCACTTCATAGTTTCACTCAATCACTTTTAGAAACTACGGGATGTTAGTTGCGAATATGGACAAACGGCGAATGAACATGCAACAGTTGTTCTGTAACGGATTTTGGATTTGTCGTTCCGCGAAATCCCGTTACAGAACGCCATAATAAAAATCACATACTTCTCGTCTTTTTGTCCGTTCCGTATCGTGAGCTCACTGCGTCAGACCGTTTTTATCCCCGTTACATCTTTTCTTTTCAAACAATGGCCAAAAACTATTTTATGAATTAATTATACAGCTAATGAAACATGATATTCTGATAGATTTGATTATATTATGCTGTAATAACGCTTAATAAACTAAAGCATTGCAAATAAGGTAAGAACATATTAATGTGAATTTTAAAAAAAAAATTACGCCGCGTCGGCCGCGATCTGTTCCATTGATTCGTTACAATCCGCTTCCGCGACAACGAAAACGTTACTGCGACCGCGTCCGCGATTTTTTTCCTTGCACTGTAGCTTGTGCACCCCATCAAGCATCACCTTGAGGAACTGTTGTTAGGTTCGAAGGGGTTACAAGGGAGCTAAGTTGGGAAACTGTGGCAGGTGGTGGTGGTATGGTACGGTTGAAACGATGGTGAATAATCAAGATTCAAGCATTGATTAGAGGAATATTAAATAAAACAAGAACTAGGCACCAGCTATTCAGAAACTACCTTTCACCTTCTTTGAACTAGTGATGCAAGAGCTTGTAATTACATTACCATGACTCAATAAGTTTCTATCTAATGAACATCAATAGCACAGTAGAGTACCTCATCAGAAAAAAGATCAAACCAAGTCTCATTACAAAACATGAAAGTAATTGTCATGAGAGAGATAGATCTATGCATTCTTTGCTTTTGAAACCTCTCTTGCAATATCAATCCCAAATGTTCCTTGATTAATATACTTGCGTATTGGGTTTGTACCAACAATGAATATCAAGTCATCAATACCCTTCAGAATTGCATAATGGCAGTCGACAATTCAACTTTCAAGCAGATATGTAAACACCACTAGACAAATTTTCTAACTTAGATAGACTAACTGTAGATTCTCAAACGTTATAAAGTATTCTCTCGATCCCAAAAGAATGTCACAATTTCTACTCCAAGTTACTTAAAAAGAATGATACTCTGCATTGAGCATTACTTGTTAAATAATGTTGTTAAATTCCAATAATATCCTCCTCACAGATCTTTTCTTAACAACATCTAACCGAACAGTGACAAGGGGGAGCGGGGTGCAACCGGTACTGTTTCCCGCCATGGCACACTCATTTGCTTATGCAGTATAATAGAGGGAAGCAGCTAGCAAGAATACTCTGGAATGTATCACACAATGGCTTGAAGAGGCAATGTTACATGACAAAACAAAGCAAAACATACCTTCCCCATCATCTTCGTCCTGTTGATCGCCCGATTCTGAATCAGAACCCCACCGATCTCCTCCAATATCAAAGTCCCAACGCTCGCCTACAGGAGGCATCCAGAAGTCAAGTTCCTCCATATCACTATCAAATGGTGAGTCCCTCATCTCAGAAACTATCTCTTCCTTGTTCTTCTCCCTCAATTTTTCCTTCTTTTTCTTCTTCTTCTCTGTACCAATTCCCTTCCCTTGTTTTTTACCCTTCTCTTCTTCTACGTTTCCATTACCCGGCAACTTACCAGCTTCTAATTGTTCTGTTCATAACATTAACAACATAAAATTTATCACAATATGCCATATGTACAGCTCAAAATATATGTAACTAAAAGATTAAACTTTTCTAGAACAAATGAATCAAACATAAAACTCAATTCATCTAATCAAGAAAACGAACCGAGTTTATTGAAGAATCGCTTTCCATTTATATGCTTCCATATATGCTCCTCCGACTTGTTTATAATAACACCAGTTAATTTACAAATTAACTTAGAGCTGCACCAAACAAATGAACAATTTCCATACTCGTTCAAATACCAACCAAATACCAAATTCTATCAAAACCACATTAAAAAAATCCAACAGAAAGATAATACCCGCAAATCAAATTCCGAAACTGCACAGTAACCCAAAAATCAAATTAAAAAACATTACCTATTAAGAAGGTCTGGCTTGAACATATTGAGAGGGGGTTTGTTCTTAGACAAAGCGAAGTCGATAAGGCCGATACGACACCGTTTGCTCTGAGCATAGGAGTCCTTGGCCTGAGCAGGCAACTCATGGCCGGTCTCTACGCATTTAAATCGACCATTTTCGAGGGGTTGGTAAGTGGGTGCACCCAAAAGGTTATTGCCTTCTTTACCGGTAGTGCCGCCATTGTTGGTTGCTTTCTCCTCTGTTGTGGTGGCCATTGCAGTTGCAGCTCGCTCTCTGTGTCGCCGCTCTTCTGTGTAGTGTGAGAATTGAGAAGCACTAAGTTAATTTGTAAATTAACTGGTGTTATTATAAACAAGTCGAAGCAAAACCCATACCTAGTATTTGTTTAGGTATGTGTTTAGAATGAGCAAAACCCATACCTAGTATTTGTTTAATAAATTGATAGATTTAAAACCCATACCTCAAACCCATAAGGTATGGGATTTAGAAACCCAAGGAAGGAGGTGGGTATGACTCATACCAATACCTCTAAGTATCAAATAGAAGAAAAACTTTCATTCCCAAATAAAACCAAACACATGGTATTAGGTATCAAGTTCTAAACCTATACCACCTTAATTTCATTCCTGATTCCAAACCCATACCACTATATGAACCAAACACGCCCTTATAAGGTTTTGTGCTGTAGTTGAGTAGCCAAAGGTTTACCGTTTAAGCCTATGTTTAGTTCACCTGAAATTTTCTGATCTGAACTTATTTGATCGGAACTTATTTTTTCTGATCTGATCTGATCTGATCTGAACTTATCTTTTAAAAAACATATTATTACTAACATTACTATTACTTTGTATTTCATTACTAGTATTACTATTACTATCATTTTATTACTATGCACAACTTTCAATAATAATAATAATAATATAATAATAATAATAATAATTTTATAATAATAATAATATAAATAATATTATAATATTATAATAATAATAACAATAATAACAATAATAATACTAATAATAATAATAATAATAATTATTATTATTATTATTATTATAATTATTATTATTATTATTATAGCATAATTAGTTTTTTTTTAAAGAGCACATTAGTATATGAACATACAATTAAAAATAAAAGACTAAGGACTCTTGGGTCCAATGGTATAGCTTTTTACCTCCCACATGGGAGACCAAGGTTCAAAACTTAGTGGAAGCATATATTTTAATATTGTTGTGGGTGGGGGAGGGGGTTGGGGCTTGTTGGGTCTTTAGGTGAGTGACCATGTGCGAGGGCAGCCCAGAGAAAATTCATCTTACCACGGGATTCCCGAAAGGGGCCCAAAAAAATTAAATTTAAAAGAACACTCATGTTCAAGGTCCGTTAATAATAAGAATTTAGGTAGTAATGAAAAGAACATATAATGATATTAAAAAAAAACATATACTGAAAGAGCATACGAGATCTATTTAAAGAACACGTTTTAAAAATAAAAGATAGATGTTATTTTTATATTGATGACATGTTTGGATTTAACTAACAACATGTTCTTTGTTATATCAATAAATTGTTCTTTTTTATTATCAATAAACCTATAAATATATATAATCATATGATCTTGAACAAAATGGTTAAATATTCTTCTTATATCGTTGTCTTGTTCTATATAAACTTTGTTTTTAAAGATAAGTTGAAATCCTTTGTAGGGAAAATTTTGAACGTGATGACAACACCATTAGGTTATCCCATGCTACTCATGTTTTGTATAAACTAGTAATATATAATTTATATTATTCTACCAAAATTGTTTTAAAAAATAAACATCATATACTATTGTCATGTTCGTTACATGTACAACATCCAAAAAAAAAAATCACATATCAAAATTATTAATTAGAATGAATATAAAAAAGAACACTTACAAATGCCAAAAGAACATTCTTCTTCTTGAACACAAATAGCTTCATATAGTGATATCAATGACATTTATAGTAATAGCAACGACATTAATAATAATTACCAATATTAATAATTAATAATAATAATAATAACAACAACAATAATAATTATTATTACAATAACAATAATAGCATTAGTAATACTAATAATCATAATAATCATGATGATAATAATAATAATAATAATAAATTTTTAAATATAAGCATAATATGAACTTATCTGATCTGATCTGAACTTATATGATCTTATTTGATCTGATCTTATCTGAACTTATTTTTTCTGATCTAATCTGATCTGGTCTGATCGATCTGAAATAAGCAAAAATAAGGTGAACTGAACATAGCCTAAACCAGGATTTTTTTTGTAAAAACTTATTTTTATAAGTTATTGAAATTACTACATTTGATAATTTTTTTTTCAATTTAACTACCTTTGTTATTTCCAAACTCAGATTATTGCTACCTTTTAACGAAATTCTTCAAGTTTTTCATCCAGTGGGGCCCACTTTATGTTTCCCCCTTAATTTTTCATCCTTTCCCCACATTTTGGCTCTTCATAACCTGTATAACAACCACATTGTCTTCATTCCCCAAATTCATCAAAATTTCCCATAATTGCCTTAGGGTTCATCAATTAAAGTTGTGTGCTGCAGTTGCAATCAATTGATTTGGGGAGTTTGCTTGCTTCATCAATACTACTGCCAGAAAGTGAAGGTAAGTTCTCTAATCATGCAAATTTGGTTTGTAATTTGGGGAAATTGGAAATTTTTGGGTAAATTAGGGCTCGCTAATTTAGTATTTTGCAATTGCAATGTGTAGGTTGAAATTTCTTCCTCCTCTCACTCTTTGATCAAAAGCAAAAGGCAAAATGCAATTGTGGTGTTCCAGCAACCATTAAGAAGGCTTGGACCACTGATAATCCTGGAAGGATATTCCATGTAAGCTTTTATGAGCCTGGAACTGAATGGCGTGGCTGCAATTATTTTGAGTGGTATGACAAGGACCAACTACAATGGCAAAAGGAGGTGATAAACCAACTTGTCCTGGACAAAAATTACTCACCCTTGAAGCTGGTAACTTGAAGACTGAATTGGCAGATGTTTGTGGCCAATTAAAGAAGATGCCTCCTAGTAGAGAATGACTCACTTAGGGTGAAGTGCAAGGCTCTAAGCTCTGAACTGAAGCATGTAGTGATGGAGGACAGCAAGAAGAAGAAAAGGAACATGATGCCCATTTTGGTTGTATTGATGGTAGCTATGTGTTTGATAGGTTTAGTGGCTATGTTCATCTAAAGTTAGTTAGTAGTAGGTAGCTTAGGAATGATGGATGTATGATTTTGTTGTAATTGCACTCCAAAAGTTCTAATGAACTTTTGACTTTTATCATCTTTATGTAACCAACTATCTATCAATGAAAAAGATGTTTGAACAATATCTATGCATTCCAATTCAATGTGTAAACATTGTCTATTGTGCCAAATACAAAGTACTTGTTTGTTCAACACAAAAACATAAATGCCTAACCTTAAATATTATGTTCATTACATCAAAACAACGTGCAAGTCTGATTCCCCTGTTCAAACATCACTAAACTATTACAAAGGGCGCCTTGGAGTAAACCCTACAACCAATAAAAGATAAGCTATTAGAAGATATTAAAGATGAGATAATTAAATTAACCTTTGTAGTTTAATTAAAACACTAACCTTTTGTCTGTCACTCATGATAATGAGCCCCTCTCCATTATTGCTACCCAAATCCCTCAGCAACAACTAAAAAAACCACATCTAAGTTTTAGTGCATTCCACCACTGCCCAACATATAGGGTAGATATTGTTATTTCTCTCCTTTCCCACAACAACCAATATTTGCCCAGGATATGCCCCTTTCAAATGACACCCCATCTACCCCAACAATGGGCCTACATCCAGCCTTAAACCCCTCTTTCAGTACTTTCAAACATATGTACAGAACTTCCTGGATTGTAGGCCTAATTGTTGGGGTGGTCTTCAATTCCTTCCACAACAATGTTGACAGAACTTCCTGGATTATGTTTGAGTATAGCATGACCATACTCCCACACTTTTGCATATTGTTCAGCTGCGTCTCCATAAATAACAAGCTTTGCCCTTGCCCTTGACTCCCACAGTTTATAATACTTCACATCAACCCCAATATCTTCAAAAACCAAAGACTTAACCTTTTCAAACTCATGTTTGGATCCCTCCTCCACTCCTCAAGATACTTGTCAGCTAACCACTCAGCAGTGACCCTAGAATTCAGGTTACATCCTACACATTTGTGGTTTAACCTCAATGACTTGATCTGCCACATGTCCTCCAACCTTAGTTTTTTTATATGAACCTTGAAGAGACACTTATTTTCATATTTGCATCCACATCCAACCCTTTTAGCATGACCTTTGTCCCATGGATAGTCACACCTATTTTTGCAGTAAATGCTTATCCTCTCCTTTCCATTGTAAAGAAAGTAAAAGTCATAATTGTTCTCAATAGCATGACATCTAAGTGCCTTTCAAGCAACCTCCCTAGAATTAAACTTCAGCCCCCTAACAAGTGAAATTGGTTTTTTAAAATTTGTCTCTGAATTGAAAACAAGAGCTTGATCTACCTCTTCATCTGACCCACATAAAGATCTGAGCTCATCAGTCACCCTCAATTTCTTCCTGTATGTTCACTTCAGTAGACTCAAAGCCTACTCTTTTTACCAGTAGCCTTAGCTTGAGGTTCTGCTTCCTCATGGTGATCAGATTTAGGTTGGTCCTCAGTGAGACTAGCTTTTACAGCAGCAAACAGTCCCCCACCATTTGTTTGCTTGAAAAGCTCTTCCTCATTTGCATCCTCCTTCTCTTCTTCCCCAACCTCCCATTCAATTTCTAAATCACTCCACTCTGAGCTTGATGAGCCACTCAAATCTAGCTTTCTACTTGCCCTACTTCCCTTTTTTCTCTTGGTTTTAACCTGTTGTTTTCCATTTACTTTCTCTTTTCCCTTCACTTTCTCTTTCTCTTTCTCCTTCCCTTTTCCTTTTCAATCCCTTCCCTTTTTGAGCCACATGATTCACTCTCTTAGGGGTCAATGAATCAGATGCAGTTTTTTGTGGAGCTTTAGGCAAGTCTTTGGGAGGGGAATCAATTAACACAGGATGCTCTAACAGTCTAGGACTCATCCTATTAGGACTAACTGTTTGTGAAAGGAAGATATGAGGTTGTTGTGATTTTGTCTTGTTGTTTGATTGTCTTGGAGGCTTAAATCTAGGGCTCTTAAACTCATACTTCACTTATTTTTTTCTCATGTTTATGCACTCCAGTATGGCTTTCCTGGGTTAACTAGCCTGGATTTTTTGGGCTTAATGTGTTGGGCTTTTCAGGGCTTCTCAAACTCCTATGATAATCTCTAATTATCTCAGGAAACCCAGGGCATTTGGACCTAAATAAGTAATCAGGGGCTGATATTTATGCATTACTTTTTGGTGTTGGAGGGCCATCATCAGTTACTTATACATCAATATTCCCAAACCTATCCCTTGTTTTCAGAATATCAACCACATTTTCAGAGTTTATCCTAACCTTCCTTTCCTTATTTTGATAGCACATGTAGTAAGTTTATGGCATTGGGTCATCCTCAAACTTATAACCTTGCGCCACTTCAGATTAAAGTCACAAGTTTTTATCTTGCTACACAACAAAATCATCCCACCAACGAATTCCTCAATTTCTTTTCCTTTAAATTTTTTTACAGTCAACACACTTCCACTGAAGTGTCCGAGTAGATACTCTTATTTTCTCTCGAACCATAGTAATATATTACAAAATTGATCATATCTTTGAATCATTTATTTCTCTTGAAATCTCTTCAATTCTTATTTTTACACGCGTCTTTTTTAGGAGGCCTACAGCCATTATGTGGCATAGGGGTTACGTCTCGTACGAAACTTAATAGTATACCACTTCTACGAATAGCCCGTAATGCTGCATCCCTTCCGAGACCAGGACCTTTTATCATGACTTCTGCTCGTTGCATACCTTGCTCCACCACTGTACGAATAGCATTTCCCGCGGCGGTTTTGTTAGGGAAATAAGAGAAATGAACAAGGGTCACAAGACAACAATCTTCTAGGCGTGGATCACTTTCCCAAAAGTAATATTCCGACCCTAATCGTAAAGCACGGGTTCACAGAATTCACCTTCGAGATACAAAGAAGAAACAATAGTGGTCACGCTTACTATGAACACTATTCAATGAAAATGAGTTTGTGAGATTTTGTAGAGATGAAGAATTTCTGATTTTGATCCTTTAGAATTTGTATGCAAAAGAGAGAAGTAGTTTTCTCAACCAACATTCATCATATGAGAGATCTCATATTTATAACACTGCTATATTGTTTCAGAAAATCCGAAGCAGTACATTGACAAACCGTCAAAACACGCGAAATAACGCAAAGAGCAACAAAAGTCAGGGACATCGTTGCGAGTCGCGAGCTCCAGCATGTCGCGACCCGCGACCATGCTGCCTCCCAGCACTGCTGACTTGCGTAGAATGATGCGCACAGGCCTCGCAAAGATGCGAGCCTCAATCACTAATGCCTAGATGATTCTTTAAGTTGTGCAACAAAGTAAACATGTCACAACCAACATATAGCATATTATATCACATATATTATTCGAGCAACAACACCATAACCAAGTAACTCAAACAATATATCATGAAATAAACTAACATTATACTCTAAATCTCCAACAATCCTCCCCCATTTAGAGTATACAAAAATAGTTATTGCACAAACATCATCATAACAAAACAACCTCATGCATAAATGAAAGTGTACAAAGACTTGAACTTCCACTTAGTATAATACACATTCCAAGCATTCGTATCCAAATGGTGTCGATAAACGATTGAACCATTAGCAACACATAATGAAAACTTGAAGATATTACACACACAAGATTAACTACTCATTTCCAATATATACTTGACACTAAGTAGCCATGTGTCCATATCAATTCATAAGTGCAACAAAGCTATGCCTCACTAGCTCCTTGAAGCGGCCAAACTTCGCACTTACATAGGTAGATCTCTTAGAAAAAGCATGCTCCTGTGACAAAGCACAATGTCAAGAGACCTATTAAGATTAAACAACATCTTAAACCATCACAGATTTAAAGAACTTTACCTTGGATGATTATATAAGTTCTTTCAATCATTAAATAAGGAAATTAATCTTATTGAACTCAAGACCCAACGTCTTATTGGGCGTTAAGTTAAGATTCCCTTACTCGTGATTTCCAAAAGGCACCAATCCTAAACCGATTGCCATCCTCTTTACCGTATCTCTAGCTAGCGCCTTAGTGAAACAATCCGCTAGATTATACGTAGTTCTCACATAGTCAACAGTGATAGCACTATCTTTAATAAGTCCTTGGACATAACTATGTCTTGGCTTACCATTATACACTTGAATATAAGCTCTTGCCAATGCTGCATCACTATCACAATGTATAGCAATAGGTCATATTGGTTTTGGCAACAAAGGTATCTCAAACATGAGATTCCTTAACCACTCGGCTTCTTTGCTTGCCGATGACAGAGCTATAAACTCCGATGTCATTGAAGAATCTGCAATGCAAGTTTGTTTCTTGGAAGCCCAAGATATCGCACCTCCCCCAAGGAGGAATGCCCATCCACTCGTGGAGGAATGATCTTCTCTATTAGAGATCCAACTTGCATCCGAATACCCTTCTAAAACCGATGGATATCCACTGTAAGACAAACCATAGTCCATGGTTTTCCTCAAATACTTTAACACTCGACGAATAGCTTGCCAATGTTCCATACTAGGATTACTAGTATACCTACTTAATTTCCCTACCGCAAATGCAATATCCGGCCTAGTGCTCGTCATAGCATACATCAAACAACCTATAAGCCTCGCATACTCAAGTTGAGACACGGCATTGCCATCATTTGGCAATAATTTTTCACTTGGGTCCATAGGAGTTGAAACAAGAGAGCAATCACTAACATGAAATTTCTTGAGCACTTTCTCGATATAATGAGATTGTGACAAGATCAATTTTCCATTGTCTCTCTTAATTCTTATACCTAAGATGACATCCGCCTCCCCCAAATCTTTCATGGAGAATTGTGAAGATAGAAAAGATTTTGTCCACTCAACTTGTGACAAATCCGTTCCAAATATCAACATGTCATCTACATATAGACAAATCATGACACCATTACCGTTGTCATCAAATTTGCTATAAACACACTTGTCTGAATTATTCAATTTGAAACCATTAGACAACACAACCTCATCAAATTTTTGATACCATTGCTTAGGTGCTTGTTTTAGCCCATACAAAGATCTAACCAACTTGCATACTTTATGCTCTTGACCTTTCACGACAAACCCTTCCGGTTGTCGCATGTAAACCTCTTCCTCTAGTTCTCCATTCAAGAACGCCGTCTTGACATCCATTTGATGGATCACAAGCTTATGAATAGCCGCAAGAGCTATTAATAACCTTATAGTGGGGATTCTAGCAACGGGTGCATATGTATCGAAATAGTCAATACCCGGTTTTTGTGAAAAACCTTGAGCCACTAAACGGGCTTTGAACTTATCAATAGTTCCATCTACTTTCATTTTCTTTTTGAAAATCCATTTACACCCAATTGGTTTACACTTAGGAGGTAAATTAGCTAAAACCCAAGTGTTATTTCCCATGATGGAATCCATCTCATCATCAATTGCCTCTTTCCAAAAGGCGGCATCTTGAGACCTCATAGCCTCATTAAACGTTAAAGGATCCTCTTCCACATTAAATATATATGGAAACTTAGTTACTATGGAACTCCTTGATCCTTCAACCAAATATACATGAAAGTCCGGGCCGAAAGATTTCTCTTTTCTCGCCCTTTTACTTCTCCTAGGTTGTGATGATGTTGATGCAACATTCTCATAAAGAGTTTGTTCATCAACTTCTTGATCAATGTTAGTTTGATCAAGACCAATTCCTTGATCAATGTTAATTTGATCAATTGCTTGAATATTGGTATTAGGAGTGATATCCTTTGGTCTAGGTATTGATGAATACCGATTTTCATCAAAAATTGCATCTCTTGACTCCACAATAGTGTGAATTGACCAAAAGTCATTTTGTTCTATAACATAGAACCTATAGGATTTGCTATGAAGAGCATACCCTATAAAGATGCACTCAACTCCCCTTTCACCCAACTTTTTATGTTTGGGTTCTGGCACTTTTACAATTGCCCGACATCCCCAAACTTTGAGATAACTCAAGTTTGGTTTTCTTTTATACCAAAGTTCATATGGGGTAACCTCGTTCTTTTTCATTGGAACTCGGTTTAAAATTTGACAAGCTGTTAATATAGCTTCACCCCAAAAACCATCACTTAAACCCGAATAGGATAACATAGAATTTACCATTTCTTGCAAAGTTCTATTTTTTCTTTCGGCTATACCATTTTTTTGTGGTGTATAAGCCGCTGTAGTTTCATGTATAATGCCAGTAGATTGAAAATAACTCGGGTCATAGAATTCACCACCCCTATCGGTTCTAAACCGTTTAACTTTGTCACTTAGTTGTAATTCAACTTCATTTTATAGATCTTAAACTTACCAAGGGCTTCATCCTTAGTAAATAACAAGTATACATAACAAAACCGAGAGTAATCATCAATAAAAGTTATCATGTATATCTTGTTCCCCAAGGAAGGAGTACTATGAAAGTCACATAAATCACTATGCACCAAATCAAGCAATAAAGTATCTTTTTCCACATTGTTTGGAAAAGAATTTCTAGTTATCTTTGTTAACATGCATGTTCTACACTTCTCTATACTTGGATCAAAAGATGGAATCAAATCATGCTTAGACATGGAATACAACTTCTTATAGTTAACGTGACCAAGTCTATTATGCCATAGAGAAGAATTGTCATTAACAACAAAGCAAGTATCTTTCAAAGCATTCGAAATACTTAGTTTGAACATACTATTACAAAGATAACCAAGTCCTACAAATGTACCACCCTTAGACAATATAAATTTATCAGCTTCAAACACCATTTTAAAACCTAACCGATTCAAGGTAGCACCGGAGACTAAATTTCTCCTAAGTTCCGGAGCATACAATACATCTCTTAAAATAAGAGGCTTTCCGGAACTAAACACTAATTCTACTTGTCCTACACCTAGAACTTTAGCTGTAGAATCATTGCCCATGTAAAGAACTTCTCCATTCTCAACCTCCTTGAAAGTCTTGAATAGAGACCGCTCCTTGCATACATGTCTTGATGCTCCCGAATCGATCCACCATGAACAATCATCCTGTACACAAAAGATTTCAGAAATCATACACACAAAATTCAGATTTGAATTAAGTGAAACTTGTGTACACATACCTTGCTTGGTATGGGTTTGGCTAGATTCGCCATTCCCACCATTCTTTTTGTTCATCTTCTTCTTCCAAATGGTGTAATCCTTCTTGAAATGACCGGGCTTTCCACATTCCCAACAACCTTGTTGAGCACCTCCACCAAACTTGGTGAAATTGTTAGCCCTCTTCTTAGGATTAGAAGACTCCTTTGATTTACCATCCTCCACCATGTTAACGGTGCAAGAATTAGGATTGACATCCTATTGTCCATCTTGGACCCGAATGCCCTCTTCAATCCGAAGATGAGCACCCAATTGTTCAACATTCATATCGTCTTTCTTATGCTTAAGGGAATTTCTAACATCCTTCTAACCGGGTGGTAATTTGTCAATTATAGAGGAAACAACAAAGGTCTCATCCATCACAATGTTGTGTTGCTTAAAACTCCCTAAGATTCTTTGAATTTCATGGAATTGCTCCATTACCGACCTAGAGTCTACCATTTTAAAAGCATTGAAATTACTAACAAGAAATTTCTTACTAGAAGCATCTTCGGCCATGTATTTACTTTCTAGTTCATTCCAAAGAATCTTAGCGGATTCAACAAATTGATAAATATCAAACAAAGCATCGGACATACCGTTAAGGATGTGACCACGACATATGTAGTCATCATTCTCCCATTTGTTTCTCCTCCGAATTTCTTCAACAGTTTCGTTTTCCACTTCCTCGGGTTTGGGAGTTCTCAAAACATACGCCACACTTAACGAAGTGAGAAGGAAATGCATCTTCTTCTGCCATCTTCTAAATCCAACACCTTCGAACTTGTCAAGTTTGTGAAAATTTGCAGACATTTCACGAATTGAAGTCATCTTGCAATGATATTACTTTTGGATTGTTAGGGAAATAAGAGAAATGAACAAGGGTCACAAGACAACAATCTTCTAGGCGTGGATCACTTTCCCAAAAGTAATATTCCGACCCTAATCGTAAAGCACGGGTTCACGGAATTCACCTTCGAGATACAAAGAAGAAACAATAGTGGTCACGCTTACTATGAACACTATTCAATGAAAATGAGTTTGTGAGATTTTGTAGAGATGAAGAATTTCTGATTTTGATCCTTTAGAATTTGTATGCAAAAGAGAGAAGTAGTTTTCTCAACCAACATTCATCATATGAGAGATCTCATATTTATAACACTGCTATATTGTTTCAGAAAATCCGAAACAGTACATTGACAAACCGTCAAAACACGCGAAATAACACAAAGAGCAACAAAAGTCAGGGACATCGTCGCGAGACCCTGGTCGCGACCCGCAACCATGCTGCCTCCCAGCACTGCTGACTTGCGTAGAATGATGCGCACAGGCCTCGCAAAGATGCGAGCCTCAATCACTAATGCCTAGATGATTCTTTAAGTTGTGCAACAAAGCAAACATGTCACAACCAACATATAGCATATTATATCACATATATTATTCAAGCAAAAACACCATAACCAAGTAACTCAAACAATATATCATGAAATAAACTAACAATATACTCTAAATCTCCAACAGGTTTGAGCCGCAAATGGTGTCCCTCTTTTTGTACCCCTGAATCCACAAGCACCGGCAGAAGCCCAAGAAGCCACTCGACTTCTTACATCTGTAACAGTCATAATGGTATTATTGAAACTTGCTTGGACATGAATAACACCCTTTCGTATTTTACATGCACTTTTACGCGAACTAACACGTCCATTTCTACGAGAACTAATTTTTGGTATAGATTTTACCATATTTTATTATCTCATAATTATGAGTCAAAGATCTATGGATATATCCATTTCATGTCAAAACAAAGCCTTCCATTTTTTTACATCAATTCAATCTTTTAGCACTTCTTTTCTTTTAGAAAATTCCTTTTATTTTTTAGTATAGTAGAATGATTATCCTTGTCGTTGTTTATGTTTTGGGTTAGAACAAATTATTATAATTCGTCCCCGTCTGCGGATCAGTAGACATTTTTCACAAATTTTACGAACGGAAGCCCTTATTTTCATATTTGTTATTCCTTGTTTTAATTTTTAATTTATTTCTTGGAAGAAAATAAGTTTCTTGATATTTTGAATCTTGAATTGTATTAATGTAGAAAGGAGTGTTGAAGTTGAAAAACTGCCTAATCGTTCGAATCCTTGTTGCGGAGTCTATAAATTATACGACCTCTGGTTGAATCATAACGGCTTACTTCAATCTTAACTCTATCTCCCGGCAGGATTCGTATAGAACTACGTTGTATCCTTCCTAAAACATAACCTAGAATCAGATCTTCATTATCTAAACGAACCCAGAACATACCATTAGGAAGTGATTTAGTAATTAAACCTTCAAGAATCCATTTTTGTTCTTTCATTCGAGGCAAAACCCCCTTAAAGTATCAACTAATAGAGGAGTGATATTAGACAAGCCGTCCTTTCTCTTTTTTGTTCACAACTAGGAAATTTTGGATCCAACTTGGATATTATAAGGATTACCATATATAACATAAAATTTCTCTGCCAATTCCTTCTAGTCGAGCCACCCGATCCGTCATTATACCTCGAGAGGTAGAAAGAATTGCAATCCCCATTCCACCTAAAATTCTAGGAATTCGTTGATAGTTAGAATTGATTCATAGACCAGGTCGACTGACCCTTTTTAAATGGAAAGTATTTCTATACGGACCTTTCTTAGTTCTTCTATGTCAAAGAGTTACGTGGTAGAGATTGTAACTTTCCATGAATTTCCCATTTAGCACTCAACGATGCTACTTTGCTTATTTCTTTTTTTGTGGATCGACGAATCAAATGATATTTTTGTTCTAATTTTTGCCTCTTCTTCTCCCGCTGGATCAAACTTTTCTTTGCCATAATGGTTCAAGCCCTATTAGTATCAATGATACAAGTCGGATCCTAGATGTATAAGTGTACATTTATTATTCAGGAATATATTTATGCATTTGCATATGATCATGGTTTAAATAAATCGATTTTGTTGGAAAACGGGTGACAAGAAATACAGTTTACTAATTGTAAAGCATTTAATTACTCGAATGTCTCAACAGAATCATTTGATTCTTTCTGCTAATGATTCGAACCAAAATGAAATTATTGGGCATAAGAACAAAAAAAATTGTATTCGGAAATGATAACAGAAGGGTTTGCAGTTATTGTGGAAATTCCATTTTTTCTACTATTAATATCTTCCCTAGAGGGAAAAGAGATAGTAAAATCTCATAATTTGCGATCAATTCATTCAATATTTCCTTTTTTAAAGGAAAAATTCTTACATTTAAATTATGTGTTAGATATATTAATACCTTATCCTGCCCATCTAGAAATATTGGTTCAAACTCTTCGCTACTGGTTGAAAGATGCCTCTTCTTTGCATTTCTTACGATTCTTTCTTTATGAGTATCGTAATTGGAATAGTCTTATTACTCAAAAGGAATTCATTTCCTTTTTGAAAAAAAGGAATCAAAGATTATTCTTGTTCCTATATAATTCCCATGTATGTGAATACGAATCCCTTTTTGTTTTTCTCCGTAACCAATCCTCTTATTTACGATCAACATCTTTTGGAGCCCTTCTTGAACGGATCCATTTCTACGGAAAGATAAAATATCTAGTAAAAGTTTTTACTAATGATTTGGAGGTTATCCAATGGTTTTTCAAAGAACCTTTCCCACATTATGTTAGGTATCAAGGAAAATCAATTCTGGCTTCAAAAGGTACATTTTTTTTGATGCATAAATGGAAATATTACATTATCTATTTCTGGCAATGTCATTTTTCTGTGTGGTCTCAACCAAGAAGATTTTATATCAATCGATTATCAAACCATTCCCTTGACTTTATGGGTTTTTTTTCAAATGTGCGACTCAATTATTCAGTAATACGGAGTCAAATGTTAGAAAATTCATTTCTAATAGAGAATATTATTAAAAAATTCGATACCATGCACAGTTCCAATTATTCCTCTAGTTGCATCCTTGGCTAAAGCGAAATTTTGTAACGTATTAGGACATCCCCTTAGAAAGTCGGTCTGGGCCGATTTATCCGATTCGGATATTATTGATCGATTTGGACGTATATGCAAAAATCTTTCTCATTATTATAGTGGCTCTTCAAGAAAAAAAAAGTTTGTATCGAATATAGTATATACTTCGACTTTCTTGTGCTAGAACTTTGTCTCGTAAACACAAAAGTATTGTACGTTCTTTTTTGAAAAGATTAGGTTCAGAATTTTTAGAAGAATTTTTTACGGAGGAAGAAAAAGTTCTTTCTTTGATCTTACCAAGGGATTCTTCTACTTCACGAGGATTATATAAAAGGCGTATTTGGTATTTTGGATATTATTTGTATCCATAATTTGGTCAATGATGAATGATTAGTTATGAGACTACCTAAATGAAATGGAGGGATAAGATAAAAAAAATTCATCCATTTGTATGCTGAAATGTTTATGCTTATGCAATAAGGTTTGAATCAGTTGAGTATTCAACTTTGTTAAAGTCCTCCCTTAAGAAGGGAACTGCGTTTGAAATGTATACATAGGGAAAGCCGTGTGCAATTAAAAATGCAAGCACGGTTTGGGGAGGGGTTATTTCTTTTTTTTTTTTTTAACAAGGAAATTATCTACTCCATTCGATTGGTTCCGGGTTCGAGTCCGTGGCAACCCATTTTTTTCATATTGAAATTCGATTTTATGTATAGAAATCCTATCTCTATTTCTCTAATATCTTTTTCATTTCACTTCAGGTATTCACAAAGAATTCTGATCGATCTCAATGGATATTGGTTGACACGGGCGTATAAGGCATGTTATACTGTTGAATAACAAGCTTTCAATTCTCTATTTCTAGAGAATTCGAGTGCTTGGGAGTCCCTGATGATTAAATTAGATAAACCAAGATTTTACCATACTGAGCATCAAAATATGCCATGTTGTAAAGACAAAGAGAAAGGATAAAGTGCCAATTAGCAATTATTATTCATATGGGGAGGGGGAAATTCAGTCAAAGGGAGCAACAAAGGGAATACCTTTTTTTTGGTAAGTAAGTAATATATTGCATTCCAAAAAATCACAAACAACCTAAGTCCCCGAAGGACTGGAAACAATCAGGCCAAAACAGGCCAAAACTAACCAACTTTACAAACTACCTATCCATTCACAATCACTGTCACTCCATTTCTTAGAAGAACAAAATTGGATTCTATTTTTAACTATACATTTTGTATTGTTAATTACACTATCTAATCTACTAACTTTGTATTGCCAAAAAGCTTCATTTCTTGCCAACCAAATCTGGTACACTGCTGCAGAGATTACAGTATAAAGAATTTGCTTTCTCACTTTGGTCCCATTATATCGTCTTGTGGTCCAGTTCATCCATTGCAACAAACCCCTTCTCCAATAAATCACACCAATCCATTCAAGGAGATTGGAAAAAACATGCTTACTGAATTCACATTCAAAAAAAAAAGTGATCATGAGTTTCCACTGCACTACCACATAAGCAACATAGATTGTCTAAGCTGATATTGTATAAAAACAATTTGTCCTTTGTTTTCAATCTGCCCTGAATTCCTAACCATAGGATGAACTTATGCTTAGGAAGGTTCATCCTATTCCATACCCCTTGTGACCAGTTGACTGCACTTCTATTCTCAATCAGATCATTATAAACTTTTTTAATTGAGTATCTGTGATTCATACTACAATTAGACATATCCACCTGAATGAGATCGTTTTTAACCTTGCAAAGGTATTTGATGACCCAACTAGCACCTGTTGGGGCTTGAAAATCCCACCAATTCTGATCCTGTTCTTCACATAGATAGTGTGCACCCACTTCACCCATAAGTCATCTTTCTGACAACCTATATGCCAAATAAGCTTCCCAACAACAGCTTTATTCCATATAGCTATATTTCTGAAGCCCAAGCCACCATCCTTCTTATTCCTGCAAATATCATCCCATTTGACATTACCATTCTTTTCACCATTAGTAGCACCAGACCATAAGTAATTCCTACAGATGGAATTAATCTTCCTTAAAACAGCATCAGGAAGTAGAAATATTTGTGCCCAATAGATATGTACACTTAGCAGAACTGAATTTATTAACTGAGCTCTGCCAGCATATGACAAACTCATAGTACTCCATGATCTTATTCTACTAGTCATTTGTGCAATGAGCAGGTCACAGTCAGCAGCACTTAGCTTCTTAGAGCTTATAGATACACCAAGATACCTAAATGGAAGGTATTCTCTATTGAAGCCTGAAAACTGTTCAACCCTTGCAACCTCATTCTCTTCCATAGCAGTACAATAAATGGCAGATTTATGTTTATTAGCTTGCAAGCCTGTTGTTTGTGAAAACAATTTGAGACCTTGCAGAAGAAGATAGGCTGACTTTACTTCCCCTTTACAGAACAAAAGCAGATCATATGTAAAACTCAAATGATTCACCTTCAAACTTCTACAGTCTGTAAAATACCTAACTTCATCCAACTCACCAATATAAGCTAGGATTCTAGTTAAGTAATACAAAAATCAAAGGAGACATGGGGTCTCCCTGCCTGAGACCCCTCTTTGCAGCAAAAAAACCCTTTGTGCTTCCATTTATAAGCAATGTGAACTTAGGTGTTGTGATAAACTCCATAACACACTTCACAAAATGACTAGGGAACTTCAAAGCCTCTAAAAGATCTTGCACAAAACTCCACTCTACAGAATCATAGGCTTTTTTAATGTCTACTTTCATTAGTAGCCCCTTGACTTGATTGTTGTTTCTGCCAAACCTTTTCACTAAGTCTTGGCACAACAAGATGTTATTGATTATAATCCTGCCAGTTATAAATGCTCCATGTGTTTGAGAGACAACATCAGGTAGCACCCTACTCAGCCTAGAACAAATAAGCTTTGTTATGGTTTTGTATAAAACTGAACAGTAGGCTATGGGTCTAAAGTCACCCACTGAAGCAAGGCAAATAGTCTTAGGAATCAATGTTATAGTAGTAACATTGATTTCCTTAAGCATCTTACCATTTCTAAAAAAATCATGCACTGCTTCTACCACATCCCTGCCCACAATATCCCAAGTTTGCTTAAAAAAACAACTTGAGTAACTATCCAAACCTAGAGACTTGTCATCAGGTATAGAGAAAATTGCATTTTTGATTTCCTCTGCACTAAAGACAAGGGACAAAGCCTGCTATTGAGACTCATCAAGAATGTTCCCTTTAGCTATAATTGCAATCTCCACCTTTCTCTCCATATCTTCACTACCCAACAGACCATGATAAAAATCAAGGAAAGCATTTGCCACTTCAGTTGAGTTGGTTGCCCATGTACCATTCTCTTTTCTAATTATGTTTATTCTATTATGTATCCTCTTGAGCTTCACACATTGATGAAAAAATCTTGTATTATCATCACCTTCATTAAGCCACCTGATTTTTGCTTTTTGACTCAGAAATTGAGTATAATTCCTGTGTGCCTGAACATACTCCTCCATAGCTTCCTTTTCCTGAGTTCTAAGCATCAAATCTTCAGGGTTGCTATGCAAAGCATGCTGAGCTGCAATCATTTTATTATACTTTGCCACATTCTGCAAAGAGACATCACCAAACTGGGAGGCATTTAAGCATTTAAGCTCTTTCTTCAACAACTTTAATTTCCCCACTATCTTATACATCTTGGTGCCATGAATGGTATGTTGCCAACACTGACTGATAATGTCATGAAATTGATCAGCCTTACACCACATATTAAAAAATCTAAATGGTTTCTTCTTTGATTCATTCACAAAGGATCTGACCACCAAAGGACAATGGTCAAATTCTCCCTTAGGGAGAATAGTTACTTCTGTGTGTGGCCATTTAGTTATCCAACTATCATTCCCAAGAACCCTGTCCAGCTTACAAAACACCTTATCACTTCCTTCCTGCTTGTTGTTCCATGTGAAAAACTGCCCACACACCTTCACCTCCATCATATTGCAATGATCCATACAAGTCTCCATGTCTTCTGTCTCTCTGGTTCTTACTGGTTGACTAATTATGTCATCAATGCTCATGAGAGCATTAAAATCACTAAGAATGATCCAGGGATCATCATTGATTGCAAGACTTCTTAGATCCCTCCACATCTATTCTCTTCCATTTCTCTCATTAAATCCATAAGTGAAAGTACATTTGAATTTCTTTCCACCATTTACAACCTCTACTTCTGTATGAATGATCTGACTTGTACACACTAACACATTCACATGAAAAGCACTAGGATGCCATCCTAATACAATCCTACCATTACCATGCCACTGATTATTTGAAGTAATACACCACCATGGACAAACATTAAGATAAAAGTCTCCAAGTGATGGAGCTTTTATCTTTGTTTCAAGGAAACTAAACAACTTAATGTTGTGAGTCACTAAAAAGTTCCTCTCTTCCCCTTGCTTTCTCCTGTTGTTTAGTCCCCTCACGTTCCAACTGACAATATTATCCATCCATGGTAGGGGCTCCCCCCTCACCATGTTCAACCTCATTTTGTGCTAACTGCACCTCCATTATCTCATTGTCCTCAATGTTCTCCTCCAACAATGCAAATGAATTTTCAACTGTAACATGTTGCTTGACAGCTTGCGCCTTAGTAGTCTGATTTGTCACTAATTGGAACCTATCAGTATCCACCTTACTCTTCTGTTTCTTTGGCACCCATTGCCTAATGACAACCTTCTTTTGTTGGACCTTACACTCCTTCATTACATGCCTAATTCCTTTACAACTCTAACATTGAATAGGTTTCCATTCATACTTCACAGATTGTGTCATTATCACACCCTTTTCATTCTCAAATGTGATAAAGTCAGGAAAATCCTGATTCATCCTAGCCTCCACCATTATCCTAGCAAAATGCAACCTATCTTAGCTTTCTTGCTTGTAGCCTGGTCTAGTTTTAATGGCTTTTCAATCCCGGCCACCAACTTGAACAAACATTCTTCTCCCCAGTATTTCAAGTCAAGAGATGGTAATTGAACCCACATTGGCACTGTTTTAACATCTTCTTTCTGAACATTCAAATCAGAATTCCATTTCTTGACTATAAGAGGTTTTCTATCAAAAAACTGGAAATCATCATTCAAGATTGCATCACTTTGTTCAAGATTGTGGAATCTAACTATGAAAATTCCTTTCTGAACAACCATAATTTTATCTACCCCATTCTTTGCCCAAATACGCCTTAAGAACCCATCCATTATCGGAAATGGTGGGTTAGCCCCCAACACATAACAAATAGGAGATGAATTTCAGTAATCAATTTCTTCTTGGACATCCTCTAAATCAATTTTAATGGCAGTACCATTATCAATTGAATCATTCAATTTTTTCAAATTCAATCGATAAATTGCGAGTTTGAAGATTACCTCCATCAATGGAATCCAATCGAGTCTGCGTCTTCTTCATGATAGTTAACCACTCCGAAAGTTGTGCTTTCTCTATAGTCTGATTTTGAAAATCTTTCAAAGAACTTTCAGGTGATAATGGTTCATCAAATTCAGGGGTTTGAATCGCCATTGATGCTACACCATGAAGCTCAGCCAATGATTTGTGTTTCTGTCCTGAAATTGGACTCGTAGGTCCTTTCTTCTACTGCTTATAACCAGAATTTCCATGAGATTTCTTCGCTTTCACCTTGGATTTTCCTGCCATGGCTATTGCGTAAAAAATAACAGAAGGGTTCCTTATCTTACGCCGAGAGAAAAAGAAGGAGCGAAAAAACCATAATACAATAAGTGTTTTAAGGGACTTACTTTATGCTAAATAAAGTATGATAGATGACAGAAGATTCCAAGCAATGCAATTACCATGTTAATTACCAATGAACTAATCCCCCAATTTTTTAATGCACTGAAAGCCCAAATTTTTTAATTCAATCCCACAATTGCAGTTAAATGCACTTAAACTTACCTTCCAGATCTGGACAATTGCGAAAAAGCCCTATTTTGGCAGTGATAGGTCAAATGTTGTTGTGGTCCCTCACTCTTTTCTTCTGTTCAATGATGTGGTGATGAAGATGGCAGTGATTGCTCAGACAAAGAGAGAAAATGAAATGGGGAAAAGGAGATGGAGGTGGGTGAGAGGATTGAATAGTAGTAAAGATGAAGAAGAGTGAAGAGTGAAATGAGTTCGAGCTGTTGGGGTAAATTCAAAATGGGGAAACATAAAGTGGGCTCCACCGGATGGATAACTTGACGGATTTTATTAAAAGGTAGCTATATTTTGAGTTTGGAAATAACAAAGGTAGTTAAATTGAAAAAAAATTAACAAAAAAATCTTTTAAACCAATGGGGTGCTTGATCTAATGAGTCTCAAGTCTCAACTATGGTCAGTTTACTTTAAAAAGTTTTGATTAGGATCATTTGATATTCGTCCCAAATTTTAAAGATCTTTTTCTTATCTCTATTATATAAGGAAAGTGAGATGGAAAATGTTGTCCCCCTTTGACAATACTAAATTACCCTTAATAACCTAATAAAATGAAAAATTTACAAATGAAAATAATTTAAGAACACTTTCTCATTTCAACTTGCCATTCTAAACAAGTTAAAAATGTATATGCATCAAATATTTCAATCAAAAATTGAAATGGATAATATCTTGACCTTTTTTTTAATAAGAGAAGATGGTATAGATGACGTCCACCTGAAAAATCTGAAACACTCACTACCTTTGATACTCTTTAATTCAGTCAAACCAACTCATTATGTCTATTCTTTTTGTTCAAAATTCATTCACAAAAAATTAATATTAAAAATCACTCACAATCTTTGTTAGTTTTTTAATCTAACTAATAATCTTTCATATTTTAAGTGTAATCATAACTATAGTTAGGATGGAGTATATAATAGAATAACAGGTTTTGAAATGAAAGCATGCATCGCATGCATATAAGGCTAGTCTTATATAAAAAAAGAATTGGAGTTTGGGTGCAAAAGGGTATGCACACCGACCCAACTTCTCTCATACTACCCAGTGTGTCCTCTCAGTTGTCGCCTGCTTCTTCCTCTTTTTTTTTTTAAATAAATAAAATTGAAAGAAATCCAATTGTCATGAAACCCCCTGTCTATCTCTCACCTCCATCTCCTTCTCTTTTCATAAAACCCCTCCCCCTTGCTCCGTCTCTCTCTCACTGCCGATGTTTTTGCAGCTCTTCGGAGCTTCCTCCCTGGCCCGCGGCTGTGCTATTTTTTTGGTGTCGACGTCGCCGGTTTGTCTCGGTGGTTCTCTATCTCCTGATTCGTTGCTACTGCCTGCGTTCTCTCTCTCCTCTCGCTAACTGATGTTGTTGTCACTTGAGTTCTCCTCCCTTATTTGCGTCTGTTGTTGCTCGCGGCCGGTAGTTGAACTATGGTAATTTGATCTCATCTTATTTCGTCTTTCAATTTGTTTCTTTTTACTTAATACTTTTTTAGTTAATTGCTCGAATGTTATGTTTTGTGGAATTGGTATTTCTAGGATGATGATTTTGGCAGAGATAAATCATCGCTTAAATTTTTTATTTTAGCACTTTTAATTTCAACTAATGTAATATATGGCTTCAGAGTTATTGAAATTAATGTTAATTTGTTTCTATCTTGAATATAACAAGCGGAGTTTCGGGGAGCTTGATGACGACGAAGATGATATATCTGGCTCTAAAAAGGTATTTTTTCTTCACTGCTTGTCTGTGATATGAATTATGTTGATTGTTTTGGGAAAATTTCGATTGATGAGAAATTTGATGTTTGTGGTGACTAAATTTACTTACATTGTGGACAATATTTGTTTTTAAAGAGAAGGTTATGATTTTGCTCTTAGTTATTCAACTATTATTAGTGTCTGCTTCCTCATGTATGTTTATGAATTTTTATAGTTTTTGGAGCACTTGAAGGATATAAGGATTTTGGGACTGGGTTTGTGTAATTAAATATGAGCTTTGAATCTTGATTGGTTGATGGTTTGTGCCTTTTGTTTTCATATACTCATGGTAAACCCATGCTGTTTTTTTTTTTTTGTGGGTTTTCTCTCTTTTTTTGTGTGAATTCCATTCTATGTAATTTGGTTGTTTTAAAATGGAGATTGTTTATGGGTTTTAGGCAAGAGTATATCAATCACTTGGGTGGGAGTATAGGAAACGTGAAAAAAGATTCCAGTATCCCCTTACAAAACAGGATGGCCACCAAAAGTAATAATTTTGAGGTGAATAGACAAAAGTTTCTATTTTTTCCGTATATATGATCATTTAATATTAATTTTCATTGTTATTGTGAATATCTAAGAGTAACAATTGTGTGATTTAACTAAATTTTTTGACGATTGTTGGCAGTTAAAATTGTGATCTTTTCGTGTCAATTCTTGATGCGTAGACATGAATTTGGTTAGTGAGTTTGTTTTATCGAATTAATTTGGAAAATGTTAATATTTACATAGTAGAAGGTTTACTCAAAATTGATGATAATACTAGGGTTCTCTCTATAATTAGATTGAGTTATAAGCTCAAAGGTTATCAATTAAGAAGTTATAACGACCATATGTTAATTAGCAAAGAAGTACTATGATAAACTGGATGATTGTGTTGGTTGATGAATAAGTGTGATGTGTTGGTTAATTGGATGAATGTGCTGCTGCAAATTATTATTTATTGTTGGTCTAAAAAAATTAGATCTTTGGAGTAGATTTAGTTAATTAATAACCATAGTTGTTGTTTTGTTGGTTTTGGAAAAGAATTCTGAAATGATCTTCTAATTTAGTTGATTGACGTAGTGTTGGTTGAACTATGAGAAATTGGATAGTTGTGTTGGTTGATTGAATAAGTGTGGTGTTATTTTGGTTAGATGGATGAATGTGTTCATGTAAATTATTGTTAATTGTTGGTTTAAAAAAAAATCAGATATGTAGAGTAGATTTAGTCAATTAATAATCATAGTTGTTGTGTTTGTTGGTTTTGGAAAAGAATTCTAAAAATGATCTCATAATTTAGTTAATAAAATTGTTAGTTTCGTGAGACTAATGATCAATGGAGAGTGACAATTGTTATGAATTTAGCTAGTGATTTTGTTTTATCGAATTAACTTGAAAAAGGTTAACATTTACTTCCTCTGTTCTTTTTTATTGCAACATTTGGGTTTTCGCACTTGCCAAGACATGATTTTGTTTATTAATATCTTTAGTGATATATTTGTAAAAATTATGCGTATGAGATATTTAGAAATTACACATTAAAACGAATCAAATAAGATCCCATATAATTATGTTTTTTCTTACAAAATATTCATTATAGAAAGTCAAAGGGATAACTATAAATAGTGAAAAAGTCAAAATATTGCAATTTAAAAAGAACGAAGGATGTATATACTAGAAGGTTTACTCAAAATTGATATTAATACTAGGCTTATCTTTATAATTACATTGTTGAGTTATAAGCTGAAAGATCAGCAACTTAAACATGTGAACTTAATTTGACAGCAATATCTTACATGAAAAAACAAACACACTCCTAAACAAAAGTTTCTAACTTGTCATACCCGTATAACAGTTACCCAAATTGTTCCCATTAAGAAAGAAAATTATAGGGGTGAGTTTGGGCAATTTTGCTGATATTTAAACTTTGACAATTTTAATTCAAGATCGACATCTATATAATGAGGTTTTAATTCAACGTCCACATCCTCATTATGAGCTTTAAGTATTAACTCAAGATCCACATAATCATTGGAAGGCTCCTTGGGTAAGGGACAAACTTACCAAATTTGTCCTTCTTATCCTTGTTATTTTTCTCAATTCTTAATCCCACCAATTCCCAATACATTTATGAACTCTCTAGGAAGTTTTATTTTGTCCCTCAAATTTTAAAAATAAAAAAATCCAATCAACTCAAAATCTTAATTAAATAAATAAATATAAAATTTGTAATTACAATTTTTTGAGGATATTTAAAAAAAACAGTTGTATCGGCCTTGATATGAGATTGGTTGAGTTCTTTTTCCTCTTTTGTTTGCTTTGGGTGCAATTAACTCTTGAACAATTATATATTCACAAGTTATTTTTTAATTTATTATTTTAGAAAGATCAATATCAAATATAAAGTTAATTAGCTCATAGTTAATAAATATAAGAAGGTCATATTCAACTCATCTTAAAAGAATTATATTTAATATAGATATATTATTCAGAGATCATAATAGTATTACTTTGAAAATAACATTAAGTTTATTACTTTAAGGATGTCACTAATTAGTTGTTATTACATTTTTTTGTCGAAATTAATCATATAATGCAATCAAATATCTTTTTATGTTAAAAAAGAATAGGATAAGATGGAATTTTGCATGGATGTCATATTAGAAGATGATGTGCCAATTTATGATTATAAGGTATTGTAATAATATATAGAGAGGATATATATGACACACACACACATACACATACACACATATACATAGCAATACCCTATATTTAATATTCTCATATTTATTTGTATCTTAGAGTTTCTTCAGACTATCATCACTTCATAGTTCCTTTTTGTTTTTTTGTCATGCCTCCTTTGTATCTTACATGTCTAGTAGTTTGTACTCAATCGACCATTCTTCATCCTAATCAATTGTATGATGTTAATAGTGTACATCTTATGCATCCATTGCAAATTCATTTGCTGTAGATAGTAGATGTTGTGAATAATATTTTAATATATATTATACAAATTCATGGATATCCACAAACCAATAGTTCGGCTTTTTAGCTCAAAACTTACTTCATGATCAAAACAACCAAGGTTTTATGGAGAGTATGTACAATATAAAGGTGTTTGTTCTTCCATCTCCACCAGCACCTTTTAGTCTCCTTTTATTTTACAATCCTGTGTGTTCGGTGATACAACTAATGACTTCTATTATTCGTCTTCCACTTGTGCCGCAATATTGTATACCTTCGTCATTACATCCTCAATGAGGATGTGCTTGGGTAAAGTCACTTTTTGGATTACTTTTGCGAAATCAAAATGTAATTATCAATCTTCAGCACCTTTATGGAGGACGATTTTCAGTGACAACTTTACCACAATTATCGTCTCTTCCACCTCCACTTACATCTCCAACTTATTATTATGGATATTTTGGACGTCAAGATACAAGTGAATTTAACATGACTATTTATATTCGTCAAAGAACAATTGTATCTTTTTGCTTAGACCCCCAAGTTTCCATAGCTGAAGTTGTTATAGGATTTTGTAGAGACTTCAGGGTTTATAGGAATGCATATCACTTCATTACAATTCGTCCTTATCGTCACCAAATGTTACCCTCATCAATAATTCATCGTAATCATCTTCAACTAACAGTTCTTCCATATCAAATTGTTTACCAGCAATAGTATCTGCAATTGGTGCTACAACTTCTATCTGCGTACTTCTCTGGAATGTTTGTGGAAGCAATAGAGATGTTTTCCAACATAACGCCCTTGAATTTCTTACAATGTACAATCTCATATTTTTTTGTGTGTTGGAACCTCGAGTTCCAATCCCACAAATGAATGATGCTGCTCGAGTGTTAGGAGTTTTTATTGGGTTCAATTGTTACGTTGTGCGGCAATCTCGTTGTTTTAATGGTGGTAGTTGGATATATTAGATGATAGTCATATTTTCATGTGTATCTTATGTGAAGATGGAGAGATGGTTCAGACGCGTTTTTCAAATCTTGATATAGATAGTTGATTATGTAAACTTAGCATCTTGAAAAAAGTTATTTGTAAATTTAAACAAATTTCGGTTGATGTTTTGTTTATATTAGAGTTGTAAAAAAAGTTGTGGTAATTACTTGTGAAAGTAAGCTTTCATTGTACATTTTTTACATGTGATGTACTAATGTAAATTTAGTATCTTGAAAATAATTAGTTGTACATTTGAATATGTTTTGGTTCATGTTTTATTTGTATTAGATTTCAAAAAAAGTGTGGGGTTAATTACCTTTAAGAGTAAGCTTTCATTGTACATATATTTTAGCAAAAATTGACAATAGAGGTCTGAACTTTGGGCGATAATTTTTAAAAGGTTTGAACTATTGATTAACCCGTGTAGGTCCCAACCTTAGGAGGTCTTAACTTTTAGCTGGCCTCGGTGACTTAAAATTGACTTTTTTTTTTTTTAAAATCTTACCTAGTTCATACTTCCCTCCCTCAATTAACCCTTCTGGTGTGACCCAAGTTTTACAAGTTATGACCTATTAAGCCAGTTTCAAGTCACTAAGGCCCGCTAAAAGTTAAGACCCCCTAAAGTTGGGACCTACACAGGTTAATCAATAGTTCAGACCTTTATCACCCAAAGTTGAGACCTCTATTGTCAATTTTTCCTATTTTATATGTGATATGCTATTTTGTATTAAAGCTAATGGGCATAAGATGTATATCGTTTGTTAAGCAATATAAATTGTATATTTACCTAAAGACATTATGATTAAAAAATTCTTATTCTATGTTTTATGATGATGTCATTTTGTATTTTGATAAACGCATGAAACAGTACCACAAACATATAATACATGACATAGAATCACATGTTGTTTTCATGTGTGATTTAACAACACCATGTACTTTTGTTGTTATCTATGTTTTTCATAATTTTCAAGATGTGATATCATGTTTGCTTTTTGTTGTCAATATGTTCAATCATACGACCATAATTTTTTTGTTCTTTTATATGTTCTTATGTATTCTATTTGTTTCTTCATTTTAAATTTTATAACTTGTAATGATGGATGTCGAATAGTATATATGCTTTTTTTTATTCTTTTGATTTTTATTAATGTGATATATATTTCTATATAACTCTCTGATGTTTATTTTATGAAATTTAATGGATGTTGTTTCATATGCTTAGTTTTTCATTAACAATTATAGATAGTATTTAATGATATATATTAAATATAATAATATTTTTTTTCCAACATGATGTATATTTAAGAAATACGAAATATACTTGTTCAATTAAATGGATTTATCTTTTTTTTTAAACCTATAGGTAATCATAACAATTTGCTGAACAAACTAAAAAGTAATAATAGACGCAAATTTAAAACAAATAGAGTATATGTTATTATAATGCAGCTATCAAAATTCATATTATTACAGTTCAACTATCATAATGTAGGTATTGATGAATATAATATATTTGCATATCTTTGATGATTCTATAATGTTTAAGTTGATTTCCCTTTTTAAATGTTATATGTAAGTTAAACTACAATGCTTGTGCATCATATTTTGAATATTGGAATGTTGTTATGTAAATGTCCATATTATAGAAGGTTTAGTATAGTAAACTTATTGTTAACAAATTTTTTCTCTGAACTTCTTTAGTTGTATCCATTAAGTTTTATTTACCAACCTCACAGTAAGATATACTTTTTGTCTTTTTACATAATCTAATAACACCATGAGATATTGTTTTTACTCCAAGTTTGATGTATTATATTACATTTGTCTGTTGTTTTAAATAGTGTTTTCATTAGTCATTTTTTAGTACTATACCTTTTTTTGTCTTTTTCAAAGTTTCACAAGTGTAATAGATTTACATTTTTGTTTTTTCCTTAGTTTTAAGAATATATAATCTACCGTAACGTACATGAACTATGAGGTTTCCTTTCTACTTTTTGAACATGATTAAACCATATTACTTCTATCTATCCAAATCTAAAATATAAAGTACAATTATTAGCAATCTACCATTCTCATATCTTCTATCCGAATATAATTTTGTTTTTCATTTGTCTACAATGATATGAAATATATAATTTTGTGGTTCTACACAAAGCAATGTGTGCGATGGAAGGCTTCATTTCAGCTGAATGAGCATATATATTATGTGTCCAACTTATTCTTCTATTCATTCAAGCAAGTTCTTGATAGATGTTATTATCTTCATACGGCTTTAAGTTATCTTTATCTCATATAGATACAGATGAAGACTGTACTACTTCAATAAAGTTATTAAAGATGCATATAATTGTTTATATACGACTTACTTTATCGTGATCTTCTTTTGTCTGTATTGAAATGTTCGATTGAAGATCATTCCATCTTCCACTATGAGTTAATATTTAGCTACGTCAATGCGGATTCGAGTCTATCGTCACCAATGCGCATTCACGGCCAACAACTGTCCTCAATAACAACACAAATTCTTCCAGTGCATTTTACTATGGAGTAACTTATGAAATAAGCTCCCTAAAAAAGGATGCATCTTGTTGGAATGAGTATCTTGCTAAATCCCTTTAAAGCAATCATGAGGAGTATTACATACAACCCACTTGAGGACAGCAACGCCCTCGTTGCGCCTGAGGACTCCACATATCCGGCCACAATGACCAGTGGGTCACCCCAGCCTGTAAACTAATCACATATTAGACCACAGCCGGTGATATAGCCCCAAAATCCTCCCTTAATAGGCGCTTGACCTTGGATTAATTATCCACACAATCAGTACGCGGTCGTAGGGTTGCTCTGAGGACTCCACATATTCGGTCACAATGACCAGTGGGTCACCCCAGCCTGTAAACGAATCACATATTAGACCGCAACCGGTGATATAGCCCCAAAATCCTCCCCTACTAGGCGACTGACCTTGGATTAATTATCCACACGATTAGCACGCGGTCACAGGGTTGCTTTGATACTATTTGTAACACCCCAAACCATTCAGAGTCGAGTCTATCGTCACCAATGCGCATCCAGGACAATCAACTGTCCTCAATAACCAACACAAATTCTTCTGGCGCACTTTGTACTCACTCATGGGCAACCCGAGAAACTTCCCAGGAGGTCACCCATTCCTGGACTACTCCCAGCCAAGCACGCTTAAATGTGGAGTAACTAAGGAAATGAGCTCCCTAAAAGAAAGATGCATCTTGTTGGAATGAGTAGTTTGCTAAATCCCTTTAAAGTAATCATGATGAGTATTACAAAAATACTAGTTACATATTTATAAAAACAAATTCATTACAAACATGATAGTAAAAACAATAATTTGGATGTGTATATTTCCATGTTATATGCAAGTGGACTAATTTAGTTGTTTATTTACAAAAAATTCTGAACTTCTTTTAATCTATAGTTATAGTATTATATCTGTATAAATTTTTCTTCCCCTTATACTTTTATGGTTTCATTTCATATTTTGAAAAATGAATCTTGAGTAAAATATATGGTGTGGGATAATGCGAGAAATATAGTTCTCTGTTACTTTCAACGTTTAAAAGAAATAAATATAAGCAATTAAACACACACACACACACACACACACACACACACATATATATATATATATATATATATATAGGCAAGATCAAGTGAGAAAGAATTTAGGTGAGAAATGAGAATAAAACACTGCCCTCAGATTAGATCTTATCAACGGCGAAGATCTGAAAACTAATACTCCCTCCGTTTCATTTTAATTTACTCACTTCACTTTGGGGGAGAACTGACGTGATTTTTGTTGGCGGTTCGAACTCTTTTTGTGTTTTTATGAATTTATGGACGAACAACAAAAAAATAAAAGGGATAGGCTCTTAAAATCTAGGTTTAAGAGGTTCTCTTGTGAGTCTCGGCTCCAAGATCACACAAATCTCGGTTTGTGTATGTTGAACACTCAGTTCTAATGCAAGCAAACAAGCTACACACTTTCTTAAACTCAAAAACAACAACTGAATTTTATTAATGAAGAACCAGCCTTTAAATAGGCGTGTAATACCTGCAAATAAAAACAACCCTAGTCCTACTAAGGCTAGGTAAACTATGAGAAAGATAAGAAAGAAATCAAACACTCCTAATCCAATTGGAATAAGCTCCAACTTGGACAGCAAGCAAGCCATGCCTACCATACTTCTAGGCGTGTACTAGAACTCGAATGCTACTAAACGCCTACTCCAAGTAGGAATCCTAATCCAATTAGGACCTGGACTTCTAACTCAACCAGAATTTCAAACAAACTAAAACATTAAAAAGACTCCAAATAGAACTAGGAGTTCTAATCCTACTAGAATTAGGAAAACTAATCCTACTAGAATTAGGAAAACTAATCCGACTAGAACTAGGAAATACCCAAATCTTAACAGAACTAGGATTTTAGGAAACGAGCCATCTCTCACATGCATCATCCCCTCTCTCTTGAAAACATCCCTTGTCCTCAAGGGTCTTCAAAGTAATCCATGAAATCATCCAAATCAAGCGCACAACCATGTAAACAATCTGAATCTTGTCTCGATCAGTACCATGCTTGGCGTTACAAAGTTTTAATCTTCCAAAACTCCAACATGACAGTAGACTCACTTGGTTTAATCGCCTAAAAGCATCAACACGCAGTACCTTTGAAATCCGAAGATTAGAACTGATGGGATAGGTCAAAGCACAAGGAACATCAACCAATGTTATAGCTTCTGTTGCATCAACGCAAGGGGTCGAATCTTCCTCATGAGAAACTTCAAAGATCAATTCTTTAGCATGGGAAGTCGAAAAAGTTTCAACCTTTACATCCTCTTCAATAACAATCGAATCTGAGATTTCTTCCCCTATGCCGCAAGGAACATCTTCAAGATACATATTAAGCATTTAATCCAAAGTTTGAGTCGAATCATATATTAAATCCCACTTTGGCGGTAGTCGTATGGACAATTCCTGAAGAATTTCATCAGTTGTTAACTCATCATAAAAATAGAAACGACAATTTATAGTTGGGTTAATATAATGCAGAAACTGTCCAGAAATTTCCAATAAAAGTTTGAGATCTAAAATCTAAGTAAAACACCTCGAAATTTTATGAAAATTTGATACAAAGTATCCCTAGGTGTCCTTAACACTCGACCAAAATTTCATCAAAAACTAACAAACCAATCGATTGCAGTTTTTATATTACTAACAGTATGTAATCTGCCCGGAAGAACAGAAATCTGCGTCCAACGTTTGCATTAACTACGACTTCATTAATTATCGGAGTGGGCTGAAATTTTGACACGATGTAGCCCTGTATGTTAGCTGTCCACAGAACCAAAAAAATCACAATTCGGAAGCCGGACGCGCCCTCACGCACCGTCACAATGAACCCTGCTCTGATAACACTTGATGTGATTTTGGTTGGCGGTTCGAACTCTTTTTGTGTTTTTATGAATTTATGGACGAACAACAATAAAATAAAGGGATAGGCTCTTAAATCTAGGTTTAAGAGGTTCTCTTGTGAGTCTCGGCTCCAAGATCACACAAATCTCAATTTGTGTATGTTGAACACTCAGTTCTAATGCAAGCAAACAAGGTTCACACTTTCTTAAACTCAAAAACAACAACTGAATTTTATTAATGAAGAACCACCCTTTAAATAGGCGTGTAATACCTGCAAATAAAAACAACCCTAGTCCTACTAAGGCTAGGTAAACTAAGAGAAAGATAAGAAAGAAATCAAACACTCCTAATCCAATTGCAATAAGCTCCAACTTGGACAGCAAGCAAGCCACGCCTACCATACTTCTAGGCGTGTACTAGAACTCGAATGCTACTAAACTCCTACTCCAAGTAGGAATCCTAATCCAATTAAGACTTGGACTTCTAACTCAACCAGAATTTCAAACAAACTAAAACATTAAAAAGACTCCTAACAGAACTAGGAGTTCTAATCCTACTAGAATTAGGAAGACTAATCCTACTAGAACTAGGAAATACCCAAATCCTAACAGAACTAGGATTGTAGGAAACGAGCCATCTCTCACATGCATCATCCCCTCTCTCTTGAAAACATCCCTTGTCCTCAAGGGTCTTCAAAGTAATCCATGAAATCATCCAAATCAAGCGCACAACCATGTAAACAATCTGAATCTTGTCTCGATCAGTACCATGCTTGGAGTTACAAAGTTTTAATCTTCCAAAACTCCAACATGACAGTAGACTCACTTGGTTTAATCGCCTAAAAGCATCAACACGCAGTACCTTTGAAATCCGAAGAGTAGAACTGATGGGATAGGTCAAAGCACAAGGAACATCAACCAATGTTATAGCTTCTGTTGCATCAACGCAAGGGGTCGAATCTTCCTCATGAGAAACTTCAAAGATCAATTCTTTAGCATGGGAAGTCGAAAAAGTTTCAAACTTTACGTCCTCTTCAATAACAATCGAATCTGAGATTTCTTCCCCTATGCCGCAAGGAACATCTTCAAGATACATATTAAGCATTTCATCCAAAGTTTGAGTCGAATCATATATTAAATCCCACTTTGACGGAAGTCGTATGGACAATTCCTCAAGAATTTCATCAGTTGTTAACTCATCATAAAAATAGAAACGACAATTCATAGTTGTTTTAATATAATGCAGAAACTGTCCAGAAAATTCCAATAAAAGTTTGAGATCTAAAATCTAAGTAAAACACCTCGAAATTTTATGAATATTTGATACAAAGTATCCCTAGGTGTCCTTAACACTCGACCAAAATTTCATCAAAAAATAACAAACCAATCGATTCCAGTTTTTATATTACTAACAGTATGTAATCTGCCCGGAAGAACAGAAATCTGCGTCCAACGTTTGCATTAACTACGACTTCGTTAATTATCGGAGTGGGCTGAACTTTTGGCACGATGTAGCCCTTTATGTTAGCTGTCCACATAACCAAAAAAATCACAATTCGGAAGCCGGACGCGCCCTCACGCGCCGTCACAATGTACCCTGCTCTGATACCACTTGATGTGATTTTTGTTGGCGGTTCGAACTCTTTGTGTGTTTTTATGAATTTATGGACGAACAACAATAAAATAAAAGGGATAGGCTCTTAAATCTAGGTTTAAGAGGTTCTCTTGTGAGTCTCGGCTCCAAGATCACACAAATCTCGGTTTGTGTATGTTGAACACTCAGTTCTAATGCAAGCAAACAAGCTTCACACTTTCTTAAACTCAAAAACAACAACTGAATTTTATTAATGAAGAACCACCCTTTAAATAGGCGTGTAATACCTGCAAATAAAAACAACCCTAGTCCTACTAAGGCTAGGTAAACTAAGAGAAAGATAAGAAAGAAATCAAACACTCCTAATCCAATTTGAATAAGCTCCAACTTGGACAGCAAGCAAGCCACGCCTACCATAATTCTAGGCGTGTACTAGAACTCGAATGCTACTAAACTCCTACTCCAAGTAGGAATCCTAATCCAATCAGGACTTGGACTTCTAACTCAACCAGAATTTCAAACAAACTAAAACATTAAAAAGACTCCTAACAGAACTAGGAGTTCTAATCCTACTAGAATTAGGAAAACTAATCCTACTAGAACTAGGAAATACCCAAATCCTAACAGAACTAGGATTGCAGGAAACGAGCCATCTCTCACATGCATCATCCCATCTCTCTTGAAAACATCCCTTGTCCTCAAGGGTCTTCAAAGTAATCCATGATCATCCAAATCAAGCGCACAACCATGTAAACAATCTGAATCTTGTCTCGATCAGTACCATGCTTGGCGTTACAAAGTTTTAATCTTCCAAAACTCCAACATGACAGTAGACTCACTTGGTTTAATCGCCTAAAAGCATCAACACGCAGTACCTTTGAAATCCGAAGATTAGAACTGATGGGATAGGTCAAAGCACAAGGAACATCAACCAATGTTATAGCTTCTGTTGCATCAACGCAAGGGGTCGAATCTTCCTCATGAGAAACTTCAAAGATCAATTCTTTAGCATGGGAAGTCGAAAAAGTTTCAACCTTTACGTCCTCTTCAATAACAATCGAATCTGAGATTTCTTCCCCTATGCCGCAAGGAACATCTTCAAGATACATATTAAGCATTTCATCCAAAGTTTGAGTTGAATCATATATTAAATCCCACTTTGGCGGTAGTCGTATGGACAATTCCTCAAGAATTTCATCAGTTGTTAACTCATCATAAAAATAGAAACGACAATTCATAGTTGGTTTAATATAATGCAGATCTGTCCAGAAATTTGCAATAAAAGTTTGAGATCTAAATCTAAGTAAAACACCTCGAAATTTTATGAAAATTTGATACAAAGTATCCCTAGGTGTCCTTAACACTCGACCAAAATTTCATCAAAAAATAACAAACCAATCGATTCCAGTTTTTATATTACTAACAGTATGTAATCTGCCCAGAAGAACAGAAATCTACGTCCAACGTTTGCATTAACTACGACTTCGTTAATTATCGGAGTGGGCTGAACTTTTGACACGATGTATCCCTGTATGTTAGCTGTCCACATAACCAAAAAAATCACAATTCGGAAGCCGGACGCGCCCTCACGCACCGTCACAATGAACCCTGCTCTGATAACACTTGATGTGATTTTTGTTGGCGGTTCGAACTCTTTTTGTGTTTTTATGAATTTATGGACGAACAACAATAGAATAAAGGGATAGGCTCTTAAATCTAGGTTTAGGAAGTTCTCTTGTGAGTCTCGGCTCCAAGATCACACAAATCTCGGTTTGTGTATGTTGAACACTCAGTTCTAATGCAAGCAAACAAGCTTCACACTTTCTTAAACTCAAAAACAACAACTGAATTTTATTAATGAAGAACGAGCCTTTAAATAGGCGTGTAATACCTGCAAATAAAAACAACCCTAGTCCTACTAAGGCTAGGTAAACTAAGAGAAAGATAAGAAAGAAATCAAACACTCCTAATCCAATTGGAATAAGCTCCAACTTGGACAGCAAGCAAGCCACGCCTACCATACTTCTAGGCGTGTACTAGAACTCGAATGTTACTAAACTCCTACTCCAAGTAGGAATCCTAATCCAATCAGGACTTGGACTTCAAACTCAACCAGAATTTCAAACAAACTAAAACATTAAAAAGACTCCTAACAGAACTAGGAGTTCTAATCCTACTAGAATTAGGAAGACTAGTCCTACTAGAACTAGGAAATACCCAAATCCTAACAGAACTAGGATTGTAGGAAACGAGCCATCTCTCACCTGCATCATCCCCTCTCTCTTGAAAACATCCCTTGTCCTCAAGGGTCTTCAAAGTAATCCATGAAATCATCCAAATCAAGCGCACAACCATGTAAACAATCTGAATCTTGTCTCGATCAGTACCATGCTTGGCGTTACAAAGTTTTAATCTTCCAAAACTCCAACATGACAGTAGACTCACTTGGTTTAATCGCCTAAAAGCATCAACACGCAGTACCTTTGAAATCCGAAGATTAGAACTGATGGGATAGGTCAAAGCACAAGGAACATCAACCAATGTTATAGCTTCTGTTGCATCAACGCAAGGGGTCGAATCTTCCTCATGAGAAACTTCAAAGATCAATTCTTTAGCATGGGAAGTCGAAAAAGTTTCAACCTTTACGTCCTCTTCAATAACAATCGAATCTGAGATTTCTTCCCCTATGCCGCAAGGAACATCTTCAAGATACATATTAAGCATTTCATCCAAAGTTTGAGTCGAATCATATATTAAATCCCATTTTGGCGGTAGTCGTATGGACAATTCCTCAAGAATTTCATCAGTTGTTAACTCATCATAAAAATAGAAACGACAATTCATAGTTGGTTTAATATTATGCAGAAACTGTCCAGAAATTTCCAATAAAAGTTTGAGATCTAAAATCTAAGTAAAACACCTCGAAATTTTATGAAAATTTGATACAAAGTATCCCTAGGTGTCCTTAACACTCGACCAAAATTTCAACAAAAAATAACAAACCAATCGATTCCAGTTTTTATATTACTAACAGTATGTAATCTGCCCGGAAGAACAGAAATCTGCGTCCAACGTTTGCATTAACTACGACTTCGTTAATTATCGGAGTGGGCTGAACATTTGGCACGATGTAGCCCCGTATGTTAGCTGTCCACATAACCAAAAAAATCACAATTCGGAAGCCGGACGCGCCCTCATGCGCCGTCACAATGAACCCTGCTCTGATACCACTTGATGTGATTTTTGTTGGCGGTTCGAACTCTTTGTGTGTTTTTATGAATTTATGGACGAACAACAATAAAATAAAAGGGATAGGCTCTTAAATCTAGGTTTAAGAGGTTCTCTTGTGAGTCTCGGCTCCAAGATCACACAAATCTCGGTTTGTGTATGATGAACACTCAGTTCTAATGCAAGCAAACAAGCTTCACACTTTCTTAAACTCAAAAACAACAACTGAATTTTATTAATGAAGAACCACCCTTTAAATAGGCGTGTAATACCTGCAAATAAAAACAACCCTAGTCCTACTAAGGCTAGGTAAACTAAGAGAAAGATAAGAAAGAAATCAAACACTCCTAATCCAATTGGAATAAGCTCCAACTTGGACAGCAAGCAAGCCACACCTACCATACTTCTAGGCGTGTACTAGAACTCGAATGCTACTAAACTCCTACTCCAAGTTGGAATCCTAATCCAATTAGGACTTGGACTTCTAACTCAACCAGAATTTCAAACAAACTAAAACATTAAAAAGACTCCTAACAGAACTAGGAGTTCTAATCCTACTAGAATTAGGAAAACTAATCCTACTAGAACTAGGAAATACCCAAATCCTAACAGAACTAGGATTGTAGGAAACGAGCCATCTCTCACATGCATCATCCCCTCTCTCTTGAAAACATCCCTTGTCCTCAAGGGTCTTCAAAGTAATCCATGAAATCATCCAAATCAAGCGCACAACCATGTAAACAATCTGAATCTTGTCTCGATCAGTACCATGCTTGGAGTTACAAAGTTTTAATCTTCCAAAACTCCAACATGACAGTAGACTCACTTGGTTTAATCGCCTAAAAGCATCAACACGCAGTACCTTTGAAATTCGAAGATTAGAACTGATGGGATAGGTCAAAGTACAAGGAACATCAACCAATGTTATAGCTTCTGTTGCATCAACGCAAGGGGTCGAATCTTCCTCATGAGAAACTTAAAAGATCAATTCTTTAGCATGGGAAGTTGAAAAAGTTTCAACCTTTACGTCCTCTTCAATAACAATCGAATCTGAGATTTCTTCCCCTATGCCGCATGGAACATCTTCAAGATACATATTAAGCATTTCATCCAAAGTTTGAGTCGAATCATATATTAAATCCCATTTTGGCGGTAGTCGTATGGACAATTCCTCAAGAATTTCATCAGTTGTTAACTCATCATAAAAATAGAAACGACAATTCATAGTTGGTTTAATATAATGCAGAAACTGTCCAGAAATTTCCAATAAAAGTTTGAGATCTAAATCTAAGTAAAACACCTCGAAATTTTAGGAAAATTTGATACAAAGTATCCCTAGGTGTCCTTAACACTCGACCAAAATTTCAACAAAAAATAACAAACCAATCGATTCCAGTTTTTATATTACTAACAGTATGTAATCTGCCCGGAAGAACAGAAATCTGCGTCCAACGTTTGCATTAACTACGACTTCGTTAATTATCGGAGTGGGCTGAACTTTTGGCACGATGTAGCCCCGTATGTTAGCTGTCCACATAACCAAAAAAATCACAATTCGGAAGCCGGACGCGCCCTCATGCGCCGTCACAATGAACCCTGCTCTGATACCACTTGATGTGATTTTTGTTGGCGGTTCGAACTCTTTGTGTGTTTTTATGAATTTATGGACGAACAACAATAAAATAAAAGGGATAGGCTCTTAAATCTAGGTTTAAGAGGTTCTCTTGTGAGTCTCGGCTCCAAGATCACACAAATCTCGGTTTGTGTATGTTGAACACTCACTTCTAATGCAAGCAAACAAGCTTCACACTTTCTTAAACTCAAAAACAACAACTGAATTTTATTAATGAAGAACCAGCCTTTAAATAGGCGTGTAATACCTGCAAATAAAAACAACCCTAGTCCTACTAAGGCTAGGTAAACTAAGAGAAAGATAAGAAAGAAATCAAACACTCCTAATCCAATTGGAATAAGCTCCAACTTGGACAGCAAGCAAGCCACACCTACCATACTTCTAGGCGTGTACTAGAACTCGAATGCTACTAAACTCCTACTCCAAGTTGGAATCCTAATCCAATTAGGACTTGGACTTCTAACTCAACTAGAATTTCAAACAAACTAAAACATTAAAAAGACTCCTAACAGAACTAGGAGTTCTAATCCTACTAGAATTAGGAAAACTAATCCTACTACAACTAGGAAATACCCAAATCCTAACAGAACTAGGATTGTAGGAAACGAGCCATCTCTCACATGCATCATCCCCTCTCTCTTGAAAACATCCCTTGTCCTCAAGGGTCTTCAAAGTAATCCATGAAATCATCCAAATCAAGCGCACAACCATGTAAACAATCTGAATCTTGTCTCGATCAGTACCATGCTTGGCGTTACAAAGTTTTAATCTTCCAAAACTCCAACATGACAGTAGACTCACTTGGTTTAATCGCCTAAAAGCATCAACACGCAGTACCTTTGAAATCCGAAGATTAGAATTGATGGGATAGGTCAAAGCACAAGGAACATCAACCAATGTTATAGCTTCTGTTGCATCAACGCAAGGGGTCGAATTTTCCTCATGAGAAACTTCAAAGATCAATTCTTTAGCATGGGAAGTCGAAAAAGTTTCAACCTTTACGTCCTCTTCAATAACAATCGAATCTGAGATTTCTTCCCCTATGCCGCAAGGAACATCTTCAAGATACATATTAAGCATTTCATCCAAAGTTTGAGTCGAATCATATATTAAATCCCACTTTGGCGGAAGTCGTATGGACAATTCCTCAAGAATTTCATCAGTTGTTAACTCATCATAAAAATAGAAACGACAATTCATAGTTGTTTTAATATAATGCAGAAACTGTCCAGAAATTTGCAATAAAAGTTTGAGATCTAAATCTAAGTAAAACACCTCGAAATTTTATGAAAATTTGATACAAAGTATCCCTAGGTGTCCTTAACACTCGACTAAAATTTCATCAAAAAATAACAAACCAATCGATTCCAGTTTTTATATTACTAACAGTATGTAATCTGCCCAGAAGAACAGAAATCTACGTCCAACGTTTGCATTAACTACGACTTCGTTAATTATCGGAGTGGGCTGAACTTTTGACACGATGTATCCCTGTATGTTAGCTGTCCACATAACCAAAAAAATCACAATTCGGAAGCCGGACGCGCCCTCACGCACCGTCACAATGAACCCTGCTCTGATAACACTTGATGTGATTTTTGTTGGCGGTTCGAACTCTTTTTGTGTTTTTATGAATTTATGGACGAACAACAATAAAATAAAGGGATAGGCTCTTAAATCTAGGTTTAGGAGGTTCTCTTGTGAGTCTCGGCTCCAAGATCACACAAATCTCGGTTTGTGTATGTTGAACACTCAGTTCTAATGCAAGCAAACAAGCTTCACACTTTCTTAAACTCAAAAACAACAACTGAATTTTATTAATGAAGAACGAGCCTTTAAATAGGCGTGTAATACCTGCAAATAAAAACAACCCTAGTCCTACTAAGGCTAGGTAAACTAAGAGAAAGATAAGAAAGAAATCAAACACTCCTAATCCAATTGGAATAAGCTCCAACTTGGACAGCAAGCAAGCCACGCCTACCATACTTCTAGGCGTGTACTAGAACTCGAATGCTACTAAACTCCTACTCCAAGTAGGAATCCTAATCCAATCAGGACTTGGACTTCTAACTCAACCAGAATTTCAAACAAACTAAAACATTAAAAAGACTCCTAACAGAACTAGGAGTTCTAATCCTACTAGAATTAGGAAGACTAGTCCTACTAGAACTAGGAAATACCCAAATCCTAACAGAACTAGGATTGTAGGAAACGAGCCATCTCTCACATGCATCATCCCCTCTCTCTTGAAAACATCCCTTGTCCTCAAGGGTCTTCAAAGTAATCCATGAAATCATCCAAATCAAGCGCACAACCATGTAAACAATCTGAATCTTGTCTCGATCAGTACCATGCTTGGCGTTACAAAGATTTAATCTTCCAAAACTCCAACATGACAGTAGACTCACTTGGTTTAATCGCCTAAAAGCATCAACACGCAGTACCTTTGAAATCCGAAGATTAGAACTGATGGGATAGGTCAAAGCACAAGAAACATCAACCAATGTTATAGCTTCTTTGCATCAACGCAAGGGGTCGAATATTCCTCATGAGAAACTTCAAAGATCAATTCTTTAGCATGGGAAGTCGAAAAAGTTTCAACCTTTACGTCCTCTTCAATAACAATCGAATCTGAGATTTCTTCCCCTATGCCGCAAGGAACATCATCAAGATACATATTAAGCATTTCATCCAAAGTTTGAGTCGAATCTTATATTAAATCCCACTTTGGCGGTAGTCGTATGGACAATTCCTCAAGAATTTCATCAGTTGTTAACTCATCATAAAAATAGAAACGACAATTCATAGTTGGTTTAATATTATGCAGAAACTGTCCAGAAATTTCCAATAAAAGTTTGAGATCTAAAATCTAAGTAAAACACCTCGAAATTTTATGAAAATTTGATACAAAGTATCCCTAGGTGTCCTTAACACTCGACCAAAATTTCAACAAAAAATAACAAACCAATCGATTGCAGTTTTTATATTACTAACAGTATGTAATATGCCCGGAAGAACAGAAATTTGCGTCCAACGTTTGCATTAACTACGACTTCGTTAATTATCGGAGTGGGCTGAACTTTGGACACGATGTATCCCTGTATGTTAGCTGTCCACAGAACCAAAAAAATCACAATTCGGAAGCCGGACGCGCCCTCATGCGCCGTCACAATGAACCCTGCTCTGATACCACTTGATGTGATTTTTGTTGGCGGTTCGAACTCTTTGTGTTTTTATGAATTTATGGACGAACAACAATAAAATAAAAGGGATAGGCTCTTAAATCTAGGTGTAAGAGGTTCTCTTGTGAGTCTCGGCTCCAAGATCACACAAATCTCGGTTTGTGTATGTTGAACACTCAGTTCTAATGCAAGCAAACAAGCTTCACACTTTCTTAAACTCAAAAACAACAACTGAATTTTATTAATGAAGAACCAGCCTTTAAATAGGCGTGTAATACCTGCAAATAAAAACAACCCTAGTCCTACTAAGGCTAGGTAAACTAAGAGAAAGACAAGAAAGAAATCAAACACTCCTAATCCAATTGGAATAAGCTCCAACTTGGACAGCAAGCAAGCCACGCCTACCATACTTCTAGGCGTGTACTAGAACTCGAATGCTACTAAACTCCTACTCCAAGTAGGAATCCTAATCCAATCAGGACTTGGACTTCTAACTCAACCAGAATTTCAAACAAACTAAAACATTAAAAAGACTCCTAACAGAACTAGGAGTTCTAATCCTACTAGAATTAGGAAGACTAATCCTACTAGAACTAGGAAATACCCAAATCCTAACAGAACTAGGATTGTAGGAAACGAGCCATCTCTCACATGCATCATCCCCTCTCTCTTGAAAACATCCCTTGTCCTCAAGGGTCTTCAAAGTAATCCATGAAATCATCCAAATCAAGCGCACAACCATGTAAACAATCTGAATCTTGTCTCGATCAGTACCATGCTTGGCGTTACAAAGATTTAATCTTCCAAAACTCCAACATGACAGTAGACTCACTTGGTTTAATCGCCTAAAAGCATCAACACGCAGTACCTTTGAAATCCGAAGATTAGAACTGATGGGATAGGTCAAAGCACAAGAAACATCAACCAATGTTATAGCTTCTGTTGCATCAACGCAAGGGGTCGAATATTCCTCATGAGAAACTTCAAAGATCAATTCTTTAGCATGGGAAGTCGAAAAAGTTTCAACCTTTACGTCCTCTTCAATAACAATCGAATCTGAGATTTCTTCCCCTATGCCGCAATGAACATCATCAAGATACATATTAAGCATTTCATCCAAAGTTTGAGTCGAATCTTATATTAAATCCCACTTTGGCGGTAGTCGTATGGACAATTCCTCAAGAATTTCATCAGTTGTTAACTCATCATAAAAATAGAAACGACAATTCATAGTTGGTTTAATATTATGCAGAAACTGTCCAGAAATTTCCAATAAAAGTTTGAGATCTAAAATCTAAGTAAAACACCTCGAAATTTTATGAAAATTTGATACAAAGTATCCCTAGGTGTCCTTAACACTCGACCAAAATTTCAACAAAAAATAACAAACCAATCGATTGCAGTTTTTATATTACTAACAGTATGTAATATGCCCGGAAGAACAGAAATTTGCGTCCAACGTTTGCATTAACTACGACTTCGTTAATTATCGGAGTGGGCTGAACTTTGGACACGATGTATCCCTGTATGTTAGCTGTCCACAGAACCAAAAAAATCACAATTCGGAAGCCGGACGCGCCCTCATGCGCCGTCACAATGAACCCTGCTCTGATACCACTTGATGTGATTTTTGTTGGCGGTTCGAACTCTTTGTGTTTTTATGAATTTATGGACGAACAACAATAAAATAAAAGGGATAGGCTCTTAAATCTAGGTGTAAGAGGTTCTCTTGTGAGTCTCGGCTCCAAGATCACACAAATCTCGGTTTGTGTATGTTGAACACTCAGTTCTAATGCAAGCAAACAAGCTTCACACTTTCTTAAACTCAAAAACAACAAGCTGAATTTTATTAATGAAGAACCAGCCTTTAAATAGGCGTGTAATACCTGCAAATAAAAACAACCCTAGTCCTACTAAGGCTAGGTAAACTAAGAGAAAGACAAGAAAGAAATCAAACACTCCTAATCCAATTGGAATAAGCTCCAACTTGGACAGCAAGCAAGCCACGCCTACCATACTTCTAGGCGTGTACTAGAACTCGAATGCTACAAAACTCCTACTCCAAGTTGGAATCCTAATCCAATTAGGACTTGGACTTCTAACTCAACCAGAATTTCAAACAAACTAAAACAATAAAAAGACTCCTAACAGAACTAGGAGTTCTAATCCTACTAGAATTAGGAAAACTAATCCTACTAGAACTAGGAAATACCCAAATCCTAACAGAACTAGGATTGTAGGAAACGAGCCATCTCTCACATGCATCATCCCCTCTCTCTTGAAAACATCCCTTGTCCTCAAGGGTCTTCAAAGTAATCCATGAAATCATCCAAATCAAGCGCACAACCATGTAAACAATCGAATCTTGTCTCGATCAGTACCATGCTTGGCGTTACAAAGTTTTAATCTTCCAAAACTCCAACATGACAGTAGACTCACTTGGTTTAATCGCCTAAAAGCATCAACACGCAGTACCTTTGAAATCCGAAGATTAGAACTGATGGGATAGGTCAAAGCACAAGGAACATCAACCAATGTTATAGCTTCTGTTGCATCAACGCAAGGGGTCGAATTTTCCTCATGAGAAACTTCAAAGATCAATTCTTTAGCATGGGAAGTCGAAAAAGTTTCAACCTTTACGTCCTCTTCAATAACAATCGAATCTGAGATTTCTTCCCCTATGCCGCAAGGAACATCTTCAAGATACATATTAAGCATTTCATCCAAAGTTTGAGTCGAATCATATATTAAATCCCACTTTGGCGGTAGTTGTATGGACAATTCCTCAAGAATTTCATCAGTTGTTAACTCATCATAAAAATAGAAACGACAATTCATAGTTGGTTTAATATAATGCAGAAACTGTCCAGAAATTTCCAATAAAAGTTTGAGATATAAATCTAAGTAAAACACCTCGAAATTTTATGAAAATTTGATACACTCAACCAAAATTTCATCAAAAAATAACAAACCAATCGATTGCAGTTTTTATATTACTAACAGTATGTAATCTGCCCGGAAGAACAGAAATCTGCGTCCAACGTTTGCATTAACTACGACTTCGTTAATTTTCGGAGTGGGCTGAACTTTTGACACGATGTATCAATGTATGTTAGCTGTCCACAGAACCAAAAAAATCACAATTCGGAAGCCGGACGCGCCCTCACGCGCCGTCACAATGAACCCTGCTCCGATACCACTTGATGTGATTTTTGTTGGCGGTTCGAACTCTTTGTGTGTTTTTATGAATTTATGGACGAACAACAATAAAATAAAAGGGATAGGCTCTTAAATCTAGGTTTAAGAGGTTCTCTTGTCAGTCTCGGCTCCAAGATCACACAAATCTCGGTTTGTGTATGTTGAACACTCAGTTCTAATGCAAGCAAACAAGCTTCACACTTTCTTAAACTCAAAAACAACAACTGAATTTTATTAATGAAGAACCAGCCTTTAAATAGGCGTGTAATACCTGCAAATAAAAACAACCCTAGTCCTACTAAGGCTAGGTAAACTAAGAGAAAGATAAGAAAGAAATCAAACACTCCTAATCCAATTGGAATAAGCTCCAACTTGGACAGCAAGCAAGCCACGCCTACCATACTTCTAGGCGTGTACTAGAACTCGAATGCTACTAAACTCCTACTCCAAGTAGGAATCCTAATCCAATTAGGACTTGGACTTCTAACTCAACCAGAATTTCAAACAAACTAAAACATTAAAAAGACTCCTAACAGAACTAGGAGTTCTAATCCTACTAGAATTAGGAAAACTAATCCTACTAGAACTAGGAAATACCCAAATCCTAACAGAACTAGGATTGTAGGAAACGAGCCATCTCTCACATGCATCATCCCCTCTCTCTTGAAAACATCCCTTGTCCTCAAGGGTCTTCAAAGTAATCCATGAAATCATCCAAATCAAGCGCACAACCATGTAAACAATCTGAATCTTGTCTCGATCAGTACCATGCTTGGCGTTACAAAGTTTTAATCTTCCAAAACTCCAACATGACAGTAGACTCACTTGGTTTAATCGCCTAAAAGCATCAACACGCAGTACCTTTGAAATCCGAAGATTAGAACTGATGGGATAGGTCAAAGCACAAGGAACATCGACCAATGTTATAGCTTCTGTTGCATCAACGCAAGGGGTCGAATCTTCCTCATGAGAAACTTCAAAGATCAATTCTTTAGCATGGGAAGTCGAAAAAGTTTCAACCTTTACGTCCTCTTCAATAACAATCGAATCTGAGATTTCTTCCCCTATGCCGCAAGGAACATCTTCAAGATATATATTAAGCATTTCATCCAAAGTTTGAGTCGAATCATATATTAAATCCCACTTTGGCGGTAGTCGTATGGACAATTCCTCAAGAATTTCATCAGTTGTTAACTCATCATAAAAATAGAAACGACAATTCATAGTTGGTTTAATATAATGCAGAAACTGTCCAGAAATTTCCAATAAAAGTTTGAGATCTAAAATCTAAGTAAAACACCTCGAAATTTTATGAAAATTTGATACAAAGTATCCCTAGGTGTCCTTAACACTCGACCAAAATTTCATCAAAAAATAACAAACCAATCGATTGCAGTTTTTATATTACTAACAGTATGTAATCTGCCCGGAAGAACAGAAATATGCGTCCAACGTTTGCATTAACTACGACTTCGTTAATTATCGGAGTGGGCTGAACTTTTGATACGATGTAGCCCTGTATGTTAGCTGTCCACAGAACCAAAAAAATCACAATTCGGAAGCCGGACGCGCCCTCACGCGCCGTCACAATGAACCCTGCTCTGATACCACTTGATGTGATTTTTGTTGGCGGTTCGAACTCTTTGTGTGTTTTTATGAATTTATGGACGAACAACAATAAAATAAAAGGGATAGGCTCTTAAATCTAGGTTTAAGAGGTTCTCTTGTCAGTCTCGGCTCCAAGATCACACAAATCTCGGTTTGTGTATGTTGAACACTCAGTTCTAATGCAAGCAAACAAGCTTCACACTTTCTTAAACTCAAAAACAACAACTGAATTTTATTAATGAAGAACCAGCCTTTAAATAGGCGTGTAATACCTGCAAATAAAAACAACCCTAGTCCTACTAAGGCTAGGTAAACTAAGAGAAAGATAAGAAAGAAATCAAACACTCCTAATCCAATTGGAATAAGCTCCAACTTGGACAGCAAGCAAGCCACGCCTACCATACTTCTAGGCGTGTACTAGAACTCGAATGCTACTAAACTCCTACTCCAAGTAGGAATCCTAATCCAATTAGGACTTGGACTTCTAACTCAACCAGAATTTCAAACAAACTAAAACATTAAAAAGACTCCTAACAGAACTAGGAGTTCTAATCCTACTAGAATTAGGAAAACTAATCCTACTAGAACTAGGAAATACCCAAATCCTAACAGAACTAGGATTGTAGGAAACGAGCCATCTCTCACATGCATCATTTCCTCTCTCTATTGAAAATATCCCTTGTCCTCAAGGGTCTTCAAAGTAATCCATGAAATCATCCAAATCAAGCGCACAACCATGTAAACAATCTGAATCTTGTCTCGATCAGTACCATGCTTGGCGTTACAAAGTTTTAATCTTCCAAAACTCCAACATGACAGTAGACTCACTTGGTTTAATCGCCTAAAAGCATCAACACGCAGTACCTTTGAAATCCGAAGATTGGAACTGATGGGATAGGTCAAAGCACAAGGAACATCGACCAATGTTATAGCTTCTGTTGCATCAACGCAAGGGGTCGAATCTTCCTCATGAGAAACTTCAAAGATCAATTCTTTAGCATGGGAAGTCGAAAAAGTTTCAACCTTTACGTCCTCTTCAATAACAATCGAATCTGAGATTTCTTCCCCTATGCCGCAAGGAACATCTTCAAGATATATATTAAGCATTTCATCCAAAGTTTGAGTCGAATCATATATTAAATCCCACTTTGGCGGTAGTCGTATGGACAATTCCTCAAGAATTTCATCAGTTGTTAACTCATCATAAAAATAGAAACGACAATTCATAGTTGGTTTAATATAATGCAGAAACTGTCCAGAAATTTCCAATAAAAGTTTGAGATCTAAAATCTAAGTAAAACACCTCGAAATTTTATGAAAATTTGATACAAAGTATCCCTAGGTGTCCTTAACACTCGACCAAAATTTCATCAAAAAATAACAAACCAATCGATTGCAGTTTTTATATTACTAACAGTATGTAATCTGTCCGGAAGAACAGAAATCTGCGTCCAACGTTTGCATTAACTACGACTTCGTTAATTATCGGAGTGGGCTGAACTTTTGACACGATGTAGCCCTGTATGTTAGCTATCCACAGAACCAAAAAAATCACAATTCGGAAGCCGGACGCGCCCTCACGCGCCGTCACAATGAACCCTGCTCTGATACCACTTGATGTGATTTTTGTTGGCGGTTCGAACTCTTTTTGTGTTTTTATGAATTTATGGACGAACAACAATAAAATAAAAGGGATAGGCTCTTAAATCTAGGTTTAAGAGGTTCTCTTGTGAGTCTCGGCTCCAAGATCACACAAATCTCGGTTTGTGTATGTTGAACACTCAGTTCTAATGCAAGCAAACAAGCTTCACACTTTCTTAAACTCAAAAACAACAACTGAATTTTATTAATGAAGAACCAGCCTTTAAATAGGCGTGTAATACCTGCAAATAAAAACAACCCTAGTCCTACTAAGGCTAGGTAAACTAAGAGAAAGATAAGAAAGAAATCAAACACTCCTAATCCAATTGGAATAAGCTCCAACTTGGACAGCAAGCAAGCCACGCCTACCATACTTCTAGGCGTGTACTAGAACTCGAATGCTACTAAACTCCTACTCCAAGTAGGAATCCTAATCCAATTAGGACTTGGACTTCTAACTCAACCAGAATTTCAAACAAACTAAAACATTAAAAAGACTCCTAACAGAACTAGGAGTTCTAATCCTACTAGAATTAGGAAAACTAATCCTACTAGAACTAGGAAATACCCAAATCCTAACAGAACTAGGATTGTAGGAAACGAGCCATCTCTCACATGCATCATCCCCTCTCTCTTGAAAACATCCCTTGTCCTCAAGGGTCTTCAAAGTAATCCATGAAATCATCCAAATCAAGCGCACAACCATGTAAACAATCTGAATCTTGTCTCGATCAGTACCATGCTTGGCGTTACAAAGTTTTAATCTTCCAAAACTCCAACATGACAGTAGACTCACTTGGTTTAATCGCCTAAAAGCATCAACACGCGGTACCTTTGAAATCCGAAGATTAGAGCGATGGGATAGGTCAAAGCACAAGGAACATCGACCAATGTTATAGCTTCTGTTGCATCAACGCAAGGGGTCGAATCTTCCTCATGAGAAACTTCAAAGATCAATTCTTTAGCATGGGAAGTCGAAAAAGTTTCAACCTTTACGTCCTCTTCAATAACAATCGAATGCGAGATTTCTTCCCCTATGCCGCAAGGAACATCTTCAAGATACATATTAAGCATTTCATCCAAAGTTTGAGTCGAATCATATATTAAATCCCACTTTGGCGGTAGTCGTATGGACAATTCCTCAAGAATTTCATCAGTTGTTAACTCATCATAAAAATAGAAACGACAATTCATAGTTGGTTTAATATAATGCAGAAACTGTCCAGAAATTTCCAATAAAAGTTTGAGATCTAAAATCTAAGTAAAACACCTCAAAATTTTATGAAAATTTAATACAAAGTATCCCTAGGTGTCCTTAACACTCGACCAAAATTTCATCAAAAAATAACAAACCAATCGATTGCAGTTTTTATATTACTAACAGTATGTAATCTGCCCGGAAGAACAGAAATATGCGTCCAACGTTTGCATTAACTACGACTTCGTTAATTATCGGAGTGGGCTGAAATTTTGACACGATGTAGCCCTGTATGTTAGCTGTCCACAGAACCAAAAAAATCACAATTCGGAAGCCGGACGCGCCCTCACGCTCCGTCACAATGAACCCTGCTCTGATACCACATGATGTGATTTTTGTTGGCGGTTCGAACTATTTTTGTGTTTTTAAGAATTTATGGACGAACAACAATAAAATAAAAGGGATAGGCTCTTAAATCTAGGTTTAAGAGGTTCTCTTGTGAGTCTCGGCTCCAAGATCACAGAAATGTCGGTTTGTGTATGTTGAACACTCAGTTCTAATGCAAGCAAACAAGCTTCACACTTTCTTAAACTCAAAAACAACAAGCTGAATTTTATTAATGAAGAACCAGCCTTTAAATAGGCGTGTAATACCTGCAAATAAAAACAACCCTAGTCCTACTAAGGCTAGGTAAACTAAGAGAAAGATAAGAAAGAAATCAAACACTCCTAATCCAATTGGAATAAGCTCCAACTTGGACAAAGAAGCAAGCCACGCCTACCATACTTCTAGGCGTGTACTAGAACTCGAATGCTACTAAACTCCTACTCCAAGTAGGAATCCTAATCCAATTAGGACTTGGACTTCTAACTCAACCAGAATTTCAAACAAACTAAAACATTAAAAAGACTCCTAACAGAACTAGGAGTTCTAATCCTACTAGAATTAGGAAAACTAATCCTACTAGAACTAGGAAATACCCAAATCCTAACAGAACTAGGATTGTAGGAAACGAGCCATCTCTCACATGCATCATCCCCTCTCTCTTGAAAACATCCCTTGTCCTCAAGGGTCTTCAAAGTAATCCATGAAATCATCCAAATCAAGCGCACAACCATGTAAACAATCTGAATCTTGTCTCGATCAGTACCATGCTTGGCGTTACAAAGTTTTAATCTTCCAAAACTCCAACATGACAGTAGACTCACTTGGTTTAATCGCCTAAAAGCATCAACACGCAGTACCTTTGAAATCCGAAGATTAGAACTGATGGGATAGGTCAAAGCACAAGGAACATCAACCAATGTTATAGCTTCTGTTGCATCAACGCAAGGGGTCGAATCTTCCTCATGAGAAACTTCAAAGATCAATTCTTTAGCATGGGAAGTCGAAAAAGTTTCAACCTTTACGTCCTCTTCAATAACAATCGAATCTGAGATTTCTTCCCCTATGCCGCAAGGAACATCTTCAAGATACATATTAAGCATTTCATCCAAAGTTTGAGTCGAATCATGTATTAAATCCCACTTTGGCGGTAGTCGTATGGAAAATTCCTCAAGAATTTCATCAGTTGTTAACTCATCATAAAAATAGAAACGACAATTCATAGTTGGTTTAATATAATGCAGAAACTGTCCAGAAATTTCCAATAAAAGTTTGAGATCTAAAATCTAAGTAAAACACCTCGAAATTTTATGAAAATTTGATACAAAGTATCCCTAGGTGTCCTTAACACTCGACCAAAATTTCATCAAAAAATAACAAACCAATCGATTGCAGTTTTTATATTACTAACAGTATGTAATCTGCCCGGAAGAATAGAAATCTGCGTCCAACGTTTGCATTAACTACGACTTCGTTAATTATTGGAGTGGGCTGAAATTTTGACACAATGTAGCCCTGTATGTTAGCTGTCCACAGAACCAAAAAAATCACAATTCAGAAGCCGGACGCGCCCTCACGCGCCGTCACAATGAACCCCGCTATGATACCACTTGATGTGATTTTTGTTGGCGGTTCGAACTCTTTTTGTGTTTTTATGAATTTATGGACGAACAACAATAAAATAAAAGGGATTGGCTCTTAAATCTAGGTTTAAGAGGTTCTCTTGTGAGTCTCGGCTCCAAGATCACACAAATCTCGATTTGTGTATGTTGAACACTCAGTTCTAATGCAAGCAAACAAGCTTCACACTTGCTTAAACTCAAAAACAACAACTGAATTTTATTAATGAAGAACCAGCCTTTAAATACGCGTGTAATACCTGCAAATAAAAACAACCCTAGTCCTACTAAGGCTAGGTAAACTAAGAGAAAGATAAGAAAGAAATCAAACACTCCTAATCCAATTGGAATAAGCTCCAACTTGGACAGCAAACATGCCACGCCTACCATACTTCTAGGCGTGTACTAGAACTCGAATGCTACTAAACTCCTACTCCAAGTAGGAATCCTAATCCAATTAGGACTTGGACTTCTAACTCAACCAGAATTTCAAACAAACTAAAACATTAAAAAGACTCCTAACAGAACTAGGAGTTCTAATCCTACTAGAATTAGGAAAACTAATCCTACTAGAACTAGGAAATACCCAAATCCTAACAGAACTAGGATTGTAGGAAACGAGCCATCTCTCACATGCATCATCCCCTCTCTCTTGAAAACATCCCTTGTCCTCAAGGGTCTTCAAAGTAATCCATGAAATCATCCAAATCAAGCGCACAACCATGTAAACAATCTGAATCTTGTCTCGATCAGTACCATGCTTGGCGTTACAAAGTTTTAATCTTCCAAAACTCCAACATGACAGTAGACTCACTTGGTTTAATCGCCTAAAAGCATCAACACGCAGTACCTTTGAAATCCGAAGATTAGAACTGATGGGATAGGTCAAAGCACAAGGAACATCAACCAATGTTATAGCTTCTGTTGCATCAACGCAAGGGGTCGAATCTTCCTCATGAGAAACTTCAAAGATCAATTCTTTAGCATGGGAAGTCGAAAAAGTTTCAACCTTTACGTCCTCTTCAATAACAATCGAATCTGAGATTTCTTCCCCTATGCCGCAAGGAACATCTTCAAGATACATATTAAGCATTTCATCCAAAGTTTGAGTCGAATCATATATTAAATCCCACTTTGGCGGTAGTCGTATGGACAATTCCTCAAGAATTTCATCAGTTGTTAACTCATCATAAAAATAGAAACGACAATTCATAGTTGGTTTAATATAATGCAGAAACTGTCCAGAAATTTCCAATAAAAGTTTGAGATCTAAAATCTAAGTAAAACACCTCGAAATTTTATGAAAATTTGATACAAAGTATCCCTAGGTGTCCTTAACACTCGACCAAAATTTCATCAAAAAATAACAAACCAATCGATTGCAGTTTTTATATTACTAACAGTATGTAATCTGCCCGGAAGAACAGAAATCTGCGTCCAACGTTTGCATTAACTACGACTTCGTTAATTATCGGAGTGGGCTGAAATTTTGACACGATGTAGCCCTGTATGTTAGCTGTCCACAGAACCAAAAAAATCACAATTCGGAAGCCGGACGCGCCCTCACGCGCCGTCACAATGAACCCCGCTCCGATACCACTTGATGTGATTTTTGTTGGCGGTTCGAACTCTTTTTGTGTTTTTATGAATTTATGGACGAACAACAATAAAATAAAAGGGATAGGCTCTTAAATCTAGGTTTAAGAGGTTCTCTTGTGAGTCTCGGCTCCAAGATCACACAAATCTCGGTTTGTGTATGTTGAACACTCAGTTCTAATGCAAGCAAACAAGCTTCACACTTTCTTAAACTCAAAAACAACAACTGAATTTTATTAATGAAGAACCAGCCTTTAAATAGGCGTGTAATACCTGCAAATAAAAACAACCCTAGTCCTACTAAGGCTAGGTAAACTAAGAGAAAGATAAGAAAGAAATCAAACACTCCTAATCCAATTGGAATAAGCTCCAACTTGGACAAAGAAAGCAAGCCACGCCTACCATACTTCTAGGCGTGTACTAGAACTCGAATGCTACTAAACTCCTACTCCAAGTAGGAATCCTAATCCAATTAGGACTTGGACTTCTAACTCAACCAGAATTTCAAACAAACTAAAACATTAAAAAGACTCCTAACGTAACTAGGAGTTCTAATCCTACTAGAATTAGGAAAACTAATCCTACTAGAACTAGGAAATACCCAAATCCTAACAGAACTAGGATTGTAGGAAACGAGCCATCTCTCACATGCATCATCCCCTCTCTCTTGAAAAACATCCCTTGTCCTCAAGGGTCTTCAAAGTAATCCATGAAATCATCCAAATCAAGCGCACAACCATGTAAACAATCCGAATCTTGTCTCGATCGGTACCATGCTTGGCGTTACAAAGTTTTAATCTTCCAAAACTCCAACATGACAAGTAGACTCACTTGGTTTAATCGCCTAAAAGCATCAACACGCAAGTACCTTTGAAATCCGAAGATTAGAACCGATGGGATAGGTCAAAGCACAAGGAACATCAACCAATGTTATAGCTTCTGTTGCATCAACGCAAGGGGTCGAATCTTCCTCATGAGAAACTTCAAAGATCAATTCTTTAGCATGGGAAGTCGAAAAAGTTTCAACCTTTACGTCCTCTTCAATAACAATCGAATCAGAGATTTCTTCCCCTATGCCGCAAGGAACATCTTCAAGATACATATTAAGCATTTCATCCAAAGTTTGAGTCGAATCATATATTAAATCCCACTTTGGCGGTAGTCGTATGGACAATTCCTCAAGAATTTCATCGGTTGTTAACTCATCATAAAAATAGAAACGACAATTCATAGTTGGTTTAATATAATGCAGAAACTGTCCGGAAATTTCCAATAAAAGTTTGAGATCTAAAATCTAAGTAAAACACCTCGAAATTTTATGAAAATTTGATACAAAGTATCCCTAGGTGTCCTTAACACTCGACCAAAATTTCATCAAAAAATAACAAACCAATCGATTGCAGTTTTTATATTACTAACAGTATGTAATCTGCCCGGAAGAACAGAAATCTGCGTCCAACGTTTGCATTAACTACGACTTCGTTAATTATCGGAGTGGGCTGAACTTTTGACACGATGTAGCCCTGTATGTTAGCTGTCCACAGAACCAAAAAAATCACAATTCGGAAGCCGGACGCGCCCTCACGCGCCGTCACAATGAACCCTGCTCCGATACCACTTGATGTGATTTTTGTTGGCGGTTCGAACTCTTTTTGTGTTTTTATGAATTTATGGACGAACAACAATAAAATAAAAGGGATAGGCTCTTAAATCTAGGTTTAAGAGGTTCTCTTGTGAGTCTCGGCTCCAAGATCACACAAATCTCGGTTTGTGTATGTTGAACACTCAGTTCTAATGCAAGCAAACAAGCTTCACACTTTCTTAAACTCAAAAACAACAACAGAATTTTATTAATGAAGAACCAGCCTTTAAATAGGCGTGTAATACCTGCAAATAAAAACAACCCTAGTCCTACTAAGGCTAGGTAAACTAAGAGAAAGATAAGAAAGAAATCAAACACTCCTAATCCAATTGGAATAAGCTCCAACTTGGACAAAGAAAGCAAGCCACGCCTACCATACTTCTAGGCGTGTACTAGAACTCGAATGCTACTAAACTCCTACTCCAAGTAGGAATCCTAATCCAATTAGGACTTGGACTTCTAACTCAACCAGAATTTCAAACAAACTAAAACATTAAAAAGACTCCTAACGTAACTAGGAGTTCTAATCCTACTAGAATTAGGAAAACTAATCCTACTAGAACTAGGAAATACCCAAATCCTAACAGAACTAGGATTGTAGGAAACGAGCCATCTCTCACATGCATCATCCCCTCTCTCTTGAAAACATCCCTTGTCCTCAAGGGTCTTCAAAGTAATCCATGAAATCATCCAAATCAAGCGCACAACCATGTAAACAATCCGAATCTTGTCTCGATCGGTACCATGCTTGGCGTTACAAAGTTTTAATCTTCCAAAACTCCAACATGACAGTAGACTCACTTGGTTTAATCGCCTAAAAGCATCAACACGCAGTACCTTTGAAATCCGAAGATTAGAACCGATGGGATAGGTCAAAGCACAAGGAACATCAACCAATGTTATAGCTTCGTTGCATCAACGCAAGGGGTCGAATCTTCCTCATGAGAAACTTCAAAGATCAATTCTTTAGCATGGGAAGTCGAAAAAGTTTCAACCTTTACGTCCTCTTCAATAACAATCGAATCTGAGATTTCTTCCCCTATGCCGCAAGGAACATCTTCAAGATACATATTAAGCATTTCATCCAAAGTTTGAGTCGAATCATATATTAAATCCCACTTTGGCGGTAGTCGTATGGACAATTCCTCAAGAATTTCATCAGTTGTTAACTCATCATAAAAATAGAAACGACAATTCATAGTTGGTTTAATATAATGCGAAACTGTCCGGAAATTTCCAATAAAAGTTTGAGATCTAAAATCTAAGTAAAACACCTCGAAATTTTATGAAAATTTGATACAAAGTATCCCTAGGTGTCCTTAACACTCGACCAAAATTTCATCAAAAAATAACAAACCAATCGATTGCAGTTTTTATATTACTAACAGTATGTAATCTGCCCGGAAGAACAGAAATCTGCGTCCAACGTTTGCATTAACTACGACTTCGTTAATTATTGGAGTGGGCTGAAATTTTGACACGATGTAGCCCTGTATGTTAGCTGTCCACAGAACCAAAAAAATCACAATTCGGAAGCCGGACGCGCCCTCACGCGCCGTCACAATGAACCCTGCTCTGATACCACTTGATGTGATTTTTGTTGGCGGTTCGAACTCTTTTTGTGTTTTTATGAATTTATGGACGAACAACAATAAAATAAAAGGGATAGGCTCTTAAATCTAGGTTTAAGAGGTTCTCTTGTGAGTCTCGGCTCCAAGATCACACAAATCTCGGTTTGTGTATGTTGAACACTCAGTTCTAATGCAAGCAAACAAGCTTCACACTTTCTTAAACTCAAAAACAACAACTGAATTTTATTAATGAAGAACCAGCCTTTAAATAGGCGTGTAATACCTGCAAATAAAAACAACCCTAGTCCTACTAAGGCTAGGTAAACTAAGAGAAAGATAAGAAAGAAATCAAACACTCCTAATCCAATTGGAATAAGCTCCAACTTGGACAGCAAGCAAGCCACGCCTACCATACTTCTAGGCGTGTACTAGAACTCGAATGCTACTAAACTCCTACTCCAAGTAGGAATCCTAATCCAATTAGGACTTGGACTTCTAACTCAACCAGAATTTCAAACAAACTAAAACATTAAAAAGACTCCTAACGTAACTAGGAGTTCTAATCCTACTAGAATTAGGAAAACTAATCCTACTAGAACTAGGAAATACCCAAATCCTAACAGAACTAGGATTGTAGGAAACGAGCCATCTCTCACATGCATCATCCCCTCTCTCTGAAAACATCCCTTGTCCTCAAGGGTCTTCAAAGTAATCCATGAAATCATCCAAATCAAGCGCACAACCATGTAAACAATCCGAATCTTGTCTCGATCGGTACCATGCTTGGCGTTACAAAGTTTTAATCTTCCAAAACTCCAACATGACAGTAGACTCACTTGGTTTAATCGCCTAAAAGCATCAACACGCAGTACCTTTGAAATCCGAAGATTAGAACCGATGGGATAGGTCAAAGCACAAGGAACATCAACCAATGTTATAGCTTCGTTGCATCAACGCAAGGGGTCGAATCTTCCTCATGAGAAACTTCAAAGATCAATTCTTTAGCATGGGAAGTCGAAAAAGTTTCAACCTTTACGTCCTCTTCAATAACAATCGAATCAGAGATTTCTTCCCCTATGCCGCAAGGAACATCTTCAAGATACATATTAAGCATTTCATCCAAAGTTTGAGTCGAATCATATATTAAATCCCACTTTGGCGGTAGTCGTATGGACAATTCCTCAAGAATTTCATCGGTTGTTAACTCATCATAAAAATAGAAACGACAATTCATAGTTGGTTTAATATAATGCGAAACTGTCCAGAAATTTCCAATAAAAGTTTGAGATCTAAAATCTAAGTAAAACACCTCGAAATTTTATGAAAATTTGATACAAAGTATCCCTAGGTGTCCTTAACACTCGACCAAAATTTCATCAAAAAATAACAAACCAATCGATTGCAGTTTTTATATTACTAACAGTATGTAATCTGCCCGGAAGAACAGAAATCTGCGTCCAACGTTTGCATTAACTACGACTTCGTTAATTATCGGAGTGGGCTGAAATTTTGACACGATGTAGCCCTGTATGTTAGCTGTCCACAGAACCAAAAAAATCACAATTCGGAAGCCGGACGCGCCCTCACGCGCCGTCACAATGAACCCTGCTCTGATACCACTTGATGTGATTTTTGTTGGCGGTTCGAACTCTTTTTGTGTTTTTATGAATTTATGGACGAACAACAATAAAATAAAAGGGATAGGCTCTTAAATCTAGGTTTAAGAGGTTCTCTTGTGAGTCTCGGCTCCAAGATCACACAAATCTCGGTTTGTGTATGTTGAACACTCAGTTCTAATGCAAGCAAACAAGCTTCACACTTTCTTAAACTCAAAAACAACAACCTGAATTTTATTAATGAAGAACCAGCCTTTAAATAGGCGTGTAATACCTGCAAATAAAAACAACCCTAGTCCTACTAAGGCTAGGTAAACTAAGAGAAAGATAAGAAAGAAATCAAACACTCCTAATCCAATTGGAATAAGCTCCAACTTGGACAGCAAGCAAGCCACGCCTACCATACTTCTAGGCGTGTACTAGAACTCGAATGCTACTAAACTCCTACTCCAAGTAGGAATCCTAATCCAATTAGGACTTGGACTTCTAACTCAACCAGAATTTCAAACAAACTAAAACATTAAAAAGACTCCTAACATAACTAGGAGTTCTAATCCTACTAGAATTAGGAAAACTAATCCTACTAGAACTAGGAAATACCCAAATCCTAACAGAACTAGGATTGTAGGAAACGAGCCATCTCTCACATGCATCATCCCCTCTCTCTTGAAAACATCCCTTGTCCTCAAGGGTCTTCAAAGTAATCCATGAAATCATCCAAATCAAGCGCACAACCATGTAAACAATCTGAATCTTGTCTCGATCAGTACCATGCTTGGTGTTACAAAGTTTTAATCTTCCAAAACTCCAACATGACAGTAGACTCACTTGGTTTAATCGCCTAAAAGCATCAACACGCAGTACCTTTGAAATCCGAAGATTAGAACTGATGGGATAGGTCAAAGCACAAGGAACATCAACCAATGTTATAGCTTCTGTTGCATCAACGCAAGGGGTCGAATCTTCCTCATGAGAAACTTCAAAGATCAATTCTTTAGCATGGGAAGTCGAAAAAGTTTCAACCTTTACGTCCTCTTCAATAACAATCGAATCTGAGATTTCTTCCCCTATCCCGCAAGGAACATCTTCAAGATACATATTAGGCATTTCATCCAAAGTTTGAGTCGAATCATATATTAAATCCCACTTTGGCGGTAGTCGTATGGACAGTTCCTCAAGAATTTCATCAGTTGTTAACTCATCATAAAAATAGAAACGACAATTCATAGTTGGTTTAATATAATGCAGAAACTGTCCAGAAATTTCCAATAAAAGTTTGAGATCTAAAATCTAAGTAAAACACCTCGAAATTTTATGAAAATTTGATACAAAGTATCCCTAGGTGTCCTTAACACTCGACCAAAATTTCATCAAAAAATAACAAACCAATCGATTGCAGTTTTTATATTACTAACAGTATGTAATCTGCCCGGAAGAACAGAAATCTGCGTCCAACGTTTGCATTAACTACGACTTCGTTAATTATCGGAGTGGGCTGAAATTTTGACACGATGTATCCCTGTATGTTAGCTGTCCACAAAACCAAAAAAATCACAATTCGGAAGCCGGACGCGCCCTCACAGGCCCTCACTATGAACCCTGCTCTGATACCACACGATGTGATTTTTATTGGCGGTTCGAACTCGTTTTGTGTTTTTATGAATTTATGGACGAACAACAATAAAATAAAAGGGATAGGCTCTTAAATCTAGGTTTAAGAGGTTCTCTTGTGAGTCTCGGCTCCAAGATCACACAAATCTCGGTTTGTGTATGTTGAACACTCAGTTCTAATGCAAGCAAACAAGCTTCACACTTTCTTAAACTCAAAAACAACAACTGAATTTTATTAATGAAGAACCAGCCTTTAAATAGGCGTGTAATACCTGCAAATAAAAACAACCCTAGTCCTACTAAGGCTAGGTAAACTAAGAGAAAGATAAGAAAGAAATCAAACACTCCTAATCCAATTGGAATAAGCTCCAACTTGGACAGCAAGCAAGCCACGCCTACCATACTTCTAGGCGTGTACTAGAACTCGAATGCTACTAAACTCCTACTCCAAGTAGGAATCCTAATCCAATTAGGACTTAGACTTCTAACTCAACCAGAATTTCAAACAAACTAAAGCATTAAAAAGACTCCTAACAGAACTAGGAGTTCTAATCCTACTAGAATTAGGAAAACTAATCCTACTAGAACTAGGAAATACCCAAATCCTAACAGAACTAGGATTGTAGGAAACGAGCCATCTCTCACATGCATCATCCCCTCTCTCTTGAAAACATCCCTTGTCCTCAAGGGTCTTCAAAGTAATCCATGAAATCATCCAAATCAAGCGCACAACCATGTAAACAATCTGAATCTTGTCTCGATCAGTACCATGCTTGGCGTTACAAAGTTTTAATCTTCCAAAACTCCAACATGACAGTAGACTCACTTGGTTTAATCGCCTAAAAGCATCAACACGCAGTACCTTTGAAATCCGAAGATTAGAACTGATGGGATAGGTCAAAGCACAAGGAACATCAACCAATGTTATAGCTTCTGTTGCATCAACGCAAGGGGTCGAATCTTCCTCATGAGAAACTTCAAAGATCAATTCTTTAGCATGGGAAGTCGAAAAAGTTTCAACCTTTACGTCCTCTTCAATAACAATCGAATCTGAGATTTCTTCCCCTATGCCGCAAGGAACATCTTCAAGATACATATTAAGCATTTCATCCAAAGTTTGAGTCGAATCATATATTAAATCCCACTTTGGCGGTAGTCGTATGGACAATTCCTCAAGAATTTCATCAGTTGTTAACTCATCATAAAAATAGAAACGACAATTCATAGTTGGTTTAATATAATGCAGAAACTGTCCAGAAATTTCCAATAAAAGTTTGAGATCTAAAATCTAAGTAAAACACCTCGAAATTTTATGAAAATTTGATACAAAGTATCCCTAGGTGTCCTTAACACTCGACCAAAATTTCATCAAAAAATAACAAACCAATCGATTGCAGTTTTTATATTACTAACAGTATGTAATCTGCCCGGAAGAACAGAAATCTGCGTCCAACGTTTGCATTAACTACGACTTCGTTAATTATTGGAGTGGGCTGAAATTTTGACACGATGTAGCCCTGTATGTTAGCTGTCCACAGAACCAAAAAAATCACAATTCGGAAGCCGGACGCGCCCTCACGCGCCGTCACAATGAACCCTGCTCTGATACCACTTGATGTGATTTTTGTTGGCGGTTCGAACTCTTTTTGTGTTTTTATGAATTTATGGAGGAACAACAATAAAATAAAAGGGATAGGCTCTTAAATCTAGGTTTAAGAGGTTCTCTTGTGAGTCTCGGCTCCAAGATCACACAAATCTCGGTTTGCGTATGTTGAACACTCAGTTCTAATGCAAGCAAACAAGCTTCACACTTTCTTAAACTCAAAAACAACAACTGAATTTTATTAATGAAGAACCAGCCTTTAAATAGGCGTGTAATACCTGCAAATAAAAACAACCCTAGTCCTACTAAGGCTAGGTAAACTAAGAGAAAGATAAGAAAGAAATCAAACACTCCTAATCCAATTGGAATAAGCTCCAACTTGGACAGCAAGCAAGCCACGCCTACCATACTTCTAGGCGTGTACTAGAACTCGAATGCTACTAAACTCCTACTCCAAGTAGGAATCCTAATCCAATTAGGACTTGGACTTCTAACTCAACCAGAATTTCAAACAAACTAAAGCATTAAAAAGACTCCTAACAGAACTAGGAGTTCTAATCCTACTAGAATTAGGAAAACTAATCCTACTAGAACTAGGAAATACCCAAATCCTAACAGAACTAGGATTGTAGGAAACGAGCCATCTCTCACATGCATCATCCCCTCTCTCTTGAAAATATCCCTTGTCCTCAAGGGTCTTCAAAGTAATCCATGAAATCATCCAAATCAAGCGCACAACCATGTAAACAATCTGAATCTTGTCTCGATCAGTACCATGCTTGGCGTTACAAAGTTTTAATCTTCCAAAACTCCAACATGACAGTAGACTCACTTGGTTTATTAGCCTAAAAGCATCAACACGCAGTACCTTTGAAATCCGAAGATTAGAACTGATGGGATAGCTCAAAGCACAAGGAACATCAACCAATGTTATAGCTTCGTTGCATCAACGCAAGGGGTCGAATCTTCCTCATGAGAAACTTCAAAGATCAATTCTTTAGCATGGGAAGTCGAAAAAGTTTCAACCTTTACGTCCTCTTCAATAACAATCGAATCTGAGATTTCTTCCCCTATGCCGCAAGGAACATCTTCAAGATACATATTAAGCATTTCATCCAAAGTTTGACTCGAATCATATATTAAATCCCACTTTGGCGGTAGTCGTATGGACAATTCCTCAAGAATTTCATCAGTTGTTAACTCATCATAAAAATAGAAACGACAATTCATAGTTGGTTTAATATAATGCAGAAACTGTCCAGAAATTTCCAATAAAAGTTTGAGATCTAAAATCTAAGTAAAACACCTCGAAATTTTATGAAAATTTGATACAAAGTATCCCTAGGTGTCCTTAACACTCGACCAAAATTTCATCAAAAAATAACAAATCAATCGATTGCAGTTTTTATATTACTAACAGTATGTAATCTGCCCGGAAGAACAGAAATCTGCGTCCAACGTTTACATTAACTACGACTTCGTTAATTATCGGAATGAGCTGAAATTTTGACACGATGTAGCCCTGTATGTTAGCTGTCCACAGAACCAAAAAAATCACAATTCTGAAGCCGGACGCGCCCTCACGCACCGTCACAATGAACCCTGCTCTGATACCACTTGATGTGATTTTTGTTGGCGGTTCGAACTCTTTTTGTGTTTTTATGAATTTATGGAGGAACAACAATAAAATAAAAGGGATAGGCTCTTAAATCTAGGTTTAAGAGGTTCTCTTGTGAGTCTCGGCTCCAAGATCACACAAATCTCGGTTTGCGTATGTTGAACACTCAGTTCTAATGCAAGCAAACAAGCTTCACACTTTCTTAAACTCAAAAACAACAACTGAATTTTATTAATGAAGAACCAGCCTTTAAATAGGCGTGTAATACCTGCAAATAAAAACAACCCCAGTCCTACTAAGGCTAGGTAAACTAAGAGAAAGATAAGAAAGAAATCAAACACTCCTAATCCAATTGGAATAAGCTCCAACTTGGACAGCAAGCAAGCCACGCCTACCATACTTCTAGGCGTGTACTAGAACTCGAATGCTACTAAACTCCTACTCCAAGTAGGAATCCTAATCCAATTAGGACTTGGACTTCTAACTCAACCAGAATTTCAAACAAACTAAAGCATTAAAAAGACTCCTAACAGAACTAGGAGTTCTAATCCTACTAGAATTAGGAAAACTAATCCTACTAGAACTAGGAAATACCCAAATCCTAACAGAACTAGGATTGTAGGAAACGAGCCATCTCTCACATGCATCATCCCCTCTCACTTGAAAATATCCCTTGTCCTCAAGGGTCTTCAAAGTAATCCATGAAATCATCCAAATCAAGCGCACAACCATGTAAACAATCTGAATCTTGTCTCGATCAGTACCATGCTTGGCGTTACAAAGTTTTAATCTTCCAAAACTCCAACATGACAGTAGACTCACTTGGTTTATTAGCCTAAAAGCATCAACACGCAGTACCTTTGAAATCCGAAGATTAGAACTGATGGGATAGCTCAAAGCACAAGGAACATCAACCAATGTTATAGCTTCTGTTGCATCAACGCAAGGGGTCGAATCTTCCTCATGAGAAACTTCAAAGATCAATTCTTTAGCATGGGAAGTCGAAAAAGTTTCAACCTTTACGTCCTCTTCAATAACAATCGAATCTGAGATTTCTTCCCCTATGCCGCAAGGAACATCTTCAAGATACATATTAAGCATTTCATCCAAAGTTTGAGTCGAATCATTATTAAATCCCACTTTGGCGGTAGTCGTATGGACAATTCCTCAAGGATTTCATCAGTTGTTAACTCATCATAAAAATAGAAACGACAATTCATAGTTGGTTTAATATAATGCAGAAACTGTCCAGAAATTTCCAATAAAAGTTTGAGATCTAAAATCTAAGTAAAACACCTCGAAATTTTATGAAAATTTGATACAAAGTATCCCTAGGTGTCCTTAACACTCGACCAAAATTTCATCAAAAAATAACAAACCAATCGATTGCAGTTTTTATATTACTAACAGTATGTAATCTGCCCGGAAGAACAGAAATATGCGTCCAACGTTTACATTAACTACGACTTCGTTAATTATTGGAGTGGGCTGAAATTTTGACACGATGTAGCCCTGTATGTTAGCTGTCCACAGAACCAAAAAAATCACAATTCTGAAGCCGGACGCGCCCTCACGCACCGTCACAATGAACCCTGCTCTGATACCACTTGATGTGATTTTTGTTGGCGGTTCGAACTCTTTTTGTGTTTTTATGAATTTATGGAGGAACAACAATAAAATAAAAGGGATAGGCTCTTAAATCTAGGTTTAAGAGGTTCTCTTGTGAGTCTCGGCTCCAAGATCACACAAATCTCGGTTTGCGTATGTTGAACACTCAGTTCTAATGCAAGCAAACAAGCTTCACACTTTCTTAAACTCAAAAACAACAAACTGAATTTTATTAATGAAGAACCAGCCTTTAAATAGGCGTGTAATACCTGCAAATAAAAACAACCCTAGTCCTACTAAGGCTAGGTAAACTAAGAGAAAGATAAGAAAGAAATCAAACACTCCTAATCCAATTGGAATAAGCTCCAACTTGGACAAAGAAGCAAGCCACGCCTACCATACTTCTAGGCGTGTACTAGAACTCGAATGCTACTAAACTCCTACTCCAAGTAGGAATCCTAATCCAATTAGGACTTGGACTTCTAACTCAACCAGAATTTCAAACAAACTAAAGCATTAAAAAGACTCCTAACAGAACTAGGAGTTCTAATCCTACTAGAATTAGGAAAACTAATCCTACTAGAACTAGGAAATACCCAAATCCTAACAGAACTAGGATTGTAGGAAACGAGCCATCTCTCACATGCATCATCCCCTCTCTCTTGAAAATATCCCTTGTCCTCAAGGGTCTTCAAAGTAATCCATGAAATCATCCAAATCAAGCGCACAACCATGTAAACAATCTGAATCTTGTCTCGATCAGTACCATGCTTGGCGTTACAAAGTTTTAATCTTCCAAAACTCCAACATGACAGTAGACTCACTTGGTTTATTAGCCTAAAAGCATCAACACGCAGTACCTTTGAAATCCGAAGATTAGAACTGATGGGATAGGTCAAAGCACAAGGAACATCAACCAATGTTATAGCTTCTGTTGCATCAACGCAAGGGGTCGAATCTTCCTCATGAGAAACTTCAAAGATCAATTCTTTAGCATGGGAAGTCGAAAAAGTTTCAACCTTTACGTCCTCTTCAATAACAATCGAATCTGAGATTTCTTCCCCTATGCCGCAAGGAACATCTTCAAGATACATATTAAGCATTTCATCCAAAGTTTGAGTCGAATCATTATTAAATCCCACTTTGGCGGTAGTCGTATGGACAATTCCTCAAGAATTTCATCAGTTGTTAACTCATCATAAAAATAGAAACGACAATTCATAGTTGGTTTAATATAATGCAGAAACTGTCCAGAAATTTCCAATAAAAGTTTGAGATCTAAAATCTAAGTAAAACACCTCGAAATTTTATGAAAATTTGATACAAAGTATCCCTAGGTGTCCTTAACACTCGACCAAAATTTCATCAAAAAATAACAAACCAATCGATTGCAGTTTTTATATTACTAACAGTATGTAATCTGCCCGGAAGAACAGAAATATGCGTCCAACGTTTACATTAACTACGACTTCGTTAATTATTGGAGTGGGCTGAAATTTTGACACGATGTAGCCCTGTATGTTAGCTGTCCACAGAACCAAAAAAATCACAATTCGGAAGCCGGACGCGCCCTCACGCGCCGTCACAATGAACCCTGCTCTGATACCACTTGATGTGATTTTTGTTGGCGGTTCGAACTCTTTTTGTGTTTTTATGAATTTATGGAGGAACAACAATAAAATAAAAGGGATAGGCTCTTAAATCTAGGTTTAAGAGGTTCTCTTGTGAGTCTCGGCTCCAAGATCACACAAATCTCGGTTTGCGTATGTTGAACACTCAGTTCTAATGCAAGCAAACAAGCTTCACACTTTCTTAAACTCAAAAACAACAACTGAATTTTATTAATGAAGAACCAGCCTTTAAATAGGCGTGTAATACCTGCAAATAAAAACAACCCTAGTCCTACTAAGGCTAGGTAAACTAAGAGAAAGATAAGAAAGAAATCAAACACTCCTAATCCAATTGGAATAAGCTCCAACTTGGACAGCAAGCAAGCCACGCCTACCATACTTCTAGGCGTGTACTAGAACTCGAATGCTACTAAACTCCTACTCCAAGTAGGAATCCTAATCCAATTAGGACTTGGACTTCTAACTCAACCAGAATTTCAAACAAACTAAAGCATTAAAAAGACTCCTAACAGAACTAGGAGTTCTAATCCTACTAGAATTAGGAAAACTAATCCTACTAGAACTAGGAAATACCCAAATCCTAACAGAACTAGGATTGTAGGAAACGAGCCATCTCTCACATGCATCATCCCCTCTCTCTTGAAAATATCCCTTGTCCTCAAGGGTCTTCTAAGTAATCCATGAAATCATCCAAATCAAGCGCACAACCATGTAAACAATCTGAATCTTGTCTCGATCAGTACCATGCTTGGCGTTACAAAGTTTTAATCTTCCAAAACTCCAACATGACAGTAGACTCACTTGGTTTATTAGCCTAAAAGCATCAACACGCAGTACCTTTGAAATCCGAAGATTAGAACTGATGGGATAGGTCAAAGCACAAGGAACATCAACCAATGTTATAGCTTCTATTGCATCAACGCAAGGGGTCGAATCTTCCTCATGAGAAACTTCAAAGATCAATTCTTTAGCATGGGAAGTCGAAAAAGTTTCAACCTTTACGTCCTCTTCAATAACAATCGAATCTGAGATTTCTTCCCCTATGCCGCAAGGAACATCTTCAAGATACATATTAAGCATTTCATCCAAAGTTTGAGTCGAATCATTATTAAATCCCACTTTGGCGGTAGTCGTATGGACAATTCCTCAAGAATTTCATCAGTTGTTAACTCATCATAAAAATAGAAACGACAATTCATAGTTGGTTTAATATAATGCAAAAACTGTCCAGAAATTTCCAATAAAAGTTTGAGATCTAAAATCTAAGTAAAACACCTCGAAATTTTATGAAAATTTGATACAAAGTATCCCTAGGTGTCCTTAACACTCGACCAAAATTTCATCAAAAAATAACAAACCAATCGATTGCAGTTTTTATATTACTAACAGTATGTAATCTGCCCGGAAGAACAGAAATCTGCGTCCAACGTTTACATTAACTACGACTTCGTTAATTATCGGAATGAGCTGAAATTTTGACACGATGTAGCCCTGTATGTTAGCTGTCCACAGAACCAAAAAAAATCACAATTCGGACGCCGGACGCGCCCTCACGCACCGTCACAATGAACCCTGCTCTGATACCACTTGATGTGATTTTTGTTGGCGGTTCGAACTCTTTTTGTGTTTTTATGAATTTATGGAGGAACAACAATAAAATAAAAGGGATAGGCTCTTAAATCTAGGTTTAAGAGGTTCTCTTGTGAGTCTCGGCTCCAAGATCACACAAATCTCGGTTTGCGTATGTTGAACACTCAGTTCTAATGCAAGCAAACAAGCTTCACACTTTCTTAAACTCAAAAACAACAACTGAATTTTATTAATGAAGAACCAGCCTTTAAATAGGCGTGTAATACCTGCAAATAAAAACAACCCTAGTCCTACTAAGGCTAGGTAAACTAAGAGAAAGATAAGAAAGAAATCAAACACTCCTAATCCAATTGGAATAAGCTCCAACTTGGACAGCAAGCAAGCCACGCCTACCATACTTCTAGGCGTGTACTAGAACTCGAATGCTACTAAACTCCTACTCCAAGTAGGAATCCTAATCCAATTAGGACTTGGACTTCTAACTCAACCAGAATTTCAAACAAACTAAAGCATTCAAAAGACTCCTAACTGAACTAGGAGTTCTAATCCTACTAGAATTAGGAAAACTAATCCTACTAGAACTAGGAAATACCCAAATCCTAACAGAACTAGGATTGTAGGAAACGAGCCATCTCTCACATGCATCATCCCCTCTCTCTTGAAAATATCCCTTGTCCTCAAGGGTCTTCAAAGTAATCCATGAAATCATCCAAATCAAGCGCACAACCATGTAAACAATCTGAATCTTGTCTCGATCAGTACCATGCTTGGCGTTACAAAGTTTTAATCTTCCAAAACTCCAACATGACAGTAGACTCACTTGGTTTATTAGCCTAAAAGCATCAACACGCGAGTACCTTTGAAATCCGAAGATTAGAACCGATGGGATAGGTCAAAGCACAAGGAACATCAACCAATGTTATAGCTTCTGTTGCATCAACGCAAGGGGTCGAATCTTCCTCATGAGAAACTTCAAAGATCAATTCTTTAGCATGGGAAGTCGAAAAAGTTTCAACCTTTACGTCCTCTTCAATAACAATCGAATCTGAGATTTCTTCCCCTATGCCGCAAGGAACATCTTCAAGATACATATTAAGCATTTCATCCAAAGTTTGAGTCGAATCATATATTAAATCCCACTTTGGCGGTAGTCGTATGGACAATTCCTCAAGAATTTCATCAGTTGTTAACTCATCATAAAAATAGAAACGACAATTCATAGTTGGTTTAATATAATGCGAAAACTGTCCGGAAATTTCCAATAAAAGTTTGAGATCTAAAATCTAAGTAAAACACCTCGAAATTTTATGAAAATTTGATACAAAGTATCCCTAGGTGTCCTTAACACTCGACCAAAATTTCATCAAAAAATAACAAACCAATCGATTGCAGTTTTTATATTACTAACAGTATGTAATCTGCCCGGAAGAACATAAATCTGCGTCCAACGTTTGCATTAACTACGACTTCGTTAATTATCGGAGTGGGCTGAAATTTTGACACGATGTAGCCCTGTATGTTAGCTGTCCACAGAACCAAAAAAATAACAAATCGGAAGCCGGACGCGCCCTCACGCGCCGTCACAATGAACCCTGCTCTGATACCACTTGATGTGATTTTTGTTGGCGGTTCGAACTCTTTTTGTGTTTTTATGAATTTATGGAGGAACAACAATAAAATAAAAGGGATAGGCTCTTAAATCTAGGTTTAAGAGGTTCTCTTGTGAGTCTCGGCTCCAAGATCACACAAATCTCGGTTTGCGTATGTTGAACACTCAGTTCTAATGCAAGCAAACAAGCTTCACACTTTCTTAAACTCAAAAACAACAACTGAATTTTATTAATGAAGAACCAGCCTTTAAATAGGCGTGTAATACCTGCAAATAAAAACAACCCTAGTCCTACTAAGGCTAGGTAAACTAAGAGAAAGATAAGAAAGAAATCAAACACTCCTAATCCAATTGGAATAAGCTCCAACTTGGACAAAGAAGCAAGCCACGCCTACCATACTTCTAGGCGTGTACTAGAACTCGAATGCTACTAAACTCCTACTCCAAGTAGGAATCCTAATCCAATTAGGACTTGGACTTCTAACTCAACCAGAATTTCAAACAAACTAAAGCATTAAAAAGACTCCTAACAGAACTAGGAGTTCTAATCCTACTAGAATTAGGAAAACTAATCCTACTAGAACTAGGAAATACCCAAATCCTAACAGAACTAGGATTGTAGGAAACGAGCCATCTCTCACATGCATCATCCCCTCTCTCTTGAAAACATCCCTTGTCCTCAAGGGTCTTCAAAGTAATCCATGAAATCATCCAAATCAAGCGCACAACCATGTAAACAATCTGAATCTTGTCTCGATCAGTACCATGATTGGCGTTACAAAGTTTTAATCTTCCAAAACTCCAACATGACAGTAGACTCACTTGGTTTATTCGCCTAAAAGCATCAACACGCAGTACCTTTGAAATCCGAAGATTAGAACTGATGGGATAGGTCAAAGCACAATGAACATCAACCAATGTTATAGCTTCTGTTGCATCAACGCAAGGGGTCGAATCTTCCTCATGAGAAACTTCAAAGATCAATTCTTTAGCATGGGAAGTCGAAAAAGTTTCAACCTTTACGTCCTCTTCAATAACAATCGAATCTGAGATTTCTTCCCCTATGCCGCAAGGAACATCTTCAAGATACATATTAAGCATTTCATCCAAAGTTTGAGTCGAATCATATATTAAATCCCCCTTTGGCAGTAGTCGTATGGACAATTCCTCAAGAATTTCATCAGTTGTTAACTCATCATAAAAATAGAAACGACAATTCATAGTTGGTTTAATATAATGCAGAAACTGTCCAGAAATTTCCAATAAAAGTTTGAGATCTAAAATCTAAGTAAAACACCTCGAAATTTTATGAAAATTTGATACAAAGTATCCCTAGGTGTCCTTAACACTCGACCAAAATTTCATCAAAAAATAACAAACCAATCGATTGCAGTTTTTATATTACTAACAGTATGTAATCTGCCCGGAAGAACATAAATCTGCGTCCAACGTTTGCATTAACTACGACTTCGTTAATTATCGGAGTGGGCTGAAATTTTGACACGATGTAGCCCTGTATGTTAGCTGTCCACATAACCAAAAAAATCACAAATCGGAAAGCCGGACGCGCCCTCACGCGCCGTCACAATGAACCCTGCTCTGATACCACTTGATGTGATTTTTGTTGGCGGTTCGAACTCTTTTTGTGTTTTTATGAATTTATGGAGGAACAACAATAAAATAAAAGGGATAGGCTCTTAAATCTAGGTTTAAGAGGTTCTCTTGTGAGTCTCGGCTCCAAGATCACACAAATCTCGGTTTGCGTATGTTGAACACTCAGTTCTAATGCAAGCAAACAAGCTTCACACTTTCTTAAACTCAAAAACAACAACTGAATTTTATTAATGAAGAACCAGCCTTTTAAATAGGCGTGTAATACCTGCAAATAAAAACAACCCTAGTCCTACTAAGGCTAGGTAAACTAAGAGAAAGATAAGAAAGAAATCAAACACTCCTAATCCAATTGGAATAAGCTCCAACTTGGACAAAGAAGCAAGCCACGCCTACCATACTTCTAGGCGTGTACTAGAACTCGAATGCTACTAAACTCCTACTCCAAGTAGGAATCCTAATCCAATTAGGACTTGGACTTCTAACTCAACCGGAATTTCAAACAAACTAAAGCATTAAAAAGACTCCTAACGAACTAGGAGTTCTAATCCTACTAGAATTAGGAAAACTAATCCTACTAGAACTAGGAAATACCCAAATCCTAACAGAACTAGGATTGTAGAAAACGAGCCATCTCTCACATGCATCATCCCCTCTCTCTTGAAAACATCCCTTGTCCTCAAGGGTCTTCAAAGTAATCCATGAAATCATCCAAATCAAGCGCACAACCATGTAAACAATCTGAATCTTGTCTCGATCAGTACCATGCTTGGCGTTACAAAGTTTTAATCTTCCAAAACTCCAACATGACAGTAGACTCACTTGGTTTATTCGCATAAAAGCATCAACACGCAATGCCTTTGAAATCCGAAGATTAGAACTGATGGGATAGGTCAAAGCACAAGGAATATCAACCAATGTTATAGCTTCTGTTGCATCAACGCAAGGGGTCAAATCTTCCTCATGAGAAACTTCAAAGATCAATTCTTTAGCATGGGAAGTCGAAAAAGTTTCAACCTTTACGTCCTCTTCAATAACAATCGAATCTGAGATTTCTTCCCCTATGCCGCAAGGAACATCTTCAAGATACATATTAAGCATTTCATCCAAAGTTTGAGTCGAATCATATATTAAATCCCACTTTGGCGGTAGTCGTATGGACAATTCCTCAAGAATTTCATCAGTTGTTAACTCATCATAAAAATAGAAACGACAATTCATAGTTGGTTTAATATAATGCAGAAACTGTCCAGAAATTCTCCAATAAAAGTTAGAGATCTAAAATCTAAGTAAAACACCTCGAAATTTTATGAAAATTTGATACAAAGTATCCGTAGGTGTCCTTAACACTCGACCAAAATTTCATCAAAAAATAACAAACCAATCGATTGCAGTTTTTATATTACTAACAGTATGTAATCTGCCCGGAAGAACATAAATCTGCGTCCAACGTTTGCATTAACTACGACTTCGTTAATTATCGGAGTGGGCTGAAATTTTGACACGATGTAGCCCTGTATGTTAGCTGTCAACATAACCCAAAAAATCACAAATTCAAAAGCCGGACGCGCCCTCACACGCCGTCACAATGAACCCTGCTCTGATACCACTTGATGCGATTTTTGTTGGCGGTTCGAACTCTTTTTGTGTTTTTATGAATTTATGGACGAACAACAATAAAATAAAAGGGATAGGCTCTTAAATCTAGGTTTAAGAGGTTCTCTTGTGAGTCTCGGCTCCAAGATCACACAAATCTCGATTTGCGTATGTTGAACACTCAGTTCTAATGCAAGCAAACAAGCTTCACACTTTCTTAAACTCAAAAACAACAACCTGAATTTTATTAATGAAGAACCAGCCTTTAAATAGGCGTGTAATACCTGCAAATAAAAACAACCCTAGTCCTACTAAGGCTAGGTAAACTAAGAGAAAGATAAGAAAGAAATCAAACACTCCTAATCCAATTGGAATAAGCTCCAACTTGGACAAAGAAGCAAGCCACGCCTACCATACTTCTAGGCGTGTACTAGAACTCGAATGCTACTAAACTCCTACTCCAAGTAGGAATCCTAATCCAATTAGGACTTGGACTTCTAACTCAACCAGAATTTCAAACAAACTAAAGCATTAAAAAGACTCCTAACAGAACTAGGAGTTCTAATCCTACTAGAATTAGGAAAACTAATCCTACTAGAACTAGGAAATACCCAAATCCTAACAGAACTAGGATTGTAGAAAACGAGCCATCTCTCACATGCATCATCCCCTCTCTCTTGAAAACATCCCTTGTCCTCAAGGGTCTTCAAAGTAATCCATGAAATCATCCAAATCAAGCGCACAACCATGTAAACAATCTGAATCTTGTCTCGATCAGTACCATGCTTGGCGTTACAAAGTTTTAATCTTCCAAAACTCCAACATGACAGTAGACTCACTTGGTTTATTCGCCTAAAAGCATCAACACGCAGTACCTTTGAAATCCGAAGATTAGAACTGATGGGATAGGTCAAAGCACAAGGAACATCAACCAATGTTATCGCTTCTGTTGCATCAACGCAAGGGGTCAAATCTTCCTCATGAGAAACTTCAAAGATCAATTCTTTAGCATGGGAAGTCGAAAAAGTTTCAACCTTTACGTCCTCTTCAATAACAATCGAATCTGAGATTTCTTCCCCTATGCCGCAAGGAACATCTTCAAGATACATATTAAGCATTTCATCCAAAGTTTGAGTCGAATCATATATTAAATCCCACTTTGGCGGTAGTCGTATGGACAATTCCTCAAGAATTTCATCTGTTGTTAACTCATCATAAAAATAGAAACGACAATTCATAGTTGGTTTAATATAATGCGAAACTGTCCGGAAATCTCCAATAAAAGTTTGAGATCTAAAATCTAAGTAAAACACCTCGAAATTTTATGAAAATTTGATACAAAGTATCCGTAGGTGTCCTTAACACTCGACCAAAATTTCATCAAAAAATAACAAACCAATCGATTGCAGTTTTTATATTACTAACAGTATGTAATCTGCCCGGAAGAACATAAATCTGCGTCCAACGTTTGCATTAACTACGACTTCGTTAATTATCGGAGTGGGCTGAAATTTTGACACGATGTAGCCCTGTATGTTAGCTGTCCACATAACCCAAAAACTCACAAATCAAAAGCCGGACGCGCCCTCACACGCCGTCACAATGAACCCTGCTCTGATACCACTTGATGCGATTTTTGTTGGCGGTTCGAACTCTTTTTGTGTTTTTATGAATTTATGGACGAACAACAATAAAATAAAAGGGATAGGCTCTTAAATCTAGGTTTAAGAGGTTCTCTTGTGAGTCTCGGCTCCAAGATCACACAAATCTCGATTTGCGTATGTTGAACACTCAGTTCTAATGCAAGCAAACAAGCTTCACACTTTCTTAAACTCAAAAACAACAACTGAATTTTATTAATGAAGAACCAGCCTTTAAATAGGCGTGTAATACCTGCAAATAAAAACAACCCTAGTCCTACTAAGGCTAGGTAAACTAAGAGAAAGATAAGAAAGAAATCAAACACTCCTAATCCAATTGGAATAAGCTCCAACTTGGACAGCAAGCAAGCCACGCCTACCATACTTCTAGGCGTGTACTAGAACTCGAATGCTACTAAACTCCTACTCCAAGTAGGAATCCTAATCCAATTAGGACTTGGACTTCTAACTCAACCAGAATTTCAAACAAACTAAAGCATTAAAAAGACTCCTAACAGAACTAGGAGTTCTAATCCTACTAGAATTAGGAAAACTAATCCTACTAGAACTAGGAAATACCCAAATCCTAACAGAACTAGGATTGTAGAAAACGAGCCATCTCTCACATGCATCATCCCCTCTCTCTTGAAAACATCCCTTGTCCTCAAGGGTCTTCAAAGTAATCCATGAAATCATCCAAATCAAGCGCACAACCATGTAAACAATCTGAATCTTGTCTCGATCAGTACCATGCTTGGCGTTACAAAGTTTTAATCTTCCAAAACTCCAACATGACAGTAGACTCACTTGGTTTATTCGCCTAAAAGCATCAACACGCAGTACCTTTGAAATCCGAAGATTAGAACTGATGGGATAGGTCAAAGCACAAGGAACATCAACCAATGTTATCGCTTCTGTTGCATCAACGCAAGGGGTCAAATCTTCCTCATGAGAAACTTCAAAGATCAATTCTTTAGCATGGGAAGTCGAAAAAGTTTCAACCTTTACGTCCTCTTCAATAACAATCGAATCTGAGATTTCTTCCCCTATGCCGCAAGGAACATCTTCAAGATACATATTAAGCATTTCATCCAAAGTTTGAGTCGAATCATATATTAAATCCCACTTTGGCGGTAGTCGTATGGACAATTCCTCAAGAATTTCATCAGTTGTTAACTCATCATAAAAATAGAAACGACAATTCATAGTTGGTTTAATATAATGCAGAAACTGTCCAGAAATCTCCAATAAAAGTTTGAGATCTAAAATCTAAGTAAAACACCTCGAAATTTTATGAAAATTTGATACAAAGTATCCGTAGGTGTCCTTAACACTCGACCAAAATTTCATCAAAAAATAACAAACCAATCGATTGCAGTTTTTATATTACTAACAGTATGTAATCTGCCCGGAAGAACATAAATCTGCGTCCAACGTTTGCATTAACTACGACTTCGTTAATTATCGGAGTGGGCTGAAATTTTGACACGATGTAGCCCTGTATGTTAGCTGTCCACATAACCCAAAAACTCACAAATCAAAAGCCGGACGCGCCCTCACACGCCGTCACAATGAACCCTGCTCTGATACCACTTGATGCGATTTTTGTTGGCGGTTCGAACTCTTTTTGTGTTTTTATGAATTTATGGACGAACAACAATAAAATAAAAGGGATAGGCTCTTAAATCTAGGTTTAAGAGGTTCTCTTGTGAGTCTCGGCTCCAAGATCACACAAATCTCGATTTGCGTATGTTGAACACTCAGTTCTAATGCAAGCAAACAAGCTTCACACTTTCTTAAACTCAAAAACAACAACTGAATTTTATTAATGAAGAACCAGCCTTTAAATAGGCGTGTAATACCTGCAAATAAAAACAACCCTAGTCCTACTAAGGCTAGGTAAACTAAGAGAAAGATAAGAAAGAAATCAAACACTCCTAATCCAATTGGAATAAGCTCCAACTTGGACAGCAAGCAAGCCACGCCTACCATACTTCTAGGCGTGTACTAGAACTCGAATGCTACTAAACTCCTACTCCAAGTAGGAATCCTAATCCAATTAGGACTTGGACTTCTAACTCAACCAGAATTTCAAACAAACTAAAGCATTAAAAAGACTCCTAACAGATCTAGGAGTTCTAATCCTACTAGAATTAGGAAAACTAATCCTACTAGAACTAGGAAATACCCAAATCCTAGCAGAACTAGGATTGTAGAAAACGAGCCATCTCTCACATGCATCATCCCCTCTCTCTTGAAAACATCCCTTGTCCTCAAGGGTCTTCAAAGTAATCCATGAAATCATCCAAATCAAGCGCACAACCATGTAAACAATCTGAATCTTGTCTCGATCAGTACCATGCTTGGCGTTACAAAGTTTTAATCTTCCAAAACTCCAACATGACAGTAGACTCACTTGGTTTATTCGCCTAAAAGCATCAACACGCAGTACCTTTGAAATCCGAAGATTAGAACTGATGGGATAGGTCAAAGCACAAGGAACATCAACCAATGTTATCGCTTCTGTTGCATCAACGCAAGGGGTCAAATCTTCCTCATGAGAAACTTCAAAGATCAATTCTTTAGCATGGGAAGTCGAAAAAGTTTCAACCTTTACGTCCTCTTCAATAACAATCGAATCTGAGATTTCTTCCCCTATGCCGCAAGGAACATCTTCAAGATACATATTAAGCATTTCATCCAAAGTTTGAGTCGAATCATATATTAAATCCCACTTTGGCGGTAGTCGTATGGACAATTCCTCAAGAATTTCATCAGTTGTTAACTCATCATAAAAATAGAAACGACAATTCATAGTTGGTTTAATATAATGCAGAAACTGTCCAGAAATCTCCAATAAAAGTTTGAGATCTAAAATCTAAGTAAAACACCTCGAAATTTTATGAAAATTTGATACAAAGTATCCGTAGGTGTCCTTAACACTCGACCAAAATTTCATCAAAAAATAACAAACCAATCGATTGCAGTTTTTATATTACTAACAGTATGTAATCTGCCCGGAAGAACATAAATCTGCGTCCAACGTTTGCATTAACTACGACTTCGTTAATTATCGGAGTGGGCTGAAATTTTGACACGATGTAGCCCTGTATGTTAGCTGTCCACATAACCCAAAAACTCACAAATCAAAAGCCGGACGCGCCCTCACACGCCGTCACAATGAACCCTGCTCTGATACCACTTGATGCGATTTTTGTTGGCGGTTCGAACTCTTTTTGTGTTTTTATGAATTTATGGACGAACAACAATAAAATAAAAGGGATAGGCTCTTAAATCTAGGTTTAAGAGGTTCTCTTGTGAGTCTCGGCTCCAAGATCACACAAACCTCGATTTGCGTATGTTGAACACTCAGTTCTAATGCAAGCAAACAAGCTTCACACTTTCTTAAACTCAAAAACAACAACTGAATTTTATTAATGAAGAACCAGCCTTTAAATAGGAGTGTAATACCTGCAAATAAAAACAACCCTAGTCCTACTAAGGCTAGGTAAACTAAGAGAAAGATAAGAAAGAAATCAAACACTCCTAATCCAATTGGAATAAGCTCCAACTTGGACAGCAAGCAAGCCACGCCGACCATACTTCTAGGCGTGTACTAGAACTCGAATGCTACTAAACTCCTACTCCAAGTAGGAATCCTAATCCAATTAGGACTTGGACTTCTAACTCAACCAGAATTTCAAACAAACTAAAGCATTAAAAAGACTCCTAACAAAACTAGGAGTTCTAATCCTACTAGAATTAGGAAAACTAATCCTACTAGAACTAGGAAATACCCAAATCCTAACAGAACTAGGATTGTAGAAAACGAGCCATCTCTCACATGCATCATCCCCTCTCTCTTGAAAACATCCCTTGTCCTCAAGGGTCTTCAAAGTAATCCATGAAATCATCCAAATCAAGCGCACAACCATGTAAACAATCTGAATCTTGTCTCGATCAGTACCATGCTTGGCGTTACAAAGTTTTAATCTTCCAAAACTCCAACATGACAGTAGACTCACTTGGTTTATTCGCCTAAAAGCATCAACACGCAGTACCTTTGAAATCCGAAGACTAGAACCGATGGGATAGGTCAAAGTACAAGGAACATCAACCAATGTTATAGCTTCTGTTGCATCAACGCAAGGGGTCGAATCTTCCTCATGAGAAACTTTAAAGATCAATTCTTGAGCATGGGAAGTCGAAGAAGTTTCAACCTTTACGTCCTCTTCAATAACAATCGAATCTGAGATTTCTTCCCCTATGCCGCAAGGAACATCTTCAAGATACATATTAAGCATTTCATCCAAAGTTTGAGTCGAATCATATATTAAATCCCACTTTGGCGGTAGTCGTATGGACAATTCCTCAAGAATTTCATCAGTTGTTAACTCATCATAAAAATAGAAACGACAATTCATAGTTGGTTTAATATAATGCAGAAACTGTCCAGAAATCTCCAATAAAAGTTTGAGATCTAAAATCTAAGTAAAACACCTCGAAATTTTATGAAAATTTGATACAAAGTATCCCTAGGTGTCCTTAACACTCGACCAAAATTTCATCAAAAAATAACAAACCAATCGATTGCAGTTTTTATATTACTAACAGTATGTAATCTGCCCGGAAGAACAGAAATCTGCGTCCAACTTTTGCATTAACTACGACTTCGTTAATTATCGGAGTGGGCTGAAATTTTGACACGATGTAGCCCTGTATGTTAGCTGTCCACAGAACCAAAAAAATCACAATTCGGAAGCCGGACGTGCCCTCACGCGCCGTCACAATGAACCCTGCTCTGATACCACTTGATGTGATTTTTGTTGGCGGTTCGAACTCTTTTTGTGTTTTTATGAATTTATTGACGAGCAACAATAAAATAAAAGGGATAGGCTCTTAAATCTAGGTTTAAGAGGTTCTCTTGTGAGTCTCGGCTCCAAGATCACACAAATCTCGGTTTGTGTATGTTGAACACTCAGTTTTAATGCAAGCAAACAAGCTTCACAGTTTCTTAAACTCAAAAACAACAACTGAATTTTATTAATGAAGAACCAGCCTTTAAATAGGCGTGTAATACATGCAAAAAAAAACAACCCAAGTCCTACTAAGGCTAGGTAAACTAAGAGAAAGATAAGAAAGAAATCAAACACTCCTAATCCAATTGGAATAAGCTCCAACTTGGACAGCAAGCAAGCCACGCCTACCACACTTCTAGGCGTGTACTAGAACTCGAATGCTACTAAACTCCTACTCCAAGTAGGAATCCTAATCCAATTAGGACTTGGACTTCTAACTCAACTAGAATTTCAAACAAACTAAAACATTAAAAAGACTCCTAACAGAACTAGGAGTTCTAATCCTACTAGAATTATGAAAACTAATCCTACTAGAACTAGGAAATACCCAAATCCTAACAGAACTAGGATTGTAGGAAACGAGCCATCTCTCACATGCATCAACAACCAAGGAATAAGTACAAAAGTATGAGAGAGAAACTGAAAAGGTGGAGAGAGAAACTGAAAAGTGAGAGAGATAAAGTAAAAAGTGGGTTAAAATATTAGAAAGTGGATGACATGGGTGGAAAAAGAGGAGAAAGTAGATGTGACATGTTACCTAAAATAGAAAAAACAACAGTGTGTAGATTAAAAAGAAACAGACCAAGAAGGAAAGTGTGTAGATTAAAATGAAACGGAGGGAGTATTAAATTTAAACTACCTTTTTTCATCCCTTCCATGCAAAAAACCTAATTTTCTCTCTTATCTCTTCTCCTTCTTCCCTAGTACGTCGTCTATCACTCCCATCTCCTACTGCACGTCTCTCCTATCATCTCCTTTTGTTCAAGAATTTCATGGAATCCATTACTGCATCGCAGGAAGGTTAGTTTGTTTTCAGAAATTTGTATGCGTCTTCGTTTTCGAAATTTGTTTGTTTGTTCCTCTTTTTTTTTTTGCGAAAATTCTTTCTTCTTCATAAGTTGTTTTCAAATTTTATTGTCTTTTATTTGTCTTTACAAAGTTTCACAAGTGTAATAGATTTACATTTTTGTTTTTTCCTTAGTTTTAAGAATATAAATCTACCGTAACATACATGAACTATGAGGTTTCCTTTCTACTTTTTGAACATGATATAAACCATATTACTTCTTTCTATCCAAATCTAAAATATAAAGTACAATTATTAGCAATCTACCATTCTCATATCTTCTATCTGAATATAATTCTGTTGTTCATTTGTCTACAATGATACATTTATGAAATATACAATTTTGTGGTTCTCCACAAAGCAATGTGTTCGATGGAAGACTTCATTTCAGCTGAGTGAGCATATATATAATGTGTCCAACTTATTCTTCTATTCATTCAAGCAAGTTCTTGATAGATGTTATTATCTTCATACGGCTTTAAGTTATCGTTATTTCATATAGATACATATGAAGATTGTTCTGCTTCAATTAAGTTATTAAAGATGCATATAATTGTTTTTATACGACTTCCATTATCGTGATCTTCTTTTGTCTGTATTGAAATGTTCGATTGAAGATCATTCCATCTTCCAATATGAGATAAGATTTAGCTACGTCAATGCGGAGTCGAGTCTATCGTCACTAATGTGCATTCAGGGCCAACAACTGTCCTCAATAATCAACACAAATTCTTCCGGTGCATTTTACTATGGAGTAACTTATGAAATAAGCTCCCTAAAAAAAGATGCATCTAATTGGAATGAGTAGCTTGCTAAATCCCTCTAAACCAATCATGAGGAGTATTACATACAACCCCACTTGAGGACAGCAACGCCCTCGTTGCCCCTGAGGACTCCACATATCCGGCCACAATGACCAGTGGGTCACCCCAGCCTGTAAACTAATCACATATTAGACTGCAGCCGGTGATATAGCCCAAAAATCCTCCTTTACTAGGCGTCTGACCTTGGATTAATTATCCACACGATCAGTACGCGGTCGCAGGGTTGCTATGAGGACTCCACATATTCGGCCACAATGACCAGTGGGTCACCCCAACCTGTAAATTAATCACATATTAGACCGCAACCGGTGATATGGCCCCAAAATCCTCCCCTACTAGGCAATTGACCTTGGATTAATTATCCACACGATCAGCACGCAGTCACAGGGTTGCTCTGATACCATTTGTAACACCCCAATCCATACGGAGTCGAGTCTATTGTCACCAATGCACATCCAGGACAAACAACTGTCCTCAATAACCAACACAAATTCTTCCGGTGCACTTTATCCTCACTCATGCGCAGCCTGAGAAACTTCCCAGGAGGTCACCCATTCCTGGACTACTCCCAGCCAAGCACGCTCAAATGTGGAGTAACTAAGGAAATGAGCTCCCTAAAAGAAAGATGCATCTTGTTGGAATGAGTAGTGTAACACCCCGATAATTCTCTCTTTTCAGAAATACCGTTATAATATAAACCTTAGAGAATTACCCAAGTATTATCGCCCGTGTGATAACGTATCGGCTTATTCAGAATTTTGCAGCGGAAAACATCTAACTAAACTTTATATTCATTATCGTAAATAATAACCAAATAAGTACTTCAACAACAAACAATCTATAATGTCTACTCAAACAACTTATAATAATAAGTTCATATTGATGCAGAAAACATGATATAAATTTACACAAGCTCTCCATTCCCAGATTCCCCAATGATGCTACATCTGCAAACCTATAAATGTCAATGCTCTAAAGAATCTGCTCACCAAAATTGGGTCATCACAGGATCAATAAGGCAAAGCCATGATCAACACATACAAACAAAGCACGTAATCAGCAAAGCTGAGTACTACATAACAATACATAAACAATCCTAATCATGATACTAAGAAATAATAAACAGGGATAAATCATAACATAACAATGTAAATTCTGCAGATAACTTCTACTGAACTAAACTTTAATCATCTTTTTATTATTTTAAATGGAATAGTTATTGGACCGAGTTGTCTAACTAAAACCAGCCTTCCCTAGGAAGACGAACTACGGGCGCGACTCCGTATTCTGCGATATCGAGGAACCTTTGAATAAAAAGAGGAACGGTGATCAATCCAATTCCCAGAAAAAGCCATGGCACGCTCACCATGTACCCCAACTCCTGATTATCCAACTTCAGACGTGCACCAGTCTAAAGTTTATTACTATCCAAGTTACACTTTACGTGATTTACAATTTATTACTTATTATAACACACAAGTAATACAAAAATATCAAATCAGACATTCACAACTGAACTTCTTTTATCTTAGAATTAAAATAAGTGATCATAAACTTACAATCCAAGATCAATCTCCTTTTATTCCAGTTCTACTTATTTGTTGAACCTAGCCAACAACTCACTTACCTTTCAAAGGTATAAATTATCAACTTACCAAATAAGGCCCACAGTCCTCATAGAGTGGTGAAAATAATACTTGCAAGGGAACACATGAATAATCATGAATCAATCTTAATAGCATATTAATTCCCCCATGTGAATTAATAATTAAAGTTCCCATCCACATGCTTGCTTCAATAAATCCATACAAACATGACAATTCTTTAATCATAATAAATCCGATAATTAACATGCTTGCTCACAGGCATAAAACATGTAAAATCAATCATACTAGAAATCACATATAAACTTATAAAGTTCCTATACATGATACTACAACTTTTTCCTCCTTAAATCATGATACTAATCATATAATCACACAAGTATGTACGTACCTTGTGTAAACTAGTCGACATGCCACTTTTCATCCTTTAAAAGTCTCCTACGGAATACTCTCCGCCTAGAAATCAAATATAACTAAAATCAATACTCTTAAATAAAAAGACAGCAACTTTAAAATATTTAAAATCCCTTTAAACATATTCAAAAGTGGATTTTACTATGAAAACTTCAATTACTTTTAATTCCTAGCATAGTACCACCATACTAGTAATTAAAATTCTTAAAACTCCATAAATAAAATATTTTCTGAAATTCCAGCAACTTATAAAATCATAAAACCCTCTTTAAACATACTTAAACATGCTCAAAATCATAAATTAAATCAATCTTATAGTATACAACATGCTACTATGGTTTTCTAATAATTAACACCCTAAAAATCCATGCTTTAATGATTAAAACTTCAATCTAACAATAATAAACAAATCTGAATTTTTATTCTTATAATATATAATATATATGGATCAAGATTATTTATTAAAACAGTAAATTAAAATCAATAATCATGATTAACATTAAAATAAAGCATAAAAACATAGTCTTTAATGGAAACTTGAGGAAAAAGAAAAGAATTAAACCAACACAAGAGGAAAGTGGGATGATGCGCCAACCAAGGAAGAGCAGTGGCGGCAGCAGCGACGGTGCACCGGTGTTCAACGGCGGTGGTGACGTATCTTAGCGAAGAAGAAAGCGTTACTTGAAGAAGAAGAAAGAAAAACTTGAGAGGAAGAAAACTGAAATTTACGTGGAAGAGGAAGAGAGAAGAGTGCCGTGAGTTTTGAGAGAGAAGAGTGAAAAAATAATCTTTGTGTAGGGTAAAATAATTGGGCTTAAGGTATTTATAAGTAGGGTTTCCTTTTGGGCTTAGGAAAAAGGAGATTGAGTTTGAATAGACTTTGATGACGACTAGGATCGATAAATGAGAACTCCTACCATCAATATAACTCCTTTTTCCTAATCTACTTAGAATTTGGGTTCCTCAAGTCCATTAGACTTCTTTTCCAAATCAAATTCGTATTTTAAACCTTTTTTAAAGCATGCCTAATTAAAATATTTTCAACTTCCTTAAATCCTTAAAATAATTTCATTTGACTTTTAAAATAGTCAACCTTCTTTAAATAATAAAATCATTTCAACAAAAATATAGGTATATAAATACTAAAATATATTTATAAAATCCTTTAAAATTATGGGGGATTACAAGTAGCATGCTAAATCCCTTTAAAGCAATCATGATGAGTATTACAAAAGTACTAGTTACATATGTATAAAAACTGTTGTAGCATAACATCTACGGCTCCCTTAACGACACATGGGCTCATCAGAGCCGTACACGTGTCATCCTATTTAAAATAAAAATAAGGCTTAATCTCTGGGCTATACTCAGTTGGGTAAAAGGATTGAATTTCTGGCCCAATAGTCGAGCCCACAGCAGGCCAAATGGCTGAAGGAGAGTGGTTAATAGACATCCCCCAGTCATGGTCTGCCACGTGTCATGATCTGATTCCTCAGCCAATCAGAGGCCACTATTGTAGGTCAGTTTTTAAGGTTAGCTGTCAACTTGCTATCACTATAAATACCCCTGAAATCAGGAGAAAACACATTCAATGCAAACAGTGTAAAGTTACTCTGATAAAATTCTCTCTCACTTTCTCTTTCTATCTCTACTTTCTCTTACAACTCCTGATAACTGACTTAAGCATCGGAGGGGGAACCACCACCCAAACCTCCAGGGTGGGTCCCTTTGTGCAGGTTCGGGAGCGAAGCCAAGGCTAAGGATTAAGCTATAATTCAGGCATTGTTGCACAAGTCTCCATCTGAAGAACACTCAAGATACTAATTTACTTGCTCGACAAGGAAGCTAAGCCTACAGCTTACTTGTTGGACAAGTGGACAAAACATTTGGCGCCGTCTGTGGGGAGACGCAACGATGACTGATTGTCAATCGTCCAACATTGCTAGGAATCGAAGCCTTCAAGTTAATGTCGAAGATACGGTGGAGCATGAAAGACCACCTAGAGGAAGAGATAGACCCCCGTCCATTGTCAATGTTCCTGGACCAAGCCAACAACCGGTCATCCAAGTGAATCTGGATCGTCCAGTGACTGCCGCCCACCTGGAGAATGTGCTGAATGACTTTCAGACTAAGACGGCGGCGGTCGTCCAGGAACAGATTAAAAGCAATATGCTGTTTTTTCATCACAACCCCGAGCCAGCTGCTAACAATCCACCTCGTCCTAGAGGACGTTCTCAAGCAGATCGTCCAGGTCCTAGTCGCCATGTTCGCCAGAAGTCCTCTAGGAGGACGTCAAGAGGAAAGCAGCCAGAGGATAATGATCAACGAAGAAAGATGGACTGGAACCTGGTGGTGAGGACTCAGGACCATGTTCGTCCAAGCGGGCACCGCATGGAAACAGATGCCAGAGAGTATCTAGAAGCAAAGAAAGCTACTGCATTACAGCAATCAGCGACAGGATCTACACCATATTTGAGAGACCCTCCTTTGAGGTTGTTGTCCAGAGGGGAGGGACGAAGTTTAAGTCACTCTCTTGTTCATCCACGACAGGAGAAGACAGTGGCTCAGCCCATGGTCTATAGGCGTCCAAAGGCTCGCAAACACTTCATCCAATCCTGTAATGAAAGAATATCGCAAGGAGTTCATACCCATCGAGGGACAGCTGGGAGCTCTCCGGATCAACTGGCCTACCCCATTCTCGGCCAGGATCATGGAGGCGCCACCCTTCCCAAAGGTAAAACTCCCAACCATTGAGCCTTTTGATGGAACAACTGATCCTGATGATCACCTGTCTGCTTACAAACATCAGATGTACGTCCAAGGAGTGGACGATGCTACTTGGTGTAAGAATTTCCCAGCTACCTTGAAGGGACTAGCTCAGAAGTGGTTCAATAATCTTCCCCCTAATTCAGTCAACAATTTTACTGAACTCAGTTTCTTATTCACTAGTCACTTTGTTGCCAACAAGCAAGAGCAAAAGACAAGCATGCACCTAGGCAAGGTCGTCCAGGGACCTAAGGAGGCTCTTAGAAGTTTTGTTAAGAGATTTAACCTAGAAGCACTTCAGATCCAAGATCTTAATGCTGGAGTAGCCTTTGACGCCTTCATCAGGGGTCTAAGGCCAGGAAGTTTCAAGATTGATCTTGTTAAGAAGAAAATCTCCACTCTTGCTGAGGCTTTAAGAGAAGCGGAAGCGTTTATCCACGCTACCGAAGTGTGTGCTGAAGCAAAACATCCCGAATCTAAGAAGCCTGAAGAGGTTGCTCACCCAAAGAAGAGCAACCCCAAAAAGGCCGAGACCTAGGCTATAGCCGCAACCACCACTTCGTCCAGAAGGAGCAAGAGAAAAGAGGCCGAGCCATCCTCATCCAATCCTATTGAGTTTAACAAAGACCAATACTCCATACTCATGGAGATCAAGGATCAATATGAGTTGAAGGCCCCAACTGAGATGAAAACCCCTTATAGAAATAGGGATAAGAGCAAGTATTGTCACTTCCACAAGGATTGTGGTCATGAGACTAATGAAGAGTTAGCCCGAAAAGGAAAGATGAATTCCTATATGCCGCAAGGGGGAAGGAAGTTTCCAAGGAAAGATGATTGGCATAACAAGAAGAAAGAGAGTGCAAGCACAGACGAAGATGTTGTTCTCGTAATCTCAGGTGGATTTGCTGCTGGTGGACCAACTAATAGAGGGCACAAAAACTACCTTAGGGAGCTCGGCCAAGTTTTGTTAGCTGATCAGACGAAGGCTGAGCCCTTTCCAAGGGTGGTAGTTAGTGGACAAGATCGGGGCAGGTTGAGGACTCCCCATGATGATCCCTTGGTCGTAGAAATGAAAATAGCAAACTTGAGAGTCAGAAGGATCCTGATCGACACCGGAAGTTCGACGGACATCATTAGTGCTGATTGCCTGTCCAGACTAAAGTTTGAGGAGAAGAACTTAGTTCCCGTTCACCATCCCATCATAGGGTTTGGGGGAGGAGTCATCCATCCCATGGGAACTGTGACTTTGCCCGTTCGAGTGGGAGAGAAGGAAGCCTCAAGAACTCTGTTTATCAAGTTTTTGGTGGTCCGAGACTTGACAGCCTACAATGTCATTCTTGGACGACCAACACTGAATCATGTCAAAGCAGTAATAGTAACTCACCTGATGTTGATGAAGTATGAGTGTGATGACGGCAGGATTGGCTCCTTGTATGGAGACCAAAGGCGGCTAGGGAATGTTACCTAACTACTCGAAACCATCATCATGGAAGGCCGATAAGCAAGACCGCACGCAAAGTTGCTTTGGCGGAAGGAAAACGTCTAGAATAGAGAAAGGTCAGACGAAGGTTGCTAGCGAAAGGAGAACGTCTGAAATTGAGAAAGATCAGACGAAGGTTGCTAGCGAAAGGAGAACGTCTGGAATAGAGAAAGACCAGATGAAGATGGCTAGCGAGAGGAAAACGTCTGGATTTGTCAAAGATCAGGTCGCCTCGTTAAAGCTGACCATTGAGAGCCCTCAGACGCCTCTTGCTCCCTCAAGGAAGGCGTCTGAACATCTCCCCAGCAAGAAGAGGAAATATGAAATCATCAAGGAAGAACCCTCCTCGTCTGAAGAGGTCATGGCCATCATGGGGCTAACAGCCAGAACGTCCGAGCCGCGTTGAATCCCCGAAGAAGTACGCCTGGATGAAGCTCGTCCAGAAAGGACCCTCAAAATTGGATCTTCGCTCAGTCCTGGTTTGAAGGGTCATCTAGTTCACTTGTTGAAAGAGTTTCAAGATGTGTTTGCTTATTGCGTCGAGGAAATGCCGGGAATTGATCCGGAAGTAGCCGTCCACCGGTTGAATGTTGATCCAAATTTGAAACCGATTCGCCAGAAGAAGAGGCATTTGGGACCAGCTAGAAACCAGGCGGTCGACCAAGAAGTTCAGAAGTTGTTGGAATCCAAGTTCATCAAAGAAACCTATTATCCAGACTGGATAGCAAATGTGGTTATGGTGCCAAAGCCTAATGGCACCTGGAGAATGTGTGTGGACTACACGGACCTCAACAAGGCTTGTCCTAAGGACAGTTTCCCTTTGCCTAAGTTGGATCGTCTAGTAGACTCCATAGCTGGCCATGCTTTGCTGAGCTTCATGGACGCATATTCAGGTTTTCATCAAATCCCAATGTGGCCAGAGGATCAGGACAAAACGTCCTTCATTACTGAAAAAGGGCTGTATGGCTGGGTGAGAATGCCATTCGGCCTACGCAATGCCCCGACCACTTTTCAAAGATTGATCAATAATGTTTTTCAGCCGCAGTTAGGACGAAATATGGAGGCATATATTGACAATATGATAGTCAAGAGCCGTCAAGAAGAAAGTCATGTTGGTGATTTGAGAGAAACTTTTGAAACTCTCAGGAAATACAAGTTGAAGCTGAATCCCAGCAAATGTGTGTTTGGGGTTTTGTCAGGGAAATTTTTAGGTTTCTTAGTGGATTATAGGGGAATAGAAGCTAACCCTGAAAAGATTCAAGCTGTTCTAGACGGGTTGCTTGGCTGCCCTTGGACGATTTTTGTCTAAGTCAGGCGACAAGTGCCATCACTTCTTTGCCACGATCAAGAAAAAAGCCAAGTTTGAATGGACAGCAGAGGCGGAGGAAGCCCTTCAAAGATGTCAAAGATCATCTTCAAGCATGCTTAGGTTGGTCGGTCCCGCAGAAGGGAAAAAATTGTTTGTATACTTGGCTGTATCCACTCAAGCTGTGAGTGCCGTCCTATTGGCTGAAAGAGAATCCGTCCAGATCCCAATATACTTCGTGAGTCACGTACTCAAGGACGCGGAAAACCGGTATACTCCTGTTGAAAAGTTTGGATTGGCCCTTGTCATGGCCAGCAGAAAGTTAAGGCCCTATTTTTTGGCACACAGTATACTCGTCTATACTGATCAACCTTTGAAGCAAGTTCTGCAGAAGATGGAAGCCGCTGGGCGAATGTTAAAATGGGCGGTTGAGCTCAACATGTTTGACATATCATTTGAACCAAGGAAGGCCATTAAGGGGCAAGCCTTGGCTGATTTTATAGTTGAGCTTACTCGGCCAACCATAAAGCCAATATCTGATCCAGCTGAAGGAAGGAAGCATTGGACGCTCATGGTTGATGGATCGTCCACAGTCAATGGGTGTGGGGCAGGAATCATTTGTCAATCTCCCGAAGGGGACAAATTTGAATATGCATTAAGATTCCAATTCAAAGCGTCCAATAACGAAGCTGAATATGAAGCACTCTTGGCTGGAATCAAAATGTGCAAGGCGGCTGGAGCCATAGAGAATGAGGCCAAATCGGACTCTCTCTTAGTTGTCAGCCAGGTCAACGGAGATTTTGAATGCAAAGAAGCATCAATGGGCAAATATATGCGACTGATCAAGGATGAGATTGAGCCATTAAAACGATTTGTCCTCGACCAAGTACCAAGGTCAGAAAATCATCAAGCAGATGCTCTCTCAAAATTGGCCAGCTCGGTTGAGGGTGATGTGCCCAGAACAGTCTTTTGGGAAGTTAAACCCAAAAAGAGCATCGACCAAGAAGAGATTATGTTTCTCAGCCGAGGGAATGTCTGGATGGAGCCGATCATTGAATACAAGAAGACGGGGCGATTGCCTTCGGATCCTGTAGAGGCCAAGTATGTGAAGGCCAGAGACAAGTGGTTTGAACTATGGGACGAGACACTTTACAAAATGTCGTTCAACCGGCCTCTCGCTCAAGTGCGTCACCGAAAAAGATGGTCTCGGAGATTATGAAAGAACTCCATGAAGGAGCTTGTGCCTCTCACATTGGGGGAAGAGCCTTAGGCGAGAAGGCTTTAAGGACGGGGTACTACTGGCCTACCTTAAAGGAGGATGCTTTAGTCTACGCAAAGAAATGTGACAGTTGTCAGAAGCATGGAAATGTGCATCAGAAGCCGTCCAACTATTTGACCCCCATCTTGTTCCTCTCCGCCTTTTGCCAAATGGGGCATGGATATCCTAGGACCTTTCCCCGTGGCCGCCGGGCAAAAGAAGTTTGTGATTGTAGCAGTGGACTATTTCACTAAATGGATAGAAGCTGAAGCCATGCAAGGAATAACAACAAACGACGTCAAGGGCTTCATCTGGAAGAACATTATAACTCGATTTGGCATGCCTCAGTCAATCGTCTTTGATAATGGTCCACAGTTCGAAACGCCTAAGCTGAAAGAATGGCTGTCAGAAAGAGAAATCAAAGCTCACTTTGCAGCAGTCGCCCACCCACAAGCTAATGGGCAAGTCGAGTCCTTCAACAAGATTCTATCAAATGGAATCAAGAAGAAGCTGGACAACGCCAAAGGGCAATGGGTTGAAGAACTGCAATTGGTGTTATGGTCCATTAGAACAACTGCTAAGAATTCTACAGGCGAGACGCCTTTCATGCTAGTCTATGGTACTGAAGCCGTCTTGCCCATTGAGATCGAGGAGCCCACCCTACGAGTCATGTTATACACAGAGGAAGCCAACTGCGCCGCATTGCGTACGGCCTTGGACCAAGTCCCAGAAGTCAGGGGCAATGCCTTGCTTAGAATGCAATTGTACAAACTGCGTATGGCTCGGGAGTTTAACAAAAGAGTTGTTAGACGACCGCTAAAGGTGGGGATCTTGTTCTCGAGAAAGATGGAAGCAATTGGACGAGCTAAAGAGTTGGGAAAACTTACACCAAATTGGGAAGGACCTTATCTCGATTGTCCAGGAGATACACAAAGGGGACTTTTCATCTCGCAAGGTCTAGATGGAAGATCTATTCAGGCGTACTGGAATTCGACAACTTAAAGAAGTACCACGTCTAGCTCAGATCTTCGTCAGATATAAGTAGGGTAATTTGTAGTTACTCCAAAGTGCCACGGCACATATTAGTAAGAAAAGAATTGTATACATGCATCTTGGCTTTCAACCAAGCAAAATCCATATAATACAATTCCTACTATCTTATCTTTTTGTTTATTTTCACCAAGTTACTTCACTTTGGGGCATTAAATCAGTTACTCGTCTAAAAGTGACAATAACCTGGACAAAAATACAAACAATAGCAGAACGTCAGAATTGCTCGCATTTACGCCGAACATCACTCCCTCAAAGAGACCGGCCAAATATATAATGCATATATAGCCGTCAAATTGACAAAACCTCTAGTAAGAGTAACATCAAAGTCTCTGAGAGAAAGCAGGCCTGAAATAAGCCCTTAGTAAAGGATACTTACTTTCAAAAATACGGACAGCTAGGTAGTCCAGACCCTAGTAAAGGATCGCTACTTAATGACGAGTGTTGCTCCCTCAAGGAAGCCGGCTAAAACATTATTTGAACATGTATCTCACGCTCGCCCATTAACTTCAGCAGGCTCAGCCAAGGCTGGCCGCTCTCCTTCTTGGACTTCAGCTCCCCTTCAATATACGATTGAGCTAAGCCCAAGAACGGGGGGATTATAAAAGCCTATAGGACGAGCTAAGGAGAGCAGGTCGTCCAAAAACCAGGATGGCCCCAGACGAAGGTGGCCCCAGGAAGGTGACCGTCTAAGTATGAACGCTCTCCTTCATTGGATGACCCTCGTCCAAAATTGGAGGCCAATTCCAGACGAAGATGGCCCCAGGAAGGTGACCGTCCAAGTGTGGACGCTCTCCTTCATTGGGTGACCCTCATCCAAAAATTGGAGGCCAATCCCAGACGAAGATGGCCCCAGGAAGGTGACCGTCCAAGTATGGACGCTCTCCTTCATTGGGTGACCCTCGTCCAAAATTGGAGGCCAATTCCAGACGAAGATGGCCCCAAGAAGGTGACCGTCCAAGTATGGACGCTCTCCTTCATTGGGTGACCCTCGTCCAAAATTGGAGGCCAATTCCAGACGAAGATGGCCCCAAGAAGGTGATCGTCCAAGTATGGACGTTCTCCTTCATTGGGTGACCCTCGTCCAAAAATTGGTAATCGTTCAATCCTAGGATGGCAATCTTCTCGTTTTTCTGTTTGGCAAGCCGTCCCAGACGAGCCTCTTTTGGTACTTGGATGCATATGCAATTATCAAAGGCTCTAAATATTGTAGACCGTCCAATAATATCAGGACGAGTCACATTTTTACTTCGGACAGAATTTTGTACTCTTCAGGAAAAGCAGATCGTCCGATTGTTCAGGACGAAGGTGATATTATACTTAGTCAAAATTAGAATTCAGAAAGATAAAAGGCAGGAAATTGGCAAAAATACTCTTTCATATATAATTGGTAAATAATTACATAGTAAGAGCTGAAGAGTTAAAGATACAGCAGCGAACAAGCTAAGAAACATGAAAATAAACCTAAGCTTAGGCTTCGTCTTCAGAGCGGGTTTCTTGGTCGTCTTTTGGGGTCTCCACCTCAGCAGCAGCCTCGTCGTCTGACTCTTCAAACTCCAGAAGTTCCTCGGCGCATACCATAGCCCGATGAACGCTCTCTTGATACTCCAAACGACGAACGAAGCTGGGGACCTCGGCTTCCTTAGCTAGCATCCAAAAGGCTTTGACGACCCAGTCCTTAGTCGTTTTGACGACTTGTTTCAACCCTTCCTTGGCATCGTCGAAGGACTTGGCCGCCTCCTTTTCCAGACGGGGAGTCTTTGCCCTTAGGTGCATGTTCTCTCTTCTCAGCTCAGCGGCGGCAATAAGAGCGACATCCCTTTCGCCTTTCAACTCAGTAGAGAGAGCGTCTATGATCATCTTTAGACGATCCTGCTCGGAATATAGCTGGTTGATTCTAACAAGGTGATTCTTGTTCTCAGACTCCAGGAGTGCCGATCTCTTCTCCAAGGCCTCCAGCGACTGGCGATGAAGGGTGTTAGCCATCTCGATGTCGTGAATGGCTTTGTCCCCTGCCGTTGTAGCTTGGTGGACGAGGTGCTTATTTTCCTTTCTAAGCTCCCTCGCCCAATCTTCAGTTAGCATGCTGTGAGCCAGAAGCTGGGGTAAGGAAAACAAGTCAAGTTATTAGACGATTTGCAAAGTGAAAATTTATACATGTATAAAACAAGGCAGTCATAAAGCACTACCTCGGCAGCAAGCTGAGACATGTAGCCCACATGCCCGGCAGACGCTCCCCTTAATCCCTTGATGTAGGATTCGGGGAAGCATTTGAAGAGCTCCTTGCCATGCTCTTTCTCCAGCCTTGACATTTTGGCGAAGGCAGGAGAGGACTCCTCGTCCGAGTCAGCAGTGGGAGGAGTTAGGGGAATAGCAGGGCCTTTGCCCTTATCTGAAAGAGGGGGAGAGTCAGTTATGTTGATAGGGAAGACGATGGCTTGTCTATTGGACGGACTCATGGACCGTCCACCGACCCGCATCGTCCTAACTATGTTGGGGTAATACGACTCACCGCACGAAATTGATGCCGTCCTAACAACTTAGAGGCATCTGTGTCACCAGCTTTGCCACCGAGCCGCTGAACCCTGGATAGTTCTCGGCAGCCGCATCAGATCCCGGTGCAACCAAAGCCAAGGCGGACTCTGGGTTGACCTCGGCAGAGTCGGCCGGCAAAACGCAGAGCGGCACAGCTGCGTGTGCATCCCTTCCCTCCTCGGCCGATCCGGCAGTCGAAGGCTTCCTCTTAAGAGCCTTGGCTTGTGGGGGAGGCATTCTTTTCTCCCCACTCTCGGCAGCAGGAGCCGCCTTATCCGCCCTCTTCCTTGTAAAGCCCTTAGGCTTCTTCGCTGAAGGCTGGTCAGCGGCTGTAGTGGGCCTCTTCTTGGACGAGGACGACTTCCCAGGTGGAAGCTTGTTTGTAGGAGCATTTTTCTGCAAAAAGTAAAGGCATCAGATTAATCGTCCAAAAAAAAAAAAATAAAAAAATTGCAAAAATCCAGACGAGTATGGCCCCAAGAAGGTGACCGTCCAAGTATGGACGTTCTTCTATGGCTGACCCTCGCCCCAAAATTGGATGCAAGAATCCAGACGAGTACGGTCCCAAAGAGGTGACCGTCCAAGTCTGGACGATCTCTTTCCTTGGCTGATCTTCGTCCAAGATTTGGTGCAAAACTCTTGGACGAGCATGGCCCCAAGAAGCTGAACGTCCAAGTCTGGATGTTCTCCTTTTTTGGGTGACTCTCGTCCAAGAATTGGACACCAACTCTTGGACGAGCATGGCCCCAAGAAGGTGACCGTCTAAGTCTGGACGTTCTCCTTCTTTGGATGACTCTCGTCCAAGAATTGGACACCAATTCATGGACGAACAAGACCCCAAGAAGGTGACCGTCCAAGTCTGGACGTTCTCCTTCTTTGGATGACTCTCGTCCAAGAATTGGATACCAATTCTTGGACGAGCATGGTCCCAAAGAGGTGACCGTCCAAGTCTGGACGTTCTCCTTCTTTGGATGACTCTCGTCCAAGAATTGGATACCAATTCTTGGACGAGCATGGTCCCAAGAGGTGACCGTCCAAGTCTGGACGTTCTCCTTCTTTGGGTGACTCTCGTCCAAGAATTGGACACCGACTCTTAGACGAGCTAGACCCCAAAGAGGTGACCGTCGAAGTCTGGACGTTCTCCTTCTTTGGGTGACTATCGTCCAAGAATTGCGCACCAATTCTTGGACGAGCGTGGACCCAAGGAGGTGACCGTCCAAGTCTGGACGCTCTCCTTCTTGGTGTGACCCACGTCCAAGAATTGGATGCCAACTCCGGACGAGCTCATATGGTCCTCGTCAAAAAAAAAAAAAAATTAAAAAAAAAAATTAAATAAATTTACCAATGTTTCCGCCCTTTTTTCGGCGCTACTCTTTGCATACTCCTTCCACAGATTATCTGTAAATTGGGACATGCTGATTTCCCCCGTCCAAGATGGTTTGAGGCGTTGTCTGGCCGAGTCTGAAAATACAAAAGAAAAATATATGTGTGTTCGTCATATGAGTTATGGACGAAGAGTTTTACTTGGATGTTTTTAAATATACCTTTATCCTCAGCCAACCGCAAGCCGGCAGCGACCAAGAAGTCGTCTTGGTAAAACATTTCCTTAAAGGGTATCCAGTTAGACGGTCCCTTAAAAGATCGCTGGCCGGGTCTGGAGTACTCCTTCACTCTGAAGTACTCCACCACCTCCTCGTCAAATTCGTCCTCCAGCTCCAGCCAAGACCGCTTCCGTCCGGTATTAGTGACGGATCTATTATAATATCTGTAGCTCTCTGTGACATAGTCGCTGGACGCCCGTAAAAAGATGAAATCGGCTTTCCAATCGTGCATCTTTGACGATTTCCCCCAAGCTGTCATGAAGCCTGGACGGTTGCTGATGCTGAGCCATGCTCCGTCCATAGCCCCAGGTACCTTAGACGCATAATGGATATGGGTAAAGGCTTGAAGGGAAAGGGCTAGGCCGCGTAGCTCGCAGACGGCAATAAACGTCAGGATGTTGTGCCAAGCGTTTGGTGCCAGCTGGTTATGGCCGATGTGGTAGTGCTGCAGCACTTGTTCTACGAAGTCGTGAAGAGGAAACCTCAATCCAGCATCTAAGGCCAGTTTATAGACGGCGAAATGGCTCCTGGGAGCACTCAGGATCGTCGCGTCGTTATTAGGAATGACAAAGGAGAAGCCCGGCATGGGCATGAAAGACGACAAGAAATTAGGGTCTGGTCCTAGTTTCTCTAACCACTTACGGTTAACTAAAATGAAGCCAGGATCAGAAAGGGGACCTAAACGTTTTCTAATCTCTGACGAGGTGGTAGAGGCCTCGTCTAGATTCTTCGGCAGCCTCAGGATCGCTACCATTATTACCTTCGCCGATCTCCTCCGTATCGGCGTCCCGGCCAGAAGTACTGGTCTCAGTTTTTATTTCTGAAGTCTCTGCATCATGGTCAAACGGAGGCCTGTCCAAAGACTGAGCACTTTGGACCTCTCTTGCCTCATCTGGCATTCGTCCAGTCGATTCCTCCATATCCGAGCTATTTGATGGAACTATTGCTTTTCATCTTAGACGGGCCGTTTGCTTGACGCGCGCCAGATTACCCTGCACAGGTAAAGACTGGGTCGTCTGACTTTCTCGGCAAAAACTATGAAAAAATATGTACTCGGCCAGAAGACGCCCAACTCTAGAATGTGCCGAAGAAGAAGTATCGGTTCTAGGGTCAAGACAAGATCTTGGTCGGCTAGGATTATTTGACGAAGATGATTCCATTTTATTGATTTTCTAAGAAAAAATAAAGAATAAAGAAGAATAAAAGGATCAAAGAAACGATACCTGCTAAGAACGTCCCGGGAAATTCGGTGAAGGATGCTTGAAGCCGGACGATCTCTCTCTCTCAGAAAATTGCGAGCCTCTCTCTCTAGAAAAATTTGTTCGAGGTGTTAAATGATTGAATGTTTTCACACCAAGGATATTTATAGAGGAATAAGAAACTCTGCGGCCTGGTCAAGAATGACCGAAAAGGGAGTCCCACGGTCTAATATGACCGGTATAACACAAGAAAGGGCGCGTCATTTTCTTCATTTTGAATACACTACCTTCTGTATAACGGGCCGTAACCGTCAGACGGGCCAGCAAAAAGCTACCTTGTGTAAAAGGGCATTAACCGTCAGATGGGCCAACAGTGAAAGCCCTTTTAGGGGCAAATGTTGTAGCCTAACATCTACGGCTCCCTTAACGACACATGGGCTCATCAGAGCCGTACACGTGTCATCCTATTTAAAATAAAAATAAGGCTTAATCTCTGGGCTATACTCAGTTGGGTAAAAGGATTGAATTTCGGCCCAATAGTCGAGCCAAAGGTGCCAAATGGCTGAAGGAGAGTGGTTAATAGACATCCCCCAGTCATGGTCTGCCACGTGTCATGATATGATTCCTCAGCCAATCAGAGGCCACTATTGTAGGTCAGTTTTTAAGGTTAGCTGTCAACTTGCTATCACTATAAATACCCCTGAAATCAGGAGAAAACACATTCAATGCAAACAGTGTAAAGTTACTCTGATAAAATTCTTTCTCACTTTCTCTTTCTATCTCTACTTTCTCTTACAACTCCTGATAACTGCCTTAAGCATCGGAGGGGGAACCACCACCCAAACCTCCAGGGTGGGTCCCTTTGTGCAGGTTCGGGAGCGAAGCCAAGGCTAAGGATTAAGCTATAATTCAGGCATTGTTGCACAAGTCTCCATCTGAAGAACACTCAAGATACTAATTTACTTGCTCGACAAGGAAGCTAAGCCTACAGCTTACTTGTTGGACAAGTGGACAAAACAAAAACAAATTCATTACAAACATGATAGTAAAAACAATAATTAGAACGTGTATATTTCCATGTTATATGCAAGTGGACTAATTTAGTTGTTTATTTTAAAAAAAATCAGAACTTCTTTTAATCTATAGTTATAGTATTATATACTTTTATGGTTTCATTTCATATTTTGAAAAATGAATCTTAAGTAAAATATATGGTGTGGGATAATGCGAGAAATATAGTTCTCTGTTACTTTCAACGTTTAAAAGAAATAAATATAAGCAATTAAACACACACACACACACACACACACACATACATATATATATATATATACAAGTATATATGTATATCATATATATATATATGTATATATATATATATATATATATATATGTATATATATCTACATGTATATACATATATACTTGTATATATATATACATGTATATACATACATATATATACATAGGCAAGATCAAGTGATAAAGAATTTAGGTGAGAAATGAGAATAAATCACGGTAAGAAATGAGAATAAATCACTGCCCTTAGTTTAGATCTTATCAACGGCCAAGATCTGAAAACTAATATTAACTTTAAACTACCTTCTTTCATCCCTTCCATGCAAAAAGCCTAATTTTCTCTCTTCTCCTTCTTCCCGAGTACGTCGTCTATCACTCCCATCTCATACTGCACGTCTCTTCTGTCATCTCCTTCTGTTCAAGAATTTCATGGAATCCATTACCGCATCGCAAGAAGGTTAGTATGTTTTCAGAAATGTTTTCTAATAATAATAAAACCTACGGAAAGCCAAAAACGTCCAAAGAATCCATCAGGCCCGAAGTGCGCGGGCCACGCCTTCCTGGCGTGCGGGTCGGGCACGTCTTGCTTTCCTAGATCTCAGAAATCCTCGATATGCGCGGCTCTAGTGTGTCTGGCGTGCGGTTCGGGCATGTGCCACTGCCTGACTTCTTTGGTCTTCAGAAAATGCTCGAGGTGGGCAAACACTGCTTTAGCAACACTAAGAGGGTGAACTTGGATGCATCAACCATATAACCCTTGACTTCAACGAACTTTGTGAGCTTTTTATGTTGAATGGATCGCAAACATGGGACGGAAATTCAACTGTAAATGATCATAAACATATAGAACCACAAAATGTCCTTAAATCTCCCCTAATACATCAAATTCATCATAACTCCCTCTTGTCCACACTAAGGTTTGGATACGTAAAACTCTCCTTCTTAAGACTTAAACCTTAGTGAAATGGACTTCTCAACGCTTTATAATCGCACATAATTTGGTCACGTCAAATACCCCCACACTTTACTCGACCTCGAGTAAACTCAATATAAAGATCAAGGAGATAACCCTTCCAAACTATTGCTCACCTTTCACTACTCTATAACCAGCCTCATGTCATGAAATGATAAAAGCAAGTTCGAATCCTGAAAAATCTCAAAGGACTCGAACGTGGACCATCTAAACACAATCACAACAATCAAACTCCTTATTCCTCCAATGATGAGTGAGCTCTAACCTATTCACCTCTAACTCCAAGCACCAAGGTGAAAAAGCTACCCGAGACACTCCTTATATCACCAACCCTCCTTATGACACCAACTCCGACCAATGATTTCAAATTTTCTCTCTTTTATTTCTCATTCTGCCTAGGAGCCATTTTGGTTTTCATCCTAGCTTCACACATTTTTTTTTCATTTATGAACTCACCATCTCACCCGCTCTAATTAGCCACCTTTTTTGGCATAGATTGCCCTTTCGGATTTTCAACCTATCAGGGCCCCCATTTTTGCCTGAGTTTTCAACTCAACGGGTTTTCGTTTTTTTGATTTTTTTTCATTTTTTGTTCTTTTTTTCTAGAAAAGAAAAAAATAATAATATACAAGATATACATAGGAAAGTAAGCTATCCCTCCCCCACACTTGAGACATACATTGCCCTCAATGGAAGAAAGGACAAACACTAAATAAAAAGGGAAAGGGAAAAATTTACAATCTAGGACCTAGAAGGTCCACCGAGATGTCGGCTAGACGATCCCCTCGTAGCTCGCCTGTGGGTCAACTCAGCGTCGATATTAGCAATGGGGTCAACATACCCCGTCCCATCAACAGTAGGTGGATACTGGGACACAAAGAAACTGTTCATGGCAGACACCATGGACTGTATAGAATAGACATTATCATCCAAGGCGTGGGACTACTGCCTCATCTCATGAAGCTCCTGATCATAGTAGTCTAACCGACTGGTCACCATATCCTGAAAGGAAAGAGGCACCTCAGCTTGTGCCTCACCCTCACCCATCCCTTGATCCTCACCCTCGGCCCCCTGATCCTCCTCACGGGTCTGTGGAGGAGCTGCGCCCTGTTAGGGTTTTATTTTAATACCGCAACTGAACGGTGTCGTAGCACATACGGGTCGAACTCAGGGAGGTGCAAGATTAAACACTAGTTGACTCTAGACTATGAAATAGCTACACATTCCAAATATCCAGAAGAATCTATAAACTAATAACAAAATATGATAATTAAAACACTAAGATTAAGTATCACCACTAATATGAATTGATCAAAATATAACTCACATCCCAGTTATTCAATTATAGCTTAGGCGAGATTGACATTCCCTTATGACTCAGTGATAAAGCACAGCTGCGAACCGAAACTAAATACTCGGTCATTCCTCAATACGTAGAGCTCACTTTCGTGATAGCAAAAGACCTAACTAACATGTATGTCTCCTATTTTCATGGCTTATACACATAATTAGAAGCATTAAGAACCAATGTCAAATAATTCTCAATTCTAGTTCTCACCTATTTTCATGGGAGAATTCAAATCAATGACAAGATTATCTAAATTAAGACCCAACTTTCGTTGATGAACTCAATTAATAAAATAACAATTTAACATCAAACAAATATTCCTAATCTCAATTCCAACTTTCGTTGATAATATAAATTAGGGCTAAATCAGGATGCACAATTGACAATAACAACAATCTTATCAAACCCTAAACATACAATCGAATTACATGGGAATTAGAGAATAATTTACATGATTAATCCATACTAGGGCTCAACTCAATCCTAGATAAAAAGACTACTCACTAATCATGGCAAAAAGAGCAATAAACATAATAGAAAACATAATTAATATATAATAGAGAGAAGAGAAGAGAATAAAACTTGATTAATATTGAAGATGAATAAGAAAGCTTGAGTCTTGAATCTCCAAAGTAACAATAAAAACCAAACTAGGGCATAAAACTAGAGAGAAAACTAGGGAAACAAAATAACGTGATATTGAAAAGTGAGTAATAGATAATAGATGTCCTCCTCTAATTAGAAAACCTCAAATATATAGTTATAACTCCTAATACTAATAGGAAACCAAATTACAAGATAAGGAAGCCAAATAAATCATTAAATGACAGAAATTATCAAAACCGCGTGCGCGTTAGAAGTTCCTGGCAGACTGGGGCAAATTGCGAAGCCCATATCTCTCAAAATACAACTCGCCTTGGACCGTGAAACCTATCGTTGGAAAGATCTTCAAGCCTACTTTCCAATGCCGCTGAAATCAACCCAATATCAGTATCAAGTCAAAAGTTATGGACAAAAGAGTGAACATGACTCGATTTCCATAATTCTTTCAATGAATTCCAACTCCAATTAAGCTCCAATTTGCACTCAAATACTTCTAAAGTGATCCTTATCAATGTAGCTTGCTCCCAAATTGCTCCTAGGTACTCATATTTGTCCAATAATACTCCAATTAAGTTCTCAATACCTGAAATTCGTCAAATAATACCAAAAACGCACAAGAAGAGTAATATTTCGCAGATTAAGTAATAGTATGTAATTATGAATTATAATGCATCTAAATGCTCCTAAAATGCAACCTAAATACACCTAAAATCTATATAAAAATACGACACATCAAACTCCCCCAAGCTAAACCATTGCTTGTCCTCAAGCAATTAGACATAGACATTGGAAAAGAAAGGCAACCTACAATATGGGACTACGATAGGGCCAAGAACACAATTGAGAACACGAGAGATATAATTACTACACGAACCAAGCATTGAAACATTCTCAAGCAAAGCCGCATAGCACGTCATGTAATGCAATCAACTCTCCTAACATACCACATATCGTCTCCCCCAAGCTAGACTTAACCAAACCTAAGAGACCTCACTTTAGTCATGTGCACTCATACTCTCATGTGTTTATTGCATATTCAATGTCACTCAACCTAAAATGTCGACTCAAATGAAACATTTACTCTTTAACTTTGACTATCGACTCACTTTCCACTCGAAATTATAATGCAAAAAGATCATGAGGACTTTTAAGGGTTGTAATGGGGCTGAGGTTATGGGTGGGAAATGTATTTGGAAATGTGGTGCTAAAAGCCAACTAGTGGAGAAAACAACACTTAACATCTATGGCCATTAGATGCAAACGTCACAAAAACTTCTACTAGAAGTTCAACAACACATTACCATTAAATCAAGAGAGTACCCATCTTTATCAATTCCAACAAATTTCATTCAACTTTTATTCAATTTTTTTTTTCATTTTTTTCAGAATTATTTTTCACAACTTCTTCATCATTCTTTTCATTTTATACTTCCACACTATTTCAAGCAACTTCCTTCACATCTTTTCTTCCAATAATCACCGCAAAACCACGAATTCAAGCTCAAAACATAAGCTTTAATGTTACTCCACTTAGCAAGGTTTGGGTAGAGAAATCATAAAAGGCTAGAGGCTTGAGATGTAGATTGATTCAGAACAAAGTCATGAAAGGCTTAGCGAGGCTAGAGAAAGGATAATAGATATGAAAAGAAAATATATCTAAAAGCTCAGATCAATGAAAAGAACGCCTCAATCATATCCAAATGCTTATAAAGTCAATTGTCAAAGAGTACCAAGTCAAAGTCAAGATCCATGCAACAATGAGGAACTAATCACACATGAAAGAACATAACTGACACAGATTCGTCAGTTTATAGGCACAAAAGCTCACTTGTGTTAAGATGTCTAAACAGTAAGGTTAAATCAAGCCAGAGAGATCAACCAAACTTACCACAAGCAATCAATCGCGATACAATTATACTATGAAGAATCATGAACGAGATGAATTACTCTTAAAACCGTAGTAAAGACATCAACAAGGTTTTCAAATAATGCTAGCAATAGTCCCATAGATGCAACTAAGATGAGATGAAATCTAATATGCTGATGCAACTAAGAAAGCAGTACAATTTTTTTGGTTACACGTAAACTCCCACTCCTAGTAAGCAATACAAACCGTGCAACAACCTAAGAAAGCAATAAAAACTACACTAGAAAGCAGTAAATGATAGAATATTCCTCCCCTAAGGTAAAAATTGCAGTGAACTCACTACAATAAGCAAGATTAGAGAAGGAACACTAATAAAATCCATCAATCATCGAATTACCAAGTCACAAAATCATCGAGCACTCCCGCAAACACCACAATCCACCCTTATCGCGGCACACAAATCCCAACAGTGAAAGGAGTTAATCAATAGAGTCATAAGAAAACAAGTATGGCATCACAAACAAAAATCCAAGCAAAAACAGAGAAAGTCTTATCAAAAGTATGAACAATGTAGAGTAAAGAAGCTTACTACCCAATCTAATGGGAAGAAGAGTTGAATAAGCGCAAAAATCCACATTGTTATGCTTCTTGAAGACCAACTTGAATCAATTGTAGCCAACTTATACGAATCCTATAACAACCATCAATTAGAAAAATTAGAGAAATTAGAGAAAAAGGAAAAGATATTAGGTATTGAAGAGAAAAAGTAATAAGAAAAAGAAAAAGGAGTAAAAAAAAGGAGAAAAGAAAAAGAAAGGAAAAGAGAGATTAGAATCAAATTAATACAAAATTAAAAGAAAAATAAAAAGAAGAAATAAAAGAAAAAAAGAGAAAGAAAGAAAGAAGACATAAGAAAGAACATAACAGAAGGGAAGAGAACTGGCATCAACAGCGTGCGAACCACGAGAAGGCAAGGTGATGGAATTTCGAGGGTGCCGGTGAGAATTCATTGGTGTGGTGGTCGGAGGCGAACTGGGCACGGCTGAAGAGACCACGAGCGTGGCTTTCGGGTGCAACAGTGCTGTGCAGGTGTGGCGGTGAAACGGTGGTGGTTGTGCGACTGGTTCTGCCGTTCTGAGCAGGAGTGAGAGGGATGCTTCGCTGGTGGTGAAGGGAGGTGATGGTGGGAGACTGGGAGTGGGGGCTGCTGTTGGTTGGTTGGTTGGTTGCAAGTGGGGGTGAGTTGTCGTACAAGATGATGATGATGCAATGATGATGACAATCATGTTTAATTTTCTCATCTCAAAAAGCGCGGGTCGCGTTTCATACCGCGAGCCGCGGTATTTTCCCCGTGTCGCGGTATTTGCCGCGAGTCACGGTATACTCTCGGCATTTGTCCGCGAGCTAGGCCATTGCACCGCGACTCGTCTTTTTGAAGACCTTTTCCACCATCTTTTCTACGATGTTTTTTTTTTTTTATAAACCTATAAACACACCAAAAAACTGACACAAAAGCATCAATCTAATTAAAATAAGACAAAAAAGAAAATCAAAGAAAATGAAAAAAAAAAAGGTAAACTCGGGTTGCCTCGCGAAAAGCGCAAATTTATAAAGGTCCCGCACGACCATATAAAATCAGTAGACTAATGCAGAATACTTCAACGCTCTAAGAAGCTTATCATATGTCCCTGCAAACATCTCAAAGCATGTTATATAAGAGTGAGAAGGAAAGAGGAAGTACACTAGTCCTAAAAATCTATTAAACCTAGAAAAAGAAAAATCAAAGGAGAAGTGACTTTTACAAGAGTAAGAAAAAGAAAAGTCGTTAGTCGTTTTACAAGACTCAAAAGGAGAGATAACCACTAACTGTACATCAATTATATGGTCATAAGAGTCATTCATATTGGGAGAAATAGAGAACGATGGGGGGTATAATATATCGAGAGAAAGGAACATGAGACTCAAAAACAGTGGGTGGAACCGACAAAGACTCATGAATAACTTCACTCTCATTTATAAACTTCTCTAATGAAGGATTTTCAGCCAAGGGTTGTTCCTCACTCAAAACGTCCTTCACATCAGTCTTCCTAGTAATTTGATAATCATCCCCATAATTTTCAAGTTCTTTCCAACCCTCATCATCATCATCATAAATATATGGGTGTAAACTATAACTCCGAGCAGATTGACAATCATATTGGGGAGAGGGGTCAAAATCATTTACTAATGTCACATCACATAAAAAAATGTCATGAAAAGTAGAGTGACAATTAGAACTATATGGAGGTGTTATAATGTAGCTTTGAGGTGAAGGAGTGGAGGAATTTTCCTGGACTGGTCTAGCAGATAATGACATATCCCACTCATAATTATTCTTAGCCAACCACTCGATTAGATCCCAGCAATAACCAGGTGATTGGGATAGAAATTGTCCATTAGACATAGACTCAAACACCGCTCTACTTTCTTCATTTAAACCCTCATAAATCACTTGACACATATCCCATTGTTCATATCCTTGATTAGGACCAATAAAGTCTCCAAGTCTACGATAGTATTTCCACAATTCATTGTCATATTGAGGAAAATAGAAAATTGCTCTAGAATTACTAGCATGTATATGGGGATCACAACACATATCAGGTAATTGGTTAGAACTCATGCAAAAATTGGAAGTATATTGACACGATCTATCAAAGTAAGAAACGTGAGAATCCAAATATTTATAACCATTGTCCCTATCAATAGAATTGTCCCCATTATAGTGATAATATGACTCCATGAACAGTGAAAGGGAAGAAATTTACAAAAGTAAAAAAAAAAAGTTATCTACAAGAGAAAATAAAAGTATATACAATGTAGTCTATTAAATCTATAATCAAACTAATTCTAATCCGTTACCTCCCCGGCAACGGCGCCAAAAACTTGTTAGGGTTTTATTTTAATACCACAAGTGAACGGTGTCGTAGCACATACGGGTCGAACTCAGGGAGGTGCAAGATTAAACACTAGTTGACTCTAGACTATGAAATAGCTACACATTCCAAATATCCAGAAAAATCTATAAACTAATAACAAAATATGATAATTAAAACACTAAGATTAAGTATCACCACTAATATGAATTGATCAAAATATAACTCACATCCCAGTTATTCAATTATAGCATAGGCGAGATTGACATTCCCTCATGACTCAGTGATAAAGCACAGCTGCGAACCGAAACTAAATACTCGGTCATTCCTCAATACCTAGAGCTCACTTTCGTGATAGCAAAAGGCCTAACTAACATGTATGTCTCCTATTTTCATGGCTTACACACATAATTAGAAGCATTAAGAACCAATGTCAAATAATTCTCAATTCTAGTTCTCATCTATTTTCATGGGAGAATTCAAATCAATGACAAGAATATCTAAATTAAGACCCAACTTTCGTTGATGAACTTAATTAATAAAATAACAATTTAACATCAAACAAATATTCCTAATCTCAATTCCAACTTTCGTTGATAATATAAATTAGGGCTAAATCAAGATGCACAATTGACAATAACAACAATCTTATCAAACCCTAAACATACAATCGAATTACATGGGAATTAGAGAATAATTTACATGATCAATCCATACTAGGGCTCAACTCAATCCTAGATAAAAAGACTACTCACTAATCATGGCAAAAAGAGCAATAAACATAATAGAAAACATAATTAATATGTAATAGAGAGAAGAGAAGAGAATAAAACTTGATTAATATTGAAGATGAATAAGAAAGCTTGAGTCTTGAATCTCCAAAGTAACAATAGAAACCAAACTAGGGCATAAAACTAGAGAGAAAACTAGAGAAACAAAATAACGTGATATTGAAAAGTGAGTAATAGATAATAGATGTCCTCCTCTAATTCGAAAACCTCTAATATATAGTTATAACTCCTAATACTAATAGGAAACCAAATTACAAGATAAGGAAGCCAAATAAATCATTAAATGACCGAAATTATCAAAACCGCGTGCTCGTAAGAAGTTCCTGGCAGATTGGGGCAACTTGCGAAGCCCATATCTCTCAAAATACAACTTGCCTTGGGCCGTGCAACCTATAGTTGGAAAGATCTTCAAGTCTACTTTCCAAGGCCGCTGGAATAAACCCAATATCAGCATCTAGTCAAAAGTTATAGACAAAAGAGTGAACATGACTCGATTTCCATAATTCTTTCAATGAATTCCAACTCCAATTAAGCTCCAATTTGCACTCAAATACTTCTGAAGTGATCCTTATCAATGTAGCTTGCTCCCAATTGCTCCTAAGTACTCATATTTGTCCAATAATACTCCAATTAAGTTCTCAATACCTGAAATTCATCAAATAATACAAAAAAACGCACAAGAAGAGTAATATTTCGCAGATTAAGTAATAGTATGCAATTATGAACTATAATACATCTAAATGTTCCTAAAATGCAACCTAAATACACCTAAAATCTATATAAAAATACGACACATCACGCCCCTAATCTGGTTGAACTCTTCCTCAACCCCTGGACGATAGATGTCATCGGGTGGAATAAAAAGATCAGCATGTGAAGTATGCTCAGTGATGGCTAAACGGTTTTATGGCAAGGACATATACCTCACCAAGTTAGAACCATAAAGCCATACAAAATGGTCCTTAGAGGGGGGGGAACCAAAGCATATAGGCTCTGTGCAGCTGAGCAAGAGAGTATTCAAAGGTGTAATCACTCCGTCTAGTCTTATAATAGTTAAGAGGTCGCTGAATATCCACTCTCTGCTCATCCACGGGTATTTTCTCCTCAACATAATGTGCAAGTTGACTCACCATACCCCCCATACTTATCTTTCTATTCAACCATTTAACCAAATATCCAACCAATTCGGGCACCCCACACCTCCCGCTGTCATAGTCCATAAGCACTTAAGATCAAATTTGGGAATATCAGTAGGCTCGCCATGGCAAAATACCATCATAGCTAGTAGACGGTGGACATATCTCAGCGCGGGGTCGGGAGTTTTGCATCTATGACCCCAAATGAGCCCACGTGTAATATCTGCCCAGAAAAGAGACTCATTGCACACACCGGCCGACATAAACCGATCATCAGCCTGATAGTTCCAAGCAAAGGCAATTTTGACCTCTTCATAGGTCAATTGGAAATTCTTGCCATTTAGAGTGAAAATGATGGAGGGGTCTTCAGGACTAGCCCTTTTCTCTAATGTAGAGAGAAAATCCAATGTGTATCTCTCATAAGTCAGTTTTTGTATCGTCATGAATTCATCTAAACCCATCTTGGCTAAAAGGAACTTAACAGGCTCAAATACTCCTAGTTTGCGTAAGGTTGCGCAGCAGACAAACTTAGTCTCTTGTATTGTTCTACCTGGTTAGTCAATGTTTTCCACCTTTTTAGTTGAGTTGCATTTAGGTGAGTAAGGCCAATGCAATCACTCCGAGCTCTTTTAGGTGCCCTAATCAAAATTGTGGAGGCAAAGCAAGTTATCACCAAAAACCACCAATCACACCAGCAAATAAAACCCAAAACCTTAAACTTCACCACACCTTCCTTAACCTACACCACACTATCCTATCATACACCACAACACACACACCAAAAACTCCACCAAAGCACAAAATCCACACTAAATCACCAACAACAACAAGTAACAAGAGCCATCACACCAAGAACATATATAATCACAACAAACAATCCAAAGATTAGGCTAGAATTGAAATTCAAGCAAAACCAAGAGGGGTGGATTGAAAGTTTACCAAATTCGTGGTTCAAAGTGTGATTTCCGTCAATGCAAACTCGAGTAAATCATCAATGATGCTCAAAACCCTTCTTATGTCTTCAAAGGGTGCAAATTGATGAAGGTGAAAGAAACCCCAAAAGTTAAGGTTTTTCGAAAATGTGGTGTTATCTCAGATTTTATGGTGAAAGAGGAAGATGAAGGATGAAGATGATGATTTATGGTAGTAAGAGAGATGGAGAAGAGAGTTTGAGAGTGGTGAGGCTTAGAGGGAGAAAAAGGGTCGAAGAGGGTGAGAGGAAATGTGAAAGTTTGGTGTGAGATTAGACAAAAACGAAGTGCTTTTGATGTTGGCTTTCGACAGGCCCGAAACGCGCGACCCGGAGTCGGGCAATTGCTGCTGGGGCAATTTTCAGAATTTCTCGATTTGCGCGAATCAGGCATAAATAGGGCGCGGGCCGCGCATTAGCTATTGTAGCATCTATCTCTTTAGCTCTAAATGCCCACCTCGTGCACTTTCAGCGCCCATGCCACGCACGAGGTTCTACCTCCCTTCACCAAAATTTACTCCCTTCACCAAAATTTGAGAAATCCGCTCATCACCCTCAACATTTTAACTCATCTTCGCCTTATAACTCCATTCATCCTCCAACACATTTTTGTACAATTTTTCACTCCAAATGTTCATTTTTATTCAAAATCTTCCACTCATTCCCTCCTTTACCTCCTTTTATATACCCTTCATTGCTAAGGATACCTGCAAAACACGATACAAAGCACACCAAGCGTAAAATCCTAATAAAGAGAAAGAAAAACAAAATAAAAAGAAAAGAAAAGAAAGGGAAAAAGAAAGTAAGAAAGAAATAAAGATATACAAGGCGCTGTAGACACCAAAATCTGAACCCCTTTTTCGGATAAATAAAGGTTTTGAAAAGAAATAAAAATAACAAAAGTCGTCATACATCGTGGAGCGTGCTCCCCGTCAAATACATGTTTCGCCACGGAGCACGAGTTTCTTTCCGTCGTACGGTTTTTCATTTTCGCATATTAGTCATGCGGTTTCGGCTTAGAAATATAATTTCTGTGACTCGTAGTTAATAACTACAACCATCGTTTTAATAAAATGATTCGTAGTATAATCATGCTCGTCTTTATTAATTTGACGAGTTTTTTCGTTAATTGTCTTAAGTTAGTCTTTCGAAAAAACGAAAAAAAGCGAGTCGCAATTAGGCGTCGGGATTTTAGTCGTATCCCAAAACCAGTATTAATCAGTTTTCTTGATGGTCAAGTCATTATTCAATGGATAAAGAATAAAAATATATTCTTTATCCACTAATCACATCCTTTATCCATTAGCTAGGGAATAAGAATCATGAAAAGGAGTGAGAATAAGAAACAAATCCCATGTGTGAGAAGGCAAGAATCCGGATTTTTTCCAGAAGAATCGAGTGTGCGCCAGGCACACAATCATGCGCTGGACGCATGATCGTGCTCCTAGTGCATAGCGTGGCCTGCGCCTAGTGCACGACGCTGTGCCTAGCACAGGCTCTTGCGTTTGGCGCATCGTTCTAATCAACTTTGTTTTGCACGTTTTTCGATGCATTTTTTTACGTATTAGGGTGTTTAGGGAAAAATATTTTCTGGAAACCTGATTTTGCTTCATTGATGAGAAAATCCAAAAAGAATAAGAATATTTGTGTTTCCAAAGAGATTTGATGATGTCATTAGGGTGAGGTCATTAGAGTGATGTCATTAGGGTGATTAAGGATGAGAAAAATCAGATTTTTTGGGTTAAAAAAAATATGATTTTCTACTTCTTTGAAACCCTAGTTCATTTCCCTCATTTCCCTATATATACCCTCAATCATCTACTAACTTTCTCCTTGTTTCTTCTTATCATTTTTTTAATTTTTGGAGTGATTTGGGTATGTAGAAGTCTTAATACGTTCCCAACCATTCTAATGGGAAGACTCTTAGGAAACAATGTGATTATGTGATTTTCGAATATCAAGTTGTTATTCATAACCCCAAAAAAAATGTTTTCATAAAAAATTTCAAGACAAGTTATGCATAAACATCTCCATTAAAAAAGAAAATGTGATGTTGTAATTATAATCAGTTTTAATTTCGTACTTCATTTCATTTTGTGTCTGTATTATAAAGATAGTTTGTAGGATTTAATATTTTTCCAATCAATCTCAAGATGTTTCCAGCAACTGGGCTTTGGAATTTCTAAAAAACGAATTTTGTACAAATAACTAAAAATCATACAACTTTGTTGTGCAAACCTAATTTTGTCTAGTACCACCTAAGCTTGTTTTGTCAATACGTTTCAAAATAAAATCCATTTAGATAAAACTAATAAGATAAAGTTTAAAGAAAACATCAGTGGATTTCCAAAACCATAAAAATTATGTTCATAAATAAAAGTCATTAAATTTTAATTTTATCTTAAAATGACTCATTTTATCATGTAAATAAAAATCAATAAAAATTGTCATAAAAAAATAAAATCTAAGAGGTTAATTAATCTCTAATTTTTCACAAATTAACAAATAAACCTAAATTCCAAAGCCCATTCAAGGAGTTGAAGATCAAGGAGCATCATGGTGAAGATCAAGAATGAAGATTTTTATAGATCATAGATTTTGTACATTTTTGTTGTAATAATAATTTCTTTGCAAATAGTTATTACATCACTCATTAATTAAAAAACATGGAGATGTTTATGCATAATTTTCACAAATAATTCCACGATCCTTTTGAATAAAATGAGCAACCAATGTTACAAATGATGCATGTTGGGCCCAATATGTCATAGTATATGAATTAAATGACCCAATCTCAATTAAAAGAAAAAATTGCAAATCTAACTAAGTTAAATTGTATGATGATCCATCTTACATTTTAAAATTTGTTCTCCATCTTCATATGGATTAATCATATAATTTGACATAATTAGATTGGTAATTATGATATCCGAATTGATTTTAGGCTGTTTCATGTGTCTCACTTTAAATGGCCAAATTTCAATTAGCCAAACGCAATATCCAAATTTGATCTCATATTGATCATCTCTCTAAATGACTTAATAATCTTCAATTAAGATTATTTCTCAAAACCTTCAATTAGGAAACACACCTCTTCTTCTAAGACCTCTTAAAAATCATAAACGTGATCACTAAGTAAGGTCGTTATCTCAATCCTTGATTAATTGCTAATTAGGGCGATTGACTCAAACTTTTCATTTAATCACTAATTAGGGTGATTATCTCCAATCATTTGTTAATCGCTAATTAGGGCGATTAACTCAAACTCTTCATTTAATCACTAACTAGGGTGATTATCTTAAATCTTGAATAATCACTAATTAGGGTGATTATTTCCTAACCTTCTTTTTAATCGCTAATTAAGGTGATTAATTTAACCTTTCATATTAAATCACTAATTAGAGTGATAATATTAAACCTTAATAATCGTTAATTAGGACGATTAATTTTCTCATTTAATCACTAATTAGAGTGATTATCTTAAACCTTAATGATAGTTAATTAGGGCGATTATTTTTCTCATTTAATCACTAATTAGAGTGATTATCTTAAACCTTGAATAATCACTAATTAAGGTGATTATTTCCTCCATTTTTAATCATTAATTGAGGTGGTTATCTTAGTCCTTCATATTTAATCACTAATCCAAGTGATTACCTTAATCTCATTTCAATCACTAATTGGAGTGATTACATTATTCCTAATAGATTTGTTTAATTCTAAAGGTGAGTTATTCATAATCTGTTTCCTTTTCTTCTCCCAATGGAATTGGCTATTTAGGGTGAGACATTAGATCGAACTACGATGGTTTTGATCCATGAGTGGATTCCAATCCCGCAATGATTGGTACGTAGTGCACCTTCAGTGCTCAAACCTGCCATGTACAAATGATATTGATCCTAAATAGAAATGGTTGATGTGTATATGTGCAAATTATGTGATTTTCTTTCTTTTGAATAGCCATGATTACTTTAAAATGGAAAATAACACATTTAGTAAGAGTCCGTTTTGTAGAACGGAAGAGGAGACGAGTTCCAGACGTTCGCACCTCTTAACCTAAACCCCGAACTCTATCTCATGGTATGAAAGACCAATTTTGAAAAAAGCCTTATCCATATGAAGTCATCACCGTTTTAAATGATATTTCTTGAAATTGATTTTAAAATGATTTATTAAATAAATCTGTCCCTATTCGGATATAAATAGGGTGGTGACTTCCATGTTTTCTAAAACTCATAGTCCAACGAGTGACTTTCGTGGGATTCAGACCGTTAATTAAGACAGTAAAATATCGGATACCACAGGCTGTCGACTTCACTATGGACTATACTTCCACTTGAAGTATATGAGGTTTAAACCTGAACAATGCGTTATTTTCCATATGTATATATAATAAAAAGGTTAATCATGGCTATTCACAATTTAATTTTTGTATATAACATGCTTATGTGAAAATTGCGTGTGCTTGGTAGTTTATCGATCCATACACGTGCACTCTTTTTAACCATTTTTTTATTAAGTCTGATACCTCTGTCTATTGGCAAGCGTCAGAATTTTAGAATGACAAATTAATGAATTAAGGGAGTAAAACCTGCATCCGCGAGCTATTGCGACCGGCTCTGTTAGGAGCGTCCACCCTCGATGGACACAATGGAAGTGACTCGAGGCCACTTTAACATAATTTATCCTTAAATAAATCACCTTTGAGTTGACTTTTAGGACACAAGTATTAATGCACAAATGTCCTTTATTTATTTCAGTAATTGAATAATGTGGAAATTTTCAAAAATTCCTCAGTCCGTTTTCAGTCGGTCAATATTTCAATAATCATTAGCTATAGCTGAATTGCTACCGAAAATGATTATTGAAATATTAAGAGTATTCTTGTTTATTTATCACAAGTGTCATTTTAAAAAAAGTGTGTGCTCACCCTTTTTTTTAAAAAAAAAAACTCACATTTACTTCATAATTCTTTTCATTCAAATTTGTTTTTCCAAAAAAAAACAATTTGATTTTTAAAAAAAAAAATCCTGTTTTGAAAATAGAACCCCAAAAACAAAGAAAAAATGAAGAATGAAAAAGAGTCATAATCACGAGTTCAAAATGTGTCATGTTAGGAATTAGAATGTAATAAAAACATATAGTCTAAAACACGAGAAGTCTAGTCTAAAAAAATTATATCAAAAGCGATAATTGTTTTAAAAAAAAAAAAAAAAGGAAATTTTTTTTTGTCAAAAAGGATAATTGTTTTCGAAAAAAAAAGAAAGGAAAATTCTTCCTTTTCCTGCTAAAAAACATATATATAGAAAATTTATTATTCTATTACTAACATTGTTAGTGTGTACATTTCAGGTACTTCACATTAGTCTAATCCTAAGAGGTGGAACAGACGTATTCAAACAGAAGAATTCATGGCCTGGCGCCTAGCAAACTGAATTCGGAAAAAGGTTGAGAAGAACCCGAGTACTTCACATTAGTTTAATCCTAAGAGGTGGAACAGACGTCTTTAGACAGGAGAACACATGGCATGGCCCCCAGCAGACTGAATTCTGAAAAAAGTTTGAGAAGTACCTGAATCAGTTATTGCTTTTATATATTGTACTTTGTAGGTAGAGCTACGTGCCGCTTGATCCCCTTAAAAAAAATTCTAATGATGTAATGCATCTATCTTAATTTCTTTACAATGTAATGTACTAAAAGGGGTACGTATGTAACTCATTTTCTGAGTGTAGCTGTAAAAAAAAAATAAAGAAAAAAATTATGTGAAATTTCATTTTTAATATATTAGAACTACGTTGGGCCAGATTCTCTATTAAAAAAAAATCATCACAAGAAAAATTTCTTCCTTAAATCCAAATCCACTTATGCAGATCACCAGATCTGGGGCATTATAATTTGCCAAAATGAGGACACAGGCCTCGTTATCCCTCTTTTCTTTTATTTTTGTAACAGCAGGAAATGGAAGGATATCACCAAACTGATTTTGAAAAATGTTTGTGTATTATCCCGGAAAAATACGAGTCTAAATAAGTGGAAGTTTAAAATGTAAATAAAAAGGTCCATGTCTAAAAAAGATAATAACAAGTCAAAAAATGTAATGAAAAATCCACAACAAATGATAAAGACAAGGTTTCACACCTTTTAGTAAATGATAACCGAAATTGGGGTTCAAAGCAAAAATATAATTTTCAAAGATGTCATTTCTTTCATTCCCTGCATAAAAAAAAAAGGAAAAGAAAAGAAGAAAAAAAGTCTGGACAAATTTTTGTGCTAACCTTTTCATCTCATTTCACATGAACTCTGCCTGGGCCCGCTCAGGATCTAGGCTGATTCGCCGAAGTTCTGACCATAGTGAATGTTCTCTGTCAGTAATACTGTCATCCTTGTCTACACCATCTGTATTATCTGCTACGCGTCTCATCAACATGTCTGAAATTCCGAACAACGGGCACCAACAAAAATCTACCCCTCCACCTGATCCAATGACTGAGCTCCGAGGAATGGTCCAGGCCATGCTTGACCAACATGATAATATTGAACAAACTGTGTTGGGCATAATGCGCCACAGCGCCCAGATGCCTCCTTCTCCTCCTCCGGAGTCGGAAATATCTTCACCTTTTCACCTTGAGTCTATGAACAATGAGAGAGAAATTCCCACTAAGCTCGAGGAAGAAGTAGTTAAGCTTAAGGAAGTCTTAAAAGGCATGACGAAGGTTGAACCATGGATGGACATTCATGGGTCAACACTTTTCCCAAAGGCGCGATTACCTCATGGTTTCAAGATGCCTAATCTGACAAAGTTTAATGGGACTGGTAGCCCCACCAACTTCTTGAAATTGTATGTAGGGGCAATGAGTCCATGGGGAGTGGAATGATCTTTGATGGCTCAACTATTTCAACAGTATTTAGATGGTGTTGTAGCACATTGGTTTCTCAACTTTGAAAACACAAACAAATCCACTTGGACTGACATAGTCAGAGAGTTCTCAAACTAGTACAAATATAATGAAGAAATTGGTGTTATTAGAAGGGATCTGGAGACTACTTCTCAAAACCTTAATGAGACATTTTCTTCATTCATCACTCGCTGGAGAAACAAGGCTTCCAAAATGATGAGTAGGCCTAATGAGGAGGAACAGCTGCAAATGGTTGTGAAGAACCTTCTTCCTGTCTATCAGAAGCATATGGCCTACCAATATTTCCCGACTTTCAAAGCTTTGATTGCTACGGGAACTTTAGTTGAGGATGTTGTGAAAAGGGGGGACATCAAGAAAGATGAACCTACTGGTGGCACTACTTATAATGCAAAGTTTGAAAATAACAAAAGAACCCCAAACAATGATTCAGTAGTTCCTAAGACCACTAATGCAATCCATGCCATTGGCGCATCTTCTGCATTCCAGTTGTGACCACAAGTGAACTTTACTCCTTTGAACATGACTTATTCCCATGCTCTCTCCAAGCTAAAGAATGCTAATCTCATTCAACCCTTGAATCCACGTCCACCACCTAAAAATCCTTACCCTGGTTATGAACCAAACCAAAACTGTGAGTATCACCAAAGTCCGAGGCATAATACTGAAAGCTGCACGGCTCTAAAGCATCAAATTCAAAACCTTGTGGATGATGGAAAGCTCTCTTTAGGATCCACTTCCAATAAACCAAACGACTCTCAGCCCAATATCACAAAAAACCCCTTCCTAATCATAAGCCTTCATTTGCCATTAATGTCATCTCTGCTGCTTCAGATAGATGCGATCCAATTCAGTTAATCCGCAAGACAGTTCCTCAAATGTATGAAATGCCAATAACCACAGGTTACAAGTGCCTGGTCTATGACTATTCCACTCAAGAAAAGGTCAAAATGATGCCTTGTAAAGACTCCAGTTTCACTCTCAATAAGGATCGATTCTCTGGCATGTGTGGAACCTTGGATTATGATGGTGCCTTCTTCATTTTGGACTCTGATGAAGATGCCTCTTCGGTCTTGACAATTGTGGAGAAAAACACTGGAGGACATTCCACCACTCCAAATACATACCGGTGCCCCATCTGCCTCGATGATCTTAGTGATGAGGAGTACGTGGATATATTTCATTTGACTAGAGCAGGTCGCCATTTTAAACCATCCCCTTTGGAGGCATTGAGAAGGAAGGAAAAGGGCAAGGAGCCAATGACAGAGGATATTAATAAAGAAGATGATGCTATTAAGCGCATGAAAGAAGTAAATGCTAATGTTTCCATCTGGAAGTTGTTAATGCATTCCTAACCTCATAGGCCGTCGGTCTAAAGAATCTTAATGAAGCCTCGGTAAGCTCTTCCATAACACCTGACTAAATGGTGGGGCTCATTCATGGTGTAGATCGAACTCTCATGTTCACAGACAATGATCTCCCTGACAATACTAACCACAACAATTCGTTGCACATCACTATACGTTGTAATGAATGGGAGATACCCAGAGTATTGATCGACAATGGCTCCGCAATCAACGTTTGCCCTCTACGTGTGCTAACGAGACTTTGATATTCAAAAGAAAATCTAGTACCATCCAACCAGGTGGTCAGAGCATATGATAATGCCAAGAGGGAAGTATTGGGTTTAATCAGCCTCCTTATTGAATGTGGTCCCGTGGCAAGGAAGGTGGAATTCATGGTCATTAACATTCAAGCATGTTTCAACCTTTTATTAGGAAGACTGTGGCTGCATGAAAATAGAGCAGTAGCTTGTACTCTACATCAGAAGGTAAAGCTTCTCACTGATCAGGGTGCTGTGACTATTTCTGGTGATCCATAAATTATGACCATCTCCAACACCGAAAAATCGGTATTGTATCTGAACGAAGTAGAGGGCACTAGGTTGGATGGTTACACTATCCACTGTATTCTAGCAGCACCTGAAAATTCATGGATGAATGAGGTCCCAGCTGCCACACCAGATGTAAGTGCTGAAGAAACATAACCAGATTATAGTGAGGATGACGAGGAAGAAGTGGGAGCTCCAAGCATTGACACTCATGATACGTCAATTGAAGCACCGGAGGCATCCTGTGTCGGCAATCCTCAAGATGATGATAATGACTCAAAGAAGAGATCTAGGACTGATGATTTTGACCTGGACTTTAATGTAGTAGGTCCTATCCGAAAAGTTCACACTGAATCACTGATTCTCTTTTAGGATATCAACACGAGGATCATTATCGTGACTTACCACAGTTTCGCAAATTTGATACTTAGTTGGGTTTGTGAATGCCTTGCACCCATGGGGCATACCAGAGGAAGATTACCCCATGGTGTTTGACTTGAGTTTAGAAGGACCAGCTTTGGACTGGTACTACTCTTTGGATTATGCGGATAAAGCTAGTTGGGAAAATGCTAGCCAGGCCTTTGTAATTGGGCTCTCGAGCATAAACAGACTGATGTCAATAAGTTCAAGATAGTCACCTTGTGTCAAGCCGGCTTGGAAACTTATCGCACTTTTGTTCAAGATGCGCTTACATTCGCGCTCAGCTTCATGTCCCTAATACTGATCGGGAATTCATGCTTATATTACTACGGAACCTAAACGATTTCTACTATCATCACATGGTTGCCATTAAGTACACTGGCGTCTGGCCTAAGCCACATGGAGCAGCATGGCTTCGACATCGATACTCAGAAATTGCAATAAAAACGACCCCGAGAAAGTCTTGAAAGTCCCAATGCAAATCCAAGGGTTTATGCTAAGATGGATGAACCATTGAGTATGGTGTATGATCGTCTTCGGAGGCAAGGTATACTTCAAATCCCACCGCATGTGCACTGTTTACCCCTTCCTGTAACAGACACGAGCAAACTCTGCGCTTATTGTCGTCAGATTGGGCATAAAACTGATCGATGCCATAACCTTTACTACAAAGTGCAAAGCCTGATTGATCGGGGTATCATTAGTCCAACCCACAAAGAAGTATCTACAAGGAAGGTGCTGTCACATCCACGACCACAATCCCAAGTCGATATCTTTCGCAAACTGGTTGAGCAAGGTCAGATTCATCCACTTTCCAGACACCCTGGGGCAGGTTCTGTAGGGTCAAATCTCCACAAGTACTGCCAATATCATCAGTTGCATGGTCACGACACAAACCAATTTCACGCTCTCAGCTATCGCATTAAGTAGATCACCAACATAGCTCTTGTCTACCGCAAAGCTACTTGATCATCTCACAGAAAGGAAAAATCATCGGTAAAAGTCCTGTAGGGGGTTAGCCTATCGAAAAAAGAAAAAGGAAAAAAATCTTTCAGCTTGTTAGTATCAGATAACTACATGCTAGGGGTGTTCAAGAAAACCCGACCCGGTAAACCCGACCCGAAAACCCGTTGACCCGCACAAATAAAACCGGGTCAAAATCTGTTTTTTTTTTTATTTTTATCGGGCCGGGTACCCAACCCGATAAAAAAGAACAAAACCCGGCTCGGGTAATGGGCCGTGTAAGGGATGCTGTCGGGTACCCGGTACCCGGTTATTGATTTTTTTAAGAACTTTTTCGTCTGTTTTAAACTTTCTGTTTCAAACTTTGGCTGTAATTTAGGCTTACAACTTAATCCCCTTCTCTTCTCAGTCAGTCACTTCCCCTCAAAGTCAAAAAGTCCCCTGACTCCCTCAATTCCTTCACTGTACCATCAATTAAAACCCACAAAATTTCCAACCCAGTTGAGAATTTTTCATGTTGCAATCTTCAATTACCCTTCAATTTAAGGCTTTAAACTACAAATAAATGCAATATCTTCCCTCAATCTTCAATGGCAGGAAAAAAGGAGTCCTCACTATTCAGTATTTACAAAGAACACTAAGCCGACCCACCTCGCCTCACGTCCTCTCTCTCTCGTCCAGCAGCGGGGCAGCATTCAACAAGAATTAGAGTGCGGCAGCACGCACTAGTCACCACCATCGTCGAGGTGTCGACTACAAGTCTACAACCACCGCGCACGACGCACACATCTGTATTTAATCCCCCCCTCCCTTTTTTTCATTTTATTTTTGTGAAATTTATAAGCTTACTTATTGGGTTGTGACTTGTGACGAAGTTGTGATGAAGTTAAACAAAGCTTACAGTAGCTTGCTCTAGTTCACAAGTATCGAATCGGGTACCCTGTGACCCGACCCGAAAAAACGGGTACCCGCAAACCGGGGACCCGGTTTTTCCGGGCCGGGTCATGGGCCGCATCTTCAAGTACCCACATATTAGGGTACCCGCAAATCCGGGTACCCGAAAAACCGGGTACCCGGTTATGAACACCCCTACTACATGCAGCTTGAATCCCCATTATCACGTACACTTGCACTGTGAGATCACTCCACCTATGTAACACCTGGGGTACGTAGTTAGCTCAATATGAGTGCAACTGCTTTATTAAATAAAAAACTATAGTTCTTTCTAAAATAATGAACTACGCTGAGTCTGATTCCCCATAAAATGCACCTGGAGCAATGGGGATATGTAGGCAGCCTTCGGGTTCAACTCAAATGTATTAACCATTGTATTTCAGGCAATGTGGTATGAGCTCGAGATGCCAGTCATCACAGGAGCAATTTCAGAATGCTGAATTGACACATCAATGGGGATACATGCCCTAATCTCTATATTTTTTTTTTATCTTTGTTCAATATTAAGGCAGGGAATGGAAGAATGAAAAAAACATTTGTTTTCAACCCCAATGACAGTAAAATCATTCAAGAGAGTCAAAATAAAAAAAATAAAAAAAAAAACCAAAATTGTAAAGGTGGACCATTCTAGTCAAAATATGGCGAAATCGTTTTCGAAAAGTTTCTTTATTCTGCAATATGTAGCCTTTTTTTCTTTTCTTTTAATTATTTTTTCTCTACCTTTAGGTCCCAAAAAAAAGAAGAAATTTGTCCCTTCTCTAAGGATGACCAATTACCATCAGAAAACAAGCACCTCAGCCATATCCACAAATGCGGTCAAAGAGCCTGTAGGGATTGCCATGCAATCTCTGTCTAAAGGATTTCAAATCATGATGAGATGGGTTATACTCAAGGAACCGGATTAGGGCGTGATGGTAGAGGGATAAAGCACCCAATCCCCATAGTAGACAAGCAAAATTGACATGGATTAGGATTGGATCCGGGCAGCACTTCTCACAACATCAAAAAACCTTCTTTAACCCTCAACGGCCAGTTCATTCTGCAAGGAGATACTGAGTTGTACTATGAATTTCCAAAACCTTGGCTTAGTAGGAAGGAACAGAAGATTTTACTAGGATTGGAGATATTCTCCAATGAGGCTAGAAATTTAGACTTAATCAAAAGTTGGTTTGTCCGAGAACAAAAAATAAAAAAGGAAAATGATTGGGTGGATAATCTGGAACATGGAGTCCTTAAGAAACTTGTCACTTCTGAGTCCTCTTAGGAAAAGGATTTTGAAACGGTGTCATTGATGATACCTTTTTGCAAAAGCATTGAACATAAGTGGAGTATTGAGTATCAGGCAAAAGACGGGCTTATAGAATTTAAATGTTTTTAGGAAACCATCATCCACATCCATCTCATGAAAATACCTTTTCACCCCTTTCAGATGGATATCATACTGATAGTTCATCTTCCAGCCAATCTGCCTTGCATACCCAGTCAGAAGACTTTGATAGTGAGGAAATTGAATGTCAACCTTTATCTAAGTACATTAGCATGCAAGATGTTATTTCTGACAGTGAATTTAATAATGATGAATCACTTGATACAACTGAAATTTGTATAAAACCCATGGAAGAGTCCATTCTAATCAATATTGGTACAGAAAATGCTGTAAAAGAAGTCAAAATAGGTTCATCCATCTCCCTAATTGAACAGTCTGTGTTTATTGCATTGCTAAAAGAGTATGTAGATGTGTTTGCATGGTCTTATGCTGATATGCCTGGTGTTAATAGAGAAACTGCGGAACATCACACTCTGTTACATCCTGAAAGCAAGCCTATGCAGCAAAAGCTCTGCCGAATGAAACCAGAGATTAGTCTGAAAGTGAAAGAAGAAATCCAGAAACAACTTGATGTCAAATTCAACCAAGCTGTAAAGCATCCGAGTCGGCTCGCCAATATAGTAGTCATACCTAAAAAGGGCAAGAGAGTTCGGGTATGCATTGATTTTTGAGATTTGAATGCTGCAGCACCAAAAGATTGCTTTCCTCTACCCCACATTGATGTTCTCGTGGATAGTACGGCCGGTCATGCAATGTTTTCCTTTATGGATGGATTCTCAGGGTATAATCAAATACTCATGGCTCAAGAAATGACAAAGACATCTTTCATCACTCCGTGTGGCACTTTATGTTACCGAGTTATGCCTTTTGGTCTAAAGAATGCCGGAGCCATATATCAAAGGCCTGCAATCACTATCCTTCATGACCTCATCCACGACATTGTGGAGGTCTATGTAGATGACATGATAATGAAAAGTGAATATCGTGAGGGGCATATTCCTGCACTAAGGTCCTTCCTTGAAAGAATCAGGAAGTACAATGTAAGGTTAAACCCTCAAAAGTGTGTGTTTGGCGTCACTTCAGGGAAGTTGTTGGGATTCATTTTTGGTCAAGACGGCATCAAAGTGGACTCTGAAAAGGTGAAGGCCATTCAAGAATTGCTTCCTCCAAAAACAAAGAAAGAAGTAAGAGGTTTCTCGGCAGAATTCAATATATCAGCAGGTTCATCTCACAACTCACTATGAGATGCGAACTTATATTTAAGCTGCTCAGAAAAGGGGCATCCCATGAGTGGAACGAGGAATGTCAGGAAGATTTTGATTCCATGAAAGAGTATCTTTCAAATCCACCTGTTCTAATGCCGCCTAGACCAAGAGAACCCTTGATTTTGTACCTCACTATCACTGGAACGGCTATGGGTGCTCTCTTAGCCCAATATCAAGATGGAACAAAGAAGGAAGTTGCCATATACTATCTCAGCAAGAAATTCCTAGAGTATGAGACACGATATACCCCATTGGAAACATCATGTGTTTCCTTGGTCTATGCCACGAAGAAGTTGAGGCATCACCTTCAAGCTCATACCACCTATCTGATCTCAAGACTTGATCCAATCAAGTATCTATTTGAGGAACCCATTCTTAGTGAAGGATTGGTGAGATGGCATGTTATGCTTTATGAGTTTGATATTCAATGTGTCAGCAATAAATATGTTAAAGGACATGAGTATGATGCTGCATTTCCTGATGAGTACTTATTATTCATTGACAATCCACAATGGTGCATGTATTTTGATGGAGCTTCTAATAGAAGAGGTAATGGAGCACTGGTTTTGTTAATAGATCCTGATGGAGTCCATATTCCATTTTGCTGTCAAGTAGGATTTCCCAACAACAAACAATACAGCTGAGTATGAAGCCTACATATATGGAGTAAAGGTCACCTTGGTACCAGGGGCAAGACATCTCACTGTATATGGATATTCTAATCTCATCATCTCTCAAACAATAGGAATTTGGAGGGTTAGAGATGAGAGACTTCAGCTCTACACAGAGTACCTTCAAGAGTTAATCCCTTATTTTGATGACATCAGCTTCAAACATCTTTCTCGAGCACAAAATAGTTGCATTGATGCTTTAGTCAATCTCGCTGTTAATTTAACATGGGAAAATGGTACAAAGATCCAGTCAGTTTTAATTGAAGAAAGGAAGGGACCTACAGTGACAGTGGCACAAATTGTCTCCACATTGGCTCAACAAGATGATGATGATGTCTGGCATAAGGATATCAAGAATTTTCTGGAAACTATGCAATATCCAGAGGGAAGTGGCAAGAAGGACCGCATAGCTATCAGAAGGCTAGCTGCTCATTTTCTCAATTTAAAAGGCAGACTATATCACAAAGGGTTTGATGGTACTCTGCAACTCTGCTTGAATGACAGCGAAAAGCAAGCCATCATGGAAGAAGTTCATGAAGGAGAATGTGGACCCCATATGAACGGAAGAATGCTGGCTCGTAAAATTTTGCGAGCAGGTTTCTATTGGAGTACTCTAGAAGATAATTGCATCAGATTTGTCCGCGCCTGCAAGGAATGTCAGATATTTGCTAACCTCAATCATATGCCACCTGTGTCACTACATAATATGACTTCTCCTTGGCCATTTTTGAGTTGGGGCATAGACATAATCGGACAAATTCATCCTAAGGCTTCAAATGGGCATCAGTATATTCTTGTAGCGATTGATTACTTTTCGAAGTGGGTTGAAGCTACATTATTTTCAAAGCTAGGGGCAAAGCAAGTCTCGAAATTTGTGATTAACAACATTATCTGTCGATATGGCATACTTTTTGAAATCGTCTCTGATAATGGATCACAATTTGAGGGTCATCTGAAGACAACTCTCGCAAAATATGCAATCAAGCATCATCAGTCCTCACCTTATCATCCCCAAAAAAATGGAGCGGTGGAAGCAGCCAATAAAACAATCAAGAATATTGTTGCCAAGATGACTGAAAAACTTAGGGAATGGCAAGACAAACTCCCATATGCCCTTTGGAGATATAGGATATCAATTAGGACTCCAACAGGAACAACCCTGTATTCTTTGGTTTATGGGATGGAACTAGTCCTACCGGTTGAGGTGGATATACAATCTCTCAGGGTCATAACAGAAAGTGAAATCTCATAAGACCAATGGTATAAAACTCGTTATGATGAGCTTGCATTTGCAGATGAGCGCCGACTACAAGCATTGCACCACATTCAACTCTATCAACGGAGAATTGCTCGTGCATTTAACAAAAAGGTTCGAGATAGAGACATTCAAGAAGGTGATCTCGTCCTACAAGAAAATAGAGCTCTGTTGCATGATCCTCGGGGAAAATCCAAGCCTAAATGGTCGGGGACATTCCTAGTCGAGCAAGTCACCACGACTGGAGCAGTAAAGCTAATGGATTTTGATGGGAATGAATTCACCCATTTCACTAATCTTGATCAATTGAAGAAATATTACGCTTAGGCATCAAAGTAATTGCACTTGTCATGGCCAAGTAAACAAGCAATTTGTGGATTTTGTATCCTATCTGGTTATTCTTAATAAACATGCCATGTGTTTCTAGATATTCATATAATGTATACAAAAAAAAACGAAAAAAATGAGAAAAAAAAAGAGAAAAAGAAAAATGATGAAACATGCAAGGATGTTTGTATTTTTTAAGGTTTATATGCTATGCTTTTATGTGTCATATGATTGATTAATTATGATTTGCATGTCATATTTAATGTTAAAGTGTGCATGTGCGTAGAATTATGTTCACATTGAATTTCTCACAAGCAGGTAATTCTCACAAACATATCTTTTTTATTCATCCCAACTGGGGTACTTCATTTCATACATAGAAGACATAAAGCCTTCATTTCCTATAAAGTCAAAAGAAAAAAAACAGAAAATAAAAAAAAGAAACTAAAATAAAAAAGAAAAAACAACATGGAAAAAAACAACATGATATTTCTCTCAAACCCTTCTCCTTTTCATGGTAGGCCCGTCTGAATCATTGTCTTAACCAATATCCGCCAGAAGCCATTAAAGGCCATCTTCATCAATCAGTGGCAAGTGAGGTTCAGGTAGCGCTGATATAATTTTAGCTCCCTGCCATATAGTAGGCATTCTCTGAATACCACTCATATCAGCATCATAAGTGGTACAAGGTGGAAGAACGTGGAGGGCATGAATGTGATGTTGCCTCCAACCAATTTTCCTTAGACACCTCCATGGAAGGTAGAAAGTTACCTGGCAAAGCCCTGGTAGTTGTACACCTCTATGACCAGAATTGCAATATACAATTGCACTAATGCCAAGGTGGTTTGTGACCCACTCTATGTCTTGATGTAGAAAAAAATCTTCCCACCCACCATTTTTGCTAAGTTAATAGAAGGAAGGAAGAAGACTTCTCTCCCCGACATGATTAGTTTTGTAATTAAAACTCTTGTGGGGTTTCATGAGAGAAATTTTTTCCAAGAACCATAAGTGAAGGGCTAATGGACATCCCTTCACAAAACTTTGGGGTTTTCTTTTGAGTTCATCTAAGCCAAGACACATTTCCCCCAAAATAAGTGGTCCAAGACGACCCCCACTAACAATTTGAGGAATAAGTGAAAGACACCGAACATGGCATGTGTTTAAAGACCATTTAGTGAGGGTACTTCCCAAAATCATAAGAATGCAAGCATTTTCTCTAACAATCCTATAGTTGACATTATTAGAGAATTGCCAAGTGCCGAATTGAAAAGTCAACAATAAGTTGAGAAGAAATTCCTCACCATATTGTAGGTAGTTGCCATGAAGATTTTCGGGAAGATATAAAATTGTTGATAAATCTCCCGAGATCCTTGTAGGAGATCTAGGTGTAATAACTGGACCATTGGATGGTAAGCCTAGCAAACCCTCGACCTCTTTAACAAGAGGCACAATCTCCCGGTCTCCAAAGCGGAAGACATGACGAGTTTCATCCCAAAATTTGGAAGCAGCATGAATCATATCATAACAGATGGAAAGAGAGAGCAAAGGCACAAGAGCCTTAGTGAAGCGGGAAGAAGAAAAAGATTGCGTTGGTTGCTCCAAATTCTTTGTGACCCCCAAGAGTTGTTTTTTCTCCCGACTCCCCATTTCATTAGCTTCTTCATAAGTAGGATCCATTTTTGTGAAAGAAGAAAAATTAGAGAAAAGATTGGAGTAGTGGAAGTAGTGCATTTAGAAATGAAGAACCATGCCCCTTTTATAGATAGAAAAGATGATCATCCATGATTCATGCCATGGATAATAAGTTTGAGTATTGTTCATAGGATAATAAGGAACATCTTTCACCATGGCTAATGACTAAGCGTTTGTGGTATGGCAATTTTTGCTAAAGCCGAACATAAAAAAATAAAAAAAACTGTGTCAATGATGAATCAAGAACGTTGATACAATCCCTTTTCCTAATGATCATCTAAAATAATGACCTTGATCAATCTATTTTATATAGTTATCATCATTTTCCGATAAATAAAATAAGCATTATGCATGAAAAAAATTTCTGAAGAATTTCAAAAAAAACAGATAAGAATTTTGCCATATGATGTTTGGTCCACCATAGTTTATCTAGAGGGTAATAACCTTTGGTTAATCCTTTTAGGTGACATGATTTAACAATGCATCATTTTTTGGTGACATGACCTGACAGTCACTTAATTTAAGGTGACATGATAACACATGGAGTCATAAAAAGTTGTTATTCATCACCCGAAAAAAAGGTTTTCATAAAAAAATTCAAGACAAGTTGTGCATAAACATCTCCATTAAAAAAGAAAATGTGATGCTGTAATTATAATCAGTTTTAATGTCGTACTTCATTTTATTTTCCGTCTGTATTATCAAGATATTTTGTAGGATTTAATATTTTTCCTATGAAGTGCAAAATGTTTCCAACAACTAGGCTTTAGAATTTAAAAAGAAAATTATACAAAAAAAATCATACAACTTTGTTGTGCAAAACTGATTGTGTCTAGTACCACCTAAGCTTGTTCTGTCAATAAAGTTCAAAATAAAAATCATTTAGACAAAACTAATAACATCAAGTTTAAAGAAAACATCAGTGGCTTTCCAAAACATAAAAATAATGTTCATATGAATTTTATACAATTTTATATCATTTTTACAAAAACGCTCATGTAAATCCCCAAATTCCATAACACTGATTTTCCCTTCAATTAATAAAATAAATAAAAAATAGTCTTAAAAATGTTCAATTCATGTGACAATTTCTATTCTAGTCTTTCAAAGTGTCTAGAATGTTCATACCAAAATTCACTACAAAATAAGTTCAATAAGTTGGATTTTAAAGAACAAATTGAATAAATGTCCTGTTTTTACTAGTTTTGACATAAAATTAACTATAATTCGATTTTTCACTAAACGCTTTTGAAATTTTTACAGAACATAAAGAACTCACTGACCTATCCATAGATGTATCACATACTCAATTTAACGCTTCCTACAAAAAGTTTATGATTTTTGCAAATCAGTACAAGAACAAAAGTGCAATCTGGAAAATGAAATAAAGTGATTAACTCAACTTTAATAAAAAAAAATTGTTATCTTGATACGAAAATGTTAATTAAAAGTCATTAAATTTTAAGTTTCTCTTAAAATGACTCATTTTATCATGTAAATAAAAATCAATAAAAATTGTCATAAAAAATCAAAATCTAAGAGGTTAATTAATCTCTAATTTTTCACAAATTTACAAATAAACATAAATTTCAAATCCCATTCAAGGAGTTGAAGATCAAGAATGAAGATTTGTATAGATCATAGATTTTATGCATTTTTATTGTAATAATAATTTCTTTGTAAATAGTTATTACATCACTAATTAATGAAAAAACATGAAGATGTTTATGCATAATTTTCATAAATAATTCCACAATCCTTTTAAATAAGTTGAGAAACCAATGTTACAAATGATGCATGTTGGGCCCAATTTGTCATAGTATATGAATTAAATGACTCAATCTCAATTAAGTGGAAACATTGCAAATCTAACTAAGTTAAATTGTATGATGATCCATCTTACATTTTAAAATTTGTTCTCCATCTTCAAATGGATTAATCATAAAATTTGACATAATTAGATTGGTAATTATGATCTCCGAATTGATTTTAGGCCGTTTCACGTGTCTCATTTTAAAATGACCAAATTCCAATTAGCCAAACACAATCTCCAAATTTGATTTCAAATTGATCATTTCTGTCTAAATGACTTAATAATCTTCAATTAAGATTATTTCTCAAAAGCCTTCAATTAGGAAGCAAACCTCTTCTTCTAAGACCTCTTAAAAATCATAAATGTGATCACTAAATAAGGTGGTTATCTCAATCCAGATTTATCACTAATTAGGGCGATTGATTCAAACTTTTTATTTAATCACTAATTAGGGTGATTATCTCCAATCATTAGTTAATCGCTAATTAGGGCAATTAACTCAAACTCTTCATTTAATCACTAACTAGGGTGATTATCTTAAACCTTGAATAATCACTAATTAGGATGATTATTTCCTAACCTTTATTTTAATCGCTAATTAAGGTGATTAATTTAACCTTTCATATTTAATCACTAATTAGAGTGATTATCTTAAACCTTAATAATCGTTAATTAGGACGTTTATTTTTTCATTTAATCACTAATTAGAGTAATTATCTTAAACCTTAATGATCGTTAATTAGGGCGATTATTTTTCTCATTTAATCACTAATTAGAGTGATTATCTTAAACCTTGAATAATCACTAATTAAGGTGATTATTTCCTCCATTTTTAATCACTAAATGAGGTGGTTATCTTAATCCTTCATATTTAATCTCTAATAAAGTGATTACCTTAATCTCATTTCAATCACTAATTGGAGTGATTACATTAGTCCTAATAGATTTGTTTAATTCTAAAGGTGAGTTATTCATAATCTGTTTCCTTTTCTTCCCCCAATGGAATTGGCCATTTAGGGTGAGACATAAGATCAAACTACGATGGTTTTGATCCATAAGTGGATTCCAATCCCGCAATGATTGGTACGTAGTGCAACTTCAGTGCTCAAACCTACCATGTACAAATGATATATTGGTCCTAAATAAAAATGGTTGATGTGTATATGTGCAAATTATGTGATTTTCTTTCTTTTGAATAGCCATGATTACTTTAAAATGGAAAATAACGCATTTAGTAAGAGCCCGTTCTGTAGAAAGGAAGAGGAGACGAGTTCCAGACGTTCGCACCTCTTAACCTAAACCCCAAACCATATCTTATGGTATGAAAGACCAATTTTCATAAAAGCCTTATCCATATGAAGTCATCATCGTTTTAAATGATATTTCTTCAAATTAATTTTAAAATAATTTATTAAATAAATCTGTCCCTATTAAGATATTAATAGGGTGACGATTTCCAAGTTTTCTAAAACTCATAGTCCAATGAGAGACTTTCGTGGGATTCAAACCGTTAATTAAAACAGTAAAAAATCGGATACCACAGGCGCGGGTTGCCTCCTGAGTAGCGCTAAGTTTAAAAGTCGTTAGCTCGACCTTTTGCTCATCAAAATCACTCATAGACCGGGTCCTCCAACTCTAGGTCCTCGGCCCCATCTGGTGCAAAACCTCCATGGTAGGGCTTCAGACGTTGCCCATTCACTTTGAAAACTTTGGAGGTCTCCTCACTTTGAATTTCTACCGCACCATGAGGGAATACCTTCACTACCACGAACGGACCAAGCCATCGAGAACGTAACTTTCCAGGAAATAAATGAAGGCATGATTGATAGAGTAGGACACGTCCAATCACAAACTACTTCCGAATAATTAACTTATCATGCCATGCCTTTGGTTTTGCTTTATAAATCTTGACATTCTCATATGACTCATTCCTTATCTCCTCAAGCTCTTGTAGCTGCAACTTCCGATACGACCGGCTCCATCCATATTCATGTTGAAATTATTCACTGCCCAATATGCCTTATGTTCTAACTCTACGGGCAAATGACAAGGTTTTCCAAACACCAACCGATATGGAGACATACCAATGGGTTTAAGTCGTCCTATATGCCCACAAAGCATCGTCTAACTGCTTACTCCAATCCTTCCTATTAGGATTCACAGGTTTTCTCAAGGATGGATTTGATTTCTCTATTGGATACCTCGGCTTGACCATTGGTTTGTAGGTGGTAGGCAGTGGACGTTTTGTGGGTGACTTGATATTTCCTTAACAACGCTCCCACTTTCCTATTACGGAATTGAGTGCCCTTATCACTATTTAAAGCTCTTGGGGTGTCGAACCTGTAAAATATGTTAGTTTTCACAAAATCTACGAATACTTGCGAGTCATCAGTTCTAGTGGCTTTTGCTTCCACCCACTTACAGACATAATCAACAAGAAGTAGGATGTAAGTGAAACCAAAAGAATTGGGGAATGGTCCCATGAAGTCTTTGCCCCATACTATCAAAAATTTCAACATATAGCATAAAATTTTGGGGCATTTCATTCTTCTGAGATATGTTCCCGACTCTTTGGCACTTATCACAAGATTTACAGAATTGAAAACTATCTTTACTCAAACTAGGCCAAAAGAATGCACAATCCAAAACTTTTCTAGCAGTTCTTCACTACTATAGAATTCACGATTTGCGTCTGATTATTTGCGTCGCATAGGAGACCAACTGACGCAAATGACTTATGTGCGTCGGATCCTACAGAAACTCCGACGCACATAGCCTAGCAAAATTATATAAACATGTTTTGCGTTGCACGTACACCGGAAAACGACGCAACTGGGGCCACTATGTGCGTCGGATAAGAATTTCGTATGACGCAAATAAGTCATCTGCGTGGGACCGCAAAACCTTCCGACGCAGATGACGTATAATATTTTTGCATGCATGTCATCTGCGTCGGACCACAGCACCATCCGACGCAGATGACCCATAATGCCCAGCCAGTTAATAGTAGTCATCTGCGTCGGACCATAGCCCCATCCGACGCAGATGACTCTCATGCTGCCCAGCCAATTTAGAAACTTAGTCATCTGCATCGGACCTTAGGCCCATCCGACGCAGATGACTCTTATTAATAAAGTTTTTTCGTATCCCGCCCATCAGTGGGGCCAAATTCACAAACACTCACTCACTCTTCTCTCTCTCTCTTGCACTCCTCTTGCCGTCGCGCCGTCGAATTCACACACTCCACGCGTATCCCCCGTCGCGCCGCCGCTGCTCCGGCATCTCCTCTTGCCGGCGACAACGCCTCTTTCTCTCACTCACTCTCTCTCTCTTGCACTCCTCTTTATCTCACTCACTCACTCTCTCTCTCTCTTGCACGCCTCTTTCTCCGCTGCTGAACATCGCCGCTCCCCCGCTGCTCGTCGTCGCTCGGTGTCGCGTCGCCCTCCCCCGCTTCTTGCCGTCGTGCCGCCGCTGCTGGGCGTCTCCCCGTCTCCGGCAATGTATGTTTAAATTTTCAATTTTCTGTCTTTTTTTTTTTTTTTTTTTTTTACCAATTTCTGTCTTTTTTTTTTTTTGGAATTTTTTCCTTATTTTTGCTAGATTTTAATCAAGGAGTTTGTGATTGTACTAGAGTGATTGTAGTTCGTAGTTTAAGATTGAATTTAGGATGTTTGTAGTTTAATTTGTAGTTTGTAGTTTAAGATTTTAAGATTATATTTAGGATGTTTGTAGTTTGTAGTGCTCATGAATTTATATAGTTTGTAGTGCTCTAAAATACTTCCTTTCTACTATATAAATATATTCACAAGTCATTCTTGTTTTTTACCGTTCATCTTAATAATTCTGCTTTAATCTTAATGTTGTTTCTTAATTTCTAATTTGTTAATGTCTTAATATTAGATAGTTGATGTTTATGAGTTATGACTTAATCACTATTTAATTTGTGGGTTGGTTAATGCCCTAATGCAGTTGCCACATTCCATCTTCTACTTGTCGGCTGGTGCTCCAAGCACACCTCGTTGTGCTTGTCTTCGCTGCTCCTTGAGAGCAGAGGTATATATATTATAGCTTTTGCTTTATGTTTATTTGTTTTATTTGTCCCTATAATGTTGAATTATGTGATTGGGAAAGTATATGTGAATTGTTTGGTTATGTGATTGGGAAAGCATATGTTGAATTATGACCAAACTTATATGGACATACCTTAATGCGGTGGGGAGGGAAATCTAAGGAATGGATTGGTTTTTGCTGTTTAATTGCAATGTGTGCATCATTGGCCTAGATACCCGTTCGAGGCTTACTCATTTGGAGTAAGTCTTGAATAGTCCCCGGTTTGGGACTGTCTTGGGTATCTTATCTCACATAGGATGTGAATGAATGTTTGGTTTTCGATTCTAAGAAAGATCTAGCTCATTTCCCTAAGTGTTCTCTGGGTACATATGTTGATAGTTTACCTACTATCTTCATCGTGTACTTGGAGAGCTGTAGGGAAGTGCTGCCGGATTTTTCTTAGAATTGAAAACCAAATGTTGATTCACTAGTGAGATAAGAAACTCAAGAATGGGTTAGGTTGGAGTGATAAGGACCCAAATGTTCATGACTGCATTTGATGAGACACTTTGAATGATGTGATCGATTGTGTTCTTGTTTGGTGTCTCTATAGTGTATAAATATGGATCGAAACTGGATGTATGGTAATCGGATTTCGGCGACATTTCTACAAGGGGTTGATGAATTTATCAGAGTTGCGCTAGAACATCAATTGCAGAATGGGTCAAATTTAGTCTTGTGTCCTAGTTGTGATTGCAATAACTCTAGGGGGTATCGTGATGTGGATCAAATTAAGGATCGTTTGATTCGACGTGGGTTTAAGAGCAACTATACGAGGTGGACATGGCATTGAGAGTTTTATGATCCAGGTATGAGCTCCACTAGCTTGTGTGATGATTTGCATGTTGATCACATTGAGGATGAGGTTGAGGTTGAGGTTGAGGATGAGGTTGAGGTTGAGGTTGATATCGAAAAAGGAGAGAATGATAATGAGAATGATAGGGTAGTTGATGAGAATGATAGGGTAGATGAGATGTTGCACAATTTGGAGGATGAAGGAACCGATCGTCCCCATATGTATGATAGTATTTTAAGTGCAGCGGACAAACCTATGTATCCGGGGTTTAAGAATTTCAATAACTTTCTGGCATCCTCACATTGTTCAATATGAAATCGAAGTATAGTTGGACAGATAAAAGTCTAAGTGAGTTGTTCAGTTTTTTACAAGAATTGCTTCCTAAAGGGAATGAAATTCCCAACTCTACCTATGAGGCAAAGAAATTGTTGTGTCCATTAGGTATGGAGTATGAGAAGTTACATGCATGTCCAAATGATTGTGTGTTGTATCGAAATGAGTTAGAGAACAGACGATGCAAGAGATGAACTCGAAGATTGATGCTATAGTTCAAGAAAGGTTGATGGCTTTTGCGGCGCAATTAGGTCTTCAAGCACCAAATCAAACAAATCCTCACACTCCAGTTGATCCTAGTAGCTGTCACTCGGGGGGCAATGATCCATTTGTGAACTTGCAGGTATATAGTTATTTTATATCTTCTGTGATTATGAAATTATGTTTCTAAAACACTTAATTAATGACATTGTGTTCTCATTGGATGTTAAGAGTCCGGTTCCATGTCGTTTGGCAATAGCGGATAACTCGGGACCGATCATTGTAGCTGAGGGTTCCGTACATCCGCAAATGGAGTCATCATCACATTCTACGGCTGTGAAAGTGAGTGTTGATGATTTTTTTCTGACTACGCAGAAACTCTAGTTCCACTACCTACTCCATACATCATAAAACTCAGTCAAGCCGAGGGTTCATTCATAGAATGGCTGAAAGAGTTGGTATTTTTAGTCTCAGATAATCAGGTAACTTATGTTTAATATTTTGATTTATATACTAAGAAATGTAAATATATATACTAAATTTTTTTGATTTATATATGCTAAATAATCTTGATTTTGTATACTAAGTAATCTTGATTTATATATGAAATAATCTATATACATATATAATATGAATTAAAAAGAAGTCAAATTGAATTAGGAACATATACCTAAAGACGGTGCGATGAAGAAGAAGAAGAAGAAGAAGAAGAAAAAAATAGTTGGTAGTGATCCTTGCACCGATGAGTCTGCACATAGGCATATAAATCCTTTTATTGACTTGACACTGGATGATAATATCAAGGAGATGCACCGAATATTTTGCGACAAACCCTTAGATGAGCCTTTTCAGTTGCAAGTTCAGAAGGGTACCTTCTTCAACTTTGATAGAGATTATATGATCATTCTCTCACGACAAGATGTTTTTCAACTTCTCACGGGAGCATGGATTAATGTATCCATTTTGCAAGTATTTATGATGTGAGATTTCTCAAACTCTAAACTAATTAACATTGCTATTTATTTTTATTGTTTCTCCTAACTATAAGTGTTTGGATCTTAGGTACTCGGCAGAGCAGTCTGAGGAGCATGGAGATAATAATATTGGTTTCATGTGTCCAAGTATGATTTCAGCGACCATGATACGCAATCACTTAGATGCCGTGATCAACTACATGGCAAGTTCATTGAAAGCGAATCAATATATGCATTACATCCTATGTCCGTATTTTGAAAAGTATGTTAGTTAAACTAATCTTTACTTTGTTTTATATTTATGAACTTGTGGTTATATATATAAAACATCACATTGTGCTTCATGCCTTAGGGATCATTGGATTCTTCTTGTCATTTGTCTACTTAAGAGAACGGTATATATATTTGATTCGATGAAGAAAGATAGATCCTTAGCTATCAAGATACCGTTGAATACTTAAGTTTATAGTTGCTATACATGTTAATAAGTTTACATGCATTTTATGATATTTTAAATAATTTATAAATGTTTATAGTAATTAATTGTTACAAAATCTCTATATTTAGTGCATAGACAAAATACACGCGGCTTGAATGATCAAATAAAGGAACTAAATTGTCTTGGACATATATGCGGGTAAAACTCTTATGGTTTTGTATTTGATACTTTATAATTCTATTTAGGATTTTTTTTCCGATTCTAATATATATCTTAAATTTGGTGTTGTGTGCTCAACAATCGGGAGGAGTGGAATGCGGCTATTTCGTGATGAGATACATGTTTCTGATCATCCGCTTATACTATGAAGCAGAGAATTTGTATGAGGTATATGTATGTTGTAAATTCATTATTTAGACTTATAGAATTTTAAAGTATATTAACTAGTTTAATATATTTCTAGGCTTTTTCGTCAAGTCTTGAGCCATACTCCATATATGAGATCAACGACCTCAAAGAACTTTTTGCGGAATACTTTGTACGGGTCGTTAACGAAGCAGACTAAGTTTGATGGTTAGTGTATGTATTTGTAGGTTAGCATAATATTTTGTTACTTGAACCTTGTTGGTTGATTGATTGCAACATTGGTTGCTTGAACCTTGTTGGTTCATTGATTGCAACATTGGTTGCTTGATTGAGATGTACTGAAACAGGTTTTGGTTATATATATGCAAACATTTCCCAACGATTTCTTGGGTTGTCCAAATTACAAAGGAGACTCTGCCGAATTTTCTACTCATAATTATTAACATAATGTTTGCTTAGTTTTGAAAATAAAAAAAAATAGCTGAAAACAAAAACAAAAAAAAGCTGAAAAAAAAAACCTCATCTGCGTCGCATGCTTGTTGTGTCCGACGCAAATCTTCGATTAATTGCGCCGTGTCTCATCCGACGCAGATGGCTGTCTTTCATCTGCGACGAGGCCTGTGCCGTCGGACCATGGTCCGACGCAAATGAGGGTCCCAGGTCCGACGCAAATTATCATTTCTCTACTAGTGCTTCTTGCTCCAAAGTGACCTCCACAAGCCTGTGCATGACAAAAAGTAAGTATAGAAGTTACTTCATCATTGGGAATGCATCTCCTGATTACCTGGTCGGCACATTGTTTCCACAAATACGGTTCATCCTACACATAATGTTTTGCACTACTCTTGAGTTTGTCACTTTGAGCCTTAGAGAACCCAGGGGGTACTCATTAAAGACAAGAAAGTTCACAATGTCGGCATACCATGGAAGCATGGTACTAATAGCAAGTAACCTCTCATCTGGAAACTCTGCTTGAATGCCCTCAGATGGCTGCTTTTCCACACTGGACTGTATCCTACTCAAGTGATCTGCTACTAAGTTCTTAGTACCTTTCTTATCTTTAACCTCAATGTCAAACTCACTTAGTAGCAAAATCCACCGAATTAATCTTGGTTTGGCCTCCTTCTTCGTCATTAGATGACGAAGAGCTGCATGATCGGTGAATATTATCACTTTGGTATATGAGCGGAACTTCTCCAATGCAAAGACCACCGCTAACAACTCCTTTTCAGTGGTTGAGTAGTTATGCTGAGCCTCATTAAGATTCATGGAGGTATAGTATATGACATGAGGCACTCTCCCCTCCCTTTGACCCAAGACCGCTCCGACGGCGTAATCACTAGCATCACACATGATCTCAAAGGGTTAAGACCAATCTGGGGGTCGGATAATAGGTGCGGAAATGAGCATTTCCTTCAACATATCAAACTCCCTCCTACAATCTTCACTAAGCTTGAACTCAACATCCTTTTGCAAGAGAGTACACAAAGGTGCTGAGATTTTGGAGAAGTCTTTGATGAACCTGCGGTAGAAACCTGCATGACAAAGAAAAAAGGGACTTCTCGTACATTAGTAGGGTAAGGCAAAGATTGTATAGTATCAATTTTCGCTTTATCAACTTCGATACCTTGGGCAAAGACAACATGCCCCAAAACAATACCATGTTCCACCATGAAATGACATTTCTCAGAGTTAAGAACTAAGTTAGTATCAACACATATTTTAAGCACTAGAGTAAGATGAGCTAAACAGTTATCGAAAGAATTTCCGTGAACTGTAAAGTCATCCATAAAAACCTCAACAAAGTTCTCCACAAACTCCGAGAAAATACTTACCATGCACCTTTGAAAGGTGGCGGGGGCGTTACAGAGCCCGAAAGGCATGCGCCTATAAGCAAACGTACCAAAGGGGCACTTGAAGGTAGTGTTCTCTTGATCCTATGGCGCAATGGCCACCTGAAAGTAGCCCGAGTAGCCATCTAGAAAATAGTAAAAGGCATGACTAGCAAGCCTTTCCAGCATTTGGTCAATAAATGGCAAAGTCTAGTTACCACATTCAATCTACGGTAATCTATACAAACACGCCACCTATTATGAACTCGGGTGGGCACTAAGTCACCATCCTTATTAGCAATCACAGTTACCCCACTCTTTTTCGGTACAACTTGAGTGGGACTAACCCACTTACTATTAGAGATAGGATAAATCATACCTGCCTGGAGAAGTTTTAAGATCTCCGTGTTGACCACCTCCATCATGGGTGGGTTTAACCTTCTTTGAGGCTGTCGAACTAGCTTAGCATCATCCCCTAACAGTATGTGATGCATGCATGTGGTGGGACTAATGCCTTTAATGACCGTAATAGTCCATCCTATGGCTTCCTTGTGTTCCTCGAGGACCTCAAGTAACCTCCCTTCCTAATCCTTGATGAGTTTATTTGATATTATGACCGGAAGTGTATTATCCTCACCAAGAAAAGAGTATTTTAGATTTTTAGGAAGGGGCTTCAACTCTACCTTCGGTGCCTGCAAAACATATGGTAACAACTTTTGTCCAGGGATGGTCAAAGGGATAGGTCCCATATGAGATGGGTAATTGGTAAGCGTTTGTGCCCCTAGAGAGACTGAACCATTTCCTTCAAGTTAGTGCTCAACACATATTCCACGTTATCTAGTTCAAAACCGTGCTCTAGAGCTACTTGTAGAGCATCATCACCATCAAGAGCAAAAACATCTTGTGTAACAAAATCAATGATATCAATAGCATAGCATGTGTGCTCTTCAGTCGGGAATTTCATGGAATCATAGATATTGCATTCTATCTTGGTTCCATCAAATTCCATAGTGAGTGATCCATTGTGAACATCAATTTTAGTCCTAGCAGTTTTCAAAAAGGGTTGTCCTAACAGAATAGGGGCGGCATGCTTACCATGGTCCATGTCTAAGACATAAAAATCAGAAGGAAAAACTAATTTATCAACTTTAACCAACACATCTTCTACTATAACTCGAGGATAAGCAGAAGATCTATCAGTTAATTGGATCACCACTCCAGTTTCAATTAACTTTCCTAATATAAGAGACTCATACAATGAAAATGGAATTACATTGATAGAAGCTCCTAAATTAAGCATAGCTTTTTGAAACATAATATCCCCAATAACGCAAGGGATAGGAAACATCCCCAGATCGCTACATTTAGGTGGCAATTTGCCCCCAAAAAACGCCGAGACATGTTCACTAACCTGTACTTTTTGTGTCCCTCTCAATCTTTGTTGTCTTTTAGCGGTACACATTTCTTTAAAAATTTTGCATACCTTGGAATTTATTTAACAACATCAAGAAGAGGGATATTTACCTCGCATTTACGAAAGGTTTCGTAAATGTCCTTGTTGGCCTCCTTTTTGCGGGTATCTTTCAACGCCGCAGGGAATGGTGGAGGTGGCTTGCTAGGTGGCACAGATGGGGTTTTCACACTTGCTTCTTAGCATGGTGGCAATGGTTCGGTCTCAAACACCGGCTCCTCATGAACAATTTCACTTCCACCCGCTTTAGTGCTCTCTACTATCAACTCCTTCTCACTTCTCAAAGTGATGGCACTAGCATTTGCTCTCGGATTGGGCTCGGTTTGTGATGGTAGTTTTACAGAATCCCGAGCCTCCAATCTATTCACGACACTTGAAACCTGGCTCATCTGCTTCTCTAAATTTTTTATACTAGAGCGGGTCTCCTCTTGAAACTATACCATGTTACCTTGCATGTTGGTCACATTCTTGGTTAAGGCATTAAGCATATCTTCAGTAGACATTGTAGAACTTTGCCTCATACCTGAATTCTGACCCTGATGAGCATTTTGCATAGGAGGTGGTCGCACATAAGGTTGTGCTTAATGGTATTCCTGTGGTGGCTGGGTGTCGTGATCATTACCATATCTCAACCTCAAATTATCTCTCCAACCAGGATTGAATGTGTTGGAATAAGGGTCATACCTCCTTTGATTCCCTGAACCTTCAAAACCAAGAGCTTTCACCTCCTCACTTTGTTCCTCTTGTAGTTGAGGACAATAATCAGTAGGGTGATCTGAAGCACTAATACCACATGCCTTCACTTGCTGTGGACTTTTCTTAACAACAAGATCCCTCACCAATGAAGTGAGAGCTTGAACATGCTCCTCTAGTTTACAAGTTTGAGCACTAGAACTACTCACATTTGCCTTCTGGTTGGTGGATCTCGTACTAAAATGTCGGGAGCCTTCAGACAACTCCTCTATCAAAGCCCGAGCGTTTTCCGGGGTTTTATTGATAATGGATCCACCACTGGCAACATTTACCATTCTTAAATCCTCATCCGAGAGCCCATTATAAAAGTATAAGATTAGGTCTTGTTCACTGTAGCCATGATAAGGACAACTGGCACACAACCGTTTGAACCGTTCCCAATACTCATAGAGAGGTTCATCATATTTCTGCTCAATGTTGCTTATCTCTTTCTTCAAAGTAGATGATTTAGAAGCAGGAAAATATTTGTCTAGAAAACGTCGCTTCATCTCTGCCCATGTAGATATGCAACCCGGTGGAAGATAGTAGAGTCAATCATTAGCTGCATCTTTTAGAAAAAAGGGAAATGCTCTCAGTTTGACTTGCTCTTCTGTAGCCGTGCTCGGCTTCATGCTAGTGCACACCACATGGAACTCAGATAAAAACTTATTAGGGTCTTCCCCATTGAGCCCATGAAAAGATGGTAACGGATGAATGAGCCCTGACTTGAGCTCGAAAATGGTACCTTCCGCCAGTGTTGGGAAAGTGATACATAGTGGTTGCTGATCGAGATTAGGAGCAGTTAGTTCCCTCAGAGTACAGTTCTCAACTTGCGGTGGCATTTCTTCCTCAAAGTTCAAAGCAAATGGAAGTTCTCGAAAATTTGCTCGCAATTCTCTACTTGACCTCAAAAGAGTCAATTCAAGTTCTGGATCGTACTGCAATTGATCTTGATTAGTGGTCCAAGTATCAACCATGTACTAAGAAGTAATACGAAATGTAGAGAACTATCTAAAATAAACATGTTTTAGTAATTGCCAAGTCCCCGGCAACGGCGCCAAAATTTGGTGAGATGCGGTCGCACGCGCTACCGAAGATAAAGTTATATTTTCCTTCTTTCCAACACAAATAAATGTAAGTGGCAAGTAGGGTCATATCCACATAGACTTGGGGACTAATTCGTGCTTATAGTAGATCAATTGGGGTTTTTGTGATTAAAGAAATGAATAACTAAGTAACTAAAGAATAATAAAGAAGTAAGGTAATCAATAAGAGAAGAATCTTGAGTTCGGTTAACGGCCACTTCAATTCATACTATTGATCATCAGTTTCTCAATTAAGTATGTACTTTAACTCTTAATTACTCAAAGTTGGAAATCAAATTCCTTTCCCACAAAATAATAGTTAAACAATCATAATCAGATGATCATAAAACTTGAACTATAAATTAACCTAACCTGTTCAGATATTAGATTCAAATCGATCAAACGTCAACGAACTAGGAATCAATGAGCCAATCAACAAATTGGTAGCACAAAGTATTCAAATTGGAAATTATGATTTCCTTAGTGATTAATCAATAATAATCAGATTGACAAATCAAACCCTAGGTTGCTACTCATGAAAGAAGAATAGATAAATCGGTATTAATTCTAAATCCTAGCAAAAGATAGATTGAATGTAAAAGCTAGTAGTACTCCTAGCAATACACACAATCATAAATTAAAATCAAGAAATCACAATTATAATTAAGAAGTAGTTAACAAAGAGAAACCTCACAATAATAGAACGAAGCTTGATTAACTGTTCTCAAGACTAGATTTAGGCTACGATCAACATAGCCTCCATCGAAGAAATCTATAAAGTAATAATCTCAATGATCTATGAAAACTCAAAGGAAAAATATAAGATTAGGGTTCTTCCTCTCTATTTTCTCTAATTAAGTCTGAGATTCCCTAACATGAACCAAAACAATGTTTTCTAATAATAATAAAACCTACGGAAAGCCAAAAACCGCTAAAGAATCCCATCAGGCCCGAAGTGGACGCGCCGGGCCTTCCTGGCGCGCGGGTCGGGCACGTCCTGCTATCCAAGATCTGAGAATTCCTTGATTTATGAGGCTCGGGCGTGTCTGGCGTGTGGCTCGGGCATGTGCCACTGCCTGGGTTCTTTGGTCTTCAGAAAATGCCCGAGGTGGGCGCTTCAACGCCCAGGGTAGGCAAACACTATTGTAGCAACACTAAGAGGCTGAACTTGGATGCATCAACCATATAACCCTTGACTTCAACAAACTTTGTCAGCTTTTTATGTTGAATGGATCACAAACATGGGACGGAAATGCAATTGTAAATGATCATAAACATATAGAACCATAAAATATCCTTAAATCTCCCCTAATACATCAAATTCATCATAACTCCCTCTTCTCCACACTAAGGTTTAGATACGTAAAATTCTCCTTCTTAAGACTTAAACCTTAGTGAAATGGACTTCTCAACACTCTATAATCGTACATAATTTGGTCACATCAATGTGCTATCCTTTTTAAGTAATTTGGCTCCTTTTTTTCAACTAAATCCATACTTTGAATTGCATTACGCTTACCCTTCACATTACCAACCTCGACAATGTTCATATCTACATGCACACCCATAAACTAATTACAAACTCATACAAACACAATTGGAGATTCAAAACATAATATATCAATTATATTGATACTCGTGTAATCGTGTTTGACACAGGTGCCCAAGTTAATCGTGTAATCGTGTAATCGTATATCAATTATAATAGATCAAACACAAATTGGATCACCAATGATCATCATGACATTAAGTAACACCCACATTTATACATCAATTTCCAATCTACACTCAATTACTGCAGATATAACAACCATTACTAAGAAGTCCCAGCACTAAGAAACAAAAGAATACATGCATAAAAAAGGTCCAGGAAAATGACAATTGAGAACCACTTGCTGTCAACATTGTAAATATTCCACTTGTTTCCATTTTGTTTGATAATCTTGGTTAATGCATGATTTTGCCAAGAGTTATAAAAGGTACTTATTAGAGTTGAAACAATATTTTTTTAGAGTTGCAAAACGTACTAATTAAAGTTAGTGCAATATTTTTTTTAAAGTGATAGCAATTATTAATTAGAGTTATGGCAACACTTGTTTAGAGTTGTATGATATAGTAGTGAAGAGGTATACCAATACTTGTTTAAAGTTATAAGAAATACTAATTAGAGTTATGACAACACTTATTTAGAGTTGTAGGAAGTAGTATTTAAGAGTTATGGCAACACTTCTTTAGAGTTATACGAATGAATAGTTAGAGTTATAAGAAATACTAATTAGAGTTATGACAACACTTATTTAGAGTTATATGAATGAATAGTTAGAGTTATAAGAACTACTAATTAGAGTTATGCTAACACATGTTTAAGAGTTGCACAATCACTTATTTAGAGTTATAAGAAATAGTCATTAGAGTTATGCCAACACTTGTTTAGAGTTATAGGAAAAACTAATTTGAGTTATCGTAATACTAACTTATTTTTTCCGAATTAAATCAATGTGATTGAGATATAGCAGCATAGTTGCATGCTGCCATTAAATTTGAAGAAAAAAAGTTCCAGTAGACTTCTCTTATAAAAGACTTATCGCCACTATTCAATTACATAGTTCTTTTGTTCTTGGGTTCATAATATAAGAAATACCAAGAAGATAATTGAGAACTCTTATTATCAACATCATAAATATTAGTAATTTATTATCAATGTGTGTGCTTGCTAAAGTGATTTTCTTTCCCGATAACAAGATTGTATCATCAGATCATAAATTAAGTAAGATCATTTAACTTTCTTTAGTCCAATTGTATGCGTTAATTTAGGAGATACAAGATCAATTCATGGTGTAAAAAAAACAAGACCAATTGAAAATATTTATTTGGCGTTAAAATTGCATACTCTGTTCTGCATCAATAATATCATAATTGAAGTCCCACAACCGCCAATCCCCAAACAGTAATCAAAATTCGTTTCACAACAATAGCAACAATTTCGATTATAATCTTGAGTATAGCAACAATTTCGAGTATGGCAACAATTTCGAATATAGCAACGATTTCAAAATTCTAAAAAAATGAAAAATTAAACAAAAACTAACCACCGAAATTATTGAAATAATCTTGAGTGCCAAATTTCACTGATTATCAGGGACGAATTCACTGAATTGATATTGAAACAAAAAAAAATTAATGTATCATGGAAGCAGAGAACCACCGAAATAAGAGAGAGAGGAGATAGGAGAGAGGAAAGAGAAAGTAGGTTATGCGTGAGAAGCGTTTAAAATTTGGGGTTTTAGTTTTTTTAGGTTTTTAATCTTGGCCATTAAATGAGACATGATCCAAGGGTTAGAATTTCTTCTCACTTCTCATATAAAACTCCCTTCTCACCTGAACTCAATTATATATGTATGTATGTATATGTATATATGTATATATATATGTATGTATGTATATATTATATATGTATATATATATATATATATATATATATATATATATGTATATGAATAGGATCACGTGAAAACTACTCCTTATGCTGAAAACTGAAAACTACAACATAAAATGAGCAAAAAGTTCTTAAAATGAGCAAAAATATAAAATGAGCAAAAATTTGTAAAATGAGCAAAAGTTTCTTAAAATGAGTGAAAACATAAAATGAGCAAAAAACTTAAAATGAACAGAACTTTGTAAAATGAGCAAAAACTTCGTAAAATGAGCAAAAGTTTGCTAAAATGAGCAAAAGTTTCTGAAAATGAGCAAAAACATAAAATGAGCAAAAATATGCAAAATGAGCAAAAATGTCGGTTTTCAGTTTTCAGCTAAATGTCAGTTTTCAGTGGATCATTATATATATATATATATATATATATATATATCATATATATATATATATATATCATATGAGAACCACCCTTATGGTGAGAACCGTGAGAACCCGCTCATTTTTCCTCATTTTACGAAAATTTTACTCATTTCACAATGTTTTTGCTCATTTTATGTGTTGCTTTTTTTATGTTTTTGCTCATTTAACATTTTTATGTTAATTTCACAATGTTTTTGCTCATTTCACATTTTGCTCATTTAACGTTTTTACTCATTTAATTTTTTTATGCTTATTTTACGTTTTTCTGATTTTGCATTTTTACTCACCTTATGTTTTTTCTCATTTCATGTTTTCTACTCATGTTGGGATTTTTCTCTCTTTTTTTGACTCATTTTATGAAATTTTTGCTTATTTTTAGTGGTTCTCACGGTTCTCACCATAAGAGGGTTCTCAATAGAACCCAACCCTATATATATATATATACAAAACAAACATTATCTGTTGAAGTTATATGATGTATTTTTTTATATATTTATTTTTTGTAGTTGTGTAACTTCTATACACACCTAAAATTAATCTTATACTACGTTTTTACATTTTTTTTAAACTTTCATATTCAAGTTCTTATATACGAATTTTAAAAAAGGTACTAACTTCACACAAAATGACATAATTGTTGCAGATTATAAATTTTTCTTGTTAATTAAGTGTTGCATACTATTATTATACTGTGAATTTAGGTTTATATAAATTACGCAAGCAAAAGAAAAACGCACTTATCGAACTGTTAAAACATATCGTAAAGGTCCAAAAAAATCAAAATTGCAAACAAAATTATATATAATCAATAGTAATAGTTTATCTTATGTATAATAAATGAGACAAATTTATCATTTTAAAAAGATTATGGTTAGAATAGTGACATATTTGTAATTATCCTAACAGAGAAACACGTAACTTAATAAAATAAATGCTACTATATAATAAAAATATACAATAAGTAATAGATTGCTTCTATTCAATAATCTTTCTTCTTCTTGACAGGTCATTGTATACTCGCTAAATATAACCTAAACTACTCAAGATAGGGTAAGTATAGGGTCAAATCCACAAGGAAGTAAGGTTAATCAAGGGTTAATTAGCCAATTACAATGAGCTAAATCAATTTTTAGGGTTTTTTGAAGGTTTAGCAATGATTCTAAAGTCTAAATAAACTAGGAAATCGGCAAATTAAATCAACTAGGAAAGTAAAGGAGATAAAATAAGGGTAAAAGAACTAGGGGATTGGGGGATTCACCAACATTCAATCCAAGAATCCAATCATCAAAACCAAGGAGAAACAAATGGGGGATCACAAGGGGGAAAATCATGCATAAAGGAACTCTAATTACTGTCTGGAGCTAATTAGAGGAGTTTGATTAGTCACTCATGACCTATTCTCATGGCATGAGCAACCAATCTAGCCAAATCAAGCACAACATGATTAATCAAGTTTCCCTAAACTAAGAAATACCTATTTTCATGGAGATCCTAGTCTAGCAACCAAACTTAGTTTATTCCTAGCTTCATCTCTCAATCCTTCACTAGGAATTCCAAATATGCAAGTTAAGTGGTGATCAAGCACTCAACAAACCAAATCAAGCAAGTTTGATCAACAAGTTCAACCCCAAAAGTTAACCTCCTAACTTAGATTTAGGATCCAAAGAGTAAATGAAGGTTACATCCCTTCCCCTAGTAAGAAACTACTCACACATTATGGAAATAAAGCAAAATAAATCTTGAAATAACTTCATCACCATAACCATGGAGGAAAGAGAAAAAGTGCAAATAATCAACTAATAAAACAAGATCTAAACAAACAAAGTATGAAATAAACAAGAATAGAGGAAAAGAAAATGAAATAGGTAAGAAATTACCAACTTTTAAGCTTGCATAAATGTGAAAATGGAGTTTAAAAGTGCATAAAGTTTGAATGTTAAAACAAGATTTAATCTCTCTAATCTCAAAATAAAATTGCTTAACCTAAAATAAGAGGAGTTCCTCTTATATAGTCCTAAAAATTAAACAGATTTAATTACAATAAAGCCCCTGTATAAAAGCATTAAAGTAGAGAAATCTTTCGGAAAAATAACCCGACCCGAGGGCACGGGTGGCTTGACCCGGATGGGTCCGCTGATCAAGAACATAACTGGGCTGCTCAAAACAAATGACCCAGGTGGGTCTGTGAACCGAGCCCTCGGGTTAGCAGACCCAGGCGAGTCCATTAATCAGGAACCAAATGGGAGTGCTGGCTGGGCTGACCCGGGCGAGTCAGCTAACCCGGGCCCTCGTGTCAGCACCCTTCTCTCCTTCTTCTCTTCTTTCGAGCCCATTGGTGCTCCATTTCTTCAATGTTTTGCCTCGGGATTGTGCAAAGGTCCTCCAAAGATACTCCAAATCCAGAAATAAAACCAAGCACCCAAAGAAAAAGCACAAAGGAGGAAGTATTGCACAAAAAGAAGGAAAATAAAGCAATTTAGCCTAATCTAGTCTAAAAGCTATCATAAAAGCTATTAGAAACTAATTAAAAGCCAAGTATATAAACCAATCATCACTTCTGTTTTACTAACTTTTCATTATAAAAAGTAGAGGTCATGAAAAATGAGATAACCCGGTGATTCGGATACAAACCAGTTAAATAAGTAATTTTAGGGGGGGAAATACCAAGAATCATTTTCAAATTTAAATAAATATTAATTAAATTAAAGTAACCGAATTGATATTATGCAATAACAAATTTAATATAAAACATAAATTAATTTTCTAATTTTGTAATTGACATATTAATCTTTAAATATGTAAATTTTAATGGAAAAGTGATATAGATTTTTCTATATTTTTTAATAATAAATAAACTAGTATTTTGGCCCGGGCGATGCCTCGGGTCAGTTACATTATCAGATATAGTATTATACATAAATTTCATAATTGGGAATAAAAATAACAATTTCAATAGAATAAGAGTAAGAGAATGTGATTAGTTATAAAAAAGTTTGTCTATGTCTTTATAATTACATATAATTATAAGACTATTATGTTTTACTTTGAAACATTAAGCATTAAAATCGAAGTAGATTAATGGTTAAACACTCACGTTTCATTTCAAAGGTCTTGTGTTGCACATTGTTAATATTTTTAAATGAGATTATAAACATGTGTATTAGAAGATTGAGAACAGTGCCACGTGGCACCGTTTCTTTAATGGGAACGCTTTTTAATATATTTGTATAGATATTGTAATTATTCTAAATACAAGGCTAACACTTAACCTACTAATTACTTAAATAACTAATTAAGAGATAAAAAATAAATACCAAAAATCTTTTTTGAATTTAAATAATTAAATTAAAGTAATCAAATTAATAATTATGCAATAACAAATTTTATTATAGAAAATATATTGAATTCCTAATATTGTATTTGACATATTAATCTTAAAATATGTTAATTTTAAAATAAAAAAATAAAATAGATTTTTGTCATATGGTACTCTAGCTCCCTATATTATACAACAATAAATAAATAGTCATTTTTAATTATATGGGTAACATTAAATGTACTAATTACTTAGATAAATAGTTAGTTGAAAAACCTATATACCAATTATCATTTTGGAAAATAAATAAATCTTAATTAAATTTAAGTATTTGCAATTACATAGTGCGCAAAATCAATTTGATTTCTAATTTGTATATACTAACTACAAATTTGTGATGATCAACGTAACATTATTAATTTCATACTATATAATTATGTACCACGCCACCTTGTTCAAAACTCCAAAATGGGCAAATTTCCACTAAACATATATTTGCCAATCCATATAACTCCAAAAGCAACAAGAATATATTGTCTTTTTAGAGTGAACATATGTTTCAAAATGTACAATAGAAATTAAATTCTCTACTTGACAAAATATATGATGAAATTGCAGACATGGAATACAAATCTATTACCAATAAAGGATAATCCGGGCAGTGATTTTCTTGGTATGACGTCTCTATAGAGTATTTTTTGTGCATGTACTATATTGTTTATTTTACTTCCATCTTCGGTTATATAATGACTTTCTAAATATTATATGTGCATCCATTCCGTATCATGTATTATAATTATATTGTTGAAAAGCATGAGATACGAGTTATAAAGAAAATGAAGATTCAACCTCATGTGGGAAAACAACTTCATCAAAAGTTCATCATAATCCTTTAGGTTATAATTTTTATCAACCAATTATATTATCAAAATATATACTATATCATATTGTGTTAAATATTTTCATATTAAATGATTTTTGTCTTATATAAGGTACTAAAAAAGTACCACATAAGCCTTATATTCTTTCAATTTTGTCCATATGTCAACATAGTGGTGCTAAACTTCTTGACGATGAATCAACAAAATTTTGCTGCAATGAAGGAGATATTCGTCTAGCAAGTAATTTGATACAACTAGAGCATTATCGATTATTTTTATCAGTAGATGATGAATAAAAAATTTCAAACAATATATAATGTTATACAACAGTCTATTTCCATTTACATTTTTTGGAGTAAAAAAAGACAAAGAACTCGCACGAAGAGATCATGGAATATACACTTTTAAAGCTCAAGGGCAAGTGTTCCATTACATTAACTATCTACTTCCAAATGAACAAGTCCCCCGTATCTTTAGTTATATTTTTTCTATATTGAAATGGAAATGGAACCTCGGGTCCAAAGTTCTTCTAAATTACTACCAAGTGTTATTTCCACTTTGACGCAAGTAATGGAGTCAAATCCGTACCCAAAGTTTTTTCGATCTTTAAAAGACCAACATATTAATGAGACCAATCACATAGTGTTTCATTCAGCATACTCATAACGCTCCGGTTGCCGCTATTTAGGTAGAAGATGGTGGTTCGTCTTAACAATTGAGTCATGACATTACCGTACGACCACATTCAGGTGTAAGCCAATGTGTATATCACTATTATGAATGTTTACGATCCTCTACAATACCCTGTTATATTCCCTTATGGAGAAACTGGATGACATCACAATATATATCGAAGTTCCAACAGTTGTCAACGTCAACAAGGATGTTCTACATTTCCTATCAACGAAATCTTAACTCAAACTATTGATGATTTAGTTGAAGTTGAGGAACAAGGTTTGTCTACTAAAAATTATTTTAATTATGTTCTTATTATTGAAAAAAATTGTTATCATTCGACTGCTAAAACATTCGTTATTGTAATACAATTGCTCAATCTTCTTCATCAAATAAAAATATTTCCGATAGAAAATATTATTGCTATCAATTCCAAATCCGAATTAGAAGAATGTTATTTTGCTTCGTTGTGGATGACTATTTCAATCATTTATTGTTGACATGTACATCAAAATTGAAATGACACGTCTTGATTTTATAAGGTACAATCAATATACTATTCGTGCCGAACTCTATCAAGGAATAATTGATAGTTTAAATATCATATAAATCAAAGGGTCCTTTTATTCTCCCACCATCTTTTATTGGTTGTTCACGGTACATCGTAGATATCTTGATGCAATGACTTTAGTGAGACGTTATGGAAAACCATATTTCTTCATTTACCATGACGTGCAATCCTCATTGCCCAGAAATCAAAAGAGAATTGCTCCCTTATGAAGAAACTCAAAATAGACCAGATCTTATTGTCTGAGTATTTGGAGCGAAATTGATGAAGTTGAAAAAAGATATTGTCGATGTAAAATTGTTCGGTAACATAGCGACATTTGTATATGTAGTTGAATTTCAAAAACAAGGATTATTACCAAATGCTCATTTTCTTATCATATTGGATTCAAAAATTAAAATTCGAAGTCCAGATCAGTATGATACTTATGCATGTATACGCCGAAATTCCTGGTAGATAACTGTATCCTTATATTTATGAAGCTGTTTTGAAACATATGATGCATGTTCCTTGTGGCAGAGATAATCCGAAAAATATTTGTATGAGAGACGACAATTGCAAGAATAAGTATCCTCGTAATTTTGCGGAGATGACAACTAATGGCCGCAATTCCTTTTCCATTTATCGTCGTCGTGATGATGGTAGACATGCTCGAATAAGTGGAGTATTATTGGATAATCGATGGGTAATCCCTTGTAATCCCTTTTTATTAGCCAAATATATTTGCCATATAAATGTGGAAATTTGTTCGACTATAAAGGTTGTCAAGTATATATATATATACATATATACATATATATATATATATTTTTATAAAGGGCATGATTGTGTATTGTTTGCTATTATCAACACAAATAATACAAATCATGCTGATGATATAGGTGCATATCAATCTGCAAGATGGATATCGCCTCTGGAAGCTGCTTGGCGGATTTTCAAGTCCCTTCTAAATGATATATACCCAAACATCGTTGCACTGCAAGTACACCTTCCAAATATGCAAATTGTGACATATAGAACTGAGTAACATCTGGAAAATGTAGTTGAGGATAATAGTAGAAGACGAACCATGTTGACTGCTTTCTTTGAAAAAAATCTAACGGATCGAAATTCTTGACTTCTACTATATAAATCTGGAGCATTATTTTTGGAATCCAAAGAAAATGAGCGATTTTGGAGTCCTCGTCAAAGAGGATTTGCCATGGGACGACTAATCCATGCAAGCCATGTCAAAGGAGAGCGATACTATTTGCGCCTCTTACTCGCTCACATTAGAGCCCTCAATCATTTGAAGATTTGCTTACTGTTAATACAACGAAATATTCAACATTTCGTGAAGCAGCATATAGATATGGATTTCTTGAAGCTGATGATTCCATAGAAAAATGTATGGAAGAAGCTACACATTTTCAAACACCATTTGTTTTATGTAGATTATTTGCCACTTTTACTTATATATTGTCAACCAAGAAGTCCGAGATCATTATGAGATAAATTCTATTCAGCATTATCAGAGGACTACAGTTACTCTTTTCCGAAAAATGCACGAAAAATACAACAAATGACACTTAAAAATATATCATACCTCATTGAATCAATGGGGAAAAACTTTGATAGTTTTGACTTCGGAGGACTGAAAGTTGAAGAAATATATGAAGAAAAGAACATGAAAGAAATTGAAGAGCTTCAAATCCCAATCTTTGCTGAAGAGGTAAGTGTTATTGATTTGCTTAACAATGAGCAAAAAAATGCATATGATTGAATGTATGATAGAGTTATTCACAATAAACTCGGAGCTTTCTTTGTTTATTGTCCTAGTGGGACGGGGAAGACATTTTTATAATCTACATTGCTAGCTAATTTAAGAGTACAAGGAATAATTGCTTTGGCTATTGCTATATCCGGGATAGCGGCATCAAATATTGCAAGTGGTAGAACAACAAATTCTCGATTTAAAATTCCTCTAGGTATTGATGAAAATCCAAACCCCCAAATTTCAAAACAAAGTGCACTTAATTCATATGTCAAGGTTAATTATTTGGGATGAAGCATCTATGGCAAAACACCAAGCTATAGAACACCTTGAAAGAACATTGAGAGATATATGTTCGAACGACATGTTATTTGGTGGAAAGGTTATTGTGTTTGGAGGTGATTTCATGCATGTATAACCGGTCATACCTAAAAAAACTTTGCAAGAAGATATCAACACAAGTTTTGTCATGTTTCCATTATGGACAATACTTGAGAAATTCACCTAAAGCAAAATATAAAGGAAATTCATGACCCCGCTTTTAGCGAGTTCCTTCTACATTTGGGTGAGGGAGCTCCACCTTATGAAAACGGAAGATATATACCACTCCCGAAATCAATTGTGATACCTTATCACAATGAAGCTCTCTCTGTTAATTTGATGACATATATCCAGATATTGATACTATGAACACACGTACATTATCTATGGCAACAAAAGCTATTTTAACGCCAACAAATGAAGACCCCGAAATTATTAACTCAGTTTAGTGTAGTGCAAGTCAAGTAAGTTTTAGGAACTTCTAGATTTAAGGGGGAATTGATGAAGCTAAAAGCGCAGGAACAAATAGCTTAGAATCTAGGTCCTGGATTTGCAATTAATATGGTGTGGTGCAAGTCAAGTAAGTTTTAGCAACTTCTATATTTAATTGAGCATCAAAAGTGGGAAAGTTTGTTAGGAGATCATTCTAAAAAAGTTTTATAGTCGAATGTTACGCAAGAATTTATTTGAAGCTTTTAAGTTTGTAAATGGGGTATGTTCTAGTAGTGTGAATGGAACTATATTTTCTTTTAATGCCGATTATTTGGCAAGAATATTTTGAGTTTCAAATGAGGGTTTTGATCTTTATTTTAAAGAAAGATATAATGTGAAAATTGAAGATGCACAGAATAAAGAAATTACTGAGTTTATTAAAGGAAATGAAAATTCAACCATCACAAAACAATACTACTTTTCCCCCCTTCATAAGTTGTTTAACACGGCTAGAAGAAGTATCTTGCCTCGAACCCAAAAGAAAAATGAAGCCAATTTGCTTGATGCCTCCCTAATTTATTGTTTAGCCAACATAATTCCCGTCAATTTCCCCTATCTTATGATTAAACATCTCACCCATTTTATTCTTGAGCCTATTAAAATTGGTTATGGATGTTTGCTCACCTCAGTTTTGAATAATTTTGGTGTGTATTCGCAAGACTATGAGTCTATTCCTCTCGAACCCGAATAAATAATTCAAGAACAAACCCTCCTTAATCTCAGTTTGTGTGTGGTAAATGAAAAAGTGGTTTATAATGGAGGAAGAGAAGAAGAAGAAGAAGAAGAAGAAGAAGAAGAAGAAGAAGAAGAAGAAGAAGAAGAAGAAGAAGAAGAGGAGGGTGAAGTTCCTATTCCTATGGAAATGGATCTTGCCCAAGAGAAATCTGCTGATAAGAGGAGGAAGGGAGTGAGAAAAAGCATGAGAATTACTACTCGTGCTGTGAAGGTTGGACTCCCTGTGTTTTTGGATATCACTAAAGAGCAAGTGGAAGAAGAAGAAGAAGAAGAAGAAGAAGAAGAAGAATTGAAAGCCTCTAGTACGTAATAGCTTATTTTTAAAAGCATTTATTAAATATTAATTATAATTATTAATGTAATTATGTTATGGATATTCTTATTTTATTTGAGTTGAAATATTAATTTTATGAGTTATAATTAGTAATATGAAGATTAATTTTTATTTGAATATAGTTTTGAATTCTAAATTGACATGTTTGTAATTTATTTATTAAATAAAATGTATTTTAGGTTTAAGTATCCAAGATTTATTGAGTTATATTTGACAGAAAGGATATCAAATTAGTGGAAATTAATTTCTTTTTAGCATTCCTCTATCTTCACTTTCCCTATTTGGAAACCCCCCAAAATTTTCCCTTGTCGGTTTAATATGAAAAACCTCAAAACTAAAACCTCCTTTATCCCTTTTCTTTTGGTTGGATAAACTCAAAATCCCAAACCCCATTTCTTTTCTTTTACTCTTCGGTGCTCATTCCTTTCGCACCCCGTCAAACCCTCAATCCTCTTTCTCTCATCCTCACAACTTGGCCTGCCTCTTCACCGACTTCCCCAAGCTTGCCAGAGCTTTCTCACTCCTTTCTCATGTTGTCGTTTCCCCTAGTGTCACTGTTGTTGTTTTGTTGTTGTTATTCATCGGCCCTTGTCCATTTCTCTTCTCCGTTTGCTGCTGTTGCGGAGCTTCGCCTCCAACATCGTGGTCTTTAGCTCGCTTGTGCTTTTCCCTTCCTCCTTTGCTGTTGTTTTGTGCCGCCGCCGTTCTTGCTCGTATGCAGCCGCCGCTCCGATCTCTCTCTCCTCTCTGTTGATTCGTGTGTGATGTTGTTATCCCTTCCTCTGTCTTTCCTCTGTTGCACCACTGCTGCTCGTGTTTATCGCGTGGTGCTGCCGACGTTCGTGTGTTGGTGTGTTCATCGAAGAACCTTTACCCCTTGTGTTGTTCTTGTTGTTTTTATTATTTTTGTGGTGGTTGTTATGGTTATTATAGGGGTTGTGTTATTGTTGTTATGGGGTTATTAAATTGTTGTTAATTGTTAATTGTTAATTAGTTGAAAACCCAAATTGGAGTAGTTCATGTGTAATAGGTAATTTTAGTTAGTTGATGTTTTTGTTAGGTCTTGGAAAGGTATGCTCATGATGGGTTCTTAACTTAGGTTAAGGATGTTCATTAGTGATTGTTATTATTAGTAATCAATTTATTAAAGTTGATATGAATTTATGTTTATGGGTGGTTACTTAGTTTCTATTGTGGGGACTTAGTTTGATTACTATACTATAGTAGGTTGTATTAAGAAGCTTTCGTTGGATTACTTTTTTCATTTGAGATTTTGTAAAGGATGTCTAAATTGGGAATTAGTTATTGTAGACACAAGATCGTGTATCTCCCCATTGAGTACTCAATGATGAAACATACAATCGTCCTAATTGGTCCAGTCCAAAGGAAGAGCAAATTGGACAAGCTAAGCCCAAAAGCATTTAACAAACGTAAATTCTATTTATTTGTTTGAAACAATTCCAAGCGCACTTTTAAAAGCCCAATTAATTATTCTTGATAATAAATTGTATTTTTAATATTATTATTAATTATTCTCAATAATAATTTTTGAAGGATATTCAGATTTTTATTCTTAAAGATAGTTGATTTGGGGTTCAAAAAGATAATATTTCATCAAAGATAAATATGAATCGTTTGACGAATGCAATCCGCTCAGATATGCGTTGCGTCAACCGCAGTAGGATGCGTTGGTGCAACACAGAAGCAGTTTACAAAATGAAGGAACGCATTGAATCTTGCACTAACGCACGAACCATGCGCTAGACGCATGGCCCATGTGCGGAGCGCACGTTCCATGCGCCAGACGCATGGTTTTGCATATCTTCTCTGCGTGTTTTTCGGGTTGGTTTTCCTATAAATAGTCTAGTTTCGACGAACGATTTTCATATACGACTTTAATTACTTCGACATACACTTTGTAACACACTTGCATCACTCCAAATATTCTCTCGTACTACAAATACATATTCAAACACATACATTCAAATTGCATTCCAATTTCAAGCTTCAAGATTGCTCCTCCTGCATATCGTTACATAAGACCTAGGAGAAAGGTATAATTCCTGAGGGTCAATTTCAATTTAATTCATTATTTTACTAAAAATCTATTTGTCATGATGTAGATGGTTAAAGGAATTAACGCTCTTCTATGCCTTCTTCTCCAGAGTCTAGTCTAATCTTTTTATTTCTCTATATAATTTCTCTACATGATATATTCATATGCATGCCTATATGATTTAACACTTTCCTCACCTCATAAGTTTACTTTTGCTAAGCAAAGACCTAATTAAATGTTCCAATGCTAAATTCAGATAATTTAGACAATTGGATTAGGTTCCCTATAATTTAATCGCATAATAACATGTCATAAAAATTAGTCTTTTGCGTGTTTAAATGAACCAGCATAGATTAATTTTACATTGCATTAACATAGTGTGTGGTTGTTTAATTGCATAAATCTCGACATGAATTTTATTACGTAGAGGCCAGCAATGGGCAAATTTGATTCTTGGTCATATTTGTACCATCACCGCCGAACTCAATGTTTGGATCATTAACCATTCATGGAGTTATGACGGGGAAATCTACATTGCATAAGTTTTTAAGTTGTCCATATGGTTTTCCAATATCCGATTAGGTTTATGAGTCTTCCTTTAAAGACTTTTTGGCGACTTCTTCTATTTCAAAACGTATTTTAAAACAAAACCATTACAACGAGGTGGTCAGACACGCGCTCATCCCGCGTAGGCAATAAAAACTCGCCTACAAAATTATGTTTACTAGATTATATTAGTTTGAGAATGGTTCTTAATTATTGTTATATTGTTGTGAGGTGAATTGTGGTGGAGCGTTCAAGCTAGAGTTGGTGATCAATTGTCAATGATTATTCTTGGAGGTTTATTATTAAGAATTGGATCGCTTGTGAGGTAACTCTTATATTTAGTAAAATAATTTACTTATTCCCTTATGTGTGGAATCTCCTTTCTGTATTGATAAATAAGTTCATACTATGGCCATAGTCATGAATGTGTACGTTGTTATGTATTGATTCTAGAAATGCGATTGAATGATTATTGTTTTGCCGGCTTAGTTTATAAACTGAATGTAGAAAGTGGACAAGGTGTGGGTGGAGGATAGTTACTTCTTAGACCTGATATGATCGATTATTATGCCTCATAATGAACCTTGGGGGTAGTATTGTTATGCTTCATAACGAACCTTGGAGGCGGTGTTTGTCCAAATCATGTACTGGCCACTGATTTGTTTAAGAGAATGAGCTATACCAGCATCGTAGCAAAAGGAATGGGTTGAAATATAGTGTTTTTAAAGGGCTGAAGTAAAGGTTACGAGTTTCCGCTAATTATGGAATTTTGTTTATTTTATATTTCTTCTATGAATTTGCAGGTTTGGTATTAAAAGCTCGGAATCAAAGTGGAGCGAGATTGTGATTCCATTGTATGTTATGGATTGAGTTTGTAATTAGATATTTGATTCAGGTTTAGTTGTTAATATAATTCATTGTGTATAATTTTTTGTAACTTAGTGGAGTTATTGGTGTAATTAAGGTGATACTCCGTCGGGACTTAATTTATTTAAGAGTTAATTATAGTTTTTGGTCGTTGAATGTGTTTTATTAGCATCTCGAAAGAGCGGGTTGTTACACGGTTCCTCAAGGAAACCAAGGCTGGTTCATATGAAGAAGGGTGGAATTAAGTCTAAGGGTAGTGGAACTCCCCATGTTGCATATATTATTGGAGTTTCATCTACCTTTGGTGGGTTTAGTGGAGGCTTCTCTCAGTTTGGTTCCGGTAGTTCCTCCAACTTTGTTGGAAATTAAGGCCTCCATGGATTCTTTGTTGGTTTCCGAGGATATTTTTTTTGGGCGCTTAGAATTGGTAGAGACCAGGGTTGGTTCCTTGATGGATATTGTGGATGATATGAAGAAGGAACTACATACACAAGGCCAGCAAGTTTCTTAACCTCAAGAGAAGATCCTCAAACGCATTGAGGAAGTTGCTTTTTGAAGAGATTCAAGAAGCTGAAGAAACCCAGATCCCTCCACCAATTAGTGCCTAAACAGTCCGCCCTCCTCTTTTAACCTTCTCTGTTTGTCATTTTGGATGGAACAATGTTTATTTTCTTTTCAGTTTGTAATAATTTTTGTGGGGGAGAATTGTTGCTTTTTTTCCTGCTTTGCTACTTAGGAACTTGTCCTTCACTCTACTTGATATTAGTTTTTAATGAATGGAATTTGCGTTTTGCGTATATCTTTCTGTTGGTCTACACACAGGTGCTTGTCCTTTTGATGCAATTGACCACTTTTACTAACAATGGCGATGTGTTGGGACAACTAGTACTGCTTGCCATATTCTTTTTGTTAATGCCAACAAGAGGAAGCATAAGTGCAAACTTTGAAAACTTGAATTAGTACAAAGTTTCTAGTTTCAAAATCGAAGTGTGGATCGATTGCTTAACAAAGAAAAAGTTACAATGTATATGTGGCCTTAATAAATTTTATAAAATTAATCATTTTTATTTATTGTTAGTTGGAAATTTATTACTGTTTGATTTGTTCTTTATCTAAAAATTTGCAAATGTTATCATTACCAAAAAAGGGGGATATTGTTAACCCTTAGTGTTTTGATGATGACAATAAAACTTGTACCTTAGGGTTTTAATTTGTGTGAAGAGTTGGAATAAATTCAAGAGAGGAGAATTTTGCATTACGAGTTCCGAAGAGATGAACTGGAGTGTTCCAGAGTTGGAAGTGCAACTAAGTTCCAGAGGTGGAATATATCTTGAAGAAGTCAACCTTATACGAGTCCAAGCCATTAGTTGATAAAAGAAGAATCAATTCAAGTGCGAGTTTCAGAAGCAGGTTCCTGTGAATGTTACCAAGTTCCTACGTGGATTTGTGAACGTTTGTTGGAACTGAAGATCAAGCGTCAGAGTTGAAGCTTCTAAGTGCATAGACATGAAGACTAAAAGTATGAGTTAATATTTTGGACTTATGTAAGTGTTTATTATTGCTAAGGAAAGTATTATGGAATTTCAGGAACTAATTAAGTATGATGAATTTATTAAAGTAATTTTCAGAAAATATTTGTTAAAAATATTTTTGGATATTAAGCTTTTGATTGTTTTCCAATAAAACATTTTAACCACGTTCCCTAGTTTTACTCTAATAATGTTGTTGAGGGTTTGTTAAACGTGTGATTTTTTAGGAGAGTTTCCCAAGTTTCTCTAACAAACTCACTGTAACTGCTTAAGTTTAGGTACGTTGGTAGTTAGTGGAGAGAAACTTGCTGAAAGCTCTTAAGTAAGCTTTCCCTATAAATAGAGGAAAAATCCTACCAAATAACAATGAAATCTGCAAAAACAAAATTCAGTTAAAACGTTTTCTAAGTCACATGTTCTTAGTCAGTTCCTACAGTTTCTAATATTGTACTTACCGTCTAATCACTAGAATTTTTATATCATGCAAAGAGTTGTGAGTTGGGAAAGAGTTGCAGGAACTCTTAACAGACTAGATTTAAGTCAAGAGTATAGAGAGAAAGAGTAGCATTGTGATTGTGAGAATCATAGTGGGGAAAAGTTGAAGTTCTGAGTAGAACTTACGAGTGTTGGAGTTTCGAGTGTAACTTGTATATGTAATAGGTTGTAACAAAGGTATTTTCATATTATAGTGAATAGTTCAAATCTGGAGGAGGTCGTGGTTTTTCTTCTTGTATAGGAACAAGAAGTTTCCACGTAAAAATCTCTTTTGCATTCTCGTTTCTTTGATCTTTCTATCTTAACTCCGCAAATGGTATTGACTAATTTCCATATAAGCTACAACTACAATTCACCCCCTTCTTGTAGTGTTCCATCTAGTCAAACATAATGGATTATATCAAAGGATTCTCAGGGAAGGAGTTATAAACGGCAACAATTTTACAAACCCAAAAATCAGTTCTTATTTTCTTGGGTAAATTGGCTCGAACAGCACCAACTATTAGTTTGGTGCACAAAACAGCACAAACTAAATGAGGTGCGGTGCACAACATAATGTAACACCCCCAAAATCCATACACGTCTACGACTACGTCGCATCGACTTTGGGAGTGTTACCGCCGCGGTGAAACGCAAGGCATAATAAAAACAAAACGTTACAACTCCTTATTAATAAAACTACATTGCAGCGGAAATAAAATGTTTACTTTAACTACAACTCGGGAATCTCCACGGACCCCTTTTATTCAAACCACAAACTAAATAAGTAAATCATAATAGTCTTATAATGCTTAATTTAAAACACTTTAAAGTTTCAAAACCAACATCTACCCCCCCGTATGCTCAACATCATGCAGCAACATCTGCACACCTAGTCTGCTCCCCATTGAAGCATCAATGGTTCATCACAGGTCAACAACAACACAATAACACACAATCAGCTATGCTGAGTACATAGTAAAGCAGTGAGTGCATACAAAGCATAAACAGAGCAATAAGGATAATTCCTAGACATGATACTACCATAGCATTATATTCTTTACTTTTTATTTAGTTGGCAGCGAACGGGCACCGTCATCTTACTAGAATCATATGGGCTACTTAATTCTTAATAGACAACTCAGTCTATTAGATGGAATGCAAATACGGTTTTGTTCCGTCCCACATCCATCACCTTAGTATGCATACCCCCAAGATCGTACGGAACCTTCCGCCTACTTGAGTTATCAAAAATTTATAAGGACACTACTGTCGTCACAGTAGGCCTGCGTAGGAGTGTAGAACAAGTCTCACACTCCCCCCATTGTTCATCACTTGTAGGGAGTCCAACTACAAGTTTATTGCCAAAATCCTTTCTTAGTATTGTCCATTCCAACCACATTAAACATGTAATCATTTAACATTCCTTTTTAGATATAACACTCAAATCTTTCATTCTTGTAACATCCTTGTTACACCATAGATCAAAGAATACAATCCAATTGTTACACTATAGATCAAAGAATACAAGTCCAATAATCATGCTTATGATACCATAGAATTTCGCATTATCATGCTACATATCGATTTTCAATCACAATCCTGTTACCAAATAATCTTAGCAATCACAATTGTTCCCTATCATGGTTCTAGGTTCCCATAGAATAAATTACAACCTAACATGATACTAGTAACTGCAACTGAACTGGTACGCGTACGTACCTTTTAACAAAGAATCTTTGCTGCTTACTTATACGTTCCGCTTATGAAATTGTGACCTAATCGAATAATAGAAATATTTTAGTGCTAAGTCCTTGATATTATTAACATATAACAAGTGACTGGCTATATGAACTTAGTATTTCGGAGTATAAAAATAACTAATCTCGTTGTTTATTAACTTTCTTTTCTTTCATAACTCTATTGCTTAGCGTCTTTTAAGAGCCAAGAAAAACGGTGAGCAAAGCTGATTTTCGTTAGTTTAATAACATAATACCTTTACCAACTCCATTTAAATCCTTATGTCCAATACTACTAGAATCAGATTTGATTAACAAGGCCATTATAACATTCTAACTATCACTAATAATCTGATTTCTTAACTTTTATACCACTTTGTGCATAGTAACCAACTTAAATAGGTACATGTATATGAACTTATAAAATCATAATTGAAGAATTAAAAGAAAACAAAGTAAGAATTAATAGTATATAATAAATCTGATTTCTTTTAGTTCATAATGTGTACCTTTATTTAAAATCACAAACTTAACCCAATATACATAAGTATACTAAAACATAATTGGAAATTAAAAATCATCACAAGAACTATTAGTATAACTACAAATCTGATTTATATTCTTTACTTTATGCCTTATTTAAAGTCATCAAACTTAATCAAAGATAATCAAAGAATAACAAAAAATCAGATTATATAACTTAATTTAAATAAGAAAAGAGAGTTTTTTTTTTTTTTTTTATAGATATATGGAGTATACCGGACTTTGCTCCGACGACGACCACCGCGTGCGACTCCCGAACACCGGCCGACCACTGCACCTAGCGACGCACGACCTTGGGTAGTGCATAACGAGCACGAACCCCACAAGCAGTGCGAGCACCCACACTACCGTGACCTGCGCGAACCCCCTTCACGTCGATGCTTGACCTCCGGTAGCAACTACGAACCACCGGCGATGTGCGTGACGAAGATGACGCGAGCTTTTCCAAGAATCAGGGGCGTTTCAAGAAGCAGAGCACAGTAGAGGAGAAAGAAATCACGCAGGAGGAGATGGGAGAAAAGAACGTAGAAAAGAAAGAGGAGAGAGAAAAATTTGGGGATTAAAAAAAACGGCTGAGTTAGATGAATAGGTTTTTCGAAAAAAAAAAATTTCTTCCTTTTCTTATTTATAGTATGAGAAACCTTAGTTTATTAGGATTTGTTTCCAAATCGCACTCTGTTTTATTATTTTAAACAACCGAATATAATTAGGTACGAAAGTAGGTTGTATATTTAAATTATAACTGTAGGCTTACCTAAACTATATTATAAAATACTTTCACTTTTACTTTATATTTTCTTATTTATAAGAACACAACTGCCAAAATACGGAGTATTACAGGCTTCCCCCTTAAAGGAAGTTTCGTCCCGAAACTTTGAGGTAGCCAGTCTCAACGACAAACTTTTGCACTTCTAAGTCCCAATATTTCATAAGCGTTTTCTAGTTTTCGCAAGTCACATAAGTAATAATACACCTAAATAACAAACTTAAGCAAACTTTAGGGGAAGCGCGAAATTCTATCGCATTCTTCCCCCCTTAAAAGAAAAGTTACGTCCTCGTAACTCGCCTACCTCTTGAAAACGCTCAGGGTACTTCAGACGCATCGCATCTTCTGCTTCCCATGTGGCTTCTTCAGTATTCTGATTTCTCCACAACACCTTCACGATTTTGACGTCCTTATTTCTCGTACTACGCACCTTGCGGTCTAGGATCTTGATGGGTTTCTCCTCATAGGACAAGGTTTCGTCTAACTCGACGTTTTCAGGTTCTAGGACATGCGACTCGTCAGGTACGTATTTCCGAAGTTGGGATACGTGAAACACGTTGTGAACCCTTTCTAACTCGTTTGGTAAATCTAAACGATAAGCCACTTTTCCTACTCTCGCCAAAATCTCATATGGTCCTATGAACTTAGGGCTTAGTTTTCCTTTCTTCCCAAATCGCATCACTCCTTTCATTGGAGACACCTTAAGCAGCACTTTTTCACCAACTTCATAGTTCGCTTCCCTTCGCTTCTGATCCGCATAAGACTTTTGCCTGTCCTGTGCAGCCCTAATCTTCTCTTGAATGACTCACACTTGATCAACAGTCTCTTGAATCATTTCAGGACCTAACACCACTGTCTCACTAATATCGTTCCAGCATACAGGACTGCGACACTTTCTCCTATACAACGCTTCTAATGGAGCCATTCTGATACTAGCATGATAACTGTTGTTGTATGAGAACTCTATGAGGTCTAAATGGTCTTCCCATGATCCCTGGTATTCAAAGGCACAAGCTCTTAACATGTCTTCCAAGGTCTGGATTGTTCTTTCTGTTTGACCGTCTGTAGCTGGGTGAAAGGCGGTACTCATCAACAGCTCACTACCAAATGCTTCCTGTACCTTTTTCCAGAAGTTCGAAAGGAATCGCGAATCCCTATCAGACACTATACTTGTGGGTACTCCGTGCAGTCGAATGACATGTTTAACATATGCTTTGGCTAGGGTTTCCATACTCCACGTGTCTTGCATGGGTATAAACCTTACTGTCTTGGTCAACCGGTCCACTATCACCCATATTGTGTTATTACCTCCCCGACTCCTAGGTAAGGCTACGACGAAGTCCATGGATATCGAATCCCACTTCCATGTTGGAACGTCAAGAGGCTGAATTTTGCCTTGAGGTCTCTTGTGTTCACTCTTAACCTTCTGACACGTCAGACATTTGGAAACAAACTCGGCTACTGCCCTCTTCATCCCAGGCCACCAAAACATCTTTTTGAGGTCCTTATATAGCTTATCCCCCCCTGGGTGGACGGAATAACTCGTATTATGACCTTCACTCTTTATCTTTTGCTTCAACTCCTCACATTTTTGCGGTACACACCACCGACCCTTGTAGCGTATACTCCCATCCTCATGGATTTCAAACCCTTCTGCTTTTCCCTCCTTAAGTTTCACTTTGACCCGCTCAAGTTTCACATCCCCAGGTTGACCCTCCCTTATTTCATCTAGGAAGTTGGTCTGGATGGATAGGGCACTCAATAACTTTTCCACTTCCCCTTCATGGACCACTTCAAGCTAGAAATTAGAAAATTCTTCACAAAGTTTGTCAGCAACTACCAAGGTGTTCAGGTTATGGCTAGACTTACGACTCAATGCATCAGCAACAACGTTTGCTTTACCCTCATAATATTGAATATCTAAATCATAGTCCTTAATGAGCTCTAACCACCTGCGCTGTCGCATATTAAGGTCTTTCTGGGTGAAGATGTATTTGAGGCTTTTGTGATCGGTGAAAATTCGACAAGTCACCCCGTAAAGGTAATGTCTCCAGATTTTTAAGGCAAAGGCAATTGCGGCCAGCTCTAGGTCATGTGTTGGGTAATTAACCTCATATGGTTTCAGTTGACGGGACGCATAAGCTATAACTTTCCTATTTTGCATAAGAACACAACCCAACCCATTCTTTGACGCATCACTATAGACATCATACCCCTCATCCCCGTTAGGCAAGGCTAGAACAGGTGCTGAGGTTAATCTCTCTTTGAGTGTTTGAAAGGCTTTCTCACTATCGTCAGTCCAGTTAAACCTGCAATCTTTCTTCATTAAGTTAGTCATGGGTTTTGCGATCTTCGAAAAGTCTTTCACAAACCTCCTATAATAACCGGCTAAACCCAAGAAACTCCTTATATCTGTGACACTCTTTGGCGTAGGCCATTCACTCACAACTTTTATTTTTGCAGGATGTACTGACACACCCTCCTTAGAGACGAAATGACCCAAAAATGACACCTTTTCTAACCAGAACTCACACTTTGAAAACTTTGCATACAGTTGGTTCTCCCTAAGTGTCTGTAAAATAAGCCTCAAATGTCCCTCATGTTCCTCATTGCTCCTTGAATAGATCAATATATCGTCTATGAACACGACTACGAATTTATCGAGGTAGGGTCGAAAAATCCTATTCATGAGGTCCATAAAAACAGCAGGCGAATTGGTTAACCCAAAAGGCATAACGGTAAACTCATAATGTCCATACCTAGTCCTGAAGGCAGTTTTAGGTATATCTTGATCAGCAATTCTCAACTGATGGTAACCAGACCTTAAATCTATTTTGGAGAACATCCCTGCACCCTGAAGTTGGTCAAACAAGTCATCTATCCTAGGTAATGGATATTTGTTTTCCACAGTGACATTGTTCAACTCACGGTAGTCTATACACAACCTCAAACTACCATCCTTCTTCTTCACAAATAAGACAGGGGCTCCCCATGGTGACATACTAGGTCTAATGTACCCCTTCTCTAGTAATTCTTCTAACTGGTTTTTCAACTCGTTCATTTCTGCTGGAGCAATTCCATATGGGGCTTTTGAGATAGGTCCAGTTCCAGGTACTAAGTCAAGAGTGAACTCTACATCTCTCCTTGGCGGTATACCAGGTATTTCTTCAGGAAAAACATCATGGAATTCGCTAACTATAGACACATCCTCAGGTTTTAATGGATCGTCCTCAACTCTTCTCACAGAACACATAAATAGAGGCCATCCTTTGTCCATATAACCCTTAAGTTGCACGGCATTGATTACCTTAATCCCAGGTTCTCGAGGTATTATCCTATATGACACCCTTTTTCCCGAAGGATCTCTCAGTTCCACTTTCTGAGCATCACAGTCTATCTTAGCCTTGTACTTCCCAAGCCAATCCATCCCCAAAATGATGTCTAGGTTCGATGAATTAAACTCTATTAGATCGGAAGGAAAGAAGCCCTCCCCTATTTTCAGTGAGACATTCAGGAATTTCTTAGAGCAATTAACAGTATCCCCAGACGGAATAATTATAGGCATAGAAATTGACTCGGACTCACCCAGTGCTAGAGTTCTAACAGTTGTATGGGCAACAAAAGACAAAGATGCTCCAGAATCGAATAAGACTTTAACAGGAATTGAGTTAATAGAGAAAATACCAGTGACAACATCTCTACGAGCTTCTTCTTCACTAGCCGTCATCATATACAGCTTCCCTTTGCCCTTATTATCATTGTTGTTGGTCACATGGGTCCCAGATGGTGCCTGGTTATTTGCATTAGTTGGTTGTTTGGAATAATTAGAGTTCCCTGACCCATTGTATGCATTTCCACCATTTCCATTCCCATTTCTAGGCTTGTCTCCATAGTTCCCTTTCTTCTGACCATTGGGGTTAACCTTATTCTTTGAGTAGCACTCATATGCCCTATGCCCCAGTTTCACACATTCACAACACTCCACTTTGATACCCTCGCAATCTCTCCCAGGATGGTTGTTTGGGCACTTCTTACACCTGTACACACGCTCAGGTCTGCGGTTGTTGGTGTTATTGTTTCGGTTATTGTTATTGTGTTGAGGGTTGTTGTTGTTGGGTCCCTTACCAAAGTTTCGTTGGAAGGTTTGGTTGTTTTGGTTCCCGTGGTGTTTCTTTTCAAACCTTTGAACCTCGGGGTTTGGATTCTCCTTTCGCTTCTCACCTTGTTTACCCCCTTCCTCTCGTTTCCTTATGGCATATAGGTGGGTAGCTTTGCCAAAGACATGGTCCAATGAGGTGAAAGTATCTCCCCCCTGTCTCCCTTGCAGGTCAAGGGTGAGCCCTAATTCGAAACGTGAGGCCTTAGCTTCCTCAGTAGGGGCAATTTCAGGAGCAAATCTCATCAACTCAATGAATTTGCGATAATACTCCTCAACAGACAGGTTCCCTTGTTCTAGCATCATAAACTCCTGGGCTTTCTGCTTCTTGAGGTATGGAGGGTAATACTTATCCCTCAGGGCTTTCTTGAAGGTTTCCCACCCAAAGTCAGGTTGTTTAAGGAGGTTGTCCTTAGCTTGGGTCCACCAAAAGTGAACATCCCCCTGAAGGTAATAGCTTGCTAAGGGCACAGTCTTATCATCTGGGCAGGAGAGGGTAAAGAACAGCTTATCAAACTCCCCAACCCAGTTTTCCAGTTCCTCTGGCCCCCCTTTCCCATTCAGTATTGGTGGGTTCCTACGGGCAACCTTTTTAGACAAGTCCCCATCCCGGTTATGACCCTGGGCTAGGTTAGCTGTGATCTGCACTAGATCACGAATCGATTGCTCGACATTCAGAGAGGTATCAGGCGTGCCGCCTTGACGAACCATTCTGCGCTGAAAAAATGACACAACGGCTGTTTCAGCGATATGCACATAGTCGTTTATTTATTTAACTACTACACATTGGCACATTTATATAACACATCTTTATTGCGAACAATCATTAAGTCTCTATTGACTTGCAATATAAACATCTCAAATAAGACGTTACATCAAATAAAAGAATAAAACTGTTGTAATATTATTGAAAAAGGTAAAACTTATTGTTTCCAAGGAAAACATAATATGAATAAATAAAAGAATAAAAGAATAAAAGAATACTAATTTGCTACTTGGCGTGCAAGCCTTATTAAAACTGAAATAAACGAATAAAATAATATTCTAATCCTAATTATATAATTAAAAGAAACTAAGGACTATAATGGTGAGCTTCGTCATCTGAATTAGGATTTTCTATTCCTTCTTCCATGCCAGCTTCGTCCTCAAAAGACTCGTCATCCTCTATAGGTTCATCATCCTCCAGAGGTTCTTCCTCCAGAGGTTCTTCTTCTATGGGCTCTTCTTCTGCTTCTTGGTCATTTTCCTCAATCGGATCCTCCTCAGCAGGCTCATTCTCATTAGGATCTCCCTCTTCTTCATTTTCATTAGGATCTCCCTCTTCTTCATTTTCATTAGGATCTCCCTCTTCTTCATTTTCATTAGGATCTCCCTCTTCCTCATTTCCCAAGTCAAGTATGGGTTCAACATTATCTTCCCCAATCACTGCGATGAATGTCCTATTATTCCCCTCATCATCGGAAATGTAGATAACAGTTCTGAGGTTTGACGCTATGTGGTGGTCCTCGGGTATGAACTCAACCTCAAAAGTTTGGTACCTAGCTCTTTTTGCAGCTCTAAAGGACGCTTGCGGCTCAAATTTAACTCTAGGGTTCTCAGAATTCACATTAATTCCCGAGCTTTCCCCCACATGATAGGTTCCTCGAACTAAAGGTGATGAGGTAGAGGGCTCCCAACTTCTTTTCTCACGAATTCTCCATTCATTTTCACATTATTTAAGATCAGTAATGAATTGTCCTACAGTAGGAAGGTATTGGTTCCAGTAAGTGTGTTTGACCCTATTAAAATTTCCATTTTCTGACCATATATCCCCATATCTACGGTGTACAAAAAGATAAGGTTCCTCCTTAGGGACGTCTTCATGAAGATAAAATATATTTTCTCCATTTCAGTCTTTAGTCTAGTATCTCCCTGTAAGGTCCTATACTCCATAGCAGCTTTCATTTTATGGGCCCAGATGTCCCAATCTTCCGCTATTCGGTGTTTCATCAGGTATTCCTTAGGACCTATGTCGTAAACCATCTGCAAATTTAAAGAAGGAAAATAGTCTAAGTTTTGTGAATTTAAGGTTTTTAAGTATACATTATATATAAACATATATAAGAGGTAAAACGATTATTTTCAATTTTAGAATCCCAAGTTCAAAATATTTATGACAATTCATATGATTCTTTCCTAAATTATTCGAAATAATGTTTTAGTTCAATACCTTTCTGAAACATCTTTGGAATATTATATTAATTCGAAATTTTAGGGAGTTAAATTATTTTACTATCGAATTTTAGTGCCTTTAACCACTATCCTCGTACATCCTCCTACTCTATTCACATTTCAAAGATTCCAAAGAACCTTTCACCAATTCAATCAAGCAACCACACCACATTTCATATAATCTGACAAATAAAGGGAAGAAAGGCAGTACAAATAAAATAATTCCTATGATTTAATGCACGCAAAAGTAATCTACATGCTCTTATCCCATACTATCCATTTTAAAATCTTTTAAAACATCTTTTGGAAATAGGAACTTTTGGCTCTGATGACCAGTTTTGTAACACCCCCAAAATCCATACACGTCTACGACTACGTCGCATCGACTTTGGGAGTGTTACCGCCGCGGTGAAACGCAAGGCATAATAAAAACAAAACGTTACAACTCCTTATTAATAAAACTACATTGCAGCGGAAATAAAATGTTTACTTTAACTACAACTCGGGAATCTCCACGGACCCCTTTTATTCAACCACAAACTAAATAAGTAAATCATAATAGTCTTATAATGCTTAATTTAAAACACTTTAAAGTTTCAAAACCAACATCTATCCCCCCGTATGCTCAACATCATGCAGCAGCACCAGCACACCTAGTCTGCTCCCCATTGAAGCATCAATGGTTCATCACATGTAAACAACAACACAATAACACACAATCAGCTATGCTGAGTACATAGTAAAGCAGTGAGTGCATACAAAGCATAAACAGAGCAATAAGGATAATTCCTAGACATGATACTACCATAGCATTATATTCTTTACTTTTTATTTAGTTGGCAGCGAACGAGCACCGTCATCTTACTAGAATCATACTGGCTACTTAATTCTTAATAGACAACTCAGTCTATTAGATGGAATGCAAATACGGTTTTGTTCCGTCCCACATCCATCACCTTAGTATGCATACCCCCAAGATCGTACGGAACCTTCCGCCTACTTGAGTTATCAAAAATTTATAAGGACACTACTGTCGTCAAAGTAGGCCTGCGTAGGAGTGTAGAACAAGTCTCGCACTCCCCCCATTGTTCATCACTTGTAGGGAGTCCAACTACAAGTTTATTGCCAAAATCCTTTCTTAGTATTGTCCATTCCTACCACATTAAACATGTAATCATTTAACATGCCTTTTTAGATATTACACTCAAATCTTTCATTCTTGTAACATCCTTGTTACACCATAGATCAAAGAATACAATCCAATTATTACACCATAGATCAAAGAATACAAATCCAATAATCATGCTTATGATACCATAGAATTTCGCATTATCATGCTACATATCGATTTTCAATCACCATCATGTTACCAACCAATCTCAGCAATCACAATTGTTCCCTATCATGGTTCTAGGTTCCGATAGAATAAATTACAACATAACATGATACTAGTAACTGCAACTGAATTGGTACGCGTACGTACCTTGTAACGAAGAATCTTTGCTGCTTACTTATACGTTGCGCTTATGAAATTGGGACCTAATCGAATAATAGAAATACTTTAGTGCTAAGTCCTTGATATTATTAACATATAACAAGTGACTGGCTATATGAACTTAGTATTTCGGAGTATAAAAATAACTAATCTCGTTGTTTATTAACTTTCTTTTCTTTCATAACTCAATTGCTTAGCGTCTTTTAAGAGCCAAGAAAAACGGTGAGCAAAGCTGATTTTCGTTAGTTTAATAACATAGTACCTTCACCAACTCCATTTAAATCCTTATATCCAATACTACTAGAATCAGATTTGATTAACAAGGCCATTATAACATTCTAACTATCACTAATAATCTGATTTCTTAACTTTTATACCACTTTGTGCATAGTAACCAACTTAAATAGGTACATGTATAAGAACTTATAAAATCATAATTGAAGAATTAAAAGAAAACAAAGTAAGAATTAATAGTATATAATAAATCTGATTTCTTTTTGTTCATAATGTGTACCTTTATTTAAAATCACAAACTTAACCCAATATACATAAAGTATACTAAAACATAATTGGAAATTAAAAATCATCACAAGAACTATTAGTATAACTACAAATCTAATTTATATTCTTTACTTTATGCCTTATTTAAAGTCATCAAACTTAATCAAAGATAATCAAAGAATAACAAAAAAATCAGATTATATAACTTAATTAAAATAAGAAAAGAGAGTTTTTTTTTTTTTTTTAAATATATGGAGTATATCGGACTTTGCTCCGACGACGACCACCGCGTGCGACTCCCGAACTCCGGCAGACCACTGCAGCTAGCGACGCACGACCTTGGGTAGTGCACAACGAGCACGAACCCCACAAGCAGTGCGAGCACCCGCACTACCGTGACCTGCGCGAACCCCCTTCACGTCGATGCTTGACCTCCGGCAGCAACTACGAACCACCGGCGATGTGCGTGACGAAGATGACGCGAGCTTTTCCAAGAATCAGGGGAGTTTCAAGAAGCAGAGCACAGCAGAGGAGAAAGAAATCACGCAGAAGAAGATGGGAGAAAAGAACGTAGAAAAGAAAGAGGAGAGAGAAAAATTTGGGGATTAAAAAAAACGGCTGAGTTAGATGAATAGGGTTTTCAAAAAAAAAAAATTTCTTCCTTTTCTTATTTATAGTATGAGAAACCTTAGTTTATTAGGATTTGTTTCCAAATCGCACTCTATTTTATTATTTAAAACAACCAAATATAATTAGGTACGAAAGTAGGTTGTATATTTAAATTATAACTGTAGGCTTACCTAAACTATATTATAAAATACTTTCACTTTTACTTTATATTTTCTTATTTATAAGAACACAACTCCCAAAATACGGAGTATTACACATAAACTTCATAAGGTGGGTGCACGAAACAGCATTAATGAAGATTTTTACCTGATATTCCATTTAAGCCGTGGAATCTTTAATATTTTAATATATTTAGGGAATTTCTCCCACTTAATTAGTTTGCCAAAAAAGTACTCTTTCACCTTCATCATCTTCCATTGTTAGAATACCGAGGTCACCGAGCTCCATTGTTGCATGATTGAAGGTCACCTAAACGAGTTTTGTAAGTTTTCGCATCCTCTAATTATGCTCAAAATCATATGTATGTTGTGTATGTTTTCGTATGAGTAATTAGGGCTTGTAATTAGGGTTTTTTAATGCGCTAATTTAGGGAATTGGACATTTCTTTTGTTGTAATTTTGGTAAGTATTTTTTGTTTGTTGATCTTTTTTGCAATCGTTTGCTGTAATTGTTGTTTATTAGGCTATGAAAGGTAGATTCACCATTAAATTGGTACATGGAGGCACAATGGATGAAAATGGGACATATATGGGGGGTAATGTTCATTGTTGGGATAAAGCAGACCCGTAATATATGGCTGCAGCGTATTTAACTTGAACATCCTCCATAGCTTTTTGCCTTCTTCCTTGAATTTACTGAAGATCTGACACTCATCTTCAACTTCTAAGGTTTTAAAGAGAAAATCAATTTGGGGGTTTTCTTAGATTGGAAAAAGGGTATAATTTAGGGAAAATGAGGAGGGGTCACGTTATGTTGGGAGTAAAAAGGGAGTAAAACTAAAAAAAACTAAAGGCAAACTGATTAAGTGGGAGAGATTCCCTAAATATATTAAAATATTGAAGATTCCTTGGCTTAAATGGAATCTCAAGCCAAAATCTTCATTTGTTTTGTCTCGTGCACCCACCTTTTAAAGTTTGTGATGTGCACTGCACCTCGTTTAGTTCGTGTTGTTTTGTGCACCAAACCAATAGTTGGTGTTGTTCGCGCCAATTATTCCTATTTTCTTTCTTAATTGCAACACATCTTCAGCGCTGAATGTCATGATTTGCAGCAGAAATTTAGTTAGCAACACAGCCAGAGTACCTCACCCTAACTCGTTTTTCTTTTTTTTGTGCAAACGCCAAGGCGGTAAATGATAAATATTCAAAATTAAAACATATACAAATGTACTACACAACTATGTTTGTAATCTTCCCGGGAATGTTCTCAAGCCAAATTCTATAGTTCACTTCGATAGGTTGCTCCTTAGGCTCTGTTACAGTCACCTTTAAAAGACCTTTGTAAGAGAAATTAGTTTAGAAGTCCAATAAGTCTATTAGTTCAGATAAGAGTTACAGTTACCCTAACATTGACCAACTGCAAGTGCCAAAGTGTTGCAGTTGGTGTCTCAAACATTCCTCCCTCCCCCCCCGCCACAAAATAAAACCCCAAAAGAAACAAAAAAACAGCCCAAGTCACACACATCTGCAGCACCCATATCTAATTTGAACAGCCAAAGTGAAAGTTTGTCTCCAGTCATTGCACAGCTTTGCTAGTCTGCACCAAATTCCCTTTTAACTATCAGCATATTACATCCAGTCCAACAAGCCCCAGCCACCGCTACAAACTTCTTTGCACCTCCTTGGCATCCTTCATTATCAAAATTGCAAAGCGATCCTTCCTAGAAGAGCGAGCCCCTTCTTATCAACGCCACATCTAACCCACTTTTTACTCACTAGAGGACACTGGAGAAGGGTATGCACATCAGTCTCCTCAAGTGCTTCATAAATTCTTCAAATCATGATACAATGCTGCAATCGCTTCACATTTTGTTGTTATTAGTATTTAGCAGCCATGATCTTAACACATTTTCCATCCTAAATGGTGGATTCACCTCAACCATGTTACTTCAGATCTTATCATGTTAATTACCTGTCGGATACTCAACAATACAACAAAATGGGATTTTTGTATCAACACTTCAAATTTTCACCCTCACACACCTCAATCGATTTCAACCACATATTTGATATTTATAGGATAAAAATGGAAGAAGAGGGAAAATGAAGACAAATATGTGATATATTCTTACATATGGGCTTGACATTAAATTTTAACAAGAACTACCTAGTCAACTTGATATGTTTGTGTATGTGTCAATAAAGTGAAGCACATACAAAAGCCTCGTAAAAGAAGAGGTATGTTTTGCCATCTCTCCAAAATCAAGACTAAACAACGAATTACAAATACTATATAAAACCAAAAACTAAACTTGATTAAATCAATAGACAACCCCACAAAAAAAAAAAAAAAAATAATAAGAACCCACGACACCCAAAATAAAAATTCAAGTATATCAAATCAGTTCCTTTTGGGGACAACTTGAAGCTTATCATGGCAGAAAAGCAGCTACTGCAGGTATCAACTTTCATGCTATGCCAACACCATGATTTTGGATCAACACTACTCTCTCATTCTCACCATTCTTATATCACTCTTACCCAGCCTCATGCTTTACAAATTTCTTTACTTACCAAACAAATACAACATCATTCTCTTTGTCGAACCACATGGCTGACCAACTTTCTCATTCCAGCAAACCTCCAGTCCCACCATGCACCACATTATACAGTGCATTCAGGGTCACCAAGCATGGAGTTCCATTTCAAATCAAAGAAACCTACTCGTAAAGCTTCATCAAAATGTATTAAATTTAATTTTACTAATAATTGATGGCCATAACTATAATGACGCATTGTTGGCCGAAAAAACTAGCAATTCTTGTTCATCTATATTGTATGAATTAAAGTTCATCAAAATGAACTTCAAATAAAATCATATTGATTGGAGATATGGTTGTTGTGATATGCTTACAACCAGATTTAAATTATTGTTTGAAGCTCATTCACACCATCAATTGAATAATATTGATGCAATCTACTGTCATTTGTAAAATCAAAAATATTGTTGATGAAACTATTAAGCTCAACCACTTTATGTAGTTTGTAAAGCAGTGAGAAAGCTCATCCCATCCTTATTTTCAACCCTAGATAGAACACTTGGTACACTTTCAGGTCAGAGAGTTTCACAGGAAGCTTTACTTTGGGTCTCATGACATATCTAGAAATCCTCTTCATGGTACAGTGTGGAAGGAAAATTTTAAAAGGACACGTGCTCACCACAAAATAAAATTGAGATTCTTTTCTCCTAACAAGACTTTCCCTCTGCCTTTACCTCTCCACTAGCACCAAATCTATCAATGATCAACTTCATTCACTTCCATCATCAATGAAGTTTAAACTGAATTTCTTGGCATCCCAACATATTAAGATAGTTTATTGATGCCACTGCAGCATGGAGTCATTGATCTTGGATTCAAGATCTGATGCTTTTTGCACAAGCAGAAACACTAATATGAAGCACCAAACCCATAGTTAGAACCCTTAAATTAAAACTCAATCATTTTGTTATGTAACTCCCGTAGTCCAAACGTATCTCCAATTTTTGAGATACTGTGCAAGCAATTTTGAGCACTAGCATATCCGACACTTGACTGTATTTGACACTCGTACAACACAGCGCCATGAAACGACATCATAGCATGTAAAGTATAACCTGATTGCATTTTTCTCTTATTAACTTGCAAGCTTGTTTGAATCTTGAACATATCTGATGTCATCAATATTGTTTTAGAATCAGCCAAATATCTATGTAGTATGTAGTGCACAACTCATTTAACTTTGTGATTAAGCATGAATACATGGTGTTTTTCTACTTTTAAAATGACAATTTGCACAATATCCAGCTAAAATAAATACCAAAAAAAATTGTACAGCACAACAACAAACTGGAAACATTCTAACATAAGAAACTTCTGTAAATACTTGAAAATACATCTCTTTATACGAGGCACTAATTTCATGAAGAACCACTAATTTTGACTAACCTGATGCCTACCAAAAGCCAACCAGTCTAGTACTCAACACTTGGTAAGCCCATAAACAACAATCACCACCAATACTCCAAAAACCAAGCAATTCTCAATCATCACACAGGGATGCCATAAGTTCATGAGGCGAATGCCAAATTGACAGATTAAAGAAACGTTGATTATCCTTTTCCTCTTGGGCATTACACAAGAAATCTGCAACATCACAAAGCTGCTCAAAGCTGCGTGTAATTGTCTCCTGTGCTTCCACCTAAAACGCACCAAACAACCAGATTCAGTAGCAACACACATAATTTCTTCATTAGGCACTCCATAAAAAACACTACCAACAAACACCCACATCACAAACTGAAACCCAATTAATCCAAATCCAAAATCACATGGCATTTCTCTAAGGTTGAAGGTTTGAATTTTGCTCCATAATTCCAACTATAAGCTAATATGATAGCTTAACTTCTTCAACAAACTGCAGCGTTAATTAGTGGCTTAACTTCTTCAAGATTGATTAGTGGCTGTAAATGGACAGAAGATACCATCTCAACGCGACATAAATTCCAATAATTTATAAATTTCCTGGTAATTAAAAATCTGGCCATATCTAAACTATATAAGAAGCAAGAAGTCTCCAGCAAACCCGAGCAGAAATAACAAGACAGTGATAAATTATGAAACCTATTATAGACAGAAAATATATATATATATCTATGAAATTTTCTTCCCGAGCCTCGTTATGGTCATCTCCGAGATAAATGAAGCAACGTATATGATATACCTTAAATCTCGAACTGTATATTACAACAACTACGACAACATATCTAGATTGTACACGATATTAGTGGCATTTTAATTACAAAAATTGTAACTTGATTTACAAATCTTGTTCATCTCAGAGATAAACCAGGAAATCCTCGAATTCATGTTGTACTCCTAGACGCGTAATTGAATCTCGTCTACATTAGTCGCTCTCAAACACCAGAAAGAACAAATCATAAGGCATACAAAAAGACCATAAAGTACCTGCATAAGAAGCTCATCAACCAAAGAACCAGAAGAATTTGCGACGGAAACAAAGGATTCAGACCCTTTATTAGCCGATCTTTGAAGCTTCTCTCCCTCTCTCTCCTCTGTTTGTTTCTCCTTAACTTGTTCAGACACACTTTCTTCCATTGTCTTTAAGGTGTTCGATAAATTTTCCCAGAGAATAATTTCTGTCTGGTATTTTTCCTTTATTTTCAGCAAAGCAGCGCGTTTTCTACTTCGTTTCTCCTTGATTGCAAGGTTAAGATCTGGTTCGGGATCTGGAGCACGAGCGAAGGAAGTGGGATCCATGCGACGTTTCTTGCGCTTGTAGACGAAGTCATCATCGTTGACGACTTCCCACTCGTCGGAGTCCCAATTTGCTGCCATTGAAAAAAGCGGGAAAGCTCTCAACGCAGAGCACAAAAAAGTTTAAAACAACAATCACACTAAATAGTGAATAATCCGAGAATTGCCTGCTGAATCTTACACATCAATCAAAGTTGGAGTTTATCCGGTGACCTTTTCGTAATAAACTAAAAAAGTCGCTAAGTCTTTTATGGTAAAAAAAAATATATGACTTAGAGTAAAAAACATACTCAATCCGTGGATTAACCTGATACTCACTCGACCTTAATCTGGTTCGATCAGAGAGGATCAGTCCCTTAATCTAACTGAAACCTGACACGAGATCAACCATACTTGAGCGACACCCAACAAGATCATATTCTAACCCGACCAACCGACTTGAATTCATATATGTTACTGATTCAACATGTTAATCCAAGACCCAAACCCAACCGTAACCCAACCTAAAGTTAAATTCGAAATTCGATTCAGTACGATTTGTTTCTGACCGATCCAAATTCAACTCGAATTCGGTTCAACCAGATAAAATAATATATGACCGATTTGATCCAATTTTTCAAACAAACCTATTTCGACGACTAAACCTAACAAAATTAATAAAATTCAATTATTGTTCTATATCTACAAAATCATTTAAATAAGTTAACTTTATCTTTTAGCAACTATATATGTCATTCCTTAAATTTCAACTAACATGACTAACAATTATAAATATGATTAAATTGCTTTTTAACTTAAATACATACATAAACATAAACATTCATAATGATATTGAATAATTGATACATTTTTTTCTGCAATATTCCCAATAAATTTGTTAAATTATTGTTCCTATAAATTTAAATAGACATGACAAACATATATATATACTTAAATTTCCCTTTTAACTTAAACACATGGATAAAGTTGATAATATTGACAAATTTTCAGAATATATTACTTATGCCTATCTTAGGAAATGTATTATTGTAGGTGTGTTTTTATTGCCTACGCGGGATGAGCACGTATTTGACTAATTCATTCTAAAGGTTTTATTGAAAAATGTTTTCAAATAGAAGAAGTCGCCAACAAGTCTTTAAAGGAAGACTCATAAACCTAATTGGATATTGGGAAAAAATCGCGAAAACATAAGGAAAAAATGTGCGCTTGGCGCACAGCCTGTGCGTCGCGCGCACTAACTTTTCTATGCGGTTTTTGAGTGTCTTAAGATTCTTTTTTATCCTTTGGTAAAATCTATCATTTGAAATCCGAAATCAGCTATATTTCGGAATAAAAATATGATTTTTGAAATATCCTTTAATAATACTCCCTCCGGTCTTTATTAGTTTACCCGTTTCTTTTGCATAGAGTTTTAGGAGAAATAATGTTGTGAGACACAGAAAGAAAGAGAAACTATTATTTTATATTAAAGTTGAATGTATGTGTGATGGAAAGTTAGTGGTCCCATTCCAAAAGTAGAAACAAAAGAAATGGGTAAACTAATAAGGGACATCCCAAAAAGGAATATGGGTAAACTAATAAAGACCGGAGGGAGTAATTATCAAGTATTAAAATATTAAAAATACAATTAATTATCAAGAATAATTATTTGGGCCTTTAAAATTGGGCTTGGATTTAATAAATAGACTTTATATTTTCAAAATGCTTTTGGGCTTAGCTTATTCGATTGCTCTTCCTTTGGATCGGACTAATTAGGATGACGGTATGTTTCATCATTAGATACCCAATAGAGAGACACGATTTTGTGTCTACAGAAGCCCCCACTTTAACTGAGGTTCTGGAAACTGAAAGTCAAATTAGCATGTGTCGAGACGGAGAACGATTCTAAACACTTTGCAATTTAGAACTGATCTATATATCGCCGGTTCTGCAAAACAGACTTAGTATGCAAGACAATAACTACAAGTAATCCGATTACCTGCAGGAGAAGATATTAGCATATAAGTGCAAACAACTCAGATAAGGCACATAATGATGCGACAATGCAAACTTAGACTTTCTAAGGATGCATGAGACACTATGCAAGGATTAGGATTATGCATAACTAAGGTATGAATGGAATGGCATGGTCGGAGTTATGCAAGGCTATGAAAGATGAAATGTAATGCAAGTTTAGGGTTATGCAAGATTTGGAGGTTTAGATAGGTAGAAATAGAATGATTTTCAAAAACTGTTTTGACGATGAATTAGGGTCCGCAAGTGAGATCCGCAGATAACAACTCCTAGGAAATCTAATGTGGAGAAACCACCACATATATAAGAATCCCCACTTTGGGTAAGGTTGTTTGAATAAGAAAATATGAGCCTAGATTAGAAGATATTTGTTGTGAATTGAGCGCTCAACGATGCATTCAATGTTTCTTCGTTGGGGAGTTGATGCAGGCAAAGTCAAATATCACCAGAGATCTTAGGATTATCGGATACTGCTTTAGGGACAAAGAGAGTTTGGATTGAAAAGTAAAAAGGTTGAATTTTGTCACTCAAATAAATATAGGTGGATAGGTTCAGACTCGCGTCTATGTCGGGATCTAAAAAAAAGTATGCTTCTGAATTCTAGAAAATCAAATTGTTAGACCTTGATTAATTTATCCTATTGAAGCGGTCGGACCTCGATATGAGGATTCCTACATATAGTGGCGGAATCAGGCCATTCGTAGTTCTGGATCTTATGTCTTTTTTTCTCTGTTTTTTTGTGCCCTAACTTTTGCCTAGGCTGCGCTTTCCCGGTTTTCAACATAGTGGGCTTGGACATACCTTGAAGAACGAGTTAGGAATGGATATGAAAGGTTGAAAGGTTAGAGGTTTGAAATTTTAATTGGATGGGCTAAGGTAAGGATTATGGATTTTATAAGTTTTGAGGTTTTAATGGATCAAAGGGATTTGGAATGAGGGGTAGAACTTGTGTGCAAGCCCCCTAACTTCAATTTTTATTTCTTTGCCCATGGCTTTTTCTTTTTGTTTTTGCATTTGCTTTGTGGGCTTTCTTTTGCTTTTTCTTTACACTTTGAATTTTTCATTTTTTATTGTTTTTGTCTGGCATTGATCTACCACCCCCATGAACGAAAATACCACGGCGCCACCTTAGCCACATAAACCATCACATAAGCCACCACCACCGACCCAAAAATCCACCAACACTTCTTCAAAACCTATAACCTTAAAAACTCAAAACAAAAAACAATTAAGAGTAAAGATGGATGAATATCTTTTCTTATGGCTAGAGATGGTCAAATTCGACCATAAAAACTCTAGATCCAGAGTTTTCATGGTCGAATTTGACTTTTAAAACCTCAAATTTCACCTTTAATGGTGGTGGGGACAGAAAAGAAAGAAGGGGGGTGGTAAGGGTGGTGTCACAGTGGTGAGGGGCGGCGGTGAGGAGAGGGGAAGGCGGTCAGTGGTGAGGGGAGGGGGCGGAGGCTCGGGGTGAGGGGAGGCGGGCAGGCGGCGGCCAGGCACACTTGAGAGTGAGAAGGGGTAGAATATGGTGGAGAAGAGGAAGAGGGGTTTTTCAAGCCAATCAACATTTTTAATAAAAGAGTTTTCCTTTCCTTTCTCCTTGTTTCTCTTTCTTTCTCTTCATATACCAAACACCCCCTAAAGGTTTAATGGAAGGTAGAATACCCCTTAATACATTAAACATGCTTGTAGAGTTTTTCTTTGTCTACTCTAAAACTTATCATGATCTCAATGCCAAACTCACATGTGGAGAAGCTTTTAGCACCTAACCACTGGAGAACAACTTAGCAAATTAGTCGTTTCACAAGTAAAAAAAAAAAAAAAAAAAAAAAAGATTGTACCATCTTAACATTTTCTAGTGTTATCATTAGTATATATTTTTTGATGGAACAACACCCTCATTCATTGGCCAGCCCATCACCATCACATTATCAGTGTGAATACTAGATTAGCATATGAAGGTGACACATCTACTCTTACTGTTGACAAAAACATCAAAATCTGGGGATCAGAATATAAGAACATTGTAGCAAAATGAGCTTCCAAAAATGGCCACGGAAAAGCATCTGAAAGTACTGAATATGAAATTTTTCTTCTACTAATTTGATAGATGCATCCAAGTATGCCTTCTGTAACAATGTAACATCTCAAAACCCCCCCCCTCTTCCCTGAATTAATAAACAATGCAATTTGACCATATGATATACAGCTCGATTTTACAATCAATTCTCCGCATGCACTAAATTAAAGATAGGGTACAATATAAATGGTGTTTACACGAAACACATCATACTAAGTCTCTTGCCCAGAGTTCGAAATACAGGTCTAGCCAACGCCAAGAAGCGACCAAAAACTATGTGCAGCTAGCTACAAGTACATTTTTGTAATTTGCTCCTCTAGTTCTTGGAATTCATAGGCATCATCAGCAGTGTAATCCCCTGAAACAGGAAAGAGCAGAAAAGGAAAAGCTTTGAGAGATTCAAGAATTTTTTGCATTAATTTGTAAGAGTATACTTCTTGTATAAACTGCAACTTTTACGATCGACATAAAACAATTGAGGTGCACCAGTCATTCACTAAAATTTTCCTTTTACAAATGATGAACTCTCATTCAACGAGGATGTAAGGGAGTCTTTACCAATTGAATCTCTCCGTAGGGCAGTTAAATGGGCACAGCTGCAACACAATAAACGCAAGTAAAAAATTTTAAGGTAAAAAAAAAAAGAAAAAGAATTCAGTATGCACAATAGGCAGAAGAGAGTAGAAAGAAAGGTAAACACAGTACACACAACTCACAAGTAAAAAAGAAGAAACAAACGTCTCTCAGATTCTGATTAATTGCATTATATTCTTTACTATGAATACCGAAACACCTAGTATCGTTATAAGAAGTACTAAGATCTACCGCCTGCATCCATTTTGGTGAACAATATATGTGCATGAGTTGTGCTATAAAGGTTTTTGGTGATACTATCTTTTGGAAAACTATCCCAAGTACCACCAATTCACCCTCATCCATTATGCCATTGTGAAGGTCCATTTTGGCCCAGGTGGTCAGAGATTTATCACTCCTTGTATCTCTATTATCTAATATCCAGAACATGAGTACCTAGTGGCTAGTATCACCACTTCATCCTTCTGTACAGCTTATTAGGATAACACATCAGGAAGGAAAGGGAGGAGATGGAAATTGAGGGAAGAGAAAAGGAGGGTATTGTTTTACCTTCAGATATCGGGTGGGGGAAGATGAGAAAAATTGATTTCCAGATTTTTGAAAAAGAAACAAAAAATTCGTTCGTTATCGTTTTTTTTTTTTAGTTTTCAGTTTTTTTTGAAAACTAAAAAGCAAAAACAGGAAACCAGAAAAAGTGGTTTTTACTTTTTAGTTGTCAGTTTTCAAAATCATCATGTTCCCAATAAATTTAACTATTTTTTTATTCATTATAGGGCATATCATATGACTTTGAAAATCAAAAAACCAAAAAATAAAAAACCACAGTAATACCGAACGGGCCCTAAGAGCTCCATTTACAGACTAGTCAAACTTCAGCATTCGAAACAATTTCATATATACCAGAGATTGAAAACTAAACACTCAATTAGGCAATACAAAAAGAAAAAGCAACTTGGGTGATGGCCAACATTGAGTCTCTTCAATGTTGGAGAGATTTGTTGCTTAAGGATACAAGGAAAAAACTGCCCTTCAATTCGAACACCCCCATACATTGCTATTCAAGCGAGTGATAATAGACCCTTCCCTTTCTCTTCCTTTCCCTCCAAATCTTCTCTATCCAAACAAGTTGTTAGTGAATGTCCTTTGACAAACACTGCTGAATCCAAAATTTATTAATTGCTAGTCAATGACCAATCTGAAATAGCCTGAGGAAGAGAGCAAAAATAGAGTTTTTCATGCTACTCAGATGCTGCGCCTGAGTCATGAGAGATTTCAGAATCCGATGATTTTGAGAGGGGCTTGAGTACAATAGTGATTTGAATTACTGATAGAAAGACCAGATAGTGACAATAGTGGAAAAGGAAGCAGATATGTTTACACATCATGAAGAAGAAAAGCACCAATGCATTCAACTAGAAAGGAACTTCATAAATATTAATTATATCCTAACAGGAATAAGTTACCTTCCAAAAGCTTTCCCCAAGTCTGCACAGAGGGACCGGATGTATGTACCTTTCGAACAGATGACTCGAAAAATTAAATTTTGTCTGCAGGCATGTCGACAAAGTTAGTAAGTGGACATGACTCCTTACCAGAATTCACTAATTATTACTTCCACCCATCGTTTGCTATATCTTTTCCTTGTTAATATTGTTTGACTACCACCGTGCATATATTGATTTATTTGTTTTCCTTTTCAAAAAAGGTTCAATGAGATTCATATCAAAACAACCTTTTTACCAGTCACAGAGAGTTAGGTAATAAGACTACCTACATGCAGACCTCCTTAGTCAATAGAGATCGCCAAATGCGAACTATGTCGACAATGTTATTATGTAGATAGCGAAATATTGGACAGTGGCATGAGCATATGGTACTGGGTTCAACTCTGAAATGCACAATAATTTTGCTATATCTACAAGACTACACTATGTACTACCTCTCCTTACTTCATTTGCATCATCAGTTCGATGTCATTCGAAATGGATTGAAGTGTACTGGAAACAAAGCTTCATTGAAGCTGAAAATAAGGCAATCATAAGGTTGGGCTGGTTAAGGGAAGTTAGCAGAGAATTGCCAAACTCATAGGCCATGTGCTTCAGGCTTTATTTCTCCTTTCCCTTTTGCTTTCACATTATTTCATGAATGAAACTTCTATTTTACAGGGCCTAAGAGAAATATTTGGACTATTAAAATACTTTCTCCTGGACCTTCAGTTGAGGAACTTGTGGCAAGAGTAGCAGTTTTAGAGTCTAGCTCAAGTATTTCTAAGTTTTCATCTCCAACTCTTCGTAGGAAGGAGATCCCCCTGATTAACATATATATGTATATCTACAAACTTGTAGTGTTCATGAAGCTCAAAGCAGGCCCAAGAGAACTGCTTCATTTATAATGATTTAGAAAGGTAAAAGAAGAGAACATACTCTTAAGCCATTGTATGACATTAACATTTAACATTCTTAAGGCATGCGTTACATATCGAATAAACTTCACCCTCCCGATTCTATTTCCAAAACATTGAAAAAATGTGCAGAGCAAATAAGCCAGTAGTCGTTGGCGTTTTCCCAGAATTTTTCGTAAAAAGCAATTATCTATGGTAAGACTCAAATGAGTACGAAACCTTGAATGCTATTAATAGATTCTACAGCAATAGTATCCCGGACTCGGAAAGTGATGTGAAATAGAAGTATTAGTTATGTAGAGTTCTTGTTCTGTTAGAATTCTATGGAATTTAGGGTTTTAATTTATAGTTTGTTTAGAGTTTCAATAGCATTAGGACATTATTTTAATTAGAGTTTGAGCTGTGTTAGGAGTTCTAATCACATTAGGCATGTGAAATCAGTTGCAGCCATGTGAATTAGATAGAATAGTTTGTTACGTTTTTGTTTATCTTTTATGCTTTACTAGTTTTACTAGGTTTAGGCTACTTTGCTTTAATAGTTCTAATCAGTTTAGGATTATTTGTGCACTATAAAAAGACCGTTCGGTCATATTAATAAAGGTAGAGTATGTTTAAGTTAATTCTTGTGAATTACAGATTTAGGAGAGAATCCAAAACGAATCCGGAGAGAATCCAAACCCCCCCTAGTTGAACTTTGAGACGAAATACGCCTAACTTCTCCATATCTTGGTTACCAATCGAGTTATTGAGACGAAATACGCCAATATACTTGATTTTTGCTACTGATTTCATTCAAGTTTCGATCTTTCATCTACAAAAGCCACTAAACTACATCAAAGAGCCTAAATTTCGTGAATCTTGTTTCAAGATCCACATCAAGTGGTGTGGCTGCTGGGATCAACCCCCGAACTGTAGCCCGTAATCTGCTGCTTTGCGTCAATTCTGCAGTCAGTCTGGTAAAACTGTTTGTCTGGCCACGTTTCAAGTCGGAATTCAGAGTTTCCTAGTTCGTTGGAAAGCTAACAAAGAGATCTATCCTGTGTTAAAAGTTGAGCGCATTTGAACCAGTAACGAAGTCGCAGTCATCAAATACATCTGCGTCAAATTTCTGTCGCCCAGTTTGACACAGTTAGATTGCAACGGCGTGTGACAGGGCGTGTGCTATCGGAATTCTATGATTTTTGGCTCGTTGGACTTATAACATTCTGAGGTTTGTTGTATCAAAATTTCATAATGTTCTAATAAGTATCGAGTTCTGTGCAGCGTTAAACTTCCATGACACTACATCATGCCTGAAGAACTAGCACCTTGGCAACTCGCCATCCAATCCACCCAAGCACAGCTTAACCTACTTACTGCCCAAATCAGTGCTTGGACCACCCAACCTAACCACCACCACCAAGACACCAATTTTTCTAGACCACCACACAACCAAACTAGGCGTGACGAAGCTATCAAGTTGGCTGATGCGCAACAGTCCAACGCACTTACAAAGACACCTCCTCCAACCGTCCCTTCCACTAAACCATGGATACATTGTTTGAAGTGTCAAGGTCTTGGACACGAAGAACATCAATGCCCCAATGAAGAGTACGTTTCCAAGGAAGAACTTGTCTCGTTCTTACAACGAGATGTGGTAGAACCAAAGGCAACAATCCCTTCGTTGGATCAAACGACTTTGCCTACTGCCTCTTTGCATGATACAACTCCCCACGATCCAATCTTGGACATACAAGAGGACTTAAAGATTACATCTTTGGCTTGTAAACCTTCCCAAGTTCCGAAATTTGCTGTAACATGTGCGACTAAAGCTTCCAAGACGCGTTGGAAACCAAAACCTGCAGCAACTTCTCATGATTTTTGCCCTACGCCTACTGTCCTTTGCACTACACGTCCACAAGCATCATGGCCTCACCATTTGTTTCGCATATGTGTGCTAATTCCTATGGATCATGGCTTCCGTTCGTGGATGATTGCTTGGCTACAACAAAACTTGAGGACAAGTTTCTTTCAAGAAGGGGAGTTTGATGTGAAATAGAAGCATTAGTTATGTAGAGTTCTTGTTCTGTTAGAATTCTATGTAATTTAGGATTTTAATTTATAGTTTGTTTAGAGTTTCAATTGCATTAGGAATTTATTTTAATTAGAGTTTGAGCTGTGTTAGGAGTTCTAATCACATTAGGCGTGTGAAATCAGTCGCAGCCGTGTGAATTAGATAGATTAGTTTGTTACGTTTTTGTTTATCTTTTATGCTTTACTAGTTTTACTAGGTTTAGGTTACTTTGCTTTAGTAGTTCTAATCAGTTTAGGATTATTTGTGCACTATAAATAGACCATTCGCTAATATGTTTAAGTTAATTCTTGTGAATTACAGATTTAGGAGAGAATCCAAAACGAATCCGGAGAGAATCCAAACCCCCCTAGTTGAACTTTGAGACGAAATACGCCTAAGTTCTCCATATCCTGGTTACCAATCGAGTTATTGAGACGAAATACGCCAATATACTTGATTTTTTCTACTGATTTCATTCAAGTTTCGATCTTTCATCTACAAAAGCCACTAAACTACATCAAAGAGCCTAAATTTCGTGAATCTTGTTTCAAGATCCACATCAAAAAGTAATAACGAAAATGGGTAGCAGGAAATATAGCTAATGTTAATCTTTTCCTAGACCAAGGGATTCTGATGGAAGCTGCAACCCCAATAATTCTTTCTGCGACCCCTCTCATAATTTAGAGAGTTAAGCGATGCGGTCGCCGCATCTCGTTTTGGGTGCAGATGGCAGGTGAGCTTTCAGGTCCCGGAGCAGGGCCGAGACCTTGAGTACAATGCCCGTCCTTAGCCGTCACTATACCAAATGAATGCAAGCATCTTATAGTGCAAGTTCCAATATGGCAGCCAGAAAGTGCATGCATACAAAAATAGGGTGAGGGTCAAAAAGATTCCCCTTCTTGCAGCTAAGTTTTGACTGACCTGTCCTCTAGGCTGCGCTCTATGTCAAACTGAAATATTGAAATTCGACGAGGTGAAAGTTCAATGCTTTCTCCTCTTCTGGCCTTCTCATACATTTTTACACCCCCCACCTATAAAATGAAATATGTTAATACAATGAAACAACTTTCAACAGCAATAATAAGATACAATTCTTAAAACATAAACCTGAGATTTTAGAGGAGACATAGAAATGCTTTTCAAGAGTCCCGTCATGTAACAGATTTTGAACTAATCGTTTCACGAAGTTCTAAAGTTGCGATAAAAACCACAGCCTTCTCACAGCGATGTCCGTTACATAACGCTGATTTGCCCGTTAGAACTTCCTTTTTTCGCGTTACGTCAGTTACTTGTCAGAACTGGCCAAGAAAGAGAAAGGGAAAACAAATATTGCAACTAGAAAAAATAGGAAATATATGTCGGAAACAACCTTTTAAATACAAGTTTTTGCAAGAAACACCCGTTCAAAAAATATTTGGCAAAAGATATCCTTCGAAAAAAATAATTTTGCGAGGAACAACCTTGATCTATTTTCCTGCGTTGACCAAGTATTTTCCGACGTTGACTCATTGAAACCAAACATATGAAGGGCACGTGATCCGCATCTATTATATTGCAACCCCATTTTCCGGCATTGACCAAGTATTTTTCGGCTTTGAATTCATCAATATATATTGGGATAATTGAGGGAAATGAGGTTGAAACATAAGATATGTGAGTTGCGTGCCTTACACATGTTTGGTTTTAATGAGTCAATGCCGGAAAATATGTGGTCAATCTCAGAAAATGGGTCAAGGTTGTCCCTCACGAAAAAATTTATTTTAAGGTCTTCTTTTGCCAGATTTTTTTCAAAAGGTTGTTTCTAGCAAAAGCTTGTATTAAAAAGGTTGTTTTGACAATTTTTTTAAAAAAAAAAAAAAAAAAAAAGATGTGTACACACCGAAGGAGAAGAATGTGAGGTGGGGTTTAAGTTGGATAATATATATGAGTTACGACTTATCTATATGAATGATAGAATAAAACACTCATGCTTTCTTCATTCACCATATACATAACCCAAGCATATGATAGGTGACATAGGTCTGGTCATATTATGTTGAAGGAATACTTGTCAAACTCGAAAAATGCAAACTTGAGGTTAAAAATCTGTTAATGTGATTTTTTCAAAATTTACGTTGCATTAACCATGAATCCATGATCCATTCCAAACATCCGTTACGAGCCGCTTTCTCGTCATCGCAATCGGTACTGCAAACGCGACTGCATCCACAATTTTCTTCCCTACTTAGAACACACTGGCTAGGCTTATCTACCTAGGAAACCGCCTTTAGTGATTGCTATTACTTTTATCTTGTTAACACTTAGGGAGGGAGACATGAAACTCACGAACCTTTTTTTTAATAGACAAGTCAAAACATGTGTTGAAACATTACGAGCTTTTTACAACTTTATCTAGATACAGTGGGGCCATATTCTATTTCATTTTTTTGTTTTGAAGAGGGGAGCACCGAAGCAGAGGTTATACAATAATAAGGAAAGGCAAAAGTAACTATTTAGCGGCAGACCTGCACGGGTTGGACAGTAGTTCACATGCCATAATGGACAAGCTGTACAACAGGGAATACGCATATCAAAAATTGACTCAGCAAAAAACCCAAGCAGAACTGACCCCCAACAATGGGTTTTGAGCAGCATTTTTTACTTAAAACCCTTGATTATCTCAACCTGAATAACCAACAACTCCTAGACCTCATGTTAGATTGGTGACAGGTTGACCCAACAGCTAAAGGACAGTTTTTAATTCTAGAGCTAAAGAAACAATGGATTCAAATTGGCAGTATTTTGCTTTTAAATATGGCTTTTTTTCAGGTATATTTATTTGTTTGACATATGCCAACTTGGTTACAAGCCATATCATGCTACTAATCTTAATGGGTTAAGGTTCTATGCTTGTACGGACTACCAGCGTTATTCTACTCGCATTAACAATGAATACAATGACATATATAAGTCTAAATGTCTAATTATATTTTTAGTTGATTGTTGATGGCTTATAGATAGCCTCAATCATCAGTCCCATGCAATTATCAGTAACCTATCTAGTATCTACAGCTCAGCTTATAGAACAGCCCAAGCTTGACAGGCCTCTATATCAAAAATCGAAAATCCAGTACAAGCCGGATGTGTCAACTCAAAAGTGAATTATTTGCTTATGCAAAAAAAAAAAAAACTTCTAGATAAAAAATGGAGCAACCTGAAAAAAAGAAATATTCTTTCTCGAGGAACCAACCAGCAAATTACGCAAACATGAAAGCAGCTAACCCATATCTGGCCTAAATAACAGTTTTATCATCTCTGAGGGAAAGGGCTGAAGGCAGACATGGGGATGATTTCCATGGACCGAACTGCTGGTACCTTTAAGGATCATGATTGGACAAGCCCCCGTAAATGACATCGGTTTTTTGAAATGCTATTTCTCTTTATAAGCATCTCATTGAAAGCAAAACTTTGCCACTTGGGCTAAACTTATTCAGTTTATTTTGGAGATAACACAAAAGTAGGAGAACAAAGGAGCTATGTGGTCCACCATGAGGGTATATCATACATGACTCATCCATTCTAATTATTTCTGTCGTTTAGGGAGCTTCCCTTCTGGCAGAATTGTAGAAAACATTGGTGGTTTCTGAAACTCCAACTTAGAATGTCCTTTCCACAGTTTCAGCGAGTACTTTAACAATTTTCTTTTTGATGGGGAGTGGACGATCTATCTTACTAAAGGGTACATAAAGTTCCAACATTGAATAAATAATCATCTATAGGACACATCATTCACATAGTGCTCAAAACATCAAGAGCATGTTTAATCATACTCGTGAATTAACTGCGATTTCAAAGTGAAATGAAAGATGCAACGACTTACTTTGATTGCAGAAAACATAGGGGGAACTTGCCAAATTTCACCAGCAAATGATGCAGCAGTCTTTCTTATCTCTTCATCCTTGATATGTTCCCATGGCTCACGTTGAATTACCTGAACAATCACAAAAATTTAATTCTTCAGATTAAATAATACAACATATTCATAACAACTCCAATTTTAGATGATAATTAAGGCCCTATGCTTTTGAACTAAAATTTGCCAAACTGTGTTGATACAAAAAATTGAAATACTGAAAGATATCAACAACAATAAAATCATAAAATATAAAGATAACGATTAAAATTACAGTAATAAGAAATATAAAAATGATAACAACAACAACAACAATTATAATAATAATAATAATATTAATAATTAATAATATAATGACAGTTGTAATAATTAATATTATAATAGTAAATATAACAACAATAATAATAATAATAATATTATTATTATTATGATGATAATAACAAATATTATAATATTAATAATTATGATAATATTAATAACATAAATAATAACATTAATGATATATATTATATCAACGATATAAGTAATAATAATTGCATTAATAATATCAATAAATAACTATTATATAGATAAGATTAACACTAAATAAAAAAATAACATTTAAAAAAATATTATAATAGTTGTTGTAGTCTAACATCGACGGCTCTTTTTGAGACACTTGGGCTCGTCAGAGCCGTCCACGTGTCACCTTAGTTAAAAAAGAGAAAAGCCTTGAATCTCTGGGCTACACTCAGATGAGGTAAAAGGTTTAAATTCTGGCCCAACAGACAGAGCCCAGCAGTGCCAAATGGCTGAAGGAGAGTGGTTAATAGACATTCACCAGTCATGGTCAGCCACGTGTCATAATCTGATTTCTCAGCCAATCAGATGCTGCTATGGTAGGTCAGTTTTTAAGGTTAGCTGTCAACTTGCTATCACTATAAATATCCCTGAAATCAGGAGAAAAACAAATTCAATGCAAACAGTGCAAAGTTATTCTGACACAATTCTCTCTCACCTTCTCTCTCTATCTCTACTTTCTCTCACTACTCCTGAAAACTGACTTAAGCATCGGAGGGGGAACCACCACCCAAACCTCCAGGGTGGGTCCCTTTGTGCAGGTTAGGGAGCAGAGCAAAAACCAAGGACTAAGAGGATTCAGACATCGTTGCACAAGTCTCCATCTGAAGAACACTCAACATACTAATTTACTTGCTCGACAAGGAAGCTAACTCACAGCTTACTTGTTGGACAAGAGGATAAAACATTTGGCGCCGTCTGTGGGAAGACGCAACGATGACTGATTGTCAATCATCCAACATTGCCAGAAATCGAAGCCTTCAAGTTAATGTCGAAGATACGATGGAGCATGAAAGACCACCTCGAGGAAGAGATAGACCTCCATCCATCGTCAATGTTCCTGGACCAAGCCAAAGAACCGGTCATCCAAGTTAATCTAGATCGTCCGAGTGATCGCCGCCCACCTGGAGAATGTTTTGAATGATTTTCAGACCAGGATGGCGGAGGTCGTCCAGGAACGGATTAAAAGCAATATGTTGTTTTTCCATCACAACCCGGAGCCAGCTGCTAACAATCCTCCTCGTCCTAGAGGACGTTCTCAAGTAGATCGTCCAAGGCCTATTCGACTTGTTCGTCAGGAACCCTCTAGGAGGACAACGAGAGGAAAGCAGCCAGAAGATACTGATCAGAGAAGAAAGATGGACTGGAACCTGGTGGTGAGGACCCAGGACCATGTCCATCCTAGTGGGCACCGAATGGAAACTGACGCCAGGGATTACTTAGAGGCAAAGAGGGCTGCGGCTTTGCAACGTTCAGCTACAGGATCTACCCCATACCTGAGAGACCCTCCTTTGAGGTTGTCGTCCAGAGGGCAAGGCCGAAGTTTAAGCCACTCTCTTGTTCATCCGCGACAGGGGAAGACAGTGGCTCAGCCCATGGTCTACAGGCGTCCAAAACCAGCCAACACTTCATCCAACCCAGTAATGAAAGAATATAGCAAGGAGTTCATACCCATTGAGGGACAGCTGGGAGCTCTCAAAATCAACTGGCCTACTCCATTCTCGGCCTGGATTATGGAGACGCCCCCCTTCCCAAAGGTAAAACTCCCAACCATTGAGCCTTTCGATGGAACTACTAATCCAGACGATCACCTGTCTGCTTACAAGCATCAGATGTACGTCCAAGGAGTGGACAACGCTACTTGGTGTAAGAATTTTCCAGCTACTTTGAAAGGAGTAGTGCAGAAGTGGTTTAACAATCTTCCCCCCAATTCAGTTAACAACTTTACTGAACTCAGCTTCTTATTCACTAGTCATTTTGTTGCCAACAAACAAGAGCAAAAAACGAGCATGCACCTAGGCAAGGTCATTCAAGGGCCTAAGGAGGCTCTCAGAAGCTTCGTTAAGAGGTTCAACCTAGAAGCACTTCAGATCCAAGATCTTAATGCTGGAGTGGCTTTTGACGCTTTCATTAGGGGACTAAGGCCAGTAAGCTTCAAATTTGACCTTGTTAAGAAGAAAATCTCCACCCTTGCTGAGGCTTTGAGGGAAGCCGAAGCATTTATTCATGCCACCGAAGAATGTGCTGAGGCAAAGCATCTCGAGTCTAAGAAGCCTGAAGAGGTTGCTCAGCCAAAAAAGAGCAACCCCAAGAAGGCCGAGACTTGGGCAATAACCTCCAACACCACTCCGGCTAGAAAGAACAAGAGAAAGGAGGCCGAGCCATCCTCATCCAACCCTGTTGAGTTTAACAAAGACCAATACTCCATCCTCATGGAAATTAAGGATCAGTATGAGTTGAAGGCCCCAGCTGAAATGAAAACTCCTTATAGAAATAGGGATAAGAGCAAGTATTGCCACTTCCATAACGATTGTGGTCATGAGACCAATGAATGTAAGCACCTCAAGAGAGCTTTGGAAGAGTTAGCCCGAAAAGGAAAGATGAATTCCTATATGAATCAAGGGGGAAGGAAGTTTCCAAGAAAAGATGATTGGCATAACAAGAAGAAGGAGAGTGCAAGCACAGACGAAGATGTTGTTCTTGTAATCTCAGGTGGGTTTGCTGCTGGGGGACCAACCAATAGAGGGCACAAAAACTACCTTAGGGAGCTCGGCCAAGTTTTATTAGCTGATCAGACAAAGGCTGAGCCCTTCCCAAGGGTGGTAGTTAGTGAGCAAGATCGGGGCAGGTTGAGGACTCCCCATGATGATCCCTTGGTTGTAGAAATGAAAATAGCAAACTTGAGAGTAAGAAATATCCTGATCGACACCGGAAGTTCGACAGACATCATTAGTGCTGATTGCCTGTCCAGACTAAAGCTTGAGGAGAAGAACTTAGTTCTCGTTCACCATCCCATCATAGGGTTTGGGGGAGGAGTCATCCATCCCATGGGAACTGTGACTTTGCCCGTTCGAGTGGGAGAAAAGGAAGCCGCAAGAACTCTGTTTATCAAGTTTGGTGGTCCGAGACTTGACAGCGTACAATGTCATTCTTGGACGACCAACTCTGAATCATGTCAAAGCAGTAATAGTAACTCATCTGATGTTGATGAAGTATGAGTGTGATGACGGCAAGATTGGATCCTTGTATGGAGACCAGCAGGCGGCTAGGGTATGTTACCTAACTGCTCTGAAACCGTCATCATGGAAGGCAGATAAGAAAGATCAGACGAAGGTTGCCAGCGAAAGGAGAACGTCTGGAATAGAGAAAGATCAGACGAGGATGGCTAGCGACAGGAAAACGTCTGGATTTGTCAAAGACCCAGTCGCCTCGTTAAAGCCGACCATGGAGAGCCATCAGACGCCTCTTGCTCCCTCAAGGAAAGCGTCTGAGCACCTCCCCAGCAAGAAGAGGAAATATGAGGTCATCAAGGAAGAACCCTCCTCGTCTGAAGAGGTCATGGCCATCATGGGACTAACAGTAGAACGTCCAGAGACAGTAGAAGCCCCTGAAGAGGTACGTCTGGATGAAGCTCGTCCGGAAAGGACCCTTAAAATCGGATCTTCACTCAGTCCTGGTTTGAAGGGTCATCTAGTCCACTTGCTGAAAGAGTTTCAAGATGTGTTTGCCTATTGCGTTGAGGAAATGCCTGGATTTGATCCGGAAGTAGCCGTCCACCGGTTGAATGTTGATCCAAATTTGGAACCGGTTCGTCAAAAGAAGAGGCATTTGGGACCGGCTAGAAACCATGCGGTCGACCAAGAAGTTCAGAAGTTGTTGGAATCCAAGTTCATCAAAGAAACCTATTACCCTGACTGGAGAATGTGTGTGGACTACACTGACCTCAACAAGGCTTGTCCTAAGGACAGTTTCCCTTTGCCTAAGTTGGATCGTCTGGTAGACTCCACAGCTGGCCATGCTTTGCTGAGCTTCATGGACGCTTATTCAGGTTTTCATCAAATCCCAATGTGGCCAGAGGATCAGGACAAAACGTCCTTCATTACTGAAAAAGGGCTGTATGGCTGGGTGAGGATGCCATTCGGCCTGCGCAATGCCCCGGCCACTTTCCAAAGATTGATCAATAACGTTTTTCAGCCACAGTTGGGACGAAATATGGAGGCATATATTGACGACATGATAGTCAAGAGCCGTCAAGAAGTAAGTCATGTTGGTGATTTGAGAGAAACTTTTGAAACTCTCAGGAAATACAAGTTGAAGCTAAATCCCAGCAAATGTGTCTTTGGGGTTTTGTCGGGGAAGTTTTTAGGCTTCTTGGTGGACCAGAGGGGAATAGAAGCCAACCTTGAAAAGATTCAAGCTATTTTAGACATGAAGTCTCCTTTGACGGTAAAAGAGGTACAGCGGTTGACGGGTTGCTTGGCTGCCCTTGGACGATTTTTGTCTAAGTCAGGCGACAAGTGCCATCACTTCTTTGCCACAATCAAGAAAAAAGCCAAGTTCGAATGGACAACAGAGGCGGAGCATGCCCTGCAACTTGTCAAAGATCATCTTCAGCAACTGCCTAGGTTGGTCAGTCCCACAGAGGGGGAAAAGTTGTTTGTATACTTGGCTGTATCCACTCAAGCTGTGAGTGCCGTCCTGTTGGCTGAACGAGAGTCCGTCAAAGTTCCCATATACTTTGTGAGTCACGTGCTCAAAGATGCGGAAAACAGGTATACTCCAGTCGAGAAGTTTGGATTGGCTCTAGTCATGGCCAGCAGAAAGTTGAGGCCATATTTCTTGGCGCACAGTATAAGTGTCTACACCGACCAGCCCTTGAAGCAAGTTCTACAGAAGATGGAAGTTGCTGGACGAATTCTAAAATGGGCGGTTGAGCTTAACATGTTTGACATATCATTTGAACCAAGGAAAGCCATTAAAGGGCAAGCCTTGGCAGATTTTATAGTTGAGCTTACTCGGCCAACCATAGAACCAATATCTGATCCAGCTAGAGGAAGGAAGCATTGGACGCTCATGGTTGATGGATCGTCCACAGTCAATGGATGTGGGGCAGGAATCATTTGTCAATCTCATGAAGGAGATAAGTTTGAATATGCATTGAGATTCCAGTTCAGAGCGTCCAATAATGAAGCTGAATATGAAGCACTCTTAGCTGGAATCAAAATGTGCAAGGCGGCTGGAGCTGTTGAGATCGAGGCCAAATCGGACTCCCTCTTAGTTGTCAGTCAGGTTAATGGAGATTTTGAATGCAAAGAAGTATCAATGAGCAAATACATGCGACTGATCAAGTATGAGATAGAGCCATTAAAACGATTTGTCCTCGACCAAGTACCAAGGTCAGAAAATCATCAAGCCGATGCTCTCTCAAAATTAGCCAGCTCGGCTGAAGGTGATGTGCCAAGAACAGTTTTTTGGGAAGTCAAACCCAAAAAGAGCATCGACCAAGAACAGATTATGTTTCTCGGCCGAGGGACCGTCCGGATGGAGCCGATCATAGAATATAAGAAGACGAGACGATTGCCTTCGAGATCCCGTAGAGGCTAAGTATGTAAAGGCTAGAGACAAGTGGTTTGAATTATGGGACGAGACACTTTACAAGAAGTCATTCAACCGGCCCCTGCTCAAGTGCGTCACCAGAGAAGATGGTCTGGAGGTCCTGAAAGAACTCCATGAAGGAGCTTGTGCTTCTCACATTGGGGGAAGAGCTTTAGAGGAAAAGGCTTTAAGGACGGGGTACTACTGGCCTACCTTAAAGGAGGATGCTTTAATCTATGCAAAGAAGTGTGACAGTTGTCCGAAACATGGAAATGTGCATTAGAAGCCGTCCAACTACTTAACCCCCATCTTGTTCCCTCTGCCTTTTGCCAAATGGGGCATGGATATACTAGGACCTTTCCCTGTGGCCGCTGGGCAAAAGAAGTTTGTGATAGTAGCAGTTGACTACTTCACTAAATGGATAGAGGCAGAGGCCATGAGAGGAATAACAACGAACGACGTCAAGGGCTTCATCTGGAAAAACATTATAACTCGATTTGGCATGCCTCAGTCAATCGTCTTTGATAATGGTCCACAGTTCGAAACGCCTAAGCTGAAAGAATGGCTGTCAGAAAGAGAAATCAAAGCTCACTTTGCGGCAGTCGCCCACCCACAAGCCAATGGGCAAGTTGAGTCCTTCAACAAGATTCTATCTAATGGAATCAAGAAGAAGTTGGATAACGCCAGAGGACAATGGGTTGAAGAACTGCAATTGGTGTTATGGTCCATTAGAACAACCGCTAAGAATTCCACAGGCGAGACGCCTTTCATGTTAGTCTATGGCACTGAAGCCGTCTTGCCCATTGAGGTTGAAGAGCCCACCCTACGAGTCATGTTATACACAGAAGATGCCAATTGGGCCGCATCGCGCACGGCTTTGGACCAAGTCCGAGAAGTCAGGGACAATGCCTTGCTAAGAATGCAATTGTACAAATTGCGAGTGGCTCGGGAGTTTAACAAAAGAGTTGTTAGACGACCACTCAAGGTGGGGGATCTCGTCCTAAGAAAGATGGAAGCGGGTGGACGCGCTAAAGAGTTGGGGAAGCTAACACCAAACTGGGAAGGCCCTTATCTGATTGTCCAAGAGGTACACAATGGGACTTTTCGTCTACGAGATCTAGATGGACGACCTATTCAGCGTACGTGGAATTCGGACAACTTAAAGAAGTACCACGTCTAACTCATATCTTCGTCAGATACCTGTAGGGTAATTAGTAGTTACTCCAAAGTGCCATGGCACATGTTAATAAGAAAAGAATTGTATACATGTATCTTGGCATTCAGCCAAGCAAAATCCATATAATACAATTCTTACTTTCTTATCTCTTTGTATGTTTTCACCAAGTTAATTCACTTTGGGGCATTAAATCAGTTACTCGTCTAAAAAAGTGACAATAATTTGGACAAAATACAAACAAAAGCAGAACGTCAAAATTACTTGCATCTACGCCGAACATCACTCCCTCAAAGTTTTTTCTTTCTATTGATATTTTTATTTTCATTAAAATTTTCACTTACATTATAATTTGAAAAAAGAAGATTAATTGGTATAACCAAGGTCGTTTATATGCATTATAAAATAATAAAAATTCGGGGAAAAACCAAAATTCCATTATATGGGATGTCTTAGTATTTCTTCGTTCATTCCCATCCGTGGTTGACAAATTTCCATTATGTACTTTCTAGTAAGAGCCTTTTGCTTTATTTGCGATTTTACTATTGGGTGGGCAAAATCTTTGGTCGAACATACCACGAAAGCTTTAGGTCCGGCCAAAAATATAATGCATTTTTTGTTTTTAATTTAAAAAAAATTTTTTAAAAAGTTTTTTTAAATTTTCTCGAAAAAAGCCGCCCGAAATAAGACCTTAGTAAAGGATACTTACTTTCAAAAGCACGGACAGCTAAGTAGTCCAGACCCTAGTAAGGGATCGCTACTTAATGACGAGTGTTGCCCCCTCAAGGAAACCAGCTAAAACACGCTTTGATCAGATATCTCAAGCTCGTCCATCAACTTCAGCAGGCTCAGCCACGGCTGGCTGCTCTCCTTCTTGGACTTTGGCTCTCCCTCCACGCACGGTTGAGCTAAGCCCAATAAGGGGGGGATGATAGAAGCCAAAAGGACGAGCCATGTTGAAACAGGGACGAGCCTTAGAAAACAAGGTCGTCCAAAAAACTAATACGTAGGCAATAGATGCCTTTCTTATGGTTTGAAACCATCCCAGACGAGTACGGCCTAAAGAAGGTGACCGTCTGAGAATGGACGTCCTACTGAGGATGACCATTGTGCAAAAATCGACGTTAATTTCTGGACGAGTATGGTCCAAAAAAGTTGGTAGCTTGAGTCAAACAGGTCTTGGCCGCAACCTCTCAGTGGGCGAGACTCGTCTGAATAAGCAAACCGTCCAACAATCTAGGGAAAATCAATGAAAATGCTTGGGCACTTAATAATGATTGGAAATCATCCAATGCCAAGAATGATCGTCCAAGAAGTTCAAGACGAGTCAACTCTTGTACTTGGATATTTCATAAAATAACAAAAAATCGTCCAAGGGCAAGGGGGACAATCTTCTAGTATGGGCACTTTGCAAGCAGTTTCAGACGAGTCCCTTTTGGTTAAACGACCATGACGAAGTTAAAGTTACACTTAGCCAAATTGCAATTGTAAAAAAAAATAAAAATAAAAAGAAGACTAGCAATTGGCAAAAAAGTTCTTCATATATATCAACAGCAAAACTTTACAACTTAAGGCTACTGAAGAGCTAAGACTACAACGGCAGACAAGCCAAGAAACTTAGAAAAATAAACCTAAAGCTAGGCTTCATCTCCAGCGCGCGTTTCTTGGTTGTCCTCAGGCGTCTCATCCTCGCCCTCGTCTTCAGGCCCCTCACCATCGGCTGCAGCCTCGTCGTCAGACTCTAAGAATTCCGGAGGTTCCTTGGCACATACCATAGCCCAATGGACACTCTCTTGGTACTCTAGACGACGCACAAAGCTGGGAACCTCATCAGATTCAGCCAGCATCTCGAAGGCCTGGACAGCCCAGCCTTTAGACGTTTCGATGACTTGTGCCAACCCTTCCTTGGCGTCATTGAAGGCCTTGGCCGCCTGGCTCTCTAGACGGGCAATTCTCGCCCTCAGAAGAATATTCTCCTTCCTTAGCTGCGCGGCGACGAGAAGGGCGGCATTTTTTTCATCTCTTAGTTCAGTGGAGACAGCATCAATTACCATCTTCAGACGGTCTTGTTCCTTGAACATGTCATTAATAGTAACAAGATAATTCTTGTTTTCTGACTCCAGATGAGCTGATCTTTTCTCCAAAGCCTCCAGAGATTGACTATGAAGGGTATTAGCCATCTCAATATCATGGATGGCCTTGTCGCCTGCCGTAGTCGCCATATGGATGAGCTATTTATTCTCCTTTCTCAGCTCCTTCGCCCATTCTTCAGTTAACATGCTGTGCGAGCCAGAAGCTGGAACAATGAAAACAAATCAAGTTATTAGACGGGTTAAAGAATCAAAATTTGATCAAGTATAGAACAAAACCGGCATAAAATAATACCTCGGCAGCAAGCTGGGACATGTAGCCCACATAGGATTCCCCTTAATCCTTTGATATAGGATTCAGGGTAACACTTGAAGAGCTCCTGCTTCAGACGCTCTTTCTCCAGCCTTGACATTTTGGCGAAAGCAGGAGAAGACTCCTCGTCCGAATCAGCGAGGGGAGGAGTTGGGGGAATAGCAGGGCCTTTGCCCTTATCTGAAAGAGGGGGAGAGTCAGTAATCTTGATAGGAAAGACGATGGCTTGTCTATTAGACGGACTCATGGACCGTCCACCGACCCGCATCGTCCTAACTATATTGGGGTAATACGACTCACCAGACGAAAGCGATGCTGTCCTAACAGCTAAAGGCATCTGTGGCACCAGCTTTGCCACCGAGCCGCTGAACCCTGGATAATTCTCGGCAGCAGCCCCAGATTCTGGTGCAACCAAAGCCAAGGCGGACTCTAGGTTGACCTCGGCAGAGTCGGCCGACAAAACGCTGAGTGGAACAGCTGCATGGGCATCCTTTCCCTCCTCGGCGGGGCCAACGGTTGAAGGCTCCCTTTTAAGAGCCTTGGCTTGTGGGGGAGGCATGCTTTTCTCCCCGCTCTCGACAGCAGGAGCCGCCTTATCTGCCTTCTTTCTTGTAAAGCCCTTAGGCTTCTTTGCTTAATGCTGGTCAGCCGCAGTAGTTGGCCTCTTCTTGGATGAGGACGACTTCCCAGGTGGCAGTTTGTTTGTAGGAGCATTTTTCTGCAAAAAATTAAAGGCATCAGATCGATCGTCCAAAAAACAAAAATAACTGCTATTGCAAATCCTCCGGACGAGTATAGCCCCAAGAAGGTGACCGTCCAAGTATGGACGTTCTTCTATGGCTGACCCTCGCCCATAAATTGGATGCAAAAAATCCAGACGAGTATAGCCCCAAGAAGGTGACTGTCCAAGTATGGACGTTCTTCTATGGCTGACCCTCGCCCATAAATTGGATGCAAAAAATCCAGACGAGTATAGCCCCAAGAAGGTGACCGTCCAATTATGGACGTTCTTCTATGGCTGACCCTCGCCCATAAATTGGATGCAAAAATCCAGACGAGTATGGCCCCAATAAGGTGACCATCCAAGTCTGATGTTCTCCTTATTTAGGTGACTCTTGTCTGAGACTTGGACACCAATTCTTGGACGATCAGGGCCCCAAGAAGGTGACCGTCCAAGTCTGGACGGTCACCTTCCTTAGGTGACCCTCGTCCAAGAGATTGAGCACCAACTCTTGGACGAGCATGGCCCCAAGAAGGTGACCGTCCAAGCCTGGACGATCTCCTTCTATGGGTGGCTCTCCTCCAAGAATAGGACACCAATTCTTGGACGATTATGGCCCCAAGGAGGTGACCGTCCAAGTCTGGACGATCTCCTTCTTTGGGTGACCCTCGTCCAAGAATTGGACACCAGTTCTTGGACGAACATGGCCACAAAGAGGTGACCGTCCAAGTCTGGACGATCTCCTTCTTCGGGTGACCCTCGTCCAAGAATTGGACACCAGTTCTTGGACGAACATGGCCCCAAAGAGGTGCCCGTCCAAGTCTGGACGATCTCCTTCTTCGGGTGACCCTCGTCCAAGAATTGGACACCAATTCATGGACGAGCATGGCCCCAAAGAGGTGACCGTCCAAGTCTGGACGATCTCCTTCTTTGGGTAACCTTCGTCCAAGAATTGGACACCAATTCTTGCACGAGCATGACCCCTAGGAGGTGACCGTCCAAGTCTGGACGCTCTCCCCTTTTGGGTGATCCTCGTCCAAAATCAAGATGCCAATTCCATACGAGCTCATGTGGTTCTCGGCAAAAAAAAAAAAAAAAAAAAAAAAAAAAAATTTTATATACCAATGTTTCTGCCCTCTTCTCGGCACTGCTCTTTGCATACTCCTTCCACAGGTTGTCGGTAAATTGGGACATATTGATTTCCCCCGTCCAAGATGCTTTGAGGCGTTGTCTGGCCGAGTCTGCAAAGAACAAAAATGTGTTCGTCAAATGAATTATAGACGAAGAGTTTTACTTGGGTGATTTCAAAGATATACCTTTATCATCGGCCAATCGCAAGCCGGCAGCAACCAAGAAGTCGTCTTGGTAAAACATTTCCTTAAAGGGTATCCAGTTAGATGGCCCCTTAAAAGATTTTTGGCCGGGCCTGGAGTACTCCTTCACTCTGAAGTACTCCACCACTTCCTCGTCAAAGTTGTCCTCCAAATCCAGCCAAGACTGCTTCCGCCCAGTATTTGTGACGGATCTATTATAATATCTGTAGCCCTCTGTGACATAGTCGGAGGATGCCCGTAAAAAGATAAAATCGGCCTTCCACTCGTGCATCTTCGACGATTTTCCCCAAGCCGTCATGAAGCCTGGACAGTTGCAGATGCTGAGCCATGCTCCATCCACGGCCCCAGGTACCTTAGCCGCATAATGGATATGGGTAAAGGCTTGAAGGGAAAAGGCTAGGCCGCGTAGCTCACAGACGGCAATAAATGTCAGGATGTTGTGCCAAGCGTTTGGAGCCAGCTGGTTATGGCCGATGTGGTAGTGCTGCAACACTTGTTCTACGAAGTCGTGGAGAGAAAACCTCTATCCCGCATCTAAGGCCAGTTTATAGATGGCGAAATGGTTCCTGGGAGCACTCAGGATTGTCGAGTCGTTATTAGGAAGGACAAAGGAGAAGCCCGACATGGGCATGAAAGACGACAAGTAATTAGGGTCTGCTCCTAGTTTCTCTAACCACTTACGGTTAACTAAAATGATGCCAGGATCAGAAAGGGGACCTAAACGTCTTCTAATCTCCGACGAGGTAGTAGACGCCTCGTCTGATTCTTCGGCAGCCTCAGGATCGCTACCATTATTACCTTCGCCGATCTCCGCCGTATCGGCGTCCCTGCCAGAAGTACTGGTCTCAGTTTTTATTTCGGAGTTTTCTGCATCATGGTTGACAGGAGACCTGTCCAAAGATGGAGCACTTTGGACCTCTCTTGCCTCATCTGGCACCCGTCCAGTGGATTCCTCCATATCTGAGCTATTTGATGGGATTATTGCTTTTCGTCTTAGACGGGCCGTTTGCTTGACGCGCGCCAGATTACCCTGCACATGTAAAGACTGGGTCGTCTGACTTTCTCGGCCAAAACTATGAAAATATATGTACTCGGCCAGAAGAGGCCCAACTCTAGAATGCGCCGAAGAAGAAGTATCGGTTCTAGGGTCAAGACAAGCTCTTGGTCGGCTAGGATTATTTGACGAAGATGATTCTATTTTATTGATTGTCTAAGAAAAAAAAAGAATAAAGAAGAATGAAAAGATCAAAGAAACGATACCTGCTAAGAACGTCTGGGCGATTCGTCGAAAAGTGCTGAAGCTGGACGATCTCTCTCTCTCTAGAAAATTTGCAGAGCTTCTCTCTCTAGGAAAATTTGATCGAGGTGTTAAATGATTAAATGTTCTCACACCAAGGTTATTTATAGAGGGATAAGAAACCTGCGGAGCCGGTCAAGAATGACCGAAAAGAGAATACAACGGTCAAATATGACCGGTAGAACAAGGAAGAAGGCGCGTCACTTCATTTCAAATCAAACTACCTTGAGGGTAAAAGGGCCTTAACCGTCAGATGGACCAACAGTGAAAGCCCTTTTAGGGGCAAATGTTGTAGTCTAACATCGACGGCTCTTTTTGAGACACTTGGGCTCATCAGAGCCGTCCACGTGTCACCTTAGTTAAAAAAGAGAAAAGCCTTGAATCTCTGGGCTACACTCAGATGAGGTAAAAGGTTTAAATTCTGGCCCAACAGACAGAGCCCAGCAGTGCCAAATGGCTGAAGGAGAGTGGTTAATAGACATTCACCAGTCATGGTCAGCCACGTGTCATAATCTGATTTCTCAGCCAATCAGATGCTGCTATGGTAGGTCAGTTTTTAAGGTTAGCTGTCAACTTGCTATCACTATAAATACCCCTGAAATCAGGAGAAAAACACATTCAATGCAAACAGTGCAAAGTTATTCTGATAAAATTCTCTCTCACCTTCTCTCTCTATCTCTACTTTTTCTCACTACTCCTGAAAACTGACTTAAGCATCGGAGGGGGAACCACCACCCAAACCTCCAGGGTGGGTCCCTTTGTGCAGGTTAGGGAGCAGAGCAAAAACCAAGGACTAAGAGGATTCAGACATCGTTGCACAAGTCTCCATCTGAAGAACACTCAACATACTAATTTACTTGCTCGACAAGGAAGCTAACTCACAGCTTACTTGTTGGACAAGAGGTTAAAACAATAGTAATAAATATAATAATAATAATAAATATTATAATGATAATATAATATTAACATTAATTATAATATTAATAATAATATGAATAACAATAATATTAATATAATAATATAAATAATAATAATAATATGTACTACTATAATATTAATATTTAATTATAATATTAATGTGCTTAACTAAAATGCTGAATGGAAACCTGCTGAACTAAAATGTGCCAAAATTGATTTTGTTGAACTGAAATTAATTTTGCTGAACCAAAATTAATTTGGCCTCACTGAACCAAAATGTGATTACGCTCAAAAGAAGAAGGCCTAAGACCTAGAAGTCATGTTATTATTGTAGTTCTACCACACTCTTAACTTTGCGGTCAACATAAAAGCAACAATATAATAGACTCTTACCGCATAAAACAGTGGGTACTCCGTACTCTTTATAAAATTCGCAGTGCAAAAGAGTCATTGCACGATTAGCATCACTAATACCATGTTTAGGTGCTACATTAGGAGCCTCCTTGATTGTGCACTTATACAAACATAGGCTTCAAATAAGAAACCAAGAAGCCGTGCAAAGATAAAGCTGGTCAAGTACTATTTTTCTTTACTGGTTCAGAGTCTAATGTAAATCATATAACTTTCTGAAAACAAGTGTAACACAAAAATGACATCATACTGCAGCTTCTACAATACAAACTCAAGACTAATCTGAATAAAATACTTAAGATAGTGATAATACGTAATCGAGTAGCCCACCTACTGATTCGTAATGATTCATGCAAAATTGCGTACATGTTATAAAGCCGAACCCATACTGGGAGGTGGTGGTGATGGTAGTTCATATAGTATTAGGTAGTAAATTACAATCATATGGAGCTTTATCAAGCCTAGAATAAGGTGATTAAATTTCTAGATAGCATGCCCGGAGGCGATTAAGTAACAATTTAGATACGTTGAATGATTTGCCAAAGTTGTTGGATCAGCCTGGTGTATAGAGGAGTCAAAAATTTAACCCTGGTTTGGTTTAGACTTTAGTGACACTCATTTCAGGAAAAATAGTGATACTGAGATTCTTTTTTCCATTTCTTTTTTGTGGTTTTTCATGGAATGAAGTATTAAAAATTTAACTAAAATGATTCAAGAAATACAGTCGATACCAAGGAACATCAGACAGACCGATGAATCAGCATCCCAAGTGGAAGTTGCCTCCCCCAGACGAAAAACTCCACTATAACCCTTAATCATACCCTAATATCTGCAGCAATAATAATTAATTCAGGATCAAGTTCCATAGACCATTGTCAACAAGGAAACCACATCAACATTAACTCAGTCCAAAAATAGACTGTTAAAAAGGCATTGTTATGCTTAAAAACAAACCTATCTACCACCTTAGTAGACTTCCCAACACAGACAATCAGCAAGCCAGTAGCCATAGGATCTAACGTGCCAATATGTCCTACCTGTAACAGTTATTAGGAATTAATCAATTGTAAAAGGAATGGGACAGAATGGGAACAAGACATAGAAAAACAAAAGATCACCTTCTTAATTTTAGTCAAACGGCGCAGCTTGCCACAGACTGTGAATGAACTCCAACCTGCACCGCACAAGTATCTTTTTAGCCTACGCATTCAGGCCTATATATTCATAAACTTTGTTAGTTATGCGGCTAGCCGTAGTCGTGGATCTAGAGAAATTCTCAAGGTTTGAGTCTCATGAACTTTTTCAGCAAAGAAACAACAGAAAATGCTATAAATCAGCAATGCATGTCTCAATTCTTCATTTCTTTGATATCCCTCATCAAGTCATCAGGCAAAGGCCAAACTATACAGACTGTAAATATATTCAGTGCCATTGCATCACTAAGTCCATAGATAGCTGCATTAGCAACTATCATATGAATTTCAATCAGAAATTAGAGGAGGAGCATATTTTAGTTGAATTCTGTAAAAGTGATACCAATAAGGCATCATCCAACAAGGTATACACAGTCACTCAAGTATGATTGCTCATTCCAGCCTGGCAAATAATGAACAAAGAGTTCAATGAAGCCTCAACATATACTAGAGTACTAGACAACTTGACACTGCTTGCCATATGACCACAGATGGCCAGTAGGTGTCTTAATTTGTCTAAAGCAACCTTTTCAAAACAATTATAATTATGCTGATATAGAAGATTGAATGATCCTCTAATTCAGTAATTAAGGTGACTATTTTCAGATATCTTAGTGAACTGATAAGAAGAAGAGAGAAAATAAGAATTTCAAACAGAAAGAAAAGATGAGAGAAAAAGAGAATAGGGAGGAAGATTCTTCATCTCATTCTTAGATTGTCCACATTCAGCTCACTAGGTAAGCTTAAATACAACGGATAGGAATCTTCACCTTAACAGAATGCAACTACATTCCCTAAATTACGCATAGTCACATGCCTAATAGGTGATGAAGGCACGTGCCTACATCATACCTTCCCCCTTTAAGAAACTTGACCTCAAGTTTAATTACAAATTACTAACAACAAAACTAAGCAGCAAGTTTGATAATTAACCAACACATTACTGAGCAGAGTAAGTGATAGTAAATAATCATAACCATTTCAAGGAATTACTAAATCAGGGAACTTATTCTCTAAAGTTTCAGCAGGTAACCATGAGGCATCTTCAGAGGAACAGTCCTTCCACTGATATAAATATTGAACTTGTGCTTTGTTCTGAAACTTAATCACCTTCATGTCAATGATGGATGCTGGTATCAAAGATTGCTCAGTGTGTCTTCCTTGCATCTAGGATGGGATGTGAATAGCTTGAGGGATGGTGCCATGAAAAGCGTTAAGCTGTGACACATGAAATACATTATGTATTTTGGACTCTGAAGGGAGCTCTAGCCTGTAAGCCACCTTTCCAATGGCTGCAGAGATTTGAAAAGGGCCAAAAAACTTTTGAGAAAGCTTGGCATTGGTCCTGAACTGCACAGAAGTTTAGCGGTATGGCTTTAACTTTAACCAAACCCAGTCTCCAACATGGAAGACCCTCTCAGTCTTGTGCAAATTTGCCTGCTGTTTCATTCTAGACTGAGCTCTTGTTAGTTGAAGCTTCAGCTGGTTGATCATAACTTCCCTCCTTTGTAGACTTCGATCTACTTCAGCTCTTGAAGATTCCCCAATAAGATATGGTAGGTATAGTGGTGGGGGCTGGTTATACACCACCTCATAGGGAGTAATCTTGGCAGCTGTGCGATAGTGGGTGTTGTACCACCACTCAGCCAAGGGAAGCCACATTGCCCAAGTCTTTTAGAATTTCCCCACATATGCATCTCAAGTACATCTCCAAGCACCTGTTCACCACTTCAGGTTGCCCATCACCCTGAGGATGATAGGCTGAAGAAAGATGAAACTCAGTTCCTTACAGAGAAAATAAACCTTGCCAGAATTGACTTAAGAACATTGTGTCCCTATCATTCACAATGCTCTTAGGCCAACCATGAAGTTTAAACACATGGTCCAAGTATACCTGTGCAACTTGTAAGGCAGTAAAGGGGTGAGCTAGAGCCATAAAGTGAGTTGCTTTGCTTAGCCTATCAACTACCACAAATATGACTTCCCTCCCACTAGACTTAAAGACCAGTGATAAAGTCCATGGAGATGTCTACCCATACTCCCTCTGGTATTGGAAGTTGATGTAAGAGCCCAAGAGAGGCGGTAGGTTCATACTTAGCAGCCTAACACACACCACACATTCCCTAATAAACTGCCTGATGCTTTGTCAATCCCTTCCAATAAAAGAAACTTTTGAGCCTTTTGACTCTAATATCTCTTCTAGAGTGACCCCCTTCAGGACTAACATGATGCCACTGTATAATAGCTGACCTCAATTGATGATTTGGACCCACTACTACCTTGTTCTTCTTTTTAAGTAGATTAGCTTGCAAACTATAATGATGTACAGGTTGGCCATCTCTCCGAATCACAACTTGCAAGTGTGGATCCAGCTGATGACTTGCCATAATCCGATCCTTCAAATCAGAAGAAACCATTGATAAAGCCATGAGTAGGGCCTCTGAACCTTCAACTCTAGATGGAGCATCAGCAACTACATTCTCCACTCCACTACTACACTGGATCTCATAGTCAAAACCCATGATTTTTGATAACCATAACTGTTGGAAGGGGGTTGATATTTTCTATCGAAGCAACCACTTGAGGCTTTTTTGATCAGTTTTAATGATAAAGTGGTTGTCTAGGAGGTACTGTCCCACTTTTAAACAACAAATACTATGGCCAGTAACTCCTCATACACTAATAATCTCTACCACTTAGAACCTAAAGCCCTGCTGATATATGCTAATGGATGCCCCTGTTTCATAAGTACAACCCCCATACCTCTCTTTGATGCATCTGTCTCCACCTCAAAGGGTTTCTCAATGTCTGGTATAGCCAACACTGGAGCTGAAGTCAAAGCTTCTTTGAGATAATCAAAAGTTTTATGTCCTGTGTCATTCCAATTGAAGGCTCCTATCTTCAGAAGATAAGTAAGTGGCTTACTGATGGCAGCATATGATTTCACAAATTGTCTATAATAGCCAATCAAGACTAAGAAGCTCATGAGTTCTTTGACAGTTTTAGGAACAGGCGAAGCTTACATAGCTGAGATCTTGTTGGGGTCAGTCTCCACTCCTTTAGCTGAAATGAAGTGACACAGGTACTCTATTCTGTCTATGGCAAGTACAAATTTGCTTGCCTTTGCAAACATCTTATGCTCCTTCATCAACTCAAATACCAGTGCCAAGTGACGCCAGTGTTCTTCAACGGTCTTGCTATATACTAGAATGTCATCAAGAAAATATCAACACACATTTCCTAAGCAAGGACTTGAAGACTTGGTTCATCCATTAGTAAGCCCAAAGGGAATTACCAAGAACTCAAAGTGGCCTGTATGGTTTTAAAAGCTGTCTTAGAATATGTAATCCTGGTTCATCCTTAGCTGATGATACCCTGCCCTCATATCCATCTCAATGAACACAAAAGCTCCACATAACTCATCTATGAGTTCATCTATGACCGGTATAGGAAACTTGTTTTTGATTGTTTAAGGGTTCAAATCCCTATAATCAACACAAAGTCTCCAGCCACCATCCTTCTTACTAGCCAACACCACAGGAGATGCATATGGGCTATCACTATGCTCAATAATACCCCTATCAAACATTTCTTGGACTAATTGCTCAATAATGTCCTTTTGCATTAGTGGGCCTGATGTTAGCTGGTTTTGAGCCAGGCACTATAGGAAACCTTGTGATCAAAGACACCCCTTGAAGGAGGGAGTTCCTGGGAATTGTTGCTTTAAACTTAACAGTGGTCCTTATTCCCCTACTATATCCCCAGAAGAACATTGCGGCAATGAGGGATCTTCGTAATCCATATGACCAACCTGTATGAAGCAGAATTGTATGAAATCCTTAATCAATTTCTCAGATGGGGCTCCTTTAATCACTTTCATCTTTGTAGCAGTCACTCCTTTGAACAAGATTTGTTGTCCACCCAAGGTGAACTTCATAATCATGTTTTGGAAGTCCCAACTTATCTCTCCATGTGTCCTAAGCCACTATATCCCTAACACCATGTCACAGCTTCCCAAGGGGTATTATATGTTTGGGAAGGGTTATAAGTTTTGGCTGTTTTCAGATTAAAGGAGCTTAGAGCATCTTCTTGCAAACTAGCATACTCTAATGTTGTAGTGATAGAGGTAGGCTTAAAAACCTTGACAAAAGGTGTGGTAGCATCCTTCAATCCCCCAATAAAGCTATCTAACAATACTCTTCTGTTAAGCTATGGCCATGTTGACCCATCAATGATCTATAATTTTCAAAATTATCAATATATGACTCTATACTACCAGTCTGACTCAACTTATTGAAATTTTCAACAGCAATTTCACCAGTATTATCACGAAATCTAGCTAATAACGCCAAAACAAAGTCAATCCACTCCACATTTTTCCTAATAGATAAATAGCTAGCAATCCAACATTCTACCTTATCTATCATGTATAATGAAGCGAGTTCTACCTTATGTTCTTCAAGAATTTTACATTGGGAAATATACTTACAGCATTTGGTAATCCAGTTCCTTGGATTAGTTCCATCGAATTTGGGAAATTTGATTTTAGGATTGAATCCCAAGGGTTTCTAAAAGTTTTCAGGGATAACTCGATTTCTCAAAGATTCCATTTTCTTGCTCAGCATTTCGAGGATCAAATCTATTTTACAATTAACATCATCAATTTTCTCGTCCACCTAACCATTCACCTCTTCGGCTCTTCCAACCTTTCTTCCCGGGCTTTTAGCTGGTTCTCCATATTCGACAATCGTTGAGCTTGGTTTCTTCGAGCCAGAACTTGTTGAGCTCAAAATTTCTTCAAATTCAAGCACGAGGAGGTCCGAAGGCTCGAATGCTCTGACACCAATAATATAGAAGATTAAATAATCCTCTAATTCAGTAATTAAGGTGACTATTTTCAGATACTTTAGTTAACTGATAAGAAGCAGAAGAGAGGAAATAAGAATTTGAGAGAGGGATGAGAGGTAAAGAGAATAGGGAGGAGGATTCTTCATTTTATTCTTAGATTGTCCACATTCAGCTCACCACGTACGCTTAAATACAACGGGTAGGAATCTTTCCTTACCAGAATGTATCTACATTCCCTAAATTACGCATAGTCACATGACTATTAGGTGATGATGGCACGTGCCTACATCATATGCAATAGACAACGCGACAAAAAGGATATGATTTATATCCTGGCATTCTGTAACGGGGTTTCATAGAATGAGAACTCCATAATCCTTCACAACGTGATCGTTTTTGTAACGTGACAGCCGAGATTAAATTCTTGATGTCCTTATGATTATTCAGGCATGGTAAGCACTTAATCGATCAGATCGTCACGAGCCACTGGTGCATCAAAACATCATTACAAACTACATCTCTGTTCAAATATTTAAACCAATTCCCTTTAAGAGCTCACGCAGAACGCACTAGTTGTACAATTTTCCCCAAGTCACTTGAAATTGACTAACTCAATATGAACTAGGAAAAGTAATTCTTAAGGGTAAATCTGGTAAAAACTGACTGAAAACAAAAGGGAAGGACATTAATCATCTAAAAAAAGAATCTGAAAGACCGAAACCAATAAGTTTCAAAGTATCATTGATGACTACGAGGTTGAAGTCACAAAAATAGGCAACGCAAAACAATTTAAAAGATGTTGAGCAAAAGATCTTGCCGTTTTACGTTCCTAAGAATCCAATGCAAAATAGAAAAGCAAGAAACAGATAATTCTCTATATCTCCTAAGAGTATTTTAGTAGGAAGGAGAATAAAACTCTGGAAATAACTATCTGAATACTTCCCTTAGTTGATAACAGCTTTATTAGACTCCTAGAATAATAAAATATCCTAAATGATAATAATCTTCGTATACATGAGGTTCCTTGTGCATTAACCTTCAAATGATAACCTCACATTGGTTAAGAAGTCAAAATGTGTGAAAGATTAAAAGAGAAGCCTGGCTGATTGAGGAAAGCATCCTATTCCTTGGGCACTAACTAGCCTGATAACTTGCCATGGACTGACCCGTATTTTCAAAGAAGTACCAAACCGGTTCCTGAAAGGCCCCTTCAGCTAGTCTCCACATGCTCCCACATCATACAATCTTCCAAGTTTTTTAGTAAATCACCCATTTTACTTACATAATTCTTAACTACAATAGTTAATATAGTATATCTCTACTTCCACAATATCTGAGTTTCCATCATTGCTAAAAGCTGAATATTAGATTGTATATACAGCCCCAGGAGATAGTTCAATAATTAATAAAAAGACTTAACTTCAATCAAGTCTCAACTAGTGCAAGATGTTTTGAAAAAATGGATCAATTATCCATTTCATATCAGAATTTTACCCCCATTTCCAATTGCAAGTTACCAAAGTGCCTTATTTCTACAAGCTAGGCGAATCATTTAGAAAACACCAAACAAAAGATCCAGATAGTCACAGTATCAATTTAGTTTAGAACTTAATAATTTGCAAAAGTCTGACTAAAAAGAAAATCTCACCTTTAGGCTTGTTCACCAAAACAACCGTTCCAGCAGGACTATCCCACTTAGACGGTAATCCAGAAGTCCTAGATGCCAAAAAAGGTTCATCAATACCACAAACTTCACCATTCTTATTGGGGACTTTCTTCAAACACTTGAAGAACTCCTCCACCTTCTTCTCAGATATGTCCTTACCACCATCTTTTCCTAGCTCATTTTTTTCATCATTCCTCCCATCTATTCCTTCGTCAAAAAAAACCAACCCTTTGTCTTCTCACCCTTCCCAACCTTCTCCACCTTCTTCTTCCTCGGCTCGCCCGCCTTCGAATTGCTCGCATTTGATTGCCCGGGTTGTAAAAAAGCCTTATCTAAACACTGATCAGGAAAATACTTCTTCTCCAACTGATACACCATTTTATAATGCTTCTCCTTCTCCCAAGGAAAAGCAAAAGTATCATAGAAATACAACTCCTCTTCCCTTTTATGCAGTGTTCTTAGCTCAACCACTTGAGGTTTCAACTTAACAACCTCACTTTTCTCTCTCAACTTCCTCCTCTCATCATCAGAATCAGAACCACCATACATCCTCTTCTTTCTCTTACTGTAATATTTCCTCTTAGTTTTATCCATCCCCTCCAAACTATTAACACTATTATCAGTGGCGTATCCAGAAATTGATGCACGTGAGTTCGGAGTTTTATTTGCCTTATTAAACCTCTCGTTTTCAATCTCCGTCAGTTTCTTGTCGACCCAATCCTCAAAACTCAGTTCCGGGGAGAATACCACAGATGAATCTGACTCGGGTAAGTCGGAATCGTATGGCTCACTTGGTTAGGAGCGAGGAGGAGGAAGTCGAGGTGAAGGGCGGGAGATAATCATGTCGAATTGAAGAGGGTAAGGACTGGAAGAAGAAGAAGACAAGGGTCTCATTGAAGGGGGAAGAGAGAAAAAGTATTTTATGGGTCGGAAAGATAGGAAAGGAAGGCGAGTTGAGGAATTGAATAGAAGAGAGAATTGGGAAAAATGGAGTGATTTACCGGCAACCGCCATGGCCGTTCTAGTGTTTTTTCACTATAAGGTTGGTCAGACTCAGAGCATCGTAGTCGGCCTAGTGGCAGTTGGCTCAAGAATTTAGCACGGAAATCAACAATGTCATTATGTGACAATGTAAGTGTAACACTATGGACTATGGTCCTCTTTGGCAATTAGCGATAGCCATTAACTGTTAACTGATTATATTAGCTAATTTGACTAGCTGATTGTATTAATGGTTTGTATAAAGATATTTGGTAGATAGTTGATTATTAACTAATTCTGTAAATTGACCAATAAGGATATTGGTATAATTTTCACTCTTGTACTTTTTATTGTTTACAAAATAAATATGTTTGGTGAATATATAATAAGACATACTAATAAGAAATAATTTAAACCACATCTAAAAAATTCAATATTATTCTAAAATTTTTAAGTATTCAAATTTATGAGTTGATAATTTGCAAAGATATTAATAAGCACATGGGTAATCTATTATTTTACTTTTTATTGTTTATGAAATAAATATGTTGGTGAATATATGTCGGAAATAAGATATAATGTTTCTGTCAAAGAAATTAAGGATTGTAGTATATTAAGACTAGATGTGGGCCCCATGAAGGTACACCTAAGCTCCGATATTCGTACGTCTGAAACCTGCAAAACAAGGTTAGACTACTCCGAGGTGGTTCCGAGATCGACGCTCAAGTCGGTAAATGATTGAGGTAGAGAGAGAAAATGATCAATGTAGAGAGATATGCTCTAGTTTGTGTAGGATAGAATTGAATACCCTTTGATTATGAGACCACCCCTATTTATAGAAGCTGAGACTTTCAATAAATGAGGGCATTTGAGTCAGCTCCTACTGGTGGAGGATTGCCTCCCCTAAAGGTAGGGGTATTTTAGGAATTTTGCCATAGATTGCCTCCCCACGCCAAGTAATTGGAGTGAAAACCGCAATTTTCAGTACGATTGATTGGCTGAATGAAAAAAAAAACACATTTTGCCGAGGTTGACTGGGACCCGTGAATGGTTATGGGGGATTCGATGCCGGATTGTAGTGGAGAAAATCTCCTAAGCCAAGGGGGAATGCCCTTGTGTAGTGGCCGAGCAAAGGGGGGCGTCGTAGGCTAAGCGCGGTTCTCCTTCTTCCTTCCCGAGCCGAGGGAGTTGACGGGTCGTTGTATACTCGCCAAATATAATCCAATTTACCCAATATAGGATAAGTATAGGGTCGCATCCACAAGGAAGAAGGGTTAAATCAAGAGTTAATTAGCTAACTACAATGAGCTAAATCAATTTTTGGGTTTTTGAAAGTTTAACAATGATTCTATAATCTAAATAAACTAGGAAATTTGCAAAGTAAATCAACAAGCAAGTAAATGAGATAAAATAAGGGTAAAAGAACTAGGGGATTAGGGGATTCACCAACATTTAATCCAAGAATCCAACAATCAAAATCAAGGGGAAACAAATGGGGGATCACAAGGGGAAAAATCACGCACATAGGAACTCTAATTACTCTCTCGAGCTAATTTGAGGAGCTTGATTAGTCACTCATGACCTATTCTCATGGCATGAGCAACCAATCTAGCCAAATCAAGCACAACATGATTAATCAAGCTTCCATAAACTATAAAATGCCTATTTTCATGGAGATCTTAGTCTAGCAACCAAACTTAGTTTGTCCAAATCATGTACTGGCCACTGATTTGTTTAAGAGAATGAGCTATACCAGCATCGTAGCAAAAGGAATGGGTTGAAATATAGTGTTTTGAAAGGGCTGAAATAAAGGTTACGGGTTTCCACTAATTATGGAATTTTGTTTATTTTATATTTCTTCTCTGAATTTGCAGGTTTGGTATTAAAAGCTCGGAATCAAAGTGGAGCGAGATTGTGATTCTATTGTATGTTATGGATTGAGTTTGTAATTAGATATTTGATTCAGGTTTAGTTGTTAATATAATTAACTGTGTATAATTTTTTGTAACTTAGTGGAGTTTTTGGTGTAATTAAGGTGATACTCCGTCGGGACTTAATTTATTTAAGAGTTAATTCTAGTTTATGGTCGTTGAATGTGTTTTATTAGCATCTCGAAAGAGCGGGTTGTTACACGGTTCCTCAAGGAAACCAAGGCTGGTTCATATGAAGAAGGGTGGAATTAAGTCTTAGGGTAGTGGAACTCCCCATGTTGCATATATTATTGGAGTTTCATCTACCTTTGGTGGGCTTAGTGGAGGCTTCTCTCAGTTTGGTTCCGGTAGTTCCTCCAACTCTGCTGGAACTTAAGGCCTCTATGGATTCTTTGTTGGTTTCCGAGGATATTTTTTTTGGGCACTTAAAATTAGTAGAGACCAGGGTTGGTTCCTTGATGGATATTGTGGATGATATGAAGAAGGAACTACATACACAAGGCTAGCAAGTTTCTTAATCTCAAGAGAAGATCCTCAAACGCATTGAGGAAGTTGCCTAAACAGTCCGCCCTCCTCTTTTAACCTTCTCTGTTTGTCATTTTGGATGGAACAATGTTTATTTTCTTTTCAGTTTGTAATCTTTGTGGGGGAGAATTGTTTTTTTTTTTCCTGCTTTGCTACTTAGGAACTTGTCCTTCACTCTACTTGATCTTAGTTTTTAATGAATGGAATTTGTGTTTTGCGTATATCTTTCTATTGGTCTACACACAGGTGTTTGTCCTTTTGATGCAATTGACCACTTTTACTAACAATGGCGATGTGTTGGGACAACTAGTACTGCTTGCCATATTCTTTTTGTTAATGCCAACAAGAGGAAGCATAAGTGCAAACTTTGAAAACTTGAATTAGTACAAAGTTTCTAGTTTCAAAATCGAAGTGTGGATCGATTGCTTAACAAAGAAAAAGTTATTGTATATGTGGCCTTAATAAATTTTATAAAATTAATTATTTTTATTTATTGTTAGTTGGAAATTTATTACTGTTTGATTTGTTCTTTATCTAAAAATTTGCAAATGTTATCATTACCAAAAAGGGGGGATATTGTTAACCCTTAGTGTTTTGATGATGACAATCAAACTTGTACCTTAGGGTTTTAGTTTGTGTGAAGAGTTGGAATAAATTCAAGAGAGGAGAATTTTGCATTATGAGTTCCTAAGAGATGAACTGGAATGTTCCAGAGTTGGAAGTGCAACTAAGTTCCAAAGGTGGAATATATCTTGAAGAAGTCAACCTTATACGAGTACAAGCCATTAGTTGATAAAAGAAGAATCAATTCAAGTGCGAGTTTCAGAACTGAAGATCAAGCGTCAGAGTTGAAGCTTCTATGTGCATAGACATGAAGACTAAAAGTATGAGTTAATATTTAGGATTTATGTAAGTGTTTATTATTGCTAAGGAAAGTATTATGGAATTTCAGGAACTAATTAAGTATGATGAATTTATTAAAGTAATTTTCAGAAAATATTTGTGAAAAATATTTTTGGATATTAATCTTTTGATGGTTTTCCAATAAAACATTTTAACCACGTTTCCTAGTTTTACTCTAATAATGTTGTTGAGGTTTTGTTAAACGTGTGATTTTTTAGGAGAGTTTCCCAAGGTTCTCTAACAAACTTACTGTAACTGCTTAATTTAGGTACGTTGGTAGTTAGTGGAGAGAAACTTGGTGAAAGCTCTTAAGTAAGCTTTCCCTATAAATAGAGGAAAAATCCTACCAAATAACAATGCAATCTGCAAGAACAAAATTGAGTTAAAACGTTTTCTAAGTCACATGTTCTTAGTCAGGTCCTACAGTTTCTAATATTGTACTTACCGTCTAAACACTAGAATTTTTATATCATGCAAAGAGTTGTGAGTTGGGAAAAAGTTGCAGGAACTCTTAACAGACTAGAGTTAAGTCAAGAGTATAGAGAGAAAGAGTAGCATTGTGATCGTGAGAATCATAGTGGGGAAAAGTTGAAGATCTGAGTAGAACTTGCGAGTGTTGGAGTTTCGAGTGGAACTTGTATGTATATGTAATAGGTTGTAACAAAGGTGTTTTCATATTATAGTGAAGAGTTCAAATCTGGAGGAGGTCGTGGTTTTTCTTCTTGTATAGGAACAAGAAGTTTCCACGTAAAAATCTCTTTTGCATTCTCGTTTCTTTGATCTTTCTATCTTAACTCCGCAAAAGGTATTGACTAATTTCCATATAAGCTACAACTATAATTCACCCCCTTCTTGTAGTGTTCCATCTAGCCAAACATAATGGATTATATCAAAGGATTCTCAGGGAAGGAGTTATAAATGGCAACAATTTTACAAACCCAAAAATCAGTTCTTATTTTCTTGGGTAAATTGGCTCGAACAGCACCAACTATTAGTTTGGTGCACAAAACAGCACAAACTAAATGAGGTGCGGTGCACAACATAAACTTCATAAGGTGGGTGCACGAAACAGCAAAAATGAAGATTTGTACCTGATATTCCATTTAAGCCGGGGAATCTTTAATATTTTAATATATTTAGGGAATTTCTCCCACTTAATTAGTTTTCCATTTTGTTTCCCTCTCTTTCTACTCCCACATGTGAACCCTCCTCAAAGTATTGAACACCCAAAAAGTAATCTTTCATCTTCATCATCTTCCATTGTTAGAATACTAAGGTCACCGAGCTCCATTGTTGCATGATTGAAGGTCACCTAAACGAGTTTTGTAAGTTTTCGCATCCTCTGATTATGCTCAAAATCATATGTATGTTGTGTATGTTTTCGTATGAGTAATTAGGGCTTGTAATTGGGGTTTTTTAATGCGCTAATTTAGGGAATTGAACATTTCTTTTGTCATAATTTTGGTATGTATTTTTTGTTTGTTGATCTTTTTTGCAATCATTTGTTGTAATTGTTGTTTATTAGGCTATGAAAGGTAGATTCACCATTAAATTGGTACATGGAGGCACATTGGATGAAAATGGGACATATATGGGGGGTAATGTTCATTGTTGGGATAAAGCAGACCCATAATATATGGCTGCAGCGTATTTAACTTGAACATCCTCCATAGCTTTTTGCCTTCTTCCTTGAATTTGCTGAAGATCTGACACTCATCTTCAACTTCTAAGGTTTTAAAGAGAAAATCAATTTGGGGGTTTTCTTAGATTGGAAAAAGGGTATAATTTAGGGAAAATAAGGAGGGGTCACGTTATGTTGGGAGTAAAAAGGGAGTAAAACTAAAAAAACTAAAGGTAAACTGATTAAGTGGGAGAGATTCCCTAAATATATTAAAATATTGAAGATTCCTCGGCTTAAATGGGATCTCAAGCCAAAATCTTCATTTGTTTTGTTTCGTGCACCCACCTTTTAAGGTTTGTGCTGTGCACTGCACCTCGTTTAGTTCGTGTTATTTTGTGCACCAAACCAATAGTTGGTGTTGTTCGCGCCAATTATTCCTATTTTCTTTCTTAATTGCAACGCATCTTCAGCGCTGAATGTCATGATTTGCAGCAGATTTTTAGCTAGCAACACAGCCAGAGTACCTCACCCTAACTCGTTTTTTTTTTTTTTTTTTTAGCAAACGCCAAGGCGGTAAATGATAAATATTCAAAATTAAAACATATAGAAATGTACTGCACAACTATGTTTGTAATCTTCCCGGGAATGTTCTCAAGCCAAATTCTATAGTTCACTTCGATAGGTTGCTCCTTAGGCTCTGTTACAGTCACCTTCAAAAGACCTTTGTAAGAGAAATTAGTTCAGAAGTCCAATAAGTCTATTAGTTCTGATAAGAGTTACAGTTACCCTAACATTGACCAACTGGCAAGTGCCAAAGTGTTGCAGTTGGTGTCTCAAACACTCCTCCCCCCCTTCCCCCGGCACAAAATTAAACCCCAAAAGAAACAAAAAAACAGCCCAAGTCACACACATCTGCAGCACCCATATCTAATTTGAACAGCCAAAGTGAAAGTTTGTCTCCAGTCATTGCACAGCTTTGCTAGTCTGCACCTAATTCCCTTTTAAATATCTGCATATTACATCCATTCCAACAAGCCCCAGCCACCGCTACAAACTTCTTTGCACCTCCTTAGCATCCTTCACAATCAAAATTGCAAAGCGATCCTTCCTAGAAGAGCGAGCCCCTTCTTATCAACGCCACATCTATCCCACTTTTTACTCACAAGAGGACACTGGAGAAGGGTATGCACATCAGTCTCCTCAAGTGCTTCATAAATTCTTCAAATCATGATACAATGCTGCAACCGCTTCACATTTTGTTGTTATTAGTATTTAGCAGCCATGATCTTAACACATTTTCCATCCTAAATGGTGGATTCACCTCAACCATGTTACTTCAGATCTTATCATGTTAATTACCTGTCGAATACTCAACAATACAACAAAATGGGATTTTTGTATCAACACTTCAAATTTTCACCCTCACACACCTCAATCGATTTCAACCACATATTTGATATTTATAGGATAAAAATGGAAGAAGAGGGAAAACGAAGACAAAATGTGATATATTCTTACATATAGGCTTGACATTAAATTTTAACAAGAACTACCTAGTCAACTTGATATGTTTGTGTATGTGTCAATAAAGTGAAGCACATACAAAAGTCTCGTAAAAGAAGAGGTATGTTTTGCCATCTCTCCAAAATCAACACTAAACAACGAATTACAAATACTATATAAAACCAAAAACTAAACTTGATTAAATCAATAGACAACCCCACAAAAAAAAAAAAAAAACCCACGACACCCAAAATAAAAATTCAAGTATATTTAATCAGTTCCTTTTGGGGACAACTTGAAGCTTATCATGGCAGAAAAGCAGCTACTGCAGGTATCAACTTTCATGCTATGCCAACACCATGATTTTGGATCAACACTACTCTCTCAATCTCACCATTCTTATATCACTCTTACCCAGCCTCATGCTATACAAATTTCTTTACTTACCAAACAAATACAACATCATTCTCTTCGTCGAACCACATGGCTGACCAACTTTCTCATTCCAGCAAACCTCAAGTCCCACCATGCACCACATTATACGGTGCATTCAGGGTCACCAAGCAAGGAGTTCCATTTCAAATCAAAGAAACCACTCGTAAAGCTTCATCAGAATGTATTAAATTTAATTTTACTGATAATTGATGGCCATAACTATAATTACACATTGTTGGCCGAAAAACCTAGCAATTCATGTTCATCTATAATGTATGAATTAAAGTTCATTAAAATGAACTTCAAATAAAATCATATTGATTGGAGATATGGTTGTTGTGATATGCTTACAACCAGATTTAAATTATTGTTTGAAGCTCATTCACGAACACCATCAATTGAATAATATTGATGCATTCTACTGTCATTTGTAAAATCAAAAATATTGTTGATGAAACTATTAAGCTCAACCACTTTATCTAGTTTGTAAAGCAGTGAGAAAGCTCATCCCATCCTTGTTTTCAACCCTAGATAGAACACTTGGTACACTTTCAGGTCAGAGAGTTTCACATGAAGATTTTACTTTGGGTCTCATGACATATCTAGAAATCCTCTTCATGGTACAGTGTGGAAGGAAAATTTTAAAAGGACACGTGCTCACCACAAAATAAAATTGAGACTCCTTTCTCCTAACAAGACTTTCCCTCTGCCTTTACCTCTCCACTAGCACCAAATCTATCAATGATCAACTTCATTCACTTCCATCATCAATGAAGTTTAAACTGAATTTCTTGGCATCCCAACATATTAAGATAGTTTATTGATGCCACTGCAGCATGGAGTCATTGATCTTGGATTCAAGATCTGATGCTTTTTGCACAAGCAGAAACACTACTATGAAGCACCAAACCCATAGTTAGAACCCTTAAATTAAAACTCAATCATTTTGTTATGTAACTCCCGTAGTCCAAATGTATCTCCAATTTTTCAGATACTGTGCAAGCAATTTTGAGCACTAGCATATCCGACACATGACTGTATTTGACACTCGTACAACACAGCGCCATGAAACGACATCATAACATGTAAAGTATAACTTGATTGCATTTTTCTCTTATTAACTTGCAAGCTTGTTTGAATCTTGAACAAATCTGATGTCATCAATATTGTTTTAGAATCAGCCAAATATCTATGTAGTATGTAGTGCACAACTCATTTAACTTTGTGATTAAGCATGCATACATGGTGTTTTTCTACTTTTAAAATGACAATTTGCACAATATCCAGCTAAAATAAATACAAAAAAAATTGTACAGCACAACAACAAACTGGAAACATTCTAACATAAGAAACTTTTGTAAATACTTGAAAATACATCTCTATAGACGAGGCACTAATTTCATGAAGAACCACTAATTTTGACTAACCTGATGCCTAACAAAAGCCAACCAGTCTAGTACTCAACACTTGGTAAGCCCATAAACAACAATCACCACCAAAACTCCAAAAACCAAGCAATTCTCAATCATCACACAGGAATGCCATAAGTTCACGAGGCGAATGCCAAATTGACAGATTAAAGAAACGTTGATTATCCTTTTCCTCTTGGGCATTACACAAGAAATCTGCAACATCACAAAGCTGCTCAAAGCTGCGTGTAATTGCCTCCTGTGCTTCCACCTAAAACGCACCAAACAACCAGATTCAGTAGCAACACACATAATTTCTTCATTAGGCACTCCATAAAAAGCACTACCAACAAACACCCACATCACAAACTGAAACCCAATTAATCCAAATCCAAAATCACATGGCATTTCTCTAAGGTTGAAGGTTTGAATTTTGTTCCATAATTCCAACTATAAGCTAATATGATAGCTTAACTTCTTCAACAAACTATAGCGTTAATTAGTGGCTTAACTTCTTCAAGTTTGATTAGTGGCTGTAAATGGACAGACGATACCATCTCAACGCGACATAAATTCCAATAATTTATAAATTTCCTGGTAATTAAAAATCTGGCCATATCTAAACTATATAAGAAGCAAGAAGTCTCCAGCAAACCCGAGCAGAATTAACAAGACAGTGATAAATTATGAAACCTATTATAGACAGAAAGAAATATTTATATAAGAAATTTTCTTCTCGAACCTCGTTCTGGTCATCTCCGAGATAAATGTAGCAACGTATATGATATACCTTAAATCTCGAGCTGTATATTACAACAACTACGACAACATATCTAGATTGTACACGATATATTAGTGGCATTTTAATTACAAAAAATGTAATTTGATTTACAAATCTTGTTCATCTCAGAGATAAACCAGGAAATCCTCGAATTCACGTTGTACTCCTAGACCCGGAATTGAATCTCGTCTGCATTAGTCGCTCTCAAACACCAGAAAGAACAAATCATAAGGCATACAAAAAGACAAAAAAGTACCTGCAAAAGAAGCTCATCAACCAAAGAACCAGAAGAATTTGCGACGGAAACAAAGGATTCAGACCCTTTATTAGCCGATCTTTGAAGCTTCTCTCCATCTCTCTCCTCTGTTCGTTTCTCCTTAACTTGTTCAGACACACTTTCTTCCATTGTCTTTAAGGTGTTCGATAAATTTTCCCAGAGAATAATTTGTGTCTGGTATTTTTCCTTTATTTTCAGCAAAGCAGCGCGTTTTCTTCTTCGTTTCACCGTGATTGCAAGGTTAAGATCTGGTTCGGGATCTAGAGCACGAGCGAAGGAAGTGGGATCCATGCGACGTTTCTTGCGCTTGTAGACGAAGCCATCATCGTTGACGACTTCCCACTCGTCGGAGTCCCAATTTGCTGCCATTGAAAAAAGCGGGAAAGCTCTCAACGCAGAGCACAAAAAAGTTTAAAACAACAATCACACTGAATAGTGAATAATCCGAGAATTGCCTGCTGAATCTCACACATCAATCAAAGTTGGAGTTTATCTGGTGACATTTTCGTAATAAACTAAAAAAAGTCGCTAAGTCTTTTATGGTAAAAAAAAAAAAAGATGAATTAGAGTAAAAAACATACTCAATCCGTGGATCAACATGATACTCACTCGACCTTAATCTGGTTCGATCAGAGAGGATCAGTCCCTTAATCTAACTGAAACCTGACACGAGATCAACCATACTTGAGCGACACCCAACAAGATCATATTCTAACCCGACCAACCGACTTGAATTCAAATCTGTTACTGATTCAACATGTTAATCCAAGACCCAAACCCAACCGTAACCCAACCTGAAGTTAAATTCGAAATTCGATTCAGTACAATTTGTTTCTGACCGATCCAAATTCAACTCGAATTCGGTTCAACCAGATAAAATAATATATGACCGATTTGATCCAATTTTTCAAACAAACCTATTTCGACGACTAAACCTAACAAAATTAATTAAATTCAATTATTGTTCTATATCTACAAAATCATTTAAATAAGTTAATTTTATCTTTTAGCAACTATATATGTCATTCCTTAAATTTGAACTGACATGACTAACAATTATAAATATGATTAAATTGCCTTTTAACTTAAATACATACATAAACATAAACATTCATAATGATATTGAATAATTGATACATTTTTTTCTGCAATATTCCCAATAAATTTGTTAAATTATTGTTCCTATAAATTTAAATAGACATGACAAACATATATATATAATTAAATTTCCCTTTTTAACTTAAACACATGGATAAAGTTGATAATATTGACAAATTTTCAGAATATATTACTTATGCCCATCTTAGTAAATGTATTATTGTAGGTGTGTTTTTATTGCCTACACGGGATGAGCACGTATTTGACTAATTCATTTTAAAGGTTTTATTGAAAAACGTTTTGAAATAGAAGAAGTCGCCAACAAGTCTTTAAAGGAAGACTGATAAACCTAATTGGATATTGGGAAAAAATCGCGAAAACATAAGGAAAACATGTTCTATGCGGTTTTTGAGTGTCTTAAGATTCTTTTTTATCCTTTGGTAAAATCTATCATTTGAAATCCGAAATCAACTATATTTAGGAATAAAAATATGATTTTTGAAATATCCTTTAATAATACTCCCTCCGGTCTTTATTAGTTTACCCGTTTCTTTTGCATAAAGGTTTAGGAGAAATAATGTTGTGAGACATAGAAATAAAGAGAAACTATTATTTTATATTAAAGTTGAATGTATGTGTGATGGAAAGTTAGTGGTCCCATTCCAAAAATAGAAACAAAAGAAATGGGTAAATTATTAAGGGACATCCCAAAAAGTAATATGGGTAAACTAATAAAGACCGGAGGAAGTAATTATCAAGTATTAAAATATTAAAAATACAATTAATTATCAAGAATAATTATTTGGGCCTTTAAAATTAGGCTTGGATTTAATAAATAGACTTTATATTTTCAAAATGCTTTTGGGCTTAGCTTTTTCGATTGCTCTTCCTTTGGATCGGACTAATTAGGATGACGGTATGTTTCATCATTAGATACTCAATAGAGAGACACGGTTTTGTGTCTACAGAAGCCCCCACTTTAACTGAGGTTCTGGAAATTGAAAGTCAAATTAGCATGTGTCGAGACGGAGAACGATTCTAAACACTTTGCAATTTAGAACTGATCTATATATCGCCGGTTCTGCAAAACAGAGTTAGTATGCAAGACAATAACTACAAGTAATCTGATTACCTGCAGGAGAAGATATTAGCATATAGGTGCAAACAACTCAGATAAGGCACATAATGATGCAACAATGCAAACTTAGACTTTCTAAGGATGTATGAGACACTATGCAAGGATTAGGATTATGCATAACTAAGGTATGAATGGAATGGCATGGTCGGAGTTATGCAAGGCTATGAAAGATGAAATGTAATGCAAGTTTAGGGTTATGCAAGATTTGGAGGTTTGGATAGGTAGAGATAGAATGATTTTTAAAAACTGTTTTGGCGATGAATTAGGGTCCGCAAGTGAGATCCGCAGATAACAACTCTTAGGGAATCTAATCTGGAGAAACCACCACATATATAGGAATCCCCACTTTGGGTAAGATTGTTTGAATAAGAAACTATGAGCCTAGATTAGAAGATATTTGTTGTGAATTGAGCGCTCAACGATGCATTAAAAGTTTCTTCGTTGGGGAGTTGATGCAGGCAAAGTCAAATATCACCAGAGATCATAGGATTATCGGATACTCCTTTAGGGACAAAGAGAGTTTGGATTAAAAAGTAAAAAGGTTGAATTTTGTCACTCAAATAAATATAGGTGGATAGGTTCAGACTCGCGTCTATGTCGGGATCTAAAAAATAGTATGCTTCTGAATCCTAGAAAATCAAATCGTTAGACCTTGATTAATTTATCCTATTGAAGCGGTCGGACCTCGATATGAGGATTCCTACATATAGTTGCGGAATCAGGCCATTCGTAGTTCTGGATCTGATGTCTTTTTTTCTCTCTTTTTTTGTGCCCTAACTTTTGCCTTGGCTGCGCTTTCGGGCTTTCAACGTAGTGGGCTTGGACATACCTTGAAGAAGGAGTTAGGAATGGATATGAAAGGTTGAAAGGTTAGAGGTTTGAAATTTTGATTGGTTGGGCTAAGGTAAGGATTATGGATAGACCTGGGGTTGGGCGGGCCGGGGGGGGTGGGGGGCGCGGGCTTGGGGAGGGGGGGGGGGGGGGGGGGGCGGGGGGGGCCCGAGGCGGGGGGGGGGTGGGGGGGCCTGGGGCTCAAATTTCTTGGTTTTTTCCGGCGGGCTCGTTCCTCTTTGCTTGGGGTTCTTGCCCGTGTTTTAGTTTTTTTTTTAGTTTTTTGGTTTTTTTTGGAAAAAACAGGAGGTCGGCGGGGGATATAGGGGGTCCCGTGCGGGGGGGGGGGCTTAAAATAAAATTTCTTGGCCGTGGCGGGCGCCCGCGAGGGGAGGGGAAGGGGGGGGGGGGCCGGCCGGGCGGCGTCGGGGCCGGACCCATGCCCACCTCTAATTATGGATTTTATAAGTTTTGAGGTTTTGATGGATCAAAGGGATTTGGAATAAGGGGTAGAACTTGTGTGCAAGCCCCCTAACTTCAGTTTTTATTTCTTTGCCTTTTGCTTTTTCTTTTTGTTTTTACATTTGCTTTGTGGGCTTTCTTTTGCTTTTTCTTTACACTTTGATTTTTTCATTTTTTTTTGTTTTTGTCTGTCATTGATCTACCACCCCCATGAACGAAAATACCACGGCGCCACCTTAGCCACATAAACTATCACATAAGCCACCACCACATACCCAAAAATCCACCAACACTTCTTCAAAACCGATAACCTTAAAAACTCAAACACAAAAAACAATTAAGAGTAAAGATGGATGAATATCTTTTCTTATGGCTAGAGATGGTCAAATTCGACCATAAAAACTCTAGATCCAGAGTTTTCATGGTCGAATTTGACTTTTAAAACCTCAAATTTCACCTTTAATGGTGGTGGGGACAGAAAAGAAAGAAGGGGGGTGGTAAGGGTGGTGTCACAGTGGTGAGGGGCGGCGGTGAGGAGAGGGGAAGGCGGTCAGCGGTGAGGGGAGTGGGCGGAGGCCCGGGGTAAGGGGAGGTGGGCAGGCGGCGGCCAGACACACTTGAGAGTAAGAAGGGGTAGAATATGGTGGAGAAGAGGAAGAGAGGTTTTTCAAGCGAATCAACATTTTTAATAAAAGAGTTTTCCTTTCCTTTCTCCTTGTTTCTCTTACTTTCTCTTCATATACCAAACACCCCCTAAAGGTTTAATGGAAGGTAGAATACCCCTTAATACATTAAACATGCTTGTAGAGTTTTTCTCTGTCAACTATAAAACTTATCATGATCTCAATGCCAAACTCACATGTGGAGAAGCTTTTAGCACCTAATCACTGGAGAACAACTTAGCAAATTAGTCGTTTCACAAGCAAAAAAAAAAAAAGAAGATTGTACCATCTTAACATTTTCTAGTGTTATCATCAGTATATATTTTTTGATGGAACAACACCCTCATTCATTGGCCTGCCCATCACCATCACATTATCGGTGTGAAGACTAAATGAGCATATGAAGGTGACACATCTACTCTTACTGTTGACAAAAACATCAAAATCTGAGGATCAGAATATAAGAACATTGTAGCAAAATGAGCTTCCAAAAATGGCCACGGAAAAGCATCTGAAAGTACTGAATATGAAAATTTTCTTCTACTAATTTGATAGATGCATCCAAGTATGCCTTCTGTAACAATGTAACATCTCAAACCCCCCCCTTCCCTGAATTAATAAACAATGCAATTTGACCATATGATATACAACTCGATTTTACAATCAATTCTCCGCATGCACTAAATTAAAGAAAGGGTACAATATAAATGGTGTTTTCACGAAACACATCATACTAAGTCTCTTGCCCAGAGTTCGAAATACATGTCTAGCCAACTCCCAGAAGCGACCAGAAACTATGTGCAGCTAGCTACAAGTACATTTTTGTAATTTGCTCCTCTAGTTCTTGGAATTCATAGGCATCATCAGCAGTGTAATCCCCTGAAACAGGAAAGAGCAGAAAAGGAAAAGCTTTGAGAGATTCAAGAATTTTTTGCATTAATTTGTAAGAGTATACTTCTTGTATAAACTGCAACTTTTACGATCGACATAAAACAATTGAGGTGCACCAGTCATTCACTAAAATTTTCCTTTAACAAATGTTGAATTCTCATTCAACGAGGATGTAAGGGAGTCTTTACCAATTGAATCTCTCCGTAGGGCAGTTAAATGGGCACACCTGCAACACAATAAACGCAAGTAAAAAATTTAAAGGTAAAAAAAAAAAAAAGAATTCAGTATCCACAATAGGCAGAAGATCAGAGTAGAAAGAAAGGTAAACACAATACACACAACTCACAAGTAAAAAAGAAGAAACAAACGTCTCTCAGATTCTGATTAATTGCATTATATTCTTTACTATGAATACTGAAACACCTAGTATCGTTATAAGAAGTACTAAGATCTAACTGCCTGCATCCATTTTGGATGCTAACACTATTACTTTATATATCTATGTTACTTGTCGAATAAAAATTGGCGAAAAATATATGTGCATGAGTTGGTGCTATAAAGGTTTTTGGTGATACTATCTTTTGGAAAACTATCCCAAGTACCACCAATTCACCCTCGTCCATTATGCCATTGTGAGGGTCCATTTTGGCCCAGGTGGTCAGAGATTTATCACTCCTTGTATCTCTATTATCTAATATCTAATATCCAGAACATGAGTACCTAGTGGCTAGTATCACCACTTCATCCTTCTGTACAGCTTATTGGGATAACACATCAGGAAGGAAAGGGAGGAGATGGAAATTGATGGAAGAGAAAGGGAGGGTATTGTTTTGCCTTCAGATATCGGGAGGGAGAAGATGAGAAAAATTGATTTCCAGATTTTTGAAAAAGAAACAAAAAATCATTCGTTATCATTTTTTGTTTTCAGTTTTCAGTTTTTTTGAAAACTAAAAAGCAAAAACAGGAAACCAGAAAAAGTGGTTTTACTTTTTAGTTGTCAGTTTTCAAAATCATCATGTTCCCAATAAATTTAACTAATTTTTTATTCATTATAGGGCATATATCATATGACTTTGAAAATCAAAAAACCAAAAAACAAAAAACCACAGTAATACCGAACGGGCCCTAAGAGCTCCATTTACAGGCTAGTCAAACTTCAGCATTCGAAACAATTTCATATATACCAGAGATTGAAGACTAAACACTCAATTAGGCAATACAAAAAGAAAAAGCAACTTGGGTGATGGCCAACATTGAGTCTCTTCAATGTTGGAGAGATTTGTTGCTTAAGGATACAAGGAAAAAACTGGCCTTCAATTCGAACACCCCCATACATTGCTATTCAAGCGAGTGATAATAGACCCTTCCCTTTCTCTTCCTTTCCCTCCAAATCTTTTTTATCCAAACAAGTTGTTAGTGAATGTCCTTTGACAAACACTGCTGAATCCAAAATTTATTAATTGCTAGTCAATGACCAATCTGAAATAGCCAGAGGAAGAGAGCAAAAATAGAGTTTTTCATGCTACTCAGATGTTGCAGCTGAGTCATGAGAGATTTCAGAATTTTGATGATTTTGAGAGGGGCTTGAGTATAGTAGTGATTTGAATTACTGATAGAAAGACCAGATAGTGACAATAGTGAAAAAGGAAGCAGATATGTTTACACATCATGAAGAAGAAAAGCACCAATGCATTCAACTAGAAAGGAACTTCATAAATATTAATTATATCCTCACAAGAATAAGTTACCTTCCAAGAGCTTTCCCCAAGTCTGCACAGAGGGACCGGATGTACGTACCTTTCGAACAGATGACTCGAAAAATTTAATTTTGTCTGCAGGCATGTCGACAAAGTTAGTAAGTGGACATGACTCCTTACCAGAATTCACTAATTATTACTTCCACCCATCGTTTGCTACATCTTTTCCTTGTTAATATTGTTTGACTACCACCGTGCATATATAGATTTATTTGTTTTCCTTTTAAAAAAAGGTTCAATGAGATTCATATCAAAACAGCCTTTTTACCAGTCACAGAGAGTTAGGTAATAAGACTACCTACATGCAGACCTCCTTACAATAGAGATCGCCAAATGCGAACTATGTCGACAATGTTATTATGTAGATAGCGAAATATTGGACAGTGGCATGAGCATATGGTACTGGGTTCAACTCTCAAATGCACAATAATTTTGCTATATCTACAAGACTACACTATGTACTACCTCTCCTTACTTCATTTGCATCATCAGTTCGATGTCATTCGAAATGGATTGAAGTGTACTGGAAATAAAGCTTCATTGAAGTTGAAAATAAGGCAATCATAAGGTTGGGCTGGTTAAGGGAAGTTAGCAGAGAATTGCCAGACTCATAGGCCATGTGCTTTAGGCTTTATTTCTCCTTTCCCTTTTGCTTTCACATTATTTCATGAATGAAACTTCTATTTTACAGGGCCTAAGAGAAATATTTAGACTATTAAAATACTTTCTCCTGGACCTTCAGTTGAGGAACTTGTGGCTAGAGTAGCAGTTTTAGAGTCTAGCTCAAGTATTTCTAAGTTTTCATCTCCAACTCTTCGTAGGAAGGAGATCCCCCTGATTAACATATATATGTATATCTACAAACTTGTAGTGTTCATGAAGCTCAAAGCAGGCCTAAAGAGAACTGCTTCATTTATAATGATTTAGAAAGGTAAAAGAGGAGAACATACTCTTTTAGCCGTTGTATGACATTAATATTTAACATTTAACATTCTTAAGGCATGCGTTACATATCGAATAAACTTCACCCTCCCAATTCTATTTCCAAAACATTGAAAAAATGTGCAGAGCAAATAAGCCAGTAGTCGTTGGCGTTTTCCCAGAATTTTCGTAAAAAGCAATTATCTATGGTAAGACTCAAATGAGTACGGCACCTTGAATGCTATTAATAGATTCTACAGCAATAGTATCCCGGACTCGGAAAGTGATGTGAAATAGAAGTATTAGTTATGTAGAGTTCTTGATCTGTTAGAATTCTATGTAATTTAGGGTTTTTAATTTAAAGTTTGTTTAGAGTTTCAATTGCATTAGGACTTTATTTTAATTAGAGTTTGAGCTGTGTTAGGAGTTCTAATCACATTAGGCGTGTGAAATCAGTCGCAGCCGTGTGAATTAGATAGATTAGTTTGTTACGTTTTTGTTTATCTTTTATGCTTCACTTTTTACTAGGTTTAGGTTACTTTGCTTTAATAGTTCTAATCAGTTTAGGATTATTTGTGCACTATAAATAGACCATTCGGTCATATTAATAAAGGTAGAGTATGTTTAAGTTAATTCTTGTGAATTACAGATTTAGGAGAGAATCCAAAACGAATCCGGAGAGAATCCAAACCCCCTCTAGTTGAACTTTGAGACGAAATACGCCTAAGTTCTCCATATCCTGGTTACCAATTGAGTTATTGAGACGAAATACGCCAATATACTTGATTTTTGCTACTGATTTCATTAAAGTTTCGATCTTTCATCTACAAAAGCCACTAAACTACATCAAAGAGCCTAAATTTCGTGAATCTTGTTTCAAGATCCAAATCAGAAAGTAATAACGAAAATGGCTAGCAGGAAATATAGCTAATGTTAATCTTTTCCTAGACCAAGGGATTCGATGGAAGGCTGCAACCCCAATAATTCTTTCCGTGACCCCTCTCATAATTTAGAGAGTTAAGCGATGCGGTCGCCGCATCTGTTTTGGGTGCGAGATGGCAGGTGAGCTTTCAGGTCCCGGAGCAGGGCCAAGACCCTGAGTACAATACCCGTCCTTAGCCGTCACTATACCAAATGAATGCAAGCATCTTAAAGTGCAAGTTCCAATATGGCAGCCAGAAAGTGCATGCATACAGAAATAAGGTGAGGGTCAGAAAGATGCCCCTTCTTGCAGCTAAGTTTTGACTGACCTGTCCTCTAGGCTGCGCTCTATGTCAAACTGAAATATTGAAATTCGACGAGGTGAATGTTCAATGCTTTCTCCTCTTCTGGCCATCTCATACATTTTTTTCACCCCCCACCTATAAAATGAAATATGTTAATACAATGAAACAACTTTCAACAGCAATAATAAGATACAATTCTTAAAACATAAACCTGAGATTTTAGAGGAGACATAGAAATGCTTTTCAAGAGTCCCGTCATGTAACAGATTTTGAACTAGTCGTTTGACGAAGTTCTAAAGCTGCGATAAAAATCACAGCCTTCTCACAGCGATGTCCGTTACATAACGCTGATTTGCCCGTTAGAACTTCTTTTTTTCGCGTTACGTCAGTTACTTGTCAGAACTGGCCAAGGAAGAGAAAGGGAAAACAAATATTGCAACTAGAAAAAATAGGAAATATATGTCGGAAACAACCTTTTAAATACAAGTTTTTGCGAGAAACATCCGTTCAAAAAATATTTGGCAAAAGATATCCTTCGAAAAAAATAATTTTGCGAGGAACAACCTTGATCTATTTTCCTGCGTTGACCAAGTATTTTCCAGCGTTGACTCATTGAAACTAAACATGTGAAGGGCACGTGATCTGCATCTATTATATTGCAACCCTATTTTCCGGCATTGACCAAGTATTTTTCGGCTTTGAATTCATCAATATATGTTGGGATAATTGAGGGAAATGAGGTTGAAACATAAGAGATGTGAGTCACGTGCCTTACACATGTTTGGTTTTAATGAGTCAATGCCGGAAAATATGTGGTCAATCCCAGAAAATGGGTCAAGGTTGTCCCTCACGAAAAAATTTATTTTAAGGTCTTCTTTTGCCAAATTTTTTTCAAAAGGTTGTTTCTAGCAAAAGCTTGTATTGAAAAGGTTGTTTTGACAATTTTTCAAAAAAAAAAAAAAATTAAATTGTGCACACACCGAAGGAGAAGAATGTGAGGTGGGGTTTAAGTTGGATAATATATATGAGTTACTACTTATCTATATGAATGATAGAATAAAGCACTCATGCTTTCTTCATTCACCATATACATAACCCAAGCATATGATAGGTGACATAGGTCTGGTCATATTATGTTGAAGGAATACTTGTCAAACTCAAAAAATGCAAACTTGAGGTTAAAAATCTGTTAATGTTATTTTTTTAAAATTTACGTTGCATTAACCATGAATCCATGATCCATTCCAAACATCCGTTACGAGCCGCTTTCTCGTCATCGCAATCGGTACTGCAAACGCGACTGCATCCACAATTTTCTTCCCTACTTAGAACACACTTGCTAGGCTTATCTACCTAGGAAAGCACCGCCTTTAGTGATTGCTATTACTTTAATCTTGTTAACACTTAGGGAGGGAGACATGAAACTCACGAACCTTTTTTTTAATAGACAAGTCAAAACATGTGTTGAAACTTTACGAGCTTTTCACAACTTTATCTAGATACAGTGGGGCCATATTCTATTTCATTTTTTTGTGTTGAAGAGGGAAGCACCGAAGCAGAGGTTATACAATAAAAAGGAAAGGCAAAAGTAACTATTTAGCGGCAGACCTGCACTGGTTGGACAGTAGTTCACATGCCATAATGGACAAGCTGTACAACAGGGAATACGCATATCAAAAATTGACTCAGCAAAAAACCCAACCAGAACTGACCCCCAACAATGGGTTTTGAGTAGCATTTTTGACTTAAAACCCTTGATTATCTCGACCTGAATAACCAGCAACTCCTAGACCTCATGTCAGATTGGTGACAGGTTGACCCAACAGCTAAAGGACAGTTTTTAATTCTAGAGCTAAAGAAACAATGGATTCAAATTGGCAGTATTTTGCTTTTAAATACATTGGCTTTTTTTCAGGTATATTTATTTGTTTGACATATGCCAACTTGGTTACAAGCCATATCATGCTACTAATCTTAATGGGTTAAGGTTCTATGCTTGTACGGACTACCAGCGTTATTCTACTCGCATTAACAATGAATACAACGACATATATAAGTCTAAATGTCTAATTATATATTTAGTTGATTGTTGATGGCTTATAGATAGCCTCAATCATTAGTCCCATGCAATTATCAGTAACCTATCTAGTATCTACAGCTCAGCTTATAGAACAGCCCAAGCTTGATAGGCCTCTATATCAAAAATTGAAAATCCAGTACAAGCCGGATGTGTCAACTCAAAAGTGAATTATTTGCTTATGCAAAAAAAAAAATACATCTCGGATCAAAAATGGAGCAAACTGCAAAAAAGAAATATTCTTTCTCGAGGAACCAACCAGCAAATTACGCAAACATGAAAGCAGCTAACCCATATCTGGCCTGAATAACAGTTTTAATATCTCTGAGGGAAAGGGCTGAAGGCAGAGATGGTGATGATTTCCATGGACCGAACTGCTGGTACCTTTAAGGATCATGATTGGACAAGCCACCATAAATGACATCGGTTTTTTGAAATGCTATTTCTCTTCATAAGCATCTCATTGAAAGCAAACTTTGCCACTTGGGCTAAACTTATTCACTTTATTTTGGAGATAATGCAAAAGTAGGAGAACAAAGGAGCTATGTGGTCCACCATGAGGGTATATCATACATGACTCATCCATTGTAATTATTTATGTAGTTTAGGGAGCTTCCCTTCTGGCAGAATTGTAGCAAACATTTGTGGTTTCTGAAACACCAACTTAGAATGTCCTTTCCACAGTTTCAGCGAGTACTTTAGCAATTTTCTTTTTGACGGGGAGTGAACGATTTATCTTACTGAAGGGTACATAAAGTTCCGACATTGAATATATACTCATCTATAGGACACATCATTCACATAGTGTGTAACACCCCGTAATTTTCACCCTTTATTTTTGGTGTTAGTTTATTTTAAAATGATATTCTTTTCGAAAAAAATAAATAATTTATTATTTTCTCTAGATCAATGATTTTTATTCTTTATAATTTGGGAGCCAAATTATTATTTTATTATATGGTGTGTTAGTGTGTGCATTATATTTATATTTATAATATAATTTATTAGAATTATTTTTATTATTAAGTATGTTCAAAGTTTAGGCGCGATTTAGGAATTAACCGTTTTATCGCGTATCGGGCTTTCGGAGCATGGATCGTTGTTGAAATGGGCCGAAAGTTTTGTGTGGGTGTTGGGCTTGGGGCAGCCGGCCAAGTGAAGGATTAAGGGGAGCCTTCTCCTTTTCTTTTCTCTTTTGTTTTTCTCATGACTCTTTGTTGCTTTGTAACCCCCTAATCATTCTCCTTCATTAAAACCCTCTATTTCAACCATTAAACATCCATAAAATTCTGATTCTTATTCAAAGAAGTTCAGCAGCATCATTCTCATTTACCCCCCACCGTTTCAAGAAAAGAAAGAGAGAAAAGGAAGAGCAAAAGAAGAGAAAGGTTCAACCCGGTTTTTCTCTGTCGCACCTTCACGAAAATAACCGTAGCCGGAGATCTAACCGTTAGATCGTCTTCAAATTTGCACACAACGTTTATAACGTCTTGTTCTACATTCTGACCGGAGCGATTTAGAATCTGAGCTTTCGATCATTAGGAATCAGGGTCGTAACAGAGCAGTACGAAACAAGAGTTTTCAACGTTCAAGAAGAAATGCCTAGTGTCTTGTTGCTACAATTCTCGTTCGTTATGCCTTGGGGATTAGAAGAGAATTTGGATTGCATGCTTAACTCGTGACTGTCTCTTTAGACTCAGCTCTCCTCCCGACGATCCAGGTAACTAGTTGTTATCTAAGAACCATAGTGATTAGGGTATTATTCGGTATTAGATTACTACGTTAGGAATTGTTTAAAATACTTTTTGAATGAGATTTTTGACTAAATTTGACATGAACATACGTGACACATGCTATGAGAATACTGTGTAGAGAAAAATAATTTTTGCATGATTTTTAATATTTATTTGATTTAATTAGTTGATATATCTGTTTTTACCTACTGTTTACTGTTTTAATTAATTGATATATCTGTTTTTGTAATTTCTATTCTGTCAGTATTTAATTCATGAAAATTATTTGTAGAGGCAGAAAAATTAATTTACTTGAATAATATGTATTTCCGTGAGTTTTTACATGTTATGTAAATTTTTAGTAATTTTTGGGCGTCTGTTTATATTTTTATTTATTATAATGGCTTATTTGAGGAATCTGTATATTAACTGTTAAAAATACTTTTGGAGTCAGAAAATTATAAATAAAAATTTTACCATGTCAGTAGAGCCATTAGGGTCATATGATAATTTTTGTGTGATTTTAATGCTCGAATTTGTTAGTTTCATAATTATTATGGTGTTTTTGTGATGAAATTGAGGATACACTTTTAAATTGTTTGAGGGCTTGTAAATCAGAAATAAATCATAATTTAATATATTCTGGGTTGCTGATTTTCAGTAGTATACAGTATGCATCATTTGGGTAGCCACATGTTTAGGTTTGATTTATGAAATAAAATGATTTAATTGTTATTACTCTTTTAATGAATATGATTTAGAGTTAATTGGTGATGTATTTGTGATTGAGTGTGGTTGCTGTAAAAAAAAACCAGTATAATATCATTGATGATGTTTAGAGATGATTAAGTTTTATTGTGGGAGATATTTGTTGAAAATTTGTAAGTGATTTATTTTGAGGATTTTTGAAGAATTACTTTTGATGAATTATGGGTATAAGGCCGGGTGGCATCCCTTTTGACGAATATTTTTTTTTGAGATGGATGATACTTTGATGATATTTATGATTTTATTTTGAGATAAGAACATCCGGTGGGATAGATGTAGTCCCCGGTGAAGAACATGCCAACCACCTGGTTTGCGAACTAGGGGTAAGCCTGGGTTAATTGTTGTCGTCCGAGAGTCAGGGAGTTCTGCGTGTTCTACACTGCATCGGGGGTTTGGCCATTCTTAGTCACAGGCAGTGGGGAACGTAAGCCCATAGACTGACCTGGAGATTGCGATCTGACAAACCTTAGGAAGTGATTTGCGAATCACTAGCGTTCGGTTTCTGTCTCAGACACTTGTTTTACCTATACTTTTATTTTTCTAAAAGTACTCTTGAGATGATTTATTTATTTTTATCCAACTCACTTGCTATTTATTATTCATTTGCGTTATTTGTGAGTTATATGGAAGTAGATGCATATTGTAGTTAACTTGACTTAATTATTTCCTTTCTAATTAATCTATGTCAGAATCGTACTTTGATTGCTTTTGTTCTGGGAGAACTGCTACTTACTCCCCACTGATTGTGGATATTTGTTGTATATTTTGCAGGTTTTGTTGATGGGGATTTTCTTTGATTTTGGGCTCGGGTTGAGATGCGAGAAATAAACTATTAGGGGTTTTAGTTCTAGACTTCTCTTTAGTTTGAGATAGTTTTCTCATTTTTATCTAAGTAATTAATTTACTTATAGTATTTACTTATGTTTGTTTTTATCACCTAGTTATTTAAACACTATTCTTGTAGTAGTGACATTCCCAGAAGACGATGTTTCCGCCATCGTCCTATTAAATATATTATTATTTCTTTCTTTTCGGTCTTTGAAATTCTGGGGTGTTACATAGTGCTCAAAACATCAAGAGCATGTTTAATCATACTCATGAATTAACTGCGATTTCAAAGTGAAACGAAAGATACAACGACTTACTTTGATTGTAGAAAACATAGGGGGAACTTGCCAAATTTCACCAGAAAATGATGCAGCAGTCTTTCTTATCTCTTCATCCTTGATATGTTCCCATGGCTCACGTTGAATTACCTGAACAATCACAAACATTTAATTCTTCAGATTAACTAATACAACATATTCATAACAACTCCAATTTTAGATGATAATTAAAGCCCTATGCTTTTGAACTAAAATTTGCCAAACTGAGTTGATACAAAAAATTGAAATACTGAAAGATATCAACAACAATAAAATCATAAAAAATAATGATAACGATTAAAATTACAATAATAATAATTATAAAAATGATAACAACAACAACAATTATAATAATAATAATAATATTAATAATTAATATTATAATGACAATATTAATAATTAATATTGTAACAGTAAATATAACAACAATACAAATATTATACTATTAATAATTATGATAATATTAATAACATAAATAATAACATTAATGATATATATTATATCAACGATATAAGTAATAATAATTGCATTAATAATATCAATAAATAACAATTATACAAATAAGATTAAAACTAAATAAAAAAATAACATTTAAAAAAATATTATAATAGTAATAAATATAATAATAATAATAAATATTATAATGATAATATAATATTAATAATAATATAAATAACAATAATATTAATATAATAATATAAATAATAATAATAATATGTACTACTATAATATTAATATTTAATTATAATATTAATGTGCTTAACTGAAATGCTGAATGGAAACCTGCTGAACTAAAATGTGCCAAAATTAATTTTGTTGAACTGAAATTAATTTTGTTGAACTAAAATTAATTTGGCCTCACTGAACCAAAAATGTGATTACGCTCAAAAGAAGAAGGCCTAAGACCTAGAAGTCATGTTATTATTGTAGTTCTACCACACTCTTAACTTTGCGGTCAACATAAAAGGAACAATATAATAGACTCTTACGCATAAAACATTGGGTACTCCGTACTCTTCATAAAATTCGCAGTGCAAAAGAGTCATTGCACGATTGGCATCACTAATACCATGTTTAGGTGCTACATTAGGAGCCTCCTTGATTGTGCACTTATACAAACATAGGCTTCAAATAAGAAACCAAGAAGCCGTGCAAAGATAAAGATGGTCAAGTACTATTTTTCTTTACTGGTTCAGAGTCTAATGTAAATCATATAACTTTCTGAAAACAAGTGTAGCACAAAAATGACATCATACTGCAGCTTCTACACTACAAACACAAGACTAATGTGAATAAAATACTTAAGATAGTGATAATACTTAATCGAGTAGCCCACCTACTGATTCGTAATGATTCATGCAAAACTGCGTACATGTTATAAAGCCGAACCCATACTGGGAGGTGATGGTGATGGTAGTTCGTATAGTATTAGGTAGTAAATTACAATCATATGGAGCTTTATCAAGCCTAGAATAAGGTGATTAAATTTCTAGATAGCATGCCCGAAGGCGATTAAGTAACAATTTAGATACGTTGAATGATTTGCCAAAGTTGTTGGATCAGCCTGGTATTAGTGACACTCATTTTAGGAAAAATAGTGATACTGAGATTCTTTTTTTTCTTTTCTTTGTTGTGGTTTTTCATGGAATGAAGTATTAAAATTTAACTAAAATGATTCAAGAAATACAGTCGATACCAAGGAACATCAGACAGACCGGTGAATCAGCATCCCAAGTGGAAGTTGCCTCCCCCAGACGAAAAACTCCACTATAACCCTTAATCATACCCTGATATCTGCAGCAATAATAATTAATTCAGGATCAAGTTCCATAGACCATTGTCTACAAGGAAACCACATCAACATTAACTCGGTCAAAAATAGATCGTTAAAAAGGCATTGTTATGCTTAAAAACTAACCTCGTCTACCACCTTAGTAGACTTCCCAACACGACAATCAGCAAGCTAGTAGCCATAGGATCTAACGTGCCGGCATGTCCTACCCGTAATGAGTTATTAGGAATCAATCAATTGTAAAAGGAAAGGGACAGAATGGGAAAAAGACATAGAAAAACGAAAAGATCACCTTCTTAATTTTAGTCAAACGGCGCAGCTTGCCACAGACTGTGAATGAACTCCAACCTGCACCGCACAAGTATCTTTTTAGCTTACGCATTCAGGCCTATATATTCATAAACTTTGTTAGTTAAGCGGCTAGCCGTAGTCGTGTATCTAGAGAAATTCTCAAGGTTTGAGTCTCATGAACTTTTTCAAAGAAAGAAACAACAGAAAATGCTATAAATCGGCAATGCATGTTTCAATTCTTCATTTCTTTGATATCCCTCATCAAGTCATCGAGGCAAAGGCCAAACTATACAGATCAGTAAATATATTCAGTGCCATTGCGTCACTAAGTCCATAGATAGCTGCATTAGCAACTATCATATGAATTTCAATCATAAATTAGAGGAGGAGCATATTTTAGTTGAATTCTGTAAAAGTGATACCAATAAGGCATCATCCAACAAGGTATACACAGTCACTCAAGTATGTTTGCTCATTCCAGCCTGGCAAATAATGAACAAAGAGTTCAATGAACCCTCAACATAGACTAGAGTACTAGACAACTTGACACTGCTTGCTACACTAATGGAAAAAAACGCAAGGGCTGCGGTGCAAGGGCTGCGGTTTATTGCAAAACGCAGCCCTTAAGAGTGAAGGGCTGCGGTTAGCATGAAAACCGCAGCCCTTTAGTAATAAAGGGCTGCGGTTTTGGGCTTAACCGCAGCCCTTTAGTGAAGGGCTGCGGTTTTTGGGCTAACCGCAGCCCTATTGGGCCTTAAGTTCTTTATTATTCTATTTGCCCTAGCCCCTAATAAACTCCCTCCAATTCTTTCATTCCCTCGCTGCTGAAACACCCCTCTCTCTCTCCTCCCATTTCATCTCCTCTTCTTCTTCTCCTCAACTCAGGCCTAAAATCTCACAAAAAAAAAAAAAAACCGCTCAACTCAGCCCTAATGGCCTAAGCTTCGAACTGACATCGATGTTCGAACTCTTCATCTCTACTCCTTCATCTTCTTCTTCTTCGATGTTCGACATTCAAAAGAGGTCATCAAATGTGCGATTTTTTGGTAGATCTTGGCCGGTTGTGCGACATTCAAACCGCGGTTGTTGTCGTTGCTGTTGTTGTTGGTTTGCCGCTAGTGTTGCCGTGGCTCTACTCCTCCTTCCTCTCGCTTGTTGCGCAGATCTTGGCCGGTGGTGGTGCTAGTTGCTGAATTTTTAGGGCATTTTTTACCGATGAAGAATGTAATCATCTTATCAAATTGGGTAAGGTTTAAGAAAAAATTAGTTTGTGATTTCTTTTTATTGCTTTTAGTGCTTGAATTGGGCATGTCGGTTTGAATTAATTAGCTCAGGCTCCCATTCATCTCACCGTCGTCAAATTGGATGGCTCCTCTTTCTGTCTCTCTCTTCCTCTCTTTTTTTCTTCATTCTTATTTTTTAATGTTGTAATTTGATTTCATTTTGATTTGGAAAATGTGAATACATGTTGATGAATTGGATGATGTTAATGTCTTTTGGATTATTTCGCTGATAATGTTTGCATGTAATAATTTGCAAAATGAGTTATAGTATGATATTACGTCCACTTGTTGCTCGTTGCATCTGTTCCCTGTCTTGGTTCTCAATATCCTGGACTTGAGACTTCTTCGAGTTTTCGTCGTGTGGGCGGTTGTATGGATTCCAAGCTCATCAAATAGGGCAATTGTATTGCCTAATATATGAACATGTACAGCTCCTTGTTCAAGTTTATTCGCTTTGTGTTCTTGATTCGTCGAGGCAGCATATTGCATCTCAAATTAAGGGTCTATTAGCTGAGCTTATTCACAAACGTGACCTAGTATTAGCATGGAGAAAGGGACCTTATCCCACTTCTTGTTTTCTTCCTTCAAATGTCGTCCCATCGGTGTCAGTTGAAACTAAGAAAGTATTACCTGTAGAAGGCTTTGGCATATCGCCTAATGATGGTCAGGTACACTTTTCCTTAACTAGTGTAGTAGATGTCAAGGATGTAGACTTTATTATGTGATAGAAAGTTGAAATCACAATGAAGAGAAGTTGGTTGCTTTGTTCAGGGTTGTCGATGGTTGCCTACTGTGGGTGATTATGTGCGATCAGTTTTGGATGTTGCACCAATTAAGTTAGTTGGAAGATATATTGGTGATGTTTCTAATGGTACGTTATGGGGGTTATCTTTATAAGTAGAGAGTTTATTTGATGCTTGATTGAATACCAAATTTGTCTCTTCTGTTGTTGTTTTGTAGTTCTTTTGATTTTTATCTTTTTTGTCCCTCTTATGTTTTTCAGCTGTACGTGAGCATCGACGGTGGTGTGTGGAAACTAGTAATATCTATTTGGAAAGGCAGCCTCTTTTCGCCCTTCCTATTTGTCCGTCGCCTGAGGTAGATTGTAATGTTTCTAAAGGAGATGACCAATCTCTAAATACCAGTGCAGTATCACCAAATAATAAAGTACCTAAGAAGACATTGGCTGCTACCCTTGTTGAAAGTACCAAGAAACAATCGGTTGCCTTGGTTTCACCGCAAATTGCTAAATTGGCACAGCCATTTTATTCATTATTTAATCCAGCATTATTCCCTTACAAACCACCCTCCTCAGCTGTTGCTAACCGGGTGCTTTTTACGGACGCAGAAGACGTGTAAGTTCCCTTCTTTATGCTGGTCAGTTAACTTGATCATTTTTTTAGTCTTTGAACCTGTGTTTGATTATTTTGTGATAGTTAAACTGTTAACGTTGTGGCCATCTTCCCTTTTTCTGTTATATGTATGTGTTTTAAGTATTGAATTAAAGTGCAAAATGCATTGGACTGTTTGATATAAGGTGCTCAATGTGGATCTTTTTTTTTTTTCTTGGTTTTTGGATTCGTCTAGGTTGCTTGCAATGGGAATAATGGAGTACAATAATGATTGGAAAGCTATTCAACAGCGTTTTCTGCCCTGCAAATCTGAACATCAGGTAATAATGGATATATCTTTCTTACGTGGAAAGTTCATTTGTTAATAGCATGATACATGGTTATAATGCTTTTTAGGTGCGTTGCGATGCGAGTATACCATGGCTAATATTATTATTGGAGATGGTGTGAAGAAACCAAAGGGAGACAGGTTAGAATTCTTCATCCGATTATGTTTTAGAAATTAGAACCCTTTTATCCGAAGTTGATTGTTCGAGGATGAACCTTATTTATCCCCCTTTTCCCCTTAGTTGAAGATGATTGTTCGAGGAATTAGTATGGCCATTGTAGCCCCTTTGGGATCATGGTGCTGGTTTTATTGAATTGTTTTGACCTTGATTGTTTGCTTCATGCATAAAGTTGGTGAATATTAGTTAGTTATTGATTTTTGTGGGATTTCTTGGCCTAATATGCATCAAAGTGGTTATTTTAGGACTTTAATTGCTTGATCCATGGATAATGAAGTGGTTATAGCTTGATATTTGTGTGATTTATTGGCCTAATAAGCAATTAAGTGAATGTTTTCATGGGTTTTTTGTCCATTGATTCATGCAAAAACATGGTGGTATAATGTAATTGTATGCATTTAGTGTCATCAAATATAATTTGACAAACTATTATAATCATCTAAGTTTGTTGATTCATTTTTAACTACATTTGGGATAAGAAGAGAACATTTTAGGCTATTTTCGACCATTATGAACCTTTTAACACATTTAGGATCATATAAAGTAATTTGGCCATATATTTGGCAATAATAATTAGTTTACAAACAATTAGGCTTATATAACATCATTTATTTGTTTCTAAGTACATTTTGAGTAATTAAAAGGCCGTTTTAGGACATTTTCGATTATATAGGAAAAATTTTACGCATTTAGGGTCATGTAATATAATTTGGTTATACATTTGATAATAATAGTTGGTTTACAAACTATTAGAGTCATTTAACTTTATTTTTTATTATTTATTATTTATGATTAGGTTTACTTGCTTTGGATGTATGTTAGGATCATATAATGTATGTATGGTAGTTGAACTTAGATGTAATCATTTTATACCAAAAAATCAATATAAGAATCACTAAAAAAAAATCTTGACTAGTAATAATTTGGTGGTTGTTGCTGTCAATGGTGAGAATCATGTTATAGCCTTAAAAGTCCTAATAGCTACTTTGGTGGTGGAGAAAGAGGATAATCTAAGGATGCCAGTTCCTCTTGCTCCATATCCTACACCTCCAGTACCTTTCACTCCACCACCCTGCCAGAACCCCACCCCACCCCGCGCCCCTGCTACCCCCCTGCTTGCCCCCTACACCCCTAGCACAGCCCAAGACCCCCTGCTTCCCCTCCCCCCGCCCCCATGCCCCACCCCCCTGCCAGCCTCCCCCCCGCACCCCCCCAGCTGCCCCCGCCCTGCAACCCCCCCGATAGCCCCCCTGCTAGAACCCCACCCCACCCCAGGCGCCCCCTGCTACCCCCCTGCTGCCCCCTGCTACACCCCTAGCACGACCCAAAGACCCCTGCTTCCCCCCCCCTGCCCCCACCCCCCGCCAGCCCCCCGCTGCCCCCAACCCTGCAACCCCCCCTGCTGCCCCCTGCTACACCCCTAGCACAGCCCAAGACCCCCTGATTCCCCTCCCCCTGCCCCCACCCCCGCCAGACACCCCCGCCCCCCCCCCCGCAACCCCCCGCTAGCCATTTGTTTAGCCATTTGTTGTTTTATTGTAAGTGCCATGTACTTACAACATCAACAAATTGAAAGTTGTTCTTGTGGAGTGGGTCTGTCCAACTTCTGCTTTGTAGTACTTGCATAGATATAGTTTCAAGTCCAAATTATAGCGGTTTTGGTTTTATTTACCAGGTTTCTATCATCTCTAGAAAAGTTGCTTTTGAGGGATTCGGATGCTGATCTTGGTGGAGTTGTTGTAATGTCTTCATGGCTGTTCTTTGGTTGGTTATTTTTTGATGGTTGTGATCCTGCTCATATATTGCAATTCGAACATTCGAGGGCAGCCTCGAACTAATGTAATTTAGTTATTATTTTCTCTATATTCGTGTAAAAAACATAATTTGTAATGAAAAATGATACTTATATATATATATATATATATATATATATATATATATATATATATATATATATAACTGTTTGGGAACATTTAGGACAAAAAAATTCAAAAAAAAAAAAAAATTTATTTTTTTTATTTTTTTTGGGTCACAAGCTCTGCGGTTAAGGGCCAAAACCGCAGCCTTTGGTGAGTTAAGGGCTAAAACCGCAGCCCTTAACTCACCAAAGGCTGCGGTTTTGGCCCTTAACCGCAGCCCTTAGCCCACTAAGGGCTGCGGTTTTTCCTTGACCGCAGCCCTTAACGCGCTAAGGGCTGCGGTGAAAAACCGCAGCCCTTCCTAAATGTCAAAGGCTGCTAGTCTAATGGCTGCGGTCAAAAAACACAGCCCTTGGGCCCTTTTTGACCGCAACCCTTGGGCTTTTTTCCTCTAGTGCTATATGACCACAGATGGCCAGTGGGTGTCCTAATTTGTCTAAAGCAAAATTTTCAAAACAATTATTATTATGCTGATATAGAAGATTGAATGATCCTCTAATTCAGTAATTAAGGTGACTATTTTCAGATATTTTAGTGAACTGATAAGAAGAAGAGAGAAAATAAGAATTTCAGACAGAAAGAAAAGATGAGAGAAAAAGAGAATAGGGAGGAAGATTCTTCATCTCAAACTTAGATTGTCCACATTCAGCTCACTAGGTAAGCTTAAATACAACGGATAGGAATCTTCACCTTAACAGAATACAACTACATTCCCTAAATTACGCATAGTCACATGCCTAATAGGTGATGAAGGCACGTGCCTACATCATACCTTCCCCCTTTAAGAAACTTGACCTCAAGTTCAATTACAAGTTACTAACAACAAAACTAAGCAACAAGTTTGATAATTAACCAACACATTACTGAGCAGAGTAAGTGATAGTAAATAATCATAACCATTTCAAGGAATTACTAAATCAGGGAACTTCTTCACAAAAGTTTCAGCAGGTAACCATGAGGCATCTTCAGAGGAACAGTCCTTCCACTGAAATAAATATTGAACTTGTGCTTTGTTCTGAAACTTAATCACCTTCCTATCAATGATGGCTGCTGGTATCAAATATTGCTCAGTGTGTCTTCCTTGCATCCAGGATGGGATGTGAATAGCTTGAGGGATGGTGCCATGAAAAGCGTTAAGCTGTGACACATGAAATACATTTTGTATTTTGGACTCTGAAGGGAGCTCTAGTCTGTAAGCCACCTTTCCAATGGCTGCAGAGATTTGAAAAGGGCCAAAAAACTTTTGAGAAAGCTTGGCATTGATCCTGAACTGCACAGAAGTTTAGCGGTATGGCTGTAACTTTAACCAAACCCAGTCTCCAACTTGAAAGACCCTCTCAGTCCTGTGCAAATCTGCCTGCTGTTTCATTCTAGACTGAGCTCTTGTTAGTTGAAGCTTCAGCTAGTTGATCATAACTTCCCTCCTTTGTAGACTTCGATCTACTTCAGCTACTGAAGATTCCCCAAATAGATATGGTAGGTATAGTGGTCGGGGCTGGTTATACACCACCTCATAGGGAGTAATCTTGGCAGTTGTGTGATAGTGGGTGTTGTACCACCACTCAGCCATGGGAAGCCACATTGCCCAAGTCTTTTAGATTTTGCCCACATGCATCTCAAGTACATCTCCAAGCACCCGTTCACCACTTCAGTTTGCCCATCACTCTGAGGATGATAGGCTGAAGAAAGATGAAACTCAGTTTCTTAAAGAGAAAATAAACCTTGCCAGAATTGACTTAAGAACATTGTGTCCCTATCATTCACAATGCTCTTAGGCCAGCCATGAAGTTTAAACACATGGTCCAAGTATACCTGTGCAACTTGTAAGGCAGTAAAGGGGTGAGCTAGAGCCATAAAGTGAGTTGCTTTGCTTAGTCTATCAACTACCACAAATATGACTTCCCTCCCACTAGGCTTAAAGACCAGTGATAAAGTCCATAGATATGTCTACCCATACTCCCTCGGGTATTGGAAGTGGCTGTAAGAGCCCAAGAGAGGCGGTAGGTTCATACTTAGCAGCCTAACACACACCACACATTCCCTAATAAACTGCCTGATGCTTTGTCAATCCCTTCCAATAAAATATACTTTTGAGCCTTTTGACTCTAATATCTCTTCTAGAGTGACCCCCTTCAGGACTAACATGATGCCACTGTATAATAGCTAACCTCAATTGATGATTTGGACCCACTACTACCTTGTTCTTCTTTTTATGTAGATTAGCTTGCAAACTATAATGATGTACAGGTTGGCCATCTCTTTGCATCACAACTTGCAAGTGTGGATCCAGCTGATAACTTGCCATAGTCCGATCCTTCAAATCAGAAGAAACCATTGATATAGCCATGAGTAGGGCCTCTGAACCTTCAACTCTTGATAGAGCATCAGCAACTACATTCTCCACTCCACTACTACACTGGATCTCATAGTCAAAACCCATGAGTTTTGATAACCATAACTGTTGGAAAGGGGTTGATATTTTCTGTTGAAGCAACCACTTGAGGCTTTTTTGATCAGTTTTAATGATAAAGTGGTTGTCTAGGAGGTATTGTCCCACTTTTAAACAGCAAATACTATGGCCAGTAACTCCTTCTCATACACTAATAATCTCTGCCACTTAGGACCTAAAGCCCTGCTGATATATGCTAATGGATGCCCCTGTTGCATAAGTACAACCCCCATACCTCTCTTTGATGCATCTGTGTCCACCTCAAAGGGTTTCTCAAAGTCTAGTATAGCCAACACTAGAGCTGGAGTCAAAGCTTCTTTGAGATAATCAAAAGTTTTATGTCCTGTGTCATTCCAATTGAAGGCTCCTATCTTCAAAAGATCAGTAAGTGGCTTACTGTTGGCAGCATATGATTTCACAAATTGTCTATAATAGCCAATGAGGACTAAGAAGCTCATGAGTTCTTTGACAGTTTTAGGAACAGGCGAAGCTTACATAGCTGAGATCTTGTTGGGGTCAGTTTCCACTCCTTTAGCTGAAATGAAGTGACACGGGTACTCTATTCTGACTATGGCAAGTACAAATTTGCTTGCCTTTGCAAACATCTTATGCTCCTTCATCAACTCAAATACCAGTGCCAAGTGATGCCAGTGTTCTTCAACGGTCTTGCTATATACTAGAATGTCATCAAGAAAATATCAACACACATTTCCTAAGCAAGGACTTGAAGACTTCGTTCATGCATTAGTAAGCCCAAAGGGAATTACCATGAACTCAAAGTGGCCTGTGTGGTTTTAAAAGCTGTCTTAGAAGATGTAATCCTGGTTCATCCTTAGCTGATGATACCCTGCCCTCATATCCAACTCAATGAACACAAAAGCTCCACATAACTCATCTATGAGTTCATCTGTGACCGGTATAGGAAACTTGTTTTTGATTGTTTGAGAGTTCAAATCCCTATAATCAACACAAAGTCTCCAGCCACCATCCTTCTTACTAACCAACACCACAGGAGATGCATATGGGCTATCACTATGCTCAATAATACCCCTATCAAACATTTCTTGGACTAATTGCTCAATAATGTCCTTTTGCATCAGTGGGCCTGATGTTAGCTGGTTTTGAGCCAGGCACTATTGGAAACCTTGTGATTAAAGACACCCCTTGAAGGAGGGAGTTCCTGGGAATTGTTGCTTCAAACTCAACAGTGGTCCTTATTCCCCTACTATATCCACAGAAGAACATTGCAGCAATGAGGGATCTTCGTAATCCATATGATCAACCTGTATGAAGCAGAATTGTATGAAATCCTTAATCAATTTCTTAGATGGGGCTCCTTTAATCACTTTCATCTTTTTAGCAGTCACTCCTTTCAACAAGATTTGTTGGCCACCCAAGGTGAACTTCATAATCATGTTTTGGAAGTCCCAACTATCTCTCCATGTGTCCTAAGCCACTGTATCCCTAACACCATGTCACAGCTTCCCAATGGGTATTATATGTTTGGGAAGGGCTGTTTTCAGATTCAAGGAGCTTAGACCATCTTCTTGCAACCTAGCATACTCTAATGTTGTAGTGATAGAGGTAGGCTTAAAAGCCTTGACAAATGGTTTGGTAGCATCCTTCAATCCCCCAATAAAGCTATCTAACAATACTCTTCTGTTAAGCTATGGCCATGTTGACCCATCAATGATCTATAATTTTCAAAATCATCAATATATGACTCTATACTACCAGTCTGACTCAACTTATTGAAATTTTCAACAGCAATATCACCAGTATTATCACGAAATCTAGCTAATAACGCCAAAACAAAGTCAATCCACTCCACATTTTTCCTAACAGATAAATAGCTAGCAATCCAACTTTCTGCCTTATCTATCATGTATAATGAAGCGAGTTCTACCTTATGTTCTTCAAGAATTTTACATTGGGAAATATACTTACAGCATTTGGTAATCCAGTTCCTTGGATTAGTTCCATTGAATTTGGGAAATTTGATTTTAGGATTGAATCCCAAGGGTTTCTAAAAGTTTTCAGGGATAACTCGATTTCTCGGAGATTCCATTTTCTTGCTCAGCTTTTCGAGGATCAAATCTATTTTACAATTAACATCATCAATTTTCTCGTCCACCTTACCATTCACCTCTTCGGCTCTTCCAACCTTTCTTCCTGGGCTTTAGCTGGTTCTCCATATTCGACAATCGTTGAGCTTGGTTTCTTCGAGCCAGAACTTGTTGAGATCAAAATTTCTTCAAATTCAAGCACGAGGAGGTCCGAAGGCTCGAATGCTCTGACACCAATAATATAGAAGATTAAATAATCCTCTAATTCAGTAATTAAGGTGACTATTTTCAGATACTTTAGTTAACTGATAAGAAGAAGAAGAGAGGAAATAAGAATTTGAGAGAGGGATGAGAGATAAAGAGAATAGGGAGGAGGATTCTTCATTTTATTCTTAGATTGTCCACATTCAGCTCACCACGTACGCTTAAATACAACGGGTAGGAATCTTTCCTTAACAGATGTATCTACATTCCCTAAATTACGCATAATCACATGACTAATAGGTGATGATGGCACGTGCCTACATCATATGCAATAGACAACGCGATAAAAAGGATATGATTTATACCCTGGCATTCTGTAACGGGGTTTCATAGAATGTGAACTCCATAATCTTTCACAACGTGATCGTTTTTGTAACGTGACAGCCGAGATTAAATTCTTGATGTCCTTATGATTATTCAGGCATGGTAAGCACTTAATCGACCAGATCGTCACGAGCCACTGGTGCATCAAAACATCATTGCAAACTACATCTCTGTTCAAATATTTAAACCAATTCCCTTTCAGAGCTCACACAGAACGCACTAGCTGTACAAGTTTCCCCAAGTCACTTGAAATTGACTAACTCAATATGAACTAGGAAAAGTAATTCTTAAGGGTAAATCTGGTAAAAACTGACTGAAAACAAAAGGGAAGGACATTAATCATCTAAAAAAAGAATCTGAAAGACCGAAACCACTAAGTTTCAAAGTATCATTGATGACTACGAGGTTGAAGTCACAAAAATAGGCAACGCAAAACAATTTAAAAGATGTTGAGCAAAAGATCTTGCCGTTTTACGTTCCTAAGAATCCAATGCAAAATAGAAAAGCAAGAAACAGATAATTCTCTATATCTCCTACGAGTATTTCAGTAGGAAGGAGAATAAAACTCTGGAAATAACTATGTGAATACTTCCCTTAGTTGATAACAGCTTTATTAGACTCCTAGAATAATAAAATATCCTAAATGATAATAATCTTCATATACATGAGGTTCCTTGTGCATTAACCTTCAAATGAGAACCTCACATTGGTTAAGAAGTCAAAATGTGTGAAAGATTAAAAGATAAGCCTGGCTGATTGAGGAAAGCATCCTATTCCTTGGGCACTAAATAGCCTGATCACTTGCCATGGATTGACCCGTATTTTCAAAGAAGTACCAAACCGGTTCCTGAAAGGCCCCTTCAGCTAGTCTCCACATGCTCCCACATCATACAATCTTCCATGTTTTTTAGTAAATCACCCATTTTGCTTACATAATTCTTAACTACAATAGTTAATATAGTATATCTCTACTTCCACAATATCTGAGTTTCCATCATTGCTAAAAGCCGAATATTAGATTGTATATACAGCCCCAGGAGATAGTTCAATTATTAATAAAAAGACTTAACTTCAATCAAGTCTCAACTAGTGCAAGATGTTTTGAAAAAATGGATCAATTATCCATTTCATATCAGAATTTTACCCCCATTTCCAATTGCATGTTACCAAAGTGCCTTATTTCTACAAGCTAGGCGAATCATTTAGAAAACACCAAACAAAAGACCCAAATAGTCACAGTATCAATTTAGTTTAAAACTTAATAATTTGCAAAAGTCTGACTAAAAAGAAAATCTCACCTTTAGGCTTGTTCACCAAAACAACCGTTCCAGCAGGACTATCCCACTTGGACGGTAATCCAGAAGTCCTAGATGCCAAAAAAGGTTCATCAATACCACAAACTTCACCATTCTTATTGGGGACTTTCTTCAAACACTTGAAGAACTCCTCCACCTTCTTCTCAGATATGTCCTTACCACCATCTATTCCTAGCTCATTTTTTTCATCACTCCTCCCATCTCTTCCTTCGTCGAAAAAAACCAACCCTTTGTCTTCTCACCCTTCCCAACCTTCTCCACCTTCTTCTCCCTCGGCTCGCCCGCCTTCGAATCGCTCGCATTTGATTGCCCGGGTTGTAAAAAAGCCTTATCTAAACACTGATCGGGAAAATACTTCTACTCCAACTGATACACCATTTTATAATGCTTCTCCTTCTCCCAAGGAAAAGCAAAAGTATCATAGAAATACAACTCCTCTTCCCTTTTATGCAGTGTTCTTAGCTCAACCACTTGAGGTTTCAACTCAACAACCTCACTTTTCTCTCTCAACTTCCTCCTCTCATCATCATAATCAGAACCACCATACATCCTCTCCTTTCTCTTACTGTAATATTTCCTCTTAGTTTTATCCATCCCCTCCAAACTATTATCAGTGGCGTATCCAGAAATTGATGCACGTGAGTTCGGAGTTTTATTTGCCTTATTAAACCTCTCGTTTTCAGTCTCGGTTAGTTTCTTGTCGACCCAATCCTCAAAACTCAGTTCCGGGAAGAATACCGCAGATGAATCTGACTCGGGTAAGTCGGAATCGTATGGTTCACTTGGTTTGGAGCGAGGAGGAGGAAGTCGAGGTGAACGGCGGGAGATAATCATGTCGAATTGAAGAGGGTAAGAACTGGAAGAAGAAGAAGACAAGGGTCTCATTGAAGGGGGAAGAGAGAAAAAGCATTTTGTGGGTCGAAAAGATAGGAAAGGAAGGCGAGTTGAGGAATTGAATAGAAGAGAGAATTGGGAAAAATGGAGTGATTTACTTGCAACCGCCATGGCCGTTCTAGTGTTTTTTCACTATAAGGTTGGTCAGACTCAGAGCATCGTAGTCGGCCTAGTGGTAGTTGGCTCAAGAATTTAGCACGGAAATCAACAATGTCATTATGTGACGATGTAAGTGTAACACTATGGACTATGGTTCTCTTTGGCAATTAGCGGATAGCTATTAACTGTTAACTGATTATATTAGCTAATTTGACTAGCTGATTGTATTAATGGTTTGTATAAAGATATTTGGTAGATAGTTGATTATTAACTAATTCTGTAAATTGACCAATAAGGATATTGGTATAATTTTCACTCTTGTACTTTTTATTGTTTACAAAATAAATATGTTTGGTGAATATATAATAAGACATACTAATAAGAAATAATTTAAACCACATCTAAAAAATTCAATATTATTTTAAAATTTTTAAGTATTCAAATTTATTAGTTGATAATTTAAAAAGATATTAATAAGCACATGGGCAATCCATTATTTTACTTTTTATTGTTTATGAAACAAACATGTTGGTGAATATATGTCGGAAATAAGACATAATGTTTCTGTCAAAGAAATTAAGGATTGTAGTATATTAAGACTAGATGTGGGCCCCAAGAAGGTACGCCTAAGCTCCGATATTCGTACGTCTGAAACCTGCAAAACAAGGTTAGACTACTCCGAGGTGGTTCCGGGATCGACGCTCAAGTTGGTAAATGGTTGAGGTAGAGAGAGAAAATGATCAATGTAGAGAGATATGCTCTAGTTTGTGTAGGATAGAATTGAATACCCTTTGATTATGAGACCACCCCTATTTATAGAGGCTGAGACTTTCAATAAATGAGGGCATTTGAGTCAGCTCCAACTGGTGGAGGAATGCCTCCCCTAAAGGTAGGGGTATTTTAGTAATTTTGCCATTGATTGCCTCCCCACGCCAAGTAATTGGAGTGAAAACCGCAATTTTCAGTACAATTGATTGGCGGAATGAAAAAAAAAAACCACATTTTGCCGAGGTTGACTGGGACCCGTGAATGGTTATGGGGGATTTGATGCCGGACTGTAGTGGAGAAAATCTCCTAGGCCGAGGGGGGAATGCCCTTGTGTAGTGGCCGAGCAGAGGGGGGCGTCGTAGGCTAAGCGCGGTTCTCCTGCTTCCTTCCCGAGCCGAGGGAGTTGACGGGTCGTTGTATACTCGCCAAATATAACCTAATTTACCCAATATAGGATAAGTATAGGGTCGAATCCACAAGGAAGAAGGGTTAAATCAAGAGCTAATTAGCTAACTACAATGAGCTAAATCAATTTTTGGGTTTTTGAAAGTTTAACAATGATTCTAAAATCTAAATAAACTAGGAAATTTGCAAAGTAAATCAACAAGCAAGTAAATGAGATAAAATAAGGGTAAAAGAACTAGGGGATTAGGGGATTCACCAACATTTAATCCAAGAATCCAACAATCAAAATCAAGGGGAAACAAATGGGGGATCACAAGGGGAAAATCACGCACATAGGAACTCTAATTACTCTCTCGAGCTAATTAGAGGAGCTTAATTAGTCACTCATGACCTATTCTTATGGCATGAGCAACCAATCTAGCCAAATCAAGCACAACATGCTTAATCAAGCTTCCCTAAACTATAAAATGCCTATTTTCATGGAGATCCTAGTCTAGCAACCAAACTTAGTTTGTCCAAATCATGTACTGGCCACTGATTTGTTTAAGAGAATGAGCTATACCAGCATCGTAGCAAAAGGAATGGGTTGAAATATAGTGTTTTTAAAGGGCTGAAGTAAAGGTTACGTGTAACACCCCGATAATTCTCTCTTTTCAGATGTACCTTTATAATATAAAACTTAGAGTATTACCTAAGTATTATCGCCCGTGTGATAACGTATCGGCTTATTCAGAATTTTGCAGCGGAAAACATCAAACTAAACTTTATAAATAAATAAATAAGTACTTCATAAATAAACCGCTCTATAAATGTCTATCAAACCAACTTATAATAACATGTTCCGACTAATGCAGAAAACATGATAACTAAATTACACAAGCTCTCCATTCCCAGATTCCCAATGATGCTACATCTGCGAACCTGTAAATGTCAATGCTCTAGAGAATTTGCTCACCAAAATTGGGTCATCACAGGATCAATAAGGCAAAGCCATGATCAACACATACAAACAAAGCACGTAATCAGCAAAGCTGAGTACTACATAACAATATATAAACAATCCTAATCATGATACTAAGAAATAATAAACAGGGATAAATCATAACATAACAATATAAAATTCTGCAGACAACTTCTACTGAACTAAACTTTAATCATCTTTTTATTATTTTAAATGGAATAGTTATTGGACCGAGTTGTCTAACTAAAACCAGCCTTCCCTAGGAAGACGAAATACGGGCGCGACTCCGTATTCCATAATGACCTGCTATATCGAGGAACCTTTGAATAAAAAGAGGAACGGTGATCAATCCAATTCCCAGAAAAAGCCATGGCACGCTCACCATGTACCCGAACTCCTGATTGTCCAACTTCAGACGTGCACCAGTCTAAAGTTTATTACCATCCTCGTTACACTTTACGTTCTTTACAAGTTATTACTTGTTATGACACACATACAAGCAACACAGAATATAATTCAAACATTCACAACTGAACTTCTTGTATCTTAGGATTTAATAAGTGATCACAACTTACAACCCAAGACTTACTTTCTTTTAATCTCAACTTTCTTATTTGTTGAACCTAGCCAACAATCAACTTACCTTTAAAAGGCATACTTATCAACTTACCAAATAAGGCACACAGTCCTCATAAAGTAGTGAAAATAATACTTGTAAGGGAACACATGAATAATCATGAATCAATCTTAATAACATATTAATTCCCCCATGTGAATTAATAATTAAAGTTCCCATCCACATGCTTGCATCAATAAATCCATACAAACATGACAATTTTTTACTCATAATAAATCTAATAATTAACATGCTTGCTCACAGGCATAAAACATGTAGAAATCAATCATACTAGGAATCACATATGAACTTATAAAGTTCCTATACATGATACACAACTTTTTCCTCCTTAAATCATGATACTAATCATATAATCACACAAGTATGTACGTACCTTGTGTAAACTAGTCGATAGGCCACTTTTAATCCTTTAAAAGTCTCCTACGGAATACTCTCCGCCTAGAAATCAAATATAACTAAAATCAATACTCTTAAATAAAAAGACAGCAACTTTAAAATATTTAAAATCCACTTTAAACATATTCAAAAGTTGATTTCACTATCAAAACTTCAATTACTTTTAATTCCTAGCGTAGTACTACCATACTAGTAATTAAAATTCTTAAAACTCCCTAAATAAAATATTTTCTGAAATTCCAGCAACTCATAAAATCATAAAACCCTCTTTAAACCCACTTAATCATGCTTAAAATCATATATTAAATCAATCTCATAGTATACAACATGCTACTATGGTTTTCTAATAATTAACACCCTAAAAATCCATGCTTTAATGATTAAAACTTCAATCTAACAATAATAAACAAATCTGAATTTTTATTCTTATAATATATAATATATATGGATCAAGATTATTTATTAAAACAGTAAATTAAAATCAATAATCATGATTAACATTAAAATAAAGTATAAAAACATAGTCTTTAATGGAAACTTGAGGAAAAAGGAAAGAAATTAACCAACAAAGCAAAGAACCAAGAAAAGATGAAGGCGCCGAAACAAGGAACACCCAGCAGTAATTCGGTGCACAAGACTTGCGATTTTGAAGGTTTTGTAACGTTTCTTGTCGAAAGAAGAAAGCGTTACTTGAAGAAGAAGAAAGAAACTTGAGAGGAAGAAAAAGAAAAACGGTGAGGAGAGAAGAAGACTAAGTGTGTGCCGTGAGTTTTGAGAGAGAAGAGAGGAGAAATAATTTTTTGTGTAGGGTAAAATAATTGGGCTTAAGATATTTATAAGTAGGGTTTCCTTTGGGCTTAGGAAAAAGGAGATTGAGTTTGAATAGACTTTGATGACGACTAGGATTGATAAATGAGAACCCCTAGCATCAATATAACTCCTCTTTCCTAATCTACTTAGAATTTGGGTTCCTCAAGTCCATTAGACTTCTTTTCCAAATCAAATTCGTATTTCAAACCTTTTCAAAGCATGCCTAATTAAAATATTTTCAACTTCCTTAAATCCTTAAAATAATTTCATTTGACTTTTAAAATAGTCAACCTTCTTTAAATAATAAAATCATTTCAACTAAAATATAGGTATATAAATACTAAAATATATTTATAAAATCCTTTAAAATTATGGGGGATTACAGTCTACCCCCCTTAAAAGAAGTTTCGTCTCGAAACTTGACACGAAAACTCACATATTTTCAAAACTTGAACTCGTCTTTTCAAAAGTTTACAAAGAATTGTGCCACTTGTGCATACTTTTGCTAACTTAAAACACTTGTGTTACTTATGAACACGTTTACTTATGCGGAGAATTTACTTCTTTAGCACTAACATGTGCAAATTGCCCAACATCGGCATACATATGCATAAAATTCTCATAAAAAAAAGACAAAAAGCACAAAATTTATCGCATTCTATCCCCCTTAAAGAAAACGAGTTACGCCCTCGTAACTCACCTCAAGGAACAAGTCTGAATACTTCTTTTTTATCTCATCTTTGGCTTCCCATGTTGCCTATTCAGATTCGTGGTTAGACCAAAGTACTTTCACGATGTGGACATCCTTATTGCGTGTACTACGCACTTTTCTGTCGAGAATCTTGACAGGTCTGTCCTCATATGTGAGGCTACTATCGATCTGAATTCGTTCAGGCTCTAGGACATGACGTTCATCAGGGATGTAGCATTTGAGTTGGGAAATATGGAACACATCATGCATCTTGTCAAACTCCATTGGCAATGCCAATCTATAGGCTACTTTCCCAATTCGCTCTAAAATCTCATATGGGCCTACATACTTAGCACTTAACTTGCCCTTTTTCCCAAATATCATGACGCCCTTTGTGGGTGATACTTTCAAGAACACCTTATCACCTATAGCAAACTCATCCTAGCGTCGTTTCAAATCAGCATAACTCTTCTGCCTATCTTGCGCAGCTTGGATTCTAGCCTGAATTAGTCTGACATTCTTGACAGTTTCCTCAATAAACTATGTCCCCAAGACTATATTTTCACTAAAGTCATTCCAACAGATGGGACTTCTACACTTCCGTCCATATAATGCCTCAAAAGGTGCCATCTTAATGCTTGCATGATAACTACTGTTATAAGAAAACTCAATCAGGTCTAATTGGTCCTCCCAACTACCTTGAAAGTCAATAGCACGTGCTCTCAACATATCCTCCATAGTCTGGTTAGTCCTCTTAGTCTGACCATCAGTCGCAGGGTGAAAGGATGTACTCATCTTCAATGTTGTCCCAAGATTTAATTGGACCTTTTTCCAAAATTTCGAAAGATTTTTCCAAAATGAAGATTTTTACCTGATATTCCATTTAAGCCGGGGAATCTTTAATATTTTAATATATTTAGGGAATTTCTCCCACTTAATTAGTTTGCCATTTTGTTTCCCTCTCTTTCTATTCCCACATGTGAACCCTCCTCAATGTATTGAACACCAAAAAAGTACTCTTTCATCTTCATCATCTTCCATTGTTAGAATACCAAGGTCACCGAGCTCCATTGTTGCATGATTGAAGGTCACCTAAACGAGTTTTGTAAGTTTTCGCATCCTCCAATTATGCTCAAAATCATATGTATGTTGTGTATGTTTTCGTATGAGTAATTAGGGCTTGTAATTGGGGTTTTTTAATGCGCTAATTTAGGGAATTGAACATTTCTTTTGTCATAATTTTGGTATGTATTTTTATCTTTTTTGCAATCGTTTGCTGTAATTGTTGTTTATTAGGCTATGAAAGGTAGATTCACCATTAAATTGGTACATGGAGGCACATTGGATGAAAATGGGACATATATGGGGGGTAATGTTCATTGTTGGGATAAACCAGACCCGTAATATATGGCTGCAGCGTATTTAACTTAAACATCCTCCATAGCTTTTTTCCTTCTTCCTTGAATTTGCTGAAGATCTGACACTCATCTTCAACTTCTAAGGTTTTAAAGAGAAAATCAATTTGGGGGTTTTCTTACATTGGAAAAAGGGTATAATTTAGGGAAAATGAGGAGGGGTCACGTTATGTTGGGAGTAAAAAGGGAGTAAAACTAAAAAAAACTAAAGGCAAACTGATTAAGTGGGAGAGATTCCCTAAATATATTAAAATATTGAAGATTCCTCGGCTTAAATGGAATCTCAAGCCAAAATCTTCATTTGTTTTGTTTCGTGCACCCACCTTTTAAAGTTTGTGTTGTGCACTGCACCTCGTTTAGTTCGTGTTGTTTTGTGCACCAAACCAATAGTTGGTGTTGTTCGCGCCAATTATTCCTAATTTCTTTCTTAATTGCAACGCATCTTCAGCGCTGAATATCATGATTTGCAGCAGATTTTTAGCTAGCAACACAGCCAGAGTACCTCACCCTAACTCGTTTTTCTTTTTTTTTTTTTTTTGCAAAAGACAAGGCGGTAAATGATAAATATTCAAAATTAAAACATATACAAATGTACTGCACAACTATGTTTGTAATCTTCCCGGGAATGTTCTCAAGCCAAATTCTATAGTTCACTTCGATAGGTTGCTCCTTAGGCCCTGTTACAGTCACCTTCAAAAGACCTTTGTAAGAGAAATTAGTTCAGAAGTCCAATAAGTCTATTAATTCTGATAAGAGTTATATTTATCCTAACATTGACCAACTGCAAGTGCCAAAGTGTTGCAGTTGGTGTCTCAAACAGTCCTCCCCCCCTGGCCACAAAAAAACACCCCAAAAGAAACAAAAAAACAACCCAAGTCACACACATCTGCCGCACCCATATCTAATTTGAACAGCCAAAGTGAAAGTTTGTCTCCAGTCATTGCACAGCTTTGCTAGTCTGCACCAAATTCCCTTTAAATATCAGCATATTACATCCATTCCAACAAGCCCCAGCCACCGCTACAAACTTCTTTGCACCTCCTTGGCATCCTTCACAATCAAAATTGCAAAGCGATCCTTCCTAGAAGAGCGAGCCCCTTCTTATCAACGCACTGGAGAAGGGTATGCACATCAGTCTCCTCAAGTGCTTCATAAATTCTTCAAATCATGATACAATGCTGCAACCGCTTCACATTTTGTTGTTATTAGTATTTAGCAGCCATGATCTTAACACATTTTCCATCCTAAATGGTGGATTCACCTCAACCATGTTACTTCAGATCTTATCATGTTAATTACCTGTCGGATACTCAACAATACAACAAAATGGGATTTTTGTATCAACACTTCAAATTTTCACCCTCACACACCTCAATCGATTTCAACCATATATTTGATATTTATAGGATAAAAATGGAAGAAGTGGGAAAACGAAGACAAATATGTGATATATTCTTACATATGGGCTTGACATTAAATTTTAACAAGAACTACCTAGTCAACTTGATATGTTTGTGTATGTGTCAATAAAGTGAAGCACATACAAAAGTCTCGTAAAAGAAGAGGTATGTTTTTCCATCTCTCCAAAATCAAGACTAAACAACGAATTACAAATACTATACAAAACCAAAAACTAAACTTGATTAAATCAATAGACAACCCCACAAAAAAAAAAAAAAAAAAATAACCCCCATGGCACCCAAAATAAAAATTCAAGTATATCAAATCAGTTCCTTTTGGGAACAACTTGAAGCTTATCATGGCAGAAAAGCAGCTACTGCAGGTATCAACTCTCTCTCAATCTCACCATTCTTATATCACTCTTACCCAGCCTCATGCTTTACAAATTTCTTTACTTACCAAACAAATACAACATCATTCTCTTTGTCGAACCACATGGCTGACCAACTTTCTCATTCCAGCAAACCTCCAGTCCCACCATGCACCACATTATACGGTGCATTCAGGGTCACCAAGCATGGAGTTCCATTTCAAATCAAAGAAACCTACTCGTAAAGCTTCATCAAAATGTATTAAATTTAATTTTACTGATAATTGATGGCCATAACTATAATGACGCATTCTTGGCCGAAAAACCTAGCAATTCATGTTCATCTATATTGTATGATATAAAGTTCATTAAAATGAACTTCAAATAAAATCATATTTATTGGAGATATGGTTGCTGTGATATGCTTACAACCAGATTTAAATTATTGTTTGAAGCTCATTCACGAACACCATCAATTGAATAATATTGATGCAATCTACTGTCATTTGTAAAATCAAAAATATTGTTGATGAAACTATTAAGCTCAACCACTTTATCTAGTTTGTAAAGCAGTGAGAAAGCTCATCCCATCCTTTTTTTCAACCCTAGATAGAACACTTAGTACACTTTTAGGTCAGAGAGTTTCACAGGAAGCTTTTACTTTAGGTCTCATGACATATCTAGAAATCCTCTTCATGGTACAGTGTGGAAGGAAAGTTTTAAAAGGACACGTGCTCACCACAAAATAAATTTGAGACTCCTTTCTCCTAACAAGACTTTCCCTCTGCCTTAACCTCTTCACTAGCACCAAATCTATCAATGATCAACTTCATTCACTTCCATCATCAATGAAGTTTAAACTGAATTTCTTAGCATCCCAACATATTAAGATAGTTTATTGATGCCACTGCAGCATGGAGTCATTGATCTTGGATTCAAGATGTGATGCTTTTTGCACAAGCAGAAACACTAATATGAAGCACCAAACCCATAGTTAGAACCCTTAAATTAAGACTCAATCATTTTGTTATGTAACTCCCGTAGTCCAAACGTATCTCCAATTTTTGAGATACTGTGCATGCAATTTTGAGCACTAGCATATACGACACTTGACTGTATTTGACACTCGTACAACACAGCGCCATGAAACGACATCATAGCATGTAAAGTATAACCTGATTGCCATTTTCTCTTATTAACTTGCAAGCTTGTTTGAATCTTGAACATATCTGATGTCATCAATATTGTTTTAGAATCAGCCAAATATCTATGTAGTATGTAGTGCACAACTCATTTAACTCTGTGATTAAGCATGCATACATGGTGTTTTTCTACTTTTAAAATGACAATTTGCACAATATCCAGCTAAAATAGATACAAAAAAGATTATACAGCACAACAACAAACTGGAAACATTCTAACATAAGAAACTTCTGTAAATACTTGAAAATACATCTCTATATACGAGGCACTAATTTCATGAAGAACCACTAATTTTGACTAACTTGATGCCTACCAAAAGCCAACTAGTCTAGTACTCAACACTTGGTAAGCCCATAAACAACAATCACCACCAACACTCCAAAAACCAAGCAATTCTCAATCATCACACAGGGATGCCATAAGTTCACGAGGCGAATGCCAAATTGACAGATTAAAGAAACGTTAATTATCCTTTTCCTCTTGAGCATTACACAAGAAATCTGCAACATCACAAAGCTGCTCAAAGCTGCGTGTAATTGCCTCCTGCGCTTCCACCTAAAACGCACCAAACAACCAGATTCAGTAGCAACACACATAATTTCTTCATTAGGCACTCCATAAAAAGCACTACCAACAAACACCCACATCACAAACTGAAACCCAATTAATCCAAATCCAAAATCACATGGCATTTCTGTAAGGTTGAAGGATTGAATTTTGTTCCATAATTCCAACTATAAGCTAATATGATAGCTTAACTTCTTCAACAAACTGCAGCGTTAATTAGTGGCTTAACTTCTTCAAGTTTGATTAGTGGCTGTAAATGGACAAACGATACCATCTCAACGCGACATAAATTCCAACAATTTATAAATTTCCTGGTAATTAAAAATCTGGCCATATCTAAACTATATAAGAAGCAAGAAGTCTCCAGCAAACCCGAGCAGAAATAACAAGACAGTGATAAATTATGAAACCTATTATAGACAGAAAAAAAAAATATATGTAAGAAATTTTCTTCTCGAGCCTCGTTCTGGTCATCTCCGAGATAAATGAAGCAACGTATATGATGTACCTTAAATCTCGAACTGTATATTACAACAACAACGACAACATATCTAGATTGTACACGATATATTAGTGGCATTTTAATTACAAAAAATGTAATTTGATTTACAAATCTTGTTCATCTCAGAGATAAACCAGGAAATCCTCGAATTCATGTTGTACTCCTAGACCCGGAATTGAATCTCGTCTACATTAGTCGCTCTCAAACACCAGAAATAACAAATCATAAGGAATACAAAAAGACCATAAAGTACCTGCAAAATAAGCTCATCAACCAAAGAACCAGAAGAATTTGCGACGGAAACAAAGGATTCAGACCCTTTATTAGCCGATCATTGAAGCTTCTCTCCCTCTCTCTCCTCTGTTTGTTTCTCCTTAACTTGTTCAGACACACTTTCTTCCATTGTCTTTAAGGTGTTCGATAAATTTTCCCAGAGAATAATTTATGTCTGGTATTTTTCCTTTATTTTCAGCAAAGCAGCGCGTTTTCTTCTTCGTTTCTCCTTGATTGCAAGGTTAAGATCTGGAGCTCGAACGAAGGAAGTGGGATCCATGCGACGTTTCTTGCGCTTGTAGACGAAGCCATCATCGTTGACGACTTCCCACTCGTCGGAGTCCCAATTTGCTGCCATTGAAAAAAGCGGGAAAACTCTCAACGCAAAGCACAAAAAAGTTTAAAACAACAATCACACTGAATAGTGAATAATCCGAGAATTGCCTGCTGAATCTCACACATCAATCAAAGTTGGAGTTTATCTGGTGACATTTTCGTAATAAACTAAAAAACGTCGGTAAGTCTTTTATGGTAAAAAAAAAAAAAAAAATGAATTAGAGTCAAAAACATACTCAATCCGTGGATCAACCTGATACTCACTCGACCTTAATCTGGTTCGATCAGAGAGGATCAAACCCTTAATCTAACTGAAACCTGACACGAGATCAACCATACTTGAGCGACACCCAACAAGATCATATTCTAACCCGACCAACCGACTTGAATTCAAATCTGTTACTGATTCAACATGTTAATCCAAGACCTAAACCCAACCGTAACCCAACCTGAAGTTAAATTCGAAATTACGATTTGTTTCTGACCGATCCAAATTCAACTCGAATTCGGTTCAACCAGATAAAATAATATATGACCGATTTGATCCAATTTTTCAAATAAACCTATTTCGACGACTAAACCAAACAAAATTAATAAAATTCAATTATTGTTCTATATCTACAAAATCATTTAAATAAGTTAATTTTATCTTTTAGCAACTATATATGTCATTCCTTAAATTTCAACTGACATGACTAACAATTATAAATATGATTAAATTGCCTTTTAACTTAAATACATACATAAACATAAACATTCATAATGATATTGAATAATTGATACATTTTTTTCTGCAATATTCCCAATAAATTTGTTAAATTATTGTTCTTATAAATTTAAATAGACATGACAAACATATATATATAATTAAATTTCCCTTTTAACTTAAACACATGGATAAAGTTGATAATATTGACAAATTTCCCATCTTAGTAAATGTATTATTGTAGGTTTGTTTTTATTGCCTACGCGGGATGAGGACGTATTTGACTAATTCATTTTAAAGGTTTTATTGAAAAATGTTTTGAAATAGAAGAAGTCGCCAACAAGTCTTTAAAGGAAGACTGGTAAACCTAATTGGATATTGGGAAAAAATCGCGAAAACATAAGGAAAAAATTTCTATGCGGTTTTTGAGTGTCTTAAGATTCTTTTTTATCCTTTGGTAAAATATATCATTTGAAATCCGAAATCAGCTATATTTAGGAAAAAAAATATGATTTTTGAAATATCCTTTAATAATACTCCCTCCGGTCTTTATTAGTTTACCCGTTTATTTTGCATAGAGTTTTAGGAGAAATAATGTTGTGAGACATAGAAAGAAAGAGAAACTATTATTTTATATTAAAGTTGAATGTATGTGTGATGGAAAGTTAGTGGTCCCATTCCAAAAATAGAAACAAAAGAAATGGATAAACTAATAAGGGACATCCCAAAAACGAAGATGGGTAAGCTAATAAAGACCGGAGGGAGTAATTATCAAGTATTAAAATATTAAAAATACAATTAATTATCAAGAATAATTATTTGGGCCTTTAAAATTGGGCTTGGATTTAATAAATAGACTTTATATTTTCAAAATGCTTTTGCGCTTAGCTTATTCGATTGCTCTTCCTTTGGATCGGACTAATTAGGATGACGGTATGTTTCATCATTAGATACTCAATAGAGAGACACGATTTTGTGTCTACAGAAACCTCCACTTTAACTGAGGTTCTGGAAATTGAAAGTCAAATTAGCATGTGTCGAGACGGAGAACGATTCTAAACACTTTGCAATTTAGAACTGATCTATATATAGCCGGTTCTACAAAACAGAGTTTGTATGCAAGACAATAACTACAAGTAATCTGATTACCTGCAGGAGAAGATATTAGCATATAGGTGCAAACAACTCAGATAAGGCACATAATGATGCAACAATGCAAACTTAGACTTTCTAAGGATGCATGAGACACTATGCAAGGATTAGGATTATGCATAACTAAGGTATGAATGGAATGGCATGGTCGGAGTTATGCAAGGCTATGAAAGATGAAATATAATGCAAGTTTAGGGTTATGCAAGATTTGGAGGTTTGGATAGGTAGAGATAGAATGATTTTCAAAAACTGTTTTGGCGATGAATTAGGGTCCGCAAGTGAGATCCGCAGATAACAACTCTTAGGGAATCTAATCTGGAGAAACCACCACATATATAGGAATCCCCACTTTGGGTAAGGTTGTTTGAATAAGAAACTATGAGCCTAGATTAGAAGATATTTGTTGTGAATTGAGCGCTCAACGATGCATTCCAAGTTTCTTCGTTGGGGAGTTGATGCAGGCAAAGTCAAATATCACCAGAGATCATAGGATTATCGGATACTCCTTTAGGGACAAAGAGAGTTTGGATTGAAAAGTAAAAAGGTTGAATTTTGTCACTCAAATAAATATAGGTGGATAGGTTCAGACTCGCATCTATGTCAGGATCTAAAATATAGTATGCTTCTGAATTCTAGAAAATCAAATCGTTAGACCTTGATTAATTTATCCTATTGAAGCAGTTGGACCTCGATATGAGGATTCCTACATATAGTTGCGGAATCAGGCCATTCGTAGTTCTGGATCTGATGTCTTTTTTTCTCTCTTTTTTTGTGCCCCAACTTTTGCCTAGACTGCGCTTTCGGGTTTTCAACATAGTGGGCTTGGACATACCTTGAAGAAGGAGTTAGGAATGGATATGAAAGGTTGAAAGGTTAGAGGTTTGAAATTTTGATTGGTTGGGCTAAGGTAAGGATTATGGATTTTAAAAGTTTTGAGGTTTTGATGGATCAAAGGGATTTGGAATGAGGGGTAGAACTTGTGTGCAAGCCCCGTAACTTCAATTTTTATTTCTTTGCCTTTGGCTTTTTCTTTTTGTTTTTGCATTTGCTTTGTGGGCTTTCTTTTGCTTTTTCTTTACACTTTGAATTTCTCATTTTTTATTGTTTTTGTTTGGCATTGATCTACCACCCCCATGAACGAAAATACCACGGCGCCACCTTAGCCACATAAACCATCACATAAGCCACCACCACCGACCCAAAAATCCACCAACACTTCTTCAAAACCTATAACCTTAAAAACTCAAAACAAAAAACAATTAAGAGTAAAGATGGATGAATATCTTTTCTTATGGCTAGAGATGGTCAAATTCGACCATAAAAACTCTAAATCCAGAGTTTTCATGGTCGAATTTGACTTTTAAAACCTCAAATTTCACCTTTAATGGTGGTGAGGACAGAAAAGAAAGAAGGGGGTGGTAAGGGTGGTGTCACAGTGGTGAGGGGCGGCGGTGAGGAGAGGGGAAGGCGGTCAGCGGTGAGGGGAGTGGGCGGAGGCCCGGGGTGAGGGGAGGTGGGCAGGCGGCGGCCAGACACACTTGAGAGTAAGAAGGGGTAGAATATGGTGGAGAAGAGGAAGAGGCGTTTTTCAAGCCAATCAACATTTTTAATAAAAGAGTTTTCCTTTCCTTTCTTCTTGTTTCTCTTTCTTTCTCTTCATATACCAAACACCCCCTAAAGGTTTAATGGAAGGTAGAATACCCCTCAATACATTAAACATGCTTGTAGAGTTTTTCTCTGTCTACTCTAAAACATATCATGATCTCAATGCCAAACTCACATGTGGAGAAGCTTTTAGCACCTAACCACTGGAGAACAACTTAGCAAATTAGTCGTTTCACAAGCAAAAAAAAAAAAAGAAGATTGTACCATCTTAACATTTTCTAGTGTTATCATTAGTATATATTTTTTGATGGAACAACACCCTCATTCATTGGCCTGCCCATCACCATCACATTATCGGTGTGAAGACTAAATGAGCATATGAAGGTGACACATCTACTCTTACTGTTGACAAAAACATCAAAATCTGGGGATCAGAATATAAGAACATTGTAGCAAAATGAGCTTCCAAAAATGGCTACGGAAAAGCATCTGAAAGTACTGAATATGAAATTTTTCTTCTACTAATTTGATAGATGCATCCAAGTATGCCTTCTGTAACAATGTAACATCTCAAACCCCCCCTTCCCTGAATTAATAAACAATGCAATTTGACCATATGATATACAGCTCGATTTTACAATCAATTCTCCGCATGCACTAAATTAAAGAATGGGTACGATATAAATGGTGTTTTCACGAAACACAGCATACTAAGTCTCTTGCCCAGTGTTCGAAATACAGGTCTAGCCAACTCCCAGAAGCGACCAGAAACTATGTGCAGCTAGCTACAAGTACATTTTTGTAATTTGCTCCTCTAGTTCTTGGAATTCATAGGCATCATCAGCAGTGTAATCCCCTGAAACAGGAAAGAGCAGAAAAGGAAAAGCTTTGAGAGATTCAAGAATTTTTTGCATTAATTTGTAAGAGTATACTTCTTGTATAAACTGCAACTTTTACGATCGGCATAAAACAATTGAGGTGCACCAGTCATTCACTAAAATTTTCCTTTTACAAATGATGAATTCTCATTCAACGAGGATGTAAGGGAGTCTTTACCAATTGAATCTCTCCGTAGGGTAGTTAAATGGGCACACCTGCAACACAATAATCGCAAGTAAAAAATTTAAAGGTAAAAAAAAAGAAAAAGAATTCAGTATGCACAATAGGCAGAAGAGAATAGAAAGAAAGGTAAACACAGTACACACAACTCACAAGTAAAAAAGAAGAAACAAACGTCTCTCAGATTCTGATTAATTGCATTATATTCTTTACTATGAATACTGAAACACCTAGTACTGTTATAAGAAGTACTAAGATCTAACCGCCTGCATCCATTTTGGATGCTAACACGATTACTTTATATATCTATGTTACTTGTCGAATAAAAATTGGTGAAAAAAATATGTGCATGAGTTGGTGCTATAAAGGTTTTTGGTGATACTATCTTTTGGAAAACTATCCCAAGTACCACCAATTCACCCTCGTCCATTATGCCATTGTGAGGGTCCATTATGGCCCAGGTGGTCAGAGATTTATCACTCCTTGTATCTCTATTATCTAATATCTAATATCCAGAACATGAGTACCTAGTGGCTAGTATCACCACTTCATCCTTCTGTACAACTTATTGGGATAATACATCAGGAAGGAAAGGGAGGAGATGGAAATTGAGGGAAGAGAAAGGGAGGGTATTGTTTTGCCTTCAGATATCGGGAGGGGGAAGATGAGAAAAATTGATTTCCTAGATTTTTGAAAAAGAAACAAAAAATTCGTTCGTTATCGTTTTTTGTTTTCAGTTTTCAGTTTTTTTGAAAACTAAAAAGCAAAAACAGGAAACCAGAAAAAGTGGTTTTTACTTTTTAGTTGTCAGTTTTCAAAATCATCATGTTCCCAATAAATTTTACTAATTTTTTATTCATTATAGGGCATATAACATATAACTTTGAAAATCAAAAAACCAAAAAACAAAAAACCACAGTAAAACCGAACGGGCCCTAAGAGCTCCATTTACAGGCTAGTCAAACTTCAGCATTCGAAACAATTTCATATATACTAGAGATTGAAAACTAAACACTCAATCAGGCAATACAAAAAGAAAAAGCAACTTGGGTGATGGCCAACATTGAGTCTCTTCAATGTTGGAGAGATTTGTTGCTTAAGGATATAAGGAAAAAACTGCCCTTCAATTCGAACACCCCCATACATTGCTATTCAAGCGAGTGATAATAGACCCTTCCCTTTCTCTTCCTTTCCCTCCAAATCTTTTCTATCCAAACAAGTTGTTAGTGAATGTCCTTTGACAAACACTGCTGAATCCAAAATTTATTAATTGCTAGTCAATGATCAATCTGAAATAGCCTGAGGAAGAGAGCAAAAATAGAGTTTTTCATGCTACTCGAGATCTTTGCAGTGAGTCATGAGAGATTTCAGAATCCGATGATTTGAGAGGGGCTTGAGTACAGTAGTGAATTGAATTACTGATAGAAAGACCAGATAGTGACAATAGTGAAAAAGGAAGCAGATATGTTTACACATCATGAAGAAGAAAAGCACCAATGCATTCAACTAGAAAGGAACTTCATAAATATTAATTATATCCTCACAGGAATAAGTTACCTTCCAAGAGCTTTCCCCAAGTCTGCACAGAGGGACCGGATGTACGTACCTTTCGAACAGATGACTCGAAAAATTAAATTTTGTCTGCAGGCATGTTGCTAAGTACCTAGGTAACCTAGCTGACAGTAACAAGATTAACAAGAGAAAATAAGGCATAACCAGAAGATAACAATTGTGTTAGAGAGTAAACTCAGCAACCTCTCAATACAATCCTTACAATTCAAGAAGTAAGGAGTCTCCCAAGCCTTCTAATTCTTTCACTCAATTTCTGGATAAAACTTTCTCTCACCTCCAGTCCCCTATTTATTCTAATTACAGACATTCACTCCCACCACTCTGACATGTGATGATTTCCCCTAACTGATTCTGTTATCTCAGTCCACTCCTTGATTGCCATCTGTAGCTTCTTGATTAGTGACCTCAGTACCCCCGTGTCTCTATTCTTCTTCTTTCTCCTTGCATACGTGTATATAATTGGGTGCTGATGTGTGGGCTTAGCAATACCCCCGGGCCAATTAAGCACCTTGTCCTCAAGGTGGAAGTCTGGAAACCTAGCAGCAAGTAAAGGTAAAGACTCCCACGTAGCTTCATAGTCAGGTAAATTATGCCACTTGACTAGGACCTCTGTAGCTTCATCTGTGTTGGGAACACTGGTACGCGGACCCAGGGATCCGCTCGGGTTGGGTGGCCAACACCATGTCAACAGATCAACCCGGGGGGAATAGTGGAAGAAATTTAAGCCTGACCCACCACTTTTTTGAGCTGAGATACATGAAACACTGGATGTATCTTGGCGTCAGGAGGGAGTTCCAATTGATAAGCTACCGACCCAATCTTTTTGCTAATGGGAAAAGGTCCATAAAACCTGGGGGAGAGCTTCTCATGCTTCCTTTTAGCCAAAGATTGTTGTCGATAAGGTTGCAACCTTAAATAAACCGAATCTGCCACTGCCAAATTGACTTCTCTTCGCTTCTTGTCTTCTTGAAATTTCATAGAATTCTGAGCTGCTAACAAGTGGAATTTTAATTCTTCAAGAATGGCATCCCTCTCCATGAGTTGTTCTTCAAGAGAAAACACAGATGTGCTGCCTTTTTCAAAACGAAATAGTGGAGGTGGGTCCCTCCTATATACGGCCTTGAAGGGTGTGCACTTGGTTGAGGCATGGGTGGACGTATTGTACCAATACTCCACCCAAGGAAGCCAAGTGGCCCAACATTTCGGCTGATCATTAATGAAGCATCTTAGATAAGCTTCTAATGATTTATTTACCACCTCAGTTTGGCCGTCTGACTGAGGATGATAGGCTGTACTCCGGTGAAGGTTTGTACCCTGTAGCTTGAACAACTCACGCCAGAAAAGACTCATAAAAATCCGATCCCTATCTGAGACTATTGTGGAGGGAAACCCATGAATTCGCACAATCTCCTTAATGAAAACAGCCGCTACAGATGGGGCTGTGAAGGGATGCTTTAAACCTATGAAATGCCCATACTTTGTCAACCTATCTACGACTACTAACACCGTGTCAAGCCCCAAGGACTTAGGCAGCCCTTCCACAAAATCCATGGAAATGTCCTCCCACACCAACGAGGGAATAGGAAGAGGTTGAAGCAAACCTGCTGGGCTTAAAGTTGACGTTTTGTTTTGCTGGCAATTCTGGCAACTTTGAACAAAGCTAGTGATGTCCTTCTTCATTCCCTTCCAACCATTCTGCAGAAATTCGTTGGTAAGTTTTGAACACCCCTGCGTGCCCTCCCATGGGAGTTGAGTGATATTCCCTCATGAGAATGGATGGAATGGAAGAACCCCTGGGAACAACCAGCCTGCCCTTGTACTTTAACACCCCATGCTCGACTGTCAAACCCTGTAAAGGAGGGTTCCCTTCTGTCACAGCAGATATCCAATGCTGCAACTCAGCATCTTGTTCAACAACATGTTGGAATTCACTCCAATGGGGAGAGTGTGATGATACCAGAGCCCCATACTCCAGAGTGGTACTAGACTTTCTTGACAACGCATCTGCCACTCTATTACTCGCACCCGTCATGTACTTGATCTCGAAATCAAAACCAAACAGTTTTCCCACCCATTTCTGATATTCGGGAGCAAGTTCCCGTTGTTGCAGCAAATATTTGAGGCTTTGCTGATCTGAGTGAATAATGAAATGCCTCCCTAGCAAGTAATGTCGCCATTTCTGAACTGAGAGTACCACTGCCATCAATTCTTTTTCGTAGATAGACTTAGACTGAGCTCGAACGCCTAGAGTTTTGCTGTTGTATGCAATAGGGTGTCCCTGCTGCAAGAGGACAGCTCCTAATCCAAACCCCGAAGCATCAGCCTCCACCACAAAAGGAAGTGTGAAATCAGGCATGCGTAAAACTGGAGCTGTGGTTAGAGCCTTTTTTAACTGTTCAAAAGCCAAGGTGGCTGCAGGTGACCAGTTGAAAGCATCTTTCTTGAGTTGTTGAGTAAGTGGGTGCGCTATGTTAGCATAGCCCCGAATAAACCTCTGGTAGTACCCTGTCAACCCCAAAAATCCCCTCAGTTCTCGCAAGGTCTTAGGAACCTGCCACTCAAGCATGGCTTGAATTTTGGATTCATCCATTGCTACCCCTCTTTGAGAAATCACGTGGCCTAAGTATGCCACTTCCCTTTTGCCGAACTCACACTTTTTCCGATTTGCATACAGTTAGTTGGTAGCTAGTATTCCCAAAACTAAATCCAAGTGCTGCACATGCTGCTCCTTACTCCGGCTATAAACCAAAATATCGTCAAAGAAGACCAAGACAAATTTCCTCAAAAAAGGCTTGAAGACCTCATTCATGAGGGCTTAGAACGTTGCCGGTGCATTAGTGAGCCCAAATGGCATTACGAGGAACTCATAATGCCCCTCATGAGTACGAAAAGCTGTTTTGGGCACATCTCCTTTCTTCATTCGTATCTGATGATACCCTGATTTTAAGTCCAGCTTGGAAAATACCGCAGACCCATGCAACTCATTTAACAATTCGTCAATGACAGGGATAGGGTATTTATCCGGAACGGTAACGTTGTTTAATGCCCTATAATCGACACAGAATCTCCAAGAGGCATCCTTCTTTTTAACTAGCAGAACTGGACTTGAAAAAGCACTATGTGATGCTTGAATTATCCCTGCCCCCATCATGTCATGTATAAGTCTCTCAATCTCATCTTTTTGTGATTGTGGGTAACGGTATGGTCGAACGCTCACTGGGTTCGTTCCATGTTTTAACACTATGGCATGTTCATGTCCTCTACTAGGAGGAAGGCCTTGAGGCAAGTGGAATACCTGGTCATAGGCTATCAAAATAGGTTGTAAACATGCAAGCACCAGCACTGTCTCATGGACCTCCGTAGTCTTGCTCTCTAACTGCTCAAACTCCACCAAATAGCCCCCTCCTTCCTTCCTCAGAGTTCTCATCATGGCTTTGAATGAAATTCCTGCTCTGTTTAAGGCCGGATCCCCTTGCAAGGTGAATGTGGTTTCCCCCACCTTGAATTGCAGAGTTTGAGTTTTCTAATTCGTGACCATCGTCCCCAACTTCTCTAGCCATTGAATCCCCAGTATCAAATCCGAATGACCCAAGGGCAGTGGCAAATAATCCTCCAAAACCTCGACCCCTTGAATCACTAGTGGCACCTCCTTACACTCCCCTTCCCCAAAAACTTATGTTCCCTTGCCTAAGGAGACTCCAAAGGACTTGGAGTGAGTCACCGAAAGTTGTAAACGCTGCACAGTTTCCGTGGAAACAAAATTATGAGTAGCGCTTGGGTCCACCATCACAATCACCGGTTGCCCATGAATAGTGCCATTCATTTTAACGTTTTTGGGCTAGAAATTCCCATTACAGAATTTAGGGATATTTCGAGTTGGGATGTGGGTTCAGAAATAGGGCTATGGGGGAACTCGATCTGCGAAAAATCTTCGAAGGAGCCATACTCGACTTCTCCATCCTCCATTCCTAAAAGAATACTGAGTTCCTTCCTCTTGCATCTATGGCCAACGGCCCATTTCTCGTCACAACGGAAGCAAAGGCCACGCTCCCTCTTGTATTGCAGCTCTTTCTCACTGAGTCTCCTTATCTCTCCAAAAGGTTTGGCTACTGGAATTGAATTGGGATTTTTTGTGGTTGAGTTTATGGAGTTCTGGAATTTTGGAGAAGAAGCTGTTGAACTAGCGTAGCTGGGTGAGTGGGTTTGGTGGGTTTGGTAGGGTTGTGTGTTCTTGGATTTTTGTGAGTAGAGTGAGGGGTTATAAGTTTGACTTGGCCCACTGTAAGCTTCATAACTTCCTTTGGACTCCCATTTATTTTTGGGCCCAAAATTAAGCTTAGTTTCAATCTGAACAACTAATTCCACGGCATGGTCTAAAGATCTAGGCCCAATGAGTCTCATCTCATTTTTTATTTCCTCCTTTAATCTGCTAATGAACTGGGCTTGGGCTACTGGTTCAGGTATTCCTTCCAATGGGGCCAGCAATTCAACAAATCTCCTCCTATACTCCACCACACCCTCAGTTTGCTGGTGGCTCAGCCACTGCTCGTGCAAAGTGCCCAGAGCAGTCTTGCGAAATTGACGCAAAAGACTCGCCTTCATCTCCGACCACCGCATGATTGGTCGCCGGCGATTCTCCCACTGGAACCACAAGAGAGCATCTCCGTCCAAAGAAACCACCGCAGCTTCCACCTGCTCCTCCTCGGTAAGGTGGTAGAATTTAAAAAACCTCTCGGCCCGGATTATCCACCATCTGGGTTATTTCCCGAGAAAATGGGTAGATCTAACTTCTTGGCCCTCCAGTTTCCACCACCCCGAAATCTACCACCAAAACCGACTTCATCATCTTCTTCCTCCGACGCCTCTCCATGATTCCGGCCACGATTCCCTCTCCTTCTCACGTTTCCCCATCCCATCAAGCCTCGCTGTTCCGGTCCTTCTCTCCCTGTACCCCGGCTTCCTTCACCCTCTTCAGATCTCCGATCACCCTTTTCATGGAGCTTCGCCATTTCGTCGCCCAGTTGTTTGGTGGCTTTCTCCAAACTCGTGGCAATTTGCGTAGCCAAAGTTTGCTGCAAGGGTCCTACTACAGAATCCACGGCCTTCGCCACCTCCTCCGTGAGATACGCCCGCAAGTCCGCTATTCCCTGTTCCAGTTGTTCAATGCGCTGAGTGTTGGTGGTCACCATATTTTCACTCGCCGGAATCTTCCGCTCTGATACCAACTGCTAAGTACCTAGGTAACCTAGCTGACAGTAACAAGATTAACAAGAGAAAATAAGGCAGAACCAGAAGATAACAATTGTATTAGAGAGTAAACTCAGCAACCTCTCAATACAATCCTTACAATTCGAGAAGTAAGGAGTCTCCCAAGCCTTCCAATTCTTTCACTCAATTTCTGGATAAAACTTTCTCTCACCTCCAGTCCCCTATTTATTCTAATTACAGACATTCACTCCCACCACTCTGACATGTGATAATTTCCCCTAACTGATTCTGTTATCTCAGTCCACTCCTTAATTGACATCTGTAGCTTCTTGATTAGTGACCTCAGTACCCCCCGTGTCTCTATTCTTCTTCATTCTCCTTGCATACGTGTATATAATTGGGTGCTGATGTGTGGGCTTAGCACATGTCGACAAAGTTAGTAAGTGGACATGACTCCTTACTAGAATTCACTAATTATTACTTCCACCCATCGTTTGCTATATCTTTTCCTTGTTAATATTGTTTGACTACCACCGTGCATATATAGATTTATTTGTTTTCCTTTTCAAAAAAGGTTCAATGAGATTCATATCAAAACAGCCTTTGTACCAATCACAGAGAGTTAGGTAATAAGACTACCTACATGCAGACCTCCTTAGTCAATAGAGATCGCCAAATGCGAACTATGTCGACAATGTTATTATATAGATAGCGAAATATTGGACAGTGGCATGAGCATATGGTACTGGGTTCAACTCTCAAATGCATAATAATTTTGCTATATCTACAAGACTACACTATGTACTACCTCTCCTTACTTCATTTGCATCATCAGTTCGATGTCATTCGAAATGGATTGAAGTGTACTGGAAACAAAGCTTCATTGAAGTTGAAAATAAGGCAATCATAAGGTTGGGCTGGTTAAGGGAAGTTAGCAGAGAATTGCCAGACTCATAGGCCATGTGCTTCAGGCTTTATTTCTCCTTTCCCTTTTGCTTTCACATTATTTTATGAATGAAACTTCTATTTTACAGGGCCTAAGAGAAATATTTGGACTATTAAAATACTTTCTCCTGGACCTTCAGTTGAGGAACTTGTGGCTAGAGTAGCAGTTTTAGAGTCTAGCTCAAGTATTTCTAAGTTTTCATCTCCAACTCTTCGTAGGAAGGAGATCCCCCTGATTAACATATATATGTATATCTACAAACTTGTAGTGTTCATGAAGCTCAAAGCAGGCCCAAGAGAACTGCTTCATTTATAATGATTTAGAAAGGTAAAAGAGGAGAACATACTCTTTTAGCCGTTGTATGACATTAACATTTAACATTTAACATTCTTAAGGCATGCGTTACATATCGAATAAACTTCACCCTCCCGATTCTATTTCCAAAACATTGAAAAAATGTGCAGAGCAAATAAGCCAGTAGTCGTTGGCGTTTTCCCAGAATTTTTCGTAAAAAGCAATTATCTATGGTAAGACTCAAATGAGTACGGCACCTTGAATGCTATTAATAGATTCTACAGCAATGGTATCCCGGACTCGGAAAGTGATGTGAAATAAAAGTATTAGTTATGTAGAGTTCTTGATCTGTTAGAATTCTATGTAATTTAGGGTTTTAATTAATAGTTTGTTTAGAGTTTCAATTGCATTAGGACTTTATTTTAATTAGAGTTTGAGTTTGGTTAGGAGTTCTAATCACATTAGGCGTGTGAAATCAGTCGCAGCCGTGTGAATTAGATAGATTAGTTTGTTACGTTTTTGTTTATCTTTTATGCTTTACTAGTTTTACTAGGTTTAGGTTACTTTGCTTTAATAGTTCTAATCAGTTTAGGATTATTTGTGCACTATAAATAGACCATTCGGTCATATTAATAAAGGTAGAGTATGTTTAAGTTAATTCTTGTGAATTACAGATTTAGGAGAGAATCCAAAACGAATCCGGAGAGAATCCAAACCCCCCCTAGTTGAACTTTGAGACGAAATACGCCTAAGTTCTCCATATCCTGGTTACCAATCTAGTTATTGAGACGAAATACGCCAATATACTTGATTTTTGCTGCTGATTTCATTAAAGTTTCGATCTTTCATCTACAAAAGCCACTAAACTACATCAAAGAGCCTAAATTTCGTGAATCTTGTTTCATGATCCACATCAAAAGTAATAACGAAAATGGCTAGCAGGAAATATAGCTAATATTAATCTTTTCCTAGACCAAGGGATTCTGATGGAAGCTACAACCCCAATAATTCTTTCTGCGACCCCTCTCATAATTTAGAGAGTTAAGCGATGCGGTCGGCCGCATCTGTTTTGGGTGCGGATGGCGGGTGAGCTTTCGGAGTCCCGGAGCGGGGCCGAGACCCTAAGTACAATACCCGTCCTTAGCCGTCACTATACCAAATGAATGCAAGCATCTTAAAGTGCAAGTTCCAATATGGCAGCCAGAAAGTGCATGCATACAGAAATAGGGTGAGGGTCAGAAAGATGCCCCTTCTTGCAGCTAAGTTTTGACTGACCTATCCTCTAGGCTGCGCTCTATGTCAAACTGAAATATTGAAATTCGACGAGGTGAAAGTTCAATGCTTTCTCCTCTTCTGGCCTTCTCATACATTTTTTCACCCCCCCACCTATAAAATGAAATATTATAATACAATGAAACAACTTTCAACAGCAATAATAAGATACAATTCTTAAAACATAAACCTGAGATTTTAGAGGAGACATAGAAATGCTTTTCAAGAGTCCCGTCATGTAACAGATTTTGAACTAGTCGTTTGACGAAGTTCTAAAGCTGCGATAAAAATCACAACCTTCTCACAGCGATGTCTATTACATAACGCTGATTTTGTAATATCCCGGAAATTTAAGCTTGATTAACATTAATAATTAGCTTAAATAAATTGTTTAAAATTTATTTATGTATTTAATCACTTCTCTTATATGTTGGAAATCAAAATAAAATCAAGTATTTAATAAAATAAGCTAAGTTAGATTTGTTATAGATTAAAAGAAAGTAGGAAAAGTCACTATTTTAGTAATAGCAAAAGAATTAGAAAATTCCCAAAAAAAGGAAATTCACCATCCACACAACTCATCTTGTTCCTCAAGCTCCATGTCCTTGCTCCCCAAGGCTTCTAGAACTCCTTGCTCCCCAAGTATACTTCACCATTAAGCCTTCATTATTTTTATTGAATTTTGCTCCTAAGATTACTATAAATAGTATGCTGATTTTACTATTCATCTCCACCCAAAAATCAGGAAAAAAAAAATATATCAAACATAACCTTCATAAATTCCGACAACCACCACCCGCCTGCCCCCTCGCCGGCGCCGACCAGTCGCGCGCCACCCTCCCTCTTCCTCCTCCACGGCCTGCGCGAACACCCCCCTTAATTCTCCCTCCTCCTCTTCTCCCTCCTCTCTTCCTCGCTGCACTCTCTGCCCCGCCTGGGCTGCTGACGCGCCGTCGCCTGCCGGCCAGCACACCGCCCTCCGCGCCACCAGCTCACCGGTGCTCGGACCCCACCCCCCCTTTTGCTTGTGTTTATAAACAAGTGAAGTAAGTTAATTATACCTCTCCTTCTAATCTTTGTTCTGAAATTTATTAGTAAGTCACTAGTTAGACTTAATAATTAATCTACTTGACCCATTTCATGTATTAGTAGTTGAGCTACTAGGCTAATTAACTAAACTAATTTAACTTGTGATCTTGTTTTTATAGTTGGAATCCATATTAGCTAATAAACTTATTTATGAATAATTGTACTTCTAACCTTGCAAGTCTAATTTAAATATAGGGACTTAGTATGTTTAATAAATCAAGTTGTTTGGACTTAGTTAATTAAACTCAATGTTTTAAAGTCCACTTCACTTCATGAAATAATCATACAACCTAATTATAGTTTAAAATAAATTATGATATCGAAACTATTACTACACCTCAACTACATAAATGGTGTTTTTGGATAATAAAATTATAGTTTCATGCTCATATAGTCATAACTTAAGTTTATGTATTATAAAGTAATACTAATTAAGTACACTTGGATTTTAAGTATAATGTTAGTAAGCTTAACCTATAATTATAGTCCCACTTTTTAGCTTAATGAAATGAATATCACTTTTTAAGTTGTAAATTAAGTAAATCATTTAATCATGGACACTAACTAGTAGGGATATCACTAATACAAGTTATAATTTAACAATTAGTTAGATAATCACTTTACGATTAAAAGACTAAGTAAAGCACGAAAGTTCTATAATCACACCTTCAAGTCGTTAAACATGAATCTTATGAGTAGGAGTTGTTACTAAATAATTTTACATAAGTTGGACTTAGAACGCATATTAAATGTGTCATCTATTATATTAATATTAAAGGAACTTGGTGACCAAGTTAGTAAAATCAAGAGTTATACTTTAAGTAATTAATGGTGATAATGAGGTTTGATAACTATTAATTTCATAACTCGCCATAAAGTCATAATAAGGAACTTCCCGTCATAGGCACATGATGGAAATGGATCGTAGAGCTTAAAGATCTAGAATAAAATATTAATAAGACATTCTTTATTAATTCTTGATTAGATTAGAAAGAAAAAGCTAAGGGATATTACAAGCCTCCCCCGGGTATCAAGTGTAATAATCGCGACTCCAGGTAACGTCTACTGCTAACACCCGCACTCCCCTTCCAACTATGTTTTATAACGCTTTACATAATGTTTTGATGATATGTATTTATGGATTGCGGGATATGACATGTTTTGCTAAATGATGTTTATGATGATATGATGATAAGTTGGTTTTCATGATGCATAGGAGGTGTTTTATGACATAAACGTAAAAATCACGAAACATGATAAATGAAAGTGAAAGACGGTTCTTGGCAGTACTTTATGGGCATCGCAAGTGTCACCTTAGTTGTGACCGCCTTTCGGATATGGGCACCGCAAGTGTCACCTTTGTTGTGACCGCCTTTCGGATATGGGCACCGCAAGTGTCACCTTTGTTGTGACTGCCTTTCGGATTAATGTTATGGGCACCGCAAGTGTCACCTTTGTTGTGGCCGCCTTTTGGTTTAATGATTATGATGTTATGATGTTGTACTTGCCAAGTTACCATTAAGAAATGATGTAAGAATATAAAAAGGATGATATCTTATAAATGGTTGAACTTTGATTTTGAAAGTTATGTGTTTATGAAATGTTGTTTGCAATATTCTCTCCTCCCTGATTTCAAATAAAATGAGTTGAAATGAATTTATGCTGTTAGAGTAGAATGTTACTGAGCCTCGGCTCATGATGTTTTGTTTTCTGTTTTAGGTATGGCAACGGAGTTGCAAGGGTGATATTATGGATTATGTTGAAGTGACTCTACATATATTTGGGATAATTAGAATACTCTGTATTAAGGGTAATTATTACTTTAAGTTGAGCACATGTATGTTTAAGAGAAGACTTTAGGCTATTATATTAATAGTGGGCCTTAACTCACAGGCTTAAGTTATGATTCTGCTGCTGATTAAGGTTATATATTTTCGGGGCGTTACAGATTTGCCCGTTAGAACTTCCTTTTTTCGCGTTACGTCAGTTACTTGTCAGAACTGGCCAAGAAAGAGAATAGGAAAACAAATATTGCAACTAGAAAAAATAGGAAATATATGTCGGAAACAACCTTTTAAATACAAGTTTTTGCGAGAAACATTCGTTCAAAAAATATTTTGCAAAAGATATCCTTTGAAAAAAATAATTTTGCAAGGAACAACCTTAATCTATTTTCCTGCGTTGACCAAGTATTTTCCAGCGTTGACTCATTGAAACCAAACATGTGAAGGGCACGTGATCCGCATCTATTATATTGCAACCCCATTTTCCGGCATCTATTATATGTTGGGATAATTGAGGGAAATGAGGTTGAAACATAAGAGATATGAGTCACGTGCCTTACACATGTTTGGTTTTAATGAGTCAATGCCGGAAAATATGTGGTCAATCCCAGAAAATGGGTCAAGGTTGTCCCTCACGAAAAAATTTATTTTAAGGTCTTCTTTTGCCAGATTTTTTTCAAAAGGTTGTTTCTAGCAAAAGCTTGTATTGAAAAGGTTGTTTTGTTTGCACACACCGAAGGAGAAGAATGTGAGGTGGGGTTGAAGTTGGATAATATATATGAGTTACTACTTATCTATATGAATGATAGAATAAAGCACTCATGCTTTCTTCATTCACCATATACAAAACCCAAGCATATGATAGGTGACATAGGTCTGGTCATATTATGTTGAAGGAATACTTGTCAAACTCGAAAAATGCAAACTTGAGGTTAAAAATCTGTTAATGTGATTTTTTTAAAATTTACGTTGCATTGACCATGAATCCATGATCCATTCCAAACATCCGTTACGAGCCGCTTTCTCGTCATCGCAATCGGTACTGCAAACGCGACTGCATCCACAATTTTCTTCCCTACTTAGAACACACTGGCTAGGCTTATCTACCTAGGAAAGGACCGCCTTTACTGATTGCTATTACTTTTATCTTGTTAACACTTAGGGAGGGAGACATGAAACTCACGAACCTTTTTTTTAATAGACAAGTCAAAACATGTGTTGAAACTTTACGAGCTTTTCACAACTTTATTTAGATACAGTGGGGCCATATTCTATTTCATTTTTTTGTTTTGAAGAGGGGAGCACCGAAGCAGAGGTTATACAATAAAAAGGAAAGGCAAAAGCAACTATTTAGCGGCAGACCTGCACTGGTTGGACAGTAGTTCACATGCCATAATGGACAAGCTGTACAACAGGGAATACGCATATCAAAAATTGACTCAGCAAAAAACCCAACCAGAACTGACCCCCAACAATGGGTTTTGAGCAGCATTTTTGACTTCAAACCCTTGATTATCTCGACTTGAATAACCAACAACTCCTCGACCTGATGTCAGATTGCTGACAGGTTGACCCAACAGCTAAAGGACAGTTTTTAATTCTAGAGCTAAAGAAACAATGGATTCAAATTGGCAGTATTTTGCTTTTAAATACATTGGCTTTTTTTCAGGTATATTTATTTGTTTGACATATGCCAACTTGGTTACAAGCCATATCATGCTACTAATCTTAATGGGTTAAGGTTCTATGCTTGTACGGACTACCAGCGTTATTCTACTCGCATTAACAATGAATACAGCGACATATATAAGTCTAAATGTCTAATTATATTTTTAGTTGATTGTTGATGGCTTATAGATAGGCAAGATAGCCTCAATCATCAGTCCCATGCCATTATTAGTAACCTATCTAGTATCTACAGCTCAGCTTATAGAACAGCCCAAGCTTGACAGGCCTCTATATCAAAAATTAAAAATCCAATACAAGCAGGATGTGTCAACTCAAAAGTGAATTATTTGCTTATGCACAAAAAAAAATACATCTGGATCAAAAATGGAGCAACCTGCAAAAAAAGAAATATTCTTTCTCGAGGAACCAACCAGCAAATTACGCAAACATGAAAGCAGCTAACCCATATCTGGCGTGAATAACAGTTTTAACATCTCTAAGGGAAAGGGCTGAAGGCAGAGATGGTGATGATTTCCATGGACCCAACTGCTGGTACCTTTAAGGATCATGATTGGACAAGCCCCCGTAAATGACATCGGTTTTTTGAAATGCTATTTCTCTTCATAAGCATCTGATGGAAAGCAAACTTTGCCACTTGGGCTAAACTTATTCACTTTATTTTGGAGATAACGCAAAAGTAGGAGAACAAAGGAGCTATGTGGTCCACCATGAGGGTATATCATACATGACTCATCCATTCTAATTTAGGGAGCTTCCCTTCTGGCAGAATTGTAAAAAACATTGGTGGTTTCTGAAACTCCAACTTAGAATGTCCTTTCCACAGTTTCAGCGAGTACTTTAGCAATTTTCTTTTTGACGGGGAGTGAACGATCTATCTTACTGAAGGGTACATAAAGTTCCGACATTGAATAAATACTCATCTATAGGACACATCATTTCACATAGTGCTCAAAACATCAAGAGCATGTTTAATCATAGTCGTGAATTAACTGCGATTTTAAAGTGAAATGAAAGATGCAACGACTTACTTTGGTTGGTGAAAACATAGGGGGAACTTGCCAAATTTCACCAGTAAATGATGCAGCAGTCTTTCTTATCTCTTCATCCTTGATATGTTCCCATGGCTCACGTTGAATTACCTGAACAATCACAAACATTTAACTCTTCAGATTAACTAATACAACATATTCATAACAACTCCAATTTTAGATGATAATTAAGGCCCTATGCTTTTGAACTAAAATTTGCCAAACTGAGATGATACAAAAAATTGAAATACTGAAAGATATCAACAACAATAAAATCATAAAAAATAATGATAACGATTAAAATTACAGTAATAATAAATATAAAAATGATAACAACAACAACAATTATAATAATAATAATAATAATATTAATAATTAATATTATAATGACAATATTAATAATTAATATTATAATAGTAAATATAACAATAATAATAATAATAATAATAATAATAATAATAATAATAATTAATATTATTATGATGATAATAACAAATATTATAATATTAGTAATTATGATAATATTAATAACATAAATAATAACATTAATGATATATATTATATCAACGATATAAGTAATAATAATTGCATTAATAATATCAATAAATAACAATTATATAAATAAGATTAACACTCAATAAAATAATAACATTTAAAAAAATATTATAATAGTAATAAAAATAATAATAATAATAAATATTATAATGATAATATAATATTAACATTAATTATAATATTAATAAAAATATAAATAACAATAATATTAATATAATAATATAAATAATAATAATAATATGTACTACTATAATATTATTATTTAATTATAATATTAATGTGCTTAACTGAAATGCCGAATGGAAACCTGCTGAACTAAAATGTGCCAAAATTGATTTTGTTGAACTGAAATTAATTTTGCTGAACTAAAATTAATTTGGCCTCACTGAACCAAAATGTGATTACGCTCAAAAGAAGAAGGCCTAAGACCTAGAAGTCATGCTATTATTGTAGCTCTACCACACTCTTAACTTTGCGGTCAGCATAAAAGGAACAATATAATAGACTCTTACCGCATAAAACATTGGGTACTCCGTACTCTTTACAAAATTCGCAGTGCACAAGAGTCATTGCACGATTAGCATCACTAATACCATGTTTAGGTGCTACATTAGGAGCCTCCTTGATTGTGCACTTATACAAACATAGGCTTCAAATAAGAAACCAAGAAGCCGTGCAAAGATAAAGCTGGTCAAGTACTATTTTTCTTTACTGGTTCAGAGTCTAATGTAAATCATATAACTTTCTAAAAACAAGTGTAACACAAAAATGACATCATACTGCAGCTTCTACACTACAAACTCAAGACTAATCTGAAAAAAATACTTAAGATAGTGATAATACGTAATCGAGTAGCCCACCTACTGATTCGTAATGATTCATGCAAAACTGCGTACATGTTATAAAGCCGAACCCATACTGGGAGGTGGTGGTGATGGTAGTTCGTATAGTATTAGGTAGTAAATTACAATCATATGGAGCTTTATCAAGCCTTGAATAAGGTAATTAAATTTCTAGATAGCATGCCCGGAGGCGATTAAGTAACAATTTAGATACGTTGAATGATTTGCCAAAGTTGTTGGATCAGCCTGGTGTATAGAGGAGTCAAAATTTTAACCCTGGTTTGGTTTAGACTTTAGTGACACTAATTTCAGGAAAAATAGTGATACTGAGATTCTTTTTTCCTTTTCTTTTTTGTGGTTTTTCATGGAATGAAGTATTAAAAATTTAACTAAAATGATTCAAGAAATACAGTCGATACCAAGGAACATCAGACAGACCGGTGAATCAGCATCCCAAGTGGAAGTTGCCTCCCAAGACGAAAAACTCCACTATAACCCTTAATCATACCCTGATATCTGCAGCAATAATAATTAATTCAGGTCAAGTTCCATAGACCATTGTCTACAAGGAAACCACATCAACATTAACTCAGTCCAAAAATAGACTATTAAAAAGGCATTGTTATGCTTAAAAACTAACCTGTCTACCACCTTAGTAGACTTCCCAACACGAGACAATCAGCAAGCCAGTAGCCATAGGATCTAACGTGCCGGCATGTCCTACCCGTAAAGCTTATTAGGAATCAATCAATTGTAAAAGGAAAGGGACAGAATGGGAACAAGACATAGAAAAACGAAAGATCACCTTCTTAATTTTAGTCAAACGGCGCAGCTTGCGACAGACTGTGAATGAACTCCAACCTGCACCGCACAAGTATCTTTTTAGCTTACGCATTCAGGCCTATATATTCATAAACTTTGTTAGTTAAGCGGCTAGCCGTAGTCGTGGATCTAGAGAAAGTCTTAAGGTTTGAGTCTCATGAACTTTTTCAAAGAAAGAAACAACGAGAAAATGCTATAAATCAGCAATGCATGTTTCAATTCTTCATTTCTTTGATATCCCTCATCAAGTCATCGAGCAAAGGCCAAACTATACAGATCGGTAAATATATTCAGTGCCATTGCGTCACTAAGTCCATAGATAGCTGCATTAGCAACTATCATATGAATTTCAATCAGAAATTAGAGGAGGAGCATATTTTAGTTGAATTCTGTAAAAGTGATACCAATAAGGCATCATCCAACAAGGTATACACAGTCACTCAAGTATGTTTGCTCATTCCAGCCTGGCAAATAATGAACAAAGAGTTCAATGAAGCCTCAACATAGACTAGAGTACTAGACAACTTGACACTGCTTGCTATATGACCACAGATGGCCAGTGGGTGTCCTAATTTGTCTAAAGCAAAATTTTCAAAACAATTATTATTATGCTGATATAGAAGATTGAATGATCCTCTAATTCAGTAATTAAGGTGACTATTTTCAGATATTTTAGTGAACTGATAAGAAGAAGAGAGAAAAAAAAAGAATTTCAGACAAAAAGAAAAGATGTGAGAAAAAAAGAATAGGGAGGAAGATTCTTCATCTCAAACTTAGATTATCCACATTCAACTCACTAGGTAAGCTTAAATACAACGGATAGGCATCTTCACCTTAACAGAATGCAACTACATTCCCTAAATTACGCATAGTCACATGCCTAATAGGTGATGATGGCACGTGCCTACATCATACCTTCCCCCTTTAAGAAACTTGACCTTAAGTTTAATTACAAGTTACTAACAACAAAACTAAGCAACAAGTTTAATAATTAACCAACACATTACTGAGCAGAGTAAGTGATAGTAAATAATCATAACCATTTCAAGGAATTACTAAATCAGGGAACTTCTTCTCAAAAGTTTAAGCAGGTAACCATGAGGCATCTTCAGAGGAACAGTCCTTCCACTGAAATAAATTTTGAACTTGTGCTTTGTTCTGAAACTTAATCACCTTCCCCGTCAATGATGGCTGCTGGTATCAAAGATTGCTCAGTGTGTCTTCCTTGCATCCAGGATGGGATGTGAATAGCTTGAGGGATGGTGCCATGAAAAGCGTTAAGCTGTGACACATGAAATACATTATGTATTTTGGACTCTGAAGGGAGCTCTAGCCTGTAAGCCACCTTTCCAATGGCTGCAGAGATTTGAAAAGGGCCAAAAAACTTGTGAGAATGCTTGGCATTGGTCCTAAACTGCACATAAGTTTAGCGGTATGGCTGTAACTTTAACCAAACCCAGTCTCCAACTTGGAAGACCCTCTCAGTCCTGTGCAAATCTGCCTGCTGTTTCATTCGAGACTGAGCTCTTGTTAGTTGAAGCTTCAGCTGGTTGATCTTAACTTCCCTCCTTTGTAGACTTCGATCTACTTCAGCTACTGAAGATTCCCCAACCAGATATGGTAGGTATAGTGGTGGGGGCTGGTTATACACCACCTCATAGGGAGTAATCTTGGCAGCTGTGTGATACTAGGTGTTGTACCACCACTCAGCCAAGGGAAGCCACATTGCCCAAGTCTTTTAGATTTTCCCCACATATACATCTCAAGTACATCTCCAAGCACCTGTTCCCAACTTCAGTTTGCCCATCACTCTGAGGATGATAGGCTGAAGAAAGATGAAACTCAGTTCCTTAAAGAGAAAATAAACCTTGCCAGAATTGACTTAAGAACATTGTGTCCCTATCATTCACAATGCTCTTAGGCTAGCCATGAAGTTTAAACACATGGTTCAAGTATACCTGTGCAAATTATAAGGCAGTAAAGGGGTGAGCTAGAGCCATAAAGTGAGTTGCTTTGCTTAGTCTATCAACTACCACAAATATGACTTCCCTCCCACTAGGCTTAAAGACCAGTGATAAAGTCCATGGATATGACTACCCATACTCCCTCTAGTATTGGAAGTGGCTGTAAGAGCCCAAGAGAGGCGGTAGGTTGATACATAGCAGCCTAACACACACCACACATTCCCTAATAAACTGCATGTTGCTTTGTCAATCCCTTCCAATAAAAGAAACTTTTGAGCCTTTTGACTCTAATATCTCTTCTAGGGTGACCCCCTTCAGGACTAACATGATGCCACTATAGCTGACCTCAATTGATGATTTGGACCCACTACTACCTTGTTCTTCTTTTTAAGTAGATTAGCTTGCAAACTATAATGATGTACAGGTTGGCCATCTCTCTGAATCACAACTTGCAAGTGTGGATCCAGCTGATAACTTGCCATTATTCGATCCTTCAAATCAGAAGAAACCATTGATATAGCCATGAGTAGGGCCTCTGAACTTTCAACTCTAGATAGAGCATCAGCAACTACATTCTCCACTCCACTGCTACACTGGATCTCATAGTCAAAACCCATGAGTTTTTATAACCATAACTGTTGGAAGGGGGTTGATATTTTCTGTTGAAGCAACCACTTGAGGCTTTTTTGATCAGTTTTGATGATAAAGTGGTTGTCTAGGAGGTACTGTCCCACTTTTAAACAGCAAATACTATGGCCAATAACTCCTTCTCATACACTAATAATCTCTGCCACTTAGGACCTAAAGCCCTGCTGATATATGCTAATGGATGCTCTTGTCGCATAAGTACAACCCCCATACCTCTCTTTGATGCATCTGTCTCCACCTCAAAGGGTTTCTCAAAGTCTAGTATAGCCAACACTGGAGCTGGAGTCAAAGCTTCTTTGAGATAATCAAAAGTTTTATGTCCTGTGTCATTCCAATTGAAGGCTCCTATCTTCAGAAGATCAGTAAGTGGCTTACTGATGGCAGCATATGATTTCACAAATTGTCTATAATAGCCAATCAGGACTAAGAAGCTCATGAGTTCTTTGACAGTTTTAGGAACAGGCGAAGCTTACATAGCTGAGATCTTGCTGGGGTCAGTCTCCACTCCTTTAGCTGAAATGAAGTGACACGGGTACTCTATTCTGTCTATGGCAAGTACAAATTTGCATGCCTTTGCAAACATCTTATGCTCCTTCATCAACTCAAATGCCAGTGTTCTTCAACGGTCTTGCTATATACTAGAATGTCATCAAGAAAATATCAACACACATTTCCTAAGCAAGGACTTGAAGACTTGGTTCATCCATTAGTAAGCCCAAAGGGAATTACCAAGAACTCAAAGTAAAGTGGCCTGTGTGGTTTTAAAAGTTGTCTTAGAAGATGTAATCCTGGTTCATCCTTAGCTGATGATACCCTGCCCTCATATCCAACTCAATGAACACCAAAGCTCCACATAACTCATCTATGAGTTCATCTATGACCGGTATAGGAAACTTGTTTTTGATTGTTTGAGAGTTCAAATCCCTATAATCAACCTAAAGTCTCCAGCCACCATCCTTCTTACTAACCAACACCACAGGAGATGCATATGGGCTATCACTATGCTCAATAATACCCCTATCAAACATTTCTTGGACTAATTGCTCAATAATGTCCTTTTGCATCAGTGGGCCTGATGTTAGCTGGTTTTGAGCCAGGCACTATAGGAAACCTTGTGATCAAAGACACCCCTTGAACGAGGGAGTTCCTAGGAATTGTTGCTTAAAACTCAACAGTGGTCCTTATTCCCCTACTATATCCCCAGAAGAACATTGCAGCAATGAGGGATCTTCGTAATCCATATGATCAACCTGTATGAAGCAGAATTGTATGAAATCCTTATTCAATTTCTCAGATAGGGATCCTTTAATCACTTTCATCTTTTTAGCAGTCACTCCTTTCAACAAGATTTGTTGTCCACCCAAGGTGAACTTCATAATCATGTTTTGGAAGTCCCAACTTATCTCTCCATGTGTCCTAAGCCACTGTATCTCTAAAACCATGTCACAACTTCCCAATGGGTATTATATGTTTGGGAAGGGTTATAAGTTTTGGCTGTTTTTAGATTCAAGGAGCTTAGAGCATCTTCTTGCAACCTAGCATACTCTAATGTTGAAGTGATAGAGGTAGGCTTAAAAGCCTTGACAAAAGGTTTGGTAGCATCCTTCAATCCCCCAATAAAGCTATCTAACAATACTCTTCTGTTAAGCTATGGCCATGTTGACCCATCAATGATCTATAATTTTCAAAATCACCAATATATGACTCTATACTACCAGTCTGACTCAACTTATTGAAATTTCCAACAGCAATTTCACCAGTATTATCACGAAATCTAGCTAATAACGCCAAAACAAAGTCAATCCACTTCACATTTTTCCTAACAGATAAATAGCTAGCAATCCAACTTTCTGCCTTATCTATCATGTATAATGAAGCGAGTTCTACCTTATGTTTTTCAAGAATTTTACATTGGGAAATATACTTACAGCATTTGGTAATCCAGTTCCTTGGATTAGTTCCATCGAATTTGGGAAATTTGATTTTAGGATTGAATCCCAAGGGTTTCTAAAAGTTTTCGGGGATAACTCGATTTCTCGGAGATTCCATTTTCTTGCTCACCTTTTCGAGGATCAAATCTATTTTGCAATTAACATCATCAATTTTCTCGTCCACCTTACCATTCACCTCCTCGGCTCTTCCAACCTTTCTTCCCGGGCTTTTAGCTGGTTCTCCATATTCGACAATCGTTGAGCTTGGTTTCTTCGAGCCAGAACTTGTTGAGCTCAAAATTTCTTCAAATTCAAGCACGAGGAGGTCCGAAGGCTCGAATGCTCTGACACCAATAATATAGAAGATTAAATAATCCTCTAATTCAGTAATTAAGGTGACTATTTTCAGATACTTTAGTTAACTGATAAGAAGAAGAAGAGAGGAAATAAGAATTTGAGAGAGGGATGAGAGATAAAGAGAATAGGGATGAGGATTCTTCATTTTATTCTTAGATTGTCCACATTCAGCTCACCAGGTACGCTTAAATACAACGGGTAGGAATCTTTCCTTAACAGAATGTATCTACATTCCCTAAATTACGCATAGTCACATGACTAATAGGTGATGATGGCACGTGCCTACATCATATGCAATAGACAACGCGACAAAAAGGATATGATTTATATCCTGGCATTCTGTAATGGGGTTTCATAGAATGAGAACTCCATAATCCTTCACAACGTGATCATTTTTGTAACGTGACAGCCGAGATTAAATTCTTGATGTCCTTATGATTATTCAGGCATGGTAAGCACTTAATCGACCAGATCGTCACGAGCCACTGGTGCATCAAAACATCATTGCAAACTACATCTCTGTTCAAATATTTAAACCAATTCCCTTTCAGAGCTCACACAGAACGCACTAGTTGTACAAGTTTCCCCAAGTCAGTTGAAATTGACTAACTCAATATGAACTAGGAAAAGTAATTCTTAAGGGTAAACCTGGTAAAAACTGACTGAAAACAAAAGGGAAGGACATTAATCATCTAAAAAAAGAATCTGAAAGACCGAAACCACTAAGTTTCAAAGTATCATTGATGACTACGAGGTTGAAGTCACAAAAATAGGCAACGCAAAACAATTTAAAAGATGTTGAGCAAAAGATCTTGTCGTTTTACGTTCCTAAGAATCCAATGCAAAACAGAAAAGCAAGAAACAGATAATTCTCTATATCTCCTAAGAGTATTTCAGTAGGAAAGAGAATAAAACTCTGGAAATAACTATGTGAATACTTCCCTTTGTTGATAACAGCTTTATTAGACTCCTAGAATAATAAAATATCCTAAATGATAATAATCTTCGTATACGTGAGGTTCCTTGTGCATTAACCTTCAAATGAGAACCTCACATTGGTTAAGAAGTCAAAATGTGTGAAAGATTAAAAGAGAAGCCTGGCTGATTGAGGAAAGCATCCTATTCCTTGGGCACTAACTAGCCTGATCACTTGCCATGGACTGACCCGTATTTTCAAAGAAGTACCAAACCGGTTCCTGAAAGGCCCCTTCAGGTAGTCTCCACATGCTCCCACATCATACAATCTTCCAAGTTTTTTAGCAAATAACCCATTTTGCTTACATAATTCTTAACTACAATAGTTAATATAGTATATCTTTACTTCCACAATATCTGAGTTTCCATCATTGCTAGATGCGGAATATTAGATTGTATATACAGCCCCAGGAGATAGTTCAATAATTAATAAAAAGACTTAACTTCAATCAATTCTCAACTAGTGCAAGATGTTTTGAAAAAATGGATCAATTATCCATTTCATATCAGAATTTTACCCCCATTTCCAATTGCAAGTTACCAAAGTGCCTTATTTCTACAAGCTAGGCGTAACATTTAGAAAACACCAAACAAAAGACCCAAATAGTCACAGTATCAATTTAGTTTAAAACTTTATAATTTGCAAAAGTCTGACTAAAAAGAAAATCTCACCTTTAGGCTTGTTCACCAAAACAACCGTTCCAGCAGGACTATCCCACTTGGACGGTAATCCAGAAGTCCTATATGCCAAAAAAGGTTCATCAATACCACAAACTTCACCATTTTTGTTGGGGACTTTCTTCAAACACTTGAAGAACTCCTCCACCTTCTTCTCAGATATGTCCTTACCACCATCTTTTCCTAGCTCATCTTTTTCATCACTCCTCCCATGTCTTCCTTCGTCGAAAAAAACCAACCCTTTGTCTTCTGACCCTTCCCAACCTTCTCCACCTTCTTCTTCCTCGGCTCGCCCGCCTTCGAATCGCTCGCATTTGATTGCCCGGGTTGTAAAAAAGCCTTATCTAAACACTGATCAGGAAAATACTTCTTCTCCAACTGATACACCATTTTATAATGCTTCTCCTTCTCCCAAGGAAAAGCAAAAGTATCATAGAAATACAACTCCTCTTCCCTTTTATGCAGTGTTCTTAGCTCAACCACTTGAGGTTTCAACTCAACAACCTCACTTTTCTCTCTCAACTTCCTCCTCTCATCATCAGAATCAGAACCACCATACATCCTCTTCTTTCTCTTACTGTAATATTTCCTCTTAGTTTTATCCATCCCCTCCAAACTATTAATACTATTATCAGTGGCGTATCTAGAAATTGATGCACGTGAGTTCGGAGTTTTATTTGCCTTATTAAACCTCTCGTTTTCAGTCTCGGTTAGTTTCTTGTCGACCCAATCCTCAAAACTCACTTCCGGGGAGAATACCGCAGATGAATCTGACTCGGGTAAGTCGGAATCGTATGGCTCACTTGGTTTGGAGTGAGGAGGAGGAAGTCGAGGTGAAGGGCGGGAGATAATCATGTCGAATTGAAGAGGGTAAGGACTGGAAGAAGAAGAAGACAAGGGTCTTATTGAAGGGGGAAGAGAGAAAAAGCATTTTGTGGGTCGGAAAGATAGGAAAGGAAGGCGAGTTGAGGAATTGAATAGAAGATAGAATTGGGAAAAATGGAGTGATTTACCGGCAACCGCCATGGCCGTTCTAGTGTTTTTTCACTATAAGGTTGGTCAGACTCAGAGCATCGTAGTCGGCCTAGTGGCAGTTGGCTCAAGAATTTAGCACGGAAATCAACAATGTCATTATGTGACGATGTAAGTGTAACACAATGGACTATGGTCCTCTTTGGCAATTAGCGGATAGCTATTAACTGTTAACTGATTATATTAGCTAATTTGACTAGCTGATTGTATTAATGGTTTATATAAAGATATTTGGTAGATAGTTGATTATTAACTAATTCTGTAAATTGACCAATAAGGATATTGGTATAATTTTCACTCTTGTACTTTTTATTGTTTACAAAATAAATATGTTTGGTGAATATATAATAAGACATACTAATAAGAAATAATTTAAACCACATCTAAAAAATTCAATATTATTTTAAAATTTTTAAGTATTCAAATTTATGAGTTGATAATTTGCAAAGATATTAATAAGCACATGGGCAATCCATTATTTTACTTTTTATTGTTTATGAAATAAATATGTTGGTGAATATATGTCGAAAATAAGACATAATGTTTCTGTCAAAGAAATTAAGGATTGTAGTATATTAAGACTAGATGTGGGCCCCAAGAAGGTACGCCTAAGCTCCGGTATTCGTACGTCTGAAACCTGCAAAACAAGGTTAGACTGCTCCGAGATGGTTCCAAGATCGACGCTCAAGTCGGTAAATGATTGAGGTAGAGAGAGAAAATGATCAATGTAGAGAGAAATGCTCTAGTTTGTGTAGGATAGAATTGAATACCCTTTGATTATGAGACCACCCCTATTTATAGAGGCTGAGACTTTCAATAAATGAGGGCATTTGAGTCAGCTCCAACTGGTGGAGGATTGCCTCCCCTAAAGGTAGGGGTATTTTAGTAATTTTGCCATAGATTGCCTCCCCACGCCAAGTAATTGGAGTGAAAACCGCAATTTTCAGTACGATTGATTGGCGGAATGAAAAAAAAAAAACCACATTTTGCCGAGGTTGACTGGGACCCGTGAATGGTTATGGGGGATTTGATGCCGGACTGTAGTGGAGAAAATCTCCTAGGCCAAGGGGGGAATGCCCTTGTGTAGTGGCCGAGCAGAGGGGGGCGTCGTAGGCTAAGCGCGGTTCTCCTGCTTCCTTCCCGAGCAGAGGGAGTTGACGGGTCGTTGTGTACTCGCCAAATATAACCTAATTTACCCAATATAGGATAAGTATAGGGTCGAATCCACAAGGAAGAAGGGTTAAATCAAGAGTTAATTAGCTAACTACAATGAGCTAAATCAATTTTTGGGTTTTTGAAAGTTTAACAATGATTCTAAAATCTAAATAAACTAGGAAATTTGCAAAGTAAATCAACAAGCAAGTAAATAAGATAAAATAAGGGTAAAAGAACTAGGGGATTAGGGGATTCACCAACATTTAATCCAAGAATCCAACAATCAAAATCAAGGGGAAACAAATGGGGGATCACAAGGGGAAAATCACGCACATAGGAACTCTAAACACTCTCTCGAGCTAATTAGAGGAGCTTGATTAGTCACTCATGACCTATTTTCATGGCATGAGCAACCAATCTAGCCAAATCAAGCACAACATGATTAATCAAGCTTCCCTAAACTATAAAATGCCTATTTTCATGGAGATCCTAGTCTAGCAACCAAACTTAGTTTGTCCAAATCATGTACTGGCCACTTATTTGTTTAAGAGAATGAGCTATACTAGCATCGTAGCAAAAGGAATGGGTTGAAATATAGTGTTTTTAAAGGGCTGAAGTAAAGGTTACGAGTTTCCACTAATTATGGAATTTTGTTTATTTTATATTTCTTCTCTGAATTTGCAGGTTTGGTATTAAAAGTTCGGAATCAAAGTGGAGCGAGATTGTGATTCCATTGTATGTTATGGATTGAGTTTGTAATTAGATATTTGATTCAGGTTTAGTTGTTAATATAATTCATTGTGTATAATTTTTTGTAACTTAGTGGAGTTATTGGTGTAATGAAGGTGATACTCCGTCGGGACTTAATTTATTTAAGAGTTAATTCTAGTTTATGGTCGTTGAATGTGTTTTATTAGCATCTCGAAAGAGCGGGTTGTTACACGGTTCCTCAAGGAAACCAAGGCTAGTTCATATGAAGAAGGGTGGAATTAAGTCTAAGGGTAGTGGAACTCCCCACGTTGCATATATTATTGGAGTTTCATCTACCTTTAGTGGGTTTAGTGGAGGCTTCTCTCAGTTTGGTTCCGGTAGTTCCTCCAACTCTGCTGGAACTTAAGGCCTCTATGGATTCTTTGTTGGTTTCCGAGGACATTTTTTTGGGCGCTTAAAATTGGTAGAGACCAGGGTTGGTTCCTTGATGGATATTGTGGATGATATGAAGAAGGAACTACATACACAAGGCCAGCAAGTTTCTCAACCTCAAGAGAAGATCCTCAAACGCATTGAGGAAGTTGCTTTTTGAAGAGATTCAAGAAGTTGAAGAAACCCAAATCCCTCCACCAATTAGTGCCTAAACAGTCCGCCCTCCTCTTTTAACCTTCTCTGTTTGTCATTTTGGATGGAACAATGTTTACTTTCTTTTCAGTTTGTAATAATTTTTGTGGGGGAGAATTGTTGCTTGTTTTTTCCTGCTTTGCTACTTAGGAACTTGTCCTTCACTCTACTTGATCTTAGTTTTTAATGAATGGAATTTGTGTTTTGCGTATATCTTTCTGTTGGTCTACCCACAGGTGCTTGTCCTTTTGATGCAATTGACCGCTTTTACTAATAATGGCGATGTGTTGGGACAACTAGTACTGCTTGCCATATTCTTTTTGTTAATGCCAACAAGAGGAAGCATAAGTGCAAACTTTGAAAACTTGAATTAGTACAAAGTTTTTAGTTTCAAAATCGAAGTGTGGATCGATTGCTTAACAAAGAAAAAGTTACTATATATGTGGCCTTAATAAATTTTATAAAATTAATCATTTTTAGTTATTGTTAGTTGGAAATTTATTACTGTTTGATTTGTTCTTTATCATTACCAAAAAGGGGGGATATTGTTAACCCTTAGTGTTTTGATGATGACAATCAAACTTGTACCTTAGGGTTTTAGTTTGTGTGAAGAGTTGGAATAAATTCAAGAGAGGAGAATTTTGCATTATGAGTTCCTAAGAGATGAACTGGAGTGTTCCAGAGTTGGAAGTGCAACTAAGTTCCAGAGGTGGAATATATCTTGAAGAAGTCAACTGTATATGAGTCCAAGCCATTAGTTGATAAAAGAAGAATCAATTCAAGTGCGAGTTTCAGAAGCAGGTTCCTGTGAATGTTACCAAGTTCCTACGTGGATTTGTGAACGTTTGTTGGAAATGATGATCAAGCGTCAGAGTTGAAGCTTCTAAGTGCATAGACATGAAGACTAAAAGTATGAGTTAATATTTAGGATTTATGTAAGTGTTTATTATTGCTAAGGAAAGTATTATGAAATTTGAGGAACTAATTAAGTAATTTTCAGAAAATATTTGTGAAAAATATTTTTGGATATTAATCTTTTGATTGTTTTCCAATGAAACATTTCAACCACGTTTCCTAGTTTTACTCTAATAATGTTGTTGAGGTTTTGTTAAACGTGTGATTTTTTAGGAGAGTTTCCCAAGTTTCTCTAACAAACTCACTATAACTGCTTAAGTTTAGGTACGTTGGTAGCTAGTGGAGAGAAACTTGGTGAAAGCTCTTAAGTAAGCTTTCCCTATAAATAGAGGAAAAATCCTACCAAATAACAATGAAATCTGCAAAAACAAAATTGAGTTAAAACGTTTTCTAAGTCACATGTTCTTAGTCAGTTCCTACAGTTTCTAATATTGTACTTACCATCTAAACACTAGAATTTTTATATCATGCAAAGAGTTGTGAGTTGGGAAAGAGTTGCAGGAACTCTTAACAGACTAGAGTTAAGTCAAGAGTATAGAGAGAAAGAGTAGCATTGTGATTGTGAGAATCATAGTGGGGAAAAGTTGAAGTTATGAGTAGAACTTGCGAGTGTTGGAGTTTCGAGTGGAACTTGTATATGTAATAGGTTGTAACAAAGGTGTTTTCATATTATAGTGAAGAGTTCAAATCTGGAGGAGGTCGTGGTTTTTCTTCTTGTATAGGAACAAGAAGTTTCCACCTAAAAATCTCTTTTGCATTCTCGTTTCTTTGATCTTTCTATCTTAACTCCGCAAAAGGTATTGACTAATTTCCATATAAGCTACAACTACAATTAACCCCCTTCTTGTAGTGTTCCATCTAGTCAAACATAATGGATTATATCAAAGGATTCTCAGGGAAGGAGTTATAGACGGCAACAATTTTACAAACCCAAAAATCAGTTCTTATTTTCTTGGGTAAATTGGCTCGAACAACACTAACTATTAGTTTGGTGCACAAAACTGCACAAACTAAATGAGGTGTGGTGCACAACATAAACTTCATAAGGTGGGTGCACGAAACAGCATAAATGAAGATTTTTACATGATATTCCATTTAAGCCGGGGAATCTTTAATATTTTAATATATTTAGGGAATTTCTCCCACTTAATTAGTTTGCCATTTTGTTTCCCTCTCTTTCTACTCCCACATGTGAACCCTCCTCAAAGTATTGAACACCAAAAAAGTACTATTTCATCTTCATCATCTTCCATTGTTAGAATACCAAGGTCACCGAGCTCCATTGTTGCATGATTGAAGGTCACCTAAACGAGTTTTGTAAGTTTTCGCATCCTGTAATTATGCTCAAAATCATATGTATGTTGTGTATGTTTTCGTATGAGTAATTAGGGCTTGTAATTGGGGTTTTTTAATGCGCTAATTTAGGGAATTGAACATTTCTTTTGTCATAATTTTGGTATGTATTTTTTGTTTGTTGATCTTTTTTGCAATCGTTTGCTGTAATTGTTATTTATTAGGCTATGAAAGGTAGATTCACCATTAAATTGGTACATGAAGGCACATTGGATGAAAATGGGACATATATGGGGGGTAATGTTCATTGTTGGGATAAAGCAGACCCATAATATATGGCTGCAGCGTATTTAACTTGAACATCCTCCATAGCTTTTTGCCTTCTTCCTTGAATTTGCTGAAGATCTGACACTCATCTTCAACTTCTAAGGTTTTAAAGAGAAAATCAATTTGGGGGTTTTCTTAGATTGGAAAAAGGGTATAATTTAGGGAAAATGTGGAGGGGTCACGTTATGTTGGGAGTAAAAAGGGAGTAAAACTAAAAAAAACTAAAGGCAAACTGATTAAGTAGGAGAGATTCCCTAAATATATTAAAATATTGAAGATTCCTCGACTTAAATGGAATCTCAAGCCAAAATTTTCATTTGTTTTGTTTCGTGCACCCACCTTTTAAAGTTTGTGCTGTGCACTGCACCTCGTTTAGTTCGTGTTGTTTTGTGCACCAAACCAATAGTTGGTGTTGTTCGCGCCAATTATTCCTATTTTCTTTCTTAATTGCAACGCATCTTCAACGCGGAATGTCATGATTTGCAGCACATTTTTAGCTAGCAACACAGCCAGAGTACCTCACCCTAACTCGTTTTTCTTTTTTTTGTGCAAACGCCAAGGCGGTAAATGATAAATATTCAAAATTAAAACATATACAAATGTACTGCACAACTATGTTTGTAATCTTCCCGGGAAGGTTCTCAAGGCAAATTCTATAGTTCCCTTCGATAGGTTGCTCCTTAGGCTCTGTTACAGTCACCTTCAAAAGGCCTTTGTAAGAGAAATTAGTTCAGAAGTCCAATAAGTCTATTAGTTCTGATAAGAGTTACAGTTACCCTAATATTGACCAACTGCAGCACCCATATCTAATTTGAACAGCTAAAGTGAAAGTTTGTCTCCAGTCATTGCACAGCTTTGCTAGTCCGCACCAAATTCCCTTTAAATATCAGCATATTACATCCATTCCAACAAGCCCCAGCCACCGCTACAAACTTCTTTGCACCTCCTTGGCATCCTTCACAATCAAAATTCCAAAGCAATCCTTCCTTGAAGAGCGAGCCCCTTCTTATCAACGCCACATCTAACCCACTTTTTATTCACAAGAGGACACTGGAGAAGGGTATGCACATCAGTCTCCTCAAGTGCTTCATAAATTCTTCAAATCATGATACAATGCTGCAACCGCTTCACATTTTGTTGTTATTAGTATTTAACAGCCATGATCTTAACACATTTTCCATCCTAAATGGTGGATTCACCTCAACCATGTTACTTCAGATCTTATCATGTTAATTACCTGTCGGATACTCAACAATACAACAAAATGGGATTTTTGTATCAACACTTCAAATTTTCACCCTCACACACCTCAATCGATTTCAACCACATATTTGATATTTATTGGATAAAAATGGAAGAAGAGGTAAAACGAACACAAATATGTGATATATTCTTACATATGGGCTTGACATTAAATTTTAACAAGAACTACCTAGTCAACTTGATATGTTTGTGTATGTGTCAATAAAGTGAAGCACATACAAAAGTCTCGTAAAAGAAGAGGTATGTTTTGCCATCTCTCCAAAATCAAGACTAAACAACGAATTACAAATACTATATAAAACCAAAAACTAAACTTGATTAAATCAATAGACAACCCCACAAAAAAAAAAAAAAAAAAAAAAAACCCCACGGCACCCAAAATAAAAATTCAAGTATATCAAATCAGTTCCTTTTGGGGACAACTTGAAGCTTATCATGGCAGAAAAGCAGCTACTGCAGGTATCAACTTTCATGCTATGTCAACACCATGATTTTGGATCAACGCTACTCTCTCAATCTCACCATTCTGATATCACTCTTACCCAGCCTCATGCTTTACAAATTTCTTTACTTACCAAACATATACAACATCATTCTCTTTGTCGAACCACATGGCTGACCAACTTTCTCATTCCAGCAAACCTCCAGTCCCACCATGCACCACATTATACGATGCATTCAGGGTCACCAAGCATGGAGTTCCATTTCAAATCAAAGAAACCTACTCAATGTAAATTTAATTTTACTGATAATTAATGGCCATAACTATAATGACGCATTGTTGGCCGAAAAACCTAGCAATTCATGTTTATCTATATTGTATGAATTAAAGTTCATCAAAATGAACTTTAAATAAAATCATATTGATTGGAGATATGGTTGCTGTGATATGCTTACAACCAGATTTAAATTATTGTTTGAAGCTCATTCACGAACACCATCAATTGAATAACATTGATGCAATCTACTGTCATTTGTAAAATCAAAAATATTGTTGATGAAACTATTATGCTCAACCACTTTATCTAGTTTGTAAAGCAGTGAGAAAGCTCATCCCATCCTTGTTTTCAACCCTAGATAGAACACTTGGTACACTTTCAGGTTAGAGAGTTTCACAGGAAGCTTTTACTTTGGGTCTCATGACATATCTAGAAATTCTCTTCATGGTACAGTGTGGAAGGAAAGTTTTAAAAGGACACGTGCTCACCACAAAATAAAATTGAGACTCCTTTCTCCTAACAAGACTTTCCTTATGCCTTTACCTCTCCACTAGCACCAAATCTATCAATGATCAACTTCATTCACTTCCATCATCAATGAAGTTTAAACTGAATTTCTTAGCATCCCAACATATTAAGATAGTTTATTGATGCCACTGCAGCATGGAGTCATTGATCTTGAACTCAAGATCTGATGCTTTTTGCACAAGCAGAAACACTAATATGAAGCACCAAACCCATAGTTAGAACCCTTAAATTAAAACTCAATCATTTTGTTATGTAACTCCCGTAGTCCAAACGTATCTCCAATTTTTGAGATACCGTGCATGCAATTTTGAGCACTAGCATATCCGACACTTGACTGTATTTGACACTCGTACAACACAGCGCCATGAAACGACATCATAGCATGTAAAGTATAACCTGATTGCCTTTTTCTCTTATTAACTTGCAAGCTTGTTTGAATCTTGAACATATTTGATGTCATAAATATTGTTTTAGAATCAGCCAAATATCTATGTAGTATGTAGTGCACAACTCATTTAACTTTGTGATTAAGCATGCATACATGGTGTTTTTCTACTTTTAAAATGACAATTTGCACAATATCCAGCTAAAATAAATACAAAAAAAAATTGTACAGCACAACAACAAACTAGAAACATTCTAACATAAGAAACTTCTGTAAATACTTGAAAATACATCTCTATATACGAGGCACTAATTTCATGAAGAACCACTAATTTTGACTAACCTGATGCCTACCAAAAGCCAACCAGTCTATTACTCAACACTTGGTAAGCCCATAAACAACAATCACCACCAACACTCCAAAAACCAAGCAATTCTCAATCATCACACAGGGATGCCATAAGTTCACGAGGCGAATGCCAAATTCACAGATTTAAGAAACGTTGATTATCCTTTTCCTCTTGGGCATTACACAAGAAATTTGCAACATCACAAAGCTGCTCAAAGCTGCGTGTAATTGCCTCCTGTGCTTCCACCTAAAACGCACCAAACAACCAGATTCAGTAGCAACACACATAATTTCTTCATTAGGAACTCCATAAAAATCACTACCAACAAACACCCACATCACAAACTGAAACCTAATTAATCCAAATCCAAAATCACATGGCATTTCTCTAAGGTTGAAGGTTTGAATTTTGTTCCATAATTCCAACTATAAGCTAATATGATAGCTTAACTTCTTCAACAAACTGCAGTGTTAATTAGTGGTTTAACTTCTTCAAGTTTGATTAGTGGCTGTAAATGGACAGACGATACCATCTCAACGCGACATAAATTCCAATAATTTATAAATTTCCTGGTAATTAAAAATCTGGCCATATCTAAATTATATAAGAAGCAAGAAGTCTCCAGCAAACCCGAGCAGAAATAACAAGACAGTGATAAATTACGAAACCTAATATAGACAGAAAAAAATATATATAAGAAATTTTCTTCTCGAGCCTCGTTCTGGTCATCTCCGAGATAAATGAAGCAACGTATATGATATACCTTAAATCTCGAACTGTATATATTACAACAACTACGACAACATATCTAGATTGTACACGATATATTTGTGGCATTTTAATTACAAAAAATGTAATTTGATTTACAAATCTTGTTCATCTCAGAGATAAACCAGGAAATCCTCGAATTCACGTTGTACTCCTAGACCCGGAATTGAATCTCGTCTGCATGAGTCGCTCTCAAACACCAGAAAGAACAAATCATAAGGGATACAAAAAGACCATAAAGTACCTGCAAAAGAAGCTCATCAACCAAAGAACCAGAAGAATTTGCGACGGAAACAAAGGATTCGGACCCTTTATTAGCCGATCTTTGAAGCTTCTCTCCCTCTCTCTCCTCTGTTTGTTTCTCCTTAACTTGTTCAGACACACTTTCTTCCATTGTCTTTAAGGTGTTCGATAAATTTTCCTAGAGAATAATTTCTGTCTGGTATTTTTCCTTTATTTTCAGCAAAGCAGCGCGTTTTCTTCTTCGTTTCTCCTTGATTGCAAGGTTAAGATCTGGTTCGGGATCTGGAGCACGAGCGAAGGAAGTGGGATCCATGCGACGTTTCTTGCGCTTGTAGACGAAGCCATCATCGTTGACGACTTCCCACTCGTCGGAGTCACAATTTGCTGCCATTGAAAAAAGCGGGAAAGCTCTCAACGCAGAGCACAAAAAAGTTTAAAACAACAATCACGCTGAATAGTGAATAATCCGAGAATTGCCTGCTGAATCTCACACATCAATCAAAGTTGGAGTTTATCCAGTGACATTTTCGTAATAAACTAAAAAAAATCGCTAAGTCTTTTATGGTAAAAAAAAAAAAAAAAAAAGATGAATTAGAGTCAAAAACATACTCAACCCGTGGATCAACCTGATACTCACTCGACCTTAATCTGGTTCGATCAGAGAGGATCAGTCCCTTAATCTAACTGAAACCTGACACGAGATCAACCATACTTGAGCGACACCCAACAAGATCATATTCTAACCCGACCAACCGACTTGAATTCAAATCTGTTACTGATTCAACATGTTAATCCAAGACCCAAACCCAACCGTAACCCAACCTGAAGTTAAATTCGAAATTCGATTCAGTACGATTTGTTTCTGACCGATCCAAATTCAACTCGAATTCGGTTCAACCATATAAAATAATATATGACCGATTTGATCCAATTTTTCAAACAAACCTATTTCGACGACTAAACCTAACAAAATTAACAAAATTCAATTATTGTTCTATATCTACAAAATCATTTAAATAAGTTAATTTTATCTTTTAGCAACTATATATGTCATTCCTTAAATTTCAACTGACATGACTAACAATTACAAATATGATTAAATTGCCTTTTAACTTAAATACATACATAAACATAAACATTCATAATGATATTGAATAATTGATACATTTTTTTCTGCAATATTCCCAATAAATTTGTTAAATTATTGTTCCTATAAATTTAAATAGACATGACAAACATATATATATAATTAAATTTCCCTTTTAACTTAAACACATGGATAAAGTTGATAATTTTGACAAATTTTCAGAATATATTACTTATGCCCATCTTAGTAAATGTATTATTGTAGGTGTGTTTTTATTGCCTACGCGGGATGAGCACGTATTTGACTTATTCATTCTAAAGGTTTTATTGAAAAATGTTTTGAAATAGAAGAAGTCGCCAACAAGTCTTTAAAGGAAGACTCATAAAGCTAATTGGATATTGGGAAAAAATCGCGAAAACATAAGGAAAAAATGTGCGCTTGGCGCACAGCCTGTGCGTCGCGCGCACTAACTTTTCTATGCGGTTATTGAGTGTCTTAAGATTCTTTTTTATCCTTTGGTAAAATCTATCATTTGAAATCCGAAATCAGCTATATTTAGGAATAAAAATATGATTTTTGAAATATCCTTTAATAATACTCCCTCCGGTCTTTATTAGTTTACCCGTTTCTTTTGCATAGAGTTTTAGGAGAAATAATGTTGTGAGACATAGAAAGAAAGAGAGACTATTATTTTATATTAAAGTTGAATGTATGTGTGATGGAAAGTTAGTGGTCCCATTCCAAAAATAGAAACAAAAGAAATGGATAAACTAATAAAGGACATCCCAAAAACGAATATGGGTAAACTAATAAAGACCGGACGGAGTAATTATCAAGTATTAAAATATTAAAAATACAATTAATTATCAAGAATAATTAATTGGGCCTTTAAAATTGGGCTTGGATTTAATAAATAGACTTTATATTTTAAAAATGCTTTTGGGCTTAGCTTATTCGATTGCGCTTCCTTTGGATCGGACTAATTAAGATGACGGTATGTTTCATCATTAGATACTCAATAGAGAGACACGATTTTGTGTCTACAGAAGCCCCCACTTTAACTGAGGTTCTGGAAATTGAAAGTCAAATTAGCATGTGTCGAGACGGAGAACGATTCTAAACACTTTGCAATTTAGAACTGATCTATATATCGCCGGTTCTGTAAAACAGAGTTAGTATGCAAGACAATAACTACAAATAATCTGATTACCTGCAGGAGAATATATTAGCATATAGGTGCAAACAACTCAGATAAGGCACATAATGATGCAACAATGCAAACTTAGACTTTCTAAGGATGCATGAGACACTATGCAAGGATTAGGATTATGCATAACTAAGGTATGAATGGAATGGCATGGTCGAAGTTATGCAAGGCTATGAAAGATGAAATGTAATGCAAGTTTAGGGTTATGCAAGATTTGGAGGTTTGGATAGGTAGAGATAGAATGATTTTCAAAAACTGTTTTGGCGATGAATTAGGGTCCGCAAGTGAGATCCGCATATAACAACTCTTAGGGAATCTAATCTGGAGAAACCACCACATATATAGGAATCCCCACTTTGGGTAAGGTTGTTTGAATAAGAAACTATGAGCCTAGATTAGAAGATATTTGTTGTGAATTGAGCGCTCAACGATGCATTCAAAGTTTCTTCGTTGGGGAGTTGATGCAGGCAAAGTCAAATATCACCAGAGATCATGGGATTATCGGATACTCCTTTAGGGACAAAGAGAGTTTGGATTGAAAAGTAAAAAGGTAGAATTTTGTCACTCAAATAAATATAGGTGGATAGGTTCAGACTCGCGTCTATGTCGGGATCTAAAATATAGTATGCTTCTGAATTCTAGAAAATCAAATCGTTAGACCTTGATTAGTTTATCCTATTGAAGCGGTCGGACCTCGATATGAGGATTCCTACATATAGTTGCGGAATCAGGCCATTCGTAGTTCTGGATCTGGTGTCTTTTTTCCTCTCTTTTTTTGTGCCCTAACTTTTGCCTAGGCTGCGCTTTCGGGTTTTCAACATAGTGGGCTTGGACATACCTTGAAGAAGGAGTTAGGAATGGATATGAAAGGTTGAAAGGTTAGAGGTTTGAAATTTTGATTGGTTGGGCTATGGTAAGGATTATGGATTTTATAAGTTTTGAGGTTTTGATGGATCAAAGGGATTTGGAATGAAGGGTAGAAATTGTGTGCAAGCCCCCTAACTTCAATTTTTATTTCTTTGCCTTTGGCTTTTTCTTTTTGTTTTTGCATTTGCTTTGTGGGCTTTCTTTTGCTTTTTCTTTACACTTTGAATTTTTCATTTTTTTTTGTTTTTGTCTGGCATTGATCTACCACCCCCATGAACGAAAATACCACGGCGCCACCTTAGCCACATAAACCATCACTTAAGCCACCACCACCGACCCAAAAATCCACCAACACTTCTTCAAAACCTATAACCTTAAAAATTCAAAACAAAAAACAATTAAGAGTAAAGATGGATGAATATCTTTTCTTATGGCTAGAGATGGTCAAATTCGACCATAAAAACTCTAGATCCAGAGTTTTCATGGTCGAATTTGACTTTTAAAACCTCAAATTTCACCTTTAATGGTGGTGGGGGACAGAAAAGAAAGAAGGGGGGTGGTAAGGGTGGTGTCACAGTGGTGAGGGGCGGCGGTGAGGAGAGGGGAAGGCGGTCAGCGGTGAGGGGAGTGGGCGGAGGCCCGGGGTGAGGGGAGGCGGGCAGGCGGGCAGGCGGCGGCCAGACACACTTGAGAGTGAGAAGGGGTAGAATATGGTGGAGAAGAGGAAGAGGGGTTTTTCAAGCCAATCAACATTTTTAATAAAAGAGTTTTCCTTTCCTTTCTCCTTGTTTCTCTTTCTTTCTCTTCATATACCAAACACCCCCTAAAGGTTTAATGGAAGGTAGTACCATCTTAACATTTTCTAGTGTTATCATTAGTATATAGTTTTTGATGGAACAACACCCTCATTCATTGGCCTGCCCATCACCATCACATTATTGGTGTGAAGACTAAATGAGCATATGAAGGTGACACATCTACTCTTACTGTTGACAAAAACATCAAAATATGGGGATCAGAATATAAGAACATTGTAGCAAAATGAGCTTCCAAAAATGGCCACGGAAAAGCATCTGAAAGTACTGAATATGAAATTTTTCTTCTACTAATTTGATAGATGCATCCAAGTATGCGTTCTGTAACAATGTAACATCTCAAACCCCCCCCCCTTCCCTGAATTAATAAACAATGCAATTTGACCATATGATATACAACTCGATTTTACAATCAATTCTCCGCATGCACTAAATTAAAGAAAGGGTACAATATACATGGTGTTTTCACGAAACACAGCATACTAAGTCTCTTGCCCAGAAATACAGGTCTAGCCAACTCCCAAAAGCGACCAGAAACTACGTGCAACTAGCTACAAGTACATTTTTGTAATTTGCTCCTCTAGTTCTTGGAATTCATAGGCATCATCAGCAGTGTAATCCCCTGAAACAGGAAAGAGCAGAAAAGGAAAAGCTTTGAGAGATTCAAGAATTTTTTGCATTAATTTGTAAGAGTATACTTCTTGTATAAACTGCAACTTTTACGATCGACATAAAACAATTGAGGTGCACCAGTCATTCACTAAAATTTTCCTTTTACAAATGATGAATTCTCATTCAACGAGGATGTAAGGGAGTCTTTACCAATTGAATCTCTCCGTAGGGCAGTTAAATGGGCACAGCTGCAACACAATAAACGCAAGTAAAAAATTTTAAAGGTAAAAAAAAAAAGAAAAATAATTCAGTATGCACAATAGGCAGAAGAGAGTAGAAAGAAAGGTAAACACAGTACACACAACTCACAAGTAAAAAAAAAGAAAAATACGTCTCTCAGATTCTGATTAATTGCATTATATTCTTTACTATGAATACTGAAACACCTAGTATTGTTATAAGAAGTACTGAGATCTAACCGACTGCATCCATTTTGGATGCTAACACGATTACTTTATATATCTATGTTACTTGTCGAATAAAAATTGGTGAAAAATATATGTGCATGAGTTGGTGCTATAAAGGTTTTTGGTGATACTATCTTTTGGAAAACTATCCCAAGTACCACCAATTCACCCTCGTCCATTATGCCACTGTGAGGGTCCATTTTGGCCCAGGTGGTCAGAGATTTATCACTCCTTGTATCTCTATTATCTAATATCTAATATCCAGAACATGAGTACCTAGTGGCTAGTATCACCACTTCATCCTTCTGTACAGCTTATTGGGATAACACATCAGGAAGGAAAGGGAGGAGATGGAAATTGAGGGAAGAGAAAGGGAGGGTATTGTTTTGCCTTCAGATATCGGGAGGGGGAAGATGAGAAAAATTGATTTCCAGATTTTTGAAAAAGAAACAAAAAATTCGTTCGTTATCGTTTTTTGTTTTCAGTTTTTTTGAAAACTAAAAAGCAAAAACAGGAAACCAGAAAAAAGTGGTTTTTACTTTTTAGTTGTCAGTTTTCAAAATCATCATGTTCCCAGTAAATTTAACTATTTTTTTATTCATTATAGGGCATATATCATATGACTTTGAAAATCAAAAAACCAAAAAACAAAAAACCACAGTAATACCGAACGGGCCCTAAGAGCTCCATTTACGAGGCTAGTCAAACTTCAGCATTCGAAACAATTTCATATATACCAGAGATTGAAAACTAAACACTCAATTAGGCAATACAAAAAGAAAAAGCAACTTGGGTGATGGCCAACATTGAGTCTCTTCAATGTTGGAGAGATTTGTTGCTTAAGGATACAAGGAAAAAACTGCCCTTCAATTCGAACACCCCCATACATTGCTATTCAAGCGAGTGATAATAGACCCTTCCCTTTCTCTTCCTTTCCCTCCAAATCTTTTCTATCCAAACAAGTTGTTAGTGAATGTCCTTTGACAAACACTGCTGAATCCAAAATTTGTTAATTGCTAGTCAATGACCAATCTGAAATAGCCTGAGGAAGAGAGCAAAAATAGAGTTTTTCATGCTACTCGAGATCTTTGCGTGAGTCATGAGAGATTTCAGAATCCGATGATTTTGAGAGGGGCTTGAGTACGGTAGTGATTTGAATTACTGATAGAAAGACCGGATAGTGACAATAGTGAAAAAGGAAGCAGATATGTTTACACATCATGAAGAAGAAAAGCACCAATGCATTCAACTAGAAAGGAACTTCATAAATATTAATTATATCCTCACAGGAATAAGTTACCTTCCAAGAGCTTTCCCCAAGTCTGTAAAGAGGGACCGGATGTATGTACCTTTCAAACAGATGACTCGAAAAATTAAATTTTGTCTGCAGGCATGTCGATAAAGTTAGTAAGTGGACATGACTCCTTACCAGAATTCACTAATTATTACTTCCACCCATCGTTTGCTATATCTTTTCCTTGTTAATATTGTTTGACTACCACCGTGCATATATAGATTTATTTGTTTTCCTTTTAAAAAAAAGGTTCAATGAGATTCATATCAAAACAGCCTTTTTACCGATCCACGAGAGAGTTAGGTAATAAGACTACCTACATGCAGACCTCCTTAGTCAATAGAGATCGCCAAATGCGAACTATGTCGACAATGTTATTATGTAGATAGCGAAATATTGGACAGTGGCATGAGCATATGGTACTGGGTTCAACTCTCAAATGCACAATAATTTTGCTATATCTACAAGACTACACTATGTACTACCTCTCCTTACTTCATTTGCATCATCAGTTCGATGTCATTCGATATGGATTGAAGTGTACTGGAAACAAAGCTTTATTGAAGTTGAAAATAAGGCAATCATAAGGTTGGGCTGGTTAAGGGAAGTTAGCAGAGAATTGCCAGACTCATAGGCCATGTGCTTCAGGCTTTATTTCTCCTTTCCCTTTTGCTTTCACATTATTTCATGAATGAAACTTCTATTTTACAGGGCCTAAGAGAAATATTTGGACTATTAAAATACTTTCTCCTGGACCTTCAGTTGAGGAACTTGTGGCTAGAGTAGCAGTTTTAGAGTCTAGCTCAAGTATTTCTAAGTTTTCATCTCCAACTCTTCGTAGGAAGGAGATCCCCCTGATTAACATATATATGTATATCTACAAACTTGTAGTGTTCATGAAGCTCAAAGCAGGCCCAAGAGAACTGCTTCATTTATAATGATTTAGAAAGGTAAAAGAGGAGAACATACTCTTTTAGCCGTTGTATGACATTAACATTAAACATTCTTAAGGCATGCGTTACATATCGAATATACTTCACCCTCCCGATTCTATTTCCAAAACATTGAAAAAAATGTGCGAGCAAATAAGCCGGTAGTCGTTGGCGTTTTCCCGAATTTTTCGTAAAAAGCAATTATCTATGGTAAGACTCAAATGAGTACGGCACCTTGAATGCTATTAATAGATTCTACAGCAATAGTATCCCGGACTCGGAAAGTGATGTGAAATAGAAGTATTAGTTATGTAGAGTTCTTGATCTGTCAGAATTCTATGTAATTTAGGGTTTTAATTTATAGTTTGTTTAGAGTTTCAATTGCGTTAGGACTTTATTTTAATTAGAGTTTGAGCTGTGTTAGGAGTTCTAATCACATTAGGCGTGTGAAATCAGTCGCAGCCGTGTGAATTATATAGATTAGTTTGTTACGTTTTTGTTTATCTTTTATGCTTTACTAGTTTTACTAGGTTAAAGTTACTTTGCTTTAATAGTTCTAATAAGTTTAGGATTATTTGTGCATTATAAATAGACCATTCGGTCATATTAATAAAGGTAGAGTATGTTTAAGTTAATTCTTGTGAATTACAGATTTAGGAGAGAATCCAAAACGAATCCGGAGAGAATCCAAACCCCCCTAGTTGAACTTTGAGACGAAATACGCCTAAGTTCTCCATATCCTGGTTACCAATCGAGTTATTGAGACGAAATACGCCAATATACTTGATTTTTGCTACTGATTTCATTAAAGTTTCGATCTTTCATCTACAAAAGCCACTAAACTATATCAAAGAGCCTACATTTCGTGAATCTTGTTTCAAGATCCACATCAGAAAGTAATAACGAAAATGGCTAGCAGGAAATATAGCTAATGTTAATCTTTTCCTAGACCAAGGGATTCTGATGGAAGCTGCAACCCCAATAATTCTTTCTGCGACCCCTCTCATAATTTAGAGAGTTAAGCGATGCAGTCGCCGCATCTGTTTTGGGTGCGGATGGCGGGTGAGCTTTCGGAGTCCCGGAGCGGGGCCGAGACCCCGAGTACAATACCCGTCCTTAGCTGTCACTATACCAAATGAATGCAAGCATCTTAAAGTGCAAGTTACAATATGGCGACGTAAAGTGCATGCATACGAAAATAGGGTGAGGGTCGAAAAGATGCCCCTTCTTGCGGCTAAGTTTTGACTGACCTGTCCTCTAGGCTGCGCTCTATGTCAAACTGAAATATTGAAATTCGACGAGGTGAAAGTTCAATGCTTTCTCCTCTTCTGGCCTTCTCATACATTTTTTCACCCTCCACCTATAAAATGAAATATGTTAATACTTCCTCCGTTCCAAATTAAACGCAACAGTTTCTATTTTTGGCAGTTTCAAATTAACTGCAACAATTTCATTCTTTCTATTTTTGGTATGATTTTTACCCCTAAAATTACCAAAATGTCCTTATTAAAAAACTTAAAACACTTATTATACTACCCATATCAAATTAAGTACAAACCTAATCAAAATTAATCAACTTAAACATCAACCCCCTCTCTCTTCAATACCACCTTTACCCACCACCCACCACCATTTCTCTCTCCTCCATCCTCCATCATTCTCTCTCTCCTCCATCCTCCATCACCATTTTTCTCTCCTCCACCACCACCATCATCATCACCATTATCGCTGGCGTCATTCCTCCGTTCTCCGTCCTCCGTCCTCCGCCACCCACCACCATCATCATCACCTTCGTTCCACCTTCGATCTCCTCTCCCACCAGCCTACCACCTCGCCGCCGCACGCGTCGACTACTGCCGCTCTCTCCGCATCACCGGCGTTGCACTCTCCGACTTCGCCGCCGGTCAACCTCTCCTCGTCGTCTCCCCCTCTACCCCTTCTGTCCTCATCCACTCTCAACCTCCCAAATCCCCATTTTCTCTCTCCTCCCCAAAACCCCCTCCACCAATCAAAACCATCCTCAACCACCACAACCACCACCACTATCATGTTCCACCTCCGCCGCCGGAATATTCTCCGACGATCGCGGGTTCGAATCTTCCTCACATATTATCAGCTTCAAGTGTTAAGAAATCTGGTCATAATAATTATCATAGTGGTGAAATTCATGAGAAAGTTAGGGTGAAAAAGGGTATGAAATTACCACACATTTTGTCGGATTCAAGTGTTTGTTCTTCTACCCCGAATTCTTTTCCTAGGAAGTGTGATTTTTTTCCGGCGGATAAGGAAAAAGAAACGAGGACGACGTATGTGGGTGTTCCACCTTCGATCTCTCTTCTCGATCTGTTCTTGTGGAGGTGCAGTGGGTTGGGTTGTGCTCGATTTCTCTCTCTTCTCAATCTGTTCTTGTGGAGGTGGCGTGGTGGTGGTGCTTTTGACGGTGGTTTATGAAGTGGATTTAGGGTTTAGATGGTGGTGGTGCTTTTGACGGTGGTGGTGGTAGGATGTGGCAGTAGTGGTGGTTGGGTGGTGGTAGGATGTGGCAGTAGGGTGATGACAGTGGTGGTGATGGCAGTAGGGTGATGACAGTGGTAGTAGGGTGGTTTGGTGGCGATGACCGTGGTGGTTTGGTGATGGTCATGGTGGTAGGATGTACCCACTTTCTCTCTCCTCTTAAACTTAATCACATGCCCCTCCCTTTTTCTAATCACCCCTTAAGAAATTTCAACTAGGAGTCCGTGCCACATGAATTGTTGCGTTTAATTCGGAACGGAGGAAGTACAATGAAACAACTTTCAACAGCAATAATAAGATACAATTCTTAAAACATAAACCTGAGATTTTAGAGGAGACATAGAAATGCTTTTCAAGAGTCCCGTCATGTAACAGATTTTGAACTAGTCGTTTCACGAAGTTCTAAAGCTGTGATAAAAATCACAGCCTTCTCACAGCGATGTCCGTTACATAACGCTGATTTGCCCGTTAGAACTTCCTTTTTTTCACGTTACGTCAGTTACTTGTCAGAACTGGCCAAGAAAGAGAAAGGGAAAACAAATATTGCAACTAGAAAAAATAGGAGATATATGTCGGAAACAACCTTTTAGATACAAGTTTTTGCGAGAAACATCCGTTCAAAAAATATTTGGCAAAAGATATCCTTCGAAAAAAATAATTTTGCGAGGAACAACCTTGATCTATTTTCCTGCGTTGACCAAGTATTTTCCGGCGTTGACTCATTGAAACCAAACATGTGAAGGGCACGTGATTCGCATCTATTATATTGCAACCCCATTTTCCGGCATTGACCAAGTATTTTTCGGCTTTAAATTCATCAATATATGTTGGGATAATTGAGGGAAATGAGGTTGAAACATAAGAGATGTGAGTCACGTGCCTTACACATGTTTGGTTTTAATGAGTCAATGCCGGAAAATATGTGGTCAATCCCAGAAAATGGGTAAAGGTTGTCCCTCATGAAGAAATTTATTTTAAGGTCTTCTTTTGCCATATTTTTTTCAAAAGGTTGTTTCTAGCAAAAGCTTGTATTGAAAAGGTTGTTTTGACAAATTTTCAAAAAAAAAAAAAAAAAATTAAGATGTGCACACACCGAAGGAGAAGAATGTGAGGTGGGGTTTAAATTGGATAATATATATGAGTTACTACTTATCTATATGAATGATAGAATAAAGCACGCATGCTTTCTTCATTCACCATATACATAACCCAAGCATATGATAGGTGACATAGGTCTGGTCATATTATGTTGAAGGAATACTTGTCAAACTCGAAAAATGCAAACTTGAGGTTAAAAATCTGTTAATGTGATTTTTTTAAAATTTACGTTGCATTAACCATGAATCCATGATCCATTCCAAACATCCGTTACGACCCGCTTTCTCGTCATCGCAATCGGTACTGCAAACGCGACTGCATCCATTTTCTTCCCTACTTAGAACACACTGGCTAGGCTTATCTACCTAGGAAAGCACCGCCTTTAGTGATTGCGATTACTTTTATCTTGTTAACACTTAGGGAGGGAGACATGAAACTCACGAACCTTTTTTTTAATAGACAAGTCAAAACATGTGTTGAAACTTTACGAGCTTTTCACAACTTTATCTAGATACAGCGGGGCCATATTCTATTTCATTTTTTTGTTTTGAAGAGGGAAGCACCGAAGCAGAGGTTATACAATAAAAAGGAAAGGCAAAAGCAACTATTTAGCGGCAGACCTGCACTGGTTGGACAGTAGTTCACATGCCATAGTGGACAAGCTGTACAACAGGAAATACGCATATCAAAAATTGACTCAGCAAAAAACCCAACCAGAACTGACCCCCAACAATGGGTTTTGAGCAGCATTTTTTACTTCAAACCCTTGATTATCTCGACCTGAATAACCAGCAACTCCTAGACCTCATGTCAGATTGGTGACAGGTTGACCCAACAGCTAAAGGACAGTTTTTAATTCTAGAGCTAAAGAAACAATGGATTCAAATTGGCAGTATTTTACTTTTAAATACATTTGCTTTTTTTTCAGGTATATTTATTTGTTTGACATATGCCAACTTGGTTACAAGCCATATCATGCTACTAATCTTAATGGGTTAAGGTTCTATGCTTGTACGGACTACCAGCGTTATTCTACTCGCATTAACAATGAATACAGCGACATATATAAGTCTAAATGTCTAATTATATTTTTAGTTGATTGTTGATGGCTTATAGATAGCCTCAATCATCAGTCCCATGCAATTATCAGTAACCTATCTAGTATCTATAGCTCGGCTTATAGAACGAACCCAAGCTTGACAGGCCTCTATATCAAAAATTGAAAATCCAAAGCTGGATGTGTCAACTCAAAAGTGAATTATTTGCTTATGCAAAAAAAAAAAAAAAAATAAATACATCTGGATAAAAAATGGAGCAACCTGCAAAAAAGAAATATTCTTTCTCGAGGAACCAACCAGCAAATTACGCAAACATGAAAGCAGCTAACCCATATCGGGGTTTTAACATCTAGTGAATGAGATGGTTATATTTTTTATGTATTTCGTTTGATAACATTCTCATTTAAAGTAAACTTTGACTTGGTTTTGAAATCTTTATTTCTCTTCAAAATTTATTCACTTTTCCCTTTCTTATTCCTTCTAAATTTGTAAAAAAACAGTGGTGGTTTCAAATTCACTTTATACTTTTTAAGTTAAAAAGTACTTTAGCAATTTTCTTTTTGTTAATAAATACCTATCTTATAGGACACATCATTCACATAGTGCTCAAAACAAAAATGCAATTTAATAATATAATGAATTAAAGATAAAGGGAAACGAAAGATAAGGATTTTACATAATTTCTCTATCCTATCCTTTTGATTTTTCTCCGTTGAATTACCCGAACAATCACAAACATTTAATTCTTGATCTAAAAAAACATACACCAAAATATTTAAATACAATTCAGGCCTATGCTTTTGAACTAAAATTTGCCAAACGGAAGTTGATACAAAAAATTGAAATCTTGAAAGATATCAACAACAATAAAATCATAAAAAATAATGATAACGATTAAAATTACGGAAAAAAAAAAATATAAAATTGATAACAACAACAACAACAACAATTATAATAATAATATTAATAATTAATATTATAATGACAATATTAATAATTAATATTATAATAGTAAATATAACAGCAATAATAATAATAATAATAATAATTATTATTATTATTATTATGATGATAATAACAAATATTATAATATTAATAATTATGAAAATATTAATAACATAAATAATAACATTAATGATATATATTATATCAACGATATAAGTAATAATAAATGCATTAAAAAAATCAATAAATAACAATTATATAAATAAGATTAACACTAAATAAAAAAATAACATTTAAAAAAATATTATAATAGTAATAAATATAAAAATAATAATAAATATTATAAAAATATAATATAATATTAACATTAATTATAATATATAATAATAATATAAATAAAATAATATTAATATAATAATATAAAAAAATAATAATATGTACTACTTATAATTTTAATATTTATTTATAATATTAATGTGCTTAATCAAAAGCCTAAATGGAACCTCTTTGAACTAAAATGTGCCAAAATTGATTTTGTTGAACCGAAATTAATTTTCTTGAACTAAAATTAATTTGAAAATACGTTTAAGGTCATAGATTAGAAAAGGCCCTAAATGACAGTCATGTTATTATTAAATGCTATTTCTCTTCATAAGCAGTCTAAAATATAATAGAATTTTTTTATTTGCCGAGTTCGCGTTTTACTTTTTACTTGTATTTTTCTTTTGGTTTGTTTTATTTTTTTGGTTTAGACTTTATTAACACTATATTTATTCTTGAGTTCTTTTTCTTTTCTTTTTGTGGTTTTTATTGAAGGAAGTATTTAAAATTTAACTAAAAAAAATGATTCAACAAATAGGACGATACCAAGGAACATGGGGTGAATCGGCATCCCAAGGGGAAGTTGCCTCCCCGGACGAAAACCTCCACTATAACCCTTAAACATATCCCCCGATATTCGCAGCAATAATAATTAATTCGGGATCAAGTTTCATAGACCATTGTCTACAAGGAAACCACATCAACATTAACTCAGTCCATAAATAGACTGTTAAAAAGGCATTGTTATGCTTAAAAAGTAACCTGTCTACCACCTTAGTAGACTTCCCAACACAGACAATCAGCAAGCTAGTAGCCATAGGATCTAACGTGCCGGCATGTCCTACCCGTAATGATTATTAGGAATCAATCAATTGTAAAAGGAAAGGGACGAGAATGGGAACAAGACATAGAAAAACGAAAAGATCACCTTCTTAATTTTAGTGAAACGGCGCGACTTGCCACGACCTGTGAATGAACTCCAACCTTGCACCGCACAAGTATCTTTTTAGCTTACGCATTCAGGCCTATATATTCATAAACTTTGTTAGTTAAGCGGCTAGCCGTAGTCGTGGATCTAGAGAAATTCTCAAGGTTTGAGTCTCATGAACTTTTTCAGCAAAGAAACAACAGAAAATGCTATAAATCAGCAATGCATGTTTCAATTCTCCATTTCTTTGATATCCCTCATCAAGTCATCAGGCAAAGGCCAAACTATACAGACTGTAAATATATTCAGTGCCATTGTGTCACTAAGTCCATAGATAGCTGCATTAGCAACTATCATATGAATTTCAATCAGAAATTAGAGGAGGAGCATATTTTAGTTGAATTCTGTAAAAGTGATACCAATAAGGCATCATCCAACAAGGTATACACAGTCACTCAAGTATGTTTGCTCATTCCAGCCTGGCAAACAATGAACAAAGAGTTCAATGAAGCCTCAACATAGACTAGAGTACTAGACAACTTGACACTGCTTGCTATATGACCACAGATGGCCAGTGGGTGTCCTAATTTGTCTAAAGCAAAATTTTCAAAACAATTATTATTATGCTGATATAGAAGATTGAATGATCCTCTAATTCAGTAATTAAGGTGACTATTTTCAGATATTTTACTGAACTGATAAGAAGAAGAGAGAAATAAGAATTTCAGACAGAAAGAAAAGATGCGAGAAAAAGAGAATAGGGAGGAAGATTCTTCATCTCATTCTTAGATTGTTCACATTCAGCTCACTAGGTAAGCTTAAATACAACGGATAGGAATCTTCACCTTAACAGAATGCAACTACATTCCCTAAATTACGCATAGTCACATGCCTAATAGGTGATGATGGCACGTGCCTACATCATACCTTGCCCCATTAAGAAACTTGACCTCGAGTTTAGTTACAAGTTGCTAACAACAAAACTAAGCAACAAGTTTGATAATTAACCAACACATTACTGAGCAGAGTAAGTGATAGTGATAGTAAATAATCATAACCATTTCAAGGAATTACTAAATCAGGGAACTTCTTCTCAAAAGTTTCAGCAGGTAACCATGAGGCATCTTCAGAGGAACAGTCCTTCCACTGAAATAAATATTGAACTTGTGCTTTGTTCTGAAACTTAATCACCTTCCTGTCAATGATGGCTGCTGGTATCAAAGATTGCTCAGTGTGTCTTCCTTGCATCGAGGATGGAATGTGAATAGCTTGAGGGATGGTGCCATGAAAAGCGTTAAGCTGTGACACATGAAATACATTATGTATTTGGACTCTGAAGGGAGCTCTAGCCTATAAGCCACCTTTCCAATGGCTGCAGAGATTTGAAAAGGGCCAAAAAACTTTTGAGAAAGCTTGGAATTGGTCCTGAACTGCACAGAACTTTAGCGGTATGGCTGTAACTTTAACCAAACCCAGTCTCCAACTTGGAAGACCCTCTCAGTCCTGTGCAAATCTGCCTGCTATTTCATTCTAGACTGAGCTCTTGTTAGTTGAAGCTTCAGCTGGTTGATCATAACTTCCCTCCTTTGTAGACTTCGATCTACTTCAGCTACTCAAGATTCCCGAAGCAGATATGGTAGGTATAGTGGTGGGGCTGGTTATACACCACCTCATAGGGAGTAATCTTGGCAGCTGTGTGATAGTGGGTGTTGTACCACCACTCAGCCAAGGGAAGCCACATTGCCCAAGTCTTTTAGATTTTCCCCACATATGCATCTCAAGTACATCTCCAAGCACCTGTTCACCACTTTAGTTTGCCCATCACTCTGAGGATGATAGGCTGAAGAAAGATGAAACTCAGTTCCTTAAAGAGAAAATAAACCTTGCCAGAATTGACTTAAGAACATTGTGTTCCTATCATTCACAATGCTCTTAGGCCAGCCATGAAGTTTAAACACATGGTCCAAGTATACCTGTGTAACTTGTAAGGCAGTAAAGGGGTGAGCTAGAGCCATAAAGTGAGTTGCTTTGCTTAGTCTATCAACTACAACAAATATGACTTCCCTCCCACTAGGCTTAAAGACCAATAATAAAGTCCATGGATATGTCTACCCATACTCCCTCAGGTATTGGAAGTGGCTGTAAGAGCCCAAGAGAGGTGGTAGGTTCATACTTAGCAGCCTAACACACACCACACATTCCCTAATAAACTGCCTGATGCTTTGTCAATCCCTTCCAATGAAAGAAACTTTTGAGCCTTTTGACTCTAATATCTCTTCTAGAGTGACCCCCTTCAGGACTAACATGATGCCACTGTATAATAGCTGACCTCAATTGATGATTTGGACCCACTACTACCTTGTTCTTCTTTTTAAGTAGATTAGCTTGCAAACTATAATGATGTACATGTTGGCCATCTCTCTGAATCACAACTTGCAAGTGTGGATCCAGCTGATAACTTGCCATAATCCGATCCTTCAAATCAGAAGAAACCATTGATATAGCCATGAGTAGGGCCTCTGAACCTTCAACTCTAGATAGAGCATCAGCAACTACATTCTCCACTCCACTACTACACTGGATCTCATAGTCAAAACCCATGAGTTTTGATAACCATAACTGTTGGAAGGGGGTTGATATTTTCTGTTGAAGCAACCACTTGAGGCTTTTTTGATCAGTTTTAATGATAAAGTGGTTGTCTAGGAGGTACTGTCCCACTTTTAACCACCAAATACTATGGCCAGTAACTCCTTCTCATACACTAATAATCTCTGCCACTTAGGACCTAAAGCCCTGCTGATATATGCTAACGGATGCCCCTGTTGCATAAGTACAACCCCATTCCTCTCTTTGATGCATCTGTCTCCACCTCAAAGGGTTTCTCAAAGTCTGGTATAGCCAACACTGGAGCTGGAGTCAAAGCTTCTTTGAGATAATCAAAAGTTTTATGTCCTGTGTCATTCCAATTGAAGGCTCCTATCTTCAGAAGATCAGTAAGTGGCTTACTGATGGCAGCATATGATTTCACAAATTGTCTATAATATCCAATCAGGACTAAGAAGCTCATGAGTTCTTTGACAGTTTTAGGAACAGGCGAAGCTTACATAGCTGAGATCTTGCTGGGGTCAGTCTCCACTCCTTTAGCTGAAATGAAGTGACACAGGTACTCAATTTTGTCTATGGCAAGTACAAATTTGCTTGCCTTTGCAAACATCTTATGCTCCTTCATCAACTCAAATACCAGTGCCAAGTGATGCCAGTGTTCTTCAACGGTCTTCCTATATACTAGAATGTCATCAAGAAAATATCAACACACATTTCCTAAGCAAGGACTTGAAGACTTGGTTCATCCTTAGCTGTCTTAGAAGATGTAATCCTGGTTCATCCTTAGCTGATGATACCCTGCCCTCATATCCAACTCAATGAACACCAAAGCTCCACATAACTCATCTATGAGTTCATCTATGACCGGTATAGGAAACTTGTTTTTGATTGTTTGAGAGTTCAAATCCCTATAATCAACACAAAGTCTCCAGCCGCCATCCTTCTTACTAACCAACACCACAGGAGATGCATATGGGCTATCACTATGCTCAATAATACCCCTATCAAACATTTCTTGGACTAATTGCTCAATAATGTCCTTTTGCATCAGTGGGCCTGATGTTAGCTGGTTTTGAGCCAGGCACTATAGGAAACCTTGTGATCAAAGACACCCCTTGAAGGAGGGAGTTCCAGGGAATTGTTGCCTCAAACTCAACAATGGTCCTTATTCCCTTACTATATCCCCAGAAGAACATTGCAGCAATGAGGGATCTTCGTAATCCATATGATCAACCTATATGGAGCAGAATTGTATGAAATCCTTAATCAATTTCTCAGATGGGGATCCTTTAATCACTTTCATCTTTTTATTAGTCACTCCTTTCAACAAGATTTGTTGTCCACCCAAGGTGAACTTCATAATCATGTTTTGGAAGTCCCAACTTATCTCTCCATGTGTCCTAAGCCACTGTATCCCTAACACCATGTCACAGCTTCCCAATGGGTATTATATGTTTGGGAAGGGTTATAAGTTTTGGCTGTTTTCAGATTCAAGGAGCTTAGAGCATCTTCTTGCAACCTAGCATACTCTAATGTTGAAGTGATAGAGGTAGGCTTAAAAGCCTTGACAAAAGGTTTGGTAGCATCCTTCAATCCCCCAATAAAGCTATCTAACAATACTCTTCTGTTAAGCTATGGCCATGTTGACCCATCAATGATCTATAATTTTCAAAATCATTAATATATGACTCTATACTACCAGTCTGACTCAACTTATTGAAATTTTCAACAGCAATTTCACCAGTATTATCACGAAATCTAGCTAATAACGCCAAAACAAAGTCAATCCACTCCACATTTTTCCTAATAGATAAATAGCTAGCAATCCAACTTTCTGCCTTATCTATCATGTATAATGAAGCGAGTTCTACCTTATGTTCTTCAAGAATTTTACATTGGGAAATATACTTACAGCATTTGGTAATCCAGTTCCTTGGATTAGTTCCATCGAATTTGGGAAATTTGATTTTAGGATTGAATCCCAAGGGTTTCTAAAAGTTTTCGGGGATAACTCGATTTCTCGGAGATTCCATTTTCTTGCTCAGCTTTTCGAGGATCAAATCTATTTTGCAATTAACATCATCAATTTTCTCGTCCACCTTACCATTCACCTCTTCGGCTCTTCCAACCTTTCTTACCGGGCTTTTAGCTGGTTCTCCATATTCGACAATCGTTGAGCTTGGTTTCTTCGAGCCAGAACTTGTTGAGCTCAAAATTTCTTCAAATTCAAGCACGAGGAGGTCCGAAGGCTCGAATGCTCTGACACCAATAATATAGAAGATTAAATAATCCTCTAATTCAGTAATTAAGGTGACTATTTTCAGATACTTTAGTTAACTGATAAGAAAAAGAAGAGAGGAAATAAGAATTTGAGAGAGGGATAAGAGATAAAGAGAATAGGGAGGAGGATTCTTCATTTTATTCTTAGATTGTCCACATTCAGCTCACCAGGTACGCTTAAATACAACGGGTAAGAATCTTTCCTTAACAGAATGTATCTACATTCCCTAAATTACGCATAGTCACATGACTAATAGGTGATGATGGCATGTGCCTACATCATATGCAATAGACAACGCGACAAAAAGGATATGATTTATATCCAGGCATTCTGTAATGGGGTTTCATAGAATGAGAACTCCATAATCCTTCACAACGTGATCGTTTTTGTAACGTGACAGCCGAGAATAAATTCTTGATGTCCTTATGATTATTCAGGCATGGTAAGCACTTAATCGACCAGATCGTCACGAGCCACTGGTGCATCAAAACATCATTGCAAACTACATCTCTGTTCAAATATTTAAACCAATTCCCTTTCAGAGCTCACACAGAACGCACTAGTTGTACAAGTTTCCCCAAGTCACTTGAAATTGACTAACTCAATATGAACTAGGAAAAGTAATTCTTAAGGGTAAATCTGGTAAAAACTGATTGAAAACAAAAGGGAAGGACATTAATCATCTAACAAAAGAATCTGAAAGACCGAAACCACTAAGTTTCAAAGTATCATTGATGACTACGAGGTTGAAGTCACAAAAATAGGCAACGCAAAACAATTTAAAAGAAGTTGAGCAAAAGATCTTGCCGTTTTACGTTCCTAAGAATCCAATGCAAAATAGAAAAGCAAGAAACAGATAATTCTCTATATCTCCTAAGAGTATTTCAGTAGGAAGGAGAATAAAACTCTGGAAATAACTATGTGAATACTTCCCTTAGTTGATAACAGCTTTATTAGACTCCTAGAATAATAAAATATCCTGAATGATAATAATCTTCGTATACATGAGGTTCCTTGTGCATTAACCTTCAAATGAGAACCTCACATTGGTTAAGAAGTCAAAATGTGTGAAAGATTAAAAGAGAAGCCTGGCTGATTGAGGAAAGCATCATATTCCTTGGGCACTAACTAGCCTGATCACTTGCCATGGACTGACCCGTATTTTCAAAGAAGTACCAAACCGGTTCCTGAAAGGCCCCTTCAGCTAGTCTCCACATGCTCCCACATCATACAATCTTCCAAGTTTTTTAGTAAATCACCCATTTTGCTTACATAATTCTTAACTACAATAGTTAATATAGTATATCTCTACTTCCACAATATCTGAGTTTCCATCATTGCTAAAAGCTGAATATTAGATTGTATATACAGCCCCAGGAGATAGTTCAATAATTAATAAAAAGACTCAACTTCAATCAAGTCTCAACTAGTGCAATATGTTTTGAAAAAATGGATCAATTATCCATTTCATATCAGAATTTTACCCCCATTTCCAATTGCAAGTTACCAAAGTGCCTTATTTCTACAAGCTAGGCGAATCATTTAGAAAACACCAAACAAAAGACCCAAATAGTCACAGCATCAATTTAGTTTAAAACTTTATAATTTGCAAAAGTCTGCCTAAAAAGAAAATCTCACCTTTAGGCTTGTTCACCAAAACAACCGTTCCAGTAGGACTATCCCACTTGGACGGTAATCCAGAAGTCCTAGATGCCAAAAAAGGTTCATCAATACCACAAACTTCACCATTCTTATTGGGGACTTTCTTCAAACACTTGAAGAACTCCTCCACCTTCTTTTCAGATATGTCCTTACCACCATCTTTTCCTAGCTCATTTTTTTCATCACTCCTTCCATCTCTTCCTTCGTCGAAAAAAACCAACCCTTTGTCTTCCTCACCCTTCCCAACCTTCTCCACCTTCTTCTTCCTCGGCTCGCTCGCCTTCGAATCGCTCGCATTTGATTGTCCGGGTTGTAAAAAAGCCTTATCTAAACACTGATCAGGAAAATACTTCTTCTCCAACTGATACACCATTTTATAATGCTTCTCCTTCTCCCAAGGAAAAGCAAAAGTATCATAGAAATACAACTCCTCTTCCCTTTTATGCAGTGTTCTTAGCTCAACCACTTGAGGTTTCAACTCAACAACCTCACTTTTCTCTCTCAACTTCCTCCTCTCATCATCAGAATCAGAACCACCATACATCCTCTTCTTTCTCTTACTGTAATATTTCCTCTTAGTTTTATCCATCCCCTCCAAACTATTAACACTATTATCAGTGGCGTATCCAGGATGCACGTGAGTTCGGAGTTTTATTTGCCTTATTAAACCTCTCGTTTTCAGTCTCGATTAGTTTCTTGTCGACCCAATCCTCAAAACTCAGTTCCGGGGAGAATACCGCAGATGAATCTGACTCGGGTAAGTCGGAATCGTATGGCTCACTTGGTTTGGAGTGAGGAGGAGGAAGTCGAGGTGAAGGGCGGGAGATAATCATGTCGAATTAAAGAGGGTAAGGACTGGAAGAAGAAGAAGACAAGGGTCTCATTGAAGGGGGAAGAGAGAGAAAGCATTTTGTGGGTCGGAAAGATAGGAAAGGAAGGCGAGTTGAGGAATTGAATAGAAGAGAGAATTGGGAAAAATGGAGTGATTTACCGGCAACCGCCATGGCCGTTCTAGTGTTTTTTCACTATAAGGTTGGTCAGACTCAGAGCATCGTAGTCGGCCTAGTGGTAGTTGGCTCAAGAATTTAGCACGGAAATCAACAATGTCATTATGTGACGATGTAAGTGTAACACTATGGACTATGGTCCTCTTTGGCAATTAGCGGATAGCTATTAACTGTTAACTGATTATATTAGCTAATTTGACTAGCTGATTGTATTAATGGTTTGTATAAAGATATTTGGTAGATAGTTGATTATTAACTAATTTTGTAAATTGACCAATAAGGATATTGGTATAATTTTCACTCTTGTATAAAGATATTTGGTAGATACTTTTTATTGTTTACAAAATAAATATGTTTGGTGAATATATAATATGACATACTAATAAGAAATAATTTAAACCACATCTAAAAAATTCAATATTATTTTAAAATTTTTAAGTATTCAAATTTATGAGTTGATAATTTGCAAAGATATTAATAAGCACATGGGCAATCCATTATTTTACTTTTTATTGTTTATGAAATAAATATGTTGGTGAATATATGTCGGAAATAAGACATAATGTTTCTGTCAAAGAAATTAAGGATTGTAGTATATTAAGACTAGATGTGGGCCCCAAGAAGGTACGCCTAAGCTCCGGTATTCGTACGTCTGAAACCTGCAAAACAAGGTTAGACTACTCCGAGGTGGTTCCGGGATCGACGCTCAAGTCGGTAAATGATTGAGGTAGAGAGAGAAAATGATCAATGTAGAGAGATATGCCCTAGTTTGTGTAGGATAGAATTGAATACCCTTTGATTATGAGACCACCCCTATTTTATAGAGGCCGAGACTTTCAATAAATGAGGGCATTTGAGTCAGATCCAACTGGTGGAGGATTGCCTCCCCTAAAGGTAGGGGTATTTTAGTAATTTTGCCATAGATTGCCTCCCCACGCCAAGTAATTGGAGTGAAAACCGCAATTTTCAGTACGATTGATTGGCGGAATGAAAACAAACCACATTTTGCCGAGGTTGACTGGGACCCGTGAATGGTTATGGGGGGGATTCGATGCCGGACTGTAGTGGAGAAAATCTCCTAGGCCAAGGGGGGAATGTGTTGGCACAACTAGTATTGCTTGCCATATTCTTTTTGTTAATGCCAACAAGAGGAAGCATAAGTGCAAACTTTGAAAACTTGAATTAGTACAAAGTTTCTAGTTTCAAAATCGAAGTGTGGATCGATTGCTTAACAAAGAAAAAGTTATTATATATGTGGCCTTAATAAATTTTATAAAATTAATCATTTTTATTTATTGTTAGTTGGAAATTTATTACTGTTTGATTTGTTCTTTATGTAAAAATTTGCAAATGTTATCATTACCAAAAAGGGGTGATATTGTTAACCCTTAGTGTTTTGATGATGACAATCAAACTTGTACCTTAGGGTTTTAGTTTGTGTGAAGAGTTGGAATAAATTCAAGAGAGGAGAATTTTGCATTATTAGTTCCTAAGAGATGAACTGGAGTGTTCCAAAGTTGGAAGTGTAACTATGTTCCAGAGGTGGAATATATCTTGAAGAACTCAACCTTATACAAGTCCAAGCCATTAGTTGATAAAAGAAGAATCAATTCAAGTGCGAGTTTCAGAAGCAGGTTCCTGTGAATGTTACCAAGTTCCTACGTGGATTTGTGAACGTTTGTTGGAACTGAAGATCAAGCGTCAGGGTTGAAGCTTCTAAGTGCATAGACATGAAGACTAAAAGTATGAGTTAATATTTAGGATTTATGTAAGTGTTTATTATTGCTAAGGAAAGTATTATGGAATTTCAGGAACTAATTAAGTATGATGAATTTATTAAAGTAATTTTCAGAAGCTATTTGTGAAAAATATTTTTGGATATTAATCTTTTGATTGTTTTCCAATAAAACATTTTAACCACGTTTCCTAGTTTTACTCTAATAATGTTGTTGAGGTTTTGTTAAACGTGTGATTATTTAGGAGAGTTTCCCAAGTTTCTCTAACAAACTCACTGTAACTGCTTAAGTTTAGGTACGTTGGTAGTTAGTGGAGAGAAACTTGGTGAAAGCTCTTAAGTAAGCTTTCCCTATAAATAGAGGAAAAATCCTACCAAATAACAATGAAATCTGCAAAAACAAAATTGAGTTAAAACGTTTTCTAAGTCACATGTTCTTAGTCAGTTCCTACAGTTTCTAATATTGTACTTACCGTCTAAACACTAGAATTTTTATATCATGCAAAGAGTTGTGAGTTGGGAAAGAGTTGCAGGAACTCTTAACAGACTAGAGTTAAGTCAAGAGTATAGAGAGAAAGAGTAGCATTGTGATTGTGAGAATCATAGTGGGGAAAAGTTGAAGTTCTGAGTAGAACTTGCGAGTGTTGGAGTTTCGAGTGGAACTTGTATATGTAATAGGTTGTAACAAAGGTGTTTTCATATTATAGTGAAGAGTTCAAATCTGGAGGAGGTCGTGGTTTTTCTTCTTGTATAGGAACAAGAAGTTTCCACCTAAAAATCTCTTTTGCATTCTCGTTTCTTAGATCTTTCTATCTTAACTCCGCAAAAGGTATTGACTAATTTCCATATAAGCTACAACTACAATTCACCCCCTTCTTGTAGTGTTCCATCTAGTCCAACATAATGGATTATATCAAAGTATTCTCAGGGAAGGAGTTATAAACGGCAACAATTTTACAAACCCAAAAATCAGTTCTTATTTTCTTGGGTAAATTGGCTCGAACAGCACCAACTATTAGTTTGGTGCACAAAACAGCACAAACTAAATAAGGTGCGGTGCACAATATAAACTTCATAAGGTGGGAGCACGAAACAGCATAAATGAAGATTTTTACCTGATATTCCATTTAAGCCGGGAATCTTTAATATTTTAATATATTTAGGGAATTTCTCCCACTTAATTAGTTTGCCATTTTGTTTCCCTCTCTTTCTACTCCTACATGTGAACCCTCCTCAAAGTATTGAACACCAAAAAAGTACTCTTTCATCTTCATCATCTTCCATTGTTAGAATACCAAGGTCACCGAGCTCCATTGTTGCATGATTGAAGGTCACCTAAACGAGTTTTGTAAGTTTTCGCATCCTCTAATCATGCTCAAAATCAAATGTATGTCGTGTATGTTTTCGTATGAGTAATTAAGGCTTGTAATTGGGGTTTTTTAATGCACTAATTTAGGGAATTGAACATTTCTTTTGTCATAATTTTGGTATGTATTTTTTGTTTTTTGATCTTTTTTGCAATCGTTTACTGTAATTGTTGTTTATTAGGCTATGAAAGGTAGATTCACCATTAAATTGGCACATGGAGGCACATTGGATGAAAATGGGACTTATATGGGGGGTAGTGTTCATTGTTGGGATAAAGCAGACCCATAATATATGGCTGCAGCGTATTTAACTTGAACATCCTCCATAGCCTTTTGCCTTCATCCTTGAATTTGCTGAAGATCTGACACTCATCTTCAACTTCTAAGGTTTTAAAGAGACAATCAATTTGGGGGTTTTCTTAGATTGGAAAAAGGGTATAATTTAGGGAAAATGAGGAGGGGTCACGTTATGTTGGGAGTAAAAAGGGAGTAAAACTAAAAAAAACTAAAGGCAAACTGATTAGGTAGGAGAGATTCCCTAAATATATTAAAATATTGAAGATTCCTCGGCTTAAATGGAATCTCAAGCCAAAATCTTCATTTGTTTTGTTTCGTGCACCCACCTTTTAAAGTTTGTGCTGTGCACTGCACCTCGTTTAGTTCGTGTTGTTTTGTGCACCAAACCAATAGTTGGTGTTGTTCGCGCCAATTATTCCTATTTTCTTTCATAATTGCAACGCATCTTCAACGCTGAATGTCATGATTTGCAGCAGATTTTTAGCTAGCAACACAGCCAAAGTACCTCACCCTAACTCGTTTTTCTTTTTTTTGTGGAAACGCCAAGGCGGTAAATGATAAATATTCAAAATTAAAACATATACAAATGTACTGCACAACTATGTTTGTAATCTTCCCGGGAATGTTCTCACGCCAAATTCTATAGTTCAATTCGATAGGTTGCTCCTTAGGCTCTGTTACAGTCACCTTCAAAAGACCTTTGTAAGAGAAATTAGTTCAGAAGTCCAATTCAATAAGTCTATTAGTTCTGATAAGAGTTACAGTTACCCTAACATTGACCAACTGCAAGTGCCAAAGTGTTGCAGTTGGTGTCTCAAACACTCCTCCCCCCCCCACAAAAAAAAACCCCAAAAGAAACAAAAAAAGACCCCAAGTCACACACATCTGCAGCACCCATATCTAATTTGAACAGCCAAAGTGAAAGTTTGTCTCCAGTCATTGCACAGCTTTGCTAGTCTGCACCAAAATCCCTTTAAATATCCGCATATTACATCCATTCCAACAAGCCCCAGCCACCGCTACAAACTTCTTTGCACCTCCTTAGCATCCTTCACAATCAAAATTGCAAAGTGATCCTTCCTAGAAGAACGAGCCCCTTCTTATCAACGCCACATCTAACCCACTTTTTACTCACAAGAGGACACTGGAGAAGGGTATGCACATCAGTCTCCTCAAGTGCTTCATAAATTCTTCAAATCATGATACAATGCTGCAACCGCTTCACATTTTGTTGTTATTAGTATTTAGCAGCCATGATCTTAACACATTTTCCATCCTAAATGGTGGATTCACCTCAACCATGTTACTTCAGATCTTATCATGTTAATTACCTGTCAGATACTCAACAATACAAAATGGGATTTTTGTATCAACACTTCAAATTTTCACCCTCACACACCTCAATCGATTTCAACCACATATTTGATATTTATAGGATAAAAATGGAAGAAGAGGGAAAACGAAGACAAATATGTGATATATTCTTACATATGGGCTTGACATTAAATTTTAACAAGAACTTCCTAGTCAACTTGATATGTTTGTGTATGTAACAATAAAGTGAAGCACATACAAAAGTCTCGTAAAAGAAGAGGTATGTTTTGCCATGTCTCCAAAATCAAGACTAAACAACGAATTACAAATACTATATAAAACCAAAAACTAAACTTGATTAAATCAATAGACAACCCCACAAAAAAAAAAAAAAACCCCACGGCACCCAAAATAAAAATTCAAGTATATCAAATCAGTTCCTTTTGGGGACAACTTGAAGCTTATCATGGCAGAAAAGCAGCTACTGCAGGTATCAACTTTCATGCTATGCCAACACCATGATTTTGGATCAACTATCAACACTACTCTCTCAATCTCACCATTCTTATATCACTCTTACCCAGCCTCATGCTTTACAAATTTCTTTACTTACCAAACAAATACAACATCATTCTCTTTGTCGAACTACATGGCTGACCAACTTTCTCATTCCAGCAAACCTCATGTCCCACCATGCACCACATTATACGGTGCATTCAGGGTCACCAAGCATGGAGTTCCATTTCAAATCAAAGAAACCTACTCGTAAAGCTTCATCAAAATGTATTAAATTTAATTTTACTGATAATTGATGGCCATAACTATAATGACGCATTGTTGGCCGAAAAACCTAGCAATTCATGTTCATCTATATTGTATGAATTAAAGTTCATCAAAATGAACTTCAAATAAAATCATATTGATTGGAGATATGGTTGCTGTGATATGCTTACAACTAGATTTAAATTATTGTTTGAAGCTCATTCACGAACACCATCAATTGAATAATATTGATGCAATCTACTGTCATTTGTAAAATCAAAAATATTGTTGATGAGACTATTAAGCTCAACCACTTTATCTAGTTTGTAAAGCAGTGAGAAAGCTCATTCCATCCTTGTTTTCAACCCTAGATAGAACACTTGGCACACTTTCAGGTTAGAGAGTTTCACAGGAAGCTTTTACTTTGGGTCTCATGACATATCTAGAAATCCTCTTCATGGTACAGTGTGGAAGGAAAGTTTTAAAAGGACAAGTGCTCACCACAAAATAAAATTGAGACTCCTTTCTCCTAACAAGACTTTCCCTCTGCCTTTACCTCTCCACTAGCACCAAATCTATCAATGATCAAATTCATTCACTTCCATCATCAATGAAGTTTAAACTGAATTTCTTGGCATCCCAACATATTAAGATAGTTTATTGATGCCACTGCAGCATGGAGTCATTGATCTTGGATTCAAGATCTGATGCTTTTTGCACAAGCAGAAACACTAATATGAAGCACCAAACCCATAGTTAGAACCCTTAAATTAAAAGTCAATCATTTTGTTATGTAACTCCCGTAGTCCAAACGTATTTCCAATTTTTGAGATACTGTGCATGCAATTTTGAGCACTAGCATATCCGACACTTGACTGTATTTGACACTCGTACAACACAGCGCCATGAAACGACATCATAGCATGTAAAGTATAACCTGATTGCCTTTTTCTCTTATTAACTTGCAAGCTTGTTCGAATCTTGAACATATCTGATGTCATCAATATTGTTTTAGAATCAGCCAAATATCTATGTAGTATATAGTGCACAACTCATTTAACTTTGTGATTAAGCATGCATACATGGTGTTTTTCTACTTTTAAAATGACAATTTGCACAATATCCAGCTAAAATAAATACAAAAAAAATTGTACAGCACAACAACAAACTGGAAACATTCTAACATAAGAAACTTCTGTAAATACTTGAAAATACATCTCTATATACGAGGCACTAATTTCATGAAGAACCACTAATTTTGACTAACCTGATGCCTACCAAAAGCCAACCAGTCTAGTACTCAACACTTTGTAAGCCCATAAACAACAATCACCACCAACACTCCAAAAACCAAGCAATTCTCAATCATCACACAGGGATGCCATAAGTTCACGAGGCGAATGCCAAATTGATAGATTAAATAAACGTTGATTATCCTTTTCCTCTTGGCCATTACACAAGAAATCTGCAACATCACAAAGCTGCTCAAAGCTGCGTGTAATTGCCTCCTGTGCTTCCACCTAAAACGCACCAAACAACCAGATTCAGTAGCAACACACATAATTTCTTCATTAGGCACTCCATAAAAAGCACTACCAACAAACACCCACATCACAAACTGAAACCCAATTAATCCAAATCTAAAATCACATGGCATTTCTCTAAGGTTGAAGGTTTGAATTTTGTTCCATAATTCCAACTATAAGCTAATATGATAGCTTAACTTCTTCAACAAACTGCAGCGTTAATTAGTGGCTTAGCTTCTTCAAGTTTGATTAGTGGTTGTAAATGGACAGACGATACCATCTCAACGCGACATAAATTCCAATAATTTATAAATTTCCTGGTAATTAAAAATCTGGCCATATCTAAATTATATAAGAAGCAAGAAGTCTCCAGCAAACCCGAGCAGATTTAACAAGACAGTGATAAATTATGAAACCTATTATAGACAGAAAAAAAATATATAAGAAATTTTCTTGTCGAGCCTCGTTCTGGTCATCACCGAGATAAATGAAGCAACGTATATGATATACCTTAAATCTCGAACTGTATATTACAACAACTACGACAACATATCTTGATTGTACACGATATATTAGTGGCATTTTAATTACAAAAAATGTAATTTGATTTACAAATCTTGTTCATCTCAGAGATAAACCAGGAAATCCTCGAATTCATGTTGTACTCCTAGACCCGGAATTGAATCTCGTCTACATTAGTCGCTCCCCAACACCAGAAAGAACAAATCATAAGGCATACAAAAAGACCATAAAGTACCTGCAAAAGAAGCTCATCAACCAAAGAACCAGAAGAATTTGCGACGGAAACAAAGGATTCAGACCCTTTATTAGCCGATCTTTGAAGCTTCTCTCCTTCTCTCTCCTCTGTTTGTTTCTCCTTAACTTGTTCAGACACACTTTCTTCCATTGTCTTTAAGGTGTTCGATAAATTTTCCCAGAGAATAATTTCTGTCTTGTATTTTTCCTTTATTTTCAGCAAAGCGTAGCGTTTTTCTTCTTCGTTTCTCCTTGATTGCAAGGTTAAGATCTGGTTCGGGATCTGGAGCACGAGCGAAGGAAGTGGGATCCATGCGACGTTTCTTGCGCTTGTAGACGAAGCCATCATCGTTGACGACTTCCCACTCGTCGGAGTCCCAATTTGCTGCCATTGAAAAAAGCGGGAAAGCTCTCAACGCAGAGCACAAAAAAGTTTAAAATAACAATCACACTGAATAGTGAATAATCCAAGAATTGCCTGCTGAATCTCACACATCAATCAAAGTTGGAGTTTATCCGGTGACATTTTCGTAATAAACTAAAAAAAGTCGCTAAGTCTTTTATGGTAAAAAAAAAAAAAGATGAATTAGAGTCAAAAACATACTCAATCCGTGGATCAACCTGATACTCACTCGACCATAATCTGGTTCGATCAGAGAGGATCAGTCCCTTAATCTAACTGAAACCTGACACGAGATCAACCATACTTGAGTGACACCCAACAAGATCATATTCTAACCCGACCAACCGACTTGAATTCAAATCTGTTACTAATTCAACATGTTAATCCAAGACCCAAACCCAACCGTAACCCAACCTGAAGTTAAATTCGAAATTCGATTCAGTACGATTTGTTTCTGACCGATCCAAATTCAACTCGAATTCGGTTCAACCAGATAAAATAATATGTGACCGATTTGATCCAATTTTTCAAACAAACCTATTTCGACGACTAAACCTAACAAAATTAATAAAATTCAATTATTATTCTATATCTACAAAATCATTTAAATAAGTTAATTTTATCTTTTAGCAACTATATATGTCATTCCTTAAATTTCAACTGACATGACTAACAATTATAAATATGATTAAATTGCCTTTTAACTTAAATACATACATAAACATAAACATTCATAATGATATTGAATAATTGATACATTTTTTTCTGCAATATTCCCAATAAATTTGTTAAATTATTGTTCCTATAAATTTAAATAGACATGACAAACATATATATATAATTAAATTTCCCTTTTAACTTAAACAGATGGATAAAGTTGATAATATTGACAAATTTTCAGAATATATTACTTATGCCCATCTTAGTAAATGTATTATTGTAGGTGTGTTTTTATTGCCTACGCGGGATGAGCACGTATTTGACTAATTCATTCTAAAGGTTTTATTGAAAAATGTTTTGAAATAGAAGAAGGCGCCAAAAAGTCTTTAAAGGAAGACTCATAAACCTAATTGGATATTGGGAAAAAATCGCGAAAACATAAGGAAAAAATGTGCGCTTGGCGCACAGCCTGTGCGTCGCGCGCACTAACTTTTCTATGCGGTTTTTGAGTGTCTTAAGATTCTTTTTTATCCTTTGGTAAAATCTATCATTTGAAATCCGAAATCAGCTATATTGAGGAATAAAAATATGATTTTTGAAATATCCTTTAATAATACTCCCTCCGGTCTTTATTAGTTTACCCGTTTATTTTGCATAGAGTTTTAGGAGAAATAATGTTGTGAGACATAGAAAGAAAGAGAAACTACTATTTTATATTAAAGTTGAATGTATGTGTGATGGAACGTTAGTGGTCCCATTCCAAAAATAGAAACAAAAGAAATGGATAAACTAATAAGGGACATCCCAAAAAGGAATATGGGTAAACTAATAAAGACCGGAAGGAGTAAATATCAAGTATTAAAATATTAAAAATACAATTAATTATCAAGAATAATTATTTGGGCCTTTAAAATTGGGCTTGGATTTAATAAATAGACTTTATATTTTCAAAATGCTTTTGGACTTAGCTTATTCGATTGCTCTTCCTTTGGATCGGACTAATTAGGATGACGGTATGTTTCATCATTACATACTCAATAGAGAGACACGATTTTGTGTCTACAGAAGGCCCCACTTTAACTGAGGTTCTGGAAATTGAAAGTCAAATTAGCATGTGTCGAGACGGAGAACGATTCTAAACATTTTGCAATTTACAACTGATCTATATATCGCCGGTTCTGCAAAACATAGTTAGTATGCAAGACGATAACTACAAGTAATCTGATTACCTGCAGGAGAAGATATTAGCATATAGGTGCAAACAACTCAGATAAGGCACATAATGATGCAACAATGCAAACTTAGACTTTCTAAGGATGCATGAGACACTATGCAAGGATTAGGATTATGCATAACTAAGGTATGAATGGAATGGCATGGTCGGAGTTATGCAAGACTATGAAAGATGAAATGTAATGCAAGTTTAGGGTTATGCAAGATTTGGAGGTTTGGATAGGTAGAGATAGAATGATTTTCAAAAACTGTTTTGGCGACGAATTAGGGTCCGCAAGTGAGATCCGCAGATAACAACTCTTAGGGAATCTAATCTGGAGAAACCACCACATATATAGGAATCCCCACTTTGGGTAAGGTTGTTTGAATAACAAACTATGAGCCTAGATTAGAAGATATTTGTTGTGAATTGAGCGCTCAACGATGCATTCAAAGTTTCTTCGTTGGGGAGTTGATGCAGGCAAAGTCAAATATCACCAGAGATCATGGGATTATCGGATACTCCTTTAGGGACAAAGAGAGTTTGGATTGAAAAGTAAAAAGCTTGAATTTTGTCACTCAAATAAACATAGGTGGATAGGTTCAGAATCGCGTCTATGTCGGGATCTAAAATATATTATGCTTCTGAATTCTAGAAAATCAAATCGTTAGACCTTGATTAATTTATCCTATTGAAGCGGTCGGACCTCGATATGAGGATTCCTACATATAGTTGCGGAATCAGGCCATTCGTAGTTCTGGATCTGATGTCTTTTTTTCTCTCTTTTTTTGTGCCCTAACTTTTGCCTAGGTTGCGCTTTCGGGTTTTCAACATAGTGGGCTTGGACATACCTTGAAGAAGGAGTTAGGAATGGATATGAAAGGTTGAAAGGTTAGAGGTTTGAAATTTTGATTAGTTGGGCTAAGGTAAGGATTATGGATTTTATAAGTTTTGAGGTTTTGATGGATCAAAGGGATTTGGAATGAGGGGTAGAACTTGTGTGCAAGCCCCCTAACTTCAATTTTTATTTCTTTGCTTTTGGCTTTTTCTTTTTGTTTTTGCATTTGCTTTGTGGGCTTTCTTTTGCTTTTTCTTTACACTTTGAATTTTTCATTTTTTATTGTTTTTGTCTGGCATTGATCTACCACCCCCATGAACGAAAATACCACGGCGCCACCTTGGCCACATAAACCATCACATAAGCCACCACCACCGACCCAAAAATCCACCAACACTTCTTCAAAACCTATAACCTTAAAAACTCAAAACAAAAAACAATTACGAGTAAAGATGGATGAATATCTTTTCTTATAGCTAGAGATGGTCAAATTCGACCATAAAAACTCTAGATCCAGCGTTTTCATGGTCGAATTTGACTTTTAAAACCTCAAATTTCACCTTTAATGGTGGTGGGGACAGAAAAGAAAGAAGGGGGGTGGTAAGGGTGGTGTCACAGTGGTGAGGGGCAGCGGTGAGGAGAGGGGAAGGCGGTCAGCGGTGAGGGGAGTGGGCGGAGGCTCGGGGTGAGAGGAGGCGGGCAGGCGGCGGCGAGACACACTTGAGAGTGAGAAGGGGTAGAATATGGTGGAGAAGAGGAAGAGGAGTTTTTCAAGCCAATCTACATTTTTAATAAAAGAGTTTTCCTTTCCTTTCTTCTTGTTTCTCTTTCTTTCTCTTCATATACCAAACACCGCCTAAAGGTTTATGGAAGGTAGAATACCCCTTAATACATTAAACATGCTTGTAGAGTTTTTCTCTGTCTACTCTACAAATTATCATGATCTCAATGCCAAACTCACATGTGGAGAAACTTTTAGCACCTAACCACTGGAGAACAACTTAGCAAATTAGTCGTTTCACAAGCAAAAAAAAAAAAAAAAAAAAAAAGATTGTACCATCTTAACATTTTCTAGTGTTATCATTAGTATATATTTTTTGATGGAACAACACCCTCATTCATTGGCCGGCCCATCACCATCACATTATCGGTGTGAAGACTAAATGAGCATATGAAGGTGACACATCTACTCTTACTGTTGACAAAAACATCAAAATATGGGGATCAGAATATAAGAACATTGTAGCAGAATGAGCTTCTTAATATGGCCACGGAAAAGCATCTGAAAGTACTGAATATGAAAATTTTCTTCTACTAATTTGATAGATGCATCCAAGTATGCCTTCTGTAACAATGTAACATCTCAAACCCCCCCCCTCTTCCCTGAATTAATAAACAATGCAATTTGACCATATGATATACAGCTCGATTTTACAATCAATTCTCCGCATGCACTAAATTAAAGAAAGGGTACAATATAAATGGTGTTTTCACGAAACACAGCATACTAAGTCTCTTGCCCAGAGTTCGAAATACAGGTCCAGCCAACTCCCAGAAGCGACCAGAAACTACGTGCAGCTAGCTACAAGTACATTTTTGTAATTTGCTCCTCTAGTTCTTGGAATTCATAGGCATCATCAGCAGTGTAATCCCCTGAAACAGGAAAGAGCAGAAAAGGAAAAGCTTTGAGAGATTCAAGAATTTTTTGCATTAATTTGTAAGAGTATACTTCTTGTATAAACTGCAACTTTTACGATCGACATAAAACAATTGAGGTGCACCAGTCATTCACTAAAATTTTCCTTTTACAAATGATGAATTCTCATTCAACGAGGATGTAAGGGAGTCTTTACCAATTGAATCTCTCCGCAGGGGCGCTTAAATGGGCACAACTGCAACACAATAAACGCAAGTAAAAAATTTAAAGGTAAAAAAAAAAAGATTCAAGTATGCACAATAGGCGAGAAGAGAGTAGAAAGAAAGGTAAACACAGCACACACAACTCACAAGTAAAAAAGAAGAAACAAACGTCTCTCAGATTCTGATTAATTGCATTATATTCTTTACTATGAATATTGAAACACCTAGTATCGTTATAAGAAGTACTAAGATCTAACCGCCTGCATGAGTTGGTGCTATAAAGGTTTTTGGTGATACTATCTTTTGGAAAACTATCCCAAGTACCACCAATTCACCCTCGTCCATTATGCCATTGTGAGGGTCCATTTTGGCCTAGGTGGTCAGAGATTTATCACTCCTTGTATCTCTATTATCTAATATCTAATATCCAGAACATGAGTACCTAGTGGCTAGTATCACCACTTCATCCTTCTGTACAGCTTATTGGGATAACACATCAGGAAGGAAAAGGAGGAGATGGAAATTGAGGGAAGAGAAAGGGAGGGTATTGTTTTGCCTTCAGATATCGGGAGGGGGAAGATGAGAAAAATTGATTTCCAGATTTTTGAAAAAGAAACAAAAATTTCGTTCGTTATCGTTTTTTGTTTTCAGTTTTCAGTTTTTTTGAAAACTAAAAAGCAAAAACAGGAAACTAGAAAAAGTGGTTTTTACTTTTTAGTTGTCAGTTTTCAAAATCATCATGTTCCCAATAAATTTAACTAATTTTTTATTCATTATAGGGCATATATCATATGACTTTGAAAATCAAAAAACCAAAAAACAAAAAACCACAGTAATACCGAACGGGCCCTAAGAGCTCCATTTACAGGCTAGTCAAACTTCAGCATTCGAAACAATTTCATATATACCAGAGATTGAAAACTAAACACTCAATTAAGCAATACAAAAAGAAAAAGCAACTAGGGTGATGGCCAACATTGAGTCTCTTCCTTTCCCTCCAAATCTTTTCTATTCAAACAAGTTGTTAGTGAATGTCCTTTGACAAACATTGCTGAATCCAAAATTTATTAATTGCTAGTCAATGACCAATCTGAAATAGCCTGAGGAAGAGAGCAAAAATAGAGTTTTTCATGCTACTCAGATGCTGCAGCTGAGTCATGAGAGATTTCAGAATCCGATGATTTTGAGAGGGGCTTGAGTACAGTAGTGATTTGAATTACTGATAGAAAGACCAGATAGTGACAATAGTGGAAAAGGAAGCAAATATGTTTACACATCATGAAGAAGAAAAGCACCAATGCATTCAACTAGAAAGGAACTTCATAAATATTAATTATATCCTCACAGGAATAAGTTACCTTCCAAGAGCTTTACCCAAGTCCGCACGAGGGGACCGGATGTATGTACCTTTCGAACGGATGACTCGAAAAATTAAATTTTGTCTGCAGGCATGTCGACAAAGTTAGTAAGTGGACATGACTCCTTACCAGAATTCACTAATTATTACTTCCACCCATCGTTTGCTATATCTTTTCCTTGTTAATATTGTTTGACTACCACCGTGCATATATAGATTTATTTGTTTTCCTTTTAAAAAAAGGTTCAATGAGATTCATATCAAAACAGCCTTTTTACCAGTCACAGAGAGTTAGGTAATAAGACTACCTACATGCGACCCTCCTTAGTCAATAGAGATCGCCAAATGCGAACTATGTCGACAATGTTATTATGTAGATAGCAAAATATTGGACAAAGGGCATGAGCATATGGTACTGGGTTCAACTCTCAAATGCACAATAATTTTGCTATATCTACAAGACTACACTATGTACTACCTCTCCTTACTTCATTTGCATCATCAGTTCGATGTCATTCGAAATGGATTGAAGTGTATTGGAAACAAAGCTTCATTGAAGTTGAAAATAAGGCAATCATAAGGTTGGGCTGGTTAAGGGAAGTTAGCGAGAGAATTGCCGACTCATAGGCCATGTGCTTCGAGGCTTTATTTCTCCTTTCCCTTTTGCTTTCACATTATTTCATGAATGAAACTTCTATTTTACAGGGCCTAAGAGAAATATTTGGACTATTAAAATACTTTCTCCTGGACCTTCAGTTGAGGAACTTGTGGCTAGAGTAGCAGTTTTAGAGTCTAGCTCAAGTATTTCTAAGTTTTCATCTCCAACTCTTCGTAGGAAGGAGATCCCCCTGATTAACATATATATGTATATCTACAAACTTGTAGTGTTCATGAAGCTCAAAGCAGGCCCAAGAGAACTGCTTCATTTATAATGATTTACAAAGGTAAAAGAGGAGAACATACTCTTTTAGTCGTTGTATGAAATTAACATTTAACATTCTTAAGGCATGCGTTACATATCGAATAAACTTCACCCTCCCGATTCTATTTCCAAAACATTGAAAAAATGTGCAGAGCAAATAAGCCAGTAGTCGTTGGCGTTTTCCCAGAATTTTTCGTAAAAAGCAATTATCTATGGTAAGATTCAAATGAGTACGGCACCTTGAATGCTATTAATAGATTCTACAAAGAATAGTATCCCCGACTCGGAAAGTGATGTGAAATAGAAGTATTAGTTATGTAGAGTTCTTGTTCTGTTAGAATTCTATGTAATTTAGGGTTTTAATTTATAGTTTGTTTAGAGTTTCAATTGCATTAGGACTTTATTTTAATTAGAGTTAGAGCTGTGTTAGGAGTTCTAATCACATTAGGCGTGTGAAATCAGTCGCAGCCGTGTGAATTATATAGATTAGTTTGTTACGTTTTTGTTTATCTTTTATGCTTTACTAGTTTTACTAGGTTTAGGTTACTTTGCTTTAATAGTTCTAATCAGTTTAGGATTATTTGTGCACTATAAATAGACCATTCGGTCATATTAATAAAGGTAGAGTATGTTTAAGTTAATTCTTGTGAATTACAGATTTAGGAGAGAATCCAAAACGAATCCGGAGAGAATCCAAACCCCCCTAGTTGAACTTTGAGACGAAATACGCCTAAGTTCTCCATATCCTGGTTACTAATCGAGTTATTGAGACGAAATACGCCAATATACTTGATTTTTGCTACTGATTTCATTAAAGTTTCGATCTTTCATCTACAAAAGCCACTAAACTACATCAAAGAGCCTACATTTCGTGAATCTTGTTTCAAGATCCACATCAGAAAGTAGTAATGAAAATGGCTAGTAGGAAATATAGCTAATGTTAATCTTTTCCTAGACCAAGGGATTCTGATGGAAGCTGCAACCCCAATAATTCTTTCTGCGACCCCTCTCATAATTTAGAGAGTTAAGCGATCCAGTCGGCCCGCATCTGTTTTGGGTGCGAGATGGCGGGTGAGCTTTCGGGTCCCGGAGCAAAGCCGAGACCCCGAGTACAATACCCGTCCTTAGCCGTCACTATACCAAATGAATGCAAGCATCTTAAAGTGCAAGTTCCAATATGGCAGCCCGGAAAGTGCATGCATACGAAATAGGGTGAGGGTCAGAAAGATGCCCATTCTTGCAGCTAAGTTTTGACTGACCTGTCCTCTAGGCTGCGCTCTATGTCAAACTGAAATATTGAAATTCGACGAGGTGAAATTTCAATGCTTTCTCCCCTTCAGCCCTTCTCATACATTTTTTCACCCCCCACCTATAAAATGAAATATGTTAATACAATGTAACAACTTTCAACAGCAATAATAAGATACAATTCTTAAAACATAAACCTGAGATTTTAGAGGAGACATAGAAATGCTTTTCAAGAGTCCCGTCATGTAACAGATTTTGAACTAGTCGTTTCACGAAGTTCTAAAGCTGCGATAAAAATCACAGCCTTCTCACAGCGATGTCCGTTACATAACGCTGATTTGCCCGTTAGAACTTCATTTTTTTCGCGTTACGTCAGTTACTTGTCAGAACTGGCCAAGAAAGAGAAAGGGAAAACAAATATTGCAACTAGAAAAAATAGGAAATATATGTCGTAAACAACCTTTTAAATACAAGTTTTTGCGAGAAACATCCGTTCAAAAAATATTTGGCAAAAGATATCCTTCGAAAAAAATAATTTTGCGAGGAACAACCTTGATCTATTTTCCTGCGGTGACCAAGTATTTTCCGGCATTGACTCATTGAAACCAAACATGTGAAGGGCACGTGATCCGCATCTATTATATTGCAACCCCATTTTCCGGCATTGACCAAGTATTTTTCGGCTTTGAATTCATCAATATATGTTGGGATAATTGAGGGAAATGAGGTTGAAACATAAGAGATGTGAGTCACGTGCCTTACACATGTTTGGTTTTAATGAGTCAATGCCGGAAAATATGTGGTCAATCCCAGAAAATGGGTCAAAGTTGTCCCTCACGAAAAAATTTATTTTAAGGTCTTCTTTTGCCAGATTTTTTTCAAAAGGTTGTTTTCTAGCAAAAGCTTGTATTGAAAAGGTTGTTTTGACAATTTTTCAAAAAAAAAAAAAAGATATGCACACACCAAAGGAGAAGAATGTGAGGTGGGGTTTAAGTTGGATGATATATATGAGTTTCTACTTATCTATATGAATGATAGAATAAAGCACTCATGCTTTCTTCATTCACCATATACATAACCCAAGCATATGATAGGTGACATAGGTCCGGTCATATTATGTTGAAGGAATACTTGTCAAACTCGAAAAATGCAAACTTGAGGTTAAAAATCTGGTAATGTGATTTTTTTAAAATTTACGTTGCATTAACGATGAATCCATGATCCATTCCAAACATCCGTTACGAGCCGCTTTCTCGTCATCGCAATCGGTACTGCAAACGCGACTGCATCCACAATTTTCTTCCCTACTTAGAACACACTGGCTAGGCTTATCTACCTAGGAAAGCACCGCCTTTAGTGATTGCTATTACTTTTATCTCGTTAACACTTAGGGAGGGAGACATGAAACTCACGAACCTTTTTTTAATAGACAAGTCAAAACATGTGTTGAAACTTTACGAGCTTTTCACAACTTTATTTAGATACAGTGGGGCCATATTATATTTCATTTTTTTGTTTTGAAGAGGGGAGCACCGAAGCAGAGGTTATACAATAAAAAGGAAAGGCAAAACAACTATTTAGCGGCAGACCTGCACTGGTTGGACAGTAGTTCACATGCCATAATGGACAAGCTGTACAACAGGGAATACGCATATCAAAAATTGACTCAACAAAAAACCCAACCAGAACTGACCCGCAACAATGGGTTTTGAGCAGCATTTTTTACTTAAAACCCTTGATTATCTCGACCTGAATAACCAGCAACTCCTAAACCTCATGTCAGATTGGTGACAGGTTGACCCAACAGCTAAAGGACAGTTTTAAATTCTAGAGCTAAAGAAACAATGGATTCAAATTGGCAATATTTTGCTTTTAAATACATTGGCTTTTTTTCAGGTATATTTATTTGTTTGACATATGCCAACTTGGTTACAAGCCATATCATGCTACTAATCTTAATGGGTTAAGGTTCTATGCTTGTACGGACTACCAGCGTTATTCTATTCATAAGCATCTCATTGAAAGTAAACTTTGCCACTTGGGCTAAACTTATTCACTTTATTTTGGAGATAACGCAAAAGTAGGAGAACAAAGGAGCTATGTGGTCCACCATGAGGGTATATCATACATGACTCATCCATTCTAATTATTTATGTCGTTTAGGGAGCTTCCCTTCGGCGAATTGTAGAAAACATTGGTGGTTTCGAAACTCCAACTTAGAATGTCCTTTCCACAGTTTCAGCGAGTACTTTAGCAATTTTCTTTTTGACGGGGAGTGAATGATCTATCTTACTGAAGGGTACATAAAGTTCCGACATTGAATAAATACTCATCTATAGGACACATCATTCACATAGTGCTCAAAACATCAAGAGCATGTTTAATCATACTCATGAATTAACTGCGATTTCAAAGTGAAACGAAAGATGCAACGACTTACTTTGATTGCAGAAAACATAGGGGGAACTTGCCAAATTTCACCAGTAAATGATGCAGCAGTCTTTCTTATCTCTTCATCCTTGATATGTTCCCATGGCTCACGTTGAATCACCTGAACAATCACAAACATTTAATTCTTCAGATTAACTAATACAACATATTCATAACAACTCCAATTTTAGATGATAATTAAGGCCCTATGCTTTTGAACTAAAATTTGCCAAACTGAGTGGATACAAAAAATTGAAATACTGAAAGATATCAACAACAATAAAATCATAAAAAATAATGATAACGATTAAAATTACAGTAATAATAAATATAAAAATGATAACAACAACAACAATTATAATAATAATAATAATATTAATAATTAATATTATAATGACAATATTAATAATTAATATTATAATAGTAAATATAACAACAATAATAATAATAATAATAATATTATTATTATTATTATTATGATGATAATAACAAATATTATAATATTAATAATTATGATAATATTAATAACATAAATAATAACATTAATGATATATATTATATCAACGATATAAGTAATAATAATTGCATTAATAATATCAATAAATAACAATTATACAAATAAGATTAACACTAAATAAAAAAATAGCATTTAAAAAAATATTATAATAGTAACAAATATAATAATAATAATAAATATTATAATGATAATATAATATTAACATTAATTAAAATATTAATAATAATATAAATAACAATAATATTAATATAATAATATAAATAAAAATAATAATATGTACTACTATAATATTAATATTTAATTATAATATTAATGTGCTTAACTGAAATGCTGAATGGAAACCTGCTGAACTAAAATGTGCCAAAATTGATTTTGTTGAACTGAAATTAATTTTGCTGAACTAAAATTAATTTGGCCTCACTGAACCAAAATGTGATTACGCTCAAAAGAAGAAGGCCTAAGACCTAGAAGTCGTGTTATTATTGTAGTTCTACCACACTCTTAACTTTGCGGTCAACATAAAAGGAACAATATAATAGACTCTTACCGCATAAAACATTGGGTACTCCGTACTCTTTATAAAATTCGCAGTGCAAAAGAGTCATTGCACGATTAGCATCACTAATACCATGTTTAGGTGCTACATTAGGAGCCTCCTTGATTGTGCACTTATACAAACATAGGCTTCAAATCAGTGTTACCTAATTCCCTAAATGCCCTGCGAATTGCGAATTGAGAAAAGCGAATTATGGTCGGTTTTGGTTCATTTTTTGGCCATTTTGGCCGAATTGGCGAATTCAAAAGGCGAATTAGATAGCGAATTAGGTAACACTGCTTCAAATAAGAAACCAAGAAGCCGTGCAAAGATAAAGCTGGTCAAGTACTATTTTTCTTTACTGGTTCAGAGTCTAATGTAAATCATATAACTTTCTGAAAACAAGTGTAACACAAAAATGACATCATACTGCAGCTTCTACACTACAAACTCAAGACTAATCTGAATAAAATACTTAAGATAGTGATAATAGGTAATCGAGTAGCCCACCTACTGATTCGTAATGATTCATGCAAAACTGCGTACATGTTATAAAGCCGAACCCATACTGGGAGGTGGTGGTGATGGTAGTTCGTATAGTATTAGGTAGTAAATTACAATCATATGGAGCTTTATCAAGCCTAGAATAAGGTGATTAAATTTCTAGATAGCATGCCCGGAGGCGATTAAGTAACAATTTAGATACGTTGAATGATTTGCCAAAGTTGTTGGATCAGCCTGGTGTATAGAGGAGTCAAAATTTTAACCCTGGTTTGGTTTAGACTTTAGTGACACTCATTTCAGGAAAAATAGTGATACTGAGATTCTTTTTTCCTTTTCTTTTTTGTGGTTTTTCATGGAATGAAGTATTAAAAATTTAACTAAAATGATTCAAGAAATACGATCGATACCAAGGAACATCGACACACCGGTGAATCGGCATCCCAAGTGGAAGTTGCCTCCCCCCAGGACGAAAAACTCCACTATAACCCTTAATCATACCACCGATATCTGCAAAGAATAATAATTAATTCAGGATCAAGTTCCATAGACCATTGTCTACAAGGAAACCACATCAACATTAACTCAGTCCAAAAATAGACTGTTAAAAAGGCATTGTTATGCTTAAAAACTAACCTTGTCTACCACCTTAGTAGACTTCCCAACACAGACAATCAGCAAGCCAGGTAGCCATAGGATCTAACGTGCCGGCATGTCCTACCCGTAATGCTTATTAGGAATCAATCAATTGTAAAAGGAAAGGGACAGAATGGGAACAAGACATAGAAAAACGAAAGATCACCTTCTTAATTTTAGTCAAACGGCGCGCTTGCCACGAGCTCGTGAATGAACTCCAACCTCGCACCGCACAAGTATCTTTTTAGCTTACGCATTCAGGCCTATATATTCATAAACTTTGTTAGTTAAGCGGCTAGCCGTAGTCGTGGATCTAGAGAAATTCTCAAGGTTTGAGTCTCATGAACTTTTTCAAAGAAAGAAACAACAGAAAATGATATACATCAGCAATGCATGTTTCAATTCCTCATTTCTTTGATATCCCTCATCAAGTCATCGTGCAAAGGCCAAACTATACAGATCTGTAAATATATTCAGTGCCATTGCGTCACTAAGTCCATAGATAGCTGCATTAGCAACTATCATATGAATTTCAATCGAAATTAGAGGAGTAGCATATTTTAGTTGAATTACGTAAAAGTGATACCAATAAGGCATCATCCAACAAGGTATACACAAATCACTCAAGTATGTTTGCTCATTCCATCCTGGCAAATAATGAACAAAGAGTTCAATGAAGCCTCAACATAGACTAGAGTACTAGACAACTTGACACTACTTGCTATATGACCACAGATGGCCAGTGGGTGTCCTAATTTGTCTAAAGCAAAATTTTCAAAACAATTATTATTATGCTTGATATAGAAGATTGAATGATCCTCTAATTCAGTAATTAAGGTGACTATTTTCAGATATTTTAGTGAACTGATAAGAAGAAGAGAGAAAATAAGAATTTCAGACGAAAAGAAAAGATGAGAGAAAAAGAGAATAGGGAGGAAGATTCTTCATCTCATTCTTAGATTGTCCACATTCAGCTCACTAGGTAAGCTTAAATACAACGGATAGGAATCTTCACCTTAACAGAATGCAACTACATTCCCTAAATTACGCATAGTCACATGCCTAATAGGTGATGATGGCACGTGCCTACATCATACCTTCCCCCTTTAAGAAACTTGACCTCAAGTTTAATTACAAGTTACTAACAACAAAACTAAGCAACAAGTTTGATAATTAACCAACACATTACTGAGCAGAGTAAGTGATAGTAAATAATCATAACCATTTCAAGGAATTACTAAATCAGGGAACTTCTTCTCAAAAGTTTCAGCAGGTAACCATGAGGCATCTTCAGAGGAACAGTCCTTCCACTGAAATAAATATTGAACTTGTGCTTTGTTCTGAAACTTAATCACCTTCCTGTCAATGATGGTTGCTGGTATCAAAGATTGCTCAGTGTGTCTTCCTTGCATCGAGGATGGGATGTGAATAGCTTGAGGGATGGTGCCATGAAAAGCGTTAAGCTGTGACACATGAAATACATTATGTATTTTGGACTCTGAAGGGAGCTCTAGCCTATAAGCCACCTTTCCAATGGCTGCAGAGATTTGAAAAGGGCCAAAAAACTTTTGAGAAAGCTTGGAATTGGTCTTGAACTGCACGGAAGTTTAGCGGTATGGCTGTAACTTTAACCAAACCCAGTCTCCAACTTGGAAGACCCTCTCAGTCCTGTGCAAATCTGCCTGCTGTTTCATTCTAGACTGAGCTCTTGTTAGTTGAAGCTTCAGCTGGTTGATCATAACTTCCCTCCTTTGTAGACTTCGATCTACTTCAGCTACTGAAGATTCCCCAAGCAGATATGGTAGGTATAGTGGTGGGGCTGGTTATACACCACCTCATAGGGAGTAATCTTGGCAGCTGTGTGATAGTGGGTGTTGTACCACCACTCAGCCAAGGGAAGCCACATTGCCCAAGTCTTTTCGATTTTCCCCACATATGCATCTCAAGTACATCTCCAAGCACCTGTTCACCACTTCAGTTTGCCCATCACTCTGAGGATGATAGGCTGAAGAAAGATGAAACTCAGTTCCTTAAAGAGAAAATAAACCTTGCCAGAATTGACTTAAGAACATTGTGTCCCTATCATTCACAATGCTCTTTGGCCAGCCATGAAGTTTAAACACATGGTCCAAGTATACCTGTGCAACTTGTAAGGCAGTAAAGGGGTGAGCTAGAGCCATAAAGTGAGTTGCTTTGCTAGTCTATCAACTACCACAAATATGACTTCCCTCCCACTAGGCTTAAAGACCAGTGATAAAGTCCATGGATATGTCTACCCATACTCCCTCTGGTATTGGAAGTGGCTGTAAGAGCCCAAGAGAGGCGGTAGGTTCATACTTAGCAGCCTAACACACACCACACATTCCCTACTAAACTGCCTGATGCTTTGTCAATCCCTTCCAATAAAAGAAACTTTTGAGCCTTTTGACTCTAATATCTCTTCTAGAGTGACCCCCTTCAGGACTAACATGATGCCACTGTATAATAGCTGACCTCAATTGATGATTTGGACCCACTACTACCTTGTTCTTCTTTTTAAGTAGATTAGCTTGCAAACTATAATGATGTACAAGTTGGCCATCTCTCTGAATCACAACTTGCAAGTGTGGATCCAGCTGATAACTTGCCATAATCCGATCCTTTAAATCAGAAGAAACCATTGATATAGCCATGAGTAGGGCCTCTGAACCTTCAACTCAAGATAGAGCATCATCAACTACATTCTCCACTCCACTACTACACTGGATCTAATAGTCAAAACCCATGAATTTTGATAACCATAACTGTTGGAAGGGGGTTGATATTTTCTGTTGAAGCAACCACTTGAGGCTTTTTTGATCAGTTTTTATGATAAAGTGGTTGTCTAGGAGGTACTGTCCCACTTTTAAACACCAAATACTATGGCCAGTAACTCCTTCTCATACACTAATAATCTCTGCCACTTAGGACCTAAAGCCCTGCTGATATATGCATAAGTACAACCCCGTTGCATAAGTACAACCCCCATACCTCTCTTTGATGCATCTGTCTCCACCTCAAAGGGTTTCTCAAAGTCTGGTATAGCCAACACTGGAGCTGTTTTATGTCCTGTGTCATTCCAATTGAAGGCTCCTATCTTCAGAAGATCAGTAAGTGGCTTACTAATGGCAGCATATGATTTCACAAATTGTCTATAATAGCCAATCAGGACTAAGAAGCTCATGAGTTCTTCGACAGTTTTAGGAACAGGCGAAGCTTACATAGCTGAGATCTTGCTGGGGTCAGTCTCCACTCCTTTAGCTGAAATGAAGTGACACAGGTACTCTATTCTGTCTATGGCAAGTACAAATTTGCTTGCCTTTGCAAACATCTTATGCTCCTTCATCAACTCAAATACCAGTGCCAAGTGATGCCAGTGTTCTTCAACGGTCTTCCTATATACTAGAATGTCATCAAGAAAATATCAACACACATTTCCTAAGCAAGGACTTGAAGACTTGGTTCATCCATTAGTAAGCCCAAAGGGAATTACCAAGAACTCAAAGTGGCCTGTGTGGTTTTAAAAGCTGTCTTAGAAGATGTAATCCTGGTTCATCCTTAGCTGATGATACCCTGCCCTCATATCCAACTCAATGAACACCAAAGCTCCACATAACTCATCTATGAGTTCATCTATGACCGGTATAGGAAACTTGTTTTTGATTGTTTGAGAGTTCAAATCCCTATAATCAACATAAAGTCTCCAACCACCATCCTTCTTACTAACCAACACCACAGGAGATGCATATGGGCTATCACTATGCTCAATAATACCCCTATCAAACATTTCTTGGACTATAATGTCCTTTTGCATCAGTGGGCCTGATGTTAGCTGGTTTTGAGCCAGGCACTATAGGAAACCTTGTGATCAAAGACACCCCTTGAAGGAGGGAGTTCCTGGGAATTGTTGCTTCAAACTCAACAGTCGTCCTTATTCCCCTACTATATCCCCAGAAGAACATTGCAGCAATGAGGGATCTTCGTAATCCATATGATCAACCTGTATGAAGCCGAATTGTATGAAATCCTTAATCAATTTCTCAGATGGGGATCCTTTAATCACTTTCATCTTTTTAGCAGTCACTCCTTTCAACAAGATTTGTTGTCCACCCGAGGTGAACTTCATAATCATGTTTTGGAAGTCCCAACTTATCTCTCCATGTGTCCTAAGCCACTGTATCCCTAACACCATGTCACAACATCCCAATGGGTATTATATGTTTGGGAAGGGTTATAAGTTTTGGCTGTTTTCAGATTCAAGGAGCTTAGAGCATCTTCTTGCAACCTAGCATACTCTAATGTTGAAGTGATAGAGGTAGGCTTAAAAGCCTTGACAAAAGGTTTGGTAGCATCCTTCAATCCCCCAACAAAGCTATCTAACAATACTCTTCTGTTAAGCTATGGCCATGTTGACCCATCAATGATCTATAATTTTCAAAATCACCAATATATGACTCTATACTACCAGTCTGACTCAACTTATTGAAATTTTCAACAGCAATTTCACCTATTATCACGAAATCTAGCTAATAACACCAAAACAAAGTCAATCCACTTCACATTTTTCCTAACAGATAAATAGCTAGCAATCCAACTTTCTGCCTTATCTATCATGTATAATGAAGCGAGTTCTACCTTATGTTCTTCAAGAATTTTACATTGGGAAATATACTTACAGCATTTGGTAATCCAGTTCCTTGGATTAGATCCATCGAATTTGGGAAATTTGATTTTAGGATTGAATCCCAAGGGTTTCTAAAAGTTTTCGGGGATAACTCGATTTCTCGGAGATTCCATTTTCTTGCTCAGCTTTTCGAGGATCAAATCTATTTTGCAATTAACATCATCAATTTTCTCGTCCACCTTACCATTCACCTCTTCGGCTCTTCCAACCTTTCTTCCCGGGCTTTTAGCTGGTTCTCCATATTCGACAATCGTTGAGCTTGGTTTCTTCGAGCCAGAACTTGTTGAGCTCAAAATTTCTTCAAATTAAAGCACGAGGAGGTCCGAAGGCTCGAATGCTCTGACACCAATTATATAGAAGATTAAATAATCCTCTAATTCAGTAATTAAGGTGACTATTTTCAGATACTTTAGTTAACTGATAAGAAGAAGAAGAGAGGAAATAAGAATTTGGGAGAGGGATGAGAGATAAAGAGAATAGGGAGGAGGATTCTTCATTTTATTCTTAGATTGTCCACATTCAGCTCACCAGGTACGCTTAAATACAACGGGTAGGAATCTTTCCTTAACAGAATATATCTACATTCCCTAAATTACGCATAGTCACATGACTAATAGGTGATGATGGCACGTGCCTACATCATATGCAATAGACAACGCGACAAAAAGGATATGATTTATATCCTGGCATTCTGTAATGGGGTTTCATAGAATGAGAACTCCATAATCATTCACAACGTGATCATTTTTGTAACGTGACAGCCGAGATTAAATTCTTGATGTCCTTATGATTATTCAGGCATGGTAAGCACTTAATCGACCAGATCGTCACGAGCCACTGGTGCATCAAAACATCATTGCAAACTACATCTCTGTTCAAATATTTAAACCAATTCCCTTTCAGAGCTCACACAGAACGCACTAGTTGTACAAGGTTCCCCAAGTCACTTGAAATTGACTAACTCAATATGAACTAGGAAAAGTAATTCTTAAGGGTAAATCTGGTAAAAACTGACTGAAAACAAAAGGGAAGGACATTAATCATCTAAAAAAAGAATCTGAAAGACCGAAACCACTAAGTTTCAAAGTATCATTGATGACTACGAGGTTGAAGTCACAAAAATAGGCAACGCAAAACAATTTGAAAGATGTTGAGCAAAAGATCTTGCCGTTTTACGTTCCTAAGAATCCAATGCAAAATAGAAAAGCAAGAAACAGATAATTCTCTATATCTCCTAAGAGTATTTCAGTAGGAAGGAGAATAAAACTCTGGAAATAACTATGTGAATACTTCCCTTAGTTGATAACAGCTTCATTAGACTCCTAGAATAATAAAATATCCTTAATGATAATAATCTTCGTATACATGAGGTTCCTTGTGCATTAACCTTCAAATGAGAACCTCACATTGGTTAAGAAGTCAAAATGTGTGAAAGATTAAAAGAGAAGCCTGGCTGATTGAGGAAAGCATCCTATTCCTTGGGCACTAACTAGCCTGATCACTTGCCATGGACTGACCCGTATTTTCAAAGAAGTACCAAACTGGTTCCTGAAAGGCCCCTTCAGCTAGTCTCCACATGCTCCCACATCATACAATCTTCCAAGTTTTTTAGTAAATCACCCATTTTGCTTACATAATTCTTAACTACAATAGTTAATATAGTATATCTCTACTTCCACAATATCTGAATTTCCATCATTGCTAAAAGCTGAATATTAGATTGTATATACAGCCCCAGGAGATAGTTCAATAATTAATAAAAAGACTTAACTTCAATCAAGTCTCAACTAGTGCAATATGTTTTGAAAAAATGGAACAATTATCCATTTCATATCAGAATTTTACCCCCATTTCCAATTGCAAGTTACCAAAGTGCCTTATTTCTACAAGCTAGGCGAATCATTTAGAAAACACCAAACAAAAGACCCAAATAGTCACAGTATCAATTTAGTTTAAAACTTTATAATTTGCAAAAGTCTGACTAAAAAGAAAATTTCACCTTTAGGCTTGTTCACCAAAACAACCGTTCCAGCAGGACTATCCCACTTGGACGGTAATCCAGAAGTCCTAGATGCCAAAAAAGGTTCATCAATACCACAAACTTCACCATTCTTATTGGGGACTTTCTTCAAACACTTGAAGAACTCCTCCACCTTCTTTTCAGATATGTCCTTACCACCATCTTTTCCTAGCTCATTTTTTTCATCACTCCTCCCATCTCTTCCTTCGTCGAAAAAAACCAACCCTTTGTCTTCCTCACCCTTCCCAACCTTCTCCACCTTCTTCTTCCTCGGCTCGCCCGCCTTCGAATCGCTCGCATTTGATTGCCCGGGTTGTAAAAAAGCCTTATCTAAACACTGATCAGGAAAATACTTCTTCTCCAACTGATACACCATTTTATAATGCTTCTCCTTCTCCCAAGGAAAAGCAAAAGTATCATAGAAATACAACTCCTCTTCCCTTTTATGCAGTGTTCTTAGCTCAACCACTTGAGGTTTCAACTCAACAACCTCACTTTTCTCTCTCAACTTCCTCCTCTCATCATCGAATCGAAACCACCATACATCCTCTTCTTTCTCTTACTGTAATATTTCCTCTTAGTTTTATCCATCCCCTCCAAACTATTAACACTATTATCAGTGGCGTATCCAGAAATTGATGCACGTGAGTTCGGAGTTTTATTTGCCTTATTAAACCTCTCGTTTTCAGTCTCGGTTAGTTTCTTGTCGACCCAATCCTCAAAATTCAGTTCCGGGGAGAATACCGCAGATGCATCTGACTCGGGTAAGTCGGAATCGTATGGCTCACTTGGTTTGGAGTGAGGAGGAGGAAGTCGAGGTGAAGGGCGGGAGATAATCATGTCAAATTGAAGAGGGTAAGGACTGGAAGAAGAAGAAGACAAGGGTCTCATTGAAGGGGGAAGAGAGAAAAAGCATTTTGTGGGTCGGAAAGATAGGAAAGGAAGGCGAGTTGAGGAATTGAATAGAAGAGAGAATTGGGAAAAATGGAGTGATTTACCGGCAACCGCCATGGCCGTTCTAGTGTGTTTTCACTATAAGGTTGGTCAGACTCAGAGCATCGTAGTCGGCCTAGTGGTAGTTGGCTCAAGAATTTAGCACGGAAATCAACAATGTCATTATGTGACGATGTAAGTGTAACACTATGGACTATGGTCCTCTTTGGCAATTAGCGAATAGCTATTAACTGTTAACTGATTATATTAGCTAATTTGACTAGCTGATTGTATTAATGGTTTGTATAAAGATATTTGGTAGATAGTTGATTATTAACTAATTCTGTAAATTGACCAATAAGGATATTGGTATAATTTTCACTCTTGTACTTTTTATTGTTTACAAAATAAATATGTTTGGTGAATATATAATAAGACATACTAATAAGAAATAATTTAAACCACATCTAAAAAATTCAATATTATTTTAAAATTTTTAAGTATTCAAATTTATGAGTTGATAATTTGCAAAGATATTAGTAAGCACATGGGCAATCCATTATTTTACTTTTTATTGTTTATGAAATAAATATGTTGGTGAATATATGTCGGAAATAAGACATAATGTTTCTGTCAAAGAAATTAAGGATTGTAGTATATTAAGACTAGATGTGGGCCCCAAGAAGGTACGCCTAAGCTCCGATATTCGTACGTCTGAAACCTGCAAAACAAGGTTAGACTACTCCGAGGTGGTTCCGGGATCGACGCTCAAGTCGGTAAATGGTTGAGGTAGAGAGAGAAAATGATCAATGTAGAGAGATATGCTCTAGTTTGTGTAGGATATAATTGAATACCCTTTGATTATGAGACCAACCCTATTTATAGAGGCTGAGACTTTCAATAAATGAGGGCATTTGAGTCAGCTCCAACTGGTGGAGGATTGCCTCCCCTAAAGGTAGGGGTATTTTAGTAATTTTGCCATAGATTGCCTCCCCACGCCATGTAATTGGATTGAAAACCGCAATTTTCGGTACGATTGATTGGCGGAATGAAAAAAAAAACACATTTTGCCGAGGTTGACTGGACCCGTGAATGGTTATGGGGGATTCGATGCCGGACTGTAGTGGAGAAAATCTCCTAGGCCAAGGGGGGAATGCCCTTGTGTAGTGGCCGAGCAGAGGGGGGCGTCGTTGGCTAAGCGCGGTTCTCCTGCTTCCTTCCCGAGCCGAGGGAGTTGACGGGTTGTTGTATACTCGCCAAATATAACCTAATTTACCCAATATAGGATAAGTATAGGGTCGAATCCACAAGGAAGAAGGGTTAAATCAAGAGTTAATTAGCTAACTACAATGAGCTAAATCAATTTTTGGGTTTTTGAAAGTTTAACAATGATTCTAAAATCTAAATAAACTAGGAAATTTGCAAAGTAAATCAACAAGCAAGTAAATGAGATAAAATAAGGGTAAAAGAACTAGGGGATTAGGGGATTCACCAACATTTAATCCAAAAATCCAACAATCAAAATCAAGGGGAAACAAATGGGGGATCACAAGGGGAAAATCACGCACATAGGAACTCTAATTACTCTCTCGAGCTAATTAGAAGAGCTTGATTAGTCACTCATGACCTATTCTCATGGCATGAGCAACCAATCTAGCCAAATCAAGCACAACATGATTAATCAAGCTTCCCTTAAACTATAAAATGCCTATTTTCATGGAGATCCTAGTCTAGCAACCAAACTTAGTTTGTCCAAATCATGTACTGGCCACTGATTTGTTTAAGAGAATGAGCTATACCAGCATCGTAGCAAAAGGAATGGGTTGAAATATAGTGTTTTTAAAGGGCTGAAGTAAAGGTTACGAGTTTCCACTAATTATGGAATTTTGTTTATATTATATTTCTTCTCTGAATTTGCAGGTTTGGTATTAAAAGCTCGGAATCAAAGAGGAGCGAGATTGTGATTCCATTGTATGTTATGGATTGAGTTTGTAATTAGATATTTGACTCAGGTTTAGTTGTTAATATAATTCATTGTGTATAATTTTTTGTAACTTAGTGGAGTTATTGGTGAAATTAAGGTGATACTCCGTCGGGACTTAATTTATTTAAGAGTTAATTCTAGTTTATGGTCGTTGAATGTGTTTTATTAGCATCTCGAAAGAGCGGGTTGTTACACGGTTCCTCAAGGAAACCAAGGCTGGTTCATATGAAGAAGGGTGGAATTAAGTCTAAGGGTGGTGGAACTCCCCATGTTGCATATATTATTGGAGTTTCATCTACCTTTGGTGGGTTTAGTGGAGGCTTCTCTCAGTTTGGTTCCGGTAGTTCCTCCAACTCTGCTGGAACTTAAGGCCTCTATGGATTCTTTGTTGGTTTCTGAGGATATTTTTTTTTGGGCGCTTAAAATTGGTAGAGACCAGGGTTGGTTCCTTGATGGATATTGTGGATGATATGAAGAAGGAACTACATACACAAGGCCAGCAAGTTTCTTAATCTCAAGAGAAGATCCTCAAACGCATTGAGGAAGTTGCTTTTTGAAGAGATTCATGAAGCTGAAGAAACCCAAATCCCTCCACCAATTAGTGCCTAAACAGTCCGCCCTCCTCTTTTAACTTTCTCTGTTTGTCATTTTGGATGGAACAATGTTTATTTTCTTTTCAGTTTGTAATAATTTTTGTGGGGGAGAATTGTTGCTTTTTTTTCCTGCTTTGCTACTTAGGAACTTGTCCTTCACTCTACTTGATCTTAGTTTTTAATGAATGGAATTTGTGTTTTGCGTATATCTTTCAGTTGGTCTACACACAGGTGCTTGTCCTTTTGATGCAATTGACCATTTTTACTAACAATGGTGATGTGTTGGGACAACTAGCACTGCTTGCCATATTCTTTTTGTTAATGCCAACAAGAGGAAGCATAAGTGCAAACTTTGAAAACTTGAATTAGTACAAAGTTTCTAGTTTCAAAATCGAAGTGTGGATCGATTGCATAACAAAGAAAAAGTTACTATATATGTGGCCTTAATAAATTTTATAAAATTAATCATTTTTATTTATTGTTAGTTGGAAATTTATTACTGTTTGATTTGTTCTTTATCATTACCAAAAAGGGGGGATATTGTTAACCCTTAGTGTTTTGGTGATGACAATCAAACTTGTACCTTAGGGTTTTAGTTTGTGTGAAGAGTTGGAATAAATTCAAGAGAGGAGAATTGTGCATTATGAGTTCCTAAGAGATGAACTGGAGTGTTCCAGAGTTGGAAGTGCAACTAAGTTCCAGAGGTGGAATATATCTTGAAGAAGTCAACCTTATACGAGTCCAAGCCATTAGTTGATAAAAGAAGAATCAATTCAAGTGCGAGTTTCAGAAGCAGGTTCCTGTGAATGTTACCAAGTTCCTACGTGGATTTGTGAACGTTTGTTGGAACTGAAGATCAAGCGTCAGAGTTGAAGCTTCTAAGTGCATAGACATGAAGACTAAAAGTATGAGTTAATATTTAGGATTTATGTAAGTGTTTATTATTGCTAAGGAAAGTATTATGGAATTTCAGGAACTAATTAAGTATGATGAATTTATTAAAGTAATTTTCAGAAAATATTTGTGAAAAATATTTTTCGATATTAATCTTTTGATTGTTTTCCAATAAAACATTTCAACCACGTTTCCTAGTTTTACTCTAATAATGTTGTTGAGGTTTTGTTAAACGTGTGATTTTTTAGGAGAGTTTCCCAAGTTTCTCTAACAAACTCACTATAACTGCTTAAGTTTAGGTACGCTGGTAGTTAGTGGAGAGAAACTTGGTGAAAGCTCTTAAGTAAGCTTTCCCTATAAATAGAGGAAAAATCCTACCAAATAACAAAGAAATCTGCAAAAACAAAATTGAGTTAAAACGTTTTCTAAGTCACATGTTCTTAGTCAGTTCCTACAGTTTCTAATATTGTACTTACCGTCTAAACACTAGAATTTTTATATCATGCAAAGAGTTGTGAGTTGGGAAAGAGTTGCAGGAACTCTTAACAGACTAGAGTTAAGTCAAGAGTATAGAGAGAAAGAGTAGCATTGTGATTGTGAGAATCATAGTGGGGAAAAGTTGAAGTTCTGAGTGGAACTTGCGAGTGTTGGAGTTTCGAGTGGAACATGTATATGTAATAGGTTGTAACAAAGGTGTTTTCATATTATAGTGAAGAGTTCAAATCTGGAGGAGGTCGTGGTTTTTCTTCTTGTATAGGAACAAGAAGTTTCCACCTAAAAATCTCTTTTGCATTCTCGTTTCTTTGATCTTTCTATCTTAACTCCGCAAAAGGTATTGACTAATTTCCATATAAGCTACAACTACAATTCACCCCCTTCTTGTAGTGTTCCATCTAGTCAAACTTAATGGATTATATCAAAGGATTCTCAGGGAAGGAGTTATAAACGGCAACAATTTTACAAACCCAAAAATCAGTTCTTATTTTCTTGGGTAAATTGGCTCGAACAGCACCAACTATTAGTTTGGTGCACAAAACTGCACAAACTAAATGAGGTGCGGTGCACAACATAAACTTCATAAGGTGGGTGCACGAAACAGCATAAATGAAGATTTTTACCTGATATTCCATTTAAGCCGGGGAATCTTTAATATTTTAATATATTTAGGGAATTTCTCCCACTTAATTAGTTTGCCATTTTGTTTCCCTCTCTTTCTACTCCCACATGTGAACCCTCCTCAAAGTATTGAACACCAAAAAAGTACTCTTTCATCTTCATCATCTTCCATTGTTAGAATACCAAGGTCACCGAGCTCCATTGTTGCATGATTGAAGGTCACCTAAACGAGTTTTGTAAGTTTTCGCATCCTCTAATTATGCTCAAAATCATATGTATGTTGTGTATGTTTTCGTATGAGTAATTAGGGCTTGTAATTGGGGTTTTTTAATGCGCTAATTTAGGGAATTGAACATTTCTTTTGTCATAATTTTGGTATGTATTTTTTGTTTGTTGATCTTTTTTGCAATCGTTTGCTGTAATTGTTGTTTATTAGGCTATGAAAGGTAGATTCACCATTAAATTGGTACATGGAGGCACATTGGATGAAAATGGGACATATATGGGGAGTAATGTTCATTGTTGGGATAAAGCAGACCCATAATATATGGCTGCAGCGTATTTAACTTGAACATCCTCCATAGCTTTTTGCCTTCTTCCTTGAATTTGCTGAAGATCTGACACTCATCTTCAACTTCTAAGGTTTTAAAGAGAAAATCAATTTGGGGGTTTTCTTAGATTGGAAAAAGGGTATAATTTAGGAAAATGAGGAGGGGTCACATTATGTTGGGAGTAAAAAGGGAGTAAAACTAAAAAAAACTAAAGGCAAACTGATTAAGTAGGAGAGATTCCCTAAATATATTAAAATATTGAAGATTCCTTGGCTTAAATGGAATCTCAAGCCAAAATCTTCATTTGTTTTGTTTCGTGCACCCACCTTTTAAAGTTTGTGTTGTGCACTGCACCTCGTTTAGTTCGTGTTGTTTTGTGCACCAAACCAATAGTTGGTGTTGTTCGCGCCAATTATTTCAATTTTCTTTCTTAATTGCAACGCATCTTCAGCGCTGAATGTCATGATTTGCAGCAGATTTTTAGCTAGCAACACAGCCATAGTACCTCACCCTAACTCGTTTTTCTTTTTTTTGTGCAAACGCCAAGGCGGTAAATGATAAATATTCAAAAATAAAACATATACAAATGTACTGCACAATTATGTTTGTAATCTTCCCGGGAATGTTCTCAAGCCAAATTCTATAGTTCACTTCGATAGGTTGCTCCTTAGGCTCTGTTACAGTCACCTTCAAAAGACCTTTGTAAGAGAAATTAGTTCAGAAGTCCAATAAGTCTATTAGTTATGATAAGAGTTACAGTTACCATAACATTGACCAACTGTAAGTGCCAAAGTGTTGCAGTTGGTGTCTCAAACACTCCTCCCCCCCCCCCGCCACAAAAAAAAACCCAAAAAGAAACAAAAAAATAGCCCAAGTCAATCACATTTGCAGCACCCATATCTAATTTGAACAGCCAAAGTGAAAGTTTGTCTCCAGTCATTGCACAGCTTTGCTAGTCTGCACCAAATTCCCTTTAAATATCAGCATATTACATCCATTCCAACAAGCCCCAGCCACCGCTACAAACTTCTTTGCACCTCCTTAGCATCCTTCACAATCAAAATTGCAAACCGATCCTTCCTTGAAGAGCGAGCCCCTTCTTATCAACGCCACATCTAACCCACTTTTTACTCACAAGAGGACACTGGAGAAAGGTATGCACATCAGTCTCCTCAAGTGCTTCATAAATTCTTCAAATCATGATACATTGCTGCAACCGCTTCACATTTTGTTGTTATTAGTATTTAGCAGCCATGATCTTAACACATTTTCCATCCTAAATGGTGGATTCACCTCAACCATGTTACTTCAGATCTTATCATGTTAGTTACATGTCGGATACTCAACAATACAACAAAATGGGATTTTTGTATCAACACTTCAAATTTTCACCCTCACACACCTCAATCGATTTCAACCACATATTTGATATTTATAGGATAAAAATGGAAGAAGAGGGAAAACGAAGACAAATATGTGATATATTCTTACATATGGGCTTGACATTAAATTTTAACAAGAACTACCTAGTCAACTTGATATGTTTGTGTATGTGTCAATAAAGTGAAGCACATACAAAAGTCTCGTAAAAGAAGAGGTATGTTTTGCCATGTCTCCGAAATCAAGACTAAACAACGAATTACAAATACTATATAAAACCAAAAACTAAACTTGATTAAATCAATAGAGAACCCCACAAAAAAAAAAAAAAAAAAAAAACCCACTGCACCCAAAATAAAAATTCAAGTATATCAAATCAGTTCCTTTTGGGGACAACTTGAAGCTTATCATGGCAGAAAAGCAGCTACTGCAGGTATCAACTTTCATGCTATGCCAACACCATGATTTTGGATCAACTATCAACACTACTCTCTCAATCTCACCATTCTTATATCACTCTTACCCAGCCTCATGCTTTACAAATTTCTTTACTTACCAAACAAATACAACATCATTCTCTTTGTCGAACCACATGGCTGACCAACTTTCTCATTCCAGCAAACCTCCAGTCCCACCATGCACCACATTATACGGTGCATTCAGGGTCACCAAGCATGGAGTTCCATTTCAAATCAAAGAAACCTACTCGTAAAGCTTCATCAAAATGTATTAAATTTAATTTTACTGATAATTGATGGCCAAAACTATAATGACGCATTGTTGGCCGAAAAACCTAGCAATTCATGTTCATCTATATTGTATGAATTAAAGTTCATCAAAATGAACTTCAAATAAAATCATATTGATTGGAGATATGGTTGTTGTGATATGCTTACAACCAGATTTAAATTATTGTTTGAAGCTCATTCACGAACACCATCAATTGAATAATATTGATGCAATCTACTATCATTTGTAAAGTCAAAAATATTGTTGATGAAACTATTAAGCTCAACCACTTTATCTAGTTTGTAAAGTAGTGAGAAAGCTCATCCCATCCTTGTTTTCAACCCTAGATAGAACACTTGGTACACTTTCAGGTCAGAGAGTTTCACAGGAAGCTTTTACTTTGGGTCTCATGACATATCTAGAAATCCTCTTCATGGTACAATGTGGAAGGAAAGTTTTAAAAGGACACATGCTCACCACAAAATAAAATTGAGACTCCTTTCTCCTAACAAGACTTTCCCTCTGCCTTTACCTCTCCACTAGCACCAAATCTATCAATGATCAACTTCATTCACTTCCATCATCAATGAAGTTTAAACTGAATTTCTTGGCATCCCAACATATTAAGATAGTTTATTGATGCCACTGCAGCATGGAGTCATTGATCTTGAATTCAAGATCTGATGCTTTTTGCACAAGCAGAAACACTAATATGAAGCACCAAACCCATAGTTAGAACCCTTAAATTAAAACTCAATCATTTTGTTATGTAACTCCCGTAGTCCAAACGTATCTCCAATTTTTGAGATACCGTGCATGCAATTTTGAGCACTAGCATATCCGACACTTGACTGTATTTGACACTCGTACAACACAGCGCCATGAAACGACATCATAGCATGTAAAGTATAACCTGATTGCCTTTTTCTCTTATTAACTTGCAAGCTTGTTTGAATCTTGAACATATCTGATGTCATCAATATTGTTATAGAATCAGCCAAATATCTACGTAGTATGTAGTGCACAACTCATTTAACTTTGTGATTAAGCATGCATACATGGTGTTTTTCTACTTTTAAAATGACAATTTGCACAATATCCAGCTAAAATAAATACAAAAAAAAATTGTACAGCACAACAACAAACTGAAAACATTCTAACATAAGAAACTTCTGTAAATACTTGAAAATACATCTCTATATACGAGGCACTAATTTCATGAAGAACCACTAATTTTGACTAACCTGATGCCTACCAAAAGCCAACCAGTCTAGTACTCAACACTTGGTAAGCCCATAAACAACAATCACCACCAACACTCCAAAAACCAAGCAATTCTCAATCATCACACAGGGATGCCATAAGTTCACGAGGCGAATGCCAAATTGACAGATTAAAGCAACGTTGATTATTCTTTTCCTCTTGGGCATTACACAAGAATTCTGCAACATCACAAAGCTGCTCAAAGCTGCGTGTAATTGCCTCCTGTGCTTCCACCTAAAACACACCAAACAACCAGATTCAGTAGCAACACACATAATTTCTTCATTAGGCACTCCATAAAAAGCACTACCAACAAACACCCACATCACAAACTGAAACCTAATTAATCCAAATCCAAAATCACATGGCATTTCTCTAAGGTTGAAGGTTTGAATTTTGTTCCATAATTCCAACTATAAGCTAATATGATAGCTTAACTTCTTCAACAAATTGCAGCGTTAATTAGTGGCTTAAACTTCTTCAAGTTTGATTAGTGGCTGTAAATGGACAGACGATACCATCTCAACGCGACATAAATTCCAATAATTTATAAATTTCCTGGTAATTAAAAATCTGGCCATATCTAAACTATATAAGAAGCAAGAAGTCTCCAGCAAACCCGAGCAGAAATAACAAGACAGTGATAAATTATGAAACCTATTATAGACAGAAAAAAAAATATATATAAGAAATTTTCTTCTCGAGCCTCGTTCTGGTCATCTCCGAGATAAATGAAGCAACGTATATGATATACCTTAAATCTCAAACTGTATATTACAACAACTACGAAACATATCTAGATTGTACACGATATATTAGTGGCATTTTAATTACAAAAAATGTAATTTGATTTACAAATCTTGTTCATCTCATAGATAAACCAGGAAATCCTCGAATTCATGTTGTACTCCTAGACCCGGAATTGAATCTCGTCTACATTAGTCGCTTTCAAACACCAGAAAGAACAAATCATAAGGCATACAAAATGACCATAAAGTACATGCAAAAGAAGCTCATCAACCGAAGAACCAGAAGAATTTGCGACGGAAACAAAGGATTCAGACCCTTTATTAGCCGATCTTTGAAGCTTCTCTCCCTCTCTCTCCTCTGTTTGTTTCTCCTTAACTTGTTCAGACACACTTTCTTCCATTGTCTTTAAGATGTTCGATAAATTTTCCCAGAGAATAATTTCCGTCCGGTATTTTTCCTTTATTTTGAGCAAAGCAGCGCGTTTTCTTCTTCGTTTCTCCTTGATTGCAAGGTTAAGATCTGGTTCGGGATCTGGAGCACGAGCGAAGGAAGTGGGATCCATGCGACGTTTCTTGCGCTTGTAGACGAAGCCATCATCGTTGACGACTTCCCACTCGTCGGAGTCCCAATTTGCTGCCATTGAAAAAAGCGGGAAAGCTCTCAACGTAGAGCACAAAAAAAGTTTAAAACAACAATCACACTGAATAGTGAATAATCCGAGAATTGCTTGCTGAATCTCACACATCAATCAAAGTTGGAGTTTATCCGGTGGCATTTTCGTAATAAACTAAAAAAAGTCGCTAAGTCTTTTATGGTAAAAAAAAGAAAAAAAAAGATGAATTAGAGTCAAAAACATACTCAATCCGTGGATCAACCTGATACTCACTCGACCTTAATCTGGTTCGATCAGAGAGGATCAGTCCCTTAATCTAACTGAAACCTGACACGAGATCAACCATACTTGAGCGACACCCAACAAGATCATATTCTAACTCGACCAACCGACTTGAATTCAAATTTGTTACCGATTCAACATGTTAATCCAAGACCCAAACCCAACCGTAACCCAACCTGAAGTTAAATTCGAAATTCGATTCAGTACGATTTGTTTCTGACCGATCCAAATTCAACTCGAATTCGGTTCAACCAGATAAAATAATATACAACCGATTTGATCCAATTTTTCAAACAAACCTATTTCGACGACTAAACCTAACAAAATTAATAAAATTCAATTATTGTTCTATATCTACAAAATCATTTAAATAAGTTAATTTTATCTTTTAGCAACTATATATGTCATTCCTTAAATTTGAACTGACGTGACTTACAATAATAAATATGATTAAATTGCCTTTTAAGTTAAATACATACATAAACATAAACATTCATAATGATATTGAATAATTGATACATTTTTTTCTGCAATATTCCCAATAAATTTGTTAAATTATTGTTCCTATAAATTTAAATAGACATGACAAACATATATATATATATAATTAAATTTCCCTTTTAACTTAAACAGATGGATAAAGTTGATAATATTGACAAATTTTCAGAATATATTACTTATGCCCATCTTAGTAAATGTATTATTGTAGGTGTGTTTTTATTGCCTACGCGGGATGAGCATGTATTTGACTAATTCATTCTAAAGGTTTTATTGAAAAATGTTTTGAAATAGAAGAAGTCGCCAACAAGTCTTTAAAGGAAGACTCATAAACCTAATTGGATATTGGGAAAAAATCGCGAAAACATAAGGAAAAAATGTGCGCTTGGCGCATTAACTTTTCTATGCGGTTTTTGAGTGTCTTAATATTCTTTTTTATCCTTTGGTAAAATCTATCATTTGAAATCCGAAATCAGCTATATTTAGGAATAAAAATATGATTTTTTAACTATCCTTTAATAATACTCCCTCCGGTCTTTATTAGTTTACCCGTTTCTTTTGCATAGAGTTTTAGGAGAAATAATGTTGTGAGACATAGAAAGAAAGAGAAACTATTATTTTATATTAAAGTTGAATGTATGTGTGATGGAAAGTTAGTGGTCCCATTCCAAAAATAGAAACAAAAGAAATGGATAAACTAATAAGGGACAACCCAAAAAGGAATATGGGTAAACTAATAAAGACCAGAGGGAGTAATTATCAAGTATTAAAATATTAAAAATACAATTAATTATCAAGAATAATTATTTGGGCCTTTAAAATTGGGCTTGGATTTAATAAATAGACTTTATATTTTCAAAATGCTTTTGGGCTTAGCTTATTCGATTGCTCTTTCTTTGGATCAGACTAATTAGGATAACGGTATGTTTCATCATTAGATACTCAATAGAGAGACACGATTTTGTGTCTACAGAAGCCCCCGCTTTAACTGAGGTTCTGGAAATTGAAAGTCAAATTAGCATGTGTCGAGACGGAGAACGATTCTAAACACTTTGCAATTTAGAACTGATCTATATATCACCGGTTCTGCAAAACAGAGTTAGTATGCAAGACAATAACTACAAGTAATCTGATTACCTGCAGGAGAATATATTAGCATATAGGTGCAAACAACTCAGATAAGGCACATAATGATGCAACAATGCAAACTTAGACTTTCTAAGGATGCATGAGACACTACGCAAGCATTAGGATTATGCATAACTAAGGTATGAATGGAATGGCATGGTCGGAGTTATGCAAGGCTATGAAAGATGAAATGTAATGCAAGTTTAGGGTTATGCAAGATTTGGAGGTTTGGATAGGTAGAGATAGAATGATTTTCAAAAACTGTTTTGGCGATGAATTAGGGTCCGCAAGTGAGATCCGCAGATAACAACTCTTAGGGAATCTAATCTGGAGAAACCACCACATATATAGGAATCCCCACTTTGGGTAAGGTTGTTTGAATAAGAAACTATGAGCCTAGATTTGAAGATATTTGTTGTGAATTGAGCGCTCAACGATGCATTCAAAGTTTCTTCGTTGGGGAGTTGATGCAGGCAAAGTCAAATATCACCAGAGATCATGGGATTATCGGATACTCCTTTAGGGACAAAGAGAGTTTGGATTGAAAAGTAAAAAGGTTGAATTTTGTCACTCAAATAAATGTAGGTGGATAGGTTCAGACTCGCGTCTATGTCGGGATCTAAAATATAGTATGCTTCTGAATTCTAGAAAATCAAATCGTTAGACCTTGATTAATTTATCCTATTGAAGCGGTCGGACCTCGATATGAGGATTCCTACATATAGTTGCGGAATCAGGCCATTTGTAGTTCTGGATCTGATGTCTTTTTTTCTCTCTTTGTTTGTGCCCAAACTTTTACCTAGGCTGCGCTTTCGGGTTTTCAACATAGTGGCCTTGGACATACCTTGAAGAAGGAGTTAGGAATGGATATGTAAGGTTGAAAGGTTAGAGGTTTGAAATTTTGATTGGTTGGACTAAGGTAAGGATTATGGATTTTATAAGTTTTGAGGTTTTGATGGATCAAAGGGATTTGGAATGAGGGGTAGAACTTGTGTGCAAGCCCCCTAACTTCAATTTTTATTTCTTTGCCTTTGGCTTTTTCTTTTTGTTTATGCAGTTGCTTTGTGGGCTTTCTTTTGCTTTTTCTTTACACTTTGAATTTTTCATTTTTTTTTGTTTTTGTCTGGCATTGATCTACCACCCCCATGAACGAAAATACCACGGCGCCACCTTAGCCACATAAACCATCGACCAACACTTCTTCAAAACCTATAACCTTAAAAACTCAAAACAAAAAACAATTAAGAGTAAAGATGGATGAATATCTTTTCTTATGGCTAGAGATGGTCAAATTCGACCATAAAAACTCTAGATCCAGAGTTTTCATGGTCGAATTTGACTTTTAAAACCTCAAATTTCACCTTTAATGGTGGTGGGGACAGAAAAGAAAGAAGGGGGGTGGTAAGGGTGGTGTCACAGTGGTGAGGGGCGGCGGTGAGGAGAGGGGAAGGCGGTCAGCGGTGAGAGGAGTGGGCGGAGGCCCGGGGTGAGGGGAGGCGGGCAGGCGGCGGCGAGACACACTTGAGAGTGAGAAGGGGTAGAATATGGTGGAGAAGAGGAAGAGGAGTTTTTCAAGCCAATCAACATTTTTAATAAAAGAGTTTTCCTTTCCTTTCTCCTTCTTTCTCTTTCTTTCTCTTCATATACCAAACACCCCCTAAAGGTTTAATGGAAGGTAGAATACCCCTTAATACATTAAACATGCTTGTAGAGTTTTTCTCTGTCTGCTCTAAAACTTATCATGATCTCAATGCCAAACTCACATGTGGAGAAGCTTTTAGCACCTAACCACTGGAGAACAACTTAGCAAATTAGTCGTTTCACAAGCAAAAAAAAAAAAAAAAAAAAAAGAAGATTGTACCATCTTAACATTTTCTAGTGTTATCATTAGTATATATTTTTTGATGGAACAACACCCTCATTCATTGGCCTGCCCATCACCATCACATTATCGTTGGGAAGACTAAATGAGCATATGAAGGTGACACATCTACTCTTACTGTTGACAAAAACATCAAAATCTGGGGATCAGAATATAAGAACATTGTAGCAAAATGAGCTTCCAAAAATGGCCACGGAAAAGCATCTGAAAGTACTGAATATGAAATTTTTCTTATACTAATTTGATAGATGCATCCAAGTATGCCTTCTGTAACAATGTAACATCTCAAACCCCCCCCCCTTTCCCTGAATTAATAAATAATGCAATTTGACCATATGATATACAACTCGATTTTACAATCAATTCTCCGCATGCACTAAATTAAAGAAAGTGTACAATATAAATGGTGTTTTCACGAAACACAGCATACTGAGTCTCTTGCCCAGAGTTCGAAATACAGGTCTAGCCAACTCCCAGAAGCGACCAGAAACTACGTGCAACTAGCTACAAGTACATTTTTGTAATTTATTCCTCTAGTTCTTGGAATTCATAGGCATCATCAGCAGTGTAATCCCCTGAAACAGGAAAGTGCAGAAAAGGAAAAGCTTTGAGAGATTCAAGAATTTTTTGCATTAATTTGTAAGAGTATACTTCTTGTATAAACTGCAACTTTTACGATCGACATAAAACAATTGAGGTGCACCAGTCATTCACTAAAATTTTCCTTTTACAAATCATGAATTCTCATTCAACGAGGATGTAAGGGAGTCTTTACCAATTGAATCTCTTCGTAGGGCAGTTAAATGGGCACAGCTGCAACACAATAAACGCAAGTAAAAAATTTAAAGGTAAGAAAAAAAAAAAAGAATTCAGTATGCACAATAGGCAGAAGAGAGTAGGAAGAAAGGTAAACACAGTACACAAAACTCACAAGTAAAAAAGAAGAAACAAACGTTTCTCAGATTCTGATTAATTGCATTATATTCTTTACTATGAATACTGAAACACCTAGTATTGTTATAAGAAGTACTAAGATCTAACCGCCTGCATCCATTTTGGATGCTAACACGATGATTTTATATATCCATGTTACTTGTCGAATAAAAATTGGTGAAAAATATATGTGCATGAGTTGGTGCTATAAAGGTTTTTGGTGATACTATCTTTTGGAAAACTATCCCAAGTACCACCAATTCACCCTCGTCCATTATGCCATTGTGAGGGTCCATTTTGGCCCAGGTGGTCAGAGATTTATCACTCCTTGTATCTCTATTATCTAATATCTAATATCCAGAACATGAGTACCTAGTGGCTAATATCACCACTTCATCCTTCTGTACAACTTATTGGGATAACACATCAGGAAGGAAAAGGAGGAGATGGAAATTGAGGGAAGAGAAAGGGAGGGTATTGTTTTGCCTTCAGATATCGGGAGGGGGAAGATGAGAAAAATTGATTTCCAGATTTTTGAAAAAGAAACAAAAAATTCGTTCGTTATCGTTTTTTGTTTTCAGTTTTTTTGAAAACAAAAAAGCAAAAACAGGAAACCGAAAAAGTGGTTTTTACTTTTTAGTTGTCAGTTTTCAAAATCATCATGTTCCCAATAAATTTAACTAATTTTTTATTCATTATAGGGCATATATCATATGACTTTGAAAATCAAAAAACCAAAAAACAAAAAACCACAAGAATACCGAACGGGCCCTAAGAGCTCCATTTACAAGCTAGTCAAACTTCAGCATTCGAAACAATTTCATATATACCAGAGATTGAAAACTAAACACTCAATTAGGCAATACAAAAAGAAAAAGTAACTTGGGTGATGGCCAACATTGAGTCTCTTCAATGTTGGAGAGATTTGTTGCCTAAGGATACAAGGAAAAAACTGCCCTTCAATTCGAACACCCCCATACATTGCTAATCAAGCGAGTGATAATAGACCCTTCCCTTTCTCTTCCTTTCCCTCCAAATCTTTTCTATCCAAACAAGTTGTTAGTGAATGTCCTTTGACAAACACTGCTGAATCCAAAATTTATTAATTGCTAGTCAATGACCAATCTGAAATAGCCTGAGGAAGAGAGCAAAAATAGAGTTTTTCATGCTACTCAGATGCTGCAGCTGAGTCATGAGAGATTTCAGAATCCGATGATTTTGAGGGGGGCTTGAGTACAGTAGTGATTTGAATTACTGATAGAAAGACCAGATAGTGACAATAGTGAAAAAGGAAGTAGATATGTTTACACATCATGAAGAAGAAAAGCACCAATGCATTCAACTAGAAAGAAACTTCATAAATATTAATTATATCCTCATAGGAACAAGTTACCTTCCAAGAGCTTTCCCCAAGTCTGCACAGAGGGACCGGATGTACGTACCTTTCGAACAGATGACTCGAAAAATTAAATTTTGTCTGCAGGCATGTCGACAAAGTTAGTAAGTGGACATGACTCCTTACCAGAATTCACTAATTATTACTTCCACCCATCGTTTGCTATATCTTTTCCTTGTTAATATTGTTTGACTACCACCGTGCATATATAGATTTATTTGTTTTCCTTTTCAAAAAAGGTTCAATGAGATTCATATCAAAACAGCCTTTTTACCAGTCACAGAGAGTTAGGTAATAAGACTACCTACATGCAGACCTCCTTACAATAGAGATCGCCAAATGCGAACTATGTCGACAATGTTATTATGTAGATAGCGAAATATTGGACAGTGGCATGAGCATATGGTACTGGGTTCAACTCTCAAATGCACAATAATTTTGCTATATCTACAAGACTACACTATGTACTACCTCTCCTTACTTCATTTGCATCATCAGTTCGATGTCATTCGAAATGGATTGAAGTGTACTGGAAACAAAGCTTCATTGAAGTTGAAAATAAGGCAATCATAAGGTTGGGCTGGTTAAGGGAAGTTAGCAGAGAATTGCCAGACTCATAGGCCATGTGCTTCAAGCTTTATTTCTCCTTTCCCTTTTGCTTTCACATTATTTCATGAATGAAACTTCTATTTTACAGGGCCTAAGAGAAATATTTGGACTATTAAAATACTTTCTCCTGGACCTTAAGTTGAGGAACTTGTGGCTAGAGTAGCAGTTTTAGAGTCTAGCTCAAGTATTTCTAAGTTTTCATCTCCAACTCTTCGTAGGAAGGAGATCCCCCTGATTAACATATATATGTATATCTACAAACTTGTAGTGTTCATGAAGCTCAAAGCAGGCCCAAGAGAACTGCTTCATTTATAATGATTTAGAAAGGTAAAAGAGGAGAACATACTCTTTTAGCCGTTGTATGACATTAACATTTAACATTTAACATTCTTAAGGCATGCGTTACATATCGAATAAACTTCACCCTCCCGATTCTATTTCCAAAACATTGAAAAAATGTGCAGAGCAAATAAGCCAGTAGTCGTTGGCGTTTTCCCAGAATTTTTCGTAAAAAGCAATTATCTATGGTAAGACTCAAATGAGTACGGCACCTTGAATGCTATTAATAGATTCTACAACAATAGTATCCCGGACTCGGAAAGTGATGTGAAATAGAAGTATAAGTTATGTAGAGTTCTTGATCTGTTAGAATTCTATGTAATTTAGGGTTTTAATTTATAGTTTGTTTAGAGTTTCAATTGCCTTAGGACTTTATTTTAATTAGAGTTTGAGCTGTGTTAGGAGTTCTAATCACATTAGGCATGTGAAATCAGTCGCAGCCGTGTGAATTAGATAGATTAGTTTGTTACGTTTTTGTTTTTATCTTTTATGCTTTACTAGTTTTACTAGGTTTAGGTTACTTTGCTTTAATAGTTCTAATCAGTTTAGGATTATTTGTGCACTATAAATAGACCATTCGGTCATATTAATAAAGGTAGAGTATGTTTAAGTTAATTCTTGTGAATTACAGATTTAGGAGAGAATCCAAAACGAATCCGGAGAGAATCCAAACCCCCTCTAGTTGAACTTTGAGACGAAATACGCCTAAGTTCTCCATATCCTGGTTACCAATCGAGTTATTGAGACGAAATACGCCAATATACTTGATTTTTGCTACTGATTTCATTAAAGTTTCGATCTTTCATCTACAAAAGCCACTAAACTACATCAAAGAGCCTAAATTTCGTGAATCTTGTTTCAAGATCCACATCAGAAAGTAATAACGAAAATGGCTAGCAGGAAATATAGCTAATGTTAATCTTTTCCTAGACCCAGGGATTCTGATGGAAGCTGCAACCCCAATAATTCTTTCTGTGACCCCTCTCATAATTTAGAGAGTTAAGCAGTCTGGTCAGCGCATCTGTTTTGGGTGCGAGATGGCAGGTGAGCTTTTAGGTCCGGGGAGCGGGGCCGAGACCCCGAGTACAATACCCGTCCTTAGCCGTCACTATACCAAATGAATGCAAGCATCTTAAAGTGCAAGTTCCAATATGGCGGCCAGAAAGTGCATGCATACGAAATAGGGTGAGGGTCAGAAAGATGCCCCTTCTTGCAGCTATGTTTTGACTGACCTGTCCTCTAGGCTGCGCTCTATGTCAAACTGAAATATTGAAATTCGACGAGGTGAAAGTTCAATGCTTTCTCCTCTTCTGGCCATCTCATACATTTTTTTCACCCCCCACCTATAAAATGAAATATGTTAATACAATGAAACAACTTTCAACAGCAATAATAAGATACAATTCTTAAAACATAAACCTGAGATTTTAGAGGAGACATAGAAATGCTTTTCAAGAGTCCCGTCATGTAACAGATTTTGAACTAGTTGTTTCACGAAGTTCTAAAGCTGCGATAAAAATCACAGCCTTCTCACAGCGATGTCCGTTACATAACGCTGATTTGCCCGTTAGAACTTCCTTTTATTCGTGTTACGTCAGTTACTTGTCAGAACTGGCCAAGAAAGAGAAAGGGAAAACAAATATTGCAACTAGAAAAAATAGGAAATATATGTCGGAAACAACCTTTTAAATACAAGTTTTTGCGAGAAACATCCGTTCAAAAAATATTTGGCAAAAGATATCCTTCGAAAAAATAATTTTGCGAGGAACAAGCTTGATCTATTTTCCTGCGTTGACTAAGTATTTTCCAGCGTTGACTCATTGAAACCAAACATGTGAAGGGCACGTGATCTGCATCTATTATATTGCAACCCTATTTTCCGGCATTGACCAAGTATTTTTCGGCTTTGAATTCATCAATATATGTTGGGATAATTGAGGGAAATGAGGTTGAAACATAAGAGATGTGAGTCACGTGCCTTACACATGTTTGGTTTTAATGAGTCAATGCCGGAAAATATGTGGTCAATCCCAGAAAATGGGTCAAGGTTGTCCCTCACGAAAAATTTTATTTTAAGGTCTTCTTTTGCCAAAATTTTTTCAAAAGGTCGTTTCTAGCAAAAGCTTGTATTGAAAAGGTTGTTTTGACAATTTTTCAAAACAAAAAAAAAAAAAAAAGATGTGCACACACCGAAGGAGAAGAATGTGAGGTGGGGTTTAAGTTGGATAATATATATGAGTTACTACTTATCTATATGAATGATAGAATAAAGCACTCATGCTTTCTTCATTCACCATATACATAACCCAAGCATATGATAGGTGACATAGGTCTGGTCATATTATGTTGAAGGAATACTTGTCAAACTCGAAAAATGCAAACTTGAGGTTAAAAATCTGTTAATGTAATTTTTTTAAAATTTATGTTGCATTAACCATGAATCCATGATCCATTCCAAACATCCGTTACGAGCCGCTTTCTCGTCATCGCAATCGGTACTGCAAACGCGACTGCATCCACAATTTTCTTCCCTACTTAGAACACACTTGCTAGGCTTATCTACCTAGGAAAGCACCGCCTTTAGTGATTGCTATTACTTTCTTGTTAACACTTAGGGAGGGAGACATGAAACTCACGAAACTTTTTTTTAATATATAAGTCAAAACATGTGTTGAAACTTTACGAGCTTTTCACAACTTTATCTAAATACAGTGGGGCCATATTCTATTTCATTTTTTTGTTTTGAAGAGGGAAGCACCGAAGCAGAGGTTATACAATAAAAAGGAAAGGCAAAAGTAACTATTTAGCGGCAGACCTGCACTGGTTGGACAGTAGTTCACATGCCATAATGGACAAGCTGTACAACAGGGAATACGCATATCAAAAATTGACTCAGCAAAAAACCCAACCGGAGCGACCCCCAACAATGGGTTTTGAGCAGCATTTTTGACTTAAAACCCTTGATTTTCTCGACCCGAATAACCAGCAACTCCTAGACCTCATGTCGGATTGGTGACAGGTTGACCCAACAACTAAAGGACAGTTTTTAATTCTAGAGCTAAAGAAACAATGGATTCAAATTGGCAGTATTTTGCTTTTAAATACATTGGCTTTTTTTCAGGTATATTTATTGTTTGACATATGCCAACTTGGTTACAAGCCATATCATGCTACTAATCTTAATGGGTTAAGGTTCTATGCTTGTACGGACTACCAGCGTTATTCTACTCGCATTAACAATGAATACAGCGACATATATAAGTCTAAATGTCTAATTATATATTTAGTTGATTGTTGATGGCTTATAGATAGCCTCAATCATCAATCCCATGCAATTATCAGTAACCTATCTAGTATCTACAGCTCAGCTTATAGAACAACCCAAGCTTGACAGGCCTCTATATCAAAAATTCAAAATCCAGTACAAGCCGGATGTGTCAACTCAAAAGTGAATTATTTGCTTATGCACAAAAAAAAAAAAATACATCTGGATCAAAAATGGAGCAACCTGCAAAAAAGAAATATTCTTTCTCGAGGAACCAACCAGCAAATTTAGCAAACATGAAAGCAGCTAACCCATATCTGGCCTGAATAACAGTTTTAACATCTCTGAGGGAAAGGGCTGAAGGCTGAGATGGTGATGATTTCCATGGACCGAACTGCTGGTACCGTTAAGGATCATGATTGGACAAGCCCCCGTAAATGACATCGGTTTTTTGAAATGCTATTTCTCTTCATAAGCATCTCATTGAAAGCAAACTTTGCCACTTGGGCTAAACTTATTCACTTTATTTTGGAGATAACGCAAAAGTAGGAGAACAAAGGAGCTATGTGGTCCACCATAAGGGTATATCATACATGACTCATCCATTCTAATTATTTCTGTCGTTTAGGGAGGGAAAATGCACAAAGGAATCCTCCCTGCTTTGCCTCGGGCTTGTGCATAGATCCTCCAAGCGTGCTCCCAAATCCTGAAATAAAAACAAACACCCATAGAAAGAGCGCAAAGGAGGGAAAATGCACAAAAAGAAAGAAAAGAAATAAACTTAGCCTCAATTAGCCTAAAAGCTATCACAAAAACTAGTAAAAACTAAGCATAAATCAAGCATATAAACCAATCATCATGAGTCATGAGCTAAGAGTGACCAGGTGCGCCGAGCGCGGTACAAGAGGGTCATGCACCAAGGGAGTTCATTCCCTGCAGGTCGAGGGGCTCTTTATAGAACCGAGGGGGTCTATTCCCGACCGAGGGGGTCTATTCCCAACCTAGGAATCCTCCCTGCAGGCCGAGGGGCTCTTTATAGAGCCGAGGGGGTCTATTCTCGATCGAGGATGCTCCAAGCGTGGCTCTATACCCCGAGCGCGCCCGAGCGCGGTACAAGAGGGTCATGCACTAAGGGAGTTCATCCCCTACAGGCCGAGGGATTCTTTACAGAGCCGAGGGGGGCTATTCCCGACAAAGTAGGTATATTCCCGATCGAGGTATGCTCCCTGCAGGCCGAGGGGTTCTTTATAGATCCAGGGGAATCTATTCCCCACTGAGGTATGCGCCAAGCGTGGCTCTATACTCTGAGCGCAGTACAAAAGGGTCATGCACCAAGGGAGTTCATCCCCTAGAAGCTGAGGGATTTTTATAGACCCGAATGGGTAGGACGCCTCTCAGCCAGGGGCTAATGAGCCCCATGCTAACCAAGTGGGTGCCAATGAGATACTTAGCTTGAATATGGCTAAGTATTTGAGTAACGCTCCTCAAAATGCTTCGGGAGGTCATGAGACGCTCCTCGACATCTTGAGGGAGAACATGAGATGCTCCTCGAGACACTGAGGGAGGTGCTTAGCCTGATTTTGGCTATGTATTTGAGTGACGCTCCTCGAAATGCTGAGGGAGATCATGAGATGCTCCTTGTGACGTCGAGAGAGGTCATGGGACGCTTCTTGACATCCTGAGGGAGGTCATGAGACGCTGAGGGAGGTCCTTAACCTTATTTTGGCTATGTATTTAAGTGACGCTCCTCGAAATGCTTACGGAGGTCATGAGACGCTCCTCTAGACGCCAAGGGAGGTCATGGGACGCTCCTCGGCACGTTGGGGGCTAATGGAGTGGCCGGGGGAGGTCCTTAGCCTTATTTTGGCTAAGTATTTGAGTGATGCTCCTCGAAATGTTGAGGAAAGTCATGAGATGCTCCTTGACAAGTCGATGGAGACCATGAGACGCTACTCGAGACGCAGAGGGAGGTCATGGGACGCTCCTCTGCACGTTGGGGGCTAATGTACCTGAGTGGCCGAGGGGGATCGTTAGCCTTGTTTTAGCTAAGTTAGTAGGATGTTTCTCTTATGACCGAGGAGGTGCTAATGAAGAAGTTTCTCGACTCGGGGGAGCTAATGAGACCCATATTTCCCGAGGTGGTCTCTGTACGCTACTCGGATGCCAAGTAGGTACCAATTAACGATACTTAGCCGTTTCTTGGCTAACTTAGTAGGACGCTCCTCATATGACCAAGGAAGTGCCAATGAATAAGTTTCTCGACTCGTGCGGGGGGGGTAATGAGCCCCATGTTTCCCGGAGAGGCCTGAGGACGCTACTCGGGTGCCGAGTAGGTGCCAATTAACGATACTTAGCCGTTTTTTGGCTAAGTTAGTAGAACACTCCTCTTATGACCGAGGAGGTGCCAACGAATAAGTTTCTCGACTCAAGGGAGGGGCTAATGAGCCCCCATGTTTCCGGAGGAGGTCTCAGGATGCTACTCAAATGCCGAGTAGGTACCAATTAACGATACTTAGCCCTTTTTTAGCTAAGTTAGTAGGAAGCTCCTCTTATGACTGAGGAGGTGCCAATGAATAAAAGGGAGGGGCTAATGAACCCATGTTTCCCGAGGAGGTCTTAGGACGCTACTTGGATGCCGAGTAGGTACCAATTAACGATACTTAGCCGTTTTTTAGCTAAGTTAGTAGGACGCTCCTCTTATGACCGAGGAGGTGCCAATGAATAAGTTTCTCGACTCGGGGGGCTAATGATCCCCATGTTTCCCGATGAGGTCTGAGGACGCTACTCAGATGCCGAGTAGGTATTGGCTTAGTTAGTAGGACGCTCCTCTTATGACCGAGGAGGTGCCAATGAATAAGATTCTCGACTCGGGGGTTAATGAGCCCCATGTTTTCCAAGGAGGTCGCCGGACGATACTCGGATGCCGAGTAGATACCAATTATCGATACTTAGCGTTTTATTTTTGCCAAGGGTGTGGTACGCTCCTCTTATGACCGAGGAGGTGCCAATGAATAAGCTTCTCGACTCAGGGGGCTAATGAGCCCCATGTTTTCCAAGGAGGTCTGCGGATGATACTCGGATGCCGAGTAGATACCAATTATCGATTCTTAGCCTTTTTTTTGGCCAAGTGAGTGGGACGCTCCTCTTATGACCGAGGAGGTGCCAATGAATAGTGTTTCTCGACTTGAGGGAGCTAATGAGCCCTATGTGTAATACCCCGATAATTCTCTCTTTTCAGAAATACCTTATAATATAAAACTTAGAGAATTTCTCAAGTATTATCGCCCGTGTGATAACGTATCGGCTTATTCAGAATTTTGCAGCGGAAAACATCAAACTAAACTTTATAAATAAATAAATAAGTATTTCATAAATAAACCACTCTATAAATGTCTATCAAACCAACTTATAATAACATGTTCCGACTAACGCAGAAAACATGATAACTAAATTACACAAGCTCTCCATTCCCAGATTCCCAATGATGCTACATCTGTGAACCTGTAAATGTCAATGCTCTAGAGAATCTGTTCACCAAAATTGGGTCATCACAGGATCAATAAGGCAAAGCCATGATCAACACATACAAACAAAGCACGTAATCAGCAAAGCTGTGTACTACATAACAATACACAAACAATCCTAATCATGATACTTAAAATTAATAAACAGGGATAAATAATAATACAACAATATAACATTCTGCAGATAACTTCTACTGAACTAAACTTTAATCATCTTTTATTATTTTAAATGGAATAGTTATTGGACCGAGTTGTCTAACTAAAAACCAGCCTTCACCTAGGAAGACGAAATACGGGCGCGACTCCGTATTCCATAATGACCTGCGATATCAAAGAACCTTTGAATAAAAAGAGGAACGGTGATCAATCCAATTCCCAGAAAAAGCCATGGCACGCTCACCATGTACCCCAACTCCTGATTGTCCAACTTCAGACGTGCACCAGTCTAAAGTTTATTACTATCCAAGTTACACTTTACATGATTTACAATTTATTACTTGTTATGACACACATACAAGCAACACAGAATATAATTCAAACATTTACAACTGAACTTCTTTTATCTTATGATTTAATAAGTGATCACAACTTACAACCCAAGGCATACTTTCTTTTAAATCTCAACTTCCTTATTTGTTGAACCTAGCCAACAATCAAACTTACCTTTAAAAAGGCATACTTATCAACCTACCGAATAAGGCCCACGGTCCTCATAAAGTAGTGAAAATAATACTTGTAAGGGAACACATGAATAATCATGAATCAATCTTAACAACATATTAATTACCCCATGTGAATTAATAATTACAGTTCCCATTCACATGCTTGCATCAATAATCCATACAAACATGACAATTCTTTACTCATAATAAATCTAATAATTAACATGCTTGCTCACAGGCATAAAACATGTAGAAATCAATCATACTAGAAATCACATATATGAACTTATAAAGTTTCTATACATGATACTGCAACTTCTTTTCTCCTTAAATCATGATACTAATCATACAATCACACAAGTATGTACGTACCTTGTGTAAACTAGTCGACTGGCCACTTTTAAACCTTTAAAAATCTCCTACGGAATACTCTCCGCCTAGAAATCAAATATAACTAAAATCAATACTCTTAAATAAAAAGACAGCAACTTTAAAATATTTAAAATCCCCTTTAAACATATTCAAAAGTTGATTTTACTATCAAAACTCCAATTACTTTTAATTCCTAGCATAGTACTACCATACTAGTAATTAAAATTCTTAAAACTCCCTAAATAAAATATTTTCTGAAATTCCAGCAACCTGTAAAATCATGAAACCCTCTTTAAACCCACTTAAACATGCTTAAAATCATAAATTAAATCAATCTCATAGTATATAATATTCTACTATGGTTTTCTAATAATTAACACCCTAAAAATCCATGCTTTAATGATTAAAACTTCAATCTAACAATAATAAACAAATCTGAATTTTTATTCTTATAATATATAATATATATGAATCAAGATTATTTATTAAAATAGTAAATTAAAATCAATAATCATGATTAACATTAAAATAAAGCATAAAAACATATTCTTTAATGGAAACTTGAGGAAAAAGAAAAGAATTAAACCAACACAAGAGGAAAGTGATGATGCGCCGGCCAAGGAAGAGCAGTGGCGGCAGCAGCGGCGGTGCACCGGTGTTCAACGGTGGTGGTGACGTTTCTTAGCGAAGAAGAAAGCGTTACTTGAAGAAGAAGAAAGAAAAACTTGAGAGGAAGAAAGCTGAAATTTACGTGGAAGAGGAAGAGAGAAGAGTGCCGTGAGAAAAGAGAGAGAATAGTGAAGAAAATAATCTTTGTGTAGGGTAAAATAATTGGGCTTAAGGTATTTATAGGTAGGGTTTCCTTTTGGGCTTAGGAAAAGGAGATTGAGTTGGCATAGACTTTGATGACGACTAGGATTGATAAATAAGAACTCCTAGCATCAATATAACTCCTTTTTCCTAATCTACTTAGAATTTGGGTTCCTCAAGTCCATTAGACTTCTTTTCTAAATCAAATTCGTATTTCAAACCCTTTTCAAAGCATGCCTAAATAAAATATTTACAACTTTCTTAAATCCTTAAAATAATTTCATTTGACTTTTTAAAATAGTCAACCTTCTTTAAATAATAACATCATTTAAACTAAAATATAAATATGTAAATACAAAAATATATTTATAAAATCCTTTAAAATTATGGGGGATTACAGTCTACCCCCCCTAAAAGAAGTTTCGTCCCGAAACTTGACACGGAAACTCACATCTTTTCAAAAGTTCACAAAGCAACGTGCCACTTGGGCACACTTTTGCTAACTTAAAACACTTGTGTTACTTATGAACACGCTTTCTTATGCGGAGAGTCTACTTCTTTAGCACTAACATGTGCAAATTGCTCAACATCGGCATACATATGCATAAAAATCTCATAAAAATAGACAAAAAGTGCGAAATTTATCGCATTCTATCCCCCTTAAAGAAAACGAGTTACGCCCTCGTAACTCACCTCAAGGAACAAGTCTGGATACTTCATTTTCATCTCATCTTCGGCTTCCCACGTTGCCTTTTCAGATTCGTGGTTAGACCAAAGTACTTTCACGATGTGGACGTCCTTATTGCGTGTACTACGCACTTTTCTGTCGAGAATCTTGACAGGCCTTTCCTCATATGTGAGGCTATTATCGATCTGAATTCGTTCAGGCTCTAGGACATGACGCTCGTCAGGAATATAACGCTTAAGTTGCGAAATATGGAACACATCATGCATCTTTTCAAACTCCATTGGCAATGCCAATCTGTAGGCAACTTTCCCAATTCGCTCCAAAATCTCATATGGGCCTACATACTTAGCACTTAACTTGCCCTTTTTCCCAAATGTCATGACTCCCTTAGTGGGTGATACTTTCAAAAACACCTTATCACCTATAGCAAATTCATCTTCGCGTCGCTTCAAGTCAGCATAACTCTTCTGTCTATCTTGCGCAGCTTGAATTCTAGCCTGAATCAGTCTGACATTCTTAACAGTTTCCTCAATAAACTCTGTCCCCAAGACTATATTTTCACTAAAGTCATTCCAACAAATGGGGCTTCTACATTTTTGTCCATATAAGGCCTCAAAAGGTGCCATCTTAATGCTCGCATGGTAACTATTGTTATAAGAAAACTCAATCAGGTCTAATTGGTCCTCCCAACTACCTTGAAAATCAATAGCACATGCTCTCAACATATCCTCCATCGTCTGGTTAGTCCTCTCAGTCTGACCATCAGTCGCAGGGTGAAAGGTTGTACTCATCTTCAATGTTGTCCCAAGATTTAATTGGACCTTCTTCCAAAATTTCGAAAGGAATCTAGAGTCACGGTCAGAAATGATATCCTTTGGAACTCCATGCAGTCTCACCACATGCTTAACATATGTCTTTGCCAATTGTTTCTTCTTCCATGTCTCCTTGATCGGTATGAAAACGGCCGACTTTGTCAGACGGTCCACAATAACCCAAATAGTATCATTGCCACTCCTTGTTCTAGGCAAAGCAGTTATAAAATCCATCGATATGGAATCCCATTTCCATCCTGGAACCTCTAAGGATTGAACTTTCCCCATGGGTCTCTTGTGATCTATCTTCACCTTCTGGCAGGTTAGGCACTTAGACACATACTCAACTACCTCTCGCTTCATGTTTGGCCACCAATAGATCTGCTTAAGGTCCTTATACAGCTTGTCACCCCCAGGGTGCACAGAGTATGGTGTATTATGACCCTCATCCATAAGACATCTCTTAAGCCCATCACATTTTTGTGGTACACACCACCTTCCTTTAAATCTCAAACTACCATCATCATGGATCTGAAAATCACCTTCTTTACCTTGCTTAATTTTCTCCTTAATCTTATCTAGGTGCTCATCCCCAACTTGACCTTCTCTGATTTCGTCTAGGTTGGACAACCCCAATGACAAAGCACTCAACCTTGCCTCGATCTCCCCAGGATTTAGAATATCTAGGCTAAGCCTTTGCATATATATCTCGACACAACTCCTCAGGAACTATCAAGGCGTTCATGCTATGACTCGACTTTCTACTCAGCGCATCAGCGACTACATTTGCTTTCCCCTCATGGTATTGGATGTCTAAGTCATAGTCCTTTATCAACTCTAGCCATCTCCTCTGCCTCATATTGAGGTCTTTCTGGGTAAAGATGTACTTCAAACTCTTATGGTCTGTGAATATCTTACAAGTTACCCCATACAAGTAGTGTCTCCAAATTTTGAAGGCGAACACAATGACAGCTAACTCTAGATCATGGGTAGGGTAATTAGCCTCATAAGGTTTCAACTGACGTGACGCATACGCAATCACCTTCTCATTTTGTTGCAACACACATCCCAAACCATTCTTCGAAGCATCACTATACACCTCAAATCCCTCATTCCCATCAGGTAGGGTCAAAACAGGTGCAGAGGTTAAACGATCCTTCAAAATCTGAAAGGCTTCTTCACACTTTTCACTCCACTCAAATTTTGACTCCTTTTTCATCAAGTTGATCATAGGTCTTGCTATCTTCGAGAAATCTCTCACAAATCTTCTATAATAACCAGCTAGACCTAGGAAACTTCTGATATCTGACACGCTCCTTGGAGTTGGCCACTCACTCACAACTTGAATCTTGGCAGGATCTACGGAGACTCCCTCCTTAGACACATAGTGACCCAAAAACGCTACTTTCTCCAAACGGAACTCACATTTAGAGAACTTGGCATATAATTGATTCTTCCTAAGCGTCTCCAATATGATCCTCAAATGTTCATCATGCTCAGCCTCATTCCTCGAATATATCAGTATGTCATCAATGAAAACTACCACAAACTTATCCAGAAACTCATGAAAGATCCTATTCATTAAGTCCATAAATATAGCAGGTGCATTGGTTAACCCAAAAGGCATTACAGTGAACTCATAATGACCGTAACGAGTCCTAAATGCAGTCTTAGGTATATCCTTATCAGCCACTCTCAACTGGTGATACCCCGAACGCAAATCAATTTTCGAGAACACGCTCGCTCCATTTAATTGATCAAATAGGTCGTCTATTCTAGGCAAGGGTACTTATTCTTGATGGTTACGTTATTCAATTCTCTATAATCGATACACAACCTCATACTCCCATCTTTCTTCTTAACAAACAACACAGGAGCTCCCTAAGGTGATGCACTAGGTCTAATATAACCCTTATCGAACAATTCTTGCAACTGCGTCTTTAACTCACTCATTTCCGGAGGTGCCATTCTATAGGGTGTTTTAGATATAGGTGCGGTTCCAGGAACTAAGTCTATGGTGAGCTCAACAGCTCTAACAGGCGGCATACCCGAAATCTCACTCGGAAACACGTCCATAAACTCATTCACAATCGGAACATCTTCGAATCTCACCCCAACTTCTTTACTAACATCTTGCACACTACAGAAATATAACTCACACCCCTTCTTCATCAACTTCTTCACTTGCATTGCGGAGATGACCCCAAAGTTCTTGGATTTCCCAAAACGTTGATACGAAGTCAGCTTACCCAAAGGATTCCTTAAAACTACTTTATGAACTTCACAATCTATCTTGGCCTTGTATAAACTTAGCCAATCCATTCCCAGAATTACATCTAGATCTCCCAGATTAAACTCTATCAAGTCAGAAGGAAAAACACAGTCTCCTATCTTTAGAGGCAAGTTTCTAAACATCTTGGTACACCTTATGGTCTCACCAGTAGATATACTAACAGGCAAATCAATCACTTCAAAATCTACGAACCCCAGACTTTTAATAACAAACGACGAGACAAAAGAATAAGTCGCCCCCGAATCAAATAATGCTTTAACTAGCACGGTGTTAATAGAAAAAGTACCAGACACTACGTCGGCAGATCGTTCAGCTTCATTGCGACTCATCACGAACAGCTTACCCGGAGCCTTGTTCTGGTTGTTCTCACTAGTAGGCTTACTATAGCTTCCATTGTTCTGCGTCCCTGCAGGCTTCGAACCCTGATTTCCTAACTGGTTAAATCCAGACCTCACTTGGTTACTACCCCCATTGCCATTTTGCTCTTTCTTTTGCTTAGCAAAGCACTCATACTCCCTATGGCCCTTCTTCTGGCAGTAGTTACAAATCACTGGGTCCCCCTTACAGTCTCTACTAGGGTGGTTGTTGCTACACTTCTTGCAGTGATACACTCTTTCAGCTCGACCCCTATTGCGGTTATCCTGGTTATTATTTCCTTGGAAACTCCCATTACCATTCCTACTCTTCTTGAAATTCCCCTGGTTTCCCCCAGCATTAAAGTCCTTCCTCTTCTCACCTACCACAGGATTCTTTTTATCCCGCCTCGATTGGAGTCCATATATATGGGCGGCTCTCCCATACACAATATCTAGGGATGAAAAGGTCTCACCTCCTAACCCCAGTTGTATCTCATCAGTCATCCCTTGCTCAAATCTTTGAGCCTTCAACTCCCCAGTAGCTACAACCTCGGGTGCAAACCTCGACACTGCTATGAATTTACTGTAGTACTCAGAAATGGTCATACTACCCATCCTAAGGTTAATGAATTCCTGGGCCTTCTGCTTCCTCATAAACGCAGGGTAAAACTTCCCTCTCAAGGCAGTCACAAAAGCATCCCAATTGAATCCTTCTATAGCACTCAGTCTAGCTCCATTCTCCTTCCACCATAGATCAGCCTCATCCTTAAGGTACAACACAGCCTGACCCACTCTCAAATTTTCAGGGCAGTTCACAACCTCAAAAAGTTTCTCAAACTCCCTAATCTAATTTTCTAGGAAGGTAGGGTCAGCTTGTCCCTTATAATATGGTGGCTTAACCTTAGCTAGCCTTTCAAACAAGACCTCTCAGGACGCTCAGCTCTCTCCTGAGTCAATTTCTCCGCCAAGAGGCGAATAGCAGCAGCTAGACCGTTGTTGTTAGCCATTCTACTTCGGGACCTGTAAGTAACATAACCCTCCTTTAGGTTCCAGCATAACTCATATTTCCATCTATAAAGACAACATTTGATTTGATCATTAAAGATTGCATCAACAGACAATTTCTCAACTAGTTCCAAGTTCAACATGAAATGTTCTCTAACAATCACAAAATCATCCATGTAAAATATTTTCACATCAACAAACAAGTAGAAAACAAGCAAGCAAGAATATAATTGCATAATGAAAATAAAATATTCCCAACACGTGCCTAGAATAAATTTTTACTCACTCAAATAACTAAATAATAACTTTTATTCTTCCATAACGGGTATTTAAATAAAATGAATGTTGCTATAATATTATACCTTCCTAACAAAAAAAAAAAAAAAACAATGGTTGTATAAAACTATTCTATCACTGTTGGTCGACTAACCAACCTGATTATAATATATTATTTCCTCTATTTGCTAAAAAAAAAATATAAATAGTAACCTAAGGTATCACATTATCATTTTTGTCCTCAAATTCTATGTATAGCTCAGGTACGAAAATCTCATCTTCAGACTCATCTATGTCCTCATCATAATATTCGACATATCTCCTTTGTCGTTTAGATCTCCTTGAAGGTTGAGGCTCTTCATCCTCCGACTCCGAATCAGTTTCAAACCTGAACCATGCACGATAGATATCTTTTCTAGTTTGGCCTCTAGCATGGTCGAACTCCACAATGAGCTCATCATCCCTGGTTACTTCCCTCCTTATTATAGTACGCATAGTCCAATCTAGACTGGTATAGTTATTGTCATCAATAGGTGCGATGTCCTCATCAATTTCATCGTCACTCAGGACAATGGGGTTATAATAGCTTCCTAATCTGGCAGACATGATTAAGGATCTACAACAAATAAACATATTCAATAACATTTTTAGTATTTTCCCTGTACGTAATTCCCAACAATAACAATAAGAAAGATGCCATTAACATCATAGGCACAAAATATAACAATCAGCAGGGAAGAAAGATATAAACAGTTAGCAGGGAAGAAAAATAATCATGAATAGTTAGCAGGGAAGAAAAATATTAACATGCTGAACTAACTATTCAATGCAGGCATATAATATTTCTATCCTATATGCCCTTCCTATACTACCCATTCTCACAATGCAACAAGTAAAACTTCAAAGGCATGAAAAATAATACAGACACTTTTATAAGATAATAATAATTAAGTGTCGAACTAACTAAAAAAAAATCGACTAATAAAATTTCAGACTGATAACATTTGGAAAAAAATTTCAACTCCTTAAAAAAAATTTGCGGCTATCTAAAAAAAAAAATTTCCAACCATCATAATTCAAAAAAAAAAAAATTTCGATTTAAAAAAAATTCGGCTCTAAAAAAAAATAATTTGGCCCCTTAAAAAAAATTTCGGAAAAGAAATTTCTATAACGAATAAGTAGGAGCAATTCTAAGAGTTTATTCAAGTAACTAGTAAGTTAATTAGGCACCTAAAAGTTTTGAAAATCACCTAAAGCTCCCAGATACCACTTTGTAACACCCCGATAATTCTATCTTTTAGAAATACCTTTATAATATAAAACTTAGAAATTTACCCAAGTATTATCGCCCGTGTGATAACGTATCGGCTTATTCAGAATTTTGCAGCGGAAAACATCAAACAAAACTTTATAAATAAATAAATAAGTATTTCATAAATAAACCACTCTATAAATGTCTATCAAACCAACTTATAATAACATGTTCCGACTAACGCAGAAAACATGATAACTAAATTACACAAGCTCTCCATTCCCAGATTCCCAATGATGCTACATCTGCGAACCTGCAAATGTCAATGCTCTAGATAATCTGCTCACCAAAATTGGGTCATCACAGGATCAATAAGGCAAAGCCATGATCAACACATACAAACAAAGCACGTAATCAACAAAGCTGAGTACTACATAACAATACATAAACAATCCTAATCATGATACTAAAAATTAACAAACAGGGATAAATAATAATACAACAATATAACATTCTGCAGATAACTTCTACTGAACTAAACTTTAATCATCTTTTATTATTTTAAATGGAATAGTTATTGGACCGAGTTGTCTAACTAAAAACCAGCCTTCACCTAGGAAGACGAAATACGGGCGCGACTCCGTATTCCATAATGACCTGCGATATCGATGAACCTTTGAATAAAAAGAGGAACGGTGATCAATCCAATTCCCAGAAAAAGCCATGGCACGCTCACCATGTACCCCAACTCCTGATTGTCCAACTTCAGACGTGCACCAGTCTAAAGTTTATTACTATCCAAGTTATACTTTACGTGATTTACAATTTATTACTTGTTATGACACACATACAAGCAACACAGAATATAATTCAAACATTCACAACTAAACTTCTTTTATCTTAGGATTTAATAAGTGAACTTACAACCCAAGACATACTTTCTTTTAAATTTCAACTTCCTTATTTGTTGAACCTAGCCAACAATCAAAGTTACCTTTAAAAAGGCATACTTATCAACTTACCAAATAAGGCCCACGGTCCTCATAAAGTAGTGAAAATAATACTTGTAAGGGAACACATGAATAATCATGAATCAATCTTAACAACATATTAATTCCCCCATGTGAATTAATAATTACAGTTCCCATTCACATGCTTGCGTCAATAATCCATACAAACATGACAATTCTTTACTCATAATAAATCTAATAATTAACATGCTTGCTCACAGGCATAAAACATGTAGAAATCAATCATACTAGAAATCACATATGAACTTATAAAGTTTCTATGCATGATACTATAACTTCTTTTCTCATTAAATCATGATACTAATCATACAATCACACAAGTATGTACGTACCTTGTGTAAACTAGTCGACTGACCACTTTTAAACCTTTAAAAATCTCCTACGGAATACTCTCCGCCTAGAAATCAAATATAACTAAAATCAATACTCTTAAATAAAAAGACAGCAACTTTAAAATATTTAAATTCCCCTTTAAACATATTCAAAAGTTAATTTTACTATCAAAACTCCAATTACTTTTAATTCCTAGCATAGTACTACCATACTAGTAATTAAAATTCTTAAAACTCCCTATATAAAATATTTTCTGAAATTCCAGCAACCTCTAAAATCATGAAACCCTCATTAAACCCACTTAATCATGCTTAAAATCATAAATTAAATCAATCCCATAGTATGTAATATGCTACTATGGTTTTCTAATAATTAACACCCTAAAAATCCATGCTTTAACGATTAAAACTTCAATCTAACAATAATAAACAAATCTGAATTTTTATTCTTATAATATACAATATATATGAATCAAGATTATTTATTAAAACAGTAAATTAAAATCAATAATCATGATTAATATTAAAATAAAGCATAAAAACATAGTCTTTAATGGAAACTTGAGGAAAAAGAAAAGAATTAAACCAACACAAGAGGAGAGTGATGATGCGTTGGCCAAGGAGGAGCAGTGGCGGCAGCAGCGGCGGTGCACCGGTGTTCAACGGTGGTGGTGACGTTTCTTAGCGAAGAAGAAAGCGTTACTTGAAGAAGAAGAAAGAAAAAAACTTGAGAGGAAGAAAGCTGAAATTTACATGGGAGAGGAAGAGAGAAGAGTGCCGTGAGAAAAGAGAGAGAAGAGTGAAGAAAATAATCTTTGTGTAGGGTAAAATAATTGGGCTTAAGGTATTTATAGGTAGGGTTTCCTTTTGGGCTTAGGAAAAGGAGATTGAGTTGGCATAGACTTTGATGACGACTAGGATTGATAAATAAGAACTCCTAGCATCAATATAACTCATTTTTCCTAATCTACTTAGAATTTGGGTTCCTCAAGTCCATTAGACTTCTTTTCTAAATCAAATTCGTATTTCAAACCTTTTTCAAAGCATGCCTAAATAAAATATTTACAACTTTCTTAAATCCTTAAAATAATTTCATTTGACTTTTTAAAATAGTCAACCTTCTTTAAATAATAACATCATTTAAACTAAAATATATATATGTAAATACTAAAATATATTTATAAAATCCTTTAAAATTATGGGGGATTAGACTATTTTTCCGGAGGAGGTTTCAGGACGCTACTCGGATGACTGGTAGGTATTGATAAATGATACTTAGCAATTTTTGGCGAAGTGAGTAGGATGATCCTCTTATGACAGGAGGTGCCAATGAATAAGTTTCTCGACTGAGGAGGCTTACGAGCCCCAAATTTCCCGAGCAGGTTTCAGGATGCTACTCGGATGCCGAGTAGCTACCAATTAACGATAGTTAGCCGTTTTTTGGCTAAGTTAGTAGGACGCTCCTCTTATGACCGAGGAGGTTCCAATAAATAAGTTTCTCGACTTGGGGGAGAGGCTAATGAGCCCCATGTTTCTCGAGGAGGTCTCAGGACGCTACTCGGATGCCGAGTAGGTACCAATTAATGATACTTAGCCGTTTTTTAGCTAAGTTAGTAGGACGCTCCTCTTATGGCCGAGGAGGTGCCAATGAATAAGTTTCTCGACTCGAGGTGGCTAATGAGCTGCATGTTTCCCGAGGAGGTCTCAGGACGCTACTCGGATGCCGAGTAGGTACCAATTAACGATACTTAGCCGTTTTTTGGCTAAGTTAGTAGGACACTCCTCATATGACCGAGCAGATGCCAATGAATAAGTTTCTCGACTCTGGGGGGGGGATAATGAGCCCCATGTTTCTCGAGGAGGTCTCCAGATGCTACTCGGATGTCGAGTAGGTACCAATTATTGATACTTAGCCGTTTTTTGGCCAAGTGAGTGGGACGCTCCTCTTATGACCGAGGAGGTGCCGATGGAGAAGTTTCTTGACTCTGGAGGCTTACAAGCCCCATCCTTCATCCTTTGAGCGTATTTATTTGCTAGCCAAGGGGTTCAAGTAATTAGCCCCACGCTGGATGTAATCCCCTAAAATTTTATAAAGTTTATAAATATATTTCTAAGTATTTTTAGTATTTGAAGAATTAAATTCTTGAGTATTGACTATTTTTAAGTAAATGATTATTTAATGTTTTATATAGTCAAAGTATTTAAATTATTTTTAAGATGGACTTTGAGAGTGAACAATTAATTTAAATAAGTTTGAGTAGTAGTACAAATGATTTTAATATTGGGTTAGAGGAGCCAAAACCTTTTGTAGCCTTTTCATATTGTCATCATTCATTAAACTAACCAAGCAAGCCCATTAGTCTATTGGACTCTAATGGAAACCTATAAATACCCTACTTCCTCACAAATTTTGCCTCTCATTAAACAAGCAAAACCCTAATTTTTCCCTCTTCTCTTTCTCTCGCTCGTTTTCTCTCTCCCACCCTCTCACCCAATTTCTCTCTCTCACCCTCTCACCCAATTTCTCTCTCTCTCTCTCTCTCTCTCTCTCTCTCTCTCTCTCTCTCGTTCTTTTCAGCTGCCGCCGGCGACACGTGCTGCTAGCCACGTCGGCCTCCGCCAGCACAACCGTCGCAGCCCAACCGGTGCCCAACCTCCTTGGCGCCCTTGTTGCTCTCTCTTCTTTTGGTTTATTTCCTCTCTTTTTCCTCTATATTATTTTAATAATTAGTTTTGATGTTTTAAATAACGTTTTAGTGGTTTGGTAATTAAAGTTTATGACTTTATGATTTTAATAAATAAATTTATAATTTTAGTAATTCTTAATTAAAGTTATAAATTTCAGATTATATGCTTTATGTTTAAAGATGATTTTAAATACTAAAGTTAGGATTTTTAGGGTTTTAAATGACTATTTTGGCAGTACTATATTAAGGGATATTAAAGGTTGAAGTTTTAGTGCTTAAAAGAGTTTTAAATTTTTTTTTTTTGAGAGTTTAAAGTACTTTAAAGTTGCTGTAATTTTATTAGAGTATTAATACTTGAATGTTTTGATAATTGATAGGCGCAGACTTTACTTTGATTGATTTCTAAAGAGTTTAAAGTGGCCTCCCGTATTGTTTACACAAGGTACGTAGATGGACCAAGCTACATATGAATGTAACCACAATTAACATCACTACAGTCGGATTTGTAGGGATAAAAATGGCATCTTGAAAGCACGCGTAGCATAAAAAGGAATATTCTAGAATATTCTAGAATTTGCACCAGACGCGGCGGCTACGCTCAGCGCGCTACATGCGTCCAGCACATTGGCCATATCGCGTCAGGCACGCCAATGAGCGCCTGACACGTGGACTTGTGACTCACACAGAGTCCTGCGCCTGGTGCAAGTCTTGTGTGACACGCAAGATAAAATTTTATCTTTTCGAAAACGCGTTTCCATGTGCAAAGTTTTAACTGGATGGACCACGTCAGGTAGGCCAACCTGCGCCTGACGCGTGTCCTAGCGCCTACCACGTAGTCTTGCGCCTGGCGCAGGGCGTGCGTGAAGCGCACGTGCTGGTTTGCCTATAAATACGGGCTGATTTCCCGAATCAAACACTGCTTGGAATTATTATTTTTACGCATGCAAATACTCTCAAACACTCCGAAATATACTTCGAATACAAAACGTTCAAACACTTTTAATCTTCCACATTAATTTTTGTTCCTAATTCTACTGTATTCCTGGTTCCAAGATTTCTTCGACTGAAGGTCACTACGCTCTTCGATCTAAACCGCATAGGTATAATCCTGAGGGCTCTTGAATAATCATATTTATTTTATTGAAGTTACTAACCTTTTTTCTTGTCATGATGTAGATTCCTAATTAATAACCGTGTTCCTTTTGTAAATTCTAACCTCTTTTCTTGTATTTTCTGTATATAATGTTCATGTTATTGTGATTGTCTTGCATACCTTTTTATCACCCACATGTTATTATGCTAAACAAGACCTAAAGAACTGTTCTAATTAATTCAGATAATTTGGACAACCTGCTAGGAACCTTGTAATTTGATTGCATAATAACTTGTCACTAAATAATTAGTCTTTTTATGCGTTTCCTGAACCAATCTAGACTAAATATTTTTAGGGTGTATTAAAATTTGTTTGATTGTTCTATTGCATAAAATCTGCTGTGAATTGTTATTTAGTAGAGGCCAGCAATGGGCAATATAGTTCCTGACTATATTATACCCTCACCCCCGAACTCACTTTTTGGTTCTTGACCATCTATGGAGTCATGACGGGGAAATCTACATCGGATAAGTCCCTAAGATGTCCCTTCCGTTTCAATATCCAATTAGGTTTATGATTCTTCCTCTAAAGAATTGTTGGCGACTTCTTTCAAAACATATTTTTAATAAAACCTTAACAATGGGGTAGTCAAATAAACGCGCTCACACCGCGTGTAGGCATTAAAGGAATTCAAATCCACGCATACAATTTGGCGACTCCACTGGGGAGAATTTTAAAAAAATTAATTTTGTTAAATGAGTGGGTGAAACTTAAAAAATACAATTCACTCTTATTTTTATGCCTTAGAATAATATACTTTTTTGCATGTGCATGGCTATTAGCCATCATAAGGACAATCTACCTTGCCTCATTAACCCTCGAGGGGTTTGCGCTTTGTCCTTCCAAAAAGCTTCCTGAACGATAGTGTTGGATCTTAGTCATAAGCAAACCTACCCAACTATGGCATTGTTCTCTTGTTCCTGACTTGAGACTGGAGTGTGTCTTACACGTGGCCACCTCTTTAAGCAGGGGTACGAAGCGTGGGATCAATCTCTTAGTCATAGACCCTTTTCAGCCTTAACCTAAACCTGACCAATAGTTGAATGTAGAACTGGACTTTAGGTTGAGAACTTTTGCATCCATGTTACTTGACATTTATGTGTGATTGCAATTTTTGCCTGATCATATTTTATTAGCATGTTGATATGTGTTGCGCCTAAAACTAATACACTTCGCGTCTAAAAAAATGTCGTTGTTTTCGCCCGAACATCTATCAAATTACCAATATGCATGCCGCAGAGTATTGCGCCAAACGCATTAAGTTGCACCTGGCGTAACACTATTGTGCCAGAAGCAAAGCCCGCGAGCCGCGCACATCTGTTGCATGACACGCATCTTTTCGTCCCATGCAAATTGGTCTTCTGACCACTGCTCACCTCCCCAATTTGCGTCAATTAGTGCGTCCTAAACTGTTATTATAATTAGTGCGTCAGTCTTTGCGTCTCGACATTATACAAGATTTATCAGAACATCGTCTAAATAAATAGTCACGAACACGAGGGTGGGCTCAGCACGCTAGACGCATGGGGATGCGCCTGACGCTGCTGCCCTACGCCAAACGCACCCTTTGCGTCACACGCAAAATTGCTACGTGGTGTATTGTTGTGCATTTCTCGTTTTCCGTCACTTGAGGCAATGTGGTGATCAATTCCGTATAATACTTCGTGCATTTGAGTCAGTGACTATCCCGACCATCTCGTGTTTAACTTCACTTAAAAAAAAAAAGAGACTCTTTGTTTTCTTTTAGAGTTCCATCATCATTAGGTCTCACCTAGGTGCACGGTCATATTTTGTTAATTTTTTTGGAGAAAGTCGGATATTCCTATCCTCCCAACAACTTACCCCATCTTAATTTTTTTTTAAATTTTCCAAAACTGCATTTTGATTGGTGATAAACTCTTGCCAATATATTATTATCCATTTTCCTCCACAAAATAAAATCCATAACGTCCACTATGTCATTATCCATTTTCCTCCACAAAATAATATCCATAACATCCACTATGTCATTATCCATTTTTCTCCACAAAATAAATTCATCATTATCCATAAATTCATATATCATCCACAAAATAGATTTCCTTCTATAAATATCCTCTCCTTTTGGCAGGAGTTTTGAGCAAATTAAAATGATATTTTCGAAAATATTTTCATTCCTCACCCTATCCATTTCTGGAGTGCGTCCTAAGTCAATGTGTCCTTGTCAAACAGGGTAATTGAGAAAACAGTCTCGATAGGTCGTCCGCGTACGCGAAAGGCTAGATCTGTTCCACCGACTAAAGAACGGTCAATTGTTGAAGCAACAATGGGTGACGAAAAGGTTACTGAATTGACTAATATCATCGAACGAATGGCTAAGAACTTGGAGGAGGTCACTCTCCGTCTGCACTAAGTTGAAAGTGGTGAAAATGCTGTATTCGCCAAACAAATGGAAAATACTGTTCAAAAAGTCACCAGTAAGGGGTCCTACTTTGATTTGGATGAGAACAACAAATTCAAGGGAAAACTACCTGAAAAGTTTTCCACGAGTGACTTTCCTAAGTTCAAACCTACTGACAATCCCAAGTATCACTTGAGGAACTTCAAGGCCACTATGATCATTAAGTATGTGGACCTTGAACTTTATCCAATAGTATTCCCGATGTCATTGGACCCTGCCTGTCAAAACTGGTTCTACTCCCTGGACCCCAAACATGTTGAAACATGGAGTGATATCACTAGAGAGTTCATGAGGCAATATGAACATAACACTGTAATCCAAACCTCACTAAGGGAATTGGAAGTGTTGAAGCAAGATAACAATGAAGGCTTTACCACCTACCTTAATAGGTGGAGGGAAAAGTCTGCTTACATGGTCTCCAGACCTGCTGACAAGGACCTCTTCCGCATCTTTATTAACAACTTGTTACCCAAGTACAAAACTCATCTCAAATACTTGGGTATCGATAATTTCACCAAGTTATACGACATAGGTGTGCAAATTGAAGATGACTTGTTGAAAAATGCCCAAAATGAGAACAATCGTTATAAGGGCAATAATAACAACAAGAAGAACGATTACGGATCCACTTCTAAAGGTGGAGAGGTGAACCTTCTTGAGGCACCCCAAAGATCTTTCCAGAGGAATATGAGAAGGACATTCACTCCAATATGCATGTCGTATGCCACCGCTTTCAATCGCCTTAACTTAAAAGGCGCTCTGTTTCCAATTGGACCGACTCCCGATCCAGAAGACAGTAAGAAAATAGCAACCTGGGAAAAGGATTCTTACTACAAATACCATAGAGGGAATGGTCACAAAACGGAGAACTGATACGCACTGAAGCATGCTATTCAAGACATGATTGACGAAGGTAGACTTCCCATTCCTCCCACAGGGAAGAAGCCTAACAACCAAGATAGGCCCTTAAACAAAGTTCTGGATATCTCTGAGGATCAATACTGCTATGATCCACTTCTCTTGATCGCACCAATAGGGGATCCTGTCCCCGCTATCATTATTGCTAGCACCTCACCAGATATCAATGGTATCTGGGATAGTGATGAAGAAGACGAGTATGTCACATAAGAAAGTGACTATATACGGGGAACATGTATTTCTCCACCTCTAGGACTATATGACGATGATGAAGTCATTAGTCCTAAAACCGATCGCTTTACTTTAGCAATGGATTGGTACAAAAGTGATGAGGAGGTTAGATAGGTACTTACTCGAACTGGAAGGCTAATTCAGCCTGTTTAGGATAACCTTCCCACATCGCCTGCATCTCCTGAATGGGTTCTTCCCAAAGAGAACTCTCTCATTCAACAGCTCATGAAAACAAAAGCTGATGTTAACATTTGGCAATTAATAGCTTCCTCTCATGGGCATCGCATGGCATTACTAAATGCCCTCACAAAGATGAACATGTCATCTGACACTTCCCCTGAAGAACTGGTCAATTTTCTTACCACTGATAAGCCAATCCGAGGAAACACTATTTCCTTTACTGATGATGACCTTCCTTTTGAAGGAAGCAAACCCAACAAGGCCTTACATCTCACTGTAGCAGGCGTGGGCATGAATGTCCCAATGATATTACTAGACAATGGATCTGCCATTAACGTATGTCCATTGCGAACTGTGCGCCGCCTAGGTTTCAAAGATGAGGATTTCAGTCCCTCCCATCAAGGCATCCGAGCATACGACAATTCTCGTCGTCAATCCTTGGGAACTATAGCCCTAAACATCTCTGCAGGGGTTATAGAAAAGCGCATGATTTTCTAGGTCATTGATATTAAGGCCTCATTTAACTTACTATTAGGACGACCATGGCTTCATGAGCTTGGTGCGGTCCCATCTTCCTTGCATCAAAAGGTTAAGATGATTGTGGATGGCATTCCCATAACTCTTGATGCCTCTACAATGAAAGTACAAGTAATAGACAAACCTCTCATCCACATAGACCATGATGAGGAGGATGAAGATCTTCGAGGATTCGTTCCCGAAGAAGTAGCCTTCATTGAAGAGGATTTAGCGCCATTTGATTTTGATTGCTTCTCCAATCCAGCAGTCAACTACATCATGCGCAAGAAGGGACATTTCCCATGCATGTAACTGGGATATAAGAAGTCTAGAGCACCTTCTGTCACTGACTCTAAGTCAGTAGAAAATTTGTTTGGCTTAGGATACAAGCCCACTAGGAAGGAGCTCACAGAACGTATTGCACAACGCATAGTATATCGTAATACCAAGGATAAGGACAGTATCCCTTTTCCTCCTTATCAACCCACTCTGAATGAGCAATTTCTGAGGGAAGGAGAAGATTATCCTTGCTATGAATTCCCTGAACCATTCTATCAGGCTCAGGAGGGAGTGATCTACCCCGAATTTGAAATATTTCTGGACTGTCTTCCTGATCCCCAAATTAAACAGTTTACTGAAGACTGTTTATACTACAAGGCATTAGGACTTCTATTCGGTCAAGAACGAGTTAAATGCCCAAATAATACTGCTCACATCCAGCCGTGCTACAAAATGCAGACTTCGACCCCGCTATGCTGATCAATCCTGCAAGTGACGTCATGCAAGGATGGAGGAAAACTATTAAGCTGACTACTCCAAACGGAAAGAAGATGATCTTCACCACCGGGGAAGGGCCAATGTTTAAAGAGACTAACTCATCTAAGTCAGAGTCTGAGTCAGAGCCTGAGTCTGAGTCTGAGTTTGTTGAGTCTAGTATCCTAGTTGGGACTATTTCTAAGCATGTTAATTCTAGTGTCCAACTAGAGTCTTTAGCTTCTGCTGAGTCATTGTTCAACTCTATGATTTCCGATTTCAATAATATGAACTCATTTGCTTATGACTTGTGCAATATCTCTACTTCCTCTTCTCCTTCTCCTTCTGATTGCAACAATGAATATGAAAAAGAAATAATTAAAGTAGTGGAAGAACATGAAAATAAAACTCCAATCATTGAGGAAACAGAAAAAATTAATCTTTCAGACGATAATGAACCAAAGGTGGTAAGAATTGGATTAACTTCAAGCGAATACGAACGCACTCAATTAATCAAAAAGTTAGTTGAATATATCGAAGTATTCGCATGGTCCTACCAGGACATGCCAGGCATCGATCGTGAAATTGCTCAGCATACCATTCCCCTAATCGAAGAGATCAAGCCTGTCAGACAAAAGTTGCGCAGAATGAAACCAGATGTAGCTCTCAAAATCAAAGAAGAAGTAATTAAACAACTTAATGCAGGTTTTATTAAAGTCGCTAATTACCCTGACTGGATTGCTAATGTTGTGCCTGTGCCTAAAAAAGATGGGAGAGTTAGGATGTGTGTCGACTATAGATGTAACACCCCCAAAATCCATACACGTCCACGACTACGTTGCATCGACTTCGGGAGTGTTACCGCCGCGGTGAAACGCAAGGCATAATAAACTCAAAATGTTACAACTTCTTATTAATAAAACTACATTGCAGCGGAAATAAAATGTTCACTTCGAATTACAACTCGGGAATCACCATAGACCCCTTTTTATTCAAACCATTAACTATTCATACTAATTGTTCTATAAGTTCAATAAAAACATTTAAAAGCTTATAAACCAGAAAATATCCCCCGTATGCCAAACTCATGCAGCAACACCAGCACACCTAGTCTGCTCCCCATTGAAGCATCAATAGTTCATCACAGGTCAACAAACAACACAATAACACACAATCAGCTATGCTGAGTACATAGTCAAACAGTAAGTGCATACAAAGCATAAACAGAATAATAAGGATCGTTCCTAGACATGATACTACCATAGCATTACATTCTTTACTTTTTATTTAGTTGGCAGCGAACGGGCACCGTCATCTTACTAGAATCATACGGGCTACTTAATCCTTAATAGACAACTTGGTCTATTAGATGGAATGTAAAGACGGTTTCGTTCCGTTCCACATCCATCACCTTAGTATGCATACCCCCAAGATCGTACGGAACCTTCCGCCTACTTGAGTTATCAAAATTTGTAAGGACACTACTATCGTCACAGTAGTCCTGCGTAGGAGTGTAGAACAAGTCTCACACTCCCCCCATTGTTCATCACTTGTAGGGAATCCAACTACAAGTTTATTGCCAAAATCCTTCTTAATAATATTCATTCATACAACATCGAACATATAATCGTTAAATTCTTAGGTACATTGCTCAAATTCTCTAATTAAAACAATCTCTTGCAACATCCTTGTTACAACAATAAATCATATACTTTCAATCCAATTCTCATTTCATGCTTGTAATGCGATAGAATTTCGCATACCAATAATAACTCATTCCAACTCACAAGTCATACAACAAGGAAATACATACAGATTTCCAATTGATTTCATGTTACCAAACAATCTCATCAATCATAATCAACCACAGTTCCCTATCATGGTTCTAGGTTCCAATATAACAATCACAACCTAAACATGATACTAATATATCGAACTGAACTAGTACGCGTACGTACCTTGTAACGGAGAATCTTTGCTGATTCTTAAAACGTTCTGCTTATGAAATTGGGACCTAATCGAATAATAGAAATACTTCAGTGCTAAGTCCTTGATATTATTAACATATAGCACGTGACTAATTATATAAAACTTAGTATATCGGAGTATAAAAATAAGTAATCTTGTTGTTCATTAACTTTCTTTTCTTTCATAACTCTATTGAACTTAACGTCTTTTAAGAACCAATAATAGTGGGCAAAGCTGATTTTAGTTAGTTTAATAACGTAGTACCTTTACCAACTCCATTTAAATCCTTATATCCAATACTACTAAAATCAGATTTGAATAACAAGGCCATTATAACATTCCAACTATAACTAATAATCTGATCTTTCTTAACTTTTTATACCACTTTGTATATAGTAACAAACTTAAATAGGTACATATATAAGAACTTATAAAAGTCAGAATTGAAGAATTAAAGAACTCAAAGTAAGAATTAATATGTAACAAATCTGGTTTCTTTTTTGTTCACAATATACTTTTATTTAAAGTCACAACTTAAACCAATATACATAAGTATAACAAAAACAGAATTAAAACTATAATTATCATAAAACATAACTATAAATCTGATTTTTGATACTTTATTCTATACTTTAGTTATAATCACCAAAACATAATTAAAGATAATAAGAAAAATAAAATCAGATTCCATAACATAATATAAAGTAGAAAACATTTTTTTTTTTTTTTTTTTTTTTTTTTTTTTTTTTTAGAATAGAGTATACCGTAGATTCGTGTTCTTGGCGCCGCTCAACCCGAACTCCGGCACCACCACGATTCGCACACGACCAAGACACAATCCCACACCACCACGTCGACCGAACCACCAGGCGAACGAAGACTCAGCCTCACGAGCGCTACCTCCTGCAGCACCGACTGCACTCGCGCGACACCTCCCCGCGACCAGTCGCTGGACCCCTGGAGAAACCACGAACTCCGGCGAGCAGGTGCGACCTTCGACGCGCCGGTGTGGCCTCCGGAAGGTGGGTGCCCAAAAGTTGGGAAGAAGAAAGAGAAAGGTAGAGGAGAGAAGGAAGAAAGAAAGAATCGCAGGAGAGAAGGAAGGAAGGAAGGAAAGAGAAATTCTCTTTAAAAAACGGCTGACCTATCAATTTAATAGGGTTTCTAATTTTTTTTTTCTCTTCCTTTTGTTATTTATAGTATGAGAATCCTTAGTTTATTAGGATTTGTTTTCAAACCGAATTCTGATTTACTTAACAAAACCGAATTAAAATATAATTAGGTACCAAGGTAGGTTGTATATTTAAATTATAATTGTAGGCTTACCTAAACTATACTATAATTTACTTTTACTTTATATTTTCTTATTTATAGCAAGATAACTCCCAAAATACGGAGTATTACAGGCTTCCCCCTTAAAAGGAAGTTTCGTCCCGAAACTTTGAGGAAGCCAGTCTTAACGACGAATTTTCGCACTTCTAAGTCCCAAAATTTCACAAGCGTTTTCTCGTTTTCGCAAATTACATATATAATAATACACATAAATAACAACCTTAAGCAAACTTTAGGGGAAGTGCGAAATTCTATCGCATTCTTCCCCCCTTAAAAGAAAAGTTACGTCCTCGTAACTCGCCTACCTCTTGAAAAAGTTCAGGGTACTTGAGACGCATCGCATCCTCTGCTTCCCATGTGGCTTCTTCAGTATTCTGATTTCTCCACAACACCTTCACGATTTTGACGTCCTTATTTCTCGTACTACGCACCTTGTGGTCTAGGATCTTGATGGGTTTCTCCTCATAGGACAAGGTTTCGTCTAACTCGACGTTTTCAGGTTCTAGGACATGCGACTCGTCAGGTACGTATTTCCGAAGTTGGGATACGTGAAACACATTGTGAACCCTTTCAAATTCGTTTGGCAAATCTAAGCGATAAGCCACTTTGCCTACTTTCGCCAAAATCTCATATGGTCCGATGAACTTAGGGCTTAGCTTCCCTTTCTTTCCAAATCGCATCACTCCTTTAAGCAGCACTTTTTCACCAACTTCATAGTTCTCTTCCCTTCGCTTCTGATCCGCATAAGACTTCTGCATATCCTGTGCAGCTCTAATCTTGTCTTGAATGACTCGCACTTGATCAACAGTCTCTTGAATCATTTCAGGACCTAACACCACCGTCTCACTAATATCGTTCCAACACAAAGGACTGCGACACTTTCTCCCATACAACGCTTCAAATGGAGCCATTTTGATACTAGCATGATAACTGTTGTTATATGAGAACTCTATGAGGTCTAAATGGTCTTCCCATGATCCCTGGTATTCTAAGGCACAAGCTCTTAACATGTCTTCCAAGGTCTGGATTGTTCTTTCTGTTTGACCATCTGTAGCTGGGTGAAAGGCGGTACTCATCAACAGTTCACTACCAAATGCTTCCTGTACCTTTTTCCAGAAGTTCGAAAGGAATCGCGAATCCCTATCAGACACTATACTCGTGGGTACTCCGTGCAGTCGAATGACATGTTTAACATATGCTTTGGCTAGGGTTTCCATACTCCACGTGTCCTTCATGGGTATAAACCTTGCAGTTTTGGTCAATCGGTCCACTATGACCCATATTGTGTTATTATTTCCCCGACTCCTAGGTAAGGCTACGACGAAATCCATGGATATCGAATCCCACTTCCATGTTGGAATGTCAAGAGGTTGAATTTTGCCTTGAGGTCTCTTGTGTTCACTTCTTTTACCTTCGACACGTCGGACATTTGGAAACAAACTCGGCTACTGCCCTCTTCATCCCAGGCCACCAAAACATCTTCTTGAGGTCCTTATATAGCTTATCCCCCCCTGGGTGGATGGAATAATTCGTATTATGACCTTCACTCATTATCTTTTGCTTCAACTCCTCGCATTTTTGCGGTACACACCACCGACCCTTGTAGCGTATACTCCCATCCTCATGGATTTCAAACCCCTCTGCTTTTCCCTCCTTAAGTTTTGCTTTGACCCGCTCAAGTTTTACATCCCCAGGCTGACCCTCTCTTATTTCGTCTAGGAAGTTGGGCTGAATGGTTAGGGCACTCAATAATTTTTCCACTTCCCCTTCATGAACCACTTCAAGTTGGAGTTTAGAGAATTCTTCACAAAGTTTGTCAGCAACTACCAAGGTGTTCAGGCTATGGCTAGATTTACGACTCAATGCATCTGCAACAACGTTCGCTTTACCCTCATCGTATTGAATATCTAAGTCATAGTCCTTAATGAGCTCTAACCATCTCGCTGCCGCATATTAAGGTCTTTACGGGTGAAGATGTATTTGAGGCTTTTGTGATCGGTGAAAATTCGGCAAGTCACCCCGTAAAGGTAATGTCTCCAGATTTTTAAGGCAAAGACAATTGCGGCCAACTCTAGGTCATGTGTTGGGTAATTAACCTCATATGGTTTCAGTTGACGGGACGCATAAGCTATAACTTTCCCATTTTGTATAAGAACACAACCCAACCCATTCTTTGACGCAACACTATAGACATCATACCCCTCATCCCCGTTAGGCAAGGCTAGAACAGGTGCTGAGGTTAATCTTTCTTTGAGTGCCTGAAAGGCTTTCTCACTATCGTCAGTCCAGTTAAACTTGCAATCTTTCTTCATCAAGTTAGTCATGGGTTTTGCGATCTTCGAAAAGTCTTTCACAAATCTCCTATAATAACCGGCTAAACCCAAGAAACTCCTTATATCTGTGACATTCTTTGGGGTAGGCCATTCACTCACAGCTTTTATTTTTGCAGGATCCACTGACACCCCCTCCTTAGAGACGAAATGACCCAAAAATGACACCTTTTCCAACCAGAACTCACACTTTGAAAACTTTGCATACAAATTGGTTCTCCCTAAGTGTCTGTAAAATAAGCCTCAAATGTCCCTCATGTTCCTCCTTGCTTCTTGAATAGATCAATATATCGTCTATGAATACGACTACGAATTTATCGAGGTAGGGTCGAAAAATCCTATTCATGAGGTCCATAAAAACAGCAGGTGCATTGGTTAACCCAAAAGGCATGACGGTAAACTCATAGTGTCCATACCTAGTCCTGAAGGCAGTTTTAGGTATATCTTGGTCAGCAATCCTCAACTGATGGTAACCAGACCTTAAATCTATTTTGGAGAACATCCCTGCACCCTGGAGTTGGTCAAACAAGTCATCTATCCTAGGTAATGGATATTTGTTTTTCACAGTGACATTGTTCAACTCACGGTAGTCTATACACAACCTCAAACTACCATCCTTCTTCTTCACAAATAAGACAGAGGCTCCCCATGGTGACATACTAGGTCTAATGTACCCCTTCTCTAGTAGTTCCTCTAACTGGTTTTCAACTCGTTCATTTCTGCTGGAGCCATTCGGTATGGGGCCTTTGAGATAGGTCCAGTTCCAGGTACTAAGTCAACAGTGAACTCTACATCTCTCCTTGGCGGCATACCAGGTATTTCTTCAGGAAAAACATCCTGAAATTCGCTAACTATAGACACATCCACTCAAGCTGTGAGTGCCGTCCTGTTGGCTGAACGAGAGTCCGTCCAAGTTCCCATATACTTTGTGAGTCACGTGCTCAAAGATGCGGAAAACAGGTATACTCCAGTCGAGAAGTTTGGATTGGCCCTAGTCATGGCCAGCAGAAAGTTGAGGCCATATTTCTTGGCGCACAATATAATTGTCTACACTGACCAGCCCTTGAAGCAAGTTCTACAGAAGAAGGAAGCTGCTGGACGAATGCTAAAATGGGCGGTTGAGCTTAACATGTTTGACATATCATTTGAACCAAGGAAAGCCATTAAAGGGCAAGCCTTGGCAGATTTTATAGTTGAGCTTACTAGAGGAAGGAAGCATTGGACGCTCAAGGTTGATGGATCGTCCACAGTCAATGGATGTGGGGCAGGAATCATTTGTCAATCTCCTGAAGGAGATAAGTTTGAATATGCATTGAGATTCCAGTTCAGAGTGTCCAATAATGAAGCTGAATATGAAGCACTCTTAGCTGGAATCAAAATGTGCAAGGCGGTAGGCTGTTGAGATCGAGGCCAAATCGGACTCCTCTTAGTTGTCGGTCGAGGTTAATGGAGATTTTGAATGCAAAGAAGCATCAATGAGCAAATACATGCGACTGATCAAAGATGAGATAGAGCCATTAAAACGATTTGTCCTCGACCAAGTACCAAGGTCAGAAAATCATCAAGCCGATGCTCTCTCAAAATTAGCCAGCTCGGCTGAAGGTGATGTGCCAAGAACAGTTTTTTGGGAAGTCAAACCCTAAAAGAGCATCGACCAAGAACATATTATGTTTCTCAGCCGAGGGACTGTCTGGATGGAGCCGATCATAGAATATAAGAAGACGGGATGGTTGCCTTTAGATCCTGTAGAGGCTAAGTATGTAAAGGCTAGAGACAAGTGGTTTGAATTGTGGGACGAGACACTTTACAAGAAGTCATTCAACCGGCCCCTGCTCAAGTGCGTCACCAGAGAAGATGGTCTGGAGGTCCTGAAAGAACTCCATGAAGGAGCTTGTGCTTCTCACATTGGGGGAAGAGCTTTAGAGGAAAAGGCTTTAAGGACGGGGTACTACTGGCCTACCTTAAAGGAGGATGCTTTAATCTATGCAAAGAAGTGTGACAGTTGTCCGAAACATGGAAATGTGCATTAGAAGCCGTCCAACTACTTAACCCCCATCTTGTTCCCTCTGCCTTTTGCCAAATGGGGCATGGATATCCTAGGACCTTTCCCTGTGGCCGCTGGGCAAAAGAAGTTTGTGATAGTAGCAGTTGACTACTTCACTAAATGGATAGAGGCAGAGGCCATGAGAGGAATAACAACGAACGACGTCAAGGGCTTCATCTGGAAAAACATTATAACTCGATTTGGCATGCCTCAGTCAATCGTCTTTGATAATGGTCCATAGTTCGAAACGCCTAAGCTGAAAGAATGGCTGTCAGAAAGAGAAATCAAAGCTCACTTTGCGGCAGTCGCCCACCCACAAGCCAATGGGCAAGTTGAGTCCTTCAACAAGATTCTATCAAATGGAATCAAGAAGAAGCTAGATAACGCCAGAGGACAATGGGTTGAAGAACTGCAATTGGTGTTATGGTCCATTAGAACAACCGCTAAGAATTCCACAGGCGAGACGCCTTTCATGTTAGTCTATGGCACTGAAGCCGTCTTGCCCATTGAGGTTGAAGAGCCCACCCTACGAGTCATGTTATACATAGAAGATGCCAATTGGGCCGCATTGCGCAGGGCTTTGGACCAAGTCCCAGAAGTCAGGGGCAATGCCTTGCTAAGAATGCAATCGTACAAATTGTGAATGGCTTGGGAGTTTAACAAAAGAGTTGTTAGACGACCACTCAAGGTGGGGGATCTCGTCCTAAGAAAGATGGAAGCGGTTGGACGCGCTAAAGAGTTGGGGAAACTAACACCAAACTGGGAAGGCCCTTATCTGATTGTCCAGGAGGTACGCAGTGGGAGTTTTCGTCTACAAGATCTAGATGGACGACCTATTCAGCGTACTTGAAATTCGGACAACTTAAAGAAGTACCACGTCTAACTCAGATCTTCGTCAGATACCTGTAGGGTAATTTGTAGTTACTCCAAAGTGCCACGGCACATGTTAGTAAGAAAAGAATTGTATACATGTATCTTGGCATTCAGCCAAGCAAAATCCATATAATACAATTCTTACTTTCTTATCTCTTTGTATGTTTTCACCAAGTTAATTCACTTTGGGCATTAAATCAATTACGTCTAAAAAAGTGACAATAACTTGGACAAAATACAAACAAAGCAGAACGTCAAAATTACTCGCATTTACGCCGAACATCACTCCCTCAAAGAGACCGGCCAAAAATATAATGCATATATGGCCGTCAAATTGACAAAAACTCTAGTAAGAGTAACGTCAAAGTCTCTGAGAGAAAGCTGGCCTGAAATAAGACCTTAGTAAAGGATACTTACTTTCAAAATCACGGACAGCTAAGTAGTCCAGACCCTAGTAAGGGATCGCTACTTAATGACGAGTGTTGCCCCTTCAAGGAAACCGGCTAAAACACGCTTTGAACATGTATCTCAAGCTCGTCCATCAACTTCAGCAGGCTCAGCCACGGCTGGCTGCTCTCCTTCTTGGACTTTGGCTCTCCCTCCACGAACGGTTGAGCTAAGCCCAATAAGGGGGGATGATAGAAGCCAAAAGGACGAGCCATGTAAAAACAAGGACGAGCCATAGAAAACAAGGTCGTCCAAAAAACTAGTACCTAGGCTATGGATGCCTTTCTGATGGTTTGAAACCATCCCAGACGAGTACGGCCCAAAGAAGGTGACCGTCTGAGAATGGACGTCCTATTGTGGATGACCATCGTACAAAAATCGACGCTAATTTTTGGACGAGTATGGTCCAAAGAAGGTGACCCTCGTCCAAAACAAAAAAGTTGGTAGCTTGAGTCAAACAGGTCTTGGCCGCAACCTCTCATTGTGCGAGACTCGTCTGAATAAGCAGACCGTCCAATAATCTAGGGAAAATCAAGCAAAATGCTTGGGCACTTAATAAAGATTGGAAATCGTCCAATGCCAAGAATGATCGTCCAAGAAGTTCAAGACGAGTCAATTCTTGTACTTGGATATTTCATAAAATAACAAATAATCGTCCAAGGGCAAGGGGAACAATCTTCTCGTATGGGCACTTTGCAAACAGTCTCAGAGGAGTCCCTTTTGGTATTTGGAGACAAGTTTTAATGATTAAGAATCCGAGCAGGATGTTCAACGATCATGACGAAGTTAAAGTTACACTTAGCCAAATTGCAATTGCAAAAAAAAAAAATAATAATAATATAAAGAAGATCGGCAATTGGCAAAAAGTTCTTCATATATATCAACAGCAAAACTTTACAACTTAAGGCTACTGAAGAGCTAAGACTACAACGGCAGACAAGCCAAGAAACTTAGAAAAATAAACCTAAAGCTAGGCTTCATCTCCAGCGCGTGTTTCTTGGTTGTCCTCAGGCTTCTCATCCTCGCCTTCGTCTTCAGGCCCCTCACCATCGGCTGCAGCCTCGTCGTCAGACTCTAAAAATTCCGGAGGTTCCTCGGCACATACCATAGCCCGATGGACACTCTGTTGGTACTCTAGACGACGCACAAAGCCGGGAACCTCATCGAGATTCAGCCCGGCTTCTCGAAGGCCTTGACGGCCCCGGCCTTTAGACGTTTCGATGACTTGTGCCAACCCTTCCTTGGCGTCATCGAAGGCCTTGGCCGCCTGGCTCTCTAGACGGGAAGTTCTCGCCCTCAGAAGAATATTCTCCTTCCTTAGCTGCGCGGCGACGAGAAGGGCGGCATTTCTTTTATCTCTTAGTTCAGTGGAGACAGCATCAATTACCATCTTCAGACGGTCTTGTTCCTTGAACATATCATTAATGGTAACAAGATAATTCTTATTTTCTGACTCCAGATGAGCTGATCATTTCTCCAAAGCCTCCAGGGATTGACGATGGAGTGTATTAGCCATCTCAATATCATGGATGGCCTTGTCGCCTGCCGTAGTTGCCATATGGACGAGCTGTTTATTCTCTTTTCTCGGCTCCTTCGCCCATTCTTCGGTTAGCATCTTTGCGAGCCGGAAAAGCTGGAACAATGAAAACAAATCAAGTTATTAGACGGGTTAAAGAGTCAAAATTTGAACAAGTATAAAACAAAACCGGCATAAAATAATACCTCGGCGTAGAAGTCGGGACATGTAGCCCACATGCCCGGCGAAGCTCCCCTTAATCCTTTGATATAGGATTCAGGGTAGCACTTGAAGAGCTCCTGCTTCAGACGCTCTTTCTCCAGCCTTGACATTTTGGCAAAAGCAGGAGAAGACTCCTCGTCCGAATCAGCGAGGGGAGGAGTTGGGGGAATAGCAGGGCCTTTGCCCTTATCTGAAAGAGGGGGAGAGTCAGTAATCTTGATAGGCAAGACGATGGCTTGTCTATTGGACGGACTCATGGACCGTCCACCGACCCGCATCGTCCTAACTATATTGGGGTAATACGAATCACCAGACGAAAGCGATGCCGTCCTAACAGCTAAAGGCATATGTGGCACCAGCTTAGCCACCGAGCCGCTGAACCCTGGATAGTTCTCGGCAGCAGCCCCAGATTCTGGTGCAACCAAAGCCAAGGCGGACTCTAGGTTGACCTCAGCAGAGTCGGCCGGTAAAACGCTGAGTGGAACAACTGCATGGGCATCCTTTCCCTCCTCGGCCGGGCCAACAGTTGAAGGCTCCCTTTTAATAGCCTTGGCTTGTGGGGGAGGCATGCTTTTCTCCCCGCTCTCGACAGCAGGAGCCGCCTTATCCGAATTCTTCCTTGTAAAGCCCTAAGGCTTCTTTGCTGAAGGCTGGTCAGCTGCAGTAGTTGGCCTCTTCTTGGATGAAGACGACTTCCCGGGTGGAAGTTTGTTTGTAGGAGCATTTTTCTGCAAAAAATAAAGGCATCAGATCGATCGTCCAAAAAACAAAAATAACTACTATTACAAATCTTCCGGACGAGTATAGCCCCAAGAAGGTGACCGTCTAAGTATGGACGTTCTTCTATGGCTGACCCTCGCCCATAAATTGGATGCAAAAATCCAGACGAGTATGGCCCCAATAAGGTGACCATCCAAGTCTGGACGTTCTCCTTATTTAGGTGACCCTCGTCCAAGAAATGGACACTAATTCTTGGACGATCATGGCCCCAAGAAGGTGACCGTCCAAGTCTGGACGATCTCCTTCCTTAGGTGACCCTCGTCCAAAAGTTGGGCACCAACTCTTGGACGAGCATGGCCCCAAGAAGGTGACCGTCCAAGTCTGGCCGATCTCCTTCTTTGGGTGGCCCTCGTCCAAGAATTGGTGTCCAATTCTTGGACGATCCTGGCCCCAAGGAGGTGACCGTCCAAGTCTGGACGATCTCCTTCTTTGGGTGGCCCTCGTCCAAGAATTAGACACCAATTCTTGGACGATCATGGCCCCAAGGAGGTGACCGTCCAAGTCTGGACGATCTCCTTCTTTGGGTGACCCTCGTCCAAGAATTGGACACCAATTCTTGGACGAGCACGACCCCAAAGAGGTGACCGTCCAAGTCTTGACGATCTCCTTCTTTGGGTGACCCTCGTCCAAGAATTGGATCCAATTCTTGGACGAGCATGGCCCCTAGGAGGTGACCGTCCAAGTCTGGACGTTCTCCTTCTTTGGGTAACCCTCGTCCAAGAGCTTTGCACCAATTCTTGGACGAGCATGGCCCCAAGGAGTTGACCGTCCAAGGCTGGACGTTCTCCTCTTTTGGGTGATCCTCGTCCAAAATCAAGATGCCAATTCCGGACGAGCTCATATGGTTTTCGGCAAAAAAAAAAATAAAAAAAATAAATAAATATTTTATATACCAATGTTTCTGTCCTCTTCTCGGCACTGCTCTTTACATACTCCTTCCACAGGTTGTCGGTAAATTGGGACATACTGATCTCCCCCGTCCAAGATGCTTTGAGGCGTTGTCTGGCCGAGTCTGCAAAGAACAAAAATGTGTTCGTCAAATGAATTATAGACGAAGAGTTTTACTTGGGTGATTTCAAATATATACCTTTATCATCGGCCAATCGCATGGCAAGGAACCAACCAAGAAGTCGTCTTGGTAAAACATTTCCTTAAAGGGTATCCAGTTAGATGGCCCCTTAAAAGATTTTTGGCCGGGCCTGGAGTACTCCTTCACTCTGAAGTACTCCACCACCTCCTCGTCAAAGTTGTCCTCCAAATCCGGCCAAGACCGCTTCCCGCCCAGTATTTGTGACGGATCTATTATAATATTTGTAGCTCTCTGTGACATAGTCGGTGGACGCCCGTAAAAAGATAAAATCGGCCTTCCACTCGTGCATCTTCGACGATTTTCCCCAAGCCGTCATGAAGCCTGGACGGTTGCAGATGCTGAGCCATGCTCCGTCCACGGCCCCAGGTACCTTAGCCGCATAATGGATATGGGTAAAGGCTTGAAGGGAAAAGGCTAGGTCGCGTAGCTCACAGACAGCAATAAATGTCAGGATGTTGTGCCAAGCGTTTGGAGCCAGCTGGTTATGGCCGATGTGGTAGTCTTTGCAACACTTGTTCTACGAAGTCATGGAGAGGAAACCTCAATCCCGCATCTAAGGCCAGTTTATAGACGGCGAAATGGTTCCTGGGAGCACTCAGGATCGTCGAGTCGTTATTAGGAATGACAAAGGAGAAGCCCGACATGGGCATAAAAGACGACAAGTAATTAGGGTCTGGTCCTAGTTTCTCTAACCACTTACGGTTAACTAAAATGAAGCCAGGATCAGAAAGGGGACCTAAACGTCTTCTAATCTCCGACGAGGTAGTAGACGCCTCGTCTGATTCTTCGGCAGCCTCAGGATCGCTACCATTATTACCTTCGCCGATCTCCGCCGTATCGGCGTCCCTGCCAGAAGTACTGGTCTCAGTTTTTATTTCGGAGTTTTCTGCATCATAGTCGACAGGAGACCTGTCCAAAGATGGAGCACTTTGGACCTCTCTTGCCTCATCTGGCACCCGTCCAGTGGATTCCTCCATATCTGAGCTATTTGATGGGATTATTGCATTTCGTCTTAGATGGGCCGTTTGCTTGACGCGCGCCAGATTACCCTGCACAGGTAAAGACTGGGTCGTCTGACTTTCTCGGCCAAAACTATGAAAATATATGTACTCGGCCAGAAGAGGCCCAACTCTAGAATGCGCCGAAGAAGAAGTGTCGGTTCTAGGGTCAAGACAAGCTCTTGGTCGGCTAGAATTATTTGACGAAGATGATTCCATTTTATTGATTTTCTAAGAAAAAATAAAGAATAAAGAAGAATGAAAAGATCAAAGAAACGATACCTGGTAAGAACGTCTGGGCGATTCGTCGAAAAGTGCTGAAGCTGTACGATCTCTCTCTCTCTCTAGAAAATTTGCAGAGCTTCTCTCTCTAGGAAAATTTGATCGAGGTGTTAAATGATTGAATGTTTTCACACCAAGGTTATTTATAGAGGGATAAGAAACCTGCGGAGCCGGTCAAGAATGACCGAAAAGAGAATACAACGGTCAAATATGAACGGTAGAACAAGGAAGAAGGCGCGTCACTTCATTTCAAATCAAACTACCTTGAGGGTAAAAGGGCCTTAACCGTCAGATGGACCAACAGTGAAAGCCCTTTTAGGGGCAAATGTTTTAGTCTAACATCGACGGCTCTTTTCTAAGACACTTGGGCTCATCAGAGCCGTCCACGTGTCACCTTAGTTAAAAAAGAGAAAAGCCTTGAATCTCTGGGCTACACTCAGATGAGGTAAAAGGTTTAAATTCTGGCCCAACAGTCAGAGCCCAGCCGTGCCAAATGGCTGAAGGAGAGTGGTTAATAGACATTCACCAGTCATGGTCAGCCACGTGTCATAATCTGATTTCTCAGCCAATTAGATACTGTTATGGTAGGTCAGTTTTTAAGGTCAGCTGTCAACTTGCTATCACTATAAATACCCCTGAAATCAGGAGAAAAACACATTCAATGCAAACAGTGCAAAGTTACTATGATAAAATTCTCTCTCACTTTCTCTTTCTATCTCTACTTTCTCTCACTACTCCTGATAACTGACTTAAGCATCGGAGGGGGAACCACCACCCAAACCTCCAGGGTGGGTCCCTTTGTGCAGGTTCGGGAGCAGAGCAAAGACTAAGGACTAAGCGGATTCAGACATCGTTGCACAAGTCTCCAGCTGAAGAACACTCAACATACCAATTTACTTGCTCGACAAGGAAGCTAAGCCTACATCTTACTTGTTGGACAAGAGGATAAAACAGGTTGGTTGGTTATTGATCTTAGTCAATAAATAAATATGATTAATTCTGGGTCAATTGAGTTGTATGATCACAATATTTAATCCTAAGATAAAATTGAAGTCTTTGTGTAATCCCCCGTAATTTTATGAATTTTATAAATATATTTTAATATATAGTTATTTATATTTAAATATATTTTAGCATTTTATTGATTTATTTCTTCAAAGGTTGACTATTCCATTTAAAGTAATAAGAACGTTGTTAAAGTTTAGTTCATTAAAAGTTATCAGCAAGTTATTATACTATTATTTATTCTTGCCTTCTATTTATTAGTATCTTGTTTGGATTGTTTACTTGTTTAGTATGTAGTACTCAGCTTTGATGATTACGTGCTTTTGTTGTGTATGTTGATCATGGCTTTACCTTATTGATCCTGTGATGACCCATTTCGGTGAGCAGTCTCTAAGGATCAATAGTGCACTGTCTATCTACAGGTTTGAAGATGATGCATTATTGGGATCGGGATTTTGGAGAGCTTGTGTAGTTTATTTACAGTACTTTTGAGTTATACTTTTCGTAGTTGGTTTAGTTTGGTTTTAAGGATGACTTTATTGGCCTTTCGTGCCAACTTTAAGTCTTTAGGCGCCTAACTAGCTAGTTACTCAAAACGAATTTCTTAGATTCGAGCTCATACTTATTCATGGTATTTAAATTACCTTTGAAAAGTCTTTTTCAAGATTGTAATATTATTTCGAGTCGAATTTTTTTAAGGGGGTCCAAATTTTTTTTTTTATATATTATGAGGTCCGAATTTTTTTTATTTATATATTACGAGGTCCGAATTATTTTTAGTTATATATTATGAGGTCCGAATTTTTTTTTATATATTATGAGGTCCGAATTTTTTTAATTTATTTTCCCTATTATGTTCGAAATTTTCGAACCATATTTTTTCCGGTTCCTTCCAAATTCGAAAAACAAAAATTATTTACTTAAATTTTTTTCAATACTCTGGTTTATTTTATTATTTTATGAGAGATGGGTAGTATAGGAAGGGCATATAGGATAGAAATATTATATGTCTGCATTAAATAGTTAGTTCAGCATGATTATATTTTTCTTCCCTACTAACTGTTTATGTTATTCCTATGCTTTATGTTATTGTTTATTCTTGCTTATTGGTTATTATTGAAATTATACGTTAAGTGAGAGTACCAATTGCTCATAGAAGTTATATTTATTGTTATAGATTCCTAGCCATGTCTGAAAGAGAATATACAAGAGTAGGGAGCTATTACAACCCTATTGTGTTGAGTGATGATGAGAGTGATGGAGATTATGAGTCTGATGATGATAACTACACCAAACAAAGAGTTCAGGCATGCCTGATAGTGATGATGAGATTCTTCATAAGTTTGAACGTGCTAGAGGACAGACCAGGATTGATATCTACCATGCTGCTTTCAGATATGAGAGTGATTCTGAGCAAGAGGAGGACGAGCCTCAACCTAAACGGAGATCTACGAGATTTAGAAGATATGTTTATTATAATACTGAGGACATTGATGAATTTGTAGATGAGCTTTTCACTCCAGAGAACTACAGGGAATCAAAGGATAGGACTGATGATGTTTCACCTTAGATTATTTACCTATTTATTTATGCTTTAAAGAATAATGTTGGATAATTCGTCCAGCAGTGGTTAAATTTATTTCATAGTACCTTTATTTTATTTTATTTTTTTCAGGAAAAGTACAGTATTATGGTTTAGAAAAAATTGTTATTAGCATCTTTTGAGGAATAAAAGTTAAATATTTAGTTATCCAAGTAAGCAATAATTTATTTTGGCACGCGAATGGGAATATTTTTATTTATGTATTATGATTGAATTTTTATTCATGATTCCTAAACAGTGTGTTCTTGATGTGAATATTCTTCATGGATGATTGATGATGATTATTTTATAATATTGTTGTAACTTCATGAGAATTGTTTGTTGATGCGATCTTTATGGTCAAATCAAATGTTGCATTCGTAGAAAATGGCATGTAAGTATGTATCGAACCTAAAGTAGAGTACGTTAATTTCAGGTCGCGCACTAGAATGGCAAACAACAATAACGACTTAGCTCCTGCTATTCGCCTTTTGGCGGAGAGATTGACTCAGGAGAGATTTGAGCGTCCTGATTCTGTTGGGGACAAGTTTGAGAGACTAGCCAAGGTTAAACCACCATACTTTAAGGGGCAAGCTGATCCTACCTTTTTAGAGAACTGGATTAGAGAGTTTGAGAAAATCTTTGGGGCCGTGAACTGTCCTGAGAATATGAGAGTAGGTCAGGCTGTGTTGTACCTAAAGGATGAGGCTGATTTCTGGTGGAGAGAAAATGGGGATAGATTAAGTGCTGCTGAGGGATTCAATTGGGATTCTATTGAAACTGCCTTGAGAAGGAAGTTTTACCCTGATTTTATGAGGAAACAGAAAGCCCAAGAGTTTATCAACCTTAGGATGGGGATTATGACCATCTCTGAGATAGCACTGTCGAGGTTGCCACTGAGGAATTAAAGGCTCAAAGGTTTAAGTAAGGTTTGCCTGAGGAAATCCAGCTAGGGTTAGGTGGTGAAACTTTTTCATCCCTAGATATTGTTTATGGAAGAGCCGCCCACATTTATGGTTTTCAGTCGAGGCATGATAAGAAGAATGTTGTATGGTGAGAAAAGAAAGGATTTCAATACTGGGGGAAATCAAGGGAATTTCAAAAAGAACAAGAATGGGAATGGGAATTTCCAAGGGAGGAATAATCAGGGCTACAATAGTAAGGGTCAATCTGAGAGAGTGTACCACTATAAGAAGTACAATACTAACCATCCTGGTAGAGACTGCAAGGGAGACCCAGTGACCTGTAACTATTGCCAGAAGAAGGGCCATAGGGAGTATGAGTGCTTTGCTAAGCAAAAGAAAGAGCAAAATGGCAATGGGGTGGTAACCAAGTGAGGTTTGGATTTAACCAGTCGGGAAATCAGGGTTCGAAGCCTGTAGGGGCACATAACAACCAAGGGAGCTACAATAAGGCTGCTAGTGAGAGCAACAATCAGAACAAGGCTCCAGGTAAACTGTTCGTGATGAGTTGCAATGAAGCTGAATGATCTGCCGACGTAGTTTTCGGTACTTTTTCTATTAACTTCATGCGAGTTAAAGCATTATTTGATTCGAGGGTGACTTATCTTTTGTTTCGTCATCTGTTATTAAAAGTCTGGGGTTAGTAGATTTTGAGGTAATTGTTTGCCTGTTAGTATACCTACTGGTGAGACCATAAGGTGTACCAAGTTGTTTAAAAATTTGCCTCTGAAGATAGGAGACTGTGTTTTCCCTTCTGATTTGATAGAATTTAATCTGGGAGACCTAGCTGTAATTTTGGGGATGGATTGGCTAAGTTTATACAAGGCCAAGATAGACTGTGAAGTTCAAAAAGTAGTTTTAAGAAACCCTTTGGCGAAGTTGACCTCGTATAGACGTTTTGGGAAGTCTAAGAAGGGACGTGAGCTATTTTTCTGTAGTTTGCAAGATGTGAGTAAAGAAGTTGGGGTAAATATTGAGGATGTTCCAATTGTGAATGAGTTTATGGATATGTTTCCAAGTGAGATTTCGGGTATGCCGCCTGCTAGAGCTGTTGAGTTCACCATAGACTTAGTTCCTGGAACTACATCTATATCCAAAGCACCCTGTAGAATGGCACCTCCGGAGATGAGTGAATTGAATACGCAGTTGCAAGAGCTGTTCGATAAAGGTTATATTAGGCCTAGTGCATCACCATGGGGAGCTCATGTGTTGTTTGTTCAGAAGAAAGATGGGAGTATGAGGTTGTGTATCGAATATAGGGAATTGAATAATGTAACCATCAAGAACAAATATCCTTTGCCTAGGATAAATGACCTGTTCGATCAATATAATGGAGCGACCATGTTCTCGAAGATTGATTTGCGTATGGGGTATCACCAGTTGAGGGTAGTTGATAAGGATATACCTAAGACTGCGTTTAGGACTCGTATGGTCATTATGAGTTCACTGTAATGCCTTTTGGGTTAACCAATGCACCTGCCATATTTATGGACTTGATGAATAGGATTTTCCATGAGTTCTTAGATAAGTTCGTTGTGGTATTCATTGATGATATCCTGATTTATTCAAAAAAATGAAAAAGAGCATGATGAGCACTTGAGCATTATATTGGAGACGCTTAGGAAAAATCAGTTGTATGCCAAGTTCTCTAAGTGTGAGTTTCGTTTGGAGAAAGTAGCATTTTTGGGTCACTATGTGTCTAAGGAAGGAGTCTCTGTAGATCCTGCTAAGATTCAAGCTGTGAGTGAGTGGCCAACTCCAAAGTATGTGTCTGATATCCGAAGTTTCCTAGGTCTAGCTAGCTATTATAGGAGATTTGTGAGAGATTTCTCGAAGATAGCGAGGCTAATGACCAATTTGTTGAAAAAGGAGTCAAAATTTGAGTGAAGTGAGAAGTGGAAGGAAGCTTTTCAGATTTTAAAAGAACATTTGACCTCCGCACCTGTTTTGACCCTGCCTGATGCGAACGAGTGATTTGAGGTGTATAGTGGTGCTTCAAAGAATGGTTTGGGATGTGTGTTGCAGCAGAATGGGAAGGTGATCGCGTATGCGTCGCGTCAGTTGAAACATTATGAGGCTAATTACCCTACCCATGATCTAGAGTTAGCAGCTATTGTGTTCGCCTTGAAGATTTGGAGACATTACCTCTATGGGGGAACCTGTAAGATCTTTACTGACCATAAAAGTTTGAAGTATATTTTCACCCAGAAAGACCTCAATATGAGGCAAAGAAGATGGTTAGAGTTGATAAAGGATTATGATCTAGACATCCAATATCATGAGGGGAAAGTGAATGTAGTTGCTGATGCGTTGAGTAGGAAGTCGAGTCATAACATGAATGCCTTGGTAGTTCCTGATGAGTTGTGTCAAGATATTCAAAGACAGAGCCTAGAAATCTTAAATCCTGGGGAGATCGAGGCAAGATTGAGTGCTTTATCATTGGGGTTGTCAATTTTCGACGAGATCAAAGAGGGTCAAGTTGGGGATGAGCACCTAGAGAAGATTAAATAAAAGATGAGGCAAGGTAAGGAAGCTGATTTCAGGATCCATGATGATGGTAGTTTGAGGTTCAAGGGAAGGTGGTGTGTATCACAAAAATGTGATGAGCTTAAGCGACGTCTTATGGATGAGGGGCATAATACGTCGTATTCTGCGCACCCGAGGGGTGACAAGCTGTATAAGGACCTTAAGCAGATCTATTGGTGGCTAAACATGAAGTGTGAGGTTGTCGAGTTCGTGTATAAGTGTCTAACCTGTCAGAAAGTCAAGATAGATCATAAGAGACCCATGAGGAAGGTTCAATCCTTAGACGTTCCTGGATGGAAGTGGGATTCCATCTCAATGGATTTTGTGACTGCTTTGCCTAGAACAAGGAATGGCAATGATACTATTTGGGTTATTGTGGATCGTTTGACGAAGTCGGCCGTGTTCATTCCAATTAAAGAGACATGGAAGAAGAAGCAACTTGCGAAGACGTATGTTAAGCATGTAATGAGATTGCATGGGGTTCCAACCGATATTATTTCAGATCGTGATTCGAGATTCCTCTCGAAGTTTTGGCAAAAGGTCCAGTTAAATCTTGGGACAACATTGAAAATGAGTAATGCCTTTCACCTTGCGACCGATGGTCAGACGGAGAGGACTAACCAAACGATGGAAGATATGTTGAGAGCCTGTGCTATTGACTTTCTGGATAGTTGGGAAGACCAATTAGATTTGATTGAGTTTTCATACAACAATAGTTATCATGCGAGTATTAAGATGGCACCTTTTGAGGCATTATATGGAAGAAAGTGTAGAAGTCCCATTTGCTGGAATGATTTCAGTGAGAATATAGTATTGGGGACATAATTCATTGAGGAGACTGTCAAGAATGTGAAGTTGATTCATGCTAGAATTCAAGCTGCTCAAGATAGGCAAAAGAGTTATGCCGATTTGAAGCAAAGAGAAGATGAGTTTGAAATAGGTGATAAAGTGTTTCTGAAAGTATCACCAACTAAGGGTGTGATGAGATTTGGGAAAAAGGGCAAATTAAGTGCCAAATATGTAGGTCCATAAGAGATCCTGCAAAGAATTGGGAAGGTAGCTTATAGGTTGGCTTTGCCAATGGAGTTCGAAAAGATGCACGATGTGCTTCATATTTCCCAACTCAAGCGTTATATCCCTGATGAGCGTCATGTCTTGGAGCCTGAGAGGATCCTAATTGATACTAGCCTCACATATGAAGAAAGGCCTGTAAAAATTCATGATAAGAAGGTGCGTAGTACACGCAATAAGGATGTCAATATCGTGAAAGTGCTTTGGTCGAACCATGAGTCTGAAGAGGCAACGTGGGAAGCTGAAGCTGAAATGAAGAATAAGTATCCAGATTTATTCCTTGAGGTGAGTTACGAGGGCATAACTCATTTTCTTTAAGGAAGGTAGAATACGATAGAATTTCGCGCTTTTTACCTATTTTTATGGTATTTTTATGCATTTTTATGCTTATTTTGGTGATTTGCACATGTTGGTGCAAAATAAATAGATTCTCCGCATAAGAAAAGGTGTTCATAAGTAACACAAATGTTTTAAGTTGGCAAAAGAGTGCACATGAGTGGCACAAGTATTTCTTCAATGGGAGTTGAGTTGAAAACTTTTGAAAATGTGTGAGTTTTCGTGTCAAGTTTCAGGACGAAACTTTTTTTAAGAGGGGTAGACTGTATTCCCCCGTAATTTTATGAATTTTGTAAATATATTTTAATATATAGTTATTTATATTTAAATATATTTTAGCATTTTAATGATTTATTTCTTCAAAGGTTGACTATTCCATTTAAAGTAATAAGAATGTTATTAAAGTTTAGTTCAGTAAAAGTTATCTGCAAGTTATTATACTATTATTTATTCCTGCATTCTATTTATTAGTATCATGTTAGGATTTTTTACTCGTTTAGTATGTAGTACTCAGCTTTGCTGATTACGTGCTTTTGTTGTGTATGTTGATCATGGCTTTGCCTTATTGATCCTGTGATGACCCATTTCGGTGAACAGTCTCTAGGGATGAGTAATGCATTGTCTATCTACATGTTTGAAGATGATGCATCATTGGGATCGGGATTTTGGAGAGCTTGTGTAGTTTATTTACAGTACTTTTGAGTTGTACTTTTCGTAGTTGGTTTAGTTTGGTTTTAAGGTTGACTTTGGTTTTGTTGGTTGGTTTTGGAGTTGACTTTGTTGTTGACTAAGTTTTATTTATAAAGTTTATTATTATTGTTTTCCGCTGCAAAATTCTGAATAAGCCGATACGTTTTCACACGGGCGATAATACTTTTATAATTCTCTATGTTTATATTACAAAGTTATTTTAGAAAAGAGAGAATTGTCGGGGTGTTCCACTTTGTGTATTCATGTCATTTGTGTTGGTCGTCTTATTGTTGTGAGTCCCAACATCGAATAAATGTTAATACTTAAAGTGAAAAGTGGATAGCAATAAGCTTTAGACTTGTGCACTTCTGAAGTGTTGGACTAGTATGAGTTGGAGTACATGGTGGTAGCCCATGGCTTTTTTTGGGACCGGATTGATCACCGTGTCCTATTATTATTTAATTAGTACCTCGATATCGTTGGTCGCAGGAAGTACGGAGTCGCGCCCGTTCTTCGTCTTCTAAATTGAAGACAAGGTTTGGTTGGACAGCTCTATCCATTGAGTTTTCAAATTTATTAATAAAATAATTTGTTTGTTTTGTGGAGTCAAGTTCAGTATAGTGAGTCTGATATTTTACTATGTTATTACTCATCCCTGATTTAATGCTTATTAGTATCATGTTAGGTTATGTGTTTTATTGATTATGTAAGTACTCAGCTTTGCTGATTACGTGCTTTTCTGTGTGTCGATCATGATTGTGCCTTATTGATCCTGTAATGACCCTTTTGGCAGGATCAATATAGCTTCGACCATTCCAGGTTTGAATATGATGCATCCATTGGGATTTTGGGAAACAGTGGGGAGAGCTTATGTTTTAGCCTCTTTTAATACTGTTATTTCACTAGGAACAATACAAGAGGGGGGTGAATTGTATGTGTAGAAATAAACATAACTTTTTGCGGAATTTTAAACTTGAACAAAGAAACAAGCTAAAGGAACACAAGGAATTTTTACGAGGAAAAACTTCTTGAGCCCAACAAGAAGAAACAACCTCGACCACTAGGGATTTTAAACTCAACTCTTTCACTAATAAGGCCAAATAACTTTGTTACAACCTAATTCTACTCACGGGCCACACCTTGAGTTCCTAAACTCAAGTTCCTGAACAACTGTTCCCTTAATAGTTGTTCCTCTCAACTTCACTTGCAGTTTTCTCACTTTAACTCGCTTCACTCAAAGCTTCTCTCTTATAGAACTTCACTCAAAGTCTCCTTACTCCAAAAACCAAAATACAATAGATCAAATAAACTTAGTGGAATTAGAGTAAGAAGGCAAAGAACAAATGCTTTTATTAGAGAATGAAGGCACTGACACTTTACTTAGTTAAACTCACTAATTCACTTGGTCAGACACAAATTGGAACCACATTAGACACTAGAATGTAAAGTTGTAATAACTTAGAACGTGGGATTGACACATGTGTTAGTGATAAAAACCATTATTCCATGATATTCCTTACTTAGAGGAACACGTTCCTCATTCAACCCATGATCTTCATGATCACTGTTAAACGTGGGAGATAATTGTGTTACTGCTCCCTTAATTTTAGCAACCACATAAAGCAGTAATTCTAAAACCTGATTTAATTAAAAAGTATTTTAATTATTAAAACCAAAATAAAATCCTTTTACCAGAAATATTATCTTTGAAATATTTTCCATAAAAACCGAAAAGGATATTTATTATCTTTATAAAAATAAAATCTTTTCCTTAAAAAAATTTTCCTTAAAATCAGATTTTTCCTTAAATAAAACGGTTACCTAGAATCTAGGCATAAATTACTCAACAGACATAATTAAACCGTTGTACTGCTTCATCCTAGGTCTAGTTCCTTTTAAAAGTTAGTTCCTTTAACTTATTAGTTATGCGCCAGTTCGTCTGTTCCTTACAAAGGAACAAACGCCCATTCTCATTCTAAATTGCCATAGTTCCTTACCATTCTTACTCGTTCCTTTACAATGGAACTAGAAACAAAAAGCCTCGCTTTAGTCGTCTTGCTCCAATGCTGCTCCAGTACCAAATCTTGAAACATCTTTACTTAGTCTTCAAGATCCCCACTTGATTTCTTCCTTGACTTAGTATTCTCCTTGTTCCTTTCATTGATACCTTGAAATGCATTCACTTAAACAACTTGTTAGTCCAATACTTAGTTTGCATTTTTGTTCCTTTGTCATCATCAAAATTAGGGTTCAACAATTTCTCCTTTTTTGATGATGACAACAAAGTTACAAACTAAGGAAAACAACAAATAACATAAGAGAATGAAAAAGGTAAAATAATAATTTATATAATTTAATTAAGGCAGATTCAGGATTAAATTTTTCATTTTTTCAATTTTTCAATTTTTTGCATTTTTCAACTTAGTTTGTTCCTTATCTTTTCCCCCTTTGTCATCGTCAAAAAGATCAAACGCTTGGTGATTTTGGTAAGACTGATATTTACAAGACCTTAAGACCAGTAGCAAGCACCAAAAAAATGGTTAAGTTAGGAATTTCAAAGCTTAGACTTGTTCAAACGTCAATCACATAATACTAGCCATTCCAAGTAAGAAATTATGCACTCAAATCACAAACAAAGACAAATATAGCAAAAGTCATTTATATTTATAGCACTTGTTCCATTAAAGTACAAAAGAGAAAAATGAGAAAAGAAAAGAAACAAAAGCTAAGAGTTCATGTTCCTTTAAGAGAAACAAGAACTAGACACTAGGAATGGAAAGGGAGTTGTGTTCCTCTACGACTTCTTCCTCAACCACTTCTTCCAACATCTTCATCACCTCTCAATGGTGCCCATTAAGTTGCTGCTTCAAACTGTTAATGGCTTTGGCCATCATCTCCATGTTCTTTGTTGTTCTATCACAGTATCACTAAGGACTTTCATTAAACCCATCATCTTATCTGTTTTAGCATCTAAAGTCCAGTGAAGGTGATTGTAAAACTTAATCATATGTTGAGCAGGGAGACATACTTCATTGACCCAACCAAATTCATCCGAAGGAACATGTTCCTTTCCCTTAGAGCCAGAGGCAGTGGATGGTTTAGGTGGAGGAACTGGGGTGTTTTCTTGGGGTGGACCTTCTGTTCCTTTGAGAGAAACAGAAGGTGAGGTGGTGGTGTAAATAGAAGGAAGGAAAGGTGGTTGTGGTGGAAGTTCAGTAGATGTAGAGGAGAAAGGACTTGGTTCTTTCATCTCAACCTTCAACTGCTCAAAACTGGAAGGAACAGAGAAGGATGAGGGAGAGATGGAAGGGATGTTTGTGAGGGTTACTGGTATTTTTGGTGAGGATGGAGGAAAAGGATCCTTAGGTGAATTGTTATCCTGTTCCTCTACATCAGATAGGACTAATGGAGAGTCCTTATTTGAAGGAACAGGTGCAATTTTAGCAGTTTTCAACCTAGTTCTATGTCTAACTCTTTTATAAACAGGAGGGGAAGGCTTTTTGGCAACAGTTTTGCGCCTCTTTGGTCTCTGTTCCTTTGGTTATGTAGGGGCAGGAACTTATTCCTACAGTATTACTTCCACTGGTTCCTCTTCCACTGCCTTTGGCAGTTTTCTCTTGTGAGAGGAACTAGTAGCAATCCTCCCTTGAGTCAGCACTCCATCTTGGACAGAAAGGTCCAATCCATACAAAGTCTTTTCATTTTAAATATTACCTTGTTTTATACCAAGTTAGGCCAACCAGTAGTCTTGACCTTAAAGTGAGAAAGAAGAGATGTAATCAATGCACCATAGCCAACAACACAGTAATTCTCAATGCAATGAGTTAGATGTTGGATAAATAGAGAAGGGAAGTTAATTTGAATGTGGTGGTCAAGGCAAAACATATAACACATATCCAAGAGACCCACCTCATTCCTCTTTTCAGTTCTAGGAATGAGTGCTCTCCAAACAAGATTAAACAAAATTTTGTGGACAGGAGAGAGAAGATTGTGATTTATTTTGTTTTGGCCAGCAGTTCCCCCAAAGGATTCAACAATATCATCTTGGGAGAAATTGGAAAAGGTGATAGTTCCTTTCCTCTTAAAATATAGATCAGTTCCTTTGCAAGGAACTTCCCATATTTTTGCTAAAGTTTCTTGGGAAAATTTAATTTTCTTCCCCCTAACTTCTGTAGTACATACTCCATCATTGTTGATGAAGTTTGCACAAAATTCATCCATAGCTAAAGGAACTAAGGCATTATTATATGCGGTTTCAAACAGGTATTCCATACCCTGTTCCTTTAGTATATCAGTTAATATATTGAATCTAACTTTCTTGGCCTACTCCAAATCGACACAAAATCCTAAAACATACCCTGAATCACTTCGCTCCACTCTTTTCTTGGAGGAAGAAGTAGCAGTTCCTTTGGAAGGAACAGATGTAGCTTCTTCTTCCCCCTCAACTAGTTCCGGGGTTTCTTCCTCATCATCTTCCCCAATTAGGTTTTCTTCTTCTCACACTTCTCCTTGGTGACTCCAATTTTTGCTTTTCTACCGCCATTGTTGTTTCTTGAGAATTTTCGGCTTCTAGGGTTTTGGATGGAGAAGAGGGGTTTTCCATTTGAGAGGTTTTGGGAGTTTTTGCTTTTGGAAAATGTGAATTGAGAGAGGTTTTTGCCATTTGGTGAAAAGAAATTGTGGTTTTATGTGGTGCAAAGAGGTGTGAAGGAGATGAAGAATAGTGAAGTTGAAGCGTTTAAGGAACACGGTTTTGGAAGGGAAGAAGGAAGAAGATGCATGTAACAGTAAATGAAGAGTTACACGCGTAAAAATTAAAAGGATAAAAAAAAAATAAAAGATAAAAGTAAAAGAAAAGATAAAAAGGAAATCATGACTTGATTAAATCTGATTCCTATATTTTTGGGATTTTTCGGATTTTTGATTTTTTAAGGACTTTTTAATTTATGGAAAGAATTAAATTATAAGGAACTTGTGCTATAAGAACAACTTATGCTAACTGTCAACATTCTTCATATCATGCATGTTACTTTAACTTAGGAACAATAAGGGGAGTATTATGTGACATTTGTGAGTAGCTTTATTCTTTTGAATCCATGTATATGTTTTCAACATCTTAATTTGCAATGGTCTTAAGCAATTAATAACAGTTACTTAATATCACATACAGTAAGACAAATCAATTCAGACATGGGGGATTGGAATAGGAACAATTACTTAAGTTTTATTAAACCTAACTCAAGCATTAATTTTTCATATCTATCTCTTTGTAGAGGCTTGGTTAGTATATCAGCAATCTGATTTTCAGTTTGACAAAACTCAACTTTAATCAAACTTTTTTCCACATTTTCTTTTAGAAAGTGATGTATGGTATGTATATGCTTAACTCTTGAATGATGCACTGGATCTTTTGAAATACTAATGGCACTAGTATTATCACAATATATAGGAACACAATTAAAGATTATTCCATAGTCACAAAGTTGTTGTTTTATCCAAAGCATTTGAAAGCAACATGCAGCAGCAGCTACATATTCTGCTTCCAGCAGTGGATAAAGCAACTGTGTTTTGTTTCCTGGTGCTCCAAGAAACTAAACTATGACTAAGAAATTGAACCATACCTAAGGTACTTTTCCTATTTACAAGATCTCTGGCATAGTCAGCATCAACATATCCTCTTAACTCAAATGTATCACTTCTTGGATAGAAAAGTCCAAGATCATCTGTTCCTTTAAGATATCTAAGAATTCTCTTCACAGCAGTTAGATGAGACTCCTTGGGATTTGCTTAAAATCTAGCACATAAACCAACACTAAAAGTTATGTCTGGACGACTAGCAGTTAGATACAAAAGTGAACCAATCATGCCTCTATATTTTGTTTGATCAACACTTGTTCCTATGGAATCTTCATCTAATCTAGTTGAAGTTCCCATAGGAGTGTGATCTATCTTTGAATTTTTTAGGCCATATTTCTTTAACAGTTCCTTTATATATTTTTGCTGGTGAATAATTATTCCTTTTTCAGTTTGCTTGATTTGTAACCCAAGAAAGAAATTTAACTCACCCATCATACTCATCTCAAATTCATTACTCATAAGGTTTGAGAATTTTTTGCATAATGATTCATTAGTTGCTCCGAAAATAATGTCATCAACATATATTTGAACAAGTAGTATGTTAATTCCTTTCGATTTTAGAAACAAAGTTTTATCCACCTTTCCTCTTTTAAAGTTGTTTTCTAAAAGGAACTTAGATAATCTCTCATACCATGACCTAGGCGCTTGTTTTAACCCATAAAGAGCCTTGTCAAGCTTGTAGACATGGTTTGGGAGATCATTGCTTTCAAATCCAGGGGGGTTGTTCAACATATACATCTTCATTTAAATAGCCATTTAGAAATGCACACTTGACATCTATTTGATACAGTTTAAATCCCATATAAGCAGCAAATGCAATTAGTATTCTAATGGCTTCAAGTCTAGCAATAGGAGCAAAGGTTTCTTTATAGTCAATTCGTTCTTGTTGATTATAACCTTTTACTACAAGTCTAGCTTTGTTCCTTATAATTGTTCCATACTCATCTAGTTTATTTCTAAATACCCATTTTAAGCCAATCACTTTTTGTTGTTTAGAAGAGGGAACTAGATGCCATACCTTGTTCCTTTCGAACTCATTTAATTCAGCTTGCATAGCAGTGATCCAATCAGAATCAGTTAGGGCTTCTTCATGATTTCTTAGTTCTATCATTGATAAGAACGCATGAAATGCACAAAAATTCCTTAACTGAGATCTGGTTTGTGTATCTTTGGATATGTCACTTATTATGAGTTCCACTGGATGTGATTTTTGACGTCTCCAAGGTTTTGGTTGAAACTCCCTTATAAGAACAGGTTGTTCCTCTGTTCCTCTTTCAGCAATTGTTGAATCAGTTCCTTCAACATTTTCGTTCTTAGTAGAAACATGAACAACTCCATCATCTTGAGGAACATGAACATCATTGTTATGAATGTTTTCATGTACTTCGTTCCTTTCCTCTTTTATTTCTTCTTCCTCAATTGAATCTGCATCTTTTTCATTTGGTCGTACCAAGCCAACCTCAAAGTCATCAACCTGTTTGCTTGGATTAAAATTGTCAGATTCATCAAAGATTATGTGGATGCTTTCTTCAACACACATAGTTCTTTTATTGTAAACTCTATAAGCCTTATTATGTGATGAATATCCTAAGAATATTGCTTCATCACTCCTTGCATCAAATTTTCCAAGATTATCTTTCCCATTGTTATGAACAAAACATTTGCAACCAAATGGTCTGAAATGAGTAATATTGGGTTTCTTTCCAAAATAAAGCTCATAAGGAGTTTTGTTAATGATAGGTCTCATCATGGCACGATTTATTAAGTGACAAGCAGTATTAACAGCCTCAGCCCAAAAGTTCCTTGGAAGTTCACTAGCAATTAGCATGTACCTAGCCATTTCTTCAAAAGTTCTATTTTTCCTTTCTACAACCCCATTTTGTTGTGGTGTTATGGGGCCAGAAAAATTATGATCTAGGCCATGGTTTCTGCTTAAGTCATCAAATTTATAATTTTCAAATTCTTTACCATGATCGAATCTAATATGCATCAATTTATGACCACTCAAATTTTGAACTCTTTTAGCAAAGACAAGGAACTCATCATAAGTATCATCCTTACTAGAGAGAAAAATAACCCAAGTGTACCTAGAGTAGTCATCTACAATAACTAACACATACCTCTTTCCACTTCTATTTTGAATTCTCATAGGGCCACACAAATCCATATGAATTAATTTTAAAGGTTTTGTGGTGCTCACAACAGTTTTAGATTTGAAAGAGGATTTAATATGCTTTCCTTTGGCACATGCATCACAAACTTGATCAATATGAAATTTTATAGATGGTAATCCCAAAACAAGATCTTTTGATCGAAGTTTGTCAAGTAATAAAAAGCTAGCATGTCCTAGACGCTTATGCCATAAGAGTGGATCATCTTCAATAACACTAAGGCATATCAAATTGTTTTTAGGAACAAGATCAAGATCCACAATATATGTGTTCCCTTTCCTTGTTCCTTCCCAGATGACATTCTTAGAGTTAATGTTAGCGATCAAGCATTTTTCACTATTAAATTTAACAACATTTCCCTTGTCACAGAATTGGGAAATACTTAAAAGATTGTACTTTAAACCTTCAACTAGAAATACATTATCAATGGAATATGATGGTGACTTACCAACCTTACCCATGGCAACTATATGTTACCTTTCTTATTGTCACCAAAAGTCACACTTCCACCTTCATAGGTTGAGAGTGAGAGAAACTTAGATTTGTCTCCTGTCATATGCTTAGAACAACCACTATCAAGATACCAAGTGTTGTTCCCCCTCACTCCAACTTGCAAAAACCAACTAGTTGTTAGTTGTAGGAACCCCTTGTTTCGTGGGTTCCTGTTCTTGACTAGCATTTGATTTGGCAACCCTTTTCATGTTGCTCAACTTCACATTTTTGCCAATCATTCCAGTTCTTAGTTGACATTGATTTATGTAATGACCTATCTTTCCACAGTACATGCAGATTTTATCACTAGGTAAGTCAACATATTTCTTATGCTTGTTCCTCTTCTTGTAGTTTTCAAAATCAAGACCTTCTCTTGTTTAGTCTATGGTCTCTCAATCCATTTAGGAATAGCCATCACTTTCCCTCTGTTCCTTGCAACAACCAGTTTTCTTGAGATTACAGATCTGTTCCTTTAAAACATTTTTCTCTTTATTCAAATTTTCGATCTCAGATCTGTAACCTTTCAAAGGAGTTGATCTAATATCAGAGGAACTTAGAATAGGGACAAATTCCTTTAAGTGTGAAATTTCTAAATTGATTAGATAATTTTCATTCTTCACACTCTCATATAATTCCTTGATTTTAAAATTCTTATCAAATAAATCAAAGAACCTAGCTTCAACATCCGTTCTCATTTTCTTAAGCCATTCTATATGTTCTTTACAAACTTTAACAGCTTATTCAGTTTGCTCACGTTTTTCACGTTCATCTCTACATTCAAGAATTGCATCATAAAGAAGATCATAAATTTCAGGACTTGTTTTTCCATCTAAGTCTGATTCAAGTCCACGTTGGCTTACCTCAACATTTTCTTCATCTTCTTTTTCGTCAGTATTTGCCACGAGGCAATGATTTGCAGTTTCTTCAGTTTGTTGTTCTTCTTCCTCTTTAGTCTCTGAATCTCTCCAAGCTGCTATCATAGCCTTTCGAGCGTTTGCTTTAGAGAAAGGTGCTTTAGATTCCTTGTTCCTTTCAGTGAAGCGTTCCTTGTTCCTTTCTTTGGTCTTATCATTTTCCCAAAGTGGACATTCCTTGATGAAGTGATCCGTACTACCACATTTATGATAAGCAGCTTTGTTAGAAAACCTTTTAGTTTTACCTTTGAACACTAGAGGAAAAAAAGCCATTTGCTGTTGTAAAAGGGCTGCGGTTGTGTAGAAAACCGCAGCCCTTAATGGAAGGGTTGCGGTTTTCTACACAACCGCAGCCCTTTGTTTTATTTTTTCCCCCAAATTTCGCGCTCTCATTAATTCTTCCCTCGCTCCACCCAATTTTTCACTCACGAAAAATTCTCTCACCACGCAGCAGCGAAACCACCTGAGCCCTACCCTTGCGAATTGAACCACCCCTGAGCCCTAGCTTTCGAATTCAACCACCCCCTGAGCTCCTGTCCACTGTCCTGTGCGCGCCACGCAGCCTTCTACGCGCCATCCCCAGCGCACCACGCAGACCCACGCAACACCAACCACCGGAGCGACTGCCACCGTTGCGCACCAACCACCTGCGCGCCTGCCACCGGTGCGCGCCACCCACCCTCTCTCACGCATTTGTTCAAGAAATTAAAGGTTGCCTTTTTAATTATTTTGATTTTTATTTTCTAATATGTTTATATATTCATTTGGGAGAGAAATTAAAGGTTGCATTTGAGTGGGACTGAAATTGCAGAAAAGTTATACAAAAGGGTCGTGCTTCGGAACCCGAAAATATGTTAATTGAATTATTAGATTAGCTACATTAGCTATTAACTTAGTTTAATGCAAACAAATTTCATTTATAATTTGTTAATAGTTTAAATGAGAAAAGTTAGTTGTAATGTGTTTCAATGTGGGTAAGATATGATAATTTATATATATGAATGTATTTCTTATAATTTTTGCATTTACTATATGCTAACAATTTTTTCGGTTTTATGTGTCTTAGATATTAGCATATTGGAAGCGGCAAATCAACTAGGAGATAGTGCAGAGTATATATAGAGATCGATCTCCATATTAGTTGTTATTGGTATGTATTTATGATAAAGACAATTCATTATATATCGTCATTTATTGTGTATATGTAGATTCAATCTATATATGTGTATGTATATTTCTTGATATGAGATTGGATGAAAACAATTTAATTAAGCTATGAAATGTATAAGTTATATGAATCATCATATCATCAATCATATGCCTAGATACCCGTTCAAGACTAATGAGTAAGTCTTGAATAGTCCCCTGTTTGGGACTGTCCTTGGACGTTTGATCTCACTTAGGTGGTGAATGTATGTCTTCTTTTCAATTCTAAGGAAAGTCTTGGCTTGTCGTTTCTCTACATTGTTCTCTGTGTACATATGTAGATAATCAATTATCTACATTGTGTACTTGGAGAACTGTAGGGAAATGCTGCCGGATTTTCCTTAGAATTGAAGAGTTGGCATATATTCACTAGTGAGATTAAACGTCCAAGGATGGGTTAGGTTGGAGTGATAAGGACCTTCGGATGCATGCATACATTTGCACATGTGACTCTCTTAGCCTCCATTTGTATGTGCGTGTTTTCAATATGTGATTGTCTTGCATGTGAATGTGCTTAAATGATTGATACTTATAATTGGTTGTGTTTAATTAGAGGTTTTCATGAATGAGATGGATCGTACTTGGATGTATGGTAGCCGTGAATCGATTGAGTTTGTGAATGGGGTCTTAGAATTTTGTAAATCTGCATTAGAATACCAAGCATCTTCTGGAGCAGTCGACTTTTATTGTCCTTGTTTAGATTGTGGAAATGTGAGCAAGGTTAGTAGTATTCATTTGCTTAGGGAGCATGTCTCTCGTCGTGGGTTTAGGCCTCAATACCACGTATGGGTTTGGCATGGTGAGGAGGGGAGATATGCAAGAAGCTGTAGGATAATGAACGATGTATGTGAAGAGGAGAAGGATAAATTAGGTGATGATTTCGAGTATGGTGAGTATGGGGATGATGATAGAGATCGGGTAGACGAGATGATACAAGAGGTTGAAGATCAACTCCGATTATGTTACTTTTCTATGTCATATATATAATAATTAGTAATATTCTTATTATTACTTTTTAATAGGTTTCAAGGAAGGCTGGTTCACATGACAAGAAGGCTAAAAAGGTCGGTTCACCAAACAAAATGGCTATGGAGGCAATTGGACGTGCTGAAATTGAACCAAATGTGTTCGATGACCAAGTTAGTATGTCAAACAATCCACTTCTCGAGCCGTTGGTGGTGCAAGGCCTTACTAAGGCATGTTATTGGGTGCATGAGTGTGTTAGCGATTTGCCCGAGAATGCTCCAATACATGTTCCTTTGGGGAAGGAACAATTCAACTACGCTGATGAGTCATCTACATGGATTTCCAAACACGATGTTAAAGAATTCTTACGTGGAGAAATGTTGAGTGGAACAATGATACAAGCTTTCATGAGGTGATACATACATATCTTACTTTACAAGTTTATAATAGTTTTCAACTTCCATACATGATAAGTATGTTTACTTTTTATTATATGCTTTAATTTCTCAGGTTATTGTGTACTGAATTGAATGAAAAAATGAGTGAGACAAAGATTGGTTGGTTATGTCCAAGTATGATGCGAGATGACAATTGTTTAAAAAACAAAACCGATGTGAAAGAATATCTCGATACTAGTTTCAAACAATCACATCGGTTAGAAGAGAAGTTCATCCTTGTTCCATATATTAAAGCGTAAGCTTGTTACACCAAACTTGATGCTTTACTTTATTTTCTATAACTTTATTTCCTTGTTTAGATAACTTGCCTTCTTGTTCCATATATTTCGATAACAAAATTCACCGAATTGTTGAATAAGTAACTTTATATTATTTCCTTATATAGTCTCCATTGGACGCTCATTGTGATATGTTTGTCAAATAATCACGTTTACCACTTTGATTCTCTTCGTCGACAACCACCACAGAGCTTACTAGTCAAGTCACTATTGAATAGGTAACTTAACTAGAACAATATGTGTACCTAATATTACACATTTATATATATATATATATATATATATATATATATAATAAACATCTTATAATGTATTGATGTAGTGTGATGAAGCACCATTATGGACTTGGACTTCGATTAGGAAAAGCTCCTCTTTGGATATCAGTTGAGGTAACTACTTTGGTGAATCTTATGTCGAACCATTTATTTTCATATACTTTAAATTTAACATGAATGTTTTTGGATGTTTAAATTTGGTGAATTTCAGTGTCCGCAACAAAAGAATGGTGTTAATTGTGGCTATTACGTACTGCGGTACATGTTTGATATAGTCAACCGTTGTACTGACATCGATTATCTTCAAAAGGTATGTAACTGATTAGTTTATTTAATTTAGATTAAATTGATAGGTAAGAATTAGTTTATTTTGGAAATTGTAGCATAAATTAACTATAATCATATCGACCCCGAAAGTAACCCAAAATTGAACTCTAATATTTTGCTCCTAAATTTCACATTCACACTTCAAGTATGCATAAAGTAAGTGGTGTGTGTTAGTTTTGCTCCTATATGTAACATGTAGGTAGTTTTGGGAAGTGAAATAGCTCAAATTCACAAAAAACGACCCCGAAACGAACCTAAAAATTGAACTTCTAATATTTTGCTCCTAAATTTCACATTAACACTTCAAGTATGCATAAAGTAAGTGGTGTGTGTTAGTTTTGCTCCTATGTGTAACATGTAGGTAGTTTTGGGAAGTGAAATAGCTCAAATTCACAAAAATCGACCCCGAAACGAACCTAAAAACTGAACTTCTAATCTTTTGCACCTAAATATGACTTATATACTTCAACTATGCATAAAGTAAGTAGTGTGTGTTAGTTTTGCTCCTATATGTAACATGTAGCTAGTTTCGGGAAGTGAAATAGCTCAAATTCACAAAAAACGACCCCGAAACGAACCTAAAAATTGAACTTCTAATCTTTTGCACCTTAATATGACTTATATACTTCAACTATGCATAAAGTAAGTGGTGTGTGTTAGTTTTGCTCCTATATGTAACATGTAGCTAGTTTTGGGAAGTGAAATAGCTCAAATTCACCAAAAACGATCCGGAACGAACCTAAAAATTGAACTTCTAATATTTTGCTCCTAAATATCACATTAACACTTCAAGTATGCATAAAGTAAGTGGTGTGTGTTAGTTTTGCTCCTAAATGTAACATGTAGGTAGTTTTGGGAAGTGAAATAGCTCAAATTTACAAAAAAACGACCCCGAAACTAACCTAAAAATTGAACTTCTAATCTTTTGCACCTAAATATGACTTATATACTTCATCCATGCATAAAGTAAGTGGTGTGTGTTAGTTTTGCTCCTATATGTAACATGTAGCTAGTTTTGGGAAATGAAATAGCTCAAATTCACAAAAAACGACCCCGAAACGAACCTAAAAATTGATCTTCTAATCTTTTGCACCTAAATATGACTTATGTACTTCAAATATGCATAAAGTAAGTGGTGTGTGTTAGTTTTGCTCCTATATGTAACACGAAACTAACCTAAAAATTAAACTTCTAATCTTTTGCACCTAAATATGACTTATATACTTCAACTATGCATAAATTAAGTGGTGTGTGTTAGTTTTGCTCATATATGTAACATGTAGCTAGTTTTGGGAAGTGAAATAGCTCAAATTCACAAAAAACGACCCCGAAACGAACCTAAAAATTGAACTTCTAATATTTTGCTCCTAAATTTCACATTAACACTTCAAGTATGCATAAAGTAAGTGGTGTGTGTTAGTTTTGCTCCTAAATGTAACATGTAGGTAGTTTTGGGAAGTGAAATAGCTCAAATTCACAAAAACTACCCCGAAACTAACCTAAAAATTGAACATCTAATCTTTTGCACCTAAATATGACTTATATACTTCAACTATGCATAAATTAAGTGGTGTGTGTTAGTTTTGCTCCTATATGTAACATGTAGGTAATTTTGGGAAGTGAAATAGCCCAAATTCACAAAGATCGACCCCGAAACGAACCTAAAAATTGAACTTCTAATCTTTTGCACCTAAATATGACATTAACACTTCAAGTATGCATAAAGTAAGTGGTGTGTGTTAGTTTTGTTCCTATATGTAACATGTAGCTAGTTTTGGGAAGTGAAATAGCTCAAATTCATATAAAACGACCCCGAAACGAACCTAAAAATTGAACTTCTAATATTTTGCTCCTAAATTTCACATTAACACTTCAAGTATGCATAAAGTAAGTGGTGTGTGTTAGTTTTGCTCCTAAATGTAACATGTAGGTTGTTTTGGGAAGTGAAATAGCTCAAATTCACAAAAAACGACCCCGAAACGAACCTAAAAATTGAACTTCTAATCTTTTGCACCTAAATATGACTTATATACTTCAACTATGCATAAAGTAAGTGGTGTGTGTTAGTTTTGCTCCTATATGTAACATGTTGCTAGTTTTGGGAAGTGAAATAGCTCAAATTCACAAAAAACGACCCCGGAACGAACCTAAATATTGAACTTCTAATCTTTTGCACCTAAATATGACATTAACACTTCAAGTATGCATAAAGTAAGTGGTGTGTGTTAGTTTTGCTCCTATATATAACATGTAGGTAGTTTTGGGAAGTGAAATAGCTCAAATTCACAAAAAACGACCCCGAAACGAACCTAAAAATTGAACTTCTAATCTTTTGCTCCTAAATTTCACATTAACACTTCAAGTATGCATAAAGTAAGCGGTGTGTGTTAGTTTTGCTCCTATATGTAACATGTAGGTAGTTTTGGGAAGTGAAATAGCTCAAATTCACAAAAATCGTCCCCGAAATGAACCTAAAAATTGAACTTCTAATCTTGTGCACCTAAATTTGACATTAACACTTCAAGTATGCATAAAGTATGCATATATAACATGCATGTAGTTAGTTTTGGGATGTAAAATAGCTCAAATTCACAAAAATCGACAAAATAACTCGAAAATTGGTTGTTTGATTAGCTAATTGCAAGAGTTAGTTGTTATTATATATTGTAAATGTTTGACTTGATCTTATTAATTTATTACATTCATATTATTGCAAGGTTTATATGGATAACGACGCACCAAGGTTGGATGAATTCACAATTGAAGAATTGGATGAAGTTCGAAACAAGTTGGCAACCTACATTTGTGAAGATTGTCTATGATACTTTGGTTAGGATTTTGCAAGAACTAGCTAGAAGTTCGAAACAAGTTGGCAAGCTATTCGGTTGTTGCGTTAATGTAGCTTTTTGTATTAGAATTAATATTTGCCTTAATATGTACTCTTTAACATTATTATTATTATATATATAGAATTATTACATATATAATTGGGAACTCTATATATATATGCATTATGAGGTTTGTAATATGGTACAAAGCAAAGCGAAAAGGAACCGGCGACACGGGGAACGAGCGCATTTATAATATTATATAGCTGAATTTTAAAAAAAAAAATTACAAAAGGGCTGCGGTTAATAGAGAAAACCGCAGCCCTTGGCCACATAAGGGCTGCGGTTAATTGGGAAAACCGCAGCCCTTAAGTAATCAAGGGCTGCGGTTTACCCAATTAACAGCAGCCCTTATGTGGACAAGGGCTGCGGTTTTCTTACGACCACAGCCCTTAATTCTGCAAGGGCTGCGGTTCGTAACCGTAGCCCTTCCTATATATTAAGGGCTGCTACTCTAATTGTTGCGTTCAAAAAATGCAGCCCTTAGGCCACTTTTGACCGCAACCCTTAGGCTTTTTTCCACTAGTGGAAGTTCCCATTCTTCATGTTCCTATACATCTTTCGAAATTTTCGGACCATGAGTGTTGCTTCCTCTTCTTCTGAGTCAGAGTCATCTTCATCATCTGCTTTGAGGGCAATGGACTTTGACTTAGAACTTTCACCATACTCAGTATCAAGGTGGAGCTCATGAGTCATAAGTGATCCAGCAAGATGTTCCAAGTTGAACTTAGTGAAGTCTTTTGTTTCTTGTAAAGCAGTGACCTTAGCCATCCATCTATCCTTCGGAAGACTCCTAAGAACTTTTCGAACCTGTTCCTCTGATGAAATAAACTTACCAAGAGAAGCTAACTCATTAATAATGTTAGTAAAACGAGTAAACATCTCTTGCATGCTCTCCTTAGTCTTCATAGAGAACAGTTCATATTGATTCATTAGAAAATCAATTTTAGATCTCTTGACTTCATTAGTTCCTTCATGCGTTACTTCTAGTAAATCCCATATTTACTTTGCGGATTTGCATCCCATGATCCTATTGTGTTCATGGGGTCCAAGTCCACAATGCAACAGTTTAACAACCATTGCATTTACTTCCATTTTTTCAAAATCAGCTTTGTCATATTCAGAGAAGGGTTTAGGAATTACCTCATTTTTGTCATTAGTAGTTGTGACCTCAAAATCACCAACTTCAATGACTTTCCATACCTGGTAGTTTTCGGCCTTGATGAATATCTCCATTCTGTTCTTCCAATAGGAATAGAACTTCCCATTGAACATAGGAGGCCTTTGCGTAGAGTAACCTTCCTCAAGTTTCTCGGTGGTATTCATTGTTCCTTGGATCTTTTTCTCAATAGGGTTTCCTATCTTTCGTGAGTTCCAGCTCTGATACCAATTGTTATTTCACTAGGAACAATACAAGATGGGGGTGAATTGTATGTGTAGAAATAAACGTAACTTTTTGCGGAATTTTAAACTTGAACAAAGAAACAAGCTAAAGGAACACAAGGGATTTTTACGAGGAAAAACTTCTTGAGCCCAACAAAAAGAAATAACCTCGACCACTAAAGATTTTAAACTCAACTCTTTCACTAATTAGGCCAAACAACTTTGTTACAACCTAATTCTACTCGTGGGCCACACCTTGAGTTCCTAAACTCAAGTTCCTGAACAACTGTTCCCTTAACAGCTGTTCCTCTCAACTTCACTTGAAGTTTTCTCACTTTAACTCACTTCACTCAAAGCTTCTCCCTTACAGAACTTCACTCAAAGTCCCCTTACCCCAAAAACCAAAATATAATAGATCAAATAAACTTAGTGGAATTAGAGTAAGAAGGCAAAGAACAAATGCTTTTAAGAGAGAATGAAGGCACTGACACTTTACTTAGTTAAACTCGGATGGTACTGACATTTTATCTTGTTGCAACGACGTTACTCGTATCAACAATTAAGTAGTTACCTCGAAGACTCTCGTATCAACAAAGGTGCGCAAAAGGAAACTCAAGAGTCGAGAACTTCTCCAATGGCACCTCCCAGGTCATGAGAAGAGTGCCCCAACCAACTTAGCCAAAAAATGGCTAAGTAGTGCTTATTAGGACCTACCCGGCATCCGAGTAACGTCGTTGCAACAAAAATGGCTAAGTAGCGCTTATTAGGACCTACTCGGCTCGGGAATGACCCTCTTGGCCAGCTTGGCGTGCGCGAGATACCTCCATCCAAGCACGACCGCTCTTGGTCTAAAGAACCAACTCGAGCAAAGAGAATGAACCGCACATCAGGGTACCTAACTTGAAGCAAGACGCACTCGAGCCCCCCCTCTTGGGACTGGCAAGGTACCACCCATAACAGGAGTCTCTCTCGGCTTTCGCTAGATGACCGCCTCGGGAAGGAATGATGCTACCCTATCCGTTTATCCAGTGTAACACCCCAATAATTCTCTATTTTCTAAAATAACTTTATCCCACAAAACATATAGAATCACCAAAGTATTATCGCCCGTGTAATAACGTATCGGCTTACTTTGAATTTTGCAATGGAAAATAAATAAAGTACTTGAAGCGTAATCCCCCGTAAAATTATAAATTTTATAAATATATTTTAATGTATAGTTATATATATTTAAATACATTTTAGTATTTAAATGATTTGTTTCTTTAAAAGTTGACTATTTGAAAGTCAAATGAATTATTTTAATGATTTAAAGAAGTTAAACACTTTATTAAGTCATGCTTTCTAAAATATTTGAAAAGCTTAAAACACTTTTTGGATTTGGAAAAGGATTCCTAATTGGGTTTGAGGAACCCAAACACTAAATTCATCAATCATTAAACTCTAGTTTGAGCCCAATCACCTTTTCCTGAGCCCATAAGGGGAACCTATATAAACCCCCATAAACTCCAATTTTTCCCACACAACTTTATTTTCTCTCTCCTCCTTTTTCCCCAAGATTTTCGGCCCTCCTCTCTCCTTCTCTTCCTCTCTCTTTCCTTCGGTACTCATCTTCGGTTTCTTCCTCCTCCGTCAACGGCGCAGCAGCTGCAGCCACCGCTGACCACGCCAGCGAGCTGCCAGCACCCTCGGTCCTTGGTTGTCGCACGTCTTCGTCCTCCTTTCTTGCTTTGGTTAATTTCTTCCTCCTCAAGCTATTTTCAATGCAAAGTTTATGTTTTTAAGATTGTTTTAATATGATTATGTTTAAAAGTTATAGTTTGATGATTTAATATTGAATCTAAGATTATATACTTTGTGTATTAAAGAAATAAAAATTTAGATTTACATACTAGGTTTGAATTGGATTTTTAATTATCAAAGCATGAATTTTTAGGATTTTAAAGGTGGGAAAATCATAGTAGTATATTATAGTTTATGAAATTTATTATTCCTATGATTTTAAATATGTTGAAGTATGTTAAAAAAGAGTTTTAATATGTTATATGTTGCTGGAAGTTTAAAGAGAGTGTTGATGATGGAATTTCATGATTTAAACATGGGTTTTTGAGAGTTTTTAACAACTAGTGTAGTAGTACAGTACTAGGAGGTTTTAAAAATCAAGTTTTAATGATGGGAAAGGTTTTTAAATACTTTTAGGAAGGGTTGAAATATTTTATTATTGCTGTAAATTTATAAGGGATTGATTGTGGATTTTTATTGGTTGTTTTAGGCGGAGAATTCTCTTTAGGCGACTTTTAATGTTGTGAAAGTGGTCTCTCAATTTGTCTACACAAGGTACGTACTATCTCATTTTAGCTCTACTAAGATCTAACAGTTCTATCATCTGTTCTGATTATAAATTTACTATAAACTATATTATTATATGAAAACTAGTAGAAATTATAAACCTACTTTTAGAAAGAAAAGATATGTATATATACATATACATATAGTTTATAATTTCTACTAGTTTCCATATAATAGTATTCGTCATCATTTGTGAGTACATTAATTTCGTTATCTTTTTTTGAACTTATACCAAAGCTATCACAATATACTGAACCACTTACTAAAAGATGGAGACTCTCGTATCAACAAAGGTCTTTTGTTGCAACGACGTTACTCGGATGCCGAGTAGGTCCTAATAAGCGCTACTTAGCCATTTTTTGGCTAAGTTGGTTGGGGCACTCTTCTCATGACCAGGGAGGTGCCATTGGAGAAGTTCTCGACTCTTGAGTTTCCTTTTGCGCACCTTTGTTGACACGAGAGTCTTCGAGGTAACTACTTAATTTTTCCTTTACCAATCTGGGTGACGTATGGCTTTTGATAGTGTGCCTTTGAGGCTAAGGCAGATGTCTCTTTGCCGAGTGGACACCCAAGGATGAGTGGGTACCTTGCATGAGTAGGTACCGCTAATGAGTGGGTGCCTTTTCAGCACCTTAGAGTAGTAGGTACTTTGGATGAGTAGGTAACGCTGATGAGTAGGCACCTTAAACAAGTAGGCACCTATGACAGAGTAGATGCCCTTGGGCGAGTAGTGCCACATTGATTCTGGAGGGGTTTTGCAGTTCAGAGTCACCACACCCCTTTCTCCGACCGGACATTGTTCCGATTGATGATGTCTGGCAACATAGCCCTCCGTCTGTCACTTTTCATTTATTATTTGGCGGGCGTCTCGGGGGTGCTGTGTAACGCCCCGACTTTCGTACATCCTTATTAAGTTAATTAATCAAGATTAGCAGCGGAAAACCTAACTTAGTCGGCGCGTTACCGCCGTACTTTCCACTACGAGAAAATACAAGGCGACATTTAACATTGCCTTACAGGGACATTACTTAGATTTGTCACTCTTTGAAGAAATACTTTAATAATAGATTAATATTTTCTTGAAATTTCGGCAGAGTTTCCTTTGTAAATTGGACAACCCAAAATGGGAAAATGTTTGAGAAGCCTGTTACAAATAAAATATTTCCAAATCCATAACTCAACGCTTTCGCGGAGCAGCAGCTAAAGAGAATCAGGAGCACTATTGCTCATCCAGAACTACAAATAAATAAAGGGATATTATCTCAGATAACCCTGACATATAGGCCTTTTCCCAAATAACCCTGACATATTTTTTTTTCCCCAAATAACCCTAAACTTGTATTTTGTCATTAAACTTAACGGGATATCTAATGGTGTTAACTTTTTTTAAATTAAACCCAGATTTATTGGCCCCTCTTGCTCTTCATCTTCTTCCATCTTCTGTTCTTCATCTTCCTCCCTCTCTTGTTCTTTATCTCCACACCACCATCACCACCATCACCAATACAACTATAATTGGAAAATTCTTGCTGGAGAATTCGAACCCGGCAGCCCCAATTCAAACCCAGCAGCCCCAATTTGAACCCTAAACTGGACAAATTCAAACCCTAAACATCCCCAATTCAAACCCTAAACAGCAATTCGAACACAAAAAGCCCCAAATTTGAACAACCCAAAATCAGTAGAAGGTTCGAACCCAAAATCACTGTTTTTCTTGCTCGAAATTGTGTACATTGGTCTGTCTACTTTATTGTTCTTCTGGTCTAGTTTTTTTTCTTTCTTGCTCGCTCGGTTCTCCTATTTCTTGGTTCGTGTTGTCTTATCTTCATCCTCTCTGGTTGCTGTTGCGTGCTGCTCTCGCGCACCACACTTAATTCGGCTCAATTGCGAGATAGAGGAGAGACGAGTGCAAAGAATGCTTCTGCTTCCACCGCCGCCTTCTTCCACGCATTATGCTACCGTCCTCGTCGGAACCTTGCTCCGTTGTTTCTCCAGTTACTGGTGGTTTTGATTAAATTGGGGGCATTCTGGGTATGATTGAGTTTGAGTTTTGTAAGAGAGGAGAGAGAATATGAACAAGGTTATAATTATGGAGGATTAACAATGGTTGATTTCGTGGTTTTTGGGTTTGAATCGTTGATAAGTTGATAAGTTGTTGTTGGTGGCGAGAAGGTTGAGCTGAACTTTATCTGGATTTGGAGACGGAGAGGGAGATGAAGACATGATTGATGAAGAACAAAAGAAAGAGGATGAAGAACATCAATGTTTTTGATTCGATTTTTCATTATAAATTGTCAAAATAGTTAACAGTGTTAGATATCTCATTAAGTTTAATGACAAAATACATGTTTAGGGTTATCTGGGAAAAAAAATATGTCAGGGTTATGTGGGAAAAAGGCCTATATGTCAGGGTTATCTGAGATAATATCCTATAAATAAACTTAAACCATTATTTAGTGTTTAATACAAAGTGGAACGTCCTCGCCTCAAAAGAAACGTAAAACAATCATTGCTGAACTCTTAGCAAGTAAGTGCTTCTACCTTGGAAAAGATGCTCCAGGACTTCAACCTGTAACTATTGTAACACTGCCACCCACCAAGTGACAGCCCACAGTAGTGACAAAACAAAACATTGACATACATATCACTAAAATGCTGAGTACTAACCCATAAAACATTTTTAACACATGATTTGGTGCCTACGACTCTCATGTAATCATCATGTTCTCATCATTCATAACCGCATCACAACAACACAGCAACATTCACATTACTCATCATTATTCGTCATGTTTCCTGACTTTTAAGCGCTTTAAGAAATCATAGCAGAGTCGAAACATCATCATAGTTCTTTCATATCAAAGCAGAAGACATACTTTCATACCATCATAAATTCATAAAGCTTATAATTTGAGTCATACTGTTTTGTCATAGGTCATAATCATCTTTCTCTCACTTCACTAGTAATGATCGTACTTTCTTAATAACATAGCTATGTCATAGCATTCGTTCATAAACATCACTAATCATCATATTCGTAAAACATTCCTAACCCAAACATCAATAACATAATGAGTGAAATCATTAAACATAATCGCAATCATAATCATACTTTCGTAACATCAAAGTCATCATACTTCATAGTATTAAATCATAAAATCATCTACATAATAAATAGTTCTTTTCATATCATAGGCTTTATCATTATCTTTTCATTTTACTTAATCATATTGGTATCTTGATTAACATCCGAGCTTTGTAAATTAAAATAAGAAAGAGCATGCCTTTAATAAGGGAAGGACAACATAAATCATTTCATCACATATCATATTTGTTCATATCATATATGTTCATATCATATCATAAACTTTATCATTATCTTTTCCTTTTAATCATACTGGTAACTTGGCAAGTATATCAGAAGGGACGTCTCCTCATAACTTACAGAAAGGCGGCCACATCATAGGTGACACTTTCGGTGCCCAGATTATTTTTAACAGAAAGGCGGCCACATCATAGGTGACACTTTCGGTGCCCAAATTACTTTTAACAGAAAGGCGGCCACATCATAGGTGACACTTTCGGTGCCCAAATTACTTTTAACAGAAAGGCGGCCATATCATATGTGACATTTTCGGTGCCCACATGCTTGCCAAGAACCATCTTTCACTTTACTTTATCATGTTTAGTTCCTTTTACATATCATAATTACATTACATCATTGTAATCATAATCATGAAACAACATTAACATCATAGCATTATCATACTCATATATTCATAAACATCAAAGTCATTTCATTTCATCGGAAATCATCATATTCATAAAACCTTTCATATCCCACAATCCACACATCAACAACATAGTGCGAAATACCATAATTACATTACGTCATCATAATCATAATCATAATCAGGAAAAGTAATCATAATCAGGAAAAGTAATCACAATAGTATTTTCATAACATCATGATCAGCATACCATATAGCCTCAAATCATTTGATAAACATCATTTACATAGCAACTATTTCATATCAGAGTCATACTTCATATACTTTCAGTTCGTTTTAGAATGATCATAACGTATACATTTACACAATTCGGATATCTATAAGAATATCTCATATCTTTAAATACTTTCTAGCATACATAGCACAAATGTCATCATACTTTCATATCATTTCGAAAACCATAACCATACATTGGCACAAGCGGAATTTCATGAGCACACGTCATAGTAACATTACATATCCCAAGATCCATTTCAAATAGAAGTCATACTATCTCCAATATCCTCGTTAATAATGACCTTAAGAAAATTATAATCCCTAATTAGAATTCTTATCTTATATTATGTATGACATATTCCCACAATTCAATAAACTACCACCGGCAACAATATTCAAATAGCTTTCATAAATAGCATATTCAAAACCAAGAACATAACTTCATTAATATATTGATCCGTTTATAAGGTATGCCATTTTCTAACAACATTAAGATCGAGAAAGATAGATTGCCTCTCACGAGCACATCACATTTCAATTCCTTAATTATTTGTTGTTAAAATGCCATTAACATTGATTGATGAAAATTATCTAACATAAACCATTTATAACCATTTCCTATACTAAAAATATTTAGTATAGCATAACTTAATCATAAGAATAAAGTAACCCAGTTAAAAGAGTTAAACTAAGTATCTTAATTAAAACTAATTAAATCAATTTAGTCTCCATTAGCCCAACAAGTCAAAGAATAAAATAAAGTGGGTAGTTTAATTAGGCAGATCAGTTTTAGTTAAACTCTAATAGCCCAACAATTAGCTAAGTGGCTCAATTAACATTGTAAAAATCATATTTGAGCCCAAATATTATACATGCAACACTTAGATTAAGTTGGTTCAACTAATGGAAATCAGTTTCTAAGCCCAAGTTAGACTAATTAACAAAAGCATAGTAATTGGGCTTGCATTTCTTAACATTTGAAAACAGATTCTAAAAGGAAATAAAAGGAGGGAAGGGGGTATAGTACCTCTGCTCAATTGGAGCAGGGACGAAACAGAGGCGTAAGGGAAGGGGAGCTGTGCTCCGGCGAGCAGGGGTACGCCGGCGAGAAAGAAGCGGAACGCACGGCGACATAAGGCCGACGATGTTCGTTGTTAGAGGACCGAGCAGAAAGGACGAACAAGCAGCAGCAGACAGTCGAGCGAAGGAGGCGAGTGAAGGAAGAAGGGGTGCTGGGCGGCGTGGCTGAGCTGCGGTGGTGTAGCGCATCTGAGCGGCGCACCGGTGCTGCTCTGGTGGTGGTTGTGCGGCGCACCAAGCAGAGTGGTGTTGATGGTAGTGCCGAAAGAAAAGAGGAAAGTTTTGTAATTTTGTTTGTGATTTTCCAAGCTCAGATTCAATGGGTTTTTATAGCTGAATTGAGGAGACAAAATGGAGGTGGAAAGATGATGTGTGGTGGTTCACCATAAGGAAGCTTAGAGTAGGGAACAAGGAGGGAAGTAGGGGGAGGTGGTGGTCGGTTGACCACGGTTCTCCTTTGGGGGTTTTGCCTCTCTTTTCTTCCTTATTTCTTTCCTATTTTCTTTGAATATCAAAATGTCAAACTTTGCTATTTTCAAATGTTCTAACTTAACTTTGACTCCTATACTTCAACATTGGACCTTAACTAAAAATCATTCACTTAAAATCATATAGTAAAAAGGTTTTCTTATTAAATCCATAAACTATATTACGAAAATTCGTTTGTCATAATAAATATACTTTTTTTTGGTAATACTAAGGTAAATATGTTTACTTTAGGAAATAATCTTAACCATAATTATTTAGGAAAAATTTAGGGTGTAATTAAGCTAATAAACATAATTAGTAGCTAATAAAATGACATTAAAATTCGGGGTATTACATCCTCACCCCCTTAGAAAAAGTTTCATCCTCGAAACTTGCAATAAGTTAATCGGTAAAACAACAAGCTAAATTCATTTAAACAAAACCAAGATCTCAAGCTTTCATGGCTTCATTAGATATTCAGCCTCCATTCCGCCATCATCTTTTGTATCTCTGCTTCAACTCGACTCGCGAAATCGATGAGCAAAGAAAACAAAAGGGGCAAACTTGTTGGCGATGAAGTCCAACTAACTCATTTGAGGAGACCTCATTTGAAATTCTTTTGGTTTCTCAAATCATATAAGTTTTATAAGATACACACTTTGAGTAATTGCATATCATAAACAAAAATGCATGATACTACGTACACATTAAGAGGTAACTAAGACAGATATCCCATGCACCACATCTTTAAATAAACAGATTCACATTGCACACGGAAAAGCGCAAACGCTCAAACGGCTTGGTTCATCTATACCTAACTTTCTCGCCAACCCATTAAGCCTATTTAAAACCTTTACGCTACGATACGGAGATCATAGCGTACCTGAATCTAACCTCGGCTCTGATACCACTCTGTAACTCCTCGACTTTCGTACATCCTTATTAAGTTAATTAATCAAGATTAGCAGCGGAAAACCTAACTTAGTCGGCGCGTTACCGCCGTACTTTCCACTACGGGAAAATACAAGGCGACATTTAACATTACCTTACAGGGACATTATTTAGATTTGTCACTCTTTGAAGAAATACTTTAATAATAGATTAATATTTTCTAGAAATTTCGGCAGAGTTTCCTTTGTAAATTGGACAACCCAAAATGGGAAAATGTTTGAGAAGCCTGTTACAAATAAAATATTTCCAAATCCATAACTCAACGCTTTCGCGGAGCAGCAGCTAAAGAGAATCAGGAGCACTATTGCTCATCCAGAACTACAAATAAATAAAGGGATATTATCTCAGATAACCCTGACATATAGGCCTTTTCCCAAATAACCCGGACATATATTTTTTTTCCCCAAATAACCCTAAACTTGTATTTTGTCATTAAACTTAACGGGATATCTAATGGTGTTAACTTTTTTTTAATTAAACACAGATTTATTGGCCCCTCTTGCTCTTTATCTTCTTCCTTCTTTTGTTCTTCATCTTCTTCCCTCTCTTGTTCTTTATCTCCACACCACCATAACCACCATCAACACCATCACCAATACCACTATGATTGGAAAATTCTTGCTGGAGAATTCGAACCCGGCAGCCCCAATTCAAACCCAGCAGCCCCAATTTGAACCCTAAACTGGGCAAATTCGAACCCTAAACATCCCCAATTCAAACCCTAAACAGCAATTCGAACACAAAAAGCCCCAAATTTGAACAACCCAAAATCAGTAGAAGATTCGAACCCAAAATCACTGTTTTTCTTGCTCGAAATTGTGTACATTGGTCTGTCTACTTTATTGTTCTTCTGGTCTAGTTTTTTTTCTTTCTTGCTCGCTCGGTTCTCCTATTTCGTGGTTCGTGTTGTCTTATTTTCATCCTCTCTGGTTGCTGTTGCGTGCTGCTCTCGCGCACCACACTAAATTCGGCTCAATTGCGAGATAGAGGAGAGACGAGTGCAAAGAATGCTTCTGCTTCCACCGCCGCCTTCTTCCGCACATTATGCTAGCGTCCTCGCCGGAACCTTGCTCCATTGTTTCTCTAGTTACTGGTGGTTTTGATTAAATTGGGGGCATTTCTGGGTATGATTGAGTTTGAGTTTTGTGAGAGAGGAGAGAGAATATGAACAAGGTTATAATTATGGAGGATTAACAATGGTTGATTTCGTGGTTTTTGGGTTTTAATCGTTGATAAGTTGATAAGTTGCTGTTGGTGGCGAGAAGGTTGAGCTGGACTTTATCTGGATTTGAAGACGGAGAGGGAGATGAAGACATGATTGATGAAGAACAAAAGAAAGGGGATGAAGAACATCAATGTTTTTGATTCGATTTTTCATTATAAATTGTCAAAATAGTTAACACTGTTAGATATCTCATTAAGTTTAATGACAAAATACATGTTTAGGGTTATCTGGGAAAAAAAAAATATGTCAGGGTTATGTGGGAAAAAGGCCTATATGTCAGGGTTATCTGAGATAATATCCCATAAATAAACTTAAACCATTATTTAGTGTTTAATACAAAGTGGAACGTCCTCGCCTCAAAAGAAACGTAAAACAATCATTGCTGAACTCATAGCAAGTAAGTGCTTCTACCTTGGAAAAGATGCTCCAGGACTTCAACCTGTAACTATTGTAACACTGCCACCCACCAAGTGACAGGCCACAGTAGTGACAAAACAAAACATTGACATACATATCAGCAAAATGTTGAGTACTAACCCATAAAACATTTTTAACACATGCTTCGGTGTCTACGACTCTCATGTAATCATCATGTTCTCATCATTCATAACCGCATCACAACAACACAGCAACATTTACATTACTCATCATTATTCGTCATGTTTCCTGACTTTTAAGTTTTAAGCGCTTTAAAAAATCATAGCAGAGTCGAAACATCATCATAGTTCTTTCATATCAAAGCAGAAAACATACTTTCATACCATCAGAAATTCATAAAGCTTATAATTTGAGTCATACTGTTTTGTCATAGGTCATAATCATCTTTCTCTCACTTCACTAGTAATGATCGTACTTTCTTAATAACATAGTTATGTCATAGCATTCGTTCATAAACATCACTAATCATCATATTCGTAAAACATTCCTAACCCAAACATCAATAACATAATGAGTGAAATCATTAAACATAATCGCAATCATAATCATACTTTCATAACATCAAAGTCATCATACTTCATAGTATTAAATCATAAAATCATCTACATAATAAATAGTTCTTTCATATCATAGGCTTCAACATTATCTTTCCATTTTACTTAATCATATTGGTATCTTGATCAACATCCGAGCTTTGTAAATTAAAATAAGAAAGAGCATGCCTTTAATAAGGGAAGGACAACATAAATCATTTCATCACATATCATATCTGTTCATATCATAACATAAACTTTATCATTATCTTTTCTTTTTAATCATACTAGTAACTTGGCAAGTATATCAGAAGGGACGTCTCCTCATAACTTACAGAAAGGCGGCCACAACATAGGTGACACTTTCGTTGCGCACATTTTTAACAGAAAGGCGGCCACGTCATATGTGACACTTTCGGTGCCCAGATTATTTTTAACAGAAAGGCGGCCACATCATAGGTGACACTTTCAGTGCCCAAATTACTTTTAACAGAAAGGCGGTGACATTATTGGTGACACTTTCGGTGCCCAAATTACTTTTAACAGAAAGGTGGCCACATCATAGGTGACACTTTCGGTGCCCAAATTACTTTTAACAGAAAGGCGGCCACATCATATGTGACACTTTCGGTGCCCACATGCTTGCCAAGAACCATGTTTCACTTTACTTTATCATGTTTAGTTCCTTTTACATATCATAATTACATTACATTATTGTAATCATAATCAGGAAACATCATTAACATCATAGCATTATCATACTCATATTTTCATAAACATCAAAGTCATTTCATTTCATCGGAAATCATCATATTCATAAAACCTTTCATATCCCACAATCCACACATCAACAACATAGTGCGAAATACCATAATTACATTACGTCATCATAAACATAATCATAATCAGGAAAAGTAATCATAATCAGGAAAAGTAATCATAATCAGGAAAAGTAATCACAATCGTATTTTTCATAACATCATGATCATCATACCATATAGCCTCAAATCATTTGATAAACATCATTTACATAGCAACTATTTCATATCAGATTCATACTTCATATACTTTCAGTTCGTTTCAAAATGATCATAACGTATACATTTACACAATTTGGATATCTATAAGAATATCTCATATCTTTAAATACTTTCTAGCATACATAGCACAAATGTCATCATACTTTCATATCATTTCGAAAACCATAAGCATACATTGGCACAAGCGGAATTTCATGAGCACACGTCATAGTAACATTGCATATCCCAAGATCCATTGCAAATAGAAGTCATACTATCTCCAATATCCTCGTTAATAATGACCTTAAGAAAATTATAATCCCTAATTAGAATTCTTATCTTATATTATGTATGACATATTCCCACAATTCAATAAACTACCACCGGCAACAATATTCAAATAGCGTTCATAAATAGCATATTCAAAACCAAGAACATAACTTCATTAATATATTGATCCGTTTATAAGGTATGCCATTTTCTAACAACATTAAGATCAAGAAAGATAGATTGCCTCTTACGAGCACATCACATTTCAATTCCTTAATTATTTGTTGTTAAAATGCCAGTAACATTGATTGATGAAAATTATCTAACATAAACCATTTATAACCATTTCCTATACTAAAAATATTTAGTATAGCATAACTTAATCATAAGAATAAAGTAACCCAGTTAAAAGAGTTAAACTAAGTATCTTAATTAAAACTAATTAAATCAATTTAGTCTCCATTAGCCCAACAAGTCAAAGAATAAAATAAAGTGGGTAGTTTAATTAGGCAGATCAGTTTTAGTTAAACTCTAATAGCCCAACAATTAACTAAGTGGCTCAATTAACATTGTAAAAATCATATTTGAGCCCAAATATTATACATGCAACACTTAGATTAAGTTGGTTCAACTAATGTAAATCAGTTTCTAGGCCCAAGTTAGACTAATTAACAAAAGCATAGTAATTGGGCTTGCATTTCTTAACATTTGAAAACAGATTCTAAAAGGAAATAAAAGGAGGGAAGGGGGGGTATAGTATCTCTGCTCAATTGGAGCAGGGACGAAACAGAGGCGGCAGGGAAGGGGAGATGTGCTCCGGCGAGCAGGGGTACAACGGCGAGAAAGAAGCAGAACGCACGGCAACATAAGGCCGGCGATGTTCGTTGTTAGAGGACCGAGCAGAAAGGATGAACAAGCAGCAGCAGACAGTCGAGCGAAGGAGGCGAGTGAACGAAGAAGGGGTGCTGGACGGCGTGGCTGAGTTGCGGTGGTGTAGCTCATCTGGGCGGCGCACCGGTGTTGCACTGGTGGTGGTTGTGCGGCGCACCAAGCAGGTGGTGTTGATGGTAGTGCCGAAAGAAAAGAGGAAAGTTTTGTAATTTTGTTTGTGATTTTCCAAGCTCAGATGCAATGGGTTTTTATAGCTGAATTGAGGAGACAAAATGGAGGTGGAAAGAGGATGAGTGGTGGTTCACCATAGGGAAGCTTAGAGTAGGGAACAAGGAGGGAAGTAGTGGGAGGTGGTGGTCGGTTGACCACGGTTCTCCTTAGGGGGTTTTGCCTCTCTTTTCTTCCTTATTTCTTTCCTATTTTCTTTGAATATCAAAATGTCAAACATTGCTATTTTCAAATGTTCTAACTTAACTTTGACTCCTATACTTCAACATTGGACCTTAATTAAAAATCATTCACTTAAAATCATATAGTAAAAAGGTTTTCTTATTAAATCCATAAACTATATTACAAAAATTCATTTGTCATAATAAATATACTTTTTTTTGTAATACTAAGGTAAATATGTTTACTTTAGGAAATAATCTTAACCATAATTATTTAGGAAAAATTTAGGGTGTAATTAAGCTAATAAACATAATTAGTGGCTAATAAAATGACATTAAAATTCGGGGTATAACATGCTGAGAGCCATTACCCCTGGAGAATCTTGAGGAGGCATGAGTAGCTTACTTCTCCCTGGCGAAGTTGCCCCTCGAAGGCTGACGCGGTCCTTCCCTCTATTTAGGTTCCAACCGGTTAGGCTGAGCATCTCGGGAGGGACGAATGATCTCTTCGTGACGGGAGTGGCAACCATATCCATCCGACTTTACTGGAGAGTTTGTTGAAACTGAGCGACAATCAAGGTGATGTCTGTTGCAATTATGGGTGGAGGTCAGCTACTTGTATCCGACCCGAGGCTGCGGGATAACCGACTTCGCGATGCTGATGTGTTTCCCCATCAGGGTGGAATCATCATAATTGGGATAGAAGGATAGCACCGTACGATGATGGTATGCTTGAGCTCTCCCGGAACGGTTGGCTTGGGAGCGTGTCCACTTGGTAGGGGCAATTGCTGAGTGGTAGCGAAGTAACTTTGTTTGTAACTTTCCACAGACGGCGCCAAATTGTTTCTATCAAAGAAATTAAGGATTGTAGTATATTGAGACTTGATGTGGGTCCTAAGAAGGTACGCCTGAGCTCTGGTTTCCGTACGTCTGAAACCAAATTGCAAAATAAGGTTAGACACCCTAGGGGTAGTTCCGGGATCACCCCTCCGACGCTCAAGTCAGTAAAGGATTGAGGTAGAGAGAGATGATGTGGGTTTGTAGGTTAGAATTGAATACCCTTTGATTGATGAGACCACCCCTATTTATAGAGGCTGAGGCTTCCAATAAATGAGGGCATTTGAGTCAACTTGAAATGGTAGGGGTATTTTAGTAATTTGGCCATATATGGGTCGGTCCATGAAATGGGCCAAACAAGAAAAACAACAAAAGAAACTTGAAGAAAAAATTGGAAGAACAAAGAAGAAGACAAGAAGTTACCTGAAGAGAGAAAGAGACTGAGTTGAACAAGAAAGAGAAGTGGGAAGTTTTATCATGAACCAAGAAACTGCATTTATTGAGGAAACGGGAAGTTAAATGTCAAATTAAGGCATGCAAGAAGCCGTCATAATGAAGCGTGCTTAGCAAGGCAATTTATGTTTTTAAATAATTTCCCTTCTTCGGTTTGCTGCCCAAAAGGAAAATTAGGGGCTATTGTTAGGGGTCAAATTTTATTCCACAAGACAGAAGGTCATTCGCATGAAGTGTGTTAGTTTATAAATCTAAGTGGCACTACATGATTGCAAGATCAAAGGAATATGAGATTGCTGACTTGGCAAGTCAGTTGAAGGCCTCCTATGACTTAGGAGATGGTGTTCAATTGAGGAGAAAGTGGGGTGAGGAATTGTAATACCCCGAATTTTGAAAGCGTATTTTATTATTTATATGGTTTAATATTATTTCCACTTAAAATTTATTTTATGATAATGCGATTTTATTTGATAACTATGTTTATTAAAATAATAATTTCATTTAGTTTTGAATTATTTAACGAGTTTATTTAAATGATTTAATTGAAATGTATTTTATTTAAATAAACTAATTATTCATTTTCATTATTTCAAAGTATTTTAATATGGTAATTGAAAGGTGTATTTAGTTGTGGGCATTCTTATTCATTCAAGTTGTCCATCCATTTTTAGTAATCCAAAGCCCAAATACAAGTCCATAGCCATATGTCTTTTAGCCAAAAAGAAAAAGGAAAGCAAAACAAAAAAAAAAAAAAACGTGATCATCATAGATCACCATCTTCCTCCTTCCTCCTTCCTCCTTCCTCACGTACAAAAAATCAGAGCCAAAGATCAAATTTTTTCCACAAAAATCAACAGTCCTTGTCATAACTCAATCCACAATCCCGGATTTTGGGAGAAAAATTAGTCAAAAGTGAATCTCAACACCATACCTCACCATTAATGGAGCTTGACCAAAGCTCAAAATTTCTGACCAAACTCCTCTATAAATACTGAACTTTACTCACCAAATTACTCAAGCAAACAATCTCAAAAGGTTTGCTTCAATTCATTTCTCTTCTTCCTTAATTTCTGATTTTTGATTTTTGAAAATTGAAATTCCAATCCACTGGAAACCACCATCAACCACCACTCGAACCACCTAACCCCACCTGACTTCACCGCACAAACCACCTGATCCAGCGGGCCTAATTCCGGCCGACAACCGCCAGCCAAACTCCGCCCCTTCACATCACCCTCTGCTGGCCTTGACTGCACCCGTGCCCAGCCACCACTCGCGCCACTGCCTGCACCACCCTCCCCGCCTGAACCTTCGACGCCCACCATCAAAACCACCAGCGCCTCCCTCCCTTCCTCTTCTTCTCTCCTGATTCGTCCCTTCCTCTGTTCCTTCCTTCCTTCTTTTTTGTTTTCTCTTGGTGTATCTCAACTGATTCAAAGAATCAGTATTTAGTACCCCCCTTCCCCTTTATTTAGTGTTATTAGTTTAATGTTTTTTTTTAACAAAATGATTGACTTTCCTAAATTGACTTACCTTGTTAAGTTGGTGTATTTTAGATTAATTAACTTAGTCTTTTATAACTTGAAGATATTTCTTAATTTTCTAAAACAAGTAAGAAGTATAATAAAGTTAGTTTCTATGTTTAAAATAATTATTTAAGTTAATGAAAATTAAGTTGAAGTAATCTTTGAGTACTTAAAATGATTTCATAAATAATTTGAAAACCATAAACCTTGATTTATAAACACTCTTAAAACCATAAACAATTCTTTAAGTTATTTGAATTATTTAAATTGTTTATTTTATAAAAAGGGGTTATTTAGGTAACTAACTTAGATATCGTTAATATCTATTGTAGACTCCGATTGCGTAGACGAGGAATATCAAGAGTGTTAATCCGTTCGTGAACTTAAGTTTTGGGCACGCGTCACGAGGTAATTTCCGATGTCCATCTAAACATAGATCCCGTTACTGTAAAACGAATTGATTATGTGATTATTATGTGCTTATAAAATATATATAAGTATGGACTATAATTATGGATTATCGACTTAATGCAGATTATGAATACGAATGACAAAATGGACGACGACTATCGATTTCGATTATGAATCATGACTATGGACGATATACGATATGACAAATATGTTTATTATAACGTTATTAAAACCGCTTAATGTCATTTAGTAATGTTATGGTTGTTATTATTATTATTATTATTATTATTATTATTATTATTATTATTATTATTATTATTATTATTATTATTATTATTATTATTATTATTATTATTATTATTATTATTATTATTATTATTATTATTATTATTATTATTATTATTATTATTATTATTATTATTATTATTATTATTATTATTATTGTTATCATTATTACCGTTATTATTATTATTATTGAAATTTTAAGAAAGTTGGAATTAGTAAGAACTTGTGATAATGAAATGATTATGAATCTGAAGTGATAAATGAACTCAAGTGACGGTTGTGAAATGAGTTATTGAAACCGCTATGAATGGATTGAGATTATGATGGATGAAATATATTCACACTGGATTGAACAACGATGACGTAATTGTGTACGTGATTTATGTGATGACTTGAAATAAAGGATGTTAATCACGTAAAGTGAAATATCGGAGGGAAATGATGAACAGGTTGCCTTGTATGAGAGGTTCAGCGGCCCCTACAGGTTCTCAGGTTACTATGCTGATTATTCTGTTACTGTCTTCCTTTTATCTTGTTGTGATCTAAGTAGAAGGGGTGTGCACACTAGGGACTCTGTTATTATGGCCATTATGTTATGCGTAGGTGGTTACAGGGGATTGACCCCGGCCTACAATGTTGAAGTAAGTGGTTACAGGGGATTGACCCCTGCTTACTGGCGTTCTCTTTCCTCCTTAAATAATTGGATTAATTGAAATTAATTATGTGATTATTCATTGTTTATATATATGTATGTGTGTTATGCTTTCTAACCCTATTAACCTACTATTTTACAAAGTATTTTCATCTTATGTATTTTACGGGATGGAGTTGGAATTACTCAGTTTTTCTGATTTTTGGGAGCTTGTCTCTCTTGTTTCTTTTCAATGTATTTGTGCAGGTGGGTGATCGACGGGGGAACAAAAGGGAGATCACTTAGAGTTGTCATCCACTTAGCTTATGATTTAGCTTCCGCTGGAACTCTGAAATACTTTAGTAATTAGTAATATTTAATGAACAATATATCTGGTTGTAAGGATTAATTTATTTGAATTTAGTATGCTTTAATCTAGCCTTGCATTTATTTCCAAGGAGATAAGTGCGGCGGTAGCACGCTCGTTGAGTCGAACCCTCGTGGATTTTCCCCCACCTCGAGTTTTATTAAATGAAAAAGGGTTCGGGTTGGCGGGGTTTTTTGTACGTGAGGAAGGAGGAAGGAGGAAGATGGTGATCTATGATGATCACATTTTCTTTTCTTTTCTTTTTTTTGTTTTGTTTTCCTTTTTCTTTTTGGCTAAAAGACATATGGCTATGGACTTGTATTTGGGCTTTGGATTACTAAAAATGGATGGACAACTTGATTGAATAAGAATGCCCACAACTAAATACACCTTTCAATTACCATATTAAAATACTTTGAAATAATGAAAATGAATAATTAGTTTATTTAAATAAAATACATTTCAATTAAATCATTTAAATAAACTCGTTAAATAATTCAAAACTAAATGAAATTATTATTTTAATAAACATAGCTATCAAATAAAATCGCATTATCATAAAATAAATTTTAAGTGGAAATAATATTAAACCATATAAATAATAAAATACGCTTTCAAAATTCGGGGTATTACATCTACTCCTCCTTAAAAACAAAGTTCGTCCTCGAACTTTAAAGTTAGATATTTAATATTAACGAAATAGTAGTTTTGCCCTTTGTTAGTACTCCCTCCGTTTCATTTTAATTTACTCACTTCACTTTGGGGGAGAACCAATGAGGAAGTACAAAAGTATGAGAGAGAAACTGAAAAGGTTGAGAGAGGAACTGAAAAGTGAGAGAGTGAAAATAAAAAGTGGGTTAGAATATTAAAAAGTAGATGACATGGGTGGAAAAAGAGGAGAAAGTAGATGTGACATGTTACCTAAACTAGAAAAGGCAACAGTGTGTAGATTCAAAAGAAACAGACCAAAAAGGAAAGTGTGTAGATTAAAAAGAAACGGAGGGAGTATTACAGGAATAACCGCTTCCGCTGCAGATCTCCCAAGAGATCCCTTCTAAGGGCATGCTTGGATTTAGGGTAATGGATTAAGGGGGTAATAAAAGTCAAACCACCTTAATAAAGGAAAAATGGAGGTGACTTGAAATGATTGCAAGGAGATAATGTGATTTTGTTGTGATGAAAAATAAGGGAAGAAGAAGTTATTACCCTCCAAATGAGGGTGACAATTACTCTAGGGGGGTGTGGGTAACTATTACAACCATAATTAGAGTAACAATTCCCCTATCCATTCCTTTTTCTTCCTACCATCACTAGCTTATCCCTTCTATCACCACTTCTTCCCCTTCATAATCACCTCTAACCACCTTACTTACCTTAGTTTGACTTTTTTTTTACCCCCTTAATCCATTACACTCAATCCAAGCGAGCCCTAAGTAGGATATGAAGTTAACCACAACAAGGGGAACAAAACGACTAATTGGGCAATGTTTGTATTATTTTCTAATATAAATATAGTTCATTTGCTCACCTTTGTAATATCATCTCATTCACTATTCTCTCTTACTAGCTTTACAACTCTCTTGTACTCAAGCAAAAGCTCAAGCATACATAGTGAATTGGCAGGATACAAACCTCCAGTGGTTTTTCCCTCTTTTCTAAGGATTTCCACGTAAAACTTGTTTTGTGTCCTTTACTATTATTCACACTTATTTCACATATTTTCTATTTACGCCGCAAGTTAATTTTCAACCCCTCTCTGAGTAAATTAGCCTTTGCATGAAATTTGCCTAAAACATGGGTTTAGCTCATTCTAAATCCATATGTCATGCCTATATTTTGGATTATTCTTACTTTGAGCATATGAGAGTTAGGCCCTGTTCGTTTGGACTTATTTTCAGTTCAATTCAGTTCAATTCCGTTCACTTTGATTCAGTTCAATTACTCTCTGCATTTCCGTTTTTCTGAGTTCAATTCAATTTCGTTCAGTTCAGTTCAGTTCAGTTCAGTTCAATTCAGATTATCTCAATCTAAAAGAACGGGGTCTTACTTCCAAGGATTAACTTACTTTGTACATATGAGAGTCTCCGTGACACTTTTTCTATTTTTTTTTTTTATTGTTTTTGGTGATAATTTTTTAAGGAAAAAAAAAAATCCAAAATGATAAAACCTCAAAGCATCCCGGATCATATTATTGCATAACTCAGTCCTCACAGTCCTTGGTAACGACACTCTGTTCAATACGTCCCAGACACCAGACGTTGTTAATCAGGTTCTTCGTTAGCTTTTCCGAAATTTCTTAACTATCTAAATGTCTAATATAGATTCCCACCATATATATTCCTGAAAATTTGTCATGTGATTGTTTTTAATTTTTGAATGATTGGAATTTCAAGGGCCAATTTCCAGTGTAAAATTGCAATTTAATGATGAATTCCGGCATTTTAGTTGGATAATTGTTGCCGAATTATATACTTATTTGTGGGTCTTAAAGTGGTAGAGTATTCGTTGTTCAGGTTAGATGATTTCACTAGAGTTATGATTAAAGGGGTAGTTGTGTTTTTGACGCTTGGAATTCGTTTAGTGGCAAAAATCTGCTGTTTGTGCTTGTCTAATATATGGGGCTTCATATTTTATGATATTTGCCATAACCGGTCGTCCGATAGACGGTAATAAGTAGTGGTAATGGTAATCAATTTATATGTAATATGTGAAGAAATATCATGTCCAATGCATGGTATGAGTTTTCAAAACATGTGGTTCAGCTCGATAGTGTTAATGAAAGTTTATGTAGAAAGGAGATGTTTGGGGGTGGACAAGCATTACCATGAACATTGATACATATATTTCCCGTACAAAATTATCTGAAATTCATTATTATTAGCACCAAATATTGTTATATTACTGCCTACCAAACGGGTGATAATTTCCTGTAGTTACTCCACCATATTCTTGATGTGTGCTGGACACTTGGACTTGGACTGTTGGTGCATGTTTAACTGTATCTTAGAGACTTAGACAGTAGGTCTGGAAAATTGTTGATGGGTGTTTTTTCCCTCAATTGAGGCAAAAGACTGAGTAGTGCGTTATCAGGTATCACTCTTTTGTTTTTTGACGGGGGGTGGAGGAATCAGGAATGACAGACATAAAATCTTTTGATGTATATGATTTCTGTCTTGGGAAAGAATTGCAGAATTTTGGAAAGGGCAGTAGGGAGGTTGGTTTTTTTGGGGGGGGGTTGTAGGAATCAGGAATAAAGGACCTCAAATCTTTTGATGTGCATGTTTAGTTTTTTTTTTTTGGTGTTGTTGTAATTGGGAAGAAATTGCAGCATTTTGGAAGTATGATTTTCCTTGAGTCTCTTTGTGGGATTGAGTTGTTTCCTCTCTTTCTATTGAACACTGGCCTATTTTAGATTGTTTATCTGTGCTCACTTGATTCACAACGTGATTGATATTTCTCAGAAGGAAGACTCTTTCTCTCGTGTGTAGTTTTCGGTTATTGAAATTGGGGTCTTTTCTTATCATGAAAACAAAAAATACGTGCAATCTGTTTAATGTTATGACGCTTTATTCTCTTTAAAGGATAGGATATTAGATTATAGAAGTCCTATTTAGTAACTTTGATAAAATATAATGTCTAAATTCTAAACTTGGCATGATATACTAGGGGATGGCTGCATACATGACATGGAGATGTTGATCTCTGTCTGTCGTATAAGCAGTAATCATGCTTGACTATGCCTACCCCGATTACTAGAGTTGTAATTCATTATATTCATTAGTATGACTTTTTACTCACAACTTTCTGTCTGTTCTGTCTATCTGCAAACAGGTTCAGTACTGACTTAGCAAAGTCAATTTTTTCTGGTATTAAGCAATACAGAGGACGATGTGGGCATAAGACAGAATTTGAAACCCCACTATGGATGCTGCCTGCAGCTGCATGCCTCTAAGGCACTCCTTCTGCCCTATTGCATTGATTTCAAGTTTTCCTGGTCCTCTTATCCGTAAGAAAACAAAACGCCTGTCTTATCGGTCTCATATTCTTGATAATGCTGAAGGCTCTGCTTTGGAGAAGTCCACAGAATCTGTTACCCGTCGTCTGATTCTGCTGCGTCATGCGGAAAGCACATGGAGCAATCATTCTTTACGAGGTAATTGTATAAAACACTGCTCCTTTTCTTCCATCTCACTTCTGTTTAGTTTTCTCCACAGTAAAGCAACTTCTATGCTAGGTAAATGACATGTGCTAAGCTAAGGAATTATAATATTCTTAAAGCTGTTGCTCCATAGTCCATGCATATCTTTTGTTGCTTGATGATGGATATGCGAAATATGTTGAATGATATATGCATAAACTACACCAAAACAATTGCTTCTAATAAGAGCATCTACAATGCATGCACTAGCTTTTGTTGGTCTTACTATTTTTCCCATTCTCTCTCGTTTCCTCCGTACACCTCACAAGTCACATCCCATTAACTCCCCACCAACTCATTTTTTTTTCCTCACAATGGTGGGCTAGTCGTACTTGGTTTTTCTATTTCACTCTCCTACTTTTGCTATACCCACCATATACTCTCTCTCCTACCCAAAATGTTTTTGTTTTTATGTGGAGTAGATAATTTGTATTCATATTTTAATTAGTAATATATTAATCATTATTTATGCATTTTAATAATTCGCCATTTAAATAAGTTACGGTAATTAAAATACGTTAAATTAATATACCTAATTAACTTACGTTAAATTAAATTACGTTAATTTGACATTATAATTAAAAAAACGTGAATACAATACATAAGATAGATAAATTTAAGAGACGCAGATACATGAAATTTCAAATTACATAAACCATAGGCAATTAAATAAAGGGATATTATCTCAGGATATAGCCCTTTTTCCTAAATAACCCCGACATTTTCACCCTTATCGCCTAAACTTGTGTTTTGTCATTAAACTTGATGGATTGGTTGACGGCGTTAACTCTTTGGCATTTATAATTAAAAACCTATTTTTAAAAGAAAAAAAAATGTATTCTTCATCTCCCTCTCTTCTGTTCTTCACCCCATGTCTCCATAACATTAGAGCTTGAGTTCTTTGAATTGAACAAGAGAAATACAAAGACGAGGACTTGAATTATACCTCCAAAAATTAGAAACAGTTTCTTTTGAAGCATGAAGCGAATTAGAAGAAGAACAAGAGAACACCAACATCAACACAACAAATGGCAGCATCAACAAAATTTCGGCCTAACATCTCCGACCGAAATGATTACTCGTGGCAGCAGCAGCACGAAGTAGAGGAAAGAAAGTTCGAGGAGAGATAAACCCACAAATCACAATAAACCCTAGAAAGAGCGAGTGAGGTGGCCAGTGAGAGAAGCGAAGATGAGTTTAAAGCCTAACATCTCCTAGTATTTCACCTGGGGTTACTTTTTCACTGTTCTGCGCTTCTTTTTCTCTCATACTTTCTCATTCTCTTTCCGGTGATGGTAGGAATTAACCACTTTTTTGACGGCATTGTTGTGGCATCTCAAATTGACATTGTTATGGCATCTCATATTGAAGACACGAGGAGAGATAAAGATATTTTTTCATTATTTTTTTACAGATGGGACAAACCCGTATTTCATTTCACAAGTCAAAAATTAGGTTTTTAGTTTCCAAATCATAATCCTCAAACATAGTTGAAATTAACAATTATAAAGAAGCGAGAAAATTAAGGGTTGGTAAAGAAGAGAGAGTGGGCAAGCAGGTGGATGGTGGAGGAGGTGGAGAAGATAAAGACATGATAGGGGTGAAGAACAAGAGAGAGGGAGATGAAAAACACAAATGTTTTTGTTTCTTAAAAAAAAATAGGTTTTTAATTATAAATGCCAAAGAGTTAACGCTGTCAACCTTTCCGTCAAGTTTAATGACAAAATAAAAGTTTAGGGTTATCCGCGATAGGGTGACAATGTCGGGGTTATTTGGGAAAAAGGCCTATATATCAGGGTTATCTGAAATAGTATCCCGTAAATAAAAATTACTTAGTCAACTCGACGATTGGCCCCAAACTTATGCCATATGTGTACTAATAAGGTATATTTTAGTGAGACGTGAGTTTCCCCGCATTTCGGCTCTCTTCTCCATGTATGCATCTCGCCTCGAGTCTTCCGTTGAGCACGATGAATGAGTATCCTCCAGTTTGGTTTAGGTGACCTTCTGCTATTTTGAGGTTGAACTTGATCTTACTCGTTTGGATCTCGATATTCTGATAAGTATCACGCTCATCTTCAACTATCATATTTTGCGTGATGATACATGTCATGATTATTTTTCACAATATGTCTTTATCCCATCCGAGATCGGAGTTGCGTATGATTGCAAATCTAGCTTGCCATACCCCGAATGCACGCTCTATATCTTTCCTGACAACTTCTTGATGTTGTGTGAATAATCTTTGCTTGGGGGGTTGGGGGAGCTTTATTACGAGGATGAATGTTGACCATCTGGGGTGGGGTAGATGCGATTCTGTGAGATAGTAACTCATGTTATGAGTTGTCTCGTTGACTCATAAGTTGACTTCTGGAGATTTTCTTTGTAGAATATCATCAAAGACGTGTTCTATGCAATACGTTTAGATGAACCTAGGGTGTCAAAAAAATCATGTTATATCCATAAGTCACTTGAAGCAACTGCTTCTAAGATTATTGTTGTTGTTTTGCTTCTTTTTTGATACATTCTTTTTGAGAGGACAATTTTTCCAGTTTCAGACTTCCAGTGCATATAATCGATGTTTTCCATCATGCTTGGGAAGCCGCGAGGCTCATTTTCATGTAAGAGGCGCTCAATGTCATTTGGATTTGCCTTCCTTAGGTATACAAGTCCAAATTTAGCAACAACCCTTTTGACAAAATGAAGAAGGCATTCTCTCAGGTGCATGCATCCATCTTTCTAGTGGTATCAGGCCTTTGCATAAAGAACTCATCTTCAACTGTTACACCTTGGACAATGTGAAGAAAAACATGCTTGTGCATACGAAACCTTCAACGAAAAATGTTCTTGGAGTATAGAGGTTCGTTCATGAAGAAACAATCTTTCATGAGCTTCCTCACGGTCCCTACGCACATATTTTCTAGTGCGGGGTACAATTTTTTCTTCGTTAAATAGAAGAACTCCAATCTGATGTATTTCCTTGACTTTGATGAACAATCAGCAAAGATGATCGAAATTGTGAAGGGATATGGAGAATTTGACTAATCCAAGTCAAGATTCAACTAGGATATGAAGAATTTAGGCGTATTTCGACTCAAAATTCAACTAGGGTTTGGATTCACTCCTGAAACGGTTTGGATTCTCTCCAGAAACTTTTAATTCACACGAATTAACTTAAAACTCAACATCCTTTATTAATGGTCGAAAATCAGCTATAAATATTACATAGAAACCTAATCAACTAGAACTAGTAAAGCATAAAGGATAAACAAAAATAACAACCTAACAAATCTATCACTAACACACGCCTAAGTAATTAAAGTCATAATGTAAAACAAACTCTTAACAAGCTAGGAGTTAAAACACCTAAATTACATAGAATTCTAACAGAACTAGAAGTCTACATAATTAGTACTTCTTATACGCATAACAATCATAGTTCAATTGGCAGAAGTGGTGCTTGAAGTAGTGCTTTCGTAGAAAATAAATGATTGAGAAGAAATGGATGGAGTCGTGGATTTTATGGTTGAAGTTGTGTTGTACTTCCTCTGTTTAGAAATAGTTTTACCATTTGCATAGTGTTTACTATTCACATGTGACACCTTGATTGTCTTGGGTGATGTATATTTTAGGAAAAACAAAGTTATAAGAGATCTTGTTAGTTTCGTCTCAATGTATATTTTTTTAATATCAACTTTTTATAATTTTTACTTATCAATAATTAAAGATATTAATGTTTGAAAACATGCATCGACAAGCGTGAAAACATGAAATGGTGCAACTATTTCTAAACGGAGGAAGTATTATATAGAAAAAACCCATCATACATACATAGCAATAATTCATTGACAGATTAGACATATCAATGTAATGTAGGAGTAGACTATACAATGTAGAGTAGACATATCGATGCAATAACTATTTGCCATACTATTCAAAGTCAGATGATTGGACAATTCAATGCAATACTATTTGGCATACTATTCAATGTCACATGATTAGACAATTCAATGCAATAATAGTAATAATAATAATAATAATGATCACGATAATAATAATATTAATAATAATCATAATCATACATTGATATTCAGAAGTTAAAACACGTACACATTCATAATTAAAGTACGATACAACTAAATTGCAAACTAAAACCAATGAAAAACATGAACACTAAACATACTTATCCTTAAATTCTAGCTTAAGTTTTTCATACATTTCTCTCTCATCCGGATCAAGGGAGGGCTCAGCTATTAATATATTCTAAATTTTAAACTTTCTATTATTTTCTTTCCTTATTCTCTTAAGGCATCACTCTCCTTTTGATATTAAAGCAAGTCTTCTCCCAAACTAATCTTTCTCGTAAATTATGAATAGGACGGAGAACTGGATACGGAGGCTTATCTCCTACTCCTAACTATTGATGACGGAGGCTTATCTCCTACTCTTAACTATCTTGATGCCGTGAGGATCAGGACGTTTTGAGCTTGCACCTTCGTTTGGACCAGACGATTTTGAGCTTCCGCCGCTCATTTGAGTGTCATCTACTCATTTATCATATTGTCTCAATACATTCCATGCATGCTCCAATACGAATTGGCCCCCATTGACCTTTCTCTACATCTCATGGCTTGCAGTCTTGACGTCTTCTTGAGTGCAGCCGGAGTCGGACTGCCGGACCCCTTCACCTTTTTCGCCTTCGTATACAATCCTGACCCATGCGCTCACATCTCCGTTGATTTTTTTTCCAACAACTAGCTATACTTTTCAAAGTCTTTGGGCATAAGGTTGGATTGAGTCGTCGTGACTCTTCCACACTCAGAAATACTGAACCCTAAAAAACCATCACCATTCTGGTCGGTTCCCTTCAACACGTCTTTCCGCACTCTATATACACCGAAACAAGTGCAGGATCTTCATTATCTTCATTTACACTGCACTGAATCCTTGGTGTTGTAGCTTTCTTTGAAGAAATAGTGTCTTGAACTTCTTGTGATTGGATTTCTACTACATCGTCTTCATGGGCTTTACAGTTTACTACTGCTTCCATATCCTCCCGGAGCCATTGGAGATTGCTCATGTTGTTGTGAAAAATGTTGCGATATAGGAAAAGATGGTTGAACTTGCTCATGATGTTGGGATAAATGATGAGAACTTTGTGGAGTTTTTGTGTAGATTGCTGATAATTTTGGTAATTCGGTTGGCTTTGAAAAAACATAAACATCCTTTGGAATTCCGGATTTTGTATGGATCAATTTGGAACTTGTTTTGGGGATTTTGTGAGTCGTTTGGTTCATTTTGGGAATAAGGATTATTTTCGGAGTAAGGTTTCGGAGTAAGGATTATTTTCATAATCTGAATTTAGTTAGTGATTTGGATTATTTTGGGAGTATGAGTTATTAGGATTATTTGAATCTAGTAGGTGAATATACATAATTTTAGGTAGGAGAAAGTGATTAGAAAGAAAAGTAGGTTGGGAAGAAGTGTGGTAAAATATATCATATTTGGGCTCAATTTATAAATTAAACATTTTATAACCGTTACTCTAATTTTTTTTAATCATAAGCGAATTCTTTTTATTAACATTACAAATATTTGTAACGTTAATATTACCGTTGTTCAATCACCAAAACTGATAGCCCAATGGTAATCTTACCGTTGCAATTTGCAAAACCCTAGGCTTCACCATGTTAATGCGTCCATTCGCAAGCAATTGTGTCGTTTGACACTAAATTCTATTAAAAAAATTGACTCGGCAGCTTTCAGTACACGCGGCACAATACTACTAAGTACTCGTTGTATGCACGCCATCCGAGGCCTTGTTCTGGCCGACAAGGCCAACCAATTGCAAGAGCTAGTTGCCCTAATGGTAAAGCCAAGTAAGCTAAGTCTTAATTTTCCTAAACCAACCCATTGTAGATGCTCTAAGTGATATCTTTTGGCTGACATACAATTGCACATAGTCTAAAATTTGGAGTTTGGTTCGAAATGTTGCTCACCTAGTCCTTCCTTGGTTAGTTGAAAAACTTACCATAGGACATTTAACTTCATGGTAACGATCATGGTGGTGTGGGAACGGGGATGATGCGGTTGTTCTACTCCCAATTATCGGCTCAGACCATGAGATATCCCTTGAATCTGCCTAAAACGCGGTTTTTTTACACCTTTACGATGCGGGTAGTATCGGTTCGGTAGATCTGTTAACCTTTACGACACGGGTGATACAATACGATGCGGCCTTGTTTTGACACCATGATATGGGATGACGTTTATCATGTGGTGTAATAGCTGTGTTAAATCAAGTATGCTTGATTAACTATTCAATTTTATATTACATGATGTTGCACATAATAGTGATTGTAGCTCTATGAATCTGTTGTCGCACTTGTATTTCTAATTTTAGCTTTTTTATCATTATTTGGCTAGATCATGAGCGTCCTCTGAGTAAAGCTGGTCGCGCTGATGCTGCTGATGTCTCATACAAGCTCCAACGCTTAGGTTGGGTTCCAGAGCTGATCTTATGCAGGTTTGTCATCTATTGAATGTGACCGAGTGATGATGTTTTGCTATATTTCGAATATTACATCTACTCAAAGGTGCTTAATCTTCTTTTGGATCACACTCTTGTTCCATTCTGGCAGTGATGCTGTAAGGACAAGGGAGACACTCTCGGTAATGCAAGAGAGATTCATGGGCTTCTTACAGGCTACAGTACATTTCTTTCCAAGTTTCTACTCGGTTGCTGCTATGGATGGTCAAACTGCTGAACACCTCCAACAAATGATCTGCAAATTTTCCTCAGATGACATTCTTACAGTTATGTGAGTTAATTTACTGCATATTTTTCACTTGCTCTTCTAGTTTTGGCCTTTTGGGTATTCATAATTCTGTGCGACCAGATACACAAAGCATTCACTGACAGGCATTCAGCAACACTTTCATCGCCATATAAAGCTGAAGATGCAATATTCTGAATGTGGCAGTCCTGTGAAATTGAGGGGGAAAAAATGTTGTCCCCTATTTTATCAAATTATCTTCAACTTTTTGTCAGCATTTGTAAACTTTTCTGCTTCCATAGAGTTAAAATGTGTTTTTTTGAAAGTAGGGGAAATATGTAATCCTCTCCATGTTTGGATATCTGAAAATCGAACAAAAAGATGACCAAACTAAGGTAAGCGTGAGTCTAAAAGTATAAACCGGGATATCAATGAATTTGTGTCAAGCACCTTCCAAAATGGATATATACATATATATATATATATATATATATATATATACATATATATATATATACATATATATATATACATATATATATATATACATATATATATATATATATATATATACATATATATATATATATATACATATATACATATACATATATATATATATATATATATGGGGGAAGGCTCTTGTGAGAACATCTCCTTTATGTGAGAACACTTTTTTATGTGAGAAGTGAGAACACATCCTATGTTTTATAAAGTAAGTGATGTATTCTAAATTATGTCTTCTTCTCAAAAAGACTCCATTAGAGTTTCTAACTCAAACTCAACCAAGTTGTTCACAAATTTTACAAAATTCTTTATTTAATTTTCTGAAATTCAATCTATTTAGCTCGCATTCATTAACTACGCACTTACTTCGTTTCTCTCTCCTCAAGAATACCCATTTTCTTTCCTCAAGTAGACTTAGTTGAGGATTTTCGATCTAAGTGGCTCCACATCTCCTCAGGAATGTTAATTTTCACATTTAATTCCTTTGTTTCCATGCCCACTTATGTGATGTTCGAATTTAGTAGGTGTTGGAGCAAGAATTGCCAACGAGCAAATGACACTCTATCGCTTGGGGTCTAAAGCGCCTTGGGGTATGCCCCTGGGGTTATCAACGTAAGGAAGACCTCGCTAACGTACGAGTAATGTTGTGTAAACATCACCAAAAACCAGTATTTAACAAAAGTAAATAAAGGGAATAGTAAGAAATAAGAGAAACACTTTTATTCAACTGAACTCAATGCACAAACAAAAGATATGTTTAGGCTGGACAATTGCAAGGAATCATAGTGGAAAACAAGATTACCTCCATCATAAGCTTGGCAATCGATGAAAGATTAACAGGAAAATTATCAGAAGAACATGAAAATTACTGTACACTTAGAAACTACCCTAATCTAAGCATCTAAGCCCAGATGCTAAGACTAGTGCTACGAGTTAAGCTGAAGAAACTAGAGAATGAGTGTTGTTTGATGTTGATGATGATGTTCTTTGTCACTTGATCTCATGTTTCTATTTATAGGGTTTCTTCTTGGCATTTAATTGTGCACTAGTCCTGCCTTTTTGCTTATATTTTCCTACACTTTTCTTTAGTGCATGCTTCAACACAAGTTCCTTGTTTTCCGTGCCCTTAACTGTCCATTGCGTTCCGCTGGTTCTTCTTTGGATCCTTTGGCGCCAGCGCCTAACTTCTACAGCATTGGGTAGCCCAAAACGTTAATAATGGGTGTAACAGTAGGTAAATATTTTTAAGAATTACTTGCGAAGTTCGTCTTTCAACAAGTGTTTAAATTTGGAAATGTTGCTTTTCGCATAATGAACATTGAGAATTGTGGGGTTTGCTATTGTTTGCAAGAATTTTTTTGAAAAGTAATCCATAGGATGGACATATTAAAAATAATAAGGGAAATTCCCATTGGTAACCTTGAGATTTTGGCTTTTCCCATTGGTGACGTTCAGTTTTTTTTTATTCCCAAAAATGACCCTCAGCTACTGTTCACATCCTGAACATGACATTAGCAACTGATTAGGTGTTGAAATCCTTGATTTTCCTTTAACATGGGTGATGGGTGTTTACACTGACCATAGTTAATTTAGGGTTAAACTAATGCCCACTTAATTACTTCAAACCTCCTCCCATTTACTGATAGTTTTTCTTTCAAAACTTCTCTCAACTTCCTCATTCTTTTACTTCGATCATTTCCTTCCTCTGCTCTCCCTTCTTCTCTGTCTCTTCTCCATTAAGGAATTTCGAGGGTTTTTTTCATGGCAAAGTACTGTTTATAATAGGCAACTTAGGTTTTGCATTTGATAGAATGGAATGAGCACATTTTAAGTGCATATGAACAAAGTATTATAATGCAACATCATTTAAAAAAAAAACGAAATTACTTAGGTACACTAGAGTCTAGAGATTCTTATTATATTTTATTGCACGTGAAAGATAAATACAAAGATCACTTCAACATCACACATATCACCGAGGCCAAATACATCAACAAGCCATCTTGACTACAATTTTTGATGTTTTCACTAATTCCCTAAGGGATTTTTTCACTTCATAAATCTCAGCAACAATTGAGCTGCCTCCATTACCAACCTCTTACCCATCAAACCTCTTCAATTTGTAATCTTCAACCTATTCAAACTCATTATATTACAAGATTTACAACCGTAGGACCTATAATAGAGCCTGCCTGGGTTCTTCTTCGAGCCCGAAACCTTGATGTCAAAGTATGTCAAGGTATCCTCACACTTGCACTTCTTAAGCTTCACCCATGCTTCACCTCCTTTGACGAACAAACCTAGCGGTTCAAGATGAGAAGGAACTGTGAGACACGATAGCAACAGTTTGAGGGAGAGCACAAAAAAAAAGTAAAGGAAATTCGTGAAATAGGCAAGCTGAAATAAAGAACACAGTTTTTACAGAGGTTGGGGTTGGGTTTGGGAAGGAAAGGTGAAATACATTTTGGAGGGAAAACCCCTTAAGCAGCTTATAGTGTACAATGGTTACTGCAAATCAGGCCTGTTAACAGAAAATCAAGGGATTTAACGCCAAATTAGTTACTAATGTCACGTTTAGGATGTGAACAGTAGCTGAGGGTCATTTTGGGAATAAAAAAAATGAACGTCACTGATGGGAAAAGCCAAAACCTAAAGGTCACCAATGAGAATTTCCCAAAATAATTTAGGACATTGCTTGCAACAATTTTATTTTCCCTAAGAAATTATCTTGCATCTATATGGACTTGGAATTGTTTCACAACACTTTAACCTAACTAAATAAGTGGAATCGACCTTTCAAATAAAAATGAAAAATAAGTGGAATCAAAGGGATTTAGAAGTTAATTAGCTTAATATGGGTGTAATATCTTACTTCTACAAAGTGCCTGAGGTGTACCTAGACAGGGGCCAGCCTCATTGCAAAGAGACAAGGTCACTGACTATGAGGCATATTCGAGGCACACCTGTGAGATCATTCTTCGGCTTATTTATTTGGTTCTTTTCTCCCCGCTTTGTAGCTCATGTGCGTCCTTTGAAACCAAATCTTTCTTAAAATGTTTAACATAAAATAGAGCAATCGACAAGGCTTTTTCAAAAATCTGCTCCTCAGGTGCTTGATGTGCGTCCCTTCACCTTGCACCTCTGCTCTGGAAATGCTTTTGACCTTAGGGAGCCTTGCGCTTGTTAAGCTATCTGTAAAAAGAACCTTTAATTTGGTTTGTTGCCAATATTCTTATAGGGATTATTATTTTTCATTCATTTTTTTCATATGCTGATAGATAATTTTTTTGTAATTATATCTTCTTTTCCCCCTGTGAGAGTTCATTCGCAGTAAAACTTGAAAAGAACAAAGATAAAATTTGTAGCTGGTGTTAGTTACTAGTTTAGCGAAGTTAAGCCTGTTGGACTGGGACACGTAGAATACCAAGGATTGGTGTTATGGGAACAGCTTGAAATTTCCCAAACCGGAGGTAAGTGGTACGAAAGTTCATTACTTTTGCAGCCAGAAGAAAAATTCACTAGAAAAGCTGCAAGTGGTAACTGCAAATGAGAAGGACAAGATGTCCTCACTTGAGCATTACAGCCAAAGTTAATACCGACAGCTAGGCATGCATCTTTTGACCTGGAACGTAGAAAAGAAATGCTTGAGTTTTCACTAGCTCATCATTTATTCACTATAGATGCTTTACGACCCATGTGTCGTTATTTTCCGATCACCACTTGCACCACAAAACGACAAAGAATATTCTGCTAGAGGAATTTCTTATTATCCTTCTTCTTTTATATGCTTCGAGTTCTATTATCTATGGCTTTTTTTGTTGCTAAGAGTTCAATGCTGTTAATGTGGTATTGGGGTGTGCCAAATGCAGAAATAGCTCTAAGGTACTGCTAGTTGGGAATTTTGGATTTTTACAGGATGCCTCCAGGAGAGGGTATTTTAAAAGAAGAGATGTGTATGTATTAAACAAGTATAACCAGTAATTTTACAGGTGTATGGGGCATAACAAAGGCTGGGAGGAAGCAGCCTCCATGTTCACTGGCTCAGTTATTGAATTGAAAACATGCAATGCTGCTTTGCTTGAAGCCACTGGAAAATCATGGGAAGAGGTAGGATCACTTATATTTGTTTCTGTTTTCTTCTTGTTTCAAAAATGATTCCTTAATGAACGGATCAGATGCTTCAACTGCTTTAGAAACAAGAAGAAATATCCTTTATGCATCTGGATCGTCACCAATGATGGAGAGTGAAGACCCATATAGCTTAGTAACGGACTCAATCTGTTGCTGTGCACAATATTGTTTTGATGTCAGGACAGGTTTCATTTGTCAAAACACATTGTTTGAGAATGTACTACTATCAAGCTATAATAAAGTTACGTAGATAAGGACTATAAAACAAGCGGAACTACAACATTAGGCAGTCATAGAGAAATGACAAACTAAGGCTAAAAAAAGGTTGTATGTGGCTAGAAACCAATCCCAAAGTTTACCGGACTAGTCAATATGCTGAATCCATGGTTAAGGTGCTTTCCAGAGTTCATACATATTCTTCATTTTTACCCTAAGGGGGCGTTTCGTTGGGGTCTTCTGGAAAGGGTAAGGGAATCAACTTACTTGATTCCCTTGTTTGTTTACGCACTTTAATTATTCTCTTTACCCTCTCCTTACCCCCAAAGTTATCTACTCTCATTCCCCCCCCCCCAAAGGTTTCACTTACCTTTCTTTGGCTCATCATTGACCATCCAAGTATCCAACTACCACCTGAGCCAACCACTCAACCACCACCTGATCACCGTACTGCCACCACCTGACTCTCCAACCACCGGCACTCAACCGCCACCAAAATCTCAGTTGACCACCAACCACCATCTGACCCCTCCATGCTAACAACCAGCACCACCCAATCATCCACCAGGATCACCCACCTAAGTGACTCAGCCACCGAGAAATCAACCAGCACCCCAACCAAACCACTCACCCACTTGAAAACCACTAACCACTTGAAAACCGCCATTACCATCCACCACATCACCACTCACCCACACCCTAGAAAAAATATGGAAGAAAAGAGAGAAAGGGAGATGGTGAGAAAAGGTGGCAGCGGTGGAAATGGGAGGGGGAGGGACAACGACGCAGCGGGAAGGGGAGGGGAGAGGCGACGACGCCGCAGAAATTGAAGGGGAGGGGCGCTGCGGGAATTGAAGGGGAGGGTGAGGGGCTCTGCGGAAACTGAAGGGGAGAGGGAAGGGCGGCGACAACCAAACGCCCCTAATTCTAGAAGAGAAGAGCAGTTACCCAACTTTGTTATTGGGATAAACTAATTTTCATAACCAAATCATTATCCCCAAGACCCCAACACATCAAATGAGGTTCTGAAGTAGAGAATTGTGATGTGTTCCAATGTATGCAATCTTACTGTTCTGTAATGACATTCAACTCAGATTGATTCTCAACTTTTCAAAACAAGGAGGACTACGACGGCTTATACCACTGTGAGCTCAGAAGGCTGCTCAGCATATGCATTCTCCTAAAGCATGAGTTCAATGAACTAGTATTGCCTTACAGGACTACAACAGCAGCTCAGAACGCTGCTCAACATATGCATTCTTCTAGAGCATGAGTGATATATACTAGTTAGTGCCTTAGAGATATTCACTTGACTAACCAAACAAAAGCAGCTTTAGTAGCTGGCTGCAAGGAACCTAGCGGCCCACGAAGCCATTTATTATCTATGTGAGTGAGAAGGGGCAAAAAGGACAAGGGGTAGAAATTCTGATATAACTGCCTAAGGAAGGATACTTGGGTAAACCACAAACATAGTTTGTTAGAAGAAGTTTGGAGAAGCAAGGCAAAAATTATAAGGAGGAAGAATAAAGAGAGAAATTATTCTGAAAACATGAGATATTTGTATAGTCTGAAGTTACCAACCTCTCTGATGTGGTAGCTGTATTAAGGATCATGCTGATCTAATACTATCTATCTATCTTTTTTTACCTTTTTTATCCCACTTGCTTCGTATCTTATTTCTCCTTTGTTCTTAGCTTATTTGCATTAGAAATTGTGGGTCTCTAACACTCACATTCCCAAACTGAAATGTAAAAGATGGGGAGACGGATTTCACGGAATGACTTGGCACTATTGGACCTGTAAGCTATATTGACCTGTGGGATATGATATATGATCTACCTTTATGGTTTTTTTACGTTGTTACTATTTTTTGTGTAAAACACAGTACTCACTAAATACTAATGCTATCTTATTTCCACAATTGCTCTGTTTTTTGTCATTTGAACTGTGTTTGGTATTCTGGGATGATAAGATGTTCATTGTTTCTGCTTGTTGTTGATTGTTGGGGATCCTCTTTTTTTCATTTATACCTTTTCCTGTAGTATAATTTATGTATTAAGTTTTTAAGAAATGGAACTTGCAGGCGTTTGAGTCAGCTGGACTTGGGGGATGGAAGCTGCAAGGTCTTGTGAAGCCAAATAGCAGCCTTGAGAATTATGTTCCCACTTGATTTCTTTTCAAGCTACAAGAGTTCAAGAAGTACTATTATGCAACACTTGCTGCCTAGTTCCATAGTCCGCGACTTGGATTCATTGCCATCAATAGTGTACAGTATGACTTACATGAAAAGGGGCCATATTTGTCAACTCATTTCCTTCTGTTCAGATCCAGCGACTTCTTACTTAGCATATACGAAGCTTGAAGCAAGCGTGCTTGCCTTCATGGATAAAATGTGTATGGCGCTCTACAGAATATGGTAAGGGTAAAGGGAGGGAGGGAGCATATATATTCCCCTCTACATCTTTTTGCACTATTTATTTATTTATAACTTATAATTACTTGGTTAGAGACATTATTTACCAGATTACCCACTCAGTGTGATTCTGTTAAAATGCTCACCAACTGTAATACCTTTTTGGCAAGGCAAATAAATCAACATCAAAATCTGAAATATCTTGTGTTGGTAGACCTAGTAAAATAGTCGGTCAAGTCGATTTTGGGTCGGATAACTTCGTAACCTTGATTTTATTGGTTAGTTGCAACCTTGATTTTCATGGCTCCATAATCATGTAACATCTGTTTTATAGAATCTCTCCTCTTTTTGGTTTTGTAATTTTGTTGGCTCTATTGTTCTTTTCTATGACAAATTTCTCCTCAAGTTTCAGCAATTTGTTGAAATATCCCTTGTCTTTGCTCAATACATAGATGAATAAGGAACTATGACTGTTAGTATTAAGTAGGGGTGTAAATGATGCGAGTCGAGTTCGAGTTTGAGCTAGCTCGACTCGACTCGTTAGTATTTTGAGTCGAGCTCGAGTTGAGTCTAGCTCACTCGAGTCAAGTTTGACCGAATTTTGACCGATTCGATCTTTGACCGAGTCAAGTTTTGACTGAGTAGATTTGGAGTAGCTTGCAAGTGGCTCATGTTAAAAGCAACCCTAAGATAGAAAAATGTTGAAGGGTTTTCGAGCTTCTCACGAGTTTTCGAGTCGAGTATCGAGTTATTCAACTTGACTCGCCAACATCTCTAGCCGAGTTTAAGCTCGAGTTGAGTTTTGATTGAGTTTTGACCGAGTCAATCTCGAGTAGCTCGCGAGTTGTCTCGTCTCATTTACATTTCTAGTATTAAGGTTTCTTTGGGAAACTAATGCATAAAGTAAGATGTTCATGAAGAAGACAATTAATATTCCAAATTTTTTTTTTCTGTTAACCTTTTACCTTGACATAGCACATCTGTAAAAGATTAAAAGGGAAAAAAAAAGTGGGCTTGGTTGACCAAAAAAACTATATATTCATATTGAATCTTTAAAGAAACCGTCCCTTGGAAATTTAGAATGAGTATTTAAAGAAATTTTTATTTGAAATTATGAGATATCTAGAATTGTAATTCTAGTAACTTTACGAACAATTCATTGGAACTAAAATATCTAGAATTTAAAATTTTAGGGTTTTCTTGACATTGTATTCGGAATTATATTTTGACATTTGAAAATCTAGAATTGTTCCTAACAAAAAGTAAATCTATATTTGAATTTTATTATTTAATATAAAACATAAGTTCCTAAACACTACCCTGGTGAACTCAATTTATATAGTGTACAAGAGAAATGCAAAGGAGCTGCTCACAAGTTTTACACAAAACTAGAGAACTAATTAATAATGATAGAAAATAAATATATGTTAGAAAACATCATTGCCAAAAAGTCACTTTGACAAATTTCACAATTCCAATAATATTAGAAAGGAAATTTGGTTGCTCCATGTTTAATCAACAAAAAAAAGTGCTCACAACTACACAAATCAAATCAATTTCTACAATGACCGAACCAAATCATTTAATATATCTTACATTAGTCATTTGCATTTTAACAAAAGCACAATAATATATGCTAAGCTCACTTTTGGATGTATATCAACTACATCAATCTTATCTTATTATCCAAAATTAGTCATATAACTATTAACTAAATCAATTAAATTACATATATAATTTAGTCATGCAAAAGCTCTTTACCATAACTATATAAACTAATTTCATCATTCAAGTTACTAATTACATACAATTATTAATAAGCTAAATCAATCAAATAAAATTGAAAGGTACCATGAGTTTACGCTAGTCATAAATAAAAGGAAAAATTGACTTTGGGGGTCCCAACTATTGTTATTGGTTTTTTATAGGTCCCCAACTATTGATTATTTTCTATATGACCTGAACATGGGCTACTGTGATGTTAATAGGGCCTAGCAGGTAACCAAACTGTTTTAGCAAATTACCATGTCTTGTGACTTCATTTAATCAGCACATGACTTCAAAAATGAAAGTCCATCTCCTTTGGTAACCCATCTTGTGATCTAGTTCTAACTAGGGGTGTGCAAAGGGTTAGGGTTGGACCGGAATTCGGATCGGATCGGAATTTGAACCGGACTGAACCGGGCCGGACCGAGGACTCTGATTCGCCAAAAATTAGGATTCTGGGTTTCCGTTCCGGTCTGGTCCAAACCCGGAAAATTACGGTCTGAAATTTTTGTTCTTTTGAAAAAAAAAAAAATTTAAAGCTTAAAAAAAATTTAAAATAAAAAAAAAAATTGCAGATTTCGATCCACCTGTCCAGCCGGTTTCGGTCCGGTCCTGGATCAGTGGCCAGTGCACACCCCTAGTTCTAAGTTCTAACTGATCCTCTCTCCTCTCCTCTCCTCTCCTCTGCTCATGGCTATGCAATAAGGCAACAACAATTCCAAATGCCTCTCTCTTACCTTTTCCTTCTCCCCTTCAACCCCTCTGGTTTCCCCCTTTCACCTTGCTAAAACCCCTGATTCCTCCAATCACTCTAACCCTAATTCCCAATTTTCTCTCTCCTCTGCCTTTGACTTCATCAATGGAGGACAACACCGACATAATCACCACTCCAAAAGGCAAGCTTTTTATGGGGGCAAACTACGTGGGCGCAAGCATCGTTTCCACCTTATTCACCTCCTTCGAACGATGATCTTGCATCAATTTCAGCACCTCCGACAATAACGACGAAGAAGACGCCATATATCGCGACTTGATCTTCGTCTAATTTCTCCCCTGCCTTCTCCTCACTATTAGTGATTTAATTACACTAATCAAATATTCTATTATGCGAACTAATACTACTAATTGTTATTGGTTTGGGAGTGCGAGTGAGATATCATTATCATCATCACCATTTACAATCACAACAATAAGATGACTACACATTGAACAACATATGAAGATCGCTCTCACTATTTGGGGGTTTTATTTTATACTAGGGTTTTTTTTTTTTTTTTTTTTTTGGAGAATTTGGAACGGACTTACGATTGAAGCATAGAAATTTCAAGTTTTTTTAATTTTATGTTAGTATTGGTAAAATCAGCAAATAAATGATTTGAATTAGCTACTTACAAACAACATGATGTTCATAGCTCAGGTGGGACATTAATTTGAGAGGGTTTTGTGGGAAGAAATATTGTGATTTCTTGGTCCAACAGTCGAGCTGTCGAGAAGGGAAGCAAGAACAATAGTGGAAACTAGAAAGTGGGATCTGGGAAATGAGAGCAAATTTTTCACGAGCACTGTTGGTTTCAATTTGAAATGTCTCACCTTCACTAGTTTTCATTCATTGCTTCTACCCACTCAAATTACCATCTTTTGCTCTTTCTCTCTCCTCTCGTATCTCCCTTCATGGACTTGCAAATTCTTGTTTTCCCCGTAAAATACAAGTTCTACATCATTCCAGAAAAAAAGATGATGATTGGTTCAGGACATGATGATCTTGTTTTTCCTCTTTTTTTCCCAGTAAAATGGAAGTATCTTGAATTCCATGGGTTTCATGTCCTTGTGGCATGCTTATTTAGAACCCAAATAAATAGTTCATCCTTCTCTTTCCTGCCCATCATATTCATAAACCATTTTCAATTTCCTCAACCATGAACAAATAAATGTAGTAATGGTTTATCACTCTCCCTGTCATCATTTTTTTCCTACCCCCACCATATTTTTTCTCTCTTTAATCAATTCTATAGAGTTGTATTGACTAGTGTCAAAATAAACTTATATTAATCAATATTTTTATGAGAACTTACACTAATTAATTGTAATTAACTCTTGTAACTATGAATCCATAATTACTAATTTTTATTATATAATAATTATCGATGACTAATTAATTGCCGTGAACTTATGAATTGTTATTTTTTTTGAAATTAATTAATACTAGTTGACAAATGGCAAAAAAGATGCATCAATTTAAAACATATTACACATAATTAAAATGAAAACAACATGGAAATTAAATACAACACTAAAACAAGACACTAAAATGGACAATTTTTCAGCATTTTAGTGTTCTCATTCCTCCCGGATTCTGCTCATATATGTTTGATCAAATCGTCTTTCAAGGACAAATGAGGTTGTTGATCTTTCGATTTGTGCTTTGTCTTGCAAATAAGTGTTGATGTCTACATTCCGCTCGTTATGATATTCAAAGTGGCATTCTTCCTATATGTTGTTTCTCCGAGGAGAATGACGTCGAGGTTTGTATGCGTCGAACTCTGATGTATCCATGTATGTTTGATCAAATCGTCATTCAAGGACAATGAGGTTGTTGATCTTCGATTTGTGCTTTGTCCTGCAAATAAGTGTTGATGTCTACATAATTCGCTCGTGATGATATTCAAAGTGGAATTCTTCCTATATGTTGTTTTTCCGAGGAGAACGACGTTGAGGTTTGTATGCATCGAACTCTGATGTATCCATGTAATTTTCGCACATTTCTCATTCATCTTTAACTATCATGTTATGTATAACTATACACACTAACATACTCTTATGAAGTATGGTGACATCCAAGTAAGGGATGGCATCCGAATAATAGCAAATAAAGCTTGTAGCACTCCAAATGCTCGCTCCACGTCCTTCCTTACTGCTTCTTAATGTTGTGCAAAGTGTAGCTACCCCTTCCCTTCCTTGATATTGTCCTCTCCATGCTATAGGATAATTCTTTCACTCTTAATGCACACAATCGATGCTATGTATCATGCCCGGGAATTCACGTTCTTCTCCAATTTGTAACAGCCTCTCTATATCGTCCTCATTCGGTCGTCTTAAGTACACGATATTGAATTACTTGATGACGCCTTCAATGATTCTCTAAAGGGCCAATCTTGCAGTACTTTCGCTAATACATATGTACTCATCGCAAGTGTCATGAGCCGTTGTTTGGTTCATGGTTAAGAGTGCTCTAAAGCTTGATCAATTTAAATGCAGGATTTTTTTTTTTAAAAAAAGTGGGATACAACTGGGAACCACTGGGCAAATTAACCTATGTAATCGGTTCTAAATAATCTAGGCTCAATTAAAATCACAACCAACAATACTTTGTCCTATAGAGAATAATCAATAGTTAGGACCTATAAAAAACAATGGCCCATAGCTGGGACCCCCAATGTCAATTTTTCCTAAATAAATCAATTGCCCATAACTTATATGTATAGAGCATTCATTGAAGAATTAAATCAATTGAGCAACTAAACAATTCTAACAACAAATAGTTAAAACTAATAAAATCTAATTACAAAACATAAAACTTTCAAAGTTAGGGTTTTAATATAAAATTGAGGAGGTAGAAAAGTTGGCGGTTGGTGGCATCTAGCATTGATTGGAGGCGGCAGCAGAAATTGGAGGGAAGCGGTGGGCCGGTGAAGGATTTTCGACGGCACATATGTACGGCGTTTAGTTCTGCGGTGGAGAGAGAGAGATAGATAGATATGTTTTTTTAGTTTGAACATCGGAGTTTGGGTGGTTGCTCGGAGGAAATGTTGCTTAAGTAAACTGCTACAAGAATAGTCATACTAGTCATATAATAATCATGAAGAGAGATTAAAAAGAATATACAACTATACGAGATTTACATGCGGATGTTTATCAATTTATTTCATACATCATAAAAATGAAATAGTTAGTATAAGAATAAATAAATTGGAATTGATCCTCTTGATTATACCTTTGTCGCCTAGGTCTCAATGTGTGGACGTTGGAGGAATCAATCTTTAGCCTTGGAAAAGATAGTTCTTGAATATAATGAAGATCGAGGTAGGAAGAACTTGCATGAAGATTCAAAGGAGGACAAATGAATATGCTTAAAGTTGAATGTGTTTGAATAGTTTGAATGTGGTCAGATATAGTTTAGATGTGTTTTTAAAGAGTTTAAGGGAGCTTTTGTGTATTTAATATATTGAATAATATGTTGTAAGTCCGTCAGTAAATAGGGCTGGCAATCAGGTCCGGTTGGGTCAATTTCAGGTTGACCTGATTTATATTTCAGGTCACTTACCCCTAACCCAAGCCCGACCTGATTCTAATTTCAGGTCGAAAATCATAACCCAAACCCGACCTTAACAATTTCGGGTTGACCCGAAACCAACCCAAAATGACCTGAAATGAAATCAACTATACACGCTAAGTTATGAAAGTATGGGTTAATGACTTGAAATGAAGTTTAGGTGATCCAATTCATGGGCGTAACCCAATACAAATACGAATAACAAAAGATAGGTTGTATAAGTTATGAAAGTCTGGGTTAATTTCAGGTTGATCCGACCTGAAAATAATACGACTTCTAAATTAGGTTATTCAGGTTATTTTTAGGTTCAAAAAGTCAACCCGAACCTAAACTATTATATTTTCAGGTCGGTTTGGGTCGACCCACTTTTTATTTCAGGTCGAAAATCTCAACCCAAACTCGGAATTTTTAGGTCAGTTTCAGGTCGGGTTATCGGGTTGGGTCAACTTTTGCCAGCCCTATCCGTAAATAAGAAGTAAAACATCGAGTATTTATAGGCAAATACGTACCACTCGTGTGCCCAATGCAAGGAAGATTTATGCCACACACAACATTGCTATGCTTCGCGCAATTGGTGGACTCGCGATATTCCCATACCCGGGATGGGCAGGTAGTTGCCCCTACCAGGGGCAAAATGGTAATTTCGCCAACTAATTTTAACTGAGCCAACTCATTCTCTCTCTTCCATGGTTCACCCTCATCAAACTCTTGTCTCTCTCTCTCTCTCTCAAAATATCTTCCTCGGATTGTTGTCGGTACTGCTTCGCGCTGCCACCGCCGCTGCTGCCGTTGTGTCGCTTGTCGGTGCTGCAGCTATTGTTGTTGCTGTCATTTTCTCTCTCTTCTTCCGGTCTGCTGTAGTTGATTCTCCGGCGAGCTGCGAGTGCCGCTGCTGCCAAGTTTTCTCTCTCCTCTGTTCTGTTTTGCTACTGTCGTATGGAGGTGGTTCTGCCCCTCTGTTAGTGATGCGCCACCGTTGGCTTGTGGTTCTGCCGCCGTGAGTGCTAGTTGTCCTGTCCAAAATCAGTTGTTCCTCCCTAAATTGCTATTGTTACTTCATTTTAATGGTGAGTTGTTGCTTCTCTTTTTTTCTACTTCAATATATTTTTTTTCTTGATTCATAAAACCCCAAATTGGAATGATGGAGTATATTAGAAGACATAGTTGATGAAATTTTGTGAGATTCAGTTATGAACATTGATAAATGACTTCGTAAATCAGCTTTGTTTTGTATATTACTTTGTTAATTAGCGCTCATGAAACAAATGCTTAGTTTACTATCTTTATTTTAGTATTACTGATTTTAAGATGCGGAATTGATTCATTACTAATGATTTCATAAGTGGGTATATATTAATTAAGGGACTTCGCTTAGCTTGTTGTGGATGGTTTACTAGATGTAGCTAGGATTATACATGAGATTGGGTAAAAACATGTTTTTTTGGCTTGGAATTTGGTAGTTTGTTTGTGGGTAAGAAAACCGTTCTTTCATTCTTTCTCCTCTCCTTCAATGGATGCCTTCTATATGTTTGTGAAGATGTTTACTATGTTTTGAATAATGTTGAATAATGGCGCACCATAAAGGAATGACTTCATGTTTTGAATAATGTTGAATTTAAGTTTGTGTCACTGGCGTGCCTTTTCTCCAACCCTTCCACTTAGGTTTAGATTATAATTAGTATTGCTTGAATTTATGATTAATTGAATGATGTTGTGATGTTGTTGTGATTGTTTCTGTTATGTTGTTGTTGTTGATGCGTCGTTGCTGTTGTTTTTCCTTCCTCTGTCACGCGCCGCTATGCTAATGTTCTGCCGTCGTGGTGGTGTTGTGTTTCTGCCACCTTGGCTGGGTTATTTTCCCCTATTCTTATTGTTGTTGTTGTTGTTGTTGTTGTTGTTGTTGTTGTTGTGCAATTGCTGCTGTTGTGCCCAAGTTTTGTCTGCTCTGCTTGCGGCTTCCCGTCCTTGCTGCTGCGTATTGATGTTGTTGAGCTCTTTGTTCCTCTCAGCAATTCTTTCTATTTCTATTGTTTATTCAAAGACCCAATTTATGGGTTGATGAGGTAGATTTCTTATGTTCGTGGATGTTTGTTGCCGTGGTATGAATCCTGCAAAGCATTTTTTGACGTTTTCCATTTTCCACTAGCCAATGCATCTTTTGACGTATTTTTCTGTTAAGAAGACTGGAACTTTACCAGCATTTTGATGTCATGGATGGCCGGCTAGTTTTGTATTAGTGAAAATTGTGAGACTTCAAATTTTGAAAAATACCCTCAATAAATCTAACAAGATTTGATATACATGTTTCTTTAATATAGATTAGTGTCAAAATATGAACAAGGTTTAGCCAAAATAGGATGCAAGACTGCAATCGAACAATTCACTCCACATTCTAATCTCAAGCGTAATCCATGAGAAGGGAAAATTTATTTGTCTTCCTTCTCTAGAACCAAAACAGAATCTGAACATGACTGATCAGACACATGAGCAGCCTTTACTTTTTTGAAATTCAATGATGATGAGGAAGTTTCCCCAACCCTCCTCTTTGTATTTCGCTCATAAGTAGAAGATATTTGCTTGGCAACAACTTCAGTTGATTATGAATCACCTACTGCGTCAGCATCCATTTTCTCATGGACACCCAACTGGTGGTGGCTTTGTGTTAACATAATCTCTGATGATCCAATATTAAAAAAAAAGAAAAGAAACACAATACATGTAATTAGGAGGCAAATTTACTAAGTGAGAATAGCTGGACATACTACTACATATTTCTGCAGAGTTGCATCACAGAAAGAATTCCTAATGTTTCACATTATTAGTTTACATGAGCTTACATGATCAAATCTGATAAATTGTTGTGGTTTAATAATCTAATTTCAGGTTACATTTGTTGAGGTTTTTGATTAATTTGGTAACTGATTGATAGAATAAGGTATGCCTCCTACATGTTTGTTAAAAGTTATGAGTGACACTTATATGAGATTGGCTGGTTTTATTATTTGGGGGTTCTACCCTTTTTGTTATGTTAGATCTTAGTGTTGTAACATTGTGTATCTTTAATTATGTTTAGTATGTCGAAAGTCGTGACTCGTGAGTGAATGAGTGACATCTTGTTGAGAACCTTGCTGTTTTTATTAGTTGTTGAGCTTATGTTCTGGTAATGAATTTGGTTGATTTTTAAAATATAATCTATGTACTTTTTAAAAATTTAAAGTGTGCTCAACAACCCAGAGGAGTTGAATGCGGCTATTATGTCATGAAGTATATTGACCCTTGTGTCACAATGAAGTGCAAAAAGTTTGATACTAATTCTCAACATAATTCATATATTTACTTGAATTGTATAAGAAATTAGCAATTATCTATCGCCGATAGTTACTAATAATTCTTTAATTTTTTGGTTTTTTTTATTGTGTAGCATTTCTCCGTGGAGCCTTGTTCTCGAGAGGATATCGATGATGTAAGAGAAAGATGGTGTAGATTTTTAATTACTTATTTTTTGTAGCTTTTGATATTGTACTCTTGAAGCAAAGGATATAAAATGGATTTTGTAATGCTACAATGCAAAAATTACTTAATTATCTATTAATATATTGATTTTTTTTATGTTCAAATATTTTGTTTTAGTAGTGGTTGTTGTAATTAGTTTATACTAGATGAATAAAATATGGCGTGAAAAAAAAAGGATATAATGCGTTGTCTTCAATTAACAGGATAAAAACTATTATATGTAAACTTATAATAAATGGATAAACAACTGATATGATGTATGAAATGTTTGATGTGATTGAAATCACATATGATGTGAATAAGCCACATTAATTATGATATGATTGGTCTACCATATTATATCAAACCAAATTCACAATTAACTATAATTACTTAATTGAAGCTTGGGATACATAATATATTTCACATCAGAACGAACCATACAATTAATTGGACTAATTTTATTAATAATATCCAAAACGTCATATACTATTAATCGGTCGTTTAACACTCTTACTCTTAATCTCATAACAGTTTCATTTGAATACCATAGTCATGTCTTTCACGGCTTAACATACCAACTCCTTATTCCTTTCACGGCTTATTATTGGAATAAAATGAATAAAGTATTGGAGTAATGGGATAATGTTTCATTCAGTCAGTTAATTATAGTTATGTAATAATCATATTAGTTCTTTCACGGCTTATTACTTGAAAAATCATATTACTCCTCTCACGACTTATTATTGGAAAATAATTTAAGTATAGTTTTTTAAATGATATGATTAAGTTATGTTCTGATATGGTTTACTCAATCTTGGACATAATTTAACCCCTCTCTGATATGAATTCACTTGAAGGTTTATTAGTAATAACATAATAGTTGGTTACATTACACTCTTAAATATATTGGTTATCACGTAGTAATTACTTTATGGCAGATATCACATGTTTACTTTTTGACAAACAGGGGTTGATTTAATAATAACATGGGTTTCAAACACACAAATAGGGGTTGATTGAACAATAACATGGGCTTTAAATACACAAACATGGGTTTCAAGTAAACAAGCTTGCATTACTTCAGGTTTTAAATTATGGATATATAATATATATAAAATCATTTATTTGGAACTAGTACAATCTCAAATAAACTATACATAGTAACATAATACGTTATGTTATGATTTTTTTTAATTAACATGAGATTAATAACTTATGCTATGATTCAATCTTCGATATGATTTATGTTCCGGTTGATATGATTTTCTCACAACTTGATATGAATTATGTTCCGTTGATATGATTTTCTCACAACTTGATATGATTGCCTCAACATATGATAGCAAACCAAATTCACGATTAACTATTAGTTGAAGCCAAAAATTAATTGGGATACATAATATATTTCATATCGGAACAAACCATACAATTAATTGGACTAATTTTATTAATAATATCCTAATCATCAGATACTATTAATGATGGACATAATTTCACCTCACTCTTATATGAGTTATGATATGAATTGTATAGTCGTTAAGGATTTTAAAGTGAACATATTTTTCTATATGATCGGGATCGAAAAGGTTCCCTCACGTGAGTATGATATGAATTGTATAGTCACTCATATTTTCTTCTAGAACATAGAATCGAAATCATAAAATTAAAGGATATGAATTGTATAGTCGTTAAGGATTTTAACATGAGCCTGCTAATCACGTGAGCACATTACCAGAAGATTCCCTCACGTAAGTCACATTTAAACTCGTTAAGTTCAATCGATACTAGTGAAATTTAAACTCGTTCATTCGATAATAGTCACATTTAAACTCGTTCATTCGATAATAGTGACATTTAAACTCGTTCGTTCTGTAATAGTCACATTTAAACTCTTTAATTTGATAATAGTGACATCTAAACTCGTTCACTCGATAATAGTCAATCTCCTTCGTTTATTCGGGTGGAATACTAACCTTTCAATTCCTTCAACAATAGTCAACCCTGAACTTTCATTCTAAAAAGACATGATGGACTTAATTATGTTATGATATGATAACCTAAAATGAGGACACAAATCCTCCTCATTCAGATATGATTGACTGATGTTATGATATGATTAGCTTATTCAATGATAAATAATGTTAATTTTCTATTATGATTTTAACAACAATTTATGATGTTGAAAAATAATATTATTAAAGTGAACCTTGTCGTTCTACTTTCGATAATAGTCAACCTTGTCTTAATCGTGCATTCGATTATTTTCACATTTAAACTCGTTTAGGCGATAATAAATGCATTTGAACTCAATTCCTCAGTAATATTCACATCTAAATTCGTTTGTTCGTTAATAGTCACATTTAAAGTCGTTTCTTCAGTAATAGTTACATCTAAACTCATTTGTTCGGTAATAGTCACATTTAAAGTCGTTTCTTCGGTAATAGTCACATTTAAACTCGTTCAATGTAACTATTATTGAATTAAAGAGTTATCTCGTTATAAAACTTGTTACACACCCTATCATCTCGTTCATTATATAATAGTCAATAATACTAAGGAGTGATAAAACGCTAATAGTTAGTGGGGCACCTTTGCCCGTTAACGAGGGTAATTGTGTAATTTCGCATATTTACATACACAAACAAGGGTTGATTTAACAAAATCATGGGTTTCAAACACACAAACAGGGGTTATTTTAACAATAACAAGGGTTTCAAATACATAAACAGGGGTTCTTATCAATAACCAATTGTACTTTTGGGGGGAGGGGGGAAGCTGAATGGGACACGCAAATCAATGTAACTTTTTGCTTTATGGTAGATATCACATGTTTACTTTTTGACAAACAGGGGTTGATTTAACAATAACATGGGTTTCATACACACAAATAGGGGTTGATTTAACAATAACATGGGTTTCAAATACACAAACATTGGTTCACTTTTTGGATTAATATTATTTTAATGCTTTCCATAATATTTTATTATTATAAAGCTGTTATTGGGCAGGGGTGCCCACTAACGGCGTGTTTGTCCCTCAGATCCAAACCCAACCCTCAGACTATGCCACATCAGCTTTCCACTAACTTTTACCTACTTTTTATTCTTTAGACTTACTTCTGACTCATTCCAGTTTCACACTTTATTCCTCAGACTCTCTCCATACTCTCTACAAAAAGTTTAACATATTATTTTATATTTAATCTATTTTATGTCTTTTTTTCTATAATGTTAATTACTTAATATGTCATGAGAATATATAGTGTGAAAATTTTCTATAACGTTAATTACTTAATGTAAAATTCATAATATACCTAGTAGTTCAACTCAATTCCAAGAGAATATAATATTTGATCCACTAAGTTTATAACCAAATAATATGAATAAATTCCCATTTGATATGATGGGATACAATTTAATCAGTTTCTGATTCAACTTCGGTCCACTTTGATATGAATGAATTGTATTGCTACAATAGTTTATTACCTTACCTTACTCACATTACTTGATTGATAATATATTACCCTCTTCGAATGTATACTACAGTACTATATTTATTCATAAGTTTATATTATAGTAGGTATATAATGTTTCAAAATAAGTAAGAACATAATATGATTGATTGATGTTCTGATATGATTCATTTTATGATGGACATAATTTCAACCCACTCTGATATGAATTATGATATGAATTGTATGGTTGTTGTTAATGATTTAAAAGTGAACATATTTTCTTATAGAATCGGATTGAAAAGTTCCTTCTGGAGCATAGAATCAGATGGTAAAATATAGGATCGTAAAATCGTAGGATTGTAAAATCCAGATGAGGACTTTAATAACAATGGTAATAATAAACTCTTACATGTTTAATACATATTAATTGGATTACTATTAAACTGCATTTCCTTTTCACGGCTTAAATGAGTAATATGAATCCTTATTTCTTTGAAAGACTTATTAATTAATTAATTAACTTAAACAATAACATATTACCTGACCAAATAGTCTCATTAATGTATAAAAAACATACTCATGTAAGATTTTGTTATGTTCGTCTCAATATGTACTTTCATAAAATCAACTTTTTAGATTTTTTATTCATAAATATATCTTGAAGACCGTGCAAAAAGGAAACAAGAATTATATTATGGGACGGAGGAAATATAATTAAAACTGTTATTGGGTATATCATGTTAACTATAAGAAAGTAATTAGTATATATTGTCATAATCCCACTATAATATGAATTATATATTGGGAATATGATATGACCCCAATTTAGTACATAATCCAAGTTACCACATAATCCATCTCCGATTTACTGCATAACTTGATTTAAACAACTTAGCATACTATTAAAACATCTTACTACATAATGTATACAAATATATTAAAAGGCGTTCCTATCAAATGAACTTTAAAAAATATTAACAATGTGTAGTTACTAGGATTCAAACACATGACCTTTAAGTGAAATGTGAGAGTTTAACCACTAATCCACTATAATTTTAATGCTTAATGTTTCAAAGATAAAACATAATAACAGTGTTAGAGATAAAAAATGTTGTCTATGTCTTTATAATAATTGAGAGTTTAACCACTAATACACTACAACTTTAATGCTTAATGTTTCAAAGCAAAACATAACAAAGTTCTCAATTCCATTAAATTTGTTATTTATAACCCAATTCCTTTTAGTTTCTTTTAAACAACTTATCATGTCATAACGTTCATCTTTCCATTTCGCACTAGACTGAATATTACGAAAAACTAACAAAATCAATTATGAATAATAATAATAATAATATATTTGATAACTGACCCGGAGCATCGCCCAGGCCAAAATACTAGTTAATTTACTACGTAACCCGAACTACATAACCTGATTAAAATAAACTGAGCATTAAAACAATTTACTACATAAACCGACGTACAACTTAGAACGACACCTTGTGAACACCTTTTCAAACTTTAATAATTAATAGGGGACGACATAGATGACGTCGCCATCAAGAACACCTTGACTATCAAAGGTACCTTGAAGGTCAACATGGGATTATCTTTGACTATCTTGACATATGCATATTTTGGTGCATCAATTCCAATCCTGTTCAAGACAAGAAAAATGAATTACTAATCTTATTCCTGCAATAAAAGACAAGTTTTTACCTAATAGGAAAGTAATATGGAACTCTTGAAGCAAGGACAGAAGACTATATGGTAGCAGGTAGCCATGCTTTACTTCAAAGTACATGATTTTTCTTTTTTTTTTGTGTGTGTAAAGAATACTCATATTTCATAATCAACAACTAAGCAATAGAGTTCACAGGGGGCATCTTGATCCATTATAGCCAACATGCTTCTCCTCAATTTGCATCAACACTTTTTTTTAGCCTTACTATCACTGAATATTTAGGCTAAATGATGGACATAGAACAGTAATGAGCAAATAAGAGGTGTTCCAGAGAATAAAACCCCATAATTTGATAGTCAAGATAGCTGCAAACTTTAGATTTCTTTTACTAGCAATGAGGAAACTAAAGATGAACTATAATGTGAACAAATGTCAGAGCAAGCTCACTGGTATCCTAGCCCCACAAACTCAGCAGGATTAAGATTTACTAATATAACTTAACAAGAAAACAATTACAGGTTGACCACCCAAGAAAACAAATATGTGTTCTAGCTAGCAACAAGAAAACAAGTGAATGCACAAACAAGAAAGCCAGTAATCACAACACCTGCCCCTGCAAAACAGATGCGACCTTGACATCAAGATATTCTTGTCAAGTTCATTCTGCACTCTTGACAATCCAAGCCAAAAGTACCTGCACTCTTTCACAAACGGAGGAAATATGTATAATGATACTAGATGAAGAGCAACATATAACAAAATTATTAGCCCCAATTTATGCAACAGAAATCAGTTCCAAATACCAATGTATCATTACTCCCATGGTATAAAATGAGTACAATATTTTTTTATAAGACAAATGACTACGATATTACTCACTCTTTAAAATAAATCAGATCATAATAAAAGCAATGACAATTAAAGAAAATAAGGGAAAATTTAGGACTTGATTCTCTCATGACACCTCCTGTCCCAGTTGTGAAGGACTTGATTCTCATTTCTAATAAGGCTTATACTAGGTAGATTCTTCTCGAAATGGAGAGAATAATGCTGAACACATTGCAATTAGGGAGAACACTTTCTCATAGTATACATGTAATTTAATCCTCCTATTCAACAACCATGTCAGCCCTCAGCCAATCTTCATGGCCTTATTCTCTTCACACTACCAAAATCATACAACCCACCAAAAAATCTATCCTTTTTCACCCTACAATCCCTAAAATTATCCCATATAAACACCTAAAAGTCTCTTCTTTTACTGTAAACAATTCCAAAGATGAATCTTTCTTGCCACCCAATTCCTCAAATGACCAGAAGAAAGTGCAGAAGAATCTAAATTTCAGACCGAGTTAAACTTGCACTTGAAAAAGCTAAAGAGTACAGAAAATCATTGAAGTTGGATAAGAAGCAAGAAAGTAGTGAAGACCCAGTTGATAAAACTGTTGGAATTGTAAGTGGAAAAGGTGGGTTGGTTTCTTAAGACGAGGATTAAAAATCAAAGGAGGTTTCTCAAGCTGTTAGGATTGCAGTGGAGAATGCCAAAGAGTATCAGCAGAACAAAGATATAGTGGATTTGGCAAAAATGGTGTTGAGAATGAGAATTTGGCAAGTAGTGTTAAACTTGGAGCAATTTCATAAATATTGTGGATAAGTATATGAGTATGATTTGATTGTCTGTTGATCTTGAACAGAAATGAAATATCAAGCGACTAAAACCAGTCAAATTCACCAATATCAAGCAGTAACCTATCAATGTGATGTTTTCAGAAAATTAACGACAATAAACACATTGTAATCAAATAATACCAAAACAACAAAAAAAATTTCTTCATTTTCTTGTAAAATTGGAAAATTCACGCAGCTTTGCAATTGTTATAATATTGATGGAAGGTTGAATATGAAATCAATCAACAACTCACGAAAATAACAAGAATAAGCCAAAAAACTTGCAAAACAACAATAAAGAAATACGAATTAAACTATATATTAAAAAAAAACAACCTTTGTGATTCAAATTTCCCATAAATTTCTTGTCCAATTGGAAAATTCTCTTGGCTTCACAATCGCTCATAATTGGCAAAACTAGCGGTTCCAGTAGCTGTTAGCTGTTGCAGTAGCTGTAGCGGTTGGGGGTAGCTGCTAGCTGTCTACTAGTAGTTGTTAGCGATTAGTTTTTAAAGTAGTTGTTTAGTTAGAAGTGTTTGGCAAAATTAGCTGTTGAAATTGTAAAAGACAATAGATGACATTTATTCAAATATGAAATGAACTACAACAATTTCATTAGTTAGTTCAATAGTTAAATTCAATATTTATTTTTCAAACACCTTATACAGAAAAAGGAGTATACCACTTTTTACCTACTCAAAGAAACGTATAAATTTAAGATAATATTCAACCCTCAAAAAATTAATATATTACCTATTTCAACTAAAATGCTTGTGGACTTTGGAGTATAAAATATCGTGAAAATATTAGTTATATCTTCTCTTTAAAATAAATATTTAAATCACATCTATACTATTGTACAGGACAAATAATGAATTGCCATAAAAAAAGAAATTAATAAACAGAAAAAGAAAAAATAAATTAAAAACATTGGCTAACAATTCTACCTTATACTATTATATATTTATTCGCTAGCTAGACCGCTACCTATAAATCTCAAACGTTACTTGTAGTATCGTTCTACAAAAGCTACCCATAATCTACTCTAACCGCTACCCGCTACTACAACCAGTACCTTACCAAACACTCATAATTATCGTAAGTAGCGTTTTGATCTTATCCAACCGCTACCCGCTACCTAAAACGCTAGTGCCAAACAGGGCCAAAGAATTCACTTGCCTTTTTTCTTGACAAGCTTCCAACGGGAAGATAAGGGATTGCAGTCAGTTTCAGTTTTCTTTCTAGTCCAAAATTACAATCTTGCACTTACTTTTCAGCAAAACTACAAAAATAGCCTTGGTAGGGGCAACCGCTGCCCCATCCCGGGTATGGGAGAATACTTTCTCCAATTGGTGTGTGCCCAACACAAATCTGTTGGTTTTGTTGGAGTAGCTTAGACAACCGTTTTGATTTATTTTTTAACGTTAATTATCACAAAATAACAAATCTATATTATAAAATATGATTTTATGAAAATAATTTAATAAAATATTTATTTTGAAAATTCAATTAATTATCATGAATAGGCTTTAAATTGGGCTTTATTTAAAAGAGTTTTTTGCAGGGATATACCAGGGTATTAGAGCACTTTGTGGGGATATACCTCACTAAATTGTTTTTGTGGGGATATACCAACCTAAATTTAAGTTTTGTTAAAAGGTACCAAAAACACTATTTCTGGCGAGAAAGTCAAATTTATGGTCTTTGACTTGCTTAATTACTCTTTGCATAATGCATGCTATTCAATCGCTCCTATTACATTCATTTCCCTCCAACTTCCTCACTGTCACTTTGTGGCCCACTCGCGAGTTCTTACCAAGTCAAAGGCCGAAAATTTGACTTTCTCGCTGGAAATAGTGTTTTTGGTACCTTTTAACAAAACTTAAATTTAGGTTGGTATATCCCTACAAAAAAAATTTAATGAGGTATATCCCCACAAAATGCCCTATTATTCTGGTATTTCCCCACAAAAAACTCTATTTAAAATGTACCTTAAAACGTATATTGGACCCAATAAGGTTTTTGCCTACTCTTTTGATTGCTCTTCTTCAGTCCTGACCAAGTGGGACGATGACAGTATGTTTCGTCATTGGGTGCTAAGAGAATAGACAAATTTATGTGTCAAAGTATTCCATGTTGGGACAGAGAACAATTCTGGATGTTCTACAATCTAAAATCGGTCTATATTTCGTTAGTTCCTACAAAACAATGTTAATCTGCAAGAGAATAGGCACATGCAACTCGATTAGCCTGTAAGATAGGTGCCAACAGTTGAGTTAATATACACATTGAATAATGCAATGATGATACAATGATGATTTACAATGATAATGTATTTTGACTTAGACTCTATAAGTATGCATGAGACGCTATGCAAGGTTAGATTATGCATAGTTAAGAGTGATATATTGATGAAAGGAGATAGATTATTTTTTAAAATGATTTGATTTTGATGAAATTAGGGTTCGCAAGTGAGTTTCGCATATTACAACTATTTGGGAGTTTGATATGGAGGACTGTGTATACTACCACAAATGTAGGAAGTCCCATTTTGGGAAGCTTGACTTGGATAACGAACTTGAACTGAGATTTAATAAAATACTTTACTTAAATTGAGCATTCAGAACATAGATTGAAAGACACTTGATATTGATTGAGGCAAACATAACAACTACAAACCTCAATACTTTACTATATTTTGGGATGGAGCGAGTAGAAAAAATATATATAACTTGTTAAAAATAATAAAAATAAACAGGATTCATGCATGAACTCCATAACTCTACCTTGTAATATACTCACGTCAAAAGAACCGAGGACAACATAACAACTCCAAACTAGCGAGCAAAGGCAGAAGATAACAAGCCCTTGAAGAAGCCCAACTACTGAATCCCGCCGGCAGTGGCCAGTGGCGGATTCAGGAATTTGACAATAGTTGGTCACACAAACGCAGATCCTCAATACAACCAATGACCAATATATTAAAAAAAATCATAAAATTTCCAAAAGTAATAAATATTCATTCTTTTAGAAAAAAACATAAATTATCCCAATTAAATTAATACATAATTTGGATGAGATTAAACAAGTCAATTGAAAAGGCCATCCAATATGTAGATCATACAACATATATCATCATTCAAAATAATGAAATCCTAAATAGCTAAATTAGAGAATTACTAATTACTAAATCACAATACAATGACTACATCACTCGAAACAACAACAAATCAGCAATAAGTTCCAAATGACGGAATTAAAGCATGGGATTATATCAGATAAAAAACAAACAAATAAATTCAGAGTCGAAGAAGAAATTGGAAAAGAACACAAAAAATTAGAGTTTGGTGTAAAAGAGATTGGGGAAGAGAGAGACTTGAATATACTCACATTGCTAAAATTCTCCTTGAATTTCATCTCCCACAAGGCCACAATATATTGACATTTCAACTAAAAACTTACAGAATCACAATACTGGTATTTATATCTGACTAAGTAGCAGTTAGGCAACCTCTTTTTTCTCACTTGCTCATATTCTTCTTGTCAAGTATGCCGAAAATACTACTGACTACTCTAATTTTAGTGCTTCAACAAACAACAATGGTAGACAGAGACGAATCAGCAATGGTTGCCGCCGTTAATTGCTCTTTTTTCTCTCGCTCTGTTCTTCCTTCTCACCTTGAATCCCGTTACCAACGCCTTAGTAACCTTCCCTTTTTCTTCTTCTCACCCATCAAAAGCCATTTCTGATGATTTTGTGAAAATCCCAGAAAAGGCGAGGAATTCTAGAGGAAAATCTCGATATGGGTATCTATCTTCTCCATTTGTGTCTTCGAATTCTTCATCTGGGTACTTAAATTCCCCCAAATTTAGGGTTAAATAAGGAGGTGAAAAGGGTAAAAATGAGAATTCCCCCATATCTAGTTCACCGTCTTCAGATTCTTCTACAAAAATTCTAGGGTTTTGAATCATCAACACAAATTTTCAAGTTTGAATCACCAGCACATGAATTTTTCCCCAAATTCTAGGGTTTTGAATGATAATTTTTATCTCTAAAAAAAGTAAAATGGGTATCATTCGGTAGATCAAGGCGACATGATCATTTTAGTTGAAGATTTGAAAGAAAAAGGAGATTCATGTAAAAATTATTCAAGAATTTTAGTTGAGGACCTTGAGGTTAGAGCCTTAGAGGAGAGAGGAAGAGACGTGGGAGAGAGGAAGAGATGGGGTTTGTTTTGACAGTCAAAAGAGAGAGAGAGAGAGTGTTTTGGATTTTTTTCCCCAAATTAATAGTTGGTCACGTCACCAACTGGGACTAAACATAGATCCGCCACTAGCAGTGGCATTGGTGCGGGCGCACTAGCACTACTGCCAGCCATCATCGGACAAACTTATTCCAAATTTCTTCATCTATATATGACTTAGAGATTAATAATATCTCAAGCTTTTGCCTTCATCTACATAACAATCTTCCTCCAAATTTCTTCAACATGAATAAACCTCAAGGTTTGTATTCCAAAATATATAATAGGATTTGCAAGGTTCATATTGCAATGGTAATAATAATCATTCACACTAAACATGAGTTTAAGAACTTACGGGAAGTACAAAGCAACAAAAGAACAACTTAATCAGGTTCAACTCAGTACCAACGACAATCATGGTTCATCAAACAACATTCTAAGGTTTAAAATCAAAATTTACAAGCCAACGTTTTCATGAATATCCATGAAAACATAATATAGATATAACATATAATAAGACCACCCATATTCCTAATATAATACTAACCCAACTTCAGTATTACTCCATCCGTTTTTTAAGATCTAATAAGTTATTATAGATACACACTTTAAAGCAAATTGGAGAGAGAGTGTAAAAAGTGAGTTCACTTGGTTTCTTCTTTACCATGAGCCTGAAGAGGCAACATGGGAAAACCGAAGATGAAATGAAGAAAAAGTATCGTGAGTTATTTATTGAGGTGAGTTACGAGGGCGTAACTCGTTTTCTTTAATGGGGGTAGAATGCGATAGAATTTCGCGCTTTTTGCCTTATGTTATGGTACTTTTATGCATTTTTATGCTTATTTTGGCAATTTGCACATGTTGGTGCAAAATAAATTGGTTCTCTGCATAGAAAAATGTGTTCATGAGTAACACAAGTGGTTTTACAGTTGGTAAAAGTGCGTACAAGTATTTCCAAATGGAAGTTTGAGTCAAAAAAATTGAAACTATGAGGGTTTTCGTGCCAAGTTTCGGGATGAAACTTCTTTTAAGAGGGGTAGACTGTAATCCCCCATAATTTTATGAATTTATAAATATATTTTAATGTATATTTATATATATTTTAGTATTTAAATAATTTATTTCTTATAATGTTGACTATTTGAAAGTCAAAAGGATTATTTAATGATTGTAAGTAATCAAATATTTTTTATTTAGTCATACTTTGAAAATTATTTAATAGTTTAAACATCTTTGAATTGTAGTGTAAAAGATTTTAAAATGGGTTAGAGGAACCCAACTCAACTCCAGTACCCAATCATTAAATGATTATTAAAAGGCCAAACACATTTCCCTAAGCCCACAAGGGGTTACCTATATAATCCCAACAAAACCCAAAATTTCCACACATTTAATTAACACTCACCCTAAATTTTCTCCCCTCTCTTTCTTTTCTCTCTCCTCCCCCACGGCTCTCTCTCTTTCTCTTCCTTCGGCTCTCCTCTTCTCTCGGCTAGCAGCAGCAACAGTCCCGCCACCGCCGACTGCCACCATCCAGCAGCCGACGGTAGCCAGTCCAGCCGCGTTCTCTCTCCGCCGTGCTTCCCCTCCTTCCTCTCTTTGGTTTATTTCTCTTTCTCCTCTATTTTATTTAATGTTAAGTTTATGATTTTTTTTTGGATAGATTTAATGATTTCATGATTAAAGTTTATAGTTTGATGATTTAAATAAATTTCAGATTGTGTAATTTGTATAATAAAGTAATTAACTTTTAGATTTATTAGTTATATTTAGACTAGGGTTTTAAGTATCAAAGCATGGATTTTTAGGGTTTTATGAGTTAGAAATTCTAGTACTATATTATAGTTTATGAAAATTGAACACTCTTATGTGTATGGTTATGTTTAAGCATTTTTTAAAGGGTTTTAAACACATTATAAGTTGCGGAATTTTTATTAGTATGTTTATGATGGAGTTTTAATTGTCAAAGTATGAGTTTTTGAGAGTTTTAAATGACTAGTATGGTAGTACTATACTAGGAGACATTAATAATTGAAGTTTTAATGATTAAAAAGGATTTAAATTAAACACTTTTAAAGAGGGTTTAAGATATTTTAAAGTTGTTGGAATTTTATTTGAGTATTGATTAGTGGTTGTATTGATATTTGGTAGGCGAAAAATTCTCTTTAGGCGACTTCTAAGGTTGTTAAAGTGGCCTTGCATATTGTCTACACAAGGTACGTACATACGTATGTGTTAGTAGACTAGTATCATGTCCTAAGTTTTGGATTGATGTAATATCATATATAGGGAACTATTTACGGTTCATATGCGATTTATATTCAAGTTGAATTGCATGTTTTATGCCGTAGTGTGAAGCATGTTGCTTATGTTGGTTATACTATGTTTGTATGGATGATTGATGCAAGCATTAGGGATTGGGAACGTTATTTTACTAATTCACATGAGGGATTAATAATTATGTTGATATTGGATCATGAATTAGATCATGTTGTTCCCTTTGAATTATTTTATTTACTTTATTAGGGCCGAGGGCCTTATTTGGTAAGTTGGTTATTCACCTATGAAAGGTTGGTTGATTGTTGACTTAGATCAACAAATAAATAATGGTTATGGAACTAATAATGGATTTATTCTTGGATTGTTAAGTTGTTGATCACCTTACCTAATCCTAAGATAAAAATGGAAGTATCATGTATCCTTGATGGTTATATTATTTGTCTTACTTTGTGAGTCATAACAAGTAAATAATTTAATAATCACTTAAATTGGAAAGTGAATAGCAATAAGCTTTAGACTTGTGCACGTCTAAAGTGTTGGGCTAGTATGAGTTGGAGTACATGGTGGTAGCCCATGGCTTTTCTTGGACCGGATTGATCACCGTGTCCTATTTTATTTAATTAGTACCTCGATATCGTTGGTCATGGGAGTGCAGAGTCGCGCCCGTACTTCGTCTTCTAAATTGAAGACTGGTTTAGTTTGGACAACTCTAACCATTGCCTATTCAATCTAATTATAATTAATCTATTGATTTTGGAGTCTAGTTTAGTATAGTCAATCTGTTATTTATTATGTCATTGTTTATCATTGAGTTAATGTTTATTGGTATCATGTTAGGCTTTATATTTTATATAGTATGTAGTACTTAGCTTTTCTGATTACGTGCTTTTGTGTATGTCGATCATGGTTGTGCCTTATTGATCCTGTGATGACCTATTTGGTGAGCAGTCTCTCGGGATCAATAGTGCATCGTCCATTTCAGGTCTGAAGATGATGCATCATGGGTTCGGGATTCGTGGAGAGCTTATATTAGCTTAATACTTTAGTTTACTTCTAATTATTGTTTGAGTTTGACTTTATGTTGGTTTGACCTTTAGTTTGGTTTTGGAGTTGACTTATGGTTGACTAAGTTATTGTTTTCCGCTGTAAAATTCCGAATAAGCCGATACATTATCACACGGGCGATAATACTTTGATAATTCTCTAAGTTTTATATTAAAAAGGTATTTTGGAAAATAGAGGATTGTCGGTGTGTTTCAAAGTGGTATCTTGGAGCTTAGGTTTTTATTGGCTTTTCGTGCCAACCTTAAATTTTAGGCGTCTAGTTACTTAAAATGAATTTCATAGAAAACGAACTCCTACTTATTTGTTGTGCTTAAATCGTTTTTCTGAAAACATGATTCGGTTTCAAAAAGGATTCGATTTTTTTTTTTTTTAGGTTCGATATTTTTTTTAGTTCAAAATTTTTTTATAGGTTCGAATTTTTTTTTTTTTGATTCTTTTATGTTCTTTTCATTTTTTTTAAATAATATATTATTTTTTATTTGTTTATTTTAGTACTCATAGCTTATATTTTATTTTACTTTATTAATTTTTGTGAGAGATGGGTAGTACATGAAGGGCATATAGGATACAAATATTATATGTCTGCATTTAAATATATAGTTCAGCATGTTTATGTTTTTCTTCCCTACTTAACTGTGTAATGTTATTCCTAGCTTTAAACTATCTATTTATTCTTGCTAATTGTTTATTGTTGGGAATATATGCTAAGTGAGGGTATTATTTATTTCTAGATGTCGTATTCATCAGTTAAGGGACCCCTAGATATGACTGATAGAGAAGCTACTCCAACCTGATTGTAATGAGGGATGATGAGTATAATGGAGAGTCTGATAGCGAGAGTTACACTGGCCTAGAAGTCATCATGCGCCATGTGTTAAAAGTAGGCAGCCCTGATAGTGATGATGAGGTCATTCAGGAGTTTGATCATGCTAGGGGGCAGACCAAAATGAACATCTACCATGCTATTTTGAGGGTTGAGAGTGATTATGAGTCAGAAGAGGACGAGCCTCAACCTTAGAAGATTTGAAGATCTACTAGAGCTAGAAATTCATATTGCTTCTACTATAATAGTGAGGATAATGAAGACTTTGAAGATGAGATGTTCACTCCAGAGAAGTACAAGCAAGCTAAGGATAAGACTGATAATGTAACTCCATAGATTATTTATGTATGTTCTAAGATTAGTTGTTGGATAAGTAGCCAAGTTACAATGGTTTAAATTTCTTTCTTTAGTATCTTTACCTTTGTGAAGGAAGAAGTTAGTTATTATGGATTGGAAAAATATTATCATCATCATTTTGAGGAATAAAAGTGATTATTTAGCTATTCAAGTTGAGTAAGAAATTATTTTAGTATGCGAACGGGAAAAATTTTATTCTATTGTTGTGATTAATTTTTATTTAGTCCTCATATATAATATTGATGTGAATGCTATACATGAATGAGTATATGACTAATGATGGTTTATAGTGATTGAATTTGGCACTATTATAATTCCATAGAATGTTATTATGATGTGATCTTGTATGATCAAGTCGAATTGATGCCTTTATAGTAAATGGCAAGTAGTTGTGAGTCGGAACCTAAAATAGAAATACGTTAAATTTTAGGTCGCGTAGTAGAATGGCCAACAACGATAACGCCTTAGCTTCTGCTATTCGCCTATTGGCAGAGAAATTGACCCAAGAAAGAGCTGAACGTCCCGATCCTGCAGGGGACATGTTTGAAATACTAGCTAAGATTAAACCACCGTACTTTAAGGGGTAAGCTGATCCTACCTTCTTAGAGAGTTGAATTAGGGAGTTTGAAAAGATTTTTGGGGCTGTAAATTGTCCTGAGGCTATGAAAGTAGGTCATGCTGTGTTATATTTGAAAGATGAGGCTGACTTATGGTGGAAGGAAAATGGAGTTAGACTTAGTGTTGTGGAAGGGTTTAATTGGGATTCCTTTATTACTGCTTTAAGAGGAAAATTTTACCCTGCTTTTATGAGAAAACAAAAGGCTCAGAAGTTCATAAACCTTTAGGATGGGGAGTATGACTATCTCTGAGTATTATAGCAAGTTCATAGCATTATTGTTTATGTTTGCAGCTGAGGTAGTAGCCACTCAAGAGCTAAAGGCTCAAAGATTAAAGCAAGGTTTGACTGAGGAAATCCAATTGGGGTTAGGTGGTGAGACTTTTGCATCCCTAGATGTTGTTTATGGAAGAGCAGCCCATATCTATGGTCTTCAGTCGAGGCGTGGTGAGAAAAGAAAGGATTTCAATGGTGGAGGAAATCAGGGGGACTTTTAGAAGAATAAAAATGGGAATGGGAATTTCCAAGGAAGCAATGGTCAAGGCTTTAATAATAAGGGCCAGTCTGAGAGGACTTACAACTGTAAGAAGTGTAACAAGAACAACCCTGGTAGAGACTGTAAAGGAGATCCAGTAACCTGTCATTACTGCCAAAAGAAGGGGCATAGAGAATTTGAGTGCTTCACCAAGCAAAGGAAAGAGCAGAATGGTAATGGGAGCGGTAATCAGGGAAGGTCTAGGTTCAACCAATTAGGCAACCAAGGGTCGAAGCCTATAGGATCGCTGAACAACCAAAGGAAGCTACAATAAGCCTACTAGTGAGAGCAACAACAACAAATAGAGTAAAGCTCCGGGCAAGCTGTTCATGATGAGTCGCAATGAAGCTGAGAGATCTGCGATGTAGTTTCTCGTACTTTTTCTATTAACTCCGTTCTCGTTAAAGTGTTATTTGATTCTGGGGCGACCTATTCGTGTATTTCGTCTTCCGTTATTAAAAGTTTGGGATTAGTAGACTTTGAAGTAATTGACTTGTTTATTAGTATACCTACTGGAGAAGTCATAAGGAGTATAGATAAGAGGTTTTTAGTGTGTCGTCAAGGCACCAAAAATCGCTTTCAAACTATATTTATAAATCCTAACGAGCAATTACCAAGAACATAGTAAAGGCAAGTCAAGGGTCGATCCACAGGGAAAATGGGATTAATTAAAGTCTAGCAAGTCTAGATTACCTAATTGAAGGGTTTTTGGGGGTTTTGAATGATTTTTGTAACAACTAAAACTAACTATAATCAAATAACTAGCAAATAATATGAGATCAAATATCAAATAGGAAGACACTAGAGTTAAGGTTACTAGTATGGATCAAAGTGGACAACGATTATTAATGCAATTGTGATTCAAAAACAACGATTACGCAAGGTTTAGTTTTCCTCTAAAATACTCGAGTCCTCTCTTGAATGGTCCTCGAAAATGATCGCTTAATCAATCAACTAAATCCTCTCTCGAATGGTCTTTAGTCAATTGATTAAGAGATCCAATGAATTTGGAAAACCTCTAATATAGGATCCCCTTAATTTCTACCCAATATCTTGGCCTAGAAATTAAGTTGATTCCTGGGGATGATAAAGGAATTCATAATTCAATTAAGAACATTTGAAATCAAAATACCAAATTAAAGCACAAATGTGATCAATATCTATCCTAAGGCCTCAAAACACCAAGATCAATGCATAAATGTCTTTAAATCATCACAATCACATTAACAATACATTTAAACCCTAATCCATACTTTCACCCTAACCCTAGATTGGGAACTACTCACTAATCGTGGATTTTAAGCAATAAAACATGAAATCTATAACTAATCTACAACTAAATATGATTAAGAGATAATTAATCTAATGAAAATAACAAATATGAAACTATAACAAAAGAGAACTAATACTATGGAAAAGGAGAGATTGATAATCTAAAAGAATGAATAAAACTGAAAACTTTGAAATTAAATTAATGAAAGTTACCTTAAAAGTGTAGATAATCAACAACTTTAATCTATGAATCTCAAATCTAAGAATAAGCAAAGTGTTTTTCTCTCTAAAGTAAGCCCTAATAAACTCTCTAAACTATGGAATAAAAGCATAAGTAAAAAACTAATCAACTCCAATGTTATTAAGGCAAGCCTCGTTTTTTTTTCGCGGATTTGAATGGTGCGGGCGCATCAATATCAGGTGCGGGCGCACCAATATCAGGTGCGGGCACACCAATATCAGGTGCGGGCGCACCATTCCTTAAACTGACATCAAGCGTTGAACGGTGCGGGCACACCATAGTTTGGTGCGGGCGCACCATTCTTTCTGATCTGGTCAGACAATTCAACTTAAAAAGAGCATAACTCTTTCGTTTTAGATCCAAATCAAGCTTATGACCAATCGTTGGAAAGATATCAAAATAAGCTTTCACCTCCAACTGGAATTACCTTCATCCGATTTGTGGTTTGATAGTTATGTCTATTTGAAGTTCCCTATACAAGATTCTATTGTGCAATGTGCTCCTTTGTGCGAGCGGACATGGGGCATAGTGCAATTGCACCATTTCTCAACGTGTGCTCTATTTTCATTGCTTCCTTTGCCAACTCTACAACTCGTAGCCATCTTAGGTAGTTCTACCTATATAAAGAACATGGCAAAACAGGGTGAAAGCAAATGTACTAGAAATTCGGTAAAAAATGACTGAAAATCTAGGAAAATGTAACTTTGATCAAGAATGATCAAGTGAATGAAATAGAAGGGGAAATAGGGAAGAAAGAGGGATGAAAGGGGAGAAAGAGAATCAAAATGAGCTAAAAGAAGTCCAAAAAGGGCGTTAGAAATGCACTTATCAAGTACCAAGTTGTTTAGAGACTTGCCTCTGAAGATAGGAGACTGTGTTTTTCCTTCTAATCTGATAGAGTTCAATCTGGGAGACCTAGACGTTATTCTTGGGATGAATTGGATAGGTTTCTATAAGGCCAAAATAGATTGTGAAGCTCAAAAGGTAGTGTTAAGAAGCCCTTTGGGGAAGTTGCCTTCGTATCGACGTGAGTTGTTTTTCTGTAGTGTGCAAGAAGCAAGTAAAGAGGTTGAATTGAAGATTGAGGACGTACCAATTATGAATGAGTTTATAGACGTGTTTCCAAGTGAGCTTTCTAGTATGCCGCCTAAAAGAGCCGTTGAGTTCACCGTAGACTTAGTTCCTCGTATTATACCTATTTCTAAGGCACCATATAGAAGGGCACCTCCTGAGATGAGCGAATTGAAGACGCAGTTGCAAGAACTATTGGATAAGGGTTATATTAGGTCTAGTGCGTCGCCTTGGGGAACTCCTGTGTTGTTTGTGGAGAAGAAATATGGAAGTATGAGACTGTGCATTGACCATAGGGAGTTGAACAATGTGACCATTAAGAATAAGTATTCTTTGCCTAGGATAGACGACCTGTTCGACCAGTTGAATGGAGCGAGTATGTTTTCGAAGATTGTTTTGCGTTCGGGGTATCACCAGTTGAAGGTAACTGATAAGGATATACCTAGCGTTATGGTCATTATGAGTTTATTGTGATGCCGTTTGGACTGACCAATGCTCCGGCTTTATTTATTGGATTTGATGAATAGGATATTCCATGAGTTCTTAGACAAGTTCGTTGTGGTGTTCATTGAAGATATTTTGGTCTATTCAAAGAGTGAAGAAGAGCATGATGAGCATTTGAGGATAATATTGGAGACGCTTAGGAAGAACCAATTGTATCCCAAGTTCTCTAAGTGTGAGTTTCGTTTGGAGAAAGTAGCATTTTTGGGTCATTATGTGTCTAAAGAAGGAGTTATGTGGATCCTGCAAAGATTCAAGCTGTTAGTGAGTGGCCTACTCCGAAGAATGTGTAACGTATTAGGAGATTTCTGGGATTAGCTGGCTGTTATAGGAGATTTGTGAGAGATTTCTCGAAGATAGCAAGGTCAATGACCAATTTGATGAATAGATAGTCAAAATTTGAGTGGAGTGAGAAGTGTGAGGAAGCTTTTCAGATTTTGAAGGAGCGTTTGACCTCTGCACCTGTTTTAACCCCGCCCGACGGAAATGAGGGATTTGAGGTGTATAGTGATGCTTCGAAGAATGGTTTGGGGGTGTGTCCTGCAGCAGAATGGGAAGGTGATCACGTATGCATCGCGTTAGTTGAAACCATATGAGTCTAATTATCCTACCCATGACCTAGAGTTAGCTGCTATTATGTTTGCCTTAAAAATTTGGATACATCACCTATATGGAGCAACCTGCAAGATCTTTACCGACCATAAGAGTTTGAAGTACATTTTCACCCAGAAGGATCTCAATATGAGGCAGAGGAGATGGTTATAACTGATCAAAGATTATGACCTAGATATCCAGTGTCATGAAGGGAAAGCGAATGTAGTTGCTGATGCTTTGAGTAGTAAATTAAGCCATAGCATGAATGCGTTGGTAGTTTATGAGGAATTGTGCCGAGATATGCAAAGGCTTAGCCTAGAAATTCTAAATCCTGGGAAGATCACTTGAACTTGATTGAGATTTCGTATAACAATAGTTTCCATGCGAGTATTGAGATGGCTCCTTTTGAGGTGTTCTATGGGAGGAAGCGTAGAAGTCCCATTTGCTGGAATGATTTTAGTGAAAATATAGTATTGGGGACGGAATTTATTAAGGAGACTGTTAAGAATGTCAAGTTGATTCAGGTTAGAATTCAAGCTGCTCAAGATAGGCAGAAGAGTTATGCTGATTTGAAGCGAAGAGAAAATGAATTCGCAGTTGGTGTCTTTGAAAGTGTCACCGACTAAACGAGTAATTAGATTTGGTAAGAAGGGAAAACTAAGTGCTAAGTATGTTGGCCCATATGAGATTTTGCAAAGAATTAGGAAGGTATCTTATAAGTTGGTTTTGCCAATGGAATTTTAGAAAATGTACGATGTGTTTCATATTTCCCAACTCAAGAGATATATCCCAGATGAGAATCATGTCTTGGAGCCCGAAAGAATTCAAATTGATAGTAGCCTCATGTATGAGGAAGGACCTGTGAAAATCTTGGATAAAAAGGTGCGTAGTACACGCAATAAGGATGTGAATATTGTAAAAGTGCTTTGGTTTATCCATGAGTCTGAAGAGGCAACGTGGGAAGCCGAAGATGAAATGAAGAAAAAGTATCATGAGTTAATTATTGAGGTGAGTTACAAAGGCGTAACTCGTTTTCTTTAAGGGGGGTAGAATGCGATAGAATTTCGTGCCTTTTGCCTTATTTTATGGTACTTTTATGCATTTTTATGCTTATTTTGGCGATTTGCACATGTTGGTCCAAAATAAATTGGTTCTCCGCATGGAAAAATGTGTTTATGAGTAACACAAGTTGTTTTACAGTTGGTAAAAGTGTGTACACGTTGTGACACAAGTATTTCCAAATGGAAGTTTGAGTCAAAAAAAATTGAAACTGTGAGGGTTTTCGTGCCAAGTTTCGGGACAAAACTTCTTTTACGAGGGGTAGACTATCCCCCATAATTTAGGGTGAGTGTTTAATGTATATTTATATATATTTTAGCTTTTACATAATTTATTTCTTAGAATGTTGACTATTTGAAAGTCAAAAGGATTATTTAATGATTTTAAGCAATCAAATATTTTATTTAGTCATACTTTGGAAATTATTTAATAGTTTAAACATATTTGAATTGTAGTGTAAAGGATTTTAAAATGAGTTAAAGGAACCCAATTCAACTCCAGTACTCAATCATTAAATGATATTTAAAAGCCCAAACACATTTCCCTAAGCTCACAAAGGGGTTACCTATATAAACCCAACCAAACCCAAAATTCCCACACATTAAACACTCACCCTGAATCTTCTCTCCTTTCTTTCTTTTCTCTCTCCTCCCCCACGACTCTCTCTCTCTCTTCCTTCGGCTCTCCTCTTCTGTCGGCCAGCAGCAGCAGCAGCTCCGGCCACAGCCTACCACCGCCGACGGCAGCCAGCCCAACCGCCTTCTCTCTCGGCCGTGCTTCTCCTCCTTCCTCTCTTTGGTTTATTTCTGTTCCTCCTCTATTTTATTTAATATTAAGTTTATGATTTTTTTGGATTGATTTAATGATTTCATGATTAAAGTTTATAGTTTGATGATTTAAATATAAATTTCAGATTATGTAATTTGTATAATAAAGTAATTAAATTTCAAATTTATTAATTATGTTTAAACTAGGGTTTTAAGTATCAAAGTATGGATTTTTAGGGTTTTATGAGTTAGAAATTCTAGTACTATATTATAGTTTATGAAAATTGAACACTCTTATGTGTATGATTATGTTTAAGCATGTTTTAAAGGGTTTTAAACACTCTATAAGTTGCTGGATTTTTTATTAGTATGCTTATGATGGAATTTTAATTGTCAAAGTAAGGGTTTTTGAGAGTTTTAAATGACTAGTATGGTAGTACTATACTAGGAGACATTAATAATTGAAGTTTTAATGATTAAAAAGGATTTTAATTAAACACTTTTAAAGAGGGTTTAAGATATTTTAAAGTCATACTATTCTGGTGGCCAGCTTTGAATGGCATTTTTTCAACCAAATCTTGATACTGGTTAGGGCAACTTGGGCATCTCTGTGGTTGGATGGCAAGTTTGGTGGTCACCAAGGTGATGTGTGGAAAGCTGTGTAGAACATTGGAGGGCCACCAAAGCTTAGTCACTTTATTTGGCGGGCCTGTACAGGAGCTCTTGCTACTAAAGGTCGTCTTTGGGATCGTCACATTATTGAGAATGGTATTTGCACTGACTATAATGTTGGTAATGAGTCTATCTGCCATGCTATTTTTCACTGCAAGATTGTTTCTCCTATTTGGGACAAATCCCCATTTAGTCAATACATTAGAGATGGACCTGCTGCATCTTTTATTGAATTTTTTGGGTGGCTGCGTGCAAGGCTGGAGAAGAATGATTTACTCTCTTTTATGGCCCTTGCCTGGGCAGCATGGACGTACCGGAATTTAGTAACCTTTAATGAGCCATGGTATAATGTGGAGATAAGAGCTGTTGCGTTTTTGAAATTGGTGTAGGACTACAAAGGATACGCTGCTATGGTTCAGCGAGCAATCAGCGCTACTCCATTTCCATCCAGGTCTAGCTGGGTTCGTCCTCGGGATGGCAGCTACAAAATCAACACCGATGCAGCAATGTTGGGCGATGGAGAAGTTGGAGTGGGTGTTGTGCTGCGTGATGCTGCTAGCGAAGTGAAGCTGGTTGCTGTGCAACGCTTCAATGCACGCTGGTCTGTGGTCTTAGCCGAAGCCATGGCAGCAAAGATGGGGATGCAAATAGCTCGCAGACATGGTTTTGTGAACCATGAGTTGGAATTTGATGCCCACAATCTAACAAAGGCGATTTTCACAAAAAAAGTTGGTTGCTCTCCGTTGGACCTCGTTGTGGAGGATATTTGTTTGTTAGGAAATGGAAGTACTAGTTTTTCTGTTTCTCATGTTATAAGGGGAGGGAATACAGTTGCACATTTAGCTGCGAGAATTCGTCCCTTGAATGGGGTGGGTGAAGTTTCTACTGATGTTATTGCCCAAGGTGTTTTAACCTTGGCGGAGATGGATATTACTTAATAATATTGCTTACTGTTTTCCCCTCAAAAAAATGATATTTCAAAGTTGCTGGATTTTTCTTTGAGTATTGACTAGTGGTTGTATTGATATTTGGTAGGTGGAGAATTCTCTTTAGGCGACTTCTAAGGTTGTTAAAGTGGCCTTGCATATTGTCTACACAAGGTACATACATACGTATGTGTTAGTAGACTAGTATCATGTCCTAAGATTTGGATTGATGTAGTATCATGAATAGGGAACTATTTACGGTTCATATGCGATTTATATTCAAGTTGAATTGCATGTTTTATGCCGTAGTGTGAAGCATGTTGCTTATGTTGGTTATACTATGTTTGTATGGATGATTGATGCAAGCATTAGGGATTGGGAACGTTATTTTACTAATTCACATGAGGGATTAATAATTATGTTGTTATTGGATCATGAACTGGATCATGTTGTTCCCTTTGGATTATTTTATTTACTTTATAAGGATCGAGGGCCTTATTTGGTAAGTTGGTTATTCACCTATGAAAGGTTTGTTGATTGTTGACTTAGATCAACAAATAAATAATGGTTATGGAACTAATAATGGATTTATTCTTGGATTGTTAAGTTGTTGATCACCTTACCTAATCCTAAGATAAAAATGGAAGTATCATGTATCCTTGATGATTATATTGTTTGTCTTACTTTGTGAGTCATAACAAGTAAATAATTAAATAATCACATAAAGTGGAAAGTAAATAGCAATAAGCTTTATACTTGTGCAGGTCTGAAGTGTTGGACTAGTATGAGTTGGAGTATAATGGTGGTAGCCCATGACTTTTCTTCGGACCGGATTGATCACCGTGTCCTATTTTATTTAATTAGTACCTCGATATCGTTGGTCATGGGACTAAGGAGTCGCGCCCATACTTCGTCTTCTAAATTGAAGACTGGTTTGGTTTGGACTACTCTATCCATTGCCTATTCGATCTAATTATAATTAATCTATTGATTTTGGAGTCTAGTTCAGTATAGTCAATCTGTTATTTATTATGTCATTGTTTATCATTGAGTTAATGTTTATTAGTATCATGTTAGGTTTTATATTTTATTAAGTATGTAGTTCTCAGCTTTTTTAGTTACGTGCTTTTGTGTATGTCGATCATGGTTGTGCCTTATTGATCCTGTAATGACCCATTTGGTGAGCAGTCTCTCGGGATCAATAGTGCATCGTCCATTTCAGGTTTGAAGATGATGCATCATGGGTTCGGGATTCGTGGAGAGCTTGTATTAGCTTAATACTTTAGTTTACTTTTAATTATGGGTTGAGTTTGACTTTATGTTGGTTTGACCTTTAGTTTGGTTTTGCAGTTGACTTATGGTTGACTAAATTATTGTTTTCAAAGTTATTTATTGTTTTCCGCTGCAAAATTCTGAATAAGCAGATACGTTATCACACAAGCGATAATACTTTGATAATTCTCTAAGGGGGCGTTTGGTTTGAGGTTTTCAGGAAAGGGTAAGAGAATCAACTAGCTTGATTCCCTTACTTGTTGTTTGTTAAGACATATCAATCATTCCCTTTACCCTCTCCTTTACCCCAAAGTCCTCTACTTTCATTCCCCACCCTCCCCCAAGGTTTCACTTACCCTTTCTTTCTTCTACCCCATTATGGCCTTGACCAATCATTGACCACTACTCCAACCACCAACCTAGCCACACAACCACCAACCCAACCACCGAACCCGCCACCCAACAACTGAACCACCACCCCAACCACCATTACTGCCACCTAAACCACCACGACCGCCACCGAAACCACCATTACCGCCAATGAAACCACCACGTCAACCCTTAAAATTACCATCTACCACCGAAACCACAGCCCCATGCGCCAAAACCACCAACCCATGGCCGAAACCACTAACACATGCACAGAAAACCACCAACCCATGGCCGACTCAACCACCCCGTCCAAATCCATCCACATGAAAAAAAACCCCAACCCAACTAAAAAATCCAACTCCAATACATGATTATGGCTTTAGATGGTCAAATTCAGCCATAAAAACTTCAGATCTGAAGTTTTTATGGTCGAATTTCACCTCTAAAACTCAAATGTGGCCTTTAATGGTGATAAAGAAGGAAAAGAAGGAAGGGGGAGGACCGGTGAGGTGGCGGCGGTGAGATGCGGCAGTGAGGGGCAGCAGTTAGAGGCCGATGTTGATGGGTGGCAGTGAGAGGGTGGTGGGAGTGGTGGTACTTGGGAGAGAGAGAAGGGAAAATAGTTAGAGAAGGAAGATGAGTTCTCAACCAAACAACATTCTTAATCAAAGGGTTTTCTTTTCCTTTCTCCTTGTTTCTCTTTCTTAAACCCTTTCCTTTTCCCCTTCATGAACCAAACGCCCCCTATGTTTTATATTAAAAAGGTGTTTTGGAAAATAGAGGATTGTCGGGGTGTTACAAAGTGGTATCTTGGAGTTTAGGTTTTTATTGACCTTTCGTGCAAACCTTAAATTTTAGGCGTCTAGTTACTTAAAATGAATTTCAAAGAAAACGAGCTCCTACTTATTCGTTCTGCTTAAATCATTTTTTTCGAAACATGTTTCTATTTCAAAAAGGATTCGAAAATATACTTTTTTTAGGTTCAAATTTATTTGGTTCGAAATTTTTTTTTAGGTCCGAATTTTTTTTTTATGATTCTTTTACGGTTTTTTCACCAAATACCCCTGACAAATTAAAAAATTCATGATATACCCTCAATGTTCCAAAAATTCACCATATACCCCTGACATTTCAAAAATGTTCACAACTTACCCTTTTTTAACGTCAGTTAAGTCGCCGTTACCATGTATTTACAAGTTTGCCCCTGCTTAGTGTTGAGTGTTTTTGCGGCATTTGTTTCCTGGACACGTCATGTTCTTGCAGTTTATGAAAGAAAAAAATTAGGGCCCTTCATCTTCTTCTCTCCTAATCTTTGTTCACCCCAAATTGCGAAAAAAAAACCCTACAAATTTTCGAAGTAAACGAAGTTGCTGAGTGATTCATCTTGGACTACTGAACGCGAAAACGCAATTGTTAGTGGTGTTAAGAATAACGAAGCAGAGAAGCAATTTGGAAAGTTTGCGGAGGGCAAAATTCAAATTTTTGAACAAAATTTGAACTCAGGTTAGTTAAAGTTGGTTCGCATTATGTTTAGGGTTAATTTCTGGGTTTATGTGTTTGTTTGATATGCTTTGAAGTGTCCATTTTGCTGAAAGTAGAATTTTTTTGTTGTTTGATTTGATGTGCATGTGTTAGGATGGTAGCTGTTTGGTTGTTGATGCACTATGGTTCTCATGACTTTGATGTTAGGGTTAGTGACACTGACTTGTGTCATTTGATTGGGTTGTTTGAGGAAATAGTTACTGAGTCTGAGAAGCAAAATGTATACTTACCCAAAGCATTTAGGTTGTTATTTAGAGGGCCTAGAACAAATAGGAAAACAGAGCTTGCATCTGACATGGACTTGACAAGGTTGTGGGATATGTATGTGGGTAGTGACACCATAGAACTGTGGGTTAAGGAAACAAACAATCCTGGGATAGTGTTTAGGTCATATTTAGCTTTGAAGGAACAAGCTGAGAGAGAGGTCAAGGAACAGAGGAGGTTTTTTGAGGAGAGGTTAAGGAAGGAGAGGGAGGAGGAACTGAAAAAACAGGCTGAAGAGGAAGAAAGATTGAGAAAACAGGAGGAGGTTGAAAGGGAAGAAGAGGAGTTAAGGAGGCTCCTACTGGCTGTGGAGGTCCCAGTTAGGGATGCAGAGGCGCCAAAACACTTAACACTAAGTAGGGGCAAACTTGTAAATACATGGTAACAGCGACTTAACTGACGTTAAATAAAGGGTATGTTGTGAACAGTTTTGAAATGTCAGGGGTATATGGTGAATTTTTGGAACATTGAGGGTATATCATGAATTTTTTAATTGGTCAGGGGTATTTGGTGAAAAAACCGATTCTTTTAAGTTCTTTTCATATTTTCGTAATAATATATTATTTATTATTTGTTTATTTTAGTACTCTTAGCTTATATTTTATTTTACTTTATTAATTTTTGTGAGAGATGGGTAGTATAGGAATGGCATATAGGATAGAAATATTATATGTCTGCATTTAAATATTTAGTTCAGCATGTTTATCTTTTTCTTCCCTACTTAACTGTGTAATGTAATTCCTAGCTTTAAATTATCTGTTTATTCTTGCTTATTGTTTATTGTTGGGAATATACGTTAAGTGAGGATATTTTTTATTTCTAGATGTTGTATTCATCAGTTAAGGGACCCCTAGATATGACTGATAGAGAAGCTACTCCAACCCGATTGTAGTGAGTGATGATGAGTATGATGGAGAGTCTGATAGCGAGAGTTACACTAGCCTAGAAGTCATCATGCACCATGTGTTAAACGTAGGCAGCCCTGATAGTGATGATGAGGTCATTCAGGAGTTTGATCATGCTAGAGGGCAGACCATAATGAACATCTACCATGTTGTTTTGAGGGTTAAGAGTGATTCTGAGTCAGAAGAGGATGAGCCTCAACCTTAGAAGATTCGAAGATCTACTAGAGCCAGAAATTCATATTGCTTCTACTATAATAGTGAGGATAATGAAGACTTTGAAGATGAGATGTTCACTCCAGAGAAGTACAAGCAAGCTAAGGATAAGACTGATAATGTAACTCCATAGATTATTTATGTATGTTCTAAGATTAGTTGTTGGATAAGTAGCCAAGTTACAATGGTTTAAATTTCTTTCTTTAGTATCTTTACCTTTGTGAAGGAAGAAGTTAGTTATTATGGATTGGAAAAATATTATCATCATCATTTTGAGGAATAAAAGTGATTATTTAGATATTCAAGTTGAGTAAGAAATTATTTTAGTATGTGAACGGGAAAAATTTTATTCTATTGTTGTGATTAAATTTTTATTTAGTCCTCATATATATTATGAATGTGAATGCTATACATGAACGAGTATATGACTAATGATGGTTTATAGTGATTGAATTTGGCACTATTATAATTCCATAGAATGTTATTATGATGCGATCTTGTATGATCATGTCGAATTAATGCCTTTATAGTAAATGGCAAGTAGTTGTGAGCCGGAACCTAAAATAGAAATACGTTAAATTTCAGGTCGCGCAGTAGAATGACCAACAACGATAACGCCTTAGCTTTAGCTATTCGCCTATTGACAGAGAAATGACTCAAGAAAGAGCTGAGCGTCCCGATCCTGAAGGGGACATGTTTGAAAGACTAGCTAAGATTAAACCACCGTACTTTAAGGGGCAAGCTAACCTTACCTTCTTAGAGAGTTGGATTAAGGAGTTTGAAAAGATTTTTGGGGCTGTAAATTGTCCTGAGGCTATTAAAATAGGTCAAGCTGTGTTATATCTAAAAGATGAGGCTGACTTATGGTGGAAGGAAAACGGAGTTAGACTTAGTGCTGTGGAAGGGTTTAATTGGGATTCTTTTATTACTGCTTTAAGAGGAAATTTTTACCCTGCTTTTATGAGAACACAAAAGGCTCAGAAGCTCATAAACCATAGGATGGGGAGTATGACTATCTCTGAGGTTTATAGCAAGTTCATAGCATTGTCTAGGTTTGCACTTGAGGTAGTAGCTGCTGAAGAGCTAAAAGCTCAAAGATTTGAGCAAGGTTTGGCTAAGGACATCCAATTGGGTTAGGTGGTGAAACTTTTGCATCCCCAGATGTGGTTTATGGAAGAGCCACCCATATATATGGTCTTCAGTCGAGGCGTGACAAGAAGAATGTTGTAGTGGGTGAGAAAAGAAAGGATTTCAAAGCTGGAGGAAATCAGGGGAACTTCAAGAAGAATAGAATTGGGAATGGGAATTTCCAAGGAAGGAATGGTCAAGGCTTTAATAATAAGGGCCAGTCTGAGAGGAGTTACAACTGTAAGAAGTGTAACAAGAACCACCCTGGTAGAGACTGTAAAGGAGATCTAGTAACCTGTCATTAATGCCAAAAGAATGGGCATAGAGAATTTGAGTGCTTCACTAAGCAAAGGAAAGAGCAGAATGGTAATGGTAGTGGTAATCAGGGAAGGTCTAGATCAACCAATCAGGCAACCAAGGGTCGAAGCCTATAGGGTCGCATAACAACCAAGGAAGCTACAGTAAGCCTACTAGTGAGAGCGACAACAACAACCAGAGTAAAGCTCCGGGTAAGCTGTTCATGATGAGTTGCAATGAAGCTGAGAGATATGCCGAAGTAGTTTCTCGTACTTTTCTATTAACTCCGTTCTTGTTAAAGCGTTACTCCCTCCGTTCCCATAAAGATCTGAACACTTGTTGCGACACGTATTTTAAGGTGATAAGTTGTATTGTGGTTTTCAAATGTTGTTTTATTTAAAAAGTAGATGTGATAGGAGTTGGTGGGATATTTTTTATTAGTGGAGAGAGAAAGTTGGGTAACTTTTTATTGATAAAAGTTAGAGTGTGGGCCAAATGAGTGTAAAAGAAATAATATATTAATAGTGGGACCATGTCCAAAATGAAAGTGTTCAAACTAATTTGGGACAAACATAAAAGGAAAGTGTTCAGACTATTCTGGGACGGAGGGAGTATTTGATTCTGGGGCGACCTATTCGTTTATTTTGTCGTGCCGTTATTTAAAGTTTAGGGTTAGTAGACTTTGAAGTAATTGACTTGTCTATTAGTATACCTGTAACACCCCGATAATTCTCTCTTTTCCAAAATACCTTTTTAATATAAAACGTGGAGAATCATCAAAGCATTATCGCCCATGTGATAACGTATCGGCTTATTCAGAATTTTGCAGCGGAAAATATATATAACTAAACTTCATAATTTAAAGATAATAAACAAACAAAGTACTTAAAACCAACACCCTATAAATGTCTACTCCAAAACCAAACTTAATATAATATGTTCCTACTAAAGCAATAGATAAACAACTTGTTACACAAGCTCTCCATTCCCAGATTCCCAATGATGCAACATCTGCACACTTGTTGATGTCAATGCTCTAAAGAATCTGCTCACCAAAATGGGTCATCACATGATCAATAAGGCAAACCCATGATCAACACATTAAAACAAAGCACGTAATCAACAAAGCTGAGTACTACATAATAATAAATAACATTCCTAACATGATACTACAAAATAATAAGCAGTGATAAATAATACTATAACAATATAACATTCTGCAGATAATTTCTACTAAACTAAACTTTAATCATCTTTTATCACTTTAATGGAATAGTTATTGGACCGAGTTGTCTAACTAAAAACCAACCTTCACCTAGGAAGACGAAATACGGGAACGACTCCGTATTCCATAATGACCAGCGATATCGAAGAACCTTTGAATAAAAAGAGGAACGGTGATCAATCCCATTCCCAAAAAAAGCCGTGGCACGCTCACCATGTACCCCAACTCCTGATTGTCCAACTTCAGACGTGCACCAGACTAAAGTTTATTACTATCCAAGTTACACTTTACGTGATTTACAATTTATTACTTATTATGACACACAAGTAATACAGATCTATTAATTCAAACATTCACAATTGAACTTCTAATTATTTTAGGATTTAATAAGCGATTACACAACTTACAATCCAAGAATACGTCTTTTTATTCCAATCTTTCTTATTTGTTGAACCTAGCCAACAACCAATCTTACCTTTCAAAGGCATAATTTATCAACTTACCAAATAAGGCCCACAATCCTCATAAAGTAGTGAAAATAATAATACAAGGGAACACATGATTGAACATGATCCAACTCAATAATTATATAAATTCCCCCATGTGAATTAATAAATAAAGTTCCCATCCAACATGCTTGCATCAATATTCCATACAAACAAGATATTCAACTCATAATCAAATCTTATAATCAACGTGTTTGCACACAGGCATAAAACATATAAAATCCAATCATAATAGAAATCATATATGAACTTACAAAGTTCCTATACATGATACTACAACTTTTTATTCCTAAAATCATGATACTAACTCACATAACATATAGGTATGTACGTACCTTGTATTAACAAGCTGATAGGCCACCGTTAATCACTTTAAAAGTCGCCTACGGAAAATTCTCCGCCTAAAACAACCAATATAACTTGTAGTCAATACTCTAATTAAATTCCAGCAAGTTTAAAATACTTTAAATCCTCTTTAAAAATATTTAAAAGTTGTTTTTACCATTAAAACTTCAAATACTAAAACTTCCTAGCATTGTATTACTATACTAGTCATTAAAATCCATCAAACTCCCTTAATAACATCCTTTCTAAAAATTCCAGCAGCATATAATTTATTAAAACCCTCTTTAAACACACTTAAACATGCTTAAATTCATAATTTAAATCAAGTTCATAGTTTATAACATGCTACTATGATTTTCCAATATTTAACACCCTAAAAATTCGTGCTTTGATAATTAAAAACCCAATCTAAAAATAATAATCGAATCTGAATTTTTATTCTTTTAATACACAATATATGTAATCCATGATTAATCATTAAAACAGTAAATTAAAGTTATTAATCATGATTAGTACCAAAATAAAGCATAAAAATATGATCTTTAATTGAAACTTGAGGAAGAAGAAAATAAATTAACCAACCACTAGTAGAATTAATGCTTATTGCTGCGGTGATATTGCTGCGGTTTTACCCATACGCAGCAATATATAACGACAAAAAAAAGGTAAATTATAAAATAAATATATTGCTGCGGTTTTTATTAAAAACCGCAGCAATATGGTTGCAACAGTAAACTTTGGCCAAATAGTTGACCTTTTGACCAACCATATTGCTGCGTTTTCTAGAGAAAACAGCAGCAATATATATCCAACGGATTTTTTCAAAAAAGTGTAATATTTTATTCCTGAAATATATTGCTTGCGGTCCCTTTCGAAAACCGCAAGCAATATATTAAAATAATGTAAAAAAATTTTAATATATTTATAATTAAAAAAAATTTTAAAATAATGTTTAAAAAATTTATTTTAATAATTTTCATAAAATAGCTTAAAATATTATTTTTTAATAAAATTTTTAATAGGTTTATTAGGTTTTTGGTTCTTAAATGTAGTTGGCATCTCTTCTCCCTACCATCTTCTCCCTCTTCTATGTACCTTCTCGCTCATCTTCTCCCACATCGACCACATCTCCACGACATCATTTCGTTGGCCTTCAACCACCGCTCGACTCCACCATTTCGTTCGCCTTCAACCACCGCTCGACTCCACCATTTCGTTCGCCTTCAACCACCACCTCGTCATTTCTCTCTCGTTCTGTCTCCTTGTCTCGCGCTGGAGTCGAAGTCAGACGAACGTCACCACCCACCATCGCGCTGCACTCCTGCAGCTCCACCGCGACGCACACCTCCTGCTCTCCACTCAAAACCGTCGGCTGAGTCTCACACTCCTCGAATCTGCGTTTCCTCGAATCTGCTCTTCACTCAAAACCGCCGGCTGTAGCGGTTCGTCGATGATTCCGGCTGTAGCGGTTCGTCGATGATTCCGGCTGTAGCGGTTCGTCGATGATTCCGGCTGTAGCGGTTCGAAGTCTCCTTCGGCGGTTCTTCGGCTTTAGATCTGTTCTTTTTTTTTTTTTTTTCTGTTTTGATCCGTTTTTACTAATTTTTGATTTTCTAGTTTTCTTACTATTGTCGGCTATTGATGTATTTTGTTTTATTTTCTTCAATTTTATATTTTTAGAGTTAATATGATATTAGGGTTTCTAATTTTTAGATTTTTCTTTTGTATCTATATTTTTCTTGGATTTTTTCGGGTATAAGTACATCTAAAGAATTAATATGATGTAGTGTCTTATTTTCTTTCTATATTTTTATCTGATGGAAAACTGGAATTTTCTTTCAATTAGAAATATATGATTTTTTTTAAAAAAAAAAATCTATTGCTGCTGTTGTTTGGTAAAAACAGCAGCAATAGACTCACATATTGCTGCTGTTTTTACCAACAACAGCAGCAATATGTTGCTTTTTAATAATTTTTTATTATTATTAACACTACCTATTGCTGCGGTTTTGGATAAAAACCGCAGCAATAGGCTCCCCTATTGCTGCGGTTAAAAACCGCAGCAATAGGTAATTACCTATTGCTGCGCCCTTTATTGCTGCGCGGCGAAAACCGCCGCAATAGGCCACTTAATGACCGCAACAATAAGCAATTATTCTACTAGTGAACAACTCAAAGAACAAAGAAGAAGGAGGCGCCGGAAATCAGGGACAACACGCTGCAGCAGCGGCGCACAAAGGGAATCCGGCGATTATGGAGTGTGGTGACGTTTCTTATCGAAGAAGAAAGCGTTACTTGAAGAAGAAGAAAGAAAATTGGAAGAAGAAAAAAGGAACGTGAAAGAAGAACAAGGACCGCCGGTTTGTATGTGAGGGAGGAGAGAGAAAATTTGTGTGGTAAAATAATTGGGGTTTATGGGTATTTATAGTTTCCTTTTTGTGGGCTTAGGGAAAAATAGAATTGGGCTTCAAATAGAGTTTGGTGATGAATAGGATTGATAATTGAACTCCTAACATCACTAGGATTAGTACTTTGGTTCCTCAAGCCCATTTAAACTTCTTTTCCAAATCCAATTAGTATTTCAAACATGTTTCAAAGCATGCATAACAAAACATTTTAACTTCCTTATATCCTTAAAATAATTCCTTTGACTTTCAAAATGGTCAACCTTTGAAATATGAAATCATTAAAATGCTAATATATATTAAAATATATTTATAAAATTCATAAAAATACGGGGGATTACAGTATACCCCTCTTAAAAGAAGTTTCGTCCCGAAACTTGACACGAAAACTCACACCTTTTCAAAAGTTTTTCAACTCAACTCCTATTGGAGAAATACTTGTGCCACTCATGTGCACTCTTTTGCCAACTTAAAATCACTTGCATTACTAATGAACACTTTTTCATATGCGGATAATCTATTTATTTTGCACCAACATGTGCAAATCGCCAAAATAAGCATAAAAATACCATCAAAATAGGTAAAAAGCGCGAAATTCTATCGCATTATACCCCCCTTAAAGAAAACGAGTTACGCCCTCGTAACTCACCTCAAGGAATAAATCTAGATACTTCTTCTTCATTTCAGCTTCAGCTTCCCACGTTGCTTCTTCGGACTCATGTTTTGACCAAAGCACTTTCACGATACTGACATCCTTATTGCGTGTACTACGCACCTTCTTATCAAGAATTTTCACAGGTCTTTCCCCATATGTGAGGCTACTATCAATCTGGATCCTCTCAGGCTCCAAGACATGACGCTCATCAGGGATATAACGCTTGAGATGGGAAATATGAAATACATCATGCATCTTTTCGAACTCTATCGGCAAAGCCAACATATAAGCTAGCTTCCCAATTCTTTGTAGAATCTCATATGGACCTACATATTTGGCAATCAATTTTCCCTTTTTCCCAAATCTCATCACACCCTTAGTTGGTGATACTTTCAGAAACACTTTCTCACCCACTTCGAACTCATCTTCCCTTCGCTTCAAATCGGCATAACTCTTTTACCTATCTTGAGCAGCTTGAATTCTAGCCTGAATCAACTTCACATTCTTGACAGTCTCCTCAATGAACTCTGTCCCCAATACTATGTTCTCACTAAAATCTTTCCAGCAAATGGGACTTCTACACTTTCTTCCATATAATGCCTCAAACGGTGCCATCTTAATACTCGCATGATAGCTATTGTTGTATGAAAACTCAAGCAAATCTAATTGGTCTTCCCAACTACCCTGAAAATCAATAGCACAGGCTCTTAACATATCTTCCATAGTCTGGTTAGTCCTCTTAGTCTGACCATCAGTCGTAGGGTGAAAGGCACTACTCATTTTCAACGTTGTCCCAAGATTTAACTGGACATTTTGCCAAAATTTCGAAAGGAATCTTGAATCACGATCCGATATAATATCAATTGGAACCCCATGCAATCTCACTACATGCTTAACATACGTCTTCGCAAGTTCTTCTTCCATGTCTCTTTGATTGGTATGAAAACGGCCGACTTCGTCAGACAGTCCACAATAACCCAAATAGTATCATTGTCATTCCTTGTTCTAGGCAAAGCAGTCACGAAATCCATCGATGTGGAATCCCACTTCCACCTCGGAACCTCAAAGGATTGAACTTCCCCATGGGTCCTTATGGTCTATCTTGACTTTCTGACAGGTTCGAAACTTAGACACGAACTCGGCAACCTCACGCTTCATGTTTGGCCACCAATAGATCTGCTTAAGGTCCTTATACAACTTGTCACCCCCAGGGTGCACAGAGTACGGTGTATTATGGCCCTCATCCATAAGACGTCTCTTAAGCTCATCACATTTTTGTGGTACAGACCACCTCCCCTTGAACCTCAGACTACCATCATCATGGATCTTAAAATCACCTTCCTTACCTTGGCCCATCTTTTCCTTAATCTTCCCTAGGTGCTCATCCCCAACTTGACCTCGTTGAAAATTGACAACCCCAACGATAAAGCACTCAATCTTGCCTCGATCTCCCCAGGATTTAGGATTTCTAGGCTAAGTTTTTGCATCTCGACACAACTCCACAGGAACTATCAAGGCGTTCATGCTATGACTCGTCTTTCTACTCAACGCATCAGCGACTACATTTGTCTTCCCCTCATGATATTGGATGCCTAAGTCATAATCCTTTATAAACTCTAACCATCTCCTCTGCCTCATATTGAGGTTTTTCTGGGTAAAAATGTACTTCAAACTCTTATGGTCGGTAAAGATCATACAAGTTACCCCATACAGGTAGTGTCTCCAAATCTTCAAAGCGAACACCATAGCAGCTAACTCTAGATCATGGGTAGGGTAATTAGCCTCATAAGGTTTCAACTGACGCGACGCATACACATTCACCTTCCCATTCTGTTGTAACACACATCCCAACCCATTCTTCGAAGCATCACTATACACCTCAAATCCCTCATTCCCATCAGGTAGGGTCAAAACAGGTGCGGAGGTCAAAAGTTCTTTTAAAATTTGGAAAGCTTCCTCACACTTCTCACTCCACTCAAATTTTGAGTCCTTTTTCATTAAGTTGGTCATGGGTCTCGCTATCTTCGAGAAATCTGTCACAAATCTTCTGTAATAGCCAGCTAGACCTAGGAAACTTCGAATATCAGACACATTCTTCGGAGTTGGCCACTCACTCACAACTTGAATATTTGCAGGATCTACAGAGACTCCTTCCTTAGACACATAGTGACCCAAAAATGCTACCTTCTCCAAACGAAACTCACACTTAGAGAACTTGGCATACAATTGAGTCTTCCCCAAGCGTCTCCCATATGATCCTCAAGTGCTCATCATGTTCTTTTTCATTCTTCGAATAGATAAGAATATCATCAATAAATACAACCACGAACTTATCTAAGAACTCATGGAAAATCCCATTCATTAAGTCCATAAATATGGCAGGTGCATTAGTTAACCCAAAAGGCATTACAGTGAACTCGTAGTGACCATAACGAGTCCTAAACGCAGTCTTAGGTATATCCTTATCAGCTACTCTCAACTGGTGATACCCCGAACGCAAGGCAATCTTCGAGAACACGCTCACTCCATTCAATTGATCAAATAGGTCGTCTATCCTAGGCAAAGGATATTTGTTCTTGATGGTTACGTTATTCAATTCCCTATAATCGATACATAACCTCATACGCCCATCTTTCTTCTTAACAAATAATACAGGAGTTCCCCAAGGTGATGCACTAGGTCTAATATAACCCTTATCGAATAATTCTTGCAACTGCGTCTTCAACTCACTCATCTTCGGAGGTGCCATTTTATAGGGTGCTTTAGATATAGGAGAAGTTCCAGGAACTAAGTCTATGGTGAACTCAACAGCTCTAACAGGTGGCATACACGAAATCTCACTCGGAAACACATCCATAAACTCATTCACAATTGGAACATCCTCAATATTTACCTCAGCTTCTTTACTCACATCTTGCACACAACAGAAATATAACTCACACCCCTTCTTCATCAACTTCTTTACTTGCATTGTGGAAATAACCCCAAAGTTCTTGGATTTCCCAAAACGTCTATACGAAGTCAACTTACCCAAAGGGTTCCTTAAAACTACTTTCTCAACTTCACAATCTATCTTGGCCTTGTATAAACTTAACCAATCCATCCCTAGAATTACATCTAGGTCTCCTAGATTAAACTCTATCAAATTAGAAGGAAAAACACAGTCTCCTATCTTCAGAGGCAAATATCTAAACAACTTGGTACACCGTATGGTCTCACCAGTAGGTATACTAACAGGCAAATCAATCACCTCAAAATCTACAAACCCCAGGCTTTTAATAACAGACGACAAACAAAAGAATAAGTCGCCCCCAAATCAAATAATGCTTTAACTAGCACTGAGTTAATAGAAAAAGTACCAGACACTACGTCGGCAGATCGTTCAGCTTCATTGCGACTCATCACGAACAGTTTGCCCGGAGCCTTGTATTGGTTGTTCTCACTAGCAGGCTTGTTATAGCTCCCTTGATTGTTTTGCGCCTCTGCAGGCTTCAAACCCTGATTTCCTGACTGGTTAAATCCAGACCTCACTTGGTTACTACCCCTATTGCCATTTTGCTCTTTCTTTTGCTTAGCAAAGCACTCATACTCCCTATGGCCCTTCTTCTGACAGTAGTTACAAGTCACTGGATCTCCCTTACAGTCTCTACCAGGGTGGTTGTTGCTACACTTCTTGCAGTGATACACTCTTTCAGCTCGACCCCAATTGCGGTTATCCTGGTTGTTGCTTCCTTGGAAATTCCCATTACCATTCCTGTTTTCTTGAAATTCCTTTAGTTTCCCCCAACATTAAAGTCCTTTCTTTTCTCACCTACCATAATATTCTTTTTATCACTCCTCGACTGGAGTCCATAAATGTGGGCGGCTCTCCCATACACAATATTTAGGGAAGTAAAGGTCTCACCTCCTAAACCCAGCTGTATCTCATCAGTCAACCCTTGCTCAAACCTCTGAGCCTTCAACTCCTCAGTGGCTACAACCTCAGGTGCAAACCTCGACAATGCTATGAATTTACTGTAGTACTCAGAGATGGTCATACTACCCATCCTAAGGTTAATGAATTCCTGGGCCTTCTGCTTCCTCATAAACGCAGGGTAAAACTTCCCTCGCAAGGCAATCACAAAAGCATCCCAATCGAATCCTTCCACAGCACTCAGTCTAGCTCCATCCATTCTCCCTCCGCCATAAATCAGCCTCATCCTTAAGGTATAGCACAGCCTGACCCACCCTTAAATTCTCAAGACAGTTCATAGCCCCAAAAAGTTTCTCAAACTCCCTAATCCAATTTTCTAGAAAGGTAGGGTCAGCTTGTCCCTTATAGTATGGTGGCTTAACCTTAGCTAGCCTTTCAAACATGTCCCCAGCAGTCTTAGGACGCTCAACTCTCTCCTGAGTCAATTTTTCCGCCAAGAGGCGAATAGCATTAGCTAAGTCGTTGTTGTTAGCCATCCTACTTCGTGACCTGAAAGTAATATAACTCTACTATAGGTTTCAATATTGCTTATGTGTCAATCTAAGAAGGCAACATTTGATTTGATCAACTAAGACCGCATCAACAAACAATTTCTCAAACAGTTCCAAGTACAACATAAAATGTTCTCTAGTAACCACATAATCATCCATGAAGAAAATATTCACATCAGATCACATAAGTAGAACAAACAAGAATTTAATCACATAATAAAAAAAAATTAAATAATAAAAAGATTCCCAACACGTGCCCAAAATAAATTCTTGCTCACTCATATAAATAAATAACTTTTATTCCTCCAAAAGCGTATTATTAAATAATTGTTACTATAATATTTTATTTTCCTAAAACAATGGTACTATAAAACACTCTAATCACTATTGGCCAGCTATCCAACATCATTATATTATTATATATATTGTTTTCTCTAATCGTAAATATATAAATAGTAACCTAAGGTACCACATTATCATTTTTGTCCTCAGATTCCTTGTATCGTTCAGGCACGAAGATCTCATCTTCAAACTCATCTATGTCCTCATCATAATATTCGACGCATCTCCTTTGTCTTTTAGATCTCCTTGTAGTTTTAGGCTCTTCATCCTCTGACTCTGAATCAGTTTCAAAGCTGAAGGATGCACGGTAAATGTCCGATCTGGTCTGACCCCTAGCACGGTCGAACTCCACAATGAGCTCATCATCACTGGCCATCCCTACCTTAATATCTTACGCATAACCCAATCTAGACCGCTATAGTTATTATCATTGACAGGTACATTATTACCGTCACCTTCATCATCACTTATTACAATGGGATTTTGGTAACTTCCTACTCTGGCAGACATGATTAAGGATCTACAACAAAATAAATATATTCAATAATATATTTAATACTCTCCCTGTACGCAATTCCCAACAATAACAATAAAAAGTTGCCATTAACATCATAGGCACAAGAATGTAACAATTAGCGGGGAAGAAAGATAATAAACAGTTAACAGGGAAGAAAAATAATAACATGCTGAACTAACTATTCAATGCAGGCATATAATATTTCTATCCTATATGCCCTTCCTATACTACCCATTCTCACAATACAACAAATAAAACTTTAAAGGTAATAAAAAAATGCAGGCACTCCTTATACTTTCATATAAAATAATAATAAGTGTCGAAAAATTTTCGACTAAAAAAATTTCGGACATCTTAAAAAAAATTCTCCAACCATAAATAAAATTCGAAAAATTTTCGAACAAAATAAAAAATATTTCGAACGATATATATAAAAATTTTCGGACTCTTCTAATTTTTTTTTTTCAAGCAATCTATTCTTATTCCCAATTTAAGGTAATCACATTTGTCAAAACGAATAAGTAGGAGCAATTCTAAGAGTTTATTCAAATAACTAGTAAGTTAGTTAGGCGCCTAAAAGTTTTGAAAATAACCTAAAGCTCCCAGATACCACTTTGTAACACCCCGATAATTCTCCCTTTTCCAAAATACCTTTTTAATATAAAACATGGAGAATCATCAAAGCATTATCGCCCGTGTGATAACGTATCGGCTTATTCAGAATTTTGCAGCGGAATATATATAACTAAACTTCATACTTTAAAGATAATAAACAAACAAAGTACTTAAAACCAACACCCTATAAATGTCTACTTCAAAACCAAACTTAATATAATATGTTCCTACTAAAGCAATAGATAAACAATTTGTTACACAAGCTCTCCATTCCCAGATTCCCAATGATGCAACATCTGCACACCTGTAGATGTCAATGCTCTAAAGAATCTGCTCACCAAAATGGGTCATCACAGGATCAATAAGGCAAAGCCATGATCAACACATACAAACAAAGCACGTAATCAGTAAAGGTGATTACTACATAATAATAAATAACATTCATAACATGATACTATGAAATAATAAGCAGTGATAAATAATACTATAACAATATAACATTCTGCAGATAATTTCTACTAAACTAAACTTTAATCATCTTTTATCACTTTAATGGAATAGTTATTTGACCGAGTTGTCTAACTAAAAACCAGCCTTCACCTAGGAAGACGTAATACGGGCGCGACTCCGTATTCCATAATGACCTGCGATATCGAGGAACCTTTGAATAAAAAGAGGAACGGTGATCAATCCCATACCCAGAAAAAGCCATGGCACGCTCACCATGTATACAACTCCTGATTGTCCAACTTCAGTCGTGCACCAGTCTAAAGTTTATTACTATCCAAGTTACACTTTACGTGATTTACAATTGATTACTTATTATGACACACAAGTAATACAGAACTATCATTTCAAACATTCACAACTGAACTTCTTTTTATCTTAGGATTTAATAAGCGATTACACAACTTACAATCCAAGAATACTTCTTTTTATTCCAATCTTTCTTATTTGTTGAACCTAGCCAACAACCAATCTTACCTTTCAAAGGCATAATTTATCAACTTACCAAATAAGGCCCACAGTCCTCATAAAGTAGTGAAAATAATAATACAAGGGAACACATGATTGAACATGATCCAACTCAATAATTATATTAATTTTCCCATGTGAATTAATAAATAAAGTTCCCATCCAACATGCTTGCATCAATAGTCCATACAAACAGGATATTCAACTAATAATCAAATCTTATAATCAACATGTTTGCACACATGCATAAAACATGTAAAATCCAATCATAATAGAAATCATATATTAACTTACAAAGTTCCTATACATGATACTACAACTTTTCCTTCCTAAAATCATGATACTAACTCACATAACATATAGGTATGTACGTACCTTGTATAAACAAACTGATAGGCCACCATTAATCACTTTAAAAGTCGCCTACTGCAAATTCTCCGCCTAAAACAACCAATATAACTTAAAGTCAATACTCTACTTAAATTCCAGCAACTTTAAAATACTTTAAATCCTCTTTAAAAATATTTAAAAGTTGTTTTTACCATTAAAACTTCAAATACTAAAACTTCCTAGCATTGTATTACTATACTAGTCATTAAAATCCATCAAACTCCCTTAATAACATCCTTTCTAGAAATTCCAGCAGCATATAATTTATTAAAACCCTCTTTAAACACACTTAAACATGCTGAAATTCATAATTTAAATCAAGTTCATAGTTTCTAACATGCTACTATGATTTTCCAATATTTAACACCCTAAAAATTCATGCTTTGATAATTAAAAACTCAATCTAAAAATAATAATCAAATCTGAAATTTTATTCTTTTAATACACAATATATATAATCCATGATTAATCATTAAAACAGTAAATTAAAGTTATTAATCATGATTAGTACCAAAATAAAACATAAAAATATGATCTTTAATTGAAACTTGAGGAAGAGGAAAAGAAATTAAACAACAACTCAAAGAACAAGGAAGAAGGAGGCTCCGGAAATCAGGGACAACACGCTGCAGCAGCGGCGCACAAAGGGAATCCGACGATTATGGAGTGTGGTGACGTTTCTTGTCAAAGAAGAAAGCGTTACTTGAAGAAGAAGAAAGAAAATTGGAAGAAGAAAAAAGGAACGTGAAAGAAGAACAAGGACCGCCGGTTTGTATGTGAGGGAGGAGAGAGAAAATTTTGCAGCGTGTGATAGAGTATCGGCTTATTCAGAATTTTGCAGCGAAAAACAATAGATAACTTTAAAAACAATAACTTAGTCAGCCATTAGTCAACTCCAAGACCAAACTAAAGGTCAAACCAACACAAAGTCAAACTCAAACCATAATTAAAAGTAAACTAAAGTATTAAGCTAATACAAGCTCTCCACGAATCCCGAACCCATGACGCATCATCTTCAAACCTGAAATGGACGATGCACTATTGATCCCGAGAGACTGCTCACCAAATGGGTCATCACAGGTCAATAAGGCACAATTATGATGAACATACACAAAAGCACGTAATCAGAAAAGCTGAGTACTACATACTAAATAAAATATAAAATCTAACATGATACTAATAAACATTAACTCAATGATAAACAATGACATAATAAATAACAGATTGACTATATTAAACTAGACTCCAAAATCAATAGATTAATTATAATTAGATTGAATAGGCAATGGATAGAGTTGTCCAAACCAAACCAGTTTTCAATTTAGAAGACAAAGTACGGGCGCGACTCAGTATTCCCATGACCAACGATATCGAGGTACTAATTAAATAAAAATTGGACACGGTGATCAATCCAGTCCCAAGAAAAGCTATGGGCTACCACCATGTATTCCAACTCATAATAGTCCAACAATTTAGACGTGCACAAGTCTAAAGCTTATTGTTATTCACTTTCCACTTCAAATGATTATTAAATTATTTACTTGTTATGACTCACCAAGTAAGACAAACAATATAATCATCAAGGATACATGATACTTCCATTTTTATCTTAAGATTAGGTAAGGTGATCAACAACTTAACAATCCAAGAATAAATCCATTATTAGTTCCATAACCATTATTTATTTGTTGATCTAAGTTAACAATCAACCAACCTTTCATAGGTGAATAACCAACTTACCAAATAAAGTCGTCAGTCCTCATAAATTAAATAAAATAATCCAAAGGAACAACATGATCCAATTCATGATCCAATAACAACATAATTATTAATCCCTTATGTGAATTAATAAAATAAAGTTCCAATCCCATATGCTTGTATCAATCATCCATACAAACATAGTATAACCAGCATAAGCAACATGCTTCATACAACGGCATAAAACATGCAATTCTACTTGAATATAAATCACATATGAACCACAAATAGTTCCCAATACATGATTCTACATCAATCCTAATCTTAGGACATGATACTAGTCTACTAACACATAGGTATATATGTACCTTGTGTAGACAATATGCGAGGTCACTTTAACAACCTTAGAAGTCGCCTAAAGAAAATTCTCCGCCTATCAAATATCAATACAACCACTAATCAATACTCAAATAAAATTCCAGCAACTTTAAAATATCTTAAACCCTCTTTAAAAGTGTTTAAAATCCTTTTTAATCATTAAAACTTCAATTATTAATGTCTCCTAGTATAGTACTACCATACTAGTCATTTAAAACTCTCAAAAACCCATGCTTTGACAATTAAAACTGCATCATAAGCATACTAATAAAAATTCCATCAACTTATAATGTGTTTAAAACCCTTTAAAACATGCTTAAACATAATCATACACATAATTGTATTCAATTTTCATAAACTATAATATAGTACTACAATTTCTAACTCATAAAACCCTAAAAATCCATGCTTTGATACTTAAAACCCTAGTTTAAACATAATTAATAAATCTGAAATTTAATTACTTTCTTATACAAATTACATAATTTGAAATTTATATTTAAATCATCAAGTTATAAACTTTAATCGAAATCCTTAAATCAATCCTAAAAATACATAAACTTAACATTAAATAAAATAGAGGAGGAAGAGAAATAAACCAAAGAGAGGAAGGAGGGGAAGCACGACCGAGAGAGAAGGCGGCTAGGTTGGCTGTCGTCGGCTGCTGGGCGGCGGCGGTCCGCGGTGGCCAGCAGCTGCTGCTGGCCGAGAGAAGAGGAGAGCCGAAGGAAGAGAGAGAGAAAGCCGTGGGGGATGATAGATAAAAGAAAGAGATGAGAGAAAATTTGGGGTGAGTGTTTAATGTGTGAGTATTTTTGGTTTTGTTGGGTTTATATAGGTAACTCCTTGTGGGCTTAGGATAATGTGTTTGGGCTTTTAATAATCATTTAATTATTGGGTATTGAAGTTGAGTTGGGTTCCTCTAACCCATTTAAAATCCTTTACACTACAATATAAAGATGTTGAAACTATTAAATAATTTTCAAAATATGGCTAAATAAAATATTTGATTACTTAAAATCATTAAAATAATCCTTTTGACTTTCAAATAGTCAACATTCTAAGAAATAAATTATTTAAATAGTAAAATATATATAAATATACATTAAAATATATTTATAAAATTCAGAATATTATGGGGGATTATAGTCTACCCCTCTTAAAAGAAGTTTCGTCTCGAAACTTGGCACGAAAACCCTCACAGTTTCAATTTTTTTTTACTCAAACTTCCATTTGGAAATACTTGTGTCACAACGTGTACACTCTTTTACCAACTGTAAAACCACTTGTGTTACTCATGAATACATTTTTCTATACGGAGAACCAATTTATTTTGCACCAACATGTACAATTCGCCAAAATAAGCATAAAAATGCATAAAAGTACCATAAAATAAGGCAAAAAGCACGAAATTATATCTTAATCTACCCCCTTAAAGAAAACGAGTTACGCCCTCGTAACTCACCTCAATAAATAACACTGGATACTTTTTCTTCATTTCATCTTCGGCTTCCCACATTGCCTCTTCAGATTCATGGTTAGACCAAAGCACTTTTGCAATATTCACATCCTTATTGCGTGTATTACGCACCTTTTCATCCAAGATTTTCACAGGCCTTTCCTCATACGTGAGGCTACTATTAATTTGAATTCTTTCGGGCTCCAATACATGATTCTCATCAGGGATATATCTCTTGAGTTGGGAAATATGAAACACATCGTGCATTTTCTCAAATTCCATCGGCAAAGACAACTTATAAGATACCTTCCTAATTCTTTGCAAAATCTCATATGGGCCAACATACTTAGCACTTAGTTTGCCCTTCTTACCAAATCTCATTACTCCTTTAGTCGGTGACACTTTCAAAAACACTTTATCACCAACTGCGAATTCATCTTCTCTTCGCTTCAAATCAGCATAACTCTTCTGCCTATCTTAAGCAGCTTGAATTCTAGCCTGAATCAACTTGACATTCTTAACAGTCTCCTCAATAAATTCCGTCCCCAGTACTATATTTTCACTAAAATCATTCCAGCAAATAGGACTTCTACGCTTCCTCCCATACAACGCCTCAAAAGGAGCCATCTTAATACTCGAATGGTAACTATTGTTATACGAAAAGTCAATCAAGTCCAAGTGATCTTCCCATGATTTAGAATTTCTAGGCTAAGCCTTTGCATATCTTGGCACAATTCCTCAGAAACTACCAACGCATTCATGCTATGGCTTGATTTCCTACTTAAAGCATCAGCAACTACATTCGCCTTCCCTTCATGATACTGGATATCTAGGGCATAATCTTTAATCAGTTCTAACCATCTCCTCTGCCTCATATTGAGATCCTTCTGGGTAAAAATGTAGTTCAAACTCTTATGGTCGGTAAAGATCTGGCAGGTTGCCCCATATAGGTGATGTCTCTAAATTTTCAAGGCAAACACAATAGCAGCTAACTCTAGGTCATGGCTAGGATAATTAGACTCATACGGTTTCAACTGACGCGATGCATATGCGATCACCTTCCCATTCTGCTGCAGGACACATCCCAAACCATTCTTCGAAGGATCACTATACACCTCAAATCCTTTATATCCGTCAGGCAGGGTTAAAACAGGTACAGAGGTCAAACGCTCCTTCAAAATCTAAAAAGCTTCCTCGCACTTCCCACTCCACTCAAATTTTGACTCTTTCTTCATCAAATTGGTCATTGGCCTTGCTATCTTCGAGAAATCTCTCACAAATCTCCTATAATAGCTAGCTAATCCCAGAAAACTCCTAATATGTTACACATTCTTCGGAGTAGGCCACTCACTAACAGCTTGAATCTTTGCAGGATCCACATAAACTCCTTCTTTAGACACATAATGACCCAAAAATGCTACTTTCTCCAAACGGAACTCACACTTAGAGAACTTGGCATACAATTGGTTCTTCCTAAGCGTCTTCAATATTATTCTCAAATGCTCATCATGCTCTTCTTCACTCTTTGAATAGATCAAAGTATCTTCAATGAACACCACAACGAACTTATCTAAGAACTCATGGAATATCCTATTCATCAAATCCATAAATATAGACGAAGCATTGGTCAGTCCAAACGGCATCACAGTAAACTCATAATGACCATAACCCGTCCTAAACGTAGTCTTAGGTATATCCTTATCAGCTACCTTCAACTAATGATACCCCGAACGCAAATCAATCTTCGAAAACATACTTGCTCCATTCAACTGGTCGAACAGGTCGACTATCCTAGGAAAAGGATACTTATTCTTAATGGTCACATTGTTCAACTCCCTATAGTCAATGCACAATCTCATACTTCCATCTTTCTTCTTCACAAACAACACAGGAGTTCCCCAAGGCGACGCACTAGGCCTAATATAACCCTTATCCAACAGTTTTTGTAACTGCGTCTTCAATTCGCTCATCTCAGGAGGTGCCATTCTATATGGTGCCTTATAAATAGGTGCAGTACCAGGAACTAAGTCTACAGTGAACTCAACGGCTCTTTTAGGCGGCATACCTGAAATCTCACTTGGAAACCCGTCTATAAACTCATTCAAAATTGGTACGTCCTCAATCTTTAATTCAACCTCTTTACTTCTTGCACACTACAGAAAAACAACTCACATCCCTTCCTCACCAACTTCTTCACTTGCATTGCATCAATGACCCCAAAGTTCTTAGGCTTCCCAAAACGTCGATACGAAGTCAACTTCCCCAAAGGGCTTCTCAACACTACCTTTTGAGATTCACAATCTATTTTGGCCTTATAGAAACCTAACCAATTCATCCTAAGAATAACGTTGAACTCTATCAGATTAGGAGGAAAAACACAGTCTCCTATCTTCAGAGGCAAGTCTCTAAAGAACTTGGTACACCTTATGACTTCTCCAGTAGGTATACTCATAGACAAGTCAATTACTTCAAAGTCTACTAACCCCAAACTTTAAATAACGGCACGACGAAATAAACGAATAGGTCGCCCCATAATCAAATACTCCCTCCGTCCCAGAATAATCTGAACACTTTCCTTTTATGTTTGTCCCAAATTAGGTTGAACACTTCCATTTTGGACATGGTCCCACTATTAATAGATTTGGGAAAAAGGGCAAATTGAGTGCCAAATATGTAGGTCCATATGAGATTCTACAAAGAATTGGGAAGGTAGCTTATAGGTTGGGTTTGCCAATGGAGTTCGAAAAGATGCATGATGTATTTCATATTTCCCAACTCAAGCGTTATATCCCTGATGAGCGTCATGTCTTGGAGCCTGAGAGGATCCAGATTGATAGTAGCCTCACATATGAGGAAAGACCTGTGAAAATTCTTGATAAGAAGGTGCGTAGTACACGCAATAAGGATGTTAGTATCGTGAAAGTGCTTTTGTCAAACCATGAGTCCGAAGAAGCAACGTGGGAAGCTGAAGCTTAAATGAAGAAGAAGTATCCAGATTTATTCCTTGAGGTGAGTTACGAGGGCGTAACTCGTTTTCTTTAAGGGGGGTAGAATGCGATAGAATTTCGCGCTTTTTACCTATTTTGATGGTATTTTTATGCATTTTTATGCTTATTTTGGCGATTTGCACATGTTGGTGCAAAATAAATAGATTCTCCGCATAAGAAAAAGTGTTCATTAGTAACGCAAGTGATTTTAAGTTGGCAAAAGAGTGCACATGAGTGGCACAAGTATTTCTCCAATAGGAGTTGAGTTGAAAAACTTTTGAAAAGGTGTGAGTTTTCGTGTCAAGTTTCGGGACGAAACTTCTTTTAAGAAGGGTAGACTGTAATCCCCCCTATTTTTATGAATTTTATAAATATATTTTAATATATAGTTATTTATATTTTAATATATATTAGCATTTTAATGATTTCATATTTCAAAGGTTGACTATTTTGAAAGTCAAAGGAATTATATTAGGATTTAAGGAAGTTAAAATGTTTCGTTAGGCATGCTTTGAAACATGTTTGAAATAATAATTGGATTTGGAAAAGAAATTTAAGTCGATGAGGTTTGGCGAGGTATTGGGCCTAATGGAAATAGTGACATGATTATCCAATCCCCATAGGATTGCTATGATGAGTAATGACAATGGATTGTGATTGGGAGAACATCATCCACTTAGTAGGTTTTGTAATGGTACATCCAGTGTTTGGTAATAACCTAAGATCATTCGATTTGGCATTATTATGGGCTTTTTAAGTACATGGTGGGACAATAGGTGTAACACCACGGATTTTCGCTAATATTTTATTCGATTTTAGCGCGTTTTGGACCATTGCACGACTTTTTAAAGTGAAGTTTTATGTTCCTAAAAGTTGTTCGAAATAATGTCTTATATAGGGGTTCTATTCAGATTTATTTCAACCTTTTAAATCCCTTGGTAACACCCATTTTATTACCCCATCAATTTCAACTTGTAACCTCCTTTTTATTTCCCCTCTTGCTGCTGGAAATTGATCAGAAAATCAGTCCAAATTCTTCCTTCTATTCGACCTTTTGAAGAGACAAAGTTGAGAGGAGAAATTCATCTCGGTTTTTCCTGCCGCTCCTTCACTAAAATGACTATCGCCGGAGATCTAACCGTTGGCTCGCCCTTAAATTTGGATAGCACCTTGAAGACATATGGAATGTTACGTTGACCGGAGCGATTTAGCATCCGATCTTTGGATCGTCGGGAATATGGATCGTATCAGAACAACATGTAATGAAAATTTTCAGTGTTCAAGAAGAAGTATGCAAGCATTTGGAGGTCTTCAAAGGTAACTAGCGGTTTTCCTAGATCGATTAGTATTTGTGTAGTAATTATACTAGTATTAATGGTTAGGTCGGGTTAATAATTTGTTAGGATTTGGGTAGAAATAATTATATGATTGTTCACATGAAATTTCATGAATTATTTGATTATCTGATAACTTGTGAACTTTGTGTTCTAGTTGGAAGTTTTATATGAGCCACGATTTATTAATGCTTCTGCTGGAGGTCTTCTTGACTAGCATTAGTTATGGTCTGCAAATGACTTCTTTCTTGATTTCTTGCTTTGCTTCACATTATGTTTTTTTTTTCCTTCGTGGTGTGGCATGAGGATCATGTTATTCATTACTTTCTTAGTTTGGTTGTCGTCATTCTTGCTTTGCATCAGTTTACATTCTTAAATTTTGTTGTTGTTATTACTGATGTGTTATAGAATACTTCATGATTTATTTAATGTAAATATTGCATGAATAGCAGTTTTCACGAATGATACAAAGTTTTCCCTAGTGAGGTTTATGTTATGATATTATTTGTTTTATTTATTTATTTATATTTGGAATATGATTTTATTTTAAACATGATTGTTATTCTATTTAGTAAGTTGAGGTTATTGTTGGCTTAAACGTGTTTATTTATTGGCATCTTGAGAAGATGATTGTCTTGGGCTGTTTATATTATGTTATAGCCCAACTTAGATAAAGAGTGTGTGGTTGTTTGGTTGTATTTATTTAATTTGTAATCTTTGGTAGTAGTTCAAAATCATTCAGAACATTTTTAATATATTAAGTTTTATGTGAGTAAATTATATTTTTGGAGTTATTATTATTTTTGTTATTAGTATTCCGAAGAATGTTATTGTGAATTGAAATTCTTGGGTTGCGATCCTAGATTTATGGTGATTTGGTGTAAAGCCTTAAGGGCATCCGTGTAATTTGATTATTGAGTATTATTTTATAATTACTATTTTGTTTGAGAGCAAGATATCCGGAGGGACGGAATCCCAAGGTGAAGAACATGCAAACCATAGAACGGAATCCTAGGTATACCTTGGTTTTGTTGTCGTTCGAGAGGTCGGTGAGGATGGAATCCTATACCGCATCGGGAGTATGGCCATTCTTAGACACATGCAGTAGGGAACGTAACCCATAGGATGTCTAGAGAATGCGATCAGACATTATCATAGGAAGTGGGTTGCGATCCACTAGCGTTCAGTTCTCTCTCAAACTAATTATATTATTTTATTACTTCTAAACTTTGGTGGTTTATGTTGTTGGTACTTGAGTTTATATATATAAGTTATTATCCATTTTGTTTATTTTGTTTTCTTTACTTTATTTATATTAAAGCATGTTGTATTATCTTTGTTTAAGTGTTTTATTTGATTATATGGAGTTTACTATTGAGATGTTTTGTATGACTTAATCACTAAGGCTTTTATAACTCTTATATGGATCCTAATTGAGCTGGGAGACCTGTTAGTTAACCCCACTGATTGTGGATGTGTGTTGATATATTTTGCAGTTGATTCTTTTGTGTTATGGGAAATGAGAGAAAGGCTATTTAGGATTTTGGGGACATCTTATTTTATTTTATATTTACTATATATATTGGGTTTATGAGGTTGTTTTGCCTCTTTATGGTTATTTTGAGATAATTCATTTGGGTTTTATTTTCTTTAGTTTATATTTAACCCTTATTTAGAGTGACACTTCCGTCAGACGATATTTCCGCTATCGTCATTTCTTTAATAAAATGTTCTATTTTGTTTATTTTATGTTTATAAAATGACGGAGTGTTACAATAGGGGCCTAAATTCTAGTCAATGAGGTTTGGTGAGGTATTGAGTTTAATTAATGGACCCAGATACATAATTGTCCAATCCACATAGGATTATTTTGATGAGTAATGGGAAAGGATTGGGATTGGATGAACATCCTCTACCTAGTAACTTTAGTAATGGTCTATCCAATATTTGATAGTAACCTAAGAGTATCTTATTTGGGGTTACTTTAGGCTTTTTTGCAATGAGGGACTTTTATACAATGGAGAACTGTTACCAACTAAAAAATAAAGGGACAACGTAATCATCATTTACATAAAATATGGACAAAGTGTAGGATACAAAGTTTAGGAAAAACAACCATAGTCAAATGATGTAAATATCTAAACTTTTACATTTGAACTACATCCTTTGATCTATTAAGGGACATTGACATATGTCTAAATACAAAAGTAGAACAACTCCAACTACAAAAGTATACCAAATACCTTATGGCCTTATTCATTTTAGCGACACTGGGAATGGACCTAGCCCAACAATATCGATAACATTATGTTTGCCTCTTAGAATCTTAGCTATAGCGCGTAAACGTTCAACGCGCATTTTTACGTCTACACATAAGGTTCCATAAGTTACTGCAACACAATGAAATATATACATTTACAATTCGTATCGTATAAAAAATGGCTCTACTACCATTTGTAACACTCGACCCATCCGGAGTCGAGTCTATCGTCAACAATGCGCATCCAGGGCCAACAACTGTCCTCAATAACCAACACAAGTTCTTCCGGTGCATTTTGTCCTCACTCATGCACACCTTGAGAAACTTCCCAGGAGGTCACCCATCCTTGAACTACTCCCAGCCAAGCACGCTTAACTGTAGAGTAACTAAGGAAATAAGTTGTCTAAAAGAAAGATGCATCTTGTTGGAATGAGTAGCCTGCTAAATCCCTTTAAAGCAATCATGAGGGGTATTACAGCAGTGGATTTACTTCATCACTTATATTCCATGTTCATGCCTACATAAAGAACAAATATATAAGCCTACCGTAAATACAATGTGAAAAATAAGAGAGTTAGAAATTTTCTATTATGCACGCATTAGGTTGTTCTTTATTGTGGATATTCGTAAGTGAAATCTTTCATATCCACGAACAAGGACGAGCGAAACGGTGACCTTGAAGCGTTTCCTGAAAGTTGCAGTCATCTGATGCAAAATAAAATAGGGAAAAGCAAGTGTTATTAAACATTAATAGGGCTCTAACTTATTTGTACTAACCTTTTTAAGGTAATCACCTAAACACTACTGTTTAGTGTTTGGTAATAACCTAAAGATATTTAGGGAATAGACTGAACCTCAATAAGTAGAAATTTAAGTACCATGTCCATGTCTATGACAAGGCGATGGTTCAATTCGGTAAGAGAATCCATAATGCTCCTTTTTCTTAAGTAAGTCAATGATCGCCAAAAACTAATGCTCATGCTTCACATCAAGCAGGGGAATATACCCTTATAAACAACTTACAAGTAAAATTTAGTAACACCTAAATGAAACCACCAATACTGCTAAAGTTAGTTGGGAGATAATAATTCAACCAAAGAGAAAAGGTATCCAAAAGGGTGTTGCTACAACTGTCAAACCTAACGAGTTCATCTTTTTATAACATATACTTGGAAGTATTTTAGCTGGTGCTAATAATTCTCTGATAAACTTAAATTTTAGTGGGTCACATTAAATACACTTGGAAGAATTAGTTTCTTACTTTTTTCCTCAAATCCGGGTCATTTGTAAATCATACATACACATATCAACAAACTGTTGGAATCCAACAATAATTGTCATAAGTAGACCAATTACCAAAACCTATTCACATGATAAACTGGTGTTCTGACAGTGTTAGGTAATGACCCAAACACTTTTGGGAAATTACCTGAACACTAAGGTTATTACCCAAACTTGTGTCAAAGGAGAAAAAAATTGACATGGATGACGTGCGTACCTGAACACTTAGCCATTGATCAGGGTACATGCAAAAACATTTGTAGTCACTGAGAAAACTCTAAGATTGTAGTAGCCTGTAAATTGTTTCATTGGACGGCCCTTTCAATATGTTCTTGCAAATACTTTATTAAGTGCCCTTAGAATAACGGCAGCGGGCTACCACGATTAGTCGTAAAAGATCGTTCGACAAAAACTTCATTCGTCTCACACATAACATCCTTAAAGGTCTTACCAAGTAAGCCAAATTGTCATCAACCACTTTCTCGCAACATTTTCCTACAATTCGAGGCATAGTTTATTAAACTACATTAGTTTACATACTAAACAAATAGGAAAACATGAGAAAGTTTATTTGATATTGATGAGTGATATTTATATCACTCAAATACCCTATTTTCCTCATGTTTAGAGTCATTTTTCCTCTTCATTTATCACTTTCGAGCTTATTTTGCTTAATTTAGAGTAATTGAGTTATTTGTAGCTTATTTGTGAATATTAGTTATTTTGGCTATCTATATATGTTTGGTAATGCTTATTTGTGTTTGATATTGTAGGATCCACCTTAGAGGTCTCCATACCACACACCAAGCATAGAGTGGAGCAATTTTGCCAAAAGAAGAGCTTTTGGAAGGATTTGTGCATAAGAGTCATATTAAAACGGTCATAACTTTCAGTACACAAAATATTTTTCAGTGATTCAAGTTGGAGATGAAAGTTTGGCTCGATATATTTCCAATGAGTAGTCACAAGCCAATTCCAATGAAAAATGAAAGAGATATGGCTATTTGAAGTCAGGCACGTCTGCCAGAACGGCGCGCCCGCTCCGTATTGTCTGGCGCGCCCGTGCTAGAGGCCCAGAAAACATTATGCCTGCTCGAAATTGTAAGGAGAGCTTGCTCCAAACTATATGGAGCGCCCGTGCCACTTGACCTGTGCGGAAATCCCTGTTCTTCGACCCGTTTAATGATGTAATGTTTAAATCTTTTAAAAGGAAGGATCCCTAATTTTTGGAGAGGGAGAGAGGAGATCTAGCCTTCATAAGCTTAGTTAGAGGTTTTAGTTAGGGTTTTTAGAGAGAGAAACTCTCATCTTCTAGAGAGAGAAGTGAGGGAAACTTTTTGAAAGCTTGGATTTTGAAGAATCTAAGAAGGAAACTTGAAGATGTGGAGACTCCTTGCAACTGTAATGAGAATTTCTTACTCTCTCTCATGTTTAATTTTGTTGCTTTATCTATTTATTTTCATGTCATTTTCACTCTATTTACTTGTTCATCCTAGATTAGTGTTTGATTTCATGTTTTTAGTTTGTTATTTAGTTCATTTAATAATTTATTATGATTTGTGAGTAGTTATTTTGCTTGGGAGGGGATGAAGCCATTAATGATATCATGAGCCTTTGGGTCATATTTGGGGTTATTTTGGAAAATGAAATCAAATGAGCAATAGGGGTTTTATTGTTGGTTTTTGTGATTGGCCTCCATGGAAACTTAATTATTAGTCACTTCAATGAAGGATTGAAAGATGAAATTGAAGAGTTGACTCCCTATTTTTTCACTTACCTAAACTTGCATGAAAATAGGGGTTTTAGTTAAGGGATATATTTAGTCATCTTGTTATTCATGCTCTTGAGTTGGGGGTTTGTTTAGGGGTGTTCGCGGTTTGGGTTGGTGCGGTTTGGGATGTAACCCAACCCAAACCGCAAATATACGGTTTCACATTTTCCCAACCCAAACCGCACCGCACTTTTGCCCAAACCAACCCAAACCAAACCGCGCAAAACGGTTTGGTGCGGTTTGGTTTGCGGTTTAACCATTTTTTCCTCCGCGACATTAATTTTGTAATCTAAGAGTAAAAAAAAAAAAAATTGTTAATAAATATAAAGAGTCCAAATAAATATGAAGTTGACTTCATAAGTAAACATAAATAATAATTTATCAAAAGTGTGCAAGTTTTTACCTCAAACTTCTTTTTTCAGTTGTATACTTGTATGCCACCTTGTCAAGTGTATTTTTTTTAAAAAAAAAATAGATAAATATTTTTTAAAAAAAAAATCATATAAAATTGCGGTTTATGGTGCGGTTTCGGTTTACAAAAATTAAAACCCAACCCAAACCGCAAACCGCGGTTTGCTTAAAATCATAACCCAAACCGCAATTTTGAAACCGCAAACCAACCCAAACCGCGAAAAAACGGTTTGGGTTGCGGTTTGGTGCGGTCCAGACCACACTCTGAACAGCCCTAGGTTTGTTGCATGAAAATAGGACATAATGTCCAATTTGAGTAACCCTCTTTAGCTTGAAAGAGTAATTAGGGATTTTTTAGATGATCCCTTTGATTCATTCTCTTTATACTACCCCCTTATTTGCCTAATTGTTTTCATGATTGAAATAATTGGTGAAGTCCCCTACCCTAGTTCCTTTTATTTAATAGTTTTTAGTTGATAATTGACAAATCTCTTAATTATATCTTAGCCTAGCTTATTATAATTAATATTTTCGGTGGTTACCCTTAGTCCTTGTGGAAGAATGACCCTTATTTGCCATTATACTTAGGTAGTGGTTAGTTAGGTAGTTTGATTTAGGGGTTTTGTCCAACGACCAAAATATCCTATAATCTTGTGACTCTTGAATCCTTAGTAGACTCTAATTGGTGGTTGAAGCTTTTGATAGTGTTAATTTTGCACCTTAGATTAGCCTATCCCCTATATTTCTAAGTCATGGATACATATTGTTAATGGTTATGCTTTGAAAGTTTGCTTAGATCGTCCATTGCTTTGTGAACCATGTTTAAAGAGATGACTTTGGCTTACTATCTATATTTGTGCTTGACTAGAGTTATTGGTGAAGCCTCTTGGCAAACCCTCGTGAGATCGCACTTGCTCTCTAAAGCGATTTAGGGGTTCAAAGGGCTTGTTGCACATGCTAAATACAACCGTGATTCATACGACAGTGAATTAGGATTTCTAGCTTTTTAGAATAGTACTTCATTATTTTGTTTCATTTGCTCGAGGACGAGTGTAGACACATAATCGTGTCTCCCCATTAAGCAGTCTGAATAACCAGACAATGTGTGTTTTAAAATAATATTATGAAATCCCAATTAATCATTCATGATGATTAGTTGTAAGTTTAACTCGTGAAATGCTTTCTAAAGTCCATTTTAAAAGCCCAACTGAATATTTATTATTCATGAATATTTTTCTAATATTTATTGTTTTGATAAATATTTTCCTAAAAGCTTTTATTATTATCTTTTACCCATAAAACAGATTTTCGACCCGGAAAATTCGATCTCCGGATTTTCCGGGATAAAAAAGGCATCTAAAAAGCACGCGTAACATTAAAAAAGGAATATTCTCGAATATTCCAGATTTTGCGCCTGATGCGGCGGCTGCGCTCAGCGCGGCACGTGCGTCCAGCACATTGGCCGTATTGCGTCAAGCACTCCAATGAGCGCCTGACACCTGGACTTGTGACTCACACAGAGTCCTGCGCCTAGCGCAAGTCTTGTGTGAGATCCCACATAAAAATTAATCTTTTCAAAAACGCGTTTCCACGTGCAATGTTTTAATTGGACGGACTACGTCAGGAGGCCAACCTGCGCCTGACGCGTGTCCTCGCGCCTGCCACGTAGGCTTGCGCCAGGCGCAAGGTGGGCTTCAGACGCACGCGCTTGTTTGCCTATAAATACGGGCTGTTTTCTTGAATCAAAGACAGCTTCGATTTATTATTTTACGCACTCAAATACTCTCAAAAAAACTCCGAAATAAACTTCGAATACAAAACATACAAAACGCTTTTGATCTTCTACATTGATTATGGTTCCTGATTCTACTTTATTCATGGTTTCAAGATTGCTTCGACTGAGGGTCACTACGCTCTTCGATCTAAACAGCATAGGTATAATCCTGAGGGCTCTTGAATAATCATATTCATTTCATTGAAGTTACTAACTCTTTTCTTGTCATGATGTAGATTTTTAATTAATAACCGTGGTCCTTTTGTAAATTCTAACCTCTTTTCTTATATTTTCTGTATAGAATGTTCATATTATTATGATTGTCTTGCATGCCTGTTTATCACCCACATGTTATTATGCTAAAACAAGACCTAAAGAACTGTTCTAATTAATTCAGATAATTTGGACAACCTATCAGGATCCTTGTAAAATGATTGCTTAATAACTGATCACTAAATAATTAGTCTTTTGCGTGTTTCTTGAACCCATCTAGATTAATTATTTTAGGGTGTATTAAAATATCGTTTGATTGTTCTATTGCATAAAATCTGCTGTGAATTGCAATTTAGTAGAGGCCAGCAATGGGTAATATAGTTCCTGACTGTATTGTACCCTCACCCCCGAACTCACTTTTTGGTTCCTGACCATCTATGGAGTCATGACGGGGAAATCTACATTGGATAAGTCCCTAAGATGTCCCTCCCGTTTCAATCCAATTAGGTTTATGATTCTTCCTTTAAAGAATTGTTGGCGACTTCAAAACATATTTTTAATAAATCTTAACAATGGAGTAGTCAAATAAACGCGGCATTAAAGGAATTCAAAAATCCTACGCCTACAATTTGGCGACTTCACTGGGGAGGATTTTAAAAAATTAGTTTTTTTAAATGAGGGGGTGACACTTGAAAAATACAATTCACTCTTATCTTTATGCCTTAGAATGACATGCTGTTTTGCATGTGCATGCCCATTAGCCATCATAAGGACAATCTACCATGCCTCATTAACACATGTTCTATGTGTGAGGTCACCCCCGGGGGGTTTGCGCTTTGTCCTTCCAAAAGCATCCTGAGCGATAATGTTGGATCTTAGTCATAAGCAAACCTACCCAACTATGGCATTGTTCTCTTGTTCCTGACTTGAGACTGGAGTGCGTCTTACACGTGGCCACCTCTTTAAGCAGGGGTACGAAGCGTGGGTCAATCTCTTAGTCATAGACCCTTTTTAGCCTTAACCTAAACCTGACCAATAGTTGAATGTAGAACTGGACTTTAGGTTGAGAACTTCTGCATTCATGTTGCTTGACATTTATGTGTGACTGCAATTTTTGCTTGATCATATTTTATTAACATATTGATATGTATTGCGCCTAAAACTAATACCCTTCGCGTCTAAAAAACCTGTCGTTGTTTTGCCGAACACTTGTCAAATTACCAATATGCATGCCGCTGGGTATTGCGCCAAACGCATTCACTTGCGCCTGGCGCAATGCCCCTGCGCCAGACGCAAAGACTGTGAGCCGCGCACATCTGTTGCGTGACAAGCAATCTTTTCGTCCCATGCAAATTGGTCTTCTGACCATTGATCACGTCAACAAATTGCGTCAATTAGTACGTCCTAAACTTAGTGCGTCTTAAATTATTTTTTTAATTAGTGCGTCAGTCATCGCGTCTCGAAATTATACCAGATTTATCAAAACATCGCCTAAACTATCACGAACATGAAAGTAGATCCAGCACGTTAGACGCATGAGGCTGCGCATGACGTTGTTGGCTGCGCCGTGCCGCACGCTTTGCGTCACACGCAAATTTGCTGTGTGGCGTATTGTTGTGCATCTCTCGTTTTCCGTCACTTTAGGCAATGTGGTGATCAATTCCGTATGATACTTCGTGCAGTTGAGTCATTGACTATTCAAACCATCTCATATTTCACTTCACCTAAAACACAAAAAAACGAGTCTTTGTTTTAGAGTTCTATCATTATCAGGTCTCATCTAGGTCATTTTATTTTTTATTTTTTTTTGGAGAAAGTCGGATATTCCTATCCTCCCAACAACTTATCCCATCTTAATAAACAAAAAAAACAATTTTTTTATTTTTTCCAAAACTGCATTTTGATTGATGATAAACTCTTGTCAATATATCATTATCCATTCTCCTCCACAAAATAAAGTCCATAACGACCAATATATCATTATCCATTTTTCCCCACAAAATAAAATCCATAATGTCCAATATATCATTATCCTTTATCCTCCACTAAAAGAAATTCATACATCATCCATAACATAGAATTCCTTCCATATATGTCCCCTCCTTTTGGCAGGAGTTTTGAACGAATTAAAATGATATTTTCGAAAAAAAAATCATTTTTCACCTTATCCATTTTTTTGGAGTGCGTCCTAAGTCAATGTGTCCTTGTCAAACAGATTAGTTGAGAGAACAATCTCGATAGGTCGTCCACATGCGCGAAAGCTAGATCTGTTCCACCAGCTAAAGAGCGGTCAACTGTTGAAGCAACAATGGGTGACGAAAAGGTTACTGAGTTGACCAATTAACATCATCGAACGAATGGCTACGAACTTGGAGGAGGTCACTCTCCGTCTGCACCAAGTTGAAAGTGGTGAAAATACTGTATTCGCCAAACAAATGGAAAATGTTGTCCAAAAGGTCACCAATAAGGAGTCCTACTTTGATTTGGATGAGAACAACAAATTCAAAAGAAAACTACCTGAAAAGTTTTCCACAAGTGACTTTCCTAAGTTCAAACCTACTGACAATCCCAAGTATCACTTGAGGAATTTCAAGGCCACTATGATCATTAAGTTTGTGGACCCTGAACTTTATCCAACGGTATTCCCGATGTCGTTGGACCCTGCCTGCCAAAATTGGTTCTACTCCCTGGACCCCAAACATGTTGAAACATGGGATGATATCACTAGAGAGTTCATGAAACAATATGAACATAACACTGTAATCCAAACCTCACTAAGGGAATTGGAAGTGTTAAAGCAAGATAGCAATGAAGGCTTTACCACCTACCTTAATAGGTGGAGAGAAAAGTCTGCTTATATGGTCTCCAGACCCGCTGACAAGGACCTCGTCCGTATCTTTGTTAACATCTTGTTACCCAAGTACAAAACTCATCTCAAATACTTGGGTATTGATAATTTCACCAAGCTATATGACATAGGTGTGCAAATTGAAGACGATCTGTTGAAAAATGCCCAAAATGACAACAATCGTTAGAAGGGCAATAATAACAACAAGAAGAATGATTACGGATCCACTTCCAAAGGTGGAGAGGTAAACCTTCTTGAGGCACCCAAAAAATCCTTCCGAGGAACATGAGAAAGACGTTCACTCCAATAGGCATGTCATATGCCACTGCTTTTGATCGCCTCAATTCAAAGGGCGCTCTTGATCCCATCGGACCAACTCCTGATCCAGAAAAGCATAATAAAAGATCGAGTTGGGACAAGAACGCTTACTGCAAATACCATAAATGAAACGGCCACAAGAAGAAGACTGCTTCAGGCTGAAGAATGCCATTCAAGACATGATTGACGAAGGTAGACTCCCCTCCTCCTGCAGGGAAGAAGCCTAATAATCAAGATAGGCCATTAAACAAGGTTATGGCTATCTCTGAGGATCAAAACTGCTATGATTCACCACTAGTAGAATAATTGCTTATTGTTGCGGTGATATTGCTGCGGTTTTACCCATACGCAGCAATATATCACGTAAAAAGAAAAGGTAAAATATAAAATAAAGATATTGCTGCGGTTTCGGCCAAAAACCGCAGCAATATGGTTTCAGCGGGAAATTTTTTGAAAAAAGTTGACTTTTTGACCAGACATATTGCTGCGGTTTCTGACAATAACCGCAGCAATATATTAAAATAATATTAAAAGAATAATATTTTAATATATTGCTGCGGCTTTTGGGAAACAGCAGTAATATCCAAATTGGCCATTTTATTTAAAAAAAAAGAGGCGCTAGGGTTTGTGAAATAAATTGGCCGTTTTCACTCCTTTCTCTCTCCTCCTTCATCCTCCTTCATTTCTCACGCCCCGCAGCATCGCCGAACATCGCCATCCTGTTCATGAATTGTTGAGCATCGCCATCCTCTTCAACACTTTTCGCACTCTCATCTTCTCTCTCCTCTCTTCCTCACTCTTCTCCTCAATGTCCTTACTCGAACGCCTTCAACAACGCCAGACACCTTCAACAGCGCCGTACATCTTCTCTCTCCTCTGATTCAGCACCGACATCTTCTCATCTATCATCAACGAACGTCGTCTACTCCGAAATCGCGTTTTAGCTGTGATTATCTCTATGCGGGTCGGACTATTTTACCCCGGATTTACTTTTTTTCTCGGTGATTTACTTTGCAATGGCTGTGTTTTGGGTTTTTGTGTTGTACAAGAAAAGATTGACTGTTTTCCGGATTCATTTATTTATGCTTGCTGTTGTGATTATGAAAGCTTTGAATCTTTTATGTGAAGCTGAAGATAAATCGTATATTAAAAGTTTTTTGAAAGGAATTACATCGAGGAAGTCACCGGCGACGACTTCCTCACCGGTGTTCATCTGTTTCATTTTCTCTTCTGTATTCTTTTTCTACTCTATCTCTTCTTTTTTTTTTATTTGAATTGAATTTTTTTTAATTTGTAATCTAGGGTTGTTGGCGGATTTAACAATAGCTAGATCTCGTTGGGTGATATTAACAACTTTAATTTTCTTTTTTTTTTTAGAAATCGTCGGTGTTCGGGACTTGAAGACTAACAGTAGGAAGCTGTCGTCGTTAGATTTGGTGTTTTCGATCTTTATTTTTATTTTTGTGAGGAAGCAGTAAGCAGTAGGAATTAGTAGTAGTTGTTCACGATTTTTATTTTTGTTTCTTTTGTAATTATCAGATCTGATGTTAGGTGGTGTTATAATTTTTTTCTGATTTTTTTTTTCATTTTTTTGTATATTTTTCTTTTACATCTCTATTTTTTTTGTATGTGGGATTTTATTTTATATTACGTATAAGCAATTCTTTTGTTTTATATATATGTACATTGGTGGTAGTGTGATTTGTTGTTGATGAGATTTCTCTAGTTTTATTTGTATTTTTCAGTCATTTTCCTTTTTAGCTAGCTGAAAAAAAAAATCTCTACTGACACATATTGCTGCTGTTTCCATCAAAAACAGCAGCAATAGGTTTCATTTTTTTATTAAAAAAAATACCTATTGCTGCTGTTCCTACCAAAAACAGCAGCAATAGGTTTCATTTTTTTAATTAAAAAAAGACCTATTGCTGCGGTTTTACGTATGAACCGCAGCAATATGTTGCTTTATTGTTGCGGTTAAAAACCGCAGCAATAGGTAAATTACCTATTGCTGCGCCCTTTATTGCTGCGCGGCCAAAACCGCCGCAATAGGCCACTTAAAAACCGGCGCAATAGTGCACTTCTCTTGATTACACCAATAGGGGATCCTGTCCTCGCTATCATTATTGCTAACACCTCACCAGATATCAATGGTATCTGGGATAGTGATGAAGAAGACAAGTTTGTCACAGAAGAAAGTGACTATGTACAGGGAACATATGACGATGATGAAGTCATTAGCCCTAAAATCGATCGCTTTACTTTGGCAATGCATCGGTACAAAAATGATGAGGAGGCGGTACGAGTACTTACTCAAAATGGAAGGTTCGCTCAGCCTGTTCAGGAACCTCCCACATCGTCTGCATCTCATGAAGGAGTTCTTCATAAAGAGAACTCTCTCATTCAACAGCTCATGAAAATAAAAGTTGATGTTAACATTTGGCAGTTGATAGCCTCCTCTCATGGGCATCGCATGGCATTATGAAATGCCCTCACCAAGATGAATGTGTCATCTGACACTTCTCCTGAAGCATTGGTTAATTTCCTGACTGCTGATAAGCCAATCCAAGGAAATACTATTTCCTTTACTGATGATGACCTTCCTATTGAAGGAAGTAAACACAACAAAGCCCTACATCTCACTTTAGCATGTGTGGGTATGAATGTCCCAATGACATTAGTAGACAACAGATCTGCCATCAACGTATGTCCATTTCGAATTGCGCGCCATCTAGGTTTCAAAGATGAGGACTTCAGTCGCTCTCACTAAGGCATCCGAGCATACGACAATTCTCGACGTTAATCCTTGGGAACTATAGCCCTAAACATCTTTGCAAGAGTTATAGAAAAGCACACGATTTTTCAGGTCATTGACATCAAGGCCTCATTCAACTTACTTTTAGGACGACCATGGCTTCATGAGCTTGGTGCAGTCCCGTCTTCCTTGCATCAAAAGGCTAAGATGATTGTGGATGGCATTCCCATAACTCTTGATGCCTCTACAATGAAGGTACAAGTAATAGACAAACCTCTCATCCACATAGACCATGATGAGGAGGATGAAGATCTTCAAGGATTCGTTCCCAAAGAAGTAGCCCTCGTTGAAGAGGATTTAGCGCCATTTGATTTTGATTGCTTCTCCAATCTAGCAGTCAACTACATCATGCGCAAGAAGGGACATTTTCCAGGCATGTCACTGGGTAATAAGAAGTCTATAGCACCTCCTGTCATTGACTCTAAGTCAGTAGAAAATTTGTTTGGCTTAGGATACAAGCCTACCAGGAAGGAGCTCACATAACGTATTGCACAACGCATAGCATATCGTAATACCAAGGACAAGGACAGTATCCCTTTTCCTCCCTATCAACCCAGTTTGAATGGGTAATTTCTAAGGGAAGGAGAAGATTATCCTTGCTATGAATTCCCTGAACCATTCTATCAGGCTCAGGAGGGAGTGATCTACCCCGAATTTGATGTATTTGTGGACTGTCACTTTTTGGAAGAAGGGATTCCTGATCCCCAAATTAAACAGTTCACTGAAGACTGTTTAGATTACAAGGCATTGGGTCTTCTATTCGGTCAAGAACGAGTTAAATGCCCAAATGATACCGCTCATATCCATGATGTGCTACAAAATGAAGGCTTCGACCCTACCATGCTGATCACTCCTGCAAATGGCATTATGCAAGGATGAAGGAAGACTATCAAGTTGGCTACTCCAAACGGAAAGAAGATGATCTTCACCACCGGGGAAAGACCAATGTTTGAAGAGTCCGAGTCATCCGAGTCAGAGCTAAGTCTGAATCTGAGTCTATTGAGTCTAGTATCCCGGTTGGGACTATTTCTAAGCCTGTTAATTCTAGTGTTCAAGTAGAGTCTTTAGTTTCTGCTGAGTCATTGTTCAATTCTATGATTTCCGATTTCAATAATATGAACTCATTTGCTTATGACGTGTGCAATATCTCTGCTTCCTTCTCTCCTTCTCCTTCTGATTGCAACAATGAATCTGAAAAAGAAATAATTAAAGCGGTGGAAGAACATGAAAATAAAACTCCAATCATTGAGGAAACAGAAAAAATTAATCTTTCAAATGATAATGAACCAAAGGAGGTACGAATTGGATTAACTTTAAGCGAGTACGAACGCACTCAATTAATCAAAACGTTAGTTGAATATATCGACGCATTCGCATGGTCCTACCAGGACATGCCAGGCATTGATCGCGAAATTGCTCAGCATACCATTCCCCTAATCAAAGGGATGAAGCCTGTCTAACAAAAGTTGCGCAGAATGAAGCTAGATGCAGCTCTCAAAATCAAAGAAGAGGTCATTAAATAACTTAATGCAGGTTTTATAAAAGTCGCTAGCTACCCTGACTGGATTGCTAATGTTGTGCCTGTACCTAAAAAGGATGGGAGAGTTAGGATGTGCGTCGATTATAGAGACCTTAATAAAGCGAGTCCTATAGATGGTTTTCCCTTACCTCACATAGACGTCCTAGTAGACAATACTGCCAACCATGCCCTTCTCTCTTTTATGGATGGGTATGCAGGGTATAATCAGGTAAAAATGGCCGAGGAAGATATGGAAAAGACTACCTTCATCACACCGTGGGGAACCTTTTGCTATACCGTCATGCCTTTTGGATTAAAAAATCCTAGCGCCAACTATCAAAGAACCGTGACTACCCTTCTCCATGACATGATGCATAAAGAGGTAGAAGTTTACATAGATGACATGATAGTTAAGTCCAAAGATAGAGAGGGACACCATACCGCCCTTGAGAAGTTCTTCATGAGACTTCGCAAATACAACATGAGACTTAATCCACAAAAATGCGCCTTCGGGGTCACTTCGGGGAAACTCCTAGGTTATGTCATCAGTTCTAGAGGGATTGAAATTGACCCTACTAATATAACGGCTATAATGACCATGCCTCCGCCTAAGAATGAAAAACAAATCAGGGGCTTCTTGGGTAAAATCCAGTACATTAGTAGATTCATCTCTAAACTGACTATGGTGTGTGAGCCCATCTTTAGAAAGCTTAAGAAAAGTGTCGTTGCCGAATGGGATGAGGATTGCCAAAAAGCCTTTGACAAAATCAAAGAATATTTATCCAACCCACCCGTCTTAGCACCTGCCTTACCTGACATACCTTTAAGGCTTTACTTGACTGTGACTAAGACCGCGGCTGAGGCCATGTTGGCACAAGAGGTTGATGGGAAAGAATGTGCCATTTACTACCTTAGTAAGAGCTCTTAGACTACGAATCCCGTTACACCCCCTTAGAAAAGCTCTGTCTTGCACTAGTCTGGGCCACTAAGAAGCTTCGACATTATATGCTTACTCACACCATTTATATAGTGTCTCGACTGGACCCTCTTAAGTTCTTGTTCGAAAAGCCAGCCCTTAATGGAAGACTCTCCCGTTGGGTAGTAATGTTGGCCGAATTTGATTTAAAATTTATCCCTCATAAGTCCATCAAAGGCAACGCTGTTTCTGACTTCTTAGTAGATTTCCCTGTAGATGAATCTCGCGAAGAATATGAATTTCCTGATGAAGACCTTCTCATGACGGAAGATGAAAGTTGGGCACTATACTTCGATGGTGTATCCAACCAAAAGGGATGTGGCGTCGGGGTACTCTTGGTATCACCGGAAGGCGAATACACTCCTCTTTCTGTTTAACTCGACTTCGATGTCACTAATAATGCAGCCGCGTACGAAGCGTGTATCATAGGGCTCCATGCCGCAGTGTCCCTCGACATCAAGAAATTAAGAGTATATGGTGATTCATCTTTGATCATCATTCAAATCTCTAAAAGATGGAAGGTTCGAAATGAAAGCCTCTTGCAATACCAAACCCATCTATAAACCATTGCTGAACAAATCCCTGAAATACAATACACATACCTTCCACGAGAAGAAAACCAATTTGCTGACGCTTTGGCCCGCTTAGCTTCTATGATTAGGATCCCTCGTACCATGCCAGAAATGCCCCTTATCATTGAGAGACGGCAAGAGCCTGCTTACGTTCACGCCTTAGACACTGAGCCAGATCCTATCCCTTCTGAACCATGGTTTATTGATATTCTCAACTATTTAACAAAAACAGAATACCCACCTGAAGCTTCAACAAGAGCCCAGCGTGCCTTAAGGCTCTTAGCCTCCCAATATGTCGAGTATAACGGGACACTATACAAAAGAACACCACAAGGTGTGCACCTGCTCTGTATTGATAAACCTGATACCACAACGGTCATGGATCAAGTCCATAGTGGAATTTGTGGCACACATATGAACCGGCCGCATGTTAGCTCAAAAGATCATTCGCTTAGGCTATTACTGGACCACAATGGAGAAAGATTGTTACCTTTATGCCAAAACCTACCCAAAATGCCTATTATGCGCTAACCTGCAACATGTCCCACCTTCCTAGTTATATACCTTCACTTCACCTTGGCCATTTTCAACCTGGGGTATTGACATTATTGGTAAAATAACACCACCTGGTACTGGGGGGCATGAATTCATCCTTGTGGCCATAGATTACTTCACTAAATGGGTAGAAGCAGCATCCTATGCTAAGTTGACAGCCAAACATGTCGCTGCCTTCTTAGAAAAAACCATAATTTGCCGCTATGGAGTACCCCACGAGGTCATCAGTGACCAACGTACCCATTTCCAAGCTGAATGCGAACAAATCCTTGAGAAATATAGCATCAAACACCATCGTTCTTCCCCATACATACCCCAGGCCAATGGTGCTGTGGAGCCTGCTAACAAAAATATCAAGGTTATTATACAGAGAATGACCGAAAATTATAAAGATTGGCTCGATAAGCTACACTTCACCTTATGGGGATACCGCACTTCTATCCGAACTGCTACCGGAGCTACACCTTATTCTCTTGTCTATGGCATAGAAGATGTTCAACCTGTTGAACTAGAAATATCATCCTTACGCATTGTCCTAGAAAGTCAAATTCCTGAAGCTGACTGGGTCAAAGCTAGATTCAAAGAGCTCATTTTACTCGATGAATGAAGATTAGCTGCCTTGCATCATGTGCAAGTTTATCAAAATCGTATTGCAAGATCTTTCAATAAGAAGGTCAAACCACGAAATATTAAAGAGGGTGACTTAGTGCTCAAAGCATTAAGAAAAATGTGTTAGATCCTCGAGGTAAATTCAGACCTACTTGGGCCGACCCATCCATTATCAAGACAATCCTATCTGGAGGAGCAGCTCAACTCATTGACATGGACGACACTGAATTTCATAATCTAACCAATCTTGATCAACTCAAGAAATTTTATGTGTAAAACACAACCAATTCTTTGATTGGTATTAGTTATCCAATGTTTTTTTAAGCATGAACTACGTGCGGCCTGAAACCTATTTTGGATACGTAGGCAACCTTGTACAAGGTTCGGCCCCCTCATTAACCAAAACCTCCTGCGGTTCATACGAGTTTACAAAAATCAAAAAATAATTGTATGGTTAACTGCGCCTAGCGCTGTGTAGTGCGCCAGACGCACATTGTCGTGTCTAGCGCACTAACCCTTCCGACGTTTTTCCGGCCTCGTTAAGATGCTCAAATACAACGATATTTTGCGACATATTTAGACTCACTTCGGTCTACATAAAAATAAACTTTGTTTTTATTCAAATTGCTAAATGAGAATAAAACATGAAACATAAGTTATCACTACACTATAAAATAACTATGTGGCATGAAAGCCTTATTAAAAGCAATAAATCACCATAAAAGCATTAACGCTGCAGACATTGTTGCAATCAATTCTTATTTTCTTTCCCCTTCTCAGCCTTTTCCCCCATAGTAGAAGTTTCTCCCTTTTCCATCTGTAGTTTTGGTCTAGGAGCCTTCCTTTTTTCCTAGTACACCACAGGTTCCTTCCCCTTGCCGGTAAAAGTGTCTGTCTGTTGAGTCACCTTCCCCGTGTCGGCCCGTTCCCTGATTACTACCCCCCCTAAGCGTAGTCTTCTCTTTGTAGGAGGCATCCGCGGCCCAAGTCGTTCCCGCGCTGGTGCTACCTTTGGACCTAAACGTTCCTTCACAGAGGAAGTTTTAGTAACAGGCTTCTGGCTGCTCTTCCCTGCAGATGGGTGTGCAACTGGCCTCTTGCCCCTGTTATCCAAAGTCTCACAAGTCTTCCCCACACTTCGGGGAATAAACTTTCGCTTCTTTGTCACCTCGACGGACTCCTTCACCCTCATCTCGTTCCTCACGGCAGGGCCTCTAGTCAGCATCCATACAATATAGCTCTTAGACACCTTCTCAGACTCTATTCTTTCCTGAGTATACCAAAGTGGGCGTTCTCCCCAATATTTCTCCCACCTCTTAATTCCACTCCAAGTCATACCATATATTCTGGGAGCAATAGTATCATCAGCAGGGATCAATTGGCAGTATACATATTGTCTCAACACCCTCGACTGGAAAATAAAAGGTCATGGTATACAGACTACACAACCTCACATAGGGTGAATCATCACAAATCCCTACCATGGACCCAATCCTCCACCATGGCACTACCCATCTACAGTAACACTCAGCTCATCATCCCCAAAGAAAATGGTCCAGTCTTCAAACGATTTCTTCGTGAAGATTTTCTTCCGGCCGATGAAACCCTTGTTATTATATCTCTCCATATTTTCAGGAGGATCAATCAACCTCAAATGTTTCATCAGCCAGATCTGCAGCAACAAATAAAATATATATTATTATTGCTTCCTGACGAGTAATAATACATATACAGTATTTCACTATTGCTTCTCAAAGAGTAATAATACGAGCACGACCTTTATCGCTTCATGACGAGTGATAATAAATAACAACCTCATATCACTTCCCATAGAGTAATAATACGAGTGTCCGTCAAAACCGCGCCTGACGCACGACGACGCGCCTGATGCGCCGACTGGCGCCAGACGCAACTGTCTGCGACCAGCGCACATTACTTTTTCATATTCTATTCGTTTTTTTTGTTTTTTTTTGTGGGATGTAATATCATAATTCCATTATTCAATACAGTCGTCATAGTCTGAAAAATTTATTACGTATTATTACTTCTCATAGAGTCATAATATGATCGAAAAATAAAATATATTTCTTTGGTTCATGACTAAAAAAATATATATTTTACCTGCAACAGTAGGGGGCTCCCTGAAATCTGCCCTTTTGGGTCCTTCTTCACAGCATCCAGACTGGAAATCATCTCCCCTACGCAGAGTGGCATCGGTGTCCTTCCTACCTCCAGTTGCTCCACTATAGTAATCAAGGAAGCAAAACCAGCACCATTGTCCCCGTTCACAAACAGAAAACGACTAAGCAGGCAAAATACCAATGCTCGCATACGATATGTCTGCCTAGCCCTTTCAGTAGGAGGACTATACAATGCAGCTAGCCTAGTCAAATTAACCCTCCTACCATACACGATTTTGGACATATATTCTTCCTTTAAGTCCATGAACCTCTCGAAGTCCTTTAAAAAATATTCCTCCAAATTAGGGACATAGGGTAATTAACTACAGGGCTATCCAATTATCGCACCAAATTCCTCAGGCAAAATTGTTAATTCGTGATTCCCAAGACAAAAACAATGATTGATGACATCCCAAAAATTAACAGCTGCATAAAGAAAATTATAGTCTAACTGAACAAACCTCAAGGACGCTAATACATCCATATGCCGTATGCCGAGCTCGTGTTTGTCAGTAATAGTCAATGATGATAACCACCCACTTAGAGTCGGTTCAAAAGGAATGGCAAACAGTCAAAAGTAGCAGCAAAGTATTACAGAGAAAAGTGCAAAGGAAAATATTGAACTCGTAATACTGAAAAAACGTACATATTTGCCTATTTATAACAACTTTGCTTCTCAACTCTAAACGAATTCGGAGTTACCGTTCCAAACGGAAAACGCGTTATACGCTAAAGCTGCGTCTATCGCACACGGGCGCGCCAGACGCTGTAAACCCTCGCCCAGCGCAAGACCAGGCGCCAGGCCCAGCAAACGCGCGCTGAGCGCACAATTTCGTTTCACATTTGCCGCCTCGGATTATGATCTCTCACAAGATTTCGGGCCACTCCCCTTCCACTTCGGATAAAAAAAACTGTTTTCTTACTTAATGTCCACATTTTTAGCCCATTTTTGTAAACCCACCCGCCTAAACCCTCTTCGCTCTCCTATTTTCATTTTCTTTTTTTGTTGGGAGAAGGTCGGCTACGCTCCATTCAAATATGCTTTAAACTGAGTCAGTTGCATTGCATTTATACATGGCATTTTAGAATACGAGTCACTGCTAACAATGTCTCACTAATAAGCATGGAAAAGAAACAACACCAATGGTCATAATGTTTGAACAAAAGACGCAATACATATCAACATAAAAAAAACATCGTAACAAAAGTGCAGGACACAGGTAAACAAGAATAAAATAAGGCAGAAATCTAAGGGGAATAAGGATCCTACTCCCCCGAAGAGGAGTCCTCCGTATCTTCAACCCGGACCCCGCTCGATTCACCCACGTGATAACCAATCCCAGGCTGCATCAAGGGAGCCACTGGCTGAGTCGGCCGCATTGGATGCAACTACTGCATCCCCAACATCTGTTGTTGCATCCCCAACATCTGTTGTTGCATCTGCAACATCTATTGTTGCATCTGCAACATCTGCATCTGCTGCATCCGCATCTGCTCCATCCACATCGGAGAAGGCCCAGGGCCTGGGTCAGGCCTGGAGCCCCCCATAAAACCCATTCTGCCAATACCAAACTGCCTAATAAACGGGCACGTCGGAGGCCTCTCGAACGTCGACTCTCGAGGAGTATGAGTCGAAAGCCTAGATTGGGTTGATACCCTCGCCTTAGGACGAGGCCCACTTTCCTGAGGGCGGCACTGCACAAAATGTCACGAAGCATTAGCAAAAGGAATACAGCAAAAATAAATAAAACCAAAGTAATTGATCAGTTTACCTGGCTATACGCGTCACTGCGGCGGCAGGACATGCTCCTCTTCAGCTTGGCCATCCCATGCTTCAGTGAGTCGACCACTCGGAGAATCTGAACGACAGTCTCCCGAGGAACCTGGAAATAAACAGTACATGAGTCACTACAAAGTAAGATGAATAATGAAAGTTCCTAACTTTCCACACTTACCGAGCTCACATGGGCCGGCATAGCACGAACAACATGCTGCTCTGCCTTTGGGGCAACATCAATCGTCTCCTCAACAGGCTCGGAATCTCCAATATACCGGATTCTCAGATCCGGAACGAAAGAGATACGAGCCGTAGCAGCCTCCTGGCAAAAGCAAGAAAACAATAACATTCAATACTTTGATCATGTCAAAGTCAACAGAAAACAAACAAACTCAATGTACATACCTCGTTGAACTTGACAGGAGGAGCCAAGCGAGGCAAAAGGACAGCTTGGTAATCGCGATCACGAAAAACAAAGTAGTGATAGCTCACCCGAAGCGTCGCCCCTCCCTCGATAGCCTGAACGAGAGCAACCCTATCAATCATAGTAACGGGGGGGCTCATGAGGCACCAGTAATAGCCTCGTCCCGTCATGCTGACAGGTCACCCTCTCACCCAGACACCAAACAGGGTATGACTCTCCATAAAAAATGACTCTCTCACGAGTCAGAATGCGGGCCCTATGAGCCCAAGCTGGCATCTCTGGAAACGACACCCAAGGATAAGAGGTAACCTGGAAAGCAAAGAAAAGTTAACACCTATTACATACACCCAAGGGACAAAATTGATTCACTATGATTACCTTGTCGTCTTTGACCCGCCGGATAGCCTTCCGGACACTCTCTACAGCACCGTACCGGGTCATCCCGCGCCCTGCCTAGGACAAGCTGGCAGGAAATGTAAGGTCACGAACCCTTTCCGGAACCAATCCCGGAAAATACTCATACAACCAAATCTGTAACAATAAGATTACCTTAGTGTTGATCAAGGTAACGAAAACAAAAAAATAGATGATGTGTATAGTCATACCTCCAAAACTCTCCATGGACCAAATAGGGAGACTGGTCCACCGTCACCCAACTCGCCTTTCAAGCGATGCGCATGCGATCAGAGACAATGAGAGCCCGGGCTCGGCCCAGTCATAGGTCGACACCTGAGACAACTCCCTCAAGGGATGCAGATATCGCGTCGAGACACGCGATCCCCTATCATTGCGCAACAGGACACATATAGCCAACCACAGCAGAATGCGTACCTTCTGCTCCTCAGTAGTTCCTTGAAGGGTGAGTCCTCTGGCCACTTTAGACCGGGGAGCATAAGACGCATTCGGAGGAAGCATATCGGCAACCGGACCTATCAAACCTCGGACCACCGCCGACTTGAACGGCAACGATTCGCCTATCGGCACCCGTACGCCGGTGAAAGACAAGCCGGAAATCAAGGAGAAATCCAGCAGAGTGATGGTCAACTCCCCACGAGGCATGTGAAAGGAGTTGGTAGTATCCCACCACCACCCCAACAAACCTCGAACAACAATCTGAGAGGAATGAACCTCTCCCATACTCTCATAAAACATCGAGAAAAGAGGACAGGCCACTCTAATCGATGTGGACAGCTTGATCTCGAACCTTTCGGGCTTTCCTGAGCCAGGTAAAGTCAAAGGTCCCAAAATGATGAGTGTATGGGGTTGTATAAGTTCCCTACCGGTCCACGTTAGACCGCCATTGACCGTCGTGTTCAACAGTCAAAGGAATCCTATTTTACTGGGTATGTGCCAGCCAGATGCCGGCATATTGTACATGCCGGTTACCTAGGTATACCTTATCGGTATCTATCGCCTGCGCCATTGCCAAATGGGCCTGGATTGATCCAGTATTTACTCAATGCGCCTATGGGCCTAAAGATAAGTATCAGAAGAGGATAGAAATGTATTCAACCAATAGGAGCAGAGTCCTACCTGGCTAAGGACACTGCCGGCTCCTATAAATACCCCCACAATCTGAGTCATAAGGTACGTTCACATATATTAACACACTCTACTTGAGACATCCCATCTTTATCCTTTACTGACTTAGGACTTGGAGGGGCGTTCCTCATATCAACCCCCGAGGTTAGTTTACGTGTTCTATCTTGCAGGACATTAAATCGGCTTATTAACCAGAGGAGATACCGGTTCACTCCCTACCATTTATTCCATACCGGAACAATTGGCGCTAGAAGGAGGGGTGAACTATACTTTGGTCTTAAGCCGCGATCGATCCAGCCCACTTATTCGCCTCATGGATCCTAAGCAGACCTTTGGGATGCCGGAAACGGACGAGAGCAATGCCGTTGTGGGGGGTGGACCTCCTGGTTTCAACACTCCTCAACCGGTGATTGGGTCCTCCCAACCACTAGCCGACAAGGGAAAGAGGGTCGCTGAGACCCCTCAACCTAACATATTCGAAACTTGGCAGCATATGTTTAGCCCTGAACAGCTTCGGAGTGCTGCCGAAGTCTTCCAGGCCATGGCGAGTCAGACTCCACCGACCGGTCATGTTAGTAAACATTCCCTGAGCAGGCCACATAGTCCCGTGAGAAAAAAGCGTTCTCTCGCAACTAGACGATAGGGTATCCTAAGCCGGCACGATCCGGATCAGGGGCAGAACTCAAAGACTCCCACAGAGCCGATGGGGGAAGAGGATAAAGAAGATCACCAAGACACCGAGATTCAGCAGTCATCCCCGTACAGGAGAGAAAGTGAGTTTGCTCGACGCAGAGCGCCGGTATCACTTCGGAATTCTCCATTCTCCACAGCCATACTATAGGAGCCTATGGAAAAGATTAAAATGCCGACTTGCAAATATGACGGGAAATCCGACCCTGAGGACCACATCTCTGCATATGAAGGACACATACTACTATACACCGACACTGATTCCGTGTGGTGTAAGGTGTTCCCTTTCACCCTAGCGGGCTTGGCACAAACGTGGTATAAAAGCATACCACCGGCAAGTAATTTTGATTTTTGACAGCTCACGTCCATGTTTGTGACACACTTCGTTAGTAATAAGCGAAGGGAGAAAACTACCGGCAAGCTGATATCCATCAAGCAGGGAGAGAAGGAGAGCCTGAGGGATTACATTGGTCGTTTCAACTCTGAAGTCGTTACAATCCCTAGCCTACAGCAAGAGGTCGCAGTATTAGCACTGATGACAGGTTTGAAAGAGGGAGCTGCATTTAGAAGTTACCTAGGCTACAAGAAGTTGACCAGTCTGACCGAAGTCCTTGGAAAAGCTAATGAGTTTATCCGGGGAGAGGAGTTTGATAAGGCGGCGACCTCGAAGAGGTCCGAAGGGGATGGCAAGGAGAAGGAGAGAGAAAAAGAGAAAGAGAAAGATAAAAACCTGAGAGATGGGAAGCCCGACAACTCCGGAAGAAGGGAGGAGAGCAACTCGGTCAAAAAGGGCCAAGAAGGACGGCCAGACCGCTATCACAACTAGACTCCCCTAACAATGTCCAGGGCCGAGATATATGAGTTGCACAAACAGGATGACAAGTGCCAACGACCCAGGAAGATGTATTATAATGGACGCGACAGATCCAAGTGGTGTGACTTCCACAAAGATCACGGTCATGTTACCGAAGATTTTAAGGACCTAAGAGACGGGATTGAAGACCTGATACGGAAAGGCTACTTCAAGCAGTATCAGGCGAGAACGGATCACCGTGAAGGGTCCCCCAAAGAAGAAGACGGTAAGAGAAAGTCCGTTAAAGAAAGAATGACTGAGATACACGTTATCTCAGGCGGCCCGGTCCATGGCGGAAGTATTCACGGTGCCAAAGCCAGTCTTAAGGAGGTAAGGCACCAAGTGAATTATCACAACACTGGCAAGTGGCCAGCGCCGCCACTCATGCCATCCGTCTCGTTCACAGCGGAGGACGCCAAGGGGATTATCTACCCTCATGATGATCCGCTGGTAGTATCTCTTCAGATTTCAACGGCGATGGTCCATCGCATCTTGGTAGATGGCGGCAGCCCTGCCAATATTCTCTTCATGCCTACATTCGAGAAGATGGGGCTAGGGAGATCTTGTCTCAAGCCGGTCTCGTACCCTGTAATCGGTTTCACAGGAGCATCGGTCGTCCTTGAGGGCACCATTAAGCTACCGGTTAAGATGGGGGAAGGATCTCATTCTCGAGATCTCTTGGTGGAGTTCCTGGTAGTTGATGTATCGGCAGCCTACAATGCCATTATCGGGCGACCACTGATCCACGACGCTCAGGCCGTAGTGTCGACTTATCACTTGACGATGATCTATACGTCAAACAGTGGAAAGCCGGAGAGGCTGAAAGGGAACCAAGAATAAGCCAGAGCCTGCTATCTGACGGCTCTTAAGAATTCTAATCACAAGTGACCGGCAGAGTCCCCACCATCAGAGAGAAAAAGGCGAAGGGCAGAGAATAAAGCAAACAAGGACTTGTCTATGGAGAATTTTGAGGGAAGGCCGGCAGATTTGCCGAGACCTAGCCTAGAAGGAAAGACCGAGGAGGTCAGCCTAGAGCTAGAGAGGCCAGAAAGGACGGTTAAAATTGGAGCCGACTTGGCCGATAATGTCAAAGTCAACTTAATCAGTTTACTGCGAAGCAATGCTGACGTCTTCGCATTTTCAGCGGATGAAATGCCGGGAATAGATCCCGCGTTTATAGTACACCGGCTAAATGTCAATGAGGAAGTAAGGCCGGTGAGACAGAAGAAGCGGAACTTCTCTGCCGAGAAGAACGCAACCATCAAGGAAGAGGTGGACAAGTTGTTAGCGGCCGACTTCATTGAGCCCTGCGACTATCCGGAGTGGCTGGCAAATCTGGTCATGGTGAAGAAACCCAATGGGTCCTGGCGGATGTGTGTGGACTTTACCGACCTCAACAAGGCCTGCCCAAAAGACTGCTATCCATTGCATAGGATCGACCAACTGGTTGACTCTACTAGCGGTCATGCGCTGCTAAGCTTCATGGATGCCTTCTCTGGATACCATCAGATCAGCCTCCTGGAGGCGGACAGGAACAAGGCGGCATTCATAACTGACGCTGGGGTATACGCATACAAGGCCATGCCGTTCGGCCTGAAGAATGCAGGAGCTACCTACCAAAAGCTAGTGGACAAGATATTCGCACATTAGAAAGGCCGGAATGTCGAAGTCTATGTCGACGATAGCATCGTCAAAAGATTGACGGAGGAAGCCCACATAACGGACCTCGAGGAAACCTTCGCCACTCTGCGCAGGCAGCAAATGAAGCTCAACCCTAAGAAGTGCCTATTTGGGGTAAGATCGGGTAAGTTCCTCGGCTTCATGGTTAGTGATAGGGGAATAGATGCTAACCCTGACAAGATCAGGGCAATAAGCGAGCTGCCTGAGCCCAAAAGTATCCGGGACATCCAGAAGCTGACCGGCAAGATGGCTGCATTAACAAGGTTCGTATCCAAGTCGGCTGAAAAGGCCCTGCCGTTCTTCAAGGTTCTGAGAGGTAACAAGAAGTTTGAGTGGGAGGATGAGCAGAGACAGGCCTTTGAGGCCGTTAAAGAACATTTCAAGAAGTTACCGACTATTACCCGACCCGAGATGGGGGATAAGCTGCAGTTATACGTCTCGGTGTCGGCTAAAACGGTAGCAGCAGTACTGCGGGTGGAAAAGGATAAGCAGCAACATCCTATCAACTTTGTGAGCCACGTCTTGGCGGGGGCAGAGCAGAGGTACGAATTGTTGGAGAAGATGGCATACGCCGTGCTGATAGCGGCAAGAAAACTCCGACCATACATTGATTCACACACCATCCAGGTGCTCACAAATCAACCGCTAGAAAAGGCGCTCCATAAGCTAGATACAACCGGCAGGTTGCTGAAATGGGCAATAGAGCTGTCCGAGTTTGATATCAAATATCGGCCGCGAACAGCTATCAAGGCACAAGCTTTGGCCGACTTCATAGTTGAGACCACAGGCGAGGAAGTTGAGGGACCAGCCGGCACCTGCCAAATATCTGTGGACGGCTCAGCGGCCCAAACAGGGGCAGGCGCCAGGGTGGTCATGACATCTCCCGAAGGAGACACTTTCGAGTATGCCGTCCGCTTTGGGTTTAAAGCATCCAACAACGAAGCAGAGTACGAAGCTGCAATAGCGGGGATCAGTTTATGCATAGCGTCCGGAGCAAAGAAAATACGGATGACAATGGATTCCCAGCTCATATCAAGCCAGATTGAGGGCACCTACGAAGCCAGGGAACCGGTCATGCAGGAATACCTACAGAAGGTAAAGCATATAACGGCTCCACTGCAGAGCTTCGAGCTGGTACTAGTCCCCCGCACAGAGAATATGGCGGTCGATGCTCTATCAAAGCTAGCAAGTTCAAGCACCTCAGATCTCAAGCGCAGCGTCATGGTGGAAATGCTGCCGGAGAGAAGCATAGAGACCGCCAAGGCAGAGGTAAACGAAGTCACATAGAAGAAAGAATGGTACGACGACATATTGGCGTACAAGATGACTGAAAGTTTGCCCGCCGATAAGATGGCGGCAAAAAAGCTGAAAAGATAGGCTCTCTGGTTCTGTGTTTTCCAAGGGCAGCTGTACAAGAAAGGTCTTTCACTCCCACTCCTGAGATGCGTAACGGCCCACGAGGCCACGAAAATAATTGAAGAAATACACGAAGGGGTATATGGAATCCATATTGGTGGAAAGACGCTTGCACTAAAGGCCCTAAGGGCCGGCTTCTACTGGCCGACGAAGTTGACGGATGCGCAGGCATATGTAAAGAAATGCTACAAATGCCAGAGGTTCGCACCGGTCATTCATCAGCCGGCAAACGATTTGCAGCCGATCCTGAATCCAATCCCTTTTGCTCAGTGGGGGATGGACATCATAGGACCATTCGCGCCAGCATCTGGGGGAAGAAAGTTCCTTATAGTCGGAACTGACTACTTCACAAAGTGGATTGAAGCCGAACCAACTGCAAAGATAACGGCTAATCAGGTTATGAAGTTTATCTGGCAAAAACCTCATCACAAGGTTTGGAATTCCCATGGAAATAGTCATGGACCATGGCGTCCAGTTTGATTGCGGGCCGATAAAGAACTTCTTCAACCCGTACGGCATCAAGTTTGCATACTCATTTGTGTGCCATCCCCAGAGTAATGGCCAGGCCGAAGCCGCCAACAAACAAATTCTCAACGCCCTCAAAAAGAAGATAGATGATTTGAAGGGTGCCTGGGCCGACATGGTTCCAGCAGTACTATGGTCCAACAGGACCACCGAAAAGGAAGCAACAGGGGAGACCCCATTCAGGCTGGCATTCGGGGCTGAGGCGGTGTTACCGGTTGAAGTCGGACTACCTAACTGGCGGATCCTAAACTACGACCCGGAACTGAACAACAAACTGCACCGGGAGGATCTCGACCTCTTGCCAGAAGTCAGAATTGCGGCAGAACTCAGGTCGGCAGCATACAAAGGTAAAGCATATAACGGCTCCACTGCAGAGCTTCGAGCTGGTACTAGTCCCCCGCACAGAGAATATGGCAGCCGATGCTCTATCAAAGCTAGCAAGTTCAAGCACCTCAGATCTCAAGCGCAGCGTCATGGTGGAAATGCTGCCGGAGAGAAGCATAGAGACCGCCAAGGCAGAGGTAAACGAAGTCACATAGAAGAAAGAATGGTACGACGACATATTGGCGTACAAGATGACTGAAAGTTTGCCCGCCGATAAGATGGCGGCAAAAAAGCTGAAAAGATAGGCTCTCTGGTTCTGTGTTTTCCAAGGGCAGCTGTACAAGAAAGGTCTTTCACTCCCACTCCTGAGATGCGTAACGGCCCACGAGGCCACGAAAATAATTGAAGAAATACACGAAGGGGTATATGGAAACCATATTGGTGGAAAGACGCTTGCACTAAAGGCCCTAAGGGCCGGCTTCTACTGGCCGACGAAGTTGACGGATGCGCAGGCATATGTAAAGAAATGCTACAAATGCCAGAGGTTCGCACCGGTCATTCATCAGCCGGCAAACGATTTGCAGCCGATCCTGAATCCAATCCCTTTTGCTCAGTGGGGGATGGACATCATAGGACCATTCGCGCCAGCATCTGGGGGAAGAAAGTTCCTTATAGTCGGAACTGACTACTTCACAAAGTGGATTGAAGCCGAACCAACTGCAAAGATAACGGCTAATCAGGTTATGAAGTTTATCTGGCAAAAACCTCATCACAAGGTTTGGAATTCCCATGGAAATAGTCATGGACCATGGCGTCCAGTTTGATTGCGGGCCGATAAAGAACTTCTTCAACCCGTACGGCATCAAGTTTGCATACTCATTTGTGTGCCATCCCCAGAGTAATGGCCAGGCCGAAGCCGCCAACAAACAAATTCTCAACGCCCTCAAAAAGAAGATAGATGATTTGAAGGGTGCCTGGGCCGACATGGTTCCAAAGAGTACTATGGTCCAACAGGACCACCGAAAAGGAAGCAACGGGGGAGACCCCATTCAGGCTGGCATTCGGGGCTGAGGCGGTGTTACCGGTTGAAGTCGGACTACCTAACTGGCGGATCCTAAACTACGACCCGGAACTGAACAACAAACTGCACCGGGAGGATCTCGACCTCTTGCCAGAAGTCAGAATTGCGGCAGAACTCAGGTCGGCAGCATACAAAGGTAAAGCATATAACGGCTCCACTGCAGAGCTTCGAGCTGGTACTAGTCCCCCGCACAGAGAATATGGCAGCCGATGCTCTATCAAAGCTAGCAAGTTCAAGCACCTCAGATCTCAAGCGCAGCGTCATGGTGGAAATGCTGCCGGAGAGAAGCATAGAGACCGCCAAGGCAGAGGTAAACGAAGTCACATAGAAGAAAGAATGGTACGACGACATATTGGCGTACAAGATGATCGAAAGTTTGCCCGCCGATAAGATGGCGGCAAAAAAGCCGAAAAGATAGGCTCTGCAGTTCGTGTTTTCCAAGGGCAAATTGTACAAGAAAGGTCTTTCACTCCCACTCCCGAGATGCGTAACGGCCCACGAGGCCACGAAAATAATTGAAGAAATACACGAAGGGGTATATGGAAACCATATTGGTGGAAAGACGCTTGCACTAAAGGCCCTAAGGGCCGGCTTCTACTGGCCGACGAAGTTGACGGATGCGCAGGCATATGTAAAGAAATGCTACAAATGCCAGAGGTTCGCACCGGTCATTCATCAGCCGGCAAACGATTTGCAGCCGATCCTGAATCCAATCCCTTTTGCTCAGTGGGGGATGGACATCATAGGACCATTCGCGCCAGCATCTGGGGGAAGAAAGTTCCTTATAGTCGGAACCGACTACTTCACAAAGTGGATTGAAGCCGAACCAACTGCAAAGATAACGGCTAATCAGGTTATGAAGTTTATCTGGCAAAAACCTCATCACAAGGTTTGGAATTCCCATGGAAATAGTCATGGACCATGGCGTCCAGTTTGATTGCGGGCCGATAAAGAACTTCTTCAACCCGTACGGCATCAAGTTTGCATACTCATTTGTGTGCCATCCCCAGAGTAATGGCCAGGCCGAGGCCGCCAACAAACAAATTCTCAGCGCCCTCAAAAAGAAGATAGACCCCATTCAGGCTGGCATTCGGGGCTGAGGCGGTGTTACCGGTTGAAGTCGGACTACCTAACTGGCGGATCCTAAACTACGACCCGGAACTGAACAACAAACTGCACCGGGAGGATCTCGACCTCTTGCCAGAAGTCAGAATTGCGGCAGAACTCAGGTCGGCAGCATACAAAGGCCGGATAAGCAAGGCCTACAACAAAAGAGTACGAAGCCGGCCGATTGAGAAAATAGACCTGGTGCTTAGGCGCACAGCGGCTACCGGAAAAGCTCACGCCGAAGGCAAACTGACGGCCAACTGGGAGGGATCGTATCTTGTGAAAGAGGAAAGAGTCTCAGGTGCTTACCGATTGGAAGATATGTCCGGCAAGCAACTCAAGAACAGCTGGAAAGCCAGCGTACTCGAGAAATATTTTGTTTACACATGTTTCTTAGCCTAGATACATAACAATAATAACACGGCATTGTTGCCGATTTCAGAGTTTATTAGTTTGAACTAGTAATTGTCCATTTTCAAGAAGATAAATTTCTATGAACTTATTGCGTGTACAAATTATTCCTTTAATCCTGACTATTAAGGAATACTGGTAATCCAAAATCAAAACCCCTTGACAGTCAACGACCTACGTGGATCTGCTGTCAAAAGGGGGGAAGAAGGAACAAGTCCCTTGATAGTCAATGACCTATGTGGATCTGCCGACAAGAGGACATGACGGTATAAATGAACCTGGCGGTCAATGACCTTAGTGGATCTGCCGCCTTGAAAAACCGAGCACGCAGGAAGCTGGGGGATGGTCAATGACCCTCGAGGATCTGCCAACCCAAGGTATACACTTCTGGCAGGAGAATGTCCTACCTCATAATCGGTCAATGACCCTAGTGGATCTGCCGGAATAAAATAGTAAGATAAGACTATTTACCGGTCTATGAACCCTAGTGGATCTACCAGAATAAAGGAAGCAAAGGAAAAACGTAAAAAGCAATACAATTGAATCGACCGACACAAGTGTTGGTAAAATATATTCCATTAATGTCAAAATATAATTTACATCCTAGCCTAACCTAGGAATGAAAAAAGAAAGAAAGTTCAAAATATAGGTCGACCACATACGGCCCGACCGGGAACAGTGATGGAAGGGGAAGACCTAAGCTAAGCAGCTTCAGAAGAGGGGCTCTTATCAAGGATAACGACATTATCCGCCGGATCATCCTTGGCACCCAAATCGGCTTGTTCTTTGGCAACCTCCGGCTCCTCTTCCTCAAACTCAGCACGAGGATCGGCATTGGCTATATCAGCCTCCGTCACCCCAAGATCCAGCTTTTCGTTATTCCCCGGGATCTCGAACTCCCGGCGTCCATGGGCCTCTTCCACTTTGCTCAAGTATAAATCTGGAAAGGTATGGCGGGTGCACCGCATAGCGGCGGCCCAACCCCCATTGTACCGGTTGGCTAAGCGGTGGACGAACTCAATAGACCGCCGGTATTCGCCGATGGCGTCAACCTCCCGGGCCTTTGACTCCTGAAGCTGCTCCCTCAGTTTCAGCAGTTCAACGTCCTTGTTCTTAAGAGTAACATTGTTAGCCTTGTTGAGGACGTTGGCAGAGTTCAAGTCATCCTGGGCCTTGTCCAGGTCAACCTTCACATTCTTCAGCTCATCTCGCTTAGTGACGGCGGCTGAAAGCTCGGCCTCCTTAGCGACCAGCGCCTCCCGGGTAGTCTTATGGCCCTCTACCTCGTCGACATAGGCGGCCTGGTAATATCGGCAGAGGTCACAAAGCTCCTTCCCAGAATGTGCAGTCTGAAATGGATATATAAAAAAAGTTAGAGAAACAAATGCATCGACAAAAGGCACCGGGATATAACTTAGTCTAGAAAACTTACCACAGCTAAGTTGTACCGCCTTCCAGAGGGCGGTCGAGCAGCAAGGACTCATCGTCCAGGACGTTGAACTTGGGTTTGTATAGCTCCCCGTCCCGTACTGGCGACCGGGTCCATCGCTTCCGGAGAATTTCCGGTATGTCTACATCAGGGTGCTCGATGAACCCCTTCTTGCTGACATCAGCAAATTTCCGGAGCTCCGGAATCATGTTGGGCAGGGTTTGTTGCTTGTAGATCTTCGGTCGCAAGGACGAGGTCTCGACCACCGCCACTCGCCCCTGGGGCTCCTTGTCACCCCCATGTATTACAGGACCGGTAGTCCCTTTGGCAGCTTCTTTGGGAGCAGCCCACTTTCGTGGCTCCTTATCAGCTTGGACCTCCGCTTTCCTCTTCTGAGGAATAGCTGGAGGTTGCTTACCAGCTGAGGCAGGCGCCTTTCCCACCACATGACCGCTATCTCCGCCATCGCCACGACCGACTCCTCGACCAACCTTACCACCCCAGCCTCCGATGCTGGGGGAATAGAAGTATACTTCTTGAGAGGCTTCGGCGGCATATTGGATATCGGAATGTAGTTCTGGTTGAGATGAAGAGCCTGCCGGATTAAATGCTCGCGGCCTGAAATCAGGAAAACATAGCGCATGTGAGCAATAAAACAAGGGCAATATGCAAAATAATTACCGGCATCACACTTAATTACCAGTGGGTTCAGATTGGCAAAAGCCTAAAGCAGAAAGAGGCGCGTTGCCTAAAATATAATTGGTGTGAGGAAGCCAAATGAGAGGCACCGGAACAGGTTTCCCCCCTTTGGGACCCGGCTTTGAAGAGGCCTCGAAAAAATTGAAAGCCTCTAACTCCCGGCGTGTTAAACGCTTGTCAGGGATGTGCTCCATCCGTGGACGAGGTTTTGTCCAATACCCGCGTAGAGGAAAATTATTCGGCACTCGTACCCAGAAGAAACGGGGTTGCCAGTTCTTCAAAGACGTCAATTTAGGGCACACCGTCAGCTTTTTCGGCTTGGTGTACATAAACATCCATCCACCTTGGCCGAGTTCCTTCTTTGTCTGGGATCTTTTCCTCTTGATTTTCCCCTTACCCTTGGCATACCCATCTTCCTTGATCCAATGAAGCTTCCGGAAGAGGTTCAGGGTTTCCGCAAATCTCTTATACCGGACTGTCCAGGCATAGCAAATCAAGTTACGCCATGATAACGGCGTAAGTTGGGATAGACAGATATTCCAGGCCTTTAACATTTTGACGATGAAGGGGTCGAGAGGAAATCTAAGACCGAAGTCCAGCATATGAGCATACACCGCCACATGGCGTAGCGGACAGTCAGTTACCCGGGAACTCTCGGACGGCATGATGAGTTCGTAACCATCCGGAAATGCAAAGTATCTCGCTCCTTTACGGCAAGTCATTATTTAATGTCGTCCTTCTCCAGCTCTTGTCGATTTCAACAAATGAAGGGCTACCGGCCTCGCATGCCGGCATGTAAAGGTCGTCAAGGGTTCCTCATTCGCCCTCCCAGAAGTACTACAGTCCTGATTTGACTTACTCCTACGTTCTCGAGTCAAGTCTACTACCGGTGAGCTATCAGATAATACGGGACTAGAAGATTTGCTATCGGAGTTAAAGTCACTATCGGTTATGGATTGAGGATTTTCACAAGTATTTTGAGAATCAGAATTGGAAGACATGATTAAAAGAATAAAATTTTGTGAAATACCTGGAAAGAGAAAGGATTGGGAGCTGGCGTCAAGATCAACCGGCAAGAGAGATTGGCTAGCTACGGCACGAAGATGTCACGACGAAAGGCTGGTAACTGAAAGGACGATAGGTCTCAGAGAATATGATGGGAGCAAATGCTTGAAAGTTTGAAAGCGATGTGAAAGTATGAAAATGCGTTTGACAAAGCGCTATTTATAGAGAGCTTCATGGCTCGGATTGAACGATGTTTCGTCTTCCCGTCCCGATCATGCCACGTGTATTTTGGACTCAAAAACAGCTGTAATCAGCTACTGACACTCTAGTCAAATCATCGCGAAGATCAAGGCGACGATTCGTATTCCGTTAATTAACTCCCATTTCTGGAAATAACTTCTCAGTGGCTTCAGGATGAAGGCATGATTTGCGTACCATCCATAACGGCTTAATGTTGCATAAGCAGGATATGCCTGTACCAGACATACCGGCTTGGGGGCTAGTTGTATGGGGGCTGTATAAGTTCCCTACCGGTCCACGTTAGACCGCCATTGACCTTCGTGTTCAACAGTCAAAGGAACCCCATTTTACTGGGTATGTGCCAGCCAGATGCCGGCATATTGTACATGCCGGTTACCTAGGTATACCTTATCGGTATCTATCGCCTGGGCCATTGCCAAATGGGCCTGGATTGATCCAGTATTTACTCAATGCGCCTATGGGCCTAAAGATAAGTATCAGAAGAGGATAGAAATGTATTCAACCAATAGGAGCAGAGTCCTACCTGGCTAAGGACACTGCCGGCTCCTATAAATACCCCCACGATCTGAGTCACAAGGTACGTTCACATATACTAACACACTCTACTTGAGACATCCCGTCTTTATCCTTTACTGACTTAGGCATCGGAGGGGCGTTCCTCGGATCAACCCCCGAGGTTAGTTTACGTGTTCTATCTTGCAGGATATTAAATCGGCTTATTAACCAGAGGAGATACCGGTTCACTCCCTACCATTTATTCCATACCGGAACAACGAGTGTTACCCTCGTCCTGCAAATGTAAGAAGAATAATCAATCAAATGCCTAGGCTATCGTGTGAAATGAAGTCGGTATGATGTACAATACTCACGATGCTCGAGAGCGGACGGTGTGAAATATGATGCTTCAGATCAAAGTACAACTGGTTGGGAGTCCACCCCACGGCCTTCCACGCCCTCCTGGATCCGAAAGCTGCTCTACCATCGTCCTCCCCGCCTGATTCTCCAGACGACATGCTAACCGGATTGAACATCACAAACGGAACTAAGAATCAAAGAGTTCCCGACTCTAAACTACTAGATTTCATGAATCGGTAAACAAAAAACAACACGCTTCAAAGCGTCACTACATGAGAGTCCCAGAATCCAAGTCACACATCCACAAACATGCATTGCCTAAAGCATGATTTCTACCAGCAGAATCATCACACATTCAAAGTTCCCTAAGCATATTTCTAGGTTCCAAACTTAGAAACTACACTAATCTTGATTCTGAGATTCATGATCCAAGAATCATCACACAGTCAAAGTTCCCTAAGCATGTTTCTAAGTTCCAAATTTAGAAGCTATGCTAATCTTGATTCCAAGATCCATCATTCGAGAATCATCACACATGCAAAGTTCCCTAAACATATATCTAAGTTCCAGATTTTACATTAAACAATATAATTCTAGATTCATGATCTACAGAATTATTGAACAACAAACTCACATGAAACGAGTATCAAACTCGTGAAGAACAACAAAACTCGCTGGAAACTCGCCGGAAAATTCGTTGGAAACTTGCCGAAGCTCACCAAAAACCGCCGAAGACCCGCTAAAGATTCACCAGAAAATGTAGCCCAAACGGCGCACTTCGCCGGCCGTTCAAAAAAAAAGTGTCAAATCGCCCGAAACAAAAAAAAAAGGGAAGGAAAAAGATGAAAAAAAAAGAAGAAGCAAGAAATACTTGAATCGCTGGAAAAATCACCGGAAAACAGCCCGGAAAAGGGGTCAAAGACTTCGGAAATTTCGCACCCCAAGCCCTTCAAAAATCACTCAAAAAACATCCAAAAATACCGCAAAAATAATCACTCCTTCCAAGTAGATCTGAAGAAATGCTCAAGAAATAAAGAGTTTCAAGCTTCAAAATGTTCAAAAATGGAGTTGGATTGAGGAGAGAGAGAGAAAAGAAAGAAAAACGGCGAAGAAAAAAGGAAATAGGGAAGAGGAGCGTCGCCCGTTTCTTTTAGGTCATTTAGTGACCTGCGCCCAGCGCGAAACGCGCGCCTGGCGCGAAATCAAATACTGCGTCTAGCGCGAATAACTGCACCAAGCGCGGGTTTACATGTCAAGCGCAGGAATCGGCGTCTGGCGCAAAATCCTGTACAACGCGCTTGGGGGCTTCTTAGTCAAGTGGGGCCCACACACCTAATTCCGAATAATTTCAAACGTTCGTTACGACATTGCGCGCGATAATTTAACAAACTTTCAAAAGTTGACAAAAATGCAATCTTGCTACTCTATGAATCAACTACAGCAACAGCCTTGGAGCGGGACAATAGCTCACTACAACAGCCTTGGAGCGGGACAATAGCTCATTACAACTGCCTTGGAGCGGGACAATAGCTCACTACAACAGCCTTGGAGCGGGAAAATAGCTCATTATAATAACCTTGGAGCGGGACAAAAGCTCTGGACAAAAACTCTACCCCGGAATGAGTAGGACCATAATGGCTCATGATGCTGCTTCCCACATATCGTTTCATTTTTGCAAATTTACAATTATTTTGCGAATATGTTTCACCCATGCCTGTTCCTGAAGCTTTTGCTTGTTTTGCAGGTACTGGCGCAAAACAATGATGTTGGATTGCAGAGCATCTAGAATCATTCTCCGTCCCGACACGTATACTTTGACTTTCGGTTTTACAAACTTCAGTCAAAGTGGGGGCTTCCGTATACACATAATCGTGTCTCCCCATTTAAGGGTCCAATGATGAAATATACCGCGGTCTTAGTTGGCATGCCCCAATGGAGAAGCAGTCCGAATAACCAGGCAATGTGTGTTTTAAAATAATATTATGAAAGCCCAATTAATCATTCATGATGATTAATTGTAAGTTCAACCCGTGAAATGCTTTCTAAAGTCCATTTTAAAAACCCAACTGAATATTTATTATTCATGAATATTTTTCTAATATTTATTGTTTTGATAAATATTTTCCTAAAAGCTTTTATTATTATCATTTACCCATAAAACATATTTTCAACCCGGAAAATTCGATCTCCGGTTTTTGTGGATAAAAAAGACATCTTAAAAGCACGCGTAACATTACAAAAGGAATATTCTCGAATATTCCGGATTTTGCGCCGGATGCGGCGGCTGCGCTCAGCGCGCCACATGCGTCCAGCACATTGGTCGTATTGCGTCAAGCACTCCAATGAGCGCCTGACACCTGGACTTGTGACTCACAGAGAGTCATGCGCCTAGCGCAAGTCTTGTGTGAGACGCCACATAAAAATTTATCTTTTCAAAAAAGTGTTTCCATGTGCAATGTTTTAATTGGACGGACCACGTCAGGAGGCCAACCTGCGCCTGACGCGTGTCCTCGCGCCTGCCACGTAGGCTTGCGCCAGGCGCCGGGTGGGCGTCAGACGCACGCGCTTGTTTGCCTATAAATACCGATTGATTTCCCGAATCAAAGACAGCTTCGATTTATTATTTTACGCACTCAAATATTCTCAAAAAAACTCTGAAACACACTTCGTATACAAAACATACAAAACGCTTTTGATCTTCTACACTGATTCTGGTTCCTGATTCTACTTTATTCCTTGTTTCAAGATTGCTTCGACTGAGGGTCACTACGCTCTTCGATCTAAACTGCATATGTATAATCCTGAGGGCTCTTGAATAATCATATTTATTTCATTGAAGTTACTAACTCTTTTCTTGTCATGATGTAGATTTTTAATTAATAACGGTGGTCCTTTTGTAAATTCTAACCTCTTTTCTTATATTTTATGTATATAATGTTCATATTATTACGATTGTCTTGCATGCCTGTTTATCACCCACATGTTATTATGCTAAAAGAAAACCTAAAGAACTGTTCTAATTAATTCAGATAATTTGGACAACCTATTAGGAACCTTGTAAAATGATTGCTTAATAACTGATCACTAAATAATTAGTCTTTTGCGTGTTTCTTGAACCCGTCTAGATTAATTATTTTAGGGTGTATTAAAATATTGTTTGATTGTTCTACTGCATTAAATCTGCTGGGAATTGCTATTTAGTAGAGGCCATCAATGGGAAATATAGTTCCTGACTATATTGTACCCTCACCCCCGAACTCACTTTTTGGTTCCTGACCATCTATGGAGTCATGATGGGGAAATCTACATTGGATAAGTCCCTAAGATGTCCCTCCCGATTCAATCCAATGAGGTTTATGATTCTTCCATTAAATAATTATTGGCGACTTCAAAACGTATTTTTAATAAAACCTTAACAATGGAGTAGTCAAATAAACGCGCTCACACCGCGTGTAGGCATTAAAGGAATTCAAAAATCCTACGCCTACAACGAGCAAAGGTTAAGCTTGGGGGATTTTGATGAGTGATATTTATATCACTCAAATACCCTATTTTCCTCATGTTTAGAGTCATTTTTCCTCTTCATTTATCACTTTCGAGCTTATTTTGCTTAATTTAGAGTAATTGAGTTATTTATAACATATTTGTGAATATTAGTTATTTTGGCTATTTATATATGGTTTTGTAATGCTTATTTGTGTTTGATGTTGTAGGATCCACCTTAGAGGTCTTCATACCACACACCAAGCATAGAGTGGAGCAATTTTGCCAAAATAAGAGCTTTTGGAAGGATCTGTGCATAAGGGTCATATTCAAACGGTCATAACATTCATCACACAAAATATTTTTAAGTGATTCAAATTGGATATGAAATTTTGGCTCAATATCTTTCTAACGAGTGGTCACAAGCCCAATTCCGATGAAAAATGAAAGAGATATGGCTATTTGACGTCAGGCGCGTCTGCCAGAACGGTGCGCCCGCTCCGTATTATCAGGCGCGTCTGCCAGAACGGCGCGCCCGCTCCGTATTATCAGGCGCGCCCGTGCTAGAGGCCCTGAAAACATTCTGGCTGCTCGAAATTGTAAGGAGAGCCCACTCCAAACTATATAGAGCGTCCTCGCCACTTGACCGGTGCGAAATGTTTTTATGATGTAATGTTTAAATCTTTTAAAAGGACGGATCCCTAACTTTTGGAGAGGGAGAGAGGAGAGCTAGCCTCCATAAGCTTAGGCTATGTTCAGTTCACCTTATTTTTGCTTATTTCAGATCAGATCAGATCAGATCAGAAAAAATAAGTTCAGATCGGATCAGATCAGATAAGTTTAGATTATGCTTATATTTGGAAACTTATTATTATTGTTATTATTATCATGATTATTATGATTATTAGTATTACTAATGCTATTATTGTTATTATAATAATTATTATTACTTGTTGTTATTATTATTATTATTATTATTATTATTATTATTATTATTATTATTATTATTATTATTATTATTATTATTATTATTATTATTATTATTATTATCATCATCATCATCATCGTTATTATTATTATTACTATTATTATTAGTATTACTTTATACGATTATTATTATTAATAATAGTACTATTTACTAGTACATTTGTTCAAAAAGATTATTATTATTGTCGTTGTTTTACTTATTAATTATTAATATTGGTAATTATTATTAATGTCATTGCTATTATTATAAATGTCATTGATATCATTATTTGAAGCTATTTGTGTTCAAGAAAAAGAATATTCTTTTGGCATTTGTACGTGTTCTGTTTTACATTTGTTCTAATTAATAATTTTGACATGTGATGTTCTTTTTGATGTTGTACATATAACGAACATGACAATAGTATATGATGTTTACTTTTTTAAATTTTGGTAGAATAATATAAATTATATGTTACTAGTTTATATAAAACATGAGTAGCATGGGATAACCTAGTGGTGTCAATCTGGGTCACTGGCTGGGTTTGGGTTAACCCAAGCTGGGTCGGAATGATTTGAATCTGAATAATCTAGGTGAGAGTGTGTCATGGGACGGAACTGGGTGGGTCAGGTGAACTTGGGTCGGGTTCAACTGGGCGAGGGGATCTCGAAACTGGGTCGGCTGAGACTGGGTCGGCCGGTATCTGGGTTGGGTGAATTTGGTTCGGAATGGAATAAGGTGAAGTCGGCCTAAATCGGCTTTCGGAATGACTTGGGTCAGAAGAAATCGGCTTTCGGAATGACTTGGGTCGGAAGAAATCGGCTTTCGGATTACTTGGGTCGGAAGAAATCAATATCGGAATAACTTGGGTCGGAATAAATCGGCTTCGGAATGACTTGGGTCGGAATAATTCGGATTTCAGAATTACTTGGGTCGGAAGAAATCGATATCGGAATGAATTGGGTCGGAATAAATCGACTTTCGGAATTAATTGAGTATTGAAGAAATCGGCTATCGGAATGACTTGGGTCGGAATAAATCGGCTTTCGGAATGACTCGGGTCGGAATAAATCGGATCTCGGTAGTACTTGGTTCTTGGATCAGCTGCAATCTCAAACCGGCGGCGTATTGATTTGGGTCGAGATTGTTATAACTTATACGTTATAAACTTATAACATGTGATATTGTGATATAGATTATACTTTATAGTGATATATTATAGTAATTATACTAATATTGTGAATTGTGATTGAGTCATTATGAATTTTGTAATAATACATTGAATCATTAATAGTTTGATACTTATATTACTAATTTTAAAAGTTACTAAAGTAAGACTTATAAGTTATACTTATATTATTGGGCCATTCACCATTGGGCATTGGATATTGGCCTATTGCCTAAGTATCAGTTATTCACTTATTCTTATTCATGATTGCATAAGTATTCAAGTAACAAGTAACAACTAACATCTAACAAGTAACAACTAATAACCATAAGGGTTAAGCATTTAAGTTGTTAAGGGCTTAAGGCATAAGTCCATACTCCATAGTCCATACTGATTATTGATTATAGACTTATAGTGTTAGAGTCAATAGACTATTAAACTTAAACATTTTGTTAGTTAGTGACTTACACACTCTCAAGTCTGAATGAGTCACTATATAGCAACAAAAAGAGTTTGACTTTCATCGTTCATGGAACAACTCAACAAGTAGTGAAGTAACAATGATCAACGTTAATCACTTAATCGAATATGTCAATATGTCATATGAAGATGATACATAATCATACACTATATTAGTAGAGGATGAATGTGATCGAATTTCGTTAAGTTAAGGTTCACAATCTTGACATAAATTAATTAATCAAATGATCATAAGATTGATTGTCTTCGACATTAATCAAAAGTCAAAACTATCAAATGATCATAAGATTGATCATCGATGTTATTACACGGTTTTAACAATAATCAAAGCATCATTAGAAATTTAGAATAGATTGATCGACTTTCATCGTTGATGTTTCAGTTTTGGATCTTAAAAGACAGTAAGATACTAAGTTGTTATATGTATCGTCGTATAGCAACTTAATCATACGTATCGTTGTGGATCTTAATCAAAAGTCATACTAGGAATCTGTCTATTTCATTACTTAAATAACCATACATTCATATTTCATACTTAACAGTTTCTACTTTCACTGTTTCACATCAATACATCATTATTCATTCATAATAATTTTTACATGAATCATCTTGTTTATAATTAAAAATAGTAATTAAACTTCTAAAGTTTGTAATTTTTATTAATTCATAATATTACTAATTAGTAATTACTAAACAAATTTACAAATCAATACTATAATTACAATCGGTATTAAAAAATGTAGAATTATAAATATAAAAACTAGAAAAAAGCATTACTTGTCTTAACAACTCTTAAGACTTAACCTTAACCATTTGATTTGAGAAAGAGTAAATCCAACCATTGAGATTTTGAAATCCATGTGCTTGGTCACTTTTGATGTTCATTGGTCAAAAAAATATGTAAAGGATCTTGGTTTGAGACCATTGATTAGCTAATATTAAATCTGAGCCCTTGACCCTTCATTTCTTTAATCTCTAAAATCAGAAATCTAAAAATCTAAAATTAACTCACTAAAATGAATCTTAGCCACTCAATGATTAAATCCAACGGTTGAGATTGAATCAGAAATCTAACCCTAAACCTCCACCCTAATCCCTAGTATATAAACCTATTTTTAACCTCACACGCCTCATTTATTCGCCTCATTTTCTCCCTCATCTGGCATTCCCTCTCAATCTCTCATCCTCTATTCCTCTCCCTTCCAAACCCTAAAAAAACCCTAAAAATTCTTCGCTTCTTTCAGAAGATCTTCCCCTGTTTGAGATTTCTTCGCCTCTTTTTTTCGATCAATCTCTAATTCTCTATTACTCTCTCACTTTTCTCTCTCTCTATCTTATTTTCTTCGCTTCTTTCATATTTATCTTTCAAATTTCTCATTTCTCTTAAATACGGTTTACGGGTTTGTGTTCTCTTGGTTTATTTTCTGGGTTTTGGACTTTTGGTCAAGAAGTGAAGAAGTGAAGATCGTCGGAAAAAAAGACGGTGATCGTTGGAAAAGAAGAAGCAAAAAAGAAGAAAAAAGAAGCAAAATAAAAAGCAAATTTAATATCTAAAAACAGTATGTCGCAACCACCAGGTAAGTGTTCTACACTTCTAGAGTTCTAGAATTCATTTTTTTTTTAGAATTAGGTAGATCTGCTTGCATGTGAATGTGGGATTATGTGCTGGTCCAGTTTGTAGATCTACTGGAATATCATGTATTTTTTGATTTTTTTTTTTGTCATATGTGAGATCTAGAATTTTTTAGGAATATCAAGTTTATTTTTCGATCTTAATACTGATTTTTTATTTGTATCTTATTTTTTGTCATATGTGAGATCTACTATGTTCGTTATTATTTGTCATGTATAATTGTATATTAAATTATTAACTTGAATTGTTTAGGGTTTCTGACTTGTTTACAACTTTACATGTTTGATGTTTGTGATTTATGTTTCTGATTTTTTGTCATTTATAATTTTATGTTACATGTTTGTGATGACATGTTTGTGATTTCATTTATTTTTTGATCATAATACTGCTTTTTTTTTGTCATGTTTGATGTTTGTGATTTCATGTTTGTGATTTCTCGTTGATGTTTAACAATCTAAGTATCTAGGTCTGCCTTTTTGTTAGGGTTTGATTTGTTTAGGGTTCATGTTTTCTGGGTTCGGGTTTTCTGTGTTTATTGATTTGGGTTTGTGTTTATTGATTTGGGTTTGTGTTTTGGGTTTATGACATGTTAAGGGTTTGGGTTTTGGGCTGGTGGTGAAATGGCTGGTGGTGGTGTTGTTCACATGGTTGGGTTCGAGATGACTAACCTAACTTGTGTTCTGGGCTTATTTCGGGCTTGTGTTAAGACTTATGTTCTGGGCTTGTTCGAGATGACATGTTAAGACTTATGTAATTTTTTGTTTATGCTAGTAATGACTAACCTAACTGTTTACTGTCTAAGTCTAAGTATTAAGTAATGATTCTGGGCTTGTGTTCTGGGCTTGTTTCCGGGCTTCTGTTTATGGGTTTTGTGTGATGGGTTTTGTGTTTCTGGGTTTTGTGTTTCTGAGTTTTGTGTTTAGGGGTTTGTGTTTTGCGTTTCTGGGTTTGTGTGTTTAGGGTTTTCTGTTTAGGGTTTCTATTTAGGATTAGTGTTGAGGGTTTAACCCTAAACCCTAAACCCTAAACCCTTGACCCGACCTTGACCTGACCTAACCTGACCTTGACCTTGACCTTGACCTTGACCTTGACCTTGACCTTGACCTTGACCTTGACCTTGACCTTGACCTTGACCTTGACCTTGACCTTGACCTTGACTTGACTTGACTTGACTTGACTTGACTATGCCTTGTTTAAACTTTAAATGTGTGAATTTATTTTTCAGTTGATCAGTTGACATTGGACTCCATTATTGGGTCCAATTCCCTTCGTTGAGGAGGAAACCATTTCTCCCCAAACCCATGATCCCCTCCTGTTTGGGAGGCGTACGGCCAAGGTTTGGCAAAGACTTTACCTTGTTTAAGAAGGAAGATGGTAAGATATTTTCTACATGTAAGCATTGTAATGCTAAGACCTATCGTGCTGAGGGAACCCAAGGTACTAATAACCAAAATAAACATTTAGAGAAGTGTGAAGCTTACTTAAAAGTAAAAGCTACTCAGCCTGGGGGGCATTATGATCAAAAAACTTTCTGTCGTATGTTTGCTGAAGCTATTATGTGTCATGCATATCCACTGTTGATTGTTGAGCATACTAAGTATAGAGAATTGCTTTCTTACTTGAATCCTAACGTGAAGCATATTTCTAGGAATACTATGCTTAAGCATTGCACTAATTAGTTTGCTGCTCTTAAAGCTCAATTAAAGACAACTATAGGTAACTTAGAAGGAAAAGTGTGTTGTACTTGTGATTTGTGGTCTGCACTTAATAATGTTAGTTTTACTGTTTTGACTGCTCATTATGTTGATAACTCATGGGTGTTGCGTTCTAAAATTCTTGTATTTAGACATTTTCCTGGGTCCCACACTGGTAAGGAGTTGGGTAAGTTTACTCTTGATTTGTTTGATGAGTGGAATATTAGAGATAAAGTGTTTTCTTTGACTTGTGATAATGCTACTGCCAATGATGTTATGATTCAAGAGATGGTTAGGGACTTGAATAGAACTAATTTGTTGCCTTGTTTTGGTAAGTTTTTTCATGTAAGATGTTCTGCCCATATATTAAATCTGATTGTCCAAGCTGGTTTGAAGTTTATGGATAAAACTGTTTTGAAGTTGCAACAAGTTGTTACATATGTTTCTTTTTCAAACATTAGGAAAGAGAGGTTTGATGATTGTGTGAAGTATGTGAATACTGGTTTTTCTGGTTCATTGATTGGTGATGTTCGTACTCGTTGGAATTCTACCTTTCTTATGCTCCGTAGGTGTTTAGAAGCTAGGGAGGCTGTAGATAGATATTGTTTACTTGAGCATGGTTTAGATGTTTCTCTAACTGATTCTGAATGGGAAACTGTCCAAAATGTTTGTGATTTTCTTGAACCTTTTTATGGTATTACTTGTCTTTTTTCTAGTTCTGATTACCCCACTACCAACCTATATGTTGAGAACATTGTTTTGATTGAAAGTCTTTTGTTTTATGCTAAAGAAAACCCAACTGATTCTATTCGTCTTATGGCTGCTCCTATGTATGAAAAATTTAACAAGTATTGGGAAAATTATTCTATGATTCTTACTATTGCTATCATGCTTGATCCCCGTTACAAAAAAAACTTTGTTCATGAGTTGTATGCTACTGTTTATTTACCCCAACATCTTGATGGTAAGGTTAAAGAGGCGGTTGATGCCTTTACTGAGTTGTATACGCACTATGCTACTGTTTATTCTCACTTTCAATTGAGTCAACTCCAACCCTCTTACACTACATCTTCTATGACTACTGGTTCTGATTCATCCACTCCAAGATTTGCAAGGTCGATTGCCCGTCCTTTTAAGAAGCCCAGCCTTGGAAAGGTTGGCTACTATGTGTAACATTTGATTGATTCATGATTACTTTACAGTTTGTGATTGTTAATAGTTTTGTGATACTATTTTGTTTGCTGATTTTTAGAGTTTTGGTGCCAATGTTGCTGCTAGTAGGGGTATTGAAAATGATATGGAATCATATTTCAGTGCCCCTCATGCTCCCGCTGACCAAGATGACCATTTTGATGTTTTGGCCTATTGGAAATTGCATGTGGGAGTTTATCCTATTTTGTCTCGGATGGCTAGAGATGTGTTGGCTATCCCCATTACATCTGTGGCCTCTGAGTCTTCATTTAGTATGGAGGGGCAGAATTTTAACAAAGTATCGCACGCGTTTGCTGCCCAAAAATGTTGAGGCTCTTATTACTTGCCAAAATTGGATCTTTGGTTATTCTAAGATTGAGGATGAGGAGTCTCTTGAAGTTGTTAAAGAGACCGAGCCTACTAATATTGATTATGATTCAATTCCTTAATCTGTGCTGCTATTGTTGTTTGATGGTGGTTGTTTGATGGTTGTTGTTTGATGGTGGTGGTTTGATGTTTATTGTTCTGGCCTTGTGTTGTTGCCTATTGAAAATGTTTGGTGATGGTTCTTTGATGGTGGTTGCTTGATGTTTATTGTTCTGGCCTTGTGTTGTGGCCTATTGAAAATGTTTGATGATGGTTCTTTGATGGTGGTTGTTTGATGGTTATTGTTTTGGCCTTGTGTTGTGGCCTATTGAAAATGTTTGATGGTTGTGTTCTGGGTTTGTGTTTGTGGGTTGGTTGTGTGCTGGGGTTTGTTTGTGTTTGGGGTTTGTTTGTGTTTGGGGTTTGTTTGTGTTTGGGGTTGGGTTTGCTTGTGTTCTGGGTTGGGTTTGTTGTGTTATGGGGTGGGTTTGTTGTGTTGTGGGTTTCCTCAAACCCAAACCCTAACCCTAGGCCCAAACCCTAACCCTAGACCCAAACCTAAACCCTAGACCTAAACCCTAGACCCAAATCCTAGACATGAACCCTAACCCTAACCCTAAACAGAATTGTTGGGTTTGGACTTTGGTTTAGTTCTATATCGTTTTGCTTAATAAATGTCCCTTGCGCAAAGATCATTGGTTGTTGACTTGTTTGCGACTCTTTTTGGCTACATTTTACTTTACAAACATGTTTTGCCCTAAGTGTCACGATGTGGAGCAACTTTTATTTTGTCTTATTGGACATGATATGCACTTGATTGGTAAAATTGGTTTGGTATTATTTAAAAGACAAAGATGCTCGTGTCACTTTTGCTGGCTTTCTTGTGTTGTGAAGTTTGTGTTGTTAATTAGAGTCGAGTGCTCGATGATGAGGTCAACTTGTTTACCTGAGAGCCATTATTGATTTTAAAAGTAAATTAAATTTTCTTATCTTTGCAATATTTACTTGTTAATTTGATACTTATAAACTGCTATTGCTATATGGTTTTCTTTGGGAGTTTTTTTAAAACTAAATTAAATTTTCTTATCTTTGCAATATTTACTTGTTAAAAATTGACACTTATAAACTGCTATTGCTATATGGTTTTCTTTGGGAGCTTTTTTGGGGGTTTTGCTACCTTCTGTTGGCCTGTTGCTGCTGCTGTTGTTGGCTTGTTGCTGCTGGTATGTTGCTGCTGCTGCTGGTCTGTTGTTGCTACTGCTGGTGGTGGTGGTCGGCTGCTGCTGCTGGTGCTCTAATGCTGCTACTGCTGGTGCTCTAATGCTGCTGCTGGTGGTTGTCTGTTGCTGCTGCTGCTGCTGGTTGATTTCCGATGTTGCTGCTGTTGGTGGTCATTTTGTAATGTTTTTTACTTTAGAGTTTAAACTTACTCATTTTCATATGTACATTATTCATTTGTAAGTGTACTTTATCTTGTAAACATTATACTATTATATGAATATAAGAGTTTTCTATTTTTCCTAATTTACTTGTCTTATTCTCTCCAATATCCCTTCAAATTCAATATACTTTTCAGTTCAACTATTTAACTATGCACCTTCATGGCTTCATCTAAGAATAATTTAACTATGCACCTTCAAATTCAAAATTATCGTAATGTATCAATGTGAGGCAATGGCTGCAAGCCAGCGAGGCTGCGACTATACTATTAATAAGTTTAAACCTTTAAGTGCATTTTGCGAGAAACAAGAGGATGAAGGGGCAAAGGAACTATTTGTTTGGGCTATGAGGCTTATAATATTAGCCAAAGTTTTTGTTTGGGCTATGGCCTATGAGGCTTAGAATATATATGTAACAGCCCGCACTTCCGAGCTGCTAGCTAATCACACGTAACATTCATAATCTCAATTTACACTTAATAAACCTCGAATTATATTATCCTGGGACCTGTGGGTTACGAGCCCACAATATAACATTCCAAAATATGTATACAAAGAATTATTCTAAACAAGTCTCCTAAATTATGTAATAATAAACCATAAAAATTTTCTTAACTAAACTATATCATTTCCACTACTGCTCATCCGGAAGCTATTTCATATAACACTTACGTCCATTTCCACTATCCATCTCAGAGTTCTCATAATACCTGCATAATCACTAGCAATGAACACTGCCCCCACCATAGGACAGGTTCCAAGAACAAAATCAGTGAAACTGAGTACACACTGTCCAACCAGAATTTCTTTTTGGTGGCTTAAAACACATTCCAGTTGTTGGGTGTGATTTTATAGAGAATAAATGCGTAATAAAGAAATTACCTTAACATGTGAACTTTTATATCTCATGGATCAATGTACTTAAAAACAAAATCGCAAAAATATATCTTTTCATCAAAGATTCCGCATAACCAATATATTTATATTTCTTAAACATGTCATACTTGCTCAAAATACAATATATTCCTCAATAGACACCAAGGATGCAAACATAATATGTCAAAGAATATACTGAGCAACTTTCCAAAAGCTTTCCATAATTTTCTTGCTATATCAGCATCATTATTAAACATAACTCAAATTTTTCTTAATACTTTAGCATCAAAATATTTACTCGGGAAGGAACACGAATGGAGGCAAACCCGGCTCTCCAAACTTTTGAGGGACGTCTCCCCACCTTTCTTATGTTCTGCTTGCAAGACTTTTAGGTCATGACCCCACATAACGGAGCAATACCCGCTCCGAGCAATACCCGCTCTAACACATAATGAGCAATACCCGCTCTATGAATGTTGTTCGTCACGCTTTAGCAGACTTCTTCCCCTTAAAAACATGATTCATAAATCAATATTTTCCGAAACTCAATTCATACTTCTCGAGTCAAATATATCAAAATCTCATAACATAATCACATTAGAGTGCTTCTGATACAAATTCAATTTATTGTTTAATAAACACGGTATACTCGAGTTTGCAATAACTTAGTTTAATTCAACCCTTTACAAAAATTCATTTGCTAAAACCCCTTCAAAGACGGACTTTAAAGGAAATATAATCCAAGCTTATTATAATTAAAGATTCAAACATAGCTTACTAATCGAAGTCAAAACAGAATTTAATCTTAAATAACTATATATCTTAGTTGAAGTTCTCTACAGACAATGACCTTTTTATTTAATCTTACTTAATAACCTATAAAACCTATAACTTGAGCAAATCCCGATATTTATACTTATGTGAATCATATTAAATATAATACCCTTGTCATATTCCAAGTAGAACTTTCATTTTTCTTTTTGAATACTCTCCCGAATGTCAAAATGTTATAATACTATTACTCGCATCCATAGATTTCAATGTTTATATCACATATACTTAAACCTCATAACACAAAACACTTCATATTCTAACTCGTAATTTGGATACACAAAAACTTGTGACTTTTAAAATGCGGACTTATATTATAATTATAGCTGCTTCCTCCATCCAAAAGATTTGATGGTTAATCCCACATCTTAATGATTCAACACTTCATACTTGAACTTCCGATCTTCTAGTAACTCAATTATATCATGATATCAGGACATAACTTTATTACCTCATGTTCAATATCACAAAAATATTATTTGTATTTCCAACTTTATTCCCTTATCCTGTCTCGGTTATTTGTTTAAACTCTGTATTCCCAATTTTAAACTTCTTAATACCAATTAGATAAAATTACATCCAAATTATCCTTAAATTTATATTCTCATTATTCTTATTTCATATCACTAGTTCCCAACACTCCGTTACACAAGATCCATATATACTTCACTGACCTTCCTTTTTCATATCTTTTTCCCTAGCCTAGTTTGATACTCATAGTATAAGTTTCCTAATTTTAATTATATTAAAATTGGATTTGCAACTCTTATGACGTAGACAATACAATATTGAATTATTATCTTATACTTCTCTAACACCCAAATATTGAACTCTTATCTTACTATTATGACATTCTCATCCTTAACCTTACTTAATTCGATTTTTCTGTTACTCATGGCCTACCGTTAGTAGTTATCTCACCTTTTGACTTATAAGGTTCTCATACAATTTTATTAACCCATTCTTAGATATTTAAACTCTCAAGCTTGTTCTGGTTTACAACTTTAGTCACCAACTCAACTATCTCACACACTAATTTATACGCCTTAGCTGAACTCCTCAACAACCAATTCACTCCTCAATTACTTGCCATATATAAAGTCATTCTTCTCCAAAGTCCCTTGAAGATGTCTCTAAATGATTTAATTCAACTTTTAATCTGGATTCCTTCCCCTCACAGAACCAAAATTGCAATACTTAGTTTGTTGCTTCTCGAGTTCGAATCTTCCAAAAGCCAAGTCCATATGTCCAGACGTTGATAACAATTACATTTTAAATATCACTCCATACCGAGATCCTCGAAATAGATATACTCAAATTCCAATAACTTAGAGTAGTACCCTCTACATGCTTACAAATCTCAGTGGAGATATAGTCATATCCTACACACTTCCAAGTATTCTGAGTAGAGCTCACCAATTATATCAAACTTACTGAATTACTCCTTGAGCTTATCATAATTATCCTAATCGTAACAAACACACTCGGAAACTTTAACTGGCATAATTTACCCTTTAATAATACACAATTAAGATACGACTTACTCTATTATACTACTTCTATTAATATTCTTCTATAAGTTCATAATTGCATTTTCAACACCTTTATACAACTCTCTATTTTAGAAATCGCTGAACAACTAATATTCTTGAAATCTCATTGCCTGAAAGTAAAATATAACATTGAAACTCCATAAACTTGAAATCGTATCCAATTGTATTTCATTGGAGACTTGATCTGATTCTTCGAAATTCTGTTGATCATATATTGCATAGTTCTACGAGGTTGCTCAATTCAGAAACCACAATTACAAAAACATTGAGAAATATATACATTGAGAACACTTTCTTAAATACTCACAATCAAGACACTCGTAACTTCTATATAATATCTTGAAACTTAACTCATTGAATAGCTTATACTATTAAGTTTCATAGACTAAAATGTACTTGAATTCAAGGACAAGATTTACTTAGTATAACATAAGTTGATTACTTCAACATATTCAAGTAAAACTATATATATAATAATTCATAGCCAAAACATATAAACAAATCTCGAATAATAATTTGGGAGTCAATGCTAACCCTTACATAACCGAAATACTTGGCGTGAAATCATATACTCAAGGAAAATCAAAACTTAGCATTTTAAAGCCACACATTCAAAAAGAATATGAACTTTATAATCATAAAACCATAACAAGTTCAAGTCAGAACTATAAATCCTTCAAGGAAAAATCATGAAATTCGTACAACTTTCATTGCGCAAGTGAGTGTAGTTATAAGGTGGAGGGACAATGTGTACCTTTTCGATCTCCGAATTCTACTTCTAATCCATACCGAGTCGTGGTTCATCCAACATACTTGAGCTCCATACATCGATATCCATATTATACCTCAACAACAATATCAATAATTAACAACCATTCTCACTAAAATTTTAGATGACAAATTAACTTGCTCACACTTCTAATCCCTTCCATAGACTACCACAACCCTATATGCAACCTATTTTATTAATCCAACTCATAACATCAATCTCACAAGCTCATTCTAATTAAACCCAAATCTGTTTTATAGAGGATACTATCAAACAACATAATTTATAAGAAATTAGATTTTTATAACTTACTTAAGAAGGATTAATCCATATTATAAGCTTTAATCCATTAAATAAGGATAAAAGATTCAATCTTTAAGCTTAACAAACCCTTATATCAACTGATTTTCCTAATCAACAATAAAATGTAGAACTGAATGTTATTTGTAAAAATTCGACAATAATAACTGCAACATTAGAGCTTGAATCATATGAATCGAACATGAGAAAGATGAGGGCTTGATTTATACCTCTAAAATTAGAATCAATTCCTTTTGAAACATGAAACAAACGAGAAGAAGAAGATAACACCAACATCAAACGACGCACGACAAGCAGCAACGTATTTTCGGCGACCGAAATGAATGGGGAAGCTGAAGCTCCATCGCAGAAGCAAGCAACACCAACCGGAACTCATGGCAAGCAGCATCCACGAAGCGAGAGGAGGGAAGGAAGAACGAAGGACAACAAGCAACAACAAGAATGGCGGCGGCGGTAGCCGCAACACGGCGGCGACACCGAGATAGGGCGGTGCTCCGCCAGCGAGAACTAGTGCGGGGGAGAGGGTGGTTGCGCGACGCCGGCAGCCTTGACAGAGCAACAACAAAGAACGCACAAATGAAGGAGATGATTGAGTGAGAGGAGGAATACGAGAGTGAGAAGAATTTGGGAATTTTTGGGTTCCTCTCACTTCAACTTAATTTGGGGTATTTAAACTAAAAATCTTCAAAATAACAATTGACAACTCAAAAGAATTGAGATAGTTGTCTTCAACAGATGATGACACGAATGAGGAGGAAGAAATGAGAGAATTGTTGTTTTTTTTTTTTTTTCTTAAAATTCATAAGGGCATTTTTGTAATATCAAATCATAGATCAAAAATCTTATTTTGCTCCAAAATATAAGTATAAATGTAGATTATAGATTATTAATTAAAATAATAATTACGATTACCTTTTAATAAACACTGGTTAAAACTGGGCTATTACATTCTATCACCCTTGAAATAAATTTCGTCCTCGAAATTTGAAAACATCAAACTTTAGCTCATTCCAAAACGAATACATCACAGAAAATGTTTTCATCACAATCAAATCAACAAAACTCCTAGCCAAACTCTAATACTCAATAGATAAATTCTCTCCAACCTAATTAATAATCACAAGCTTCCAGTTCTGAATTGACCACAATCTCAGTCATTATAATTCAATCTTTCTCCAATAGCCACTCCAAGCTAAAACCCCAACAGAACTTTTCACTTTAGCAAATTTTGAAACTCAATACTCAACCTTCAATATCTAAATCTCCATTCCTCAATTTTTTAACCAACTAAAAACCCAAATCAATTGCAAACAATCCCAAATATGTTTCTTGAACTTATATGCCATGATATGAAGATCACAACAACTCTAAAACAACCATGCTCTGATACCACCTGTAACAGTCCGCACTTCCGAGCTGCTAGCTAATCACACGTAACATTCATAATCTCAATTTACACTTAATAAACCTCGAATTATATTATCCTGGGACCTGTGGGTTACGAGCCCACAATATAACATTCCAAAATATGTATACAAAGAATTATTCTAAACAAGTCTCCTAAATTATGTAATAATAAACCATAAAAATTTTCTTAACTAAACTATATCATTTCCACTACTGCTCATCCGGAAGCTATTTCATATAACACTTACGTCCATTTCCACTATCCATCTCAGAGTTCTCATAATACCTGCATAATCACTAGCAATGAACACTGCCCCCACCATAGGACAGGTTCCAAGAACAAAATCAGTGAAACTGAGTACACACTATCCAACCAGAATTTCTTTTTGGTGGCTTAAAACACATTCCAGTTGTTGGGTGTGATTTTATAGAGAATAAATGCGTAATAAAGAAATTACCTTAACATGTGAACTTTTATATCTCATGGATCAATGTACTTAAAAACAAAATCGAAAAATATATCTTTTCATCAAAGATTCCGCATAACCAATATATTTATATTTCTTAAACATGTCATACTTGCTCAAAATACAATATATTCCTCAATAGACACCAAGGATGCAAACATAATATGTCAAAGAATATACTGAGCAACTTTCCAAAAGCTTTCCATAATTTTCTTGCTATATCAACATCATTATTAAACATAACTCAAATTTTTCTTAATACTTTAGCATCAAAATATTTACTCGGGGAAGGAACACGAATGGAGGCAAACCCGGCTCTCCAAACTTTTGAGGGACGTCTCCCCACCTTTCTTATGTTCTGCTTGCAAGACTTTTAGGTCATGACCCCACATAACGGAGCAATACCCGCTCCAGAGCAATACCCGCTCTAACACATAATGAGCAATACCCGCTCTATGAATGTTGTTCGTCACTGCTTTAGCAGCTTCTTCCCCTTAAAAACATGATTCATAAATCAATATTTTCTGAAACTCAATTCATACTTCTCGAGTCAAATATATCAAAATCTCATAACATAATCACATTAGAGTGCTTCTGATACAAATTCAATTTATTGTTTAATAAACACGGTATACTCGAGTTTGCAATAACTTAGTTTAATTCAACCCTTTACAAAAATTCATTTGCTAAAACCCCTTCAAAGACGGACTTTAAAGGAAATATAATCCAAGCTTATTATAATTAAAGATTCAAACATAGCTTACTAATCGAAGTCAAAACAGAATTTAATCTTAAATAACTATATATCTTAGTTGAAGTTCTCTACGACAATGACCTTTTTATTTAATCTTACTTAATAACCTATAAAACCTATAACTTGAGCAAATCCCGATATTTATACTTATGTGAATCATATTAAATATAATACCCTTGTCATATTCCAAGTAGAACTTTCATTTTTCTTTTTGAATACTCTCCCGAATGTCAAAATGTTATAATACTATTACTCGCATCCATAGATTTCAATGTTTATATCACATATACTTAAACCTCATAACACAAAACACTCCATATTCTAACTCTGTAATTTGGATACACAAAAACTTGTGACTTTTAAAATGCGGACTTATATTATAATTATAGTTGCTTCCTCCATCCAAAAGATTTGATGGTTAATCCCACATCTTAATGATTCAACACTTCATACTTGAACTTCCGATCTTCTAGTAACTCAATTATATCATGATATCAGGACATAACTTTATTACCTCATGTTCAATATCACAAAAATATTATTTGTATTTCCAACTTTATTCCCTTATCCTGTCTCGGTTATTTGTTTAAACTCTGTATTCCCAATTTTAAACTTCTTAATACCAATTAGATAAAATTACATCCAAATTATCCTTAAATTTATATTCTCATTATTCTTATTTCATATCACTAGTTCCCAACACTCCGTTACACAAGATCCATATATACTTCACTGACCTTCCTTTTTCATATCTTTTTCCCTAGCCTAGTTTGATACTCATAGTATAAGTTTCCTAATTTTAATTATATTAAAATTGGATTTGCAACTCTTATGACGTAGACAATACAATATTGAATTATTATCTTATACTTCTCTAACACCCAAATATTGAACTCTTATCTTACTATTATGACATTCTCATCCTTAACCTTACTTAATTCGATTTTTCTGTTACTCATGGCCTACCGTTAGTAGTTATCTCACCTTTTGACTTATAAGGTTCTCATACAATTTTATTAACCCATTCTTAGATATTTAAACTCTCGAAGCTTGTTCCGGTTTACAACTTTAGTCACCAACTCAACTATCTCACACACTAATTTATACGCCTTAGCTGAACTCCTCAACAACCAATTCACTCCTCAATTACTTGCCATATATAAAGTCATTCTTCTCCAAAGTCCCTTGAAGATGTCTCTAAATGATTTAATTCAACTTTTAATCTGGATTCCTTCCCCTCACGGAACCAAAATTGCAATACTTAGTTTGTTGCTTCTCGAGTTCGAATCTTCCAAAAGCCAAGTCCATATGTCCAGACGTTGATAACAATTACATTTTAAATATCACTCCATACCGAGATCCTCGAAATAGATATACTCAAATTCCAATAACTTAGAGTAGTACCCTCTACATGCTTACAAATCTCAGTGGAGATATAGTCATATCCTACACACTTCCAAGTATTCCGAGTAGAGCTCACCAATTATATCAAACTTACTTGAATTACTCCTTGAGCTTATCATAATTATCCTAATCGTAACAAACACACTCGGAAACTTTAACTGGCATAATTTACCCTTTAATAATACACAATTAAGATACGACTTACTCTATTATACTACTTCTATTAATATTCTTCTATAAGTTCATAATTGCATTTTCAACACCTTTATACAACTCTCTATTTTAGAAATCGCTGAACAACTAATATTCTTGAAATCTCATTGCCCGAAAGTAAAATATAACATTGAAACTCCATAAACTTGAAATCGTATCCAATCGTATTTCATTGGAGACTTGATCCGATTCTTCGAAATTCGTTGATCATATATTGCATAGTTCTACGAGGTTGCTCAATTCGAAACCACAATTACAAAAACATTGAGAAATATATACATTGAGAACACTTTCTTAAATACTCACAATCAGACACTCGTAACTTCTATATAATATCTTGAAACTTAACTCATTGAATAGCTTATACTATTAAGTTTCATAGACTAAAATGTACTTGAATTCAAGGACAAGATTTACTTAGTATAACATAAGTTGATTACTTCAACATATTCAAGTAAAACTATATATATAATAATTCATAGCCAAAACATATAAACAAATCTCGAATAATAATTTGGGAGTCAATGCTAACCCTTACATAACCGAAATACTTGGCGTGAAATCATATACTCAAGGAAAATCAAAACTTAGCATTTTAAAGCCACACATTCAAAAAGAATATGAACTTTATAATCATAAAACCATAACAAGTTCAAGTCGAAACTATAAATCCTTCAAGGAAAAATCATGAAATTCGTACAACTTTCAGTTGCGCAAGTGAGTGTAGTTATAAGGTGGAGGGACAATGTGTACCTTTTCGATCTCCGAATTCTACTTCTAATCCATACCGAGTCGTGGTTCATCCAACATACTTGAGCTCCATACATCGATATCCATATTATACCTCAACAACAATATCAATAATTAACAACCATTCTCACTAAAATTTTAGATGACAAATTAACTTGCTCACACTTCTAATCCCTTCCATAGACTACCACAACCCTATATGCAACCTATTTTATTAATCCAACTCATAACATCAATCTCACAAGCTCATTCTAATTAAACCCAAATCTGTTTTATAGAGGATACTATCAAACAACATAATTTATAAGAAATTAGATTTTTATAACTTACTTAAGAAGGATTAATCCATATTATAAGCTTTAATCCATTAAATAAGGATAAAAGATTCAATCTTTAAGCTTAACAAACCCTTATATCAACTGATTTTCCTAATCAACAATAAAATGTAGAACTGAATGTTATTTGTAAAAATTCGACAATAATAAGCGCAACATTAGAGCTTGAATCATATGAATCGAACATGAGAAAGATGAGGGCTTGATTTATACCTCTAAAATTAGAATCAATTCCTTTTGAAACATGAAACAAACGAGAAGAAGAAGATAACACCAACATCAAACGACGGACATACGACAAGCAACGTATTTCCGGCGTCGAAATGAATGGGGAAGCTGAAGCTCCATCGAAGAAGCAAGAACACCAACCGGAACTCATGGCGGCAGCATCCACGAAGCGAGAGGAGGGAAGGAAGAACGAAGGACAACAGCAACAACAAGAATGGCGGCGGCGGCGGTCGCAACACGGCGGCGACACCGAGATAGGGCGGTGCTCCGCCGGCGAACTAGTGCGGGGAGAGGGTGGTTGCGCGGCCGCCGGCAGCCGGCCTTGACAGAGCAACAACAGCAACGCACAACAGAAGGAGATGATTGAGTGAGAGGAGGAATACGAGAGTGAGAAGAATTTGGGGATTTTTGGGTTCCTCTCACTTCAACTTAATTTGGGGTATTTAAACTAAAAATCTTCAAAATAACAATTGACAACTCAAAAGAATTGAGATAGTTGTCTTCAACAGATGATGACACGAATGAGGAGGAAGAAATGAGAGAATTGTTGTTTTTTTTTTTTTTCTTAAAATTCATAAGGGCATTTTTGTAATATCAAATCATAGATCAAAAATCTTATTTTGCTCCAAAATATAAGTATAAATGTAGATTATAGATTATTAATTAAAATAATAATTACGATTACCTTTTAATAAACACTGGTTAAAACTGGGCTATTACAATATAACTTTACTCTTTAAAGGAAAAATGGATTTGGGAAACAAATTACTAACAAATATAACAATAATTTATACATTATATAATCTTCACTTCAACATATTTCTGCCTTAGTTTCATGGAAATAATTCGGTACAATGGAATGATTTTGTAACACTTTTTTTTCCCATAACATTGTTCTTTTTTTTAATAGTTGATTATAACTTACTAGTTACTACTCATACATATTACATAGTTGTGATGAGAGGAAGAAAAATGGGTCGGAATGGTTTTGGGTCGGGTTATATTAGGTCGGGTTGTATTGGGTCGGAATGGTATTGGGTCGGGTTGAATTACGTCGGGTTGTATTGGGTCGGAATGGTATTGGGTCGGGTTCATTTGGGTCAGGTGGTAATTGGGTCTGGTGGTAACTGGGTTGAGTGATAACTGGGTTGGGTTGTATTGGGTCGGAATGCTTTGGGTCGAGTGGTAACTGGGTCGGGTAGTAAATGGGTTGGGTGATAACTGGGTCGGTAATAACTAGGTTGGGTCACAACTGGGTCGGTTGCTAACTGGGTTGGGTCATAACTGGATTGGCTGATAGCTGGGTGGGTTTAACTGGGTCGGAAACATGTTGGGTCTGGGTCATTGTTCACGGGTGCAACTGGCCACGGGTCCACCTGGGTCGGCCCAGTCAGGTTGGGTTGCCAATTCCACGGGTTGAACTGGGCACGGGTGGACGCTGGGTCGGAATGGGTCGGCTTTCCACCCGACCACTCTCGGCTCTGAACAGGTTGGGTCTGGGTCAGATGCGGGTTCACCCGTGGGTCGACCCAGTTTTTGACACCTCTAGGATAACCTAATGGTGTTGTCATCACGTTCAAAATTTTTCCTACAAAGGATTTCAACTTATTTTAAAAAATAAAGTTTATATAGATCAAGACAACGATATAAGAAGAATATTTAACCATTTTGTTCAAGATCATATGATTATATATATTTATAGATTTATTTACAATAAAAAAGAACAATTTATTGATATAACAAAGAATATGTTGTTAGTTAAATCCAAACATGTCATCAATATAAAAATAACATCTATCTTTTATTTTTAGAATGTGTTCTTTAAATAGATTTTGTATGCTCTTTCAGTATATGTTCTTTTTTTAATATCATTATATGTTATTTTCATTACTACCTAAATTCTTATTATTAACGGACCTTGAATATGAACAATATGTTCTCTTTACCATAGACAATATTTTTTTTCTTTTTACCTAAAATGTGTGTTCTTTTATTCTTTTATTTTTTTTGGGCCCCAACCTCGTGGTAAGTTGAATTTTCTTCTGGGCTGCCCTCGCACATGGTCACTCACCTAGAAACCCAACAAGCCCCAACCCCCCTCCCCCACCCACACCAATATTGAAATATATGCTTTCACCAAGATTTGAACCTTGGTCTCCTATGTGGGAGATACGAAGCCATACCATTGGACCCAAGAGTTCTTGGTCTTTTATTTTTAATTGTATGTTCATATACTAATGTGTTCATTTTCAAAAAAATAATAATTATGCTATTATTATTATTATTATTATTATTATTATTATTATTATTATTATTATTATTATTATTATTATTATTATTATTATTATTATTATTACTATTATTATTATTATTATTTTTATTATTATGTTATCTATATTATTTTTATTATATTATTATTGTTATTATTATATTATTATTATTATTATTATTATTATTATTATTAAATTGTTATTATTATTTAATATTATTATTATTATTGAAAGTTGTGCATATTAATAAAATGATAGTAATAGTAATACTAGTAATGAAATACAAAGTAATAATAATATTAGTAGTAATATGTTTTGTAAAAGATAAGTTCAGATCAGATCAGAAAAAATAAGTTCAGATTAGATCAGATAAGTAAATTTAAGGTGAACTAAACATAGCCTTAGTTAGAGTTTTAGTTAGGGTTTTTAGAGAGAGAAACTCTCATCTTCTACAGAGAGAAGTAAGAGAAACTTGTTGAAAGCTTGGATTTTGAAGAATCTAAGAAGGAAACTTGAAGATTTGGAGACTCCTTGCAACTTTAATGAGAATTTCTTACTCTCTCTCATGTTTTGTTACTTTATCTATTTATTTTCATGTCATTTTCACTCTATTGACTTGTTCATCCTAGATTAGTGTTTGATTTCATGTTTTTAGTTTGTTATTTAGTTCATTTAATAATTTATTATGATTTGTGAGTAGTTATTTTGTTTGGGAGGGGATGAAGCCATTAATGATATCATGAGCCTTTGGGTCATATTTGGGGTTATTTTGGAAAATGAAATCAAATGAGCAATAGGGGTTTTATTGTTGGTTTTTGTGATTGGCCTCCATGGAAACTTAATTATTAGTCACTTCAATGAAGGAAAGATGAAATTGAAGAGTTGACTCCCTATTAATTCACTTAACTAAACTTGTATGAAAATAGGGGTTTTAGTTAAGGGATATATTTAGTCATCTTTTTATTCATGCTCTTGAGTTGGGGATTTGTTGCATGAAAATAGGACATAATCTCCAATTTGAGTAACCATCTTTAGCTTGAAAGAGTAATTAGGGTTTTGTTAGATGATCCCTTTGATTCATTCTCTTTATACTACCCCCTTATTTGCCTAATTGTTTTCATGATTGAAATAATTGGTGAAGTCCCCTACCCTAGTTCTTTTCATTTAATAGTTTTTAGTTGATAATTGACAAATCTCTTAACTATATTTAGCCTAGCTTATTATAATTAATATTTTCGGTGATTACCCTTAGTTCTTGTGGAAGAATGACCCTTGCTTGCCATTATACTTAGGTTAGTGGTTAGTTAGGTAGTTTGATTTAGGGGTTTTGTCCAACGACCAAAATATCCTATGTCAGATATCGACGAGTCTTCCATGTCACTCCCACCTTCTTCCGACATCTTAACCTTTTTTGGTGTTCATCTTTTTGCCTATCATAATGGAGACAAATAACAAATAGATTAGCATATATCGATGGCGTCCATTACCTTACATGGGAAGATATTATTAACATTCACAACCACCATATAAGACAGTGACCAAACACAACTTCGACCTTAAAATAATGACCTCGATTAAGATTATCCAACTCATTTGTTAATTACTTGTCACAACTCCGGCCTGGAAACTTTGGGTCATCAAACCCATTACCAATTCACAATAAAAGAACAAACATGAGTATATCAACATATGGTAATGTCCAAACACAAATTTGGTCATTACCAAAATGGATGTACAGTTTACTAGTATGTGTAAGGAAACAATCTGAACAATTTTAAAAAAAATATTTTCATAAGTTGCTCAAGAAGTTTTCTTCATCCACCTCGACCAGTTTTTTGGTTGATTTTTTTTGGATGTCTGGTTTTCAAGGCACTCGTAGGTGTGAGTTTATATTTTTTTTGTAATATTGATTTTTGTGGTGCTCTATTTTGGGGTCACCTTCTCTAAAGGCGTTCCCACAAGGGTTGCTAAACCATCTTCTTTTCTTGTAGTTTAGGCTTTCTGGTGCTCTTCTTCTACGTCAACTTCACTCTAGACATGTCTCGAAGGGTTTCCAAACCAAAGATAGGTTCGGGGTGATCAAAGTAGGGCTGTTTAGAGTGCGGTCTGGACCGTACCAAACCGCAACCGAAACCTTTTTTCCGTGGTTTGGGTTGGTTTGCGGTTTCAAAATTGTGGTTTGGGTTATGATTTCAAGCAAACCGCGGTTTGGGTTGGGTTTTAATTTTTGTAAATCGAAACAGCACCGTAAACTGCAATTTTATATGATTTTTTTTAAAAGAAAATTTATCTATTTTGATTTCTTTTAAATACACTTGACAAGGTGGCATACCATTATACAACTGAAAAGAGAGGTTTGAGGTAAAGAACTTGGACACTTTTGATAAATTATTATTTATGTTTAATTATGAAGTCAACTTCATATTTATTTGGACTCTATATTTTTTAACAAAATTTTTTTATACTCCTAGTTTACAAAATTAATGCCGGGGAGGAAAAAATGGTTAAACCGCAAACCAAACCGCACCAAACCGTTTTGTGCGGTTAGGTTTGGGTTGGTTTGGGCAAAAGTGCAGTGCGGTTTGGGTTGAGAAAATGTCAAACCGTATATTTGCGGTTTGGGTTGGGTTACATCCCAAACTGCACCAACCCAAACCGCGAACACCCGAATATCTTTCATGCTAAATGATGAGCTAACTTTCACACTAGGCACAACAATAGTCTCATCATCATCGTCAATATCCAATTTACGCATTGAACATTTCAATTTATCACTAAGTAAGGGAGATAAAAATCGAGAGCACATCTTATTTCCCTACACATTAGTACAAAAAATGCAAAATAACACAAAAGACTTGATCTGGTTAGGTCCTAAACCAGATCAGTATAGTCAATGTTTTTGCGCGCAAAAGAAAGGTTACATTAACTGATGCGGTTGGCAACTAAACCGGATCAATTTCGTCAATGGATTCAGCTGAGTTTGTTAACAGATCCGATCCAGCTGACCGAATCAGTTAACCATTATATTAGGTGCTGCATCACCACACCAGCACATTTCTCACCCTAAACTCACCAACCCATTTCCCGGTTCAGCATACGTAACTCCCCCTATCACCCTGCCTCTTTTCCTCCTAACTATCTAGTCTCTCTAACTCCTCTGATCCTCTCACCCTAAACCCTAAACAACCCAACAAACACCACCACCACCATTATTCACCTCCGCTTCTCTCTCCTCACGAACCCTGCTCTCTCTTTCATTTCACCCCACAACCACGACTCAAGCTGCGTCTCAGATTCTCAGCCACCACCACCACCAACGCCTAGCGATTATGCTATTTTGGTGGCCGCGCCGCTGATTCGCGCGAAGCTGGTCCAGTCATCATCTTCGCTCATCGTTGTTGTGTTCTCTTCCGTGCTTGTCGCTTTCTTCCATCTTCGCTCGCTCGTCGCAGATATAGGCTTTGAGATTTATTTTTTATTTGTTAATTTCGAAACACAAATGCCTCATTCGAAAATATTAAGTCATTTTAATTTACCTAGGTTCGATATTAATTTAGATAGTTCATTAATTTGTGGATCTAGGGTTTAATTTTGAAATTGTAATTTAGATAGTTAATTGATTCGCGTTTTTAGGTTAGATTTTTTATTTTATTTCGAGATTATTTAATTGGAAAATTTGTCAGAAACAACCTTTTAAATACAAGTTTTTGCAAGAAACAACCTTTTAAAAAAATCTAGCAAAATAGACCTTAAAATAATTTTTTTGCGAGGAATAACCTTGAACCATTTTATAGGCATTGACCAAGTATTTTGCGGCTTCGATTCACTAAAACCAAACAAGGCAAGGCATGTAATCCACATTTCTTATATTTCAACCCCATTTCCCTTTATATACTGATGAATTAAACGTCGAAAAATATTTGGTCAATGTCGAAAAATGGAGAAAAATAGAGTTGAAACATAAGATATGTAGTTCACGTGCCCTCCACATGTTTGGTTTTAACGAGTCAACGCTGAAAAATGCTTGGTCAATGCCGGAAAATGGGTCGAGGTTATTTCTCGCGAAAATATTTTCTTCTTAAGGTCTTATTTTGCCAGAATTTTTTAAAAAGGTTGTTTCTCGCAAAAACTTGTATTTAAAAGGTTGTTTTTGACAAATTTTCCTTTTAATTTAATAAGTTAATTTTGAGATTGTAATTTCTTTGTAAGTTCATATTCCTAACTTTGTTGTAATTTTTGGTTATTTTTTTGGTTTAATATGTTGAATTTTTTTTTTTTAATTTTTTGTTATATTTCAGCTTAATTGTGTGTGGTTGTTTTGTAATTTTCGTTATTAATGTCTTTAATTGTTCGAAGCATTGTTGTTAATTTTTTTTTGTAATTGCAATTGAATTTGATTTTTGTAATTACATTAACAACAATATTAAAAGCAACCTACTAAAAAAAGCAGTATTGATGATGTAAATATTATTGCATTTTTTTATTGCAATGCCTTCTTTTTTTAATGTAAATTTATGGTTATATTATGTTTAATGGCTTTGTATTTTTTGGTGGTTTTGGACACTTTGTATTGAGTTGTGAGGTTGCTTCTCTAATATATGCAAATCTTCTTTTTTTAAGGAAAAACATGGTCTTGACTGATCCGGTTTGGTAACACCACCGGATTAGTTGGTTTATTTGTATGTGGGTTGGCGTCTGGACAAACTGATCTGGTTTGGCAGAAAGCCGAATCGGTTAAGTTAATTAACTAATATGGTTTTCTGCTCGAACCAGATTACTTGACTTCTTCTATCAACTCCGCCCCTACGTGCTCCGCTCCACTTTCGGATCAGTAAGACCTGTTTTGATCGGAGCGGGTGAGGTTTTTTCTGCTAGTGGCGGTTCTGTTGATTTGGGACAGTTGGGACATCGATGAAAATTTCGTCCCCCTAGCTCCCCCATCATTACCTTGTGATCAATTCGTGACGTGATCATCATTCTCACCCCTCACGTGTCTTTTCCTTATCTTTTGGACGTAGGTTTGAAATAAGTTTCTCGAGTGCAACCTCAATGTGCTCCATCTTTGAGAATATAGCCCCCACCTTCGAGAAGATTGTGCTCAAAGATTCTTCTACAATTCCATTCCGCTGTTCACATAAACGTTCGATTAATAAACCTTTCACATCACTAAAGGCATGCAATTCTAACAAATGTGTTTTATGCAATATACCTTTTCTTTACCCACTTGTCTATGGATTTTGTCAAAACTATGTCAAATGCAACATTTTACCCTCATTGCATATTCTCACATAAACCACATGAAATATCATGTATGAGGTTTCTCAATAACCCATATATATTAAGCATACAATTTCATCATAATTTATGTTATAGCCAAAAAGTATGCGACCATTGTCCAAGCTAAATATTATTTTAGGTAATGCTTTATAGTGGGTTAGGTGATGACCTAAATTGTTTAGTAATACCCTAACTTGATAAGGTCATTACCTAACATATACAGTGGTAATTTTAGGTCATGGCCCAAATAGTTTTAGGTCATTACCTAAACCCTATAGAAACTTACAAAAAAAAACTAGCTCAACCTGCACATGAAGACTACAATGGGATGTAAAAAATTATAGAAATTTATTTCATCTAATTTCTAAGCTGAAGTATAAACTACTTTGTAAAAGTAAGCCCAAATTGTCCAATAAAAGTTTAAAGTGCATTGATTTAGAGCAATTATCTCAACCATACCTTAAAATTTTTCCCTAAAACCCTAGTTTTTTAGGGAATATATTCATAAATTACAAGATTAAATCTTACAAACACACAAATAAAGATAGATAATCATAAATTCGTTACTAAATTTGAATTATTCAAGTAAACTTACATCAATTTCTTCCAAAGGAGAAAGTTTTAGGTCAATTTTTCATGACCTTTTCCCAATTTCACTTTGCTTGCTCAGATTTTAATGTTTTGCTCAAATCTCAATTTCAATTCAACATTGGAGGTAAAAAATCAAGCAACTAAGAATGTTGGTGGAGAAAATTGAGGGAAACAAGGTGAAAGAGTGGCTAAAAATTGTGGAAGGAGGAAGAAGAGGGAGGGGGGTTGTCGAAGATGACGAAGAGGAGAGAAGGCGGAGGAAAGAGAAAATGGGTTAAAAAAAATTGTTGGTAAAATTTTTTTTCGAACTAAATAATAATTGTTGGATTTTATTTAATTATTTTTAGGATTTTCGGAAAATATTTACATAAATTTTGGTAAATAAACAAAATGGTTATCTTGAATTTAGAAAATTAGAAAATAAAGTGGAATGGGGACAACATGCAAAATGTGTAGCTCATAATGTTCGACTTGCATTGACTTCCATGATCGTTTTTCAAAAATGACTCTAATAGAATTATCCATAGACCATACCCAAAGTACTTAGAAAAAACACAAAAATGACCCAAATTGGTACATACACGTCCGTAGGAAGAGAACTATACTCACGATGAACATGAATGCCTAAATTATGTACTTTCATAAAAAAAATACCAATGAACATGTACCAACTAGAGATCTACATATATTCATTTAGCTTATTATCTATATATATTTGCGTACCATGCTCTATGTACTTGTGTCTGCGTCTGTACCATTTAAGCTTTGCAAAAATGACTATAGTCAAATCATCCAAATGAGTGATGAGTGATGAGTGATGAGTGATGAGTGATGAGTGCCTGAAAACTGAGACTGAAGAAGAGGAAAAGAGAGTGGGCAAGAAGAGAGAGAATGAGCAACTGAGAGTCTGAGACTACCCAGTTAAACCCCCACTCTCTCTCTTCGTCTCTTCTCTCTCCCACAATTGAATCTGATGCAAACTTGTTAAAAACTTACACAAGAAATGAAGCAGAGGATTGAACAACCTCTTCGTCATAGTTGTTCAACCCTCTTCCTCATCAAATACGTTTTGCTTGGATTAATCCTGTTTTTTGGCGTCTTTTGTTTCTTTTTTGGCTCTATTCCTTACTCTCTCACTCTTGACCCCCACAACTATCACTCCGTTGTCGCCGAACACGGGGTCGTTCCCGTCTTCAGTGGCACTCGCACTATTATCAAACATGATGATTCTGCTGCCGCTTTCGATCTTCAACACCTCGATTCTCTGCTCCCTCAGAGTATACCTGTATGTTTTCTCTTCCTTAATTTTTCTATTTTCTATTTTTTTTGGAATTATCATTCTCAAGGTTGGAATTATGATATTTACTACATCTGTGGTATGTGATTTTTAGGATATGTGCTTGTTTTTGGATTTATGGAGCTTTTTTTAGGGGTTTCCATTTTGTGTGAGAGGAGTTTCTTCAATGATGTTGGTACTTTAAAGAGATTTTGAGGGGAAATCTTACTTGATTTACTAATGAAAGTTAAGCCAGATGTAGCTTATTATTTCCATGTTTTTAAACAATTTTTTTTTTTGAGGCGATGTTTTTAAACAATTTTGTGCGGTTATTGATGATGGTTAGAGGAAAAAGGAGTTTAAGCGTCGTAACGGACATTTGTTTTACTTGAATCTGATGAAAGAAGGCTCAATTTTTAGTTCCTATTGATTGTCAAGTAACTATATAAAGAAGAATTATTACTCTTCCTTGTTGAAACTAGGGGAGCTGTATGTTCAAATGTGGTGAATTGTTAACAAGCTCGTGTACATCTAAAGCATTTTTGCAAACTGCTTTGTGACCTCATCACTTTGATCTCTGGAAAAGACTTTGAGTTGTTTTGAATAATTTGTGTTCTTAATGTTGCTGAAGCTCATTTATTGAAGATTATAGCATGTTGAATAAATGTGTTGCTTCGGCTGTTAGAAGAACTATGTCAATGTGGTACACTCGGCTTTTCTTGCTGTTGGATCGTGACGCACACTCTACCTTTCTGCGGCAAGAGCACAGCGTGCGAGGCTCACAAGTCATGACTTAGTTGGGTTTTTGGCAGGAATTTCTGAATAGCATTGAGTTTACATAATGCTATGCACATTTTCTTACAACCAAAAGGCATGAATAGTGCCATGCCAGAGGTCTCCACGTGAGAAATACCCAACAAACAGGGCTCAAAACCCAAGTGTCCTTGTGTTTTAATAAGGGAGAACTGGCTTCTTGATTATACCCCAGATGCTTTAATAATCCAACTTGTCCAATTCTTCCTTACTAATTTATTAAGTCTGGGTTAATGGTGAGAATTAGAAGGATATGTGTGTTTGGCTTGACGATTTATTCGAAATTGGAAGGAAACAAGATATGTTACTTCATCCAATGTTATCCTAAATTGTCATTGGATATCTTTCCCTCCAAATTTCATTAATTTAGAGGAAAGGCAAACGAGAGTTTCTACCCCTTGTTGTTACTTCAGCTCCTTTTCTACCTTCTTCTGTAAACTTCAATTAAGCAAACAAATATATTTTTTTACTTTCTTTTTCATCCATTATTATCCTACGAAATAGTTATATGCTTAAACCCATCTAGTAAAAATGTAAAACGCACCGTTGTTTTTTTATTCCCTTATTACCCCAAATTCTTTCCTTCAAGTTTAGCTATTATTTCTGATCGCATATTATTTTTTTCACACTACTATTAGACAAGATGGCCCACCATAATGGCTTTCCTAAAACACCATACTTTTTCTCTCTACAATTTTTTTTGCGACAAAATGATGTTCAAATTTCTCTAGAATAAACATGTGTTCCCAAAATATATTTACATTTGTGTAATTCAGCCTTTTATTTGGGGGTGGGGTGTTGGAGCCTGGAGGTTGGGGGAAGAAGAATTCCAGGGTGATGTAATATATGCAGCATTATCCCTACTGAGTTGAGAATTGAATTGGTTGGGTTTAATTTTGCCTGAATTAATTGCTGGGTTATATCTTGGTTCTTTTTACAGATATGTGACATGAAATATTCAGAGTTGATACCATGCTTGGATAGACATCTAATATACCAGTTGAGGTTAAAGGTAAATCTTACATTAATGGAGCACTATGAACGCCACTGCCCACCTCAGGAGCGACGTTATAATTGTCTTATTCCACCTCCAAACGCTTACAAGGTTGGTAAATTATTTCTTTTCTGTAGAGACTAGGGTTACTCCTGTTTCACTTGATTTTGAATCCGATGAGTTTATTGTTAGAAAATCAGATACCTGTCAGATGGCCTGCTAGCAGAGATGAAGTTTGGAAAGCAAATATACCTCACACGCACCTCGCACAAGAAAAATCTGACCAACACTGGATGGTTGTGAATGGTGAAAAGATTAATTTTCCTGGTGGTGGAACCCATTTTCATGATGGTGCTGATAAGTATATAATTGCTCTTGCAAGGGTATGTAGCATTTCGTTCATGTTATAGTTCTGCCATATCTGATTAATCATACTAATGAATCCTATTACATATATGCAGATGCTCAAGATTCCAGGTGATAAACTTAGCAATGGTGGCAATATCAGAACTGTTCTTGATGTGGGATGTGGAGTGGCAAGCTTTGGTGCATATCTTCTATCCCGTGATATTATAGCCATGTCATTAGCACCTAATGACGTACACGAAAATCAAATTCAATTTGCATTGGAGAGAGGAATTCCGTCTACTCTTGGTGTTTTGGGAACTAGAAGACTCCCATTCCCCAGCAGGTCATTTGAAATGGCCCATTGCTCTAGATGTAGGATAGATTGGCTTGACAGAGATGGGATGCTCTTGTTGGAACTTGATAGATTACTAAGACCAGGGGGATATTTTGTGTACTCTTCTCCTGAAGCATATGCGCAAGATCCAGAAAATAGAAAAATCTGGAATTCAATGTATAGCCTTCTAAGGAAGATGTGCTGGAGAGTTGTTTCAAAGAAAGACCAAACTGTTATATGGGCGAAGCCAATAAGCAACAGCTGCTATTTGAAGAGAGAACCTGGAACTACACCACCACTATGTAGTTCAGATGATGATCCAGATAAAACGTGGAATGTTTCAATGAAAACATGCATCACCCCTTATTCAGCAAGTGAGTTTCAATTGTTTAAAGCACATTAAGTAGTCATCTAGTTCTTGTCAAAGACATAATCCTTTGTGGCAAAGGATTATCAAAGAAAATAAATTATTTTGATCTGCTAGTTTGATTTCCGTGGAGCTATCAATTATTGAGAAATTAGTCCTGCAGTTACCTAATTTCTTATAGCTGACAAGGTTATTTGCTTCCTATTGTCCAAATTGTAGAATTAATTGCATTTTTTTTCTTTATTTGATGGAGAACTTCCTGTGTCACCGGACTATGACTTATTGCATCTAGATCTTATTGGAGGAAATGTATATAGTGGCTTGGTTCTAGAAGATCCATTTCCTTTTAAAGATTAGACAACTGGTATGAATAATTTCCTTCTGTTCCCTTATGTTTTTCGGGGGAAATTAACAATTCCTTTAACATTTTCATCTTCCTACGGATGATGTATATACCTTAATGCCTATACAAAAGTCCAATAGAGGACATATGGCTTTAATTGAAAGGTTTTTTGTCTTAGCTCTAGCCCTCAGTTTGTAGATTTTATTAGGTTAGTTACTAAAAAAATAATTCCACTGTGCCTTCCAATGAAATTGTCAAATTAGAGTCTGTCAATAGATGGCTTGGTAGGGTGCTCTATATTGTACCAGTTTTTATTATGATTTAATCTTGAATATTCTTTTGTCAGATGTCGCAAGTGTTTAGCCTGACAAGGTATTAGTTACGATAATAACATTAAAAGCTAAGCAAAAGATATAAAGGTTATTATGAGAATACCTTCTAAAACAGGGATTACATTTAACGTATTTGCTTATTAATACTTTTGTATAACCCCAATACAATCAGTAGCTAAGTCATCCTATGATATACAATCAGTTTTCGTTTCTAAGTAGCTAGTAGGTTTTGTATTTACCGGTCTTTCTATGCTTTTTTTGGTGAAATTGGATCAAAATTGAATGTTGGAAAGTTTTCTTATTTGTTGTATAGGTTCTCTATCTTCTTTTATTTTTATTTTTATTTTTCTTAATCTGTTCTTGGTGCATATTCTCTACAGAGATGCATAAGGGAAAAGCGAGTGGTTTACTTCCTTGGCCACAGAGGCTTACTGCACCTCCACCTCGTTTGGAAGATATTGGCATTAGTGCAGAGGAATATCAATTAGACACTGTATGCTACCCTTGCTACATATACTTGGTTGTGCACACCAAGCTGTGATGCCCTTTGTGATATTTAAGTTTAAGGTTGACTGACTATGAGGATCCATATGTCACAGGTAACGTGGCGTTTGAGAGTGAGTGAGTATTGGAACCTAATGAAACCCGTTTTACAAAAAAACACCTTACGCAATGTCATGGACATGAACTCCAATCTCGGCGGATATGCTGCTGCTTTTCATGATAGAGATGTTTGGGTGATGAATGTTGCTCCCATTCCTTCTGCTTCGAAGCTGAGTATCATCTATGATCGAGGTCTCATTGGAACGGTGCATGATTGGTAAGAAGTTTTATGGCTTCATCTATGTGTTGTTGCTTGATATCCAAGTAATTTTGGATTTTTAGTCTTTACGACCTTTTTTTTCGACTCAAAGCTTGAATAATTTTGTGCTTATTGAGAGAAAGTGTCCCCCTACCTCACACTGTATGTCAATGTATGATCACAGATCTCTGATCTACTCATGCTAGCACAATATTACACCTCGTTGTCAGTGGCTTCCATCACAATTTATGTCATAATTATCAACTATCAACCCTAGTCTTCCGTCTAGGTGGGGTGAAGGGGATATATGTATACAGCCTTATCCTTGCAACTAAGAGGAGGCGATAGCAGGGCTTCCTGATTTGGAATAGAGTACAAACTCTGTACAGCTTACCATTTACTTTCTTGAAACTGTCGATGGCTCCACAATCTCAACATAACCTGCTGCTGAGTTTTGATGAATAGGCCAAATAAATCCTTTCAAGTAAGCAAAACATATATTCATCCTGCACAATTAGATGTAGTTTGATCATGTAGCTCAGTCAAGTATCTCTGAAGAGAGACATTTGGTGATGCAGTTTGAATTCCTTGTATTTGGAGTATATGCACTGACACAAAGGCATTTTCTGACCTGATGAAAGCTTATGAATATAGTCCGCATCTTGTTCAACACTTGCTGGTGAAGTAGGAAAATGAAGCACTTAAATCTTAACTGCTGAGCACAAGTGACTGAACTTTTTCTAACTGAGAGACCCAGCACTCTTAGTATCAGCATATGATCTGTTCACATAAGACTTATAACTAGCAGAGAGCTTTCTTGAGAGGCTAATTGAACACCGAAGTAGCTTATACGGAATTTTCCTTGAAATCCGAGGCTTGAAATAAACTCACCTTTCTTTTCTGCGGAATCCCCTCTAATAAACACTGAACATGGAACTCTAATGCACGCTGTCTTCAAGCTCAAAAACATAAGCAACCTCAATAGTGTCTCCTGGAATAGTAGTATACTTGGTATTGCCCCCATATAATCAATGTTTTATCATTTATCTAGTTTGCCCGCTCTATTTGACCTAGAAGTTTTATGATAGTTCAAAAAAGGAGAAGTTTGATAGCCAAATCTTGAGGACTTCACCTTTTTTATGGCCCTTTTTTTGTTCTTAATTTTTTATACTTATCTGGAAAGTAAGTTGAGTTTGAAGCACGTGTTCCATTGTAGGTGTGAAGCATTTTCTACATATCCACGCACCTATGATCTACTGCATGCTTGGATGGTGTTCTCAGAGGTTCTAGAACGGGGCTGTAGTGCAGAAGATCTTTTGATCGAAATTGATAGAATTCTGAGACCAGAGGGATTTGTCATCATCAGGGACCATCCTTCAGTCATAAACTATTTGCACAAATATTTGATTGCCTTGCATTGGGATGGATGGGGTTTGGAGGTGGAACCAAGGGTAGATATTTTGTCACTAAGTGAAGAAAGAGTTCTAATTGCACGTAAGAAGTTGTGGCGATACGGGGTTACTGCCTAAAGGTATGTACATAGCTTAAATTGTTGCATATTTCAAATTGCTTAGTATATGCAGTGCCACATAATCTAAATATAGAATCGTTTTAAGGTCTATGCAAGTAAGGCCACTTGGGTGGCAAATTGGCAATGTAATCTTTTGAAATTAACCAAGTAGTAAATTTTTGATACTGGAAGCTTTGACTATAATTTCTGTTGTCTTTTTCTTTGCCTTTTTAAATAATATGTAATGATGTCTCTGACTTGAGGAGTTGTCTTAATAGATGCTAAGCTGTCAAACAGAAGTAAGTTGATAAATTTGAAGTAACAAATACATGTCTTCAACAATCTGGAAGAACATGAACGTTTACTGGACCTTTTCCTTCACCAATGAGCTTTGGTTTCCTTTTTATCTTTTCTGTTACATTTTTTCCTGCTCTCTTTTGTGGGGTAGAAAGTGTGGGCTTGTGTAATAAGGGAGCTCCCTTCTGCTTTAGGATGCACTCGAACTCGATGCATCACATAATGAATTTCACTATATCTATGCTAGGATTGAGGAGGTTTTAATGTAATTACACTTCATAAATAACCATAATTACCCTAAAATATGCTATCAAGATAATGACATACTGCATCAGTAAAGTAACCAAGAATTGGAATTGTATTAAGCGAACAAGTATTGGATTTATATGGTTACCCTCCCATTCTAAATGGAAATGCCTGGATCATACTCAAGCAAGGATGTCAGTTGTAAATCCTGGTCAGTTGCTATGCTCACTGTAGTTCCTTCTCTAGGAGGACTACGTCAGAGGCAAAAAACCGGCCCCTTTTCTTGTGTGTTGAATTTGAAGTAATCAAATATAACTTTAAAAGTATTTCATTGCTAATAGTTTATATTAGGCTATATAGCATTTGATAGTTGATGTTTCTCTTCTCAAAGGTGTGAATACTATTGTGAAGCATCCATGGCCTTGTCAAAAGATTTCCGATCTTGGTTAGCATTTGTAAAATTACATCCTGATTTTGTGGCCAACAAACAGCAACTGCGGTGAGAAAACTATTTGGGAAGATTCAACTTGAAAGCAATGGCTATTAATAAACCGAAGGTTTGTTAATGTTCTTTTTGTGGTACCCTTTATACGCTTTTATTTGGCTGAGACATGAAGGCCACATATTGTTTGGACCTTGGCATCTTTTGCTGCAGAAGTATTTCTATTGCGGTCCTTGTCTTCTTGGGTATCAGTATTTTTGTTGATGAAAATGTTGTCCATTTTATTCTTTGGTAATTTTATATTGTACCCCTTTGTTTTTTACTTTTCTATGTAGTACCTTCACATGTTTTAGTATTTTAAATGGTACCCCTTAGTTATTGACTTTTCTATATGGTACCCTTCGAAAGTCTAATACTTACTCCCACTTTCTTAATAATTCGTTAATCACATTCTACGAGTCCTCACTACTATTAATCTGTTATTGCCATCGACTAGACCCACTATCGTCCTTTTCGCAACCCTTGGCCCTTTATGAATAATGATGTTAACTATTATATAGTACCATCAGAATGAGTAAAAAAGATGTGAAGAGGAAATGTGGCGGATTTAGGTGGTGGCAATAGTAAATGTGAGGATTATGGGAAGGTATGGGTGGGTGGTTAAGATGACTGGAGATTGAATTATTTTTTTAAGGTGGTATCATATAGAAATGTTAATAGTAGAGGGGTATCATGTGTAATATTTAAATTTGAAGGGTACCAAATAGACTAGTAAAAAACAGAGGGGCACTATATAAAACACCTGTAATTTTTATTCGGTTCAATGATATGACAAGATAATAACAAATACATACACTTATAATTTGTTTTTATCTTATTAATAAAGAGTGATCATACAATAATAAATTCACCTTATTAGACCTTCAAACCTTGAATTAGGGTCTTAAAAAAAAGTCTCCCTGAATAGTTGAACTTTGTTCAACATTGATCATAACTTGAAATAGTTTTAGAAGACTTTTAAATCTTGCAAACTTTGCACTTTAAATATGAATAGGTTGATAAGATAAACTCATAAACAATCCTAGTCATGATGCTAAGTCAAATAGTCATGGTACATAAAATGACATATCTACTACAAATAAAAATTATTAATTCACATACAATAATATAAGAAATATTCTTTCATAGAAGTAAAGATCATATAATCGTATCATTTATAAGTATTACCACATTATAACATATAATTTTCGTTTCCTAATCATGATTCTATGTTTCAGTTATGCTCCAAAACAGATAATTAAGTATACTAAATATGATTACTAACACTACTACTTGACGTACCTCTAAAGCGAGAATTCTACACAACTATGCTCTAAAATTTCCTTCTAGGAATTGGCTATCTAGAACGTATATTGAGAAATAGCAGTAATTAAATATCAAATTACTACCTAGAACCCTAAAAATCATATTTGGAAGCGTAATATAATTTGATTTTTAGCTCCTTTAAATGCTACTACATTCGTCCCATTTTATAGTTCCCGTTTTATTTTGGACACAGGATTCAAGGAAGTGTACATGCATAGGCAAAAAATTTATCATACACCCGAGTGTACCATGAGCATGGTACACCAAGGCTATTTTTTTGCTCATTGCTCATTTGAAATCATCCAATGAGCAAAATGTACTAAATAAAGAGATTTCTAAATGAGCAAATGAGCAAAAATTAGTCTTGGGTGTACCATGCACATGGTACACCCGGGTGTATAATGAATAAACTCATGCATAAGGAGTTGTTTTTTTGGCATTATTGTCATTAAAAAATGAAAAAGAATGGGAACATAAAATGGGTGGGCATGTGAATAGAGGAGAGAAAATATAAACTATTTTTTGCTATACCCGACCAATGAGATTGAGGGAGCGTTATCTCTATTATATAAGTCAATGGAGGAGGTATAGTGTCCCCTTTAAAATGACTAGAATACCCTCTAATAATTTAAAACAATGTTTTCTTATTATAAAAAAATTAAAAAAAATGATAATATATGCTATTTGCCATATGGAATAAGTTAAAAATGGAATATGCAATCACCATTAATAACTTGACAAAATAGATTAACACAATTAATTCACGAAATTAATTAGAATCTTCAATCAAAAAAAGTTAGCGATATATCCTGACATAATATTTCGTATTTACAAAGTGCAAACAATACGGTTTATTAACATTTCCAATCGTTAAAGAACTATACCAAAGTCGTTGGCATGGAATTATTAAATCATCGACCAACTTTTTCAGTGACGGTATTGAACAGTTAAAAATCGATCACCCTCAATTTAAAAAGATAATAACATATATAAAGAGAATCTCAATAATTTACATCACTATCAAAATAATTTTGGATTAATTTTTTTTCCTTTCGTACATATAGCCACATAAGTGCATATACGACTAGTCTGAGAGTGTCAAAACCTATGTGAAAAGGAAGAGAGAGAGTAAAAAGTGATGTTCTAAAATAAAACAAGGGACATGGGAAGAACATTTTGGGACATCCAAAATGAAATACAGGAACTATAAAATGGGACGGAGTATAATACATTCAACAATTATGTCAAACTTTAATAATTGATCTTTAACCAAATTTTTTTCTACAAGTCATAACTATTGTATATACCAGTGTAGAAAAAAACTATTGTATATACCAGTGTAAAAAAACTATTGTATATAAATATGGAACTAATTAAAGAGACTCAACAATACAATTTTTTTTACAGACTTTTCACCATATACCCTCGACAAATTTTTTTTATTCACCATATACCCTTGATGTTTTAAAATTCACCATATACCCATCAATTTCTTGATAATTCACCATGTGCACTTAATGATTAGTTACTATCAACGTTTTTGATCATTAACCCCTAATTACGTTAATAAACCTTAAGTGATCCATGTATCACTCATTTACCCTAACAAATTAGCATTAAAACAACACCTAAGGCCAAAGAAGAAGAAATAGATTTATGGAGGAAGAGTGATTATAGGGGTTATTTGTAGTGTTTTAATGGTGGCCAATTAAGATTCAACGACTCAAATAGGGGTTAATTAAGGTTTAATGATGGAATTAAGGGTTAATGATAAAAAAATGTTGATAATCGTTAATCATTAAGGGCACATGGTGAATTATCAAGAAATTGAAGGGTATGTAGTGAATTTTGAAAACATTGAGGGTATATGGTGAATAAAAAAAATTTGTTGGAGGTATATGGTGAAAAATCCGTTTTTTTTAACACGACAAATCAACTGTTGTGATTTGCCACAATTCGAAAATACTTCATTGTCCCTTAAAAAAAATTTCATTGAAGATGATGCTGCTTACAGAATTGCTGATCAAGATATAATGAATTTCCTTTTTTATATAAAAAAAAAAAGTTAAAACAAAATTATCAATGGTAATAATGTTGTTTTGCCGCGAATCAAAGGTAAACAACTTAATTAAAGTTTTGATCAAGAAGATGATGCAAAACAGGGATGCGTGATGAAGGTAATGCAACCAGTTTTTATTTATTTATTTATTTATTTATTTGATGACAAAACAACGACTGCAACAACATTGTGCCAAGATTCCAATGTCAGGCTTTCTTATAAGTTAGGATGATCAAGATTATATTGGTGATCAAGATTTCAGAGAGTGGATCTGCAGGGTCCCAAATGAATTGGCTTATTCGAAAAAAACCCTCTTCTTTGGAAGATCTATCTCGTGTCTGGTACTGCATGGTTCCACTCTGCAAGAACGCCAAGAACTTCGAATCACCGATAAATAGTAATATCAAAATAGACTAAATTGAATAAAGTAACTAAGTGAAAGATACCTATAAGGCTGTAACTAGATGAGATGAACAATTTAATTGACGAAGATGGAAAACGGGGTAGTAGTTTTGGGAGGAAAAAGGAATGCAGTTCCTCTAGGTTTTTTCTTTTTCATTGTAACGTGAGACTAGGAGATAGAAAGATTAAGATTTTGGTTACCTTTTTAAAACTGATTTAGCTTAGGTTTAGTCAAACCTAATTAGAAAGGGATGCCTCAATCCTACTAAGTAAAACTCTTCCATTTTTTATTTATAATTTAGTTATTAGGCTTGGGTTACGCCCCGGGTAAGAAAAATTTGCATTTAATATTATTATACTTTAAGATGATAATACTAAATGTTATTTGGCCTAATGGTTAATACTTTAGTATATATTCTTGAGGTCTCGGGATCAAATCCTATGCCACACAATTTCTACGTAAAACTCCCTCAGGAAGAGCGCCACGTGGCACCGTTTCTGGTTTAGGCACGCCTTTTAATATATTAGTACAGATTTTCTAGGAAAATATTAAAACACTACTTTAATTCAAACCTTTAAAATACATAACTCACCTATAAACATTAGAAAATAGTCGAAGAATACAGAGCATTACAAGCTACTCTTAAAAGAAATTTTGTCCTCTAAACTTACGGTAACGCATAAAACTACCACTAAAATCACATAGTTTGATAGTTTGGCTTGGAATCACTAATTGTCAACGAAATTCTATGAAGCAAATAAAGTCATAAAATCATGTTCGCGCGAAATCCCTCTAAAAGAGTGACGTCCCTGACACTCAACGTACGTGCTGATAAAACTCTGGATACTTCTTTTTCATTTCATCTTAAGCCTTCCATGTTGCTTCCTCATAAACTTGGTTAGACCACATCACCTTAATAATCCTAACATCTTTATTTCTCGTACTATGCACCTTTCGATCCAAAATCTTGATTGGTCTTTGCTCATAAGAAAGAATTTCATCTAACTCAATGGTTTCAAGTTGAAGCACATGCGAAACGTCTGGAACACATCTCTTGAGTTGAGACACATGAAAAACATCATGTATACGCTCTAATGCATTTGGTAGCGCTAGTTAGTAGGCTACTTTCCCAATTCTTTTCATAATGTCATAAGTGTTGGGTATATGGCATCATATGGAGCTCATAGAGGTGTATGGGCGTGGAGATGAGGTTGCGTAAAGGGAAAACGTCATATGGGGCATAAGGCTGACTTTGAATGTACATATCTCTCAATCTATAAATGGTTTTGAGGTGATTCAAATTGGAGGTGATAGCTTGTTTCAAGAGCTTTCCAACGATAGGTCATATGCCCAATTCCGATGAGAATCGAGAAAGTTATGACTGTTTTACGTAGTCTGAGGCTTCGCCCGATCGGGTCGGGCGAGGGAGCCCGATCGGGCCCACACTAAATTGTCAGCAGCGTGTATTTGTGCATCGCCCGATGGCATCGGGCCACTTCGCTCGATCGGGCGAGACACCAAATTACGACGCGGGCGTGTCTCGCCCGGTCGGGCCCGAGACGAGTAACGAGAAGGCTTTAAGTGTCCGATCGGGCGTGGGTCGCCCGACCCAATCGGGCGGGGGTGCATTTTGTGCGGTTTTGATTCTAAGACGCGTTTTCTCGAAGGAGTATAAATAGATGCCCTAATTCGTCATTAATTGTATTATTCATCATTATTTATAAATTAGAGAGAGAAAAAGCTATAGACAGAGTTCTTGAGCGCTTTTGTAATCTTTCTTGAACATTCATCGATTCCTAGTGCATATTCGTGGTTTTTCTCCCAGTTCTTGGGTTTCCACGTAAAAGTTCTTGTGTGTTCTTTCTTGCTTTGTTATTTGTTGTTCCATTATTGTTTGCTATTATTTCTAGATTGATAGTCAATAGAACTTACAAGTGGTATCAGAGCCAGGTTGGTTTATTGTCTAGATCAAGAATAATTAACAATGGAGGATGCAAAGATTAGAATTGAGAAGTTTGATGGAACATATTTTGGATATTGGAAGATGCAAATTGAAGACTTCCTATATCAGAAGAATCTGTATCAACCCTTGTCTGAGACGAAGCCTACAGACATGGAAGAGGCAAAGTGGAAGGTACTCGATATGCAAGCACTAGCGGTGGTGCGTTTGACATTGGCTCGGACTGTGGCCTTCAATGTCAAGGATATCAAAACAACGACGGGATTGATCAAAGCTCTGTGAGATATGTATGAGATGCCCTCGGCAATGAATAAGGTATATCTGATGCGCCGTTTATTTGATTTAGAGATGAATAATGGTAGTTCTGCTGCTGAACATATTAATGAATTTAATGCAATAATAAGTCAGTTATCTTCGGTTAGTATTGTCTTTGAGGATGAAGTGAAAGCCCTTATTTTGTTGTCCTCCTTACCTACTGCATGGGAAACTGTTGTAACTGCTGTTAGTAATTCATCTGGTAAAGAGAAATTGGTTTATGATGTTGTCCATGATCTGATTTTGAGTGAGAGCATTCGAAGGAAGAAGAGTGGAGATTCATCTGGAGCATACAGTGCTGAGGGTAGAGGGAGGGGAAAAGGGAGGAATTTTCAGGGAAAATCGGAGTCAAGGGGGGACCGGAGTAAGTCAAAAGGCAGGGCTAGTGTTACTTGTTGGGGGTGTGGTAATGAAGGACATTTAAAGAGAGATTGTCCTAAGAGAGTGAATGGGAAAGGGAAGAAAAAGGTTCAAGAAAGTGATGATGAAGAAGATGCATCAACTAACTTGATTTCGGGGTACGATTCCGATGCTTTGATGGTAAGCATGGATGATCCGGAAGAGTTGGTTGGGTGCTCGGGATCATGGGTCTTGGATTCGGGTTCTACTCATCATTTCTCACCATGCAAGGAGTTGTTTCGGAATTTCAAATCTGGAAAACTTGAAAAGGTCTATCTTGCGGATGGCAAGGCAGTGGAAGTCATGGGGAAAGGTGATGTGAGTGTGAAACTCACTCATGGTGGCTCGTTGGAGTTGAAGAATGTCAAGTTTATCCCAAGGTTGAATAAAAGCTTAATATGGTAGCCCAACTTGCTACATAGGGTTACAAGGTTGTGTTTGATGGTGGTTCTTGCAAGATTGTCAAGGGAGCTATGGTCATAGCTCGAGGGACACGAAATGGAACACTTTACACCATAGGGAGCACAAGAAAGGGGCCCGGAATTGAGGTGGAAACTTCATGTAAGGTGTCGTTTGGTCGGGAATTTATCGATAGTGGACCAAGGGATGAGAACCGCGGTGAAGCGGTATCCCGGTGGCAAATTGACCGGTAAGCGCACAAGGTGAAGGGCGGCACACAAGCATCATGTGTCGGAAATCCTAAGTGGAACAAAGGGTGTATTGTTCGAGTGGGAGCAATGTGAGTTTGCTTTTAGAACAATGAGAAGCTTCTTTGGCTTAGGTGGTAATTTGTTTTATTGAAGTTGGATGAGACTTCAATGTGCTTCTTTGGTTGGAGAGGAAGTGGTTATCTTCCTTAGTTGCAGAGGAAGGGATCTTCATTTGGTTGTGCTTGTCTCTAAGGTGATCCGACCTCCGAGGTAGGAGGGTGTGTAGGTTCATGGAGTGATGGTGCAATGCTTTGGAGGTTAGTTATTAAGAATCAAAGTCGGTGTAGACTTTGATGTCTTTTATATTGGAGTTGGTGCAAACTTCAATGTCAGTTTCCTTGGTATAGAGGAGATGTGTTGTCATGGGATGCTTGAGGTATGCCATGGTTTGGACACGACTAGAGATTGATTTTGCAGTGGGAGTTGTGTGTAGGAGTTGAGATGAATGAGAGGATGATGAAGGTATGAAGTTTTCTTCACTTACACCTATCTCCAAGTGGGAGATTGTTGGGTATATGGCATCATATGGAGCTCATAGAGGTGTATGGGTGTGGAGATGAGGTTGCGTAAAGGGAAAACGTCATATGGGGTATAAGGCTGACTTTGAATGTAAATATCTCTCAATCTATAAATGGTTTTGAGGTGATTCAAATTGGAAGTGATAGCTTGTTTCAAGAGCTTTCCAACGATAGGTCATATGCCCAATTCCGCTGAGAATCGAGAAAGTTATGACTGTTTTACGTAGTCTGAGGCTTCGCCCGATCGGGTCGGGCGAGGGAGCCCGATCGGGCTCGCAACTAAATTGTCAGCAGCGCTTTTGTAATCTTTCTTGAACATTCATCGATCCCTAGTGCATATTCGTGGTTTTTCTCCCAGTTCTTGGGTTTCCACGTAAAAGTTTTTGTGTGTTCTTTCTTGCTTTGTTATTTGTTGTTCCATTATTGTTTGCTATTATTTCTAGATTGGTAGTCAATAGAACTTACAATAAGGCCCAATAAACTTCGGGCTAAATTTCCCTTTCTTTCCAAATCTCCTCCCCCCTTTCATAGTGACACTCTCAAAAGAACATTTTCACCAATTTTATACTGTTCTTCCCTTCTTTTTCAAATTTGCATATGAATCTCACCAATTTCATACGTCAAAACCCATTCACGTGTAATTTTCCAACGGATCGAATGCCAAAGAGAAAGGGGTATAATCTGTGTGGGTTAGTTCGAGGTGGGCGATTAATCTATGGGGGAGGAAGGGGAAGGGTAGTAATGGAGTGAGGGTTTTTTTTAGGGATAGGGTAGCAGTAGGGTGGGGGATTTTTTTTTGGGCGAGGAAGGGGGAGCTGTAACGTCTCGACTACTAATCAACATTATTAAGCTAACTGATCGATCATTAGCCGTAGAACCTAAATAGTCGGCGCGGTACTATCGTACTTTTTTTTATTTGGAAAGCACAAGACAAACATGAATTCATAAGCTTGAACATATTATAAGTGGAATGCATAATTATTCATTATAAAAGCTTAAGTTGAAACTTAGTTACTATACATAGTCTGACATTTATTATGACCATATATAAGTGTTTAAGAAAGCTTAAATACTAGATTATTTTATTAGCAAACAGGGAGGAGAGAAAAAATAAAACTATTTCATAAACATAACATTTAGTCATCACCATAATTCTTTATCATGCTCTTAAGCATAGTTCTTTTATTTGGTAACTTGGCGAGTACGACGGAAGGAACGTCTCCCCAGAACGTAACATCATAGTAAATGGAAGGCAGCCACCCGAGGACAATAGCCCTCACAAACAGAAGGTGGCATTAGTGCCCAAAATATTTTAGTGTCGTGCTACCCGAGGACATTAGCCCTCACAAATAGAAGGTGGTAAACCAGTCGGAAGGTACATGGACGCCACAAGATAACAGAATGCTGCCAAAAACCATCTTTCACTTAAATTTATCATGTATCATGACTTCTAATTATATTTCATAATTATCATAGAGAACCATACACTAGTACAGAATCCATGATTTACGTCGGATGCGAGACCCTCATTTGCGCCGGATATGGGTCCGACGCTACAGGCCTCGACGCAAATTTACCAGAAAGGATCTGCGTCGGTTTAGGACACGATGCAATTCATAAGCTATTTGCGTCTAATAGACGAAGATGGAAAATGGAGTAGTAGTTTTGGGAAGAAAAAGGAAGGCAGTTTCTCTAGGTTTTTTTTTTTCTTCATTGTAACGTGAGACTAGGAGAGAGAAAGATTAAGATTTTGGTTTCCTTTCTAAAATTGATTTAGCTTAGGTTTAGTCAAACCTAATTAGAAGGGATGCCTCAATCATACTAAGTAAAAATCTTCTAATTTTTTGTTTATAAAGTATCTTCTAGGAAAATATTAAAACGCTACTTTAATTTAAACCTTTAAAATAAATAACTAACCTATAAACATTACAAAATAGTCGGAAGAATACGGAGTATTACACGCTACCCTCCTTAAAAGAAGTTTTGTCCTCCAAACTCAGGATAACGCATAAAACTACCACTAAAATCACATAGTTTGATAGGTTGGCTTGGAATAATTAATTATCAAAGAAATTCTATGAAGCAAACAAAGTCATAAAATCATGATCGCACAAAGTCCCTCTAAAAGAGTGACGTCCCTAACACTCAACATACGTGCTGATAAAATTTTTGATACTTCTTTTTCATTTCATCTTAAGTCTTCCATGTTGCTTCCTCAGAAACTTGGTTAGACTACAACATCTTAATAATCCTAACATCTTTATTTCTCGTACTATGCACCTTTTGATCCAATCGTGTCTCCCCATTTAAGGATCCGATGATGAAACATACCGTGGTCTTAATTGGTCCGACCCAAGGGCATGACAGTCTAAAAAACCATTCAAACCCATTTCGAAAAGTGTTAAAGTCCTATTTTAAAGCCCAATTAATTATTCATGATAATTAATTGTATTTTGAGCCCAATTCTTTGAAAAGCCCAATTAATTGTTTAACAATAATTAATTGATTTATTTTAATAGATAATATTTTCAAAAGATATTTTTTATAAGTTAAAATAAGATTTTATCCCTTAAAATCGGATATCCGTAATTAAAGGATGAAAGAAATCTTTTAAGATGCATTTTAAATAAAGCTGTTAAAAGGCATGTCAGGAGCTAGGCCGGTGCGCCTAGCGCACCAACCTGTTCCTGGCGCACGTCTGTGGATTTCTGACTCATTCAGAGTCCTACGTCAAGCGCAATTCTCTGCTTGAGATGTGGTGTTTCTTTCTTATCTTTTTTCAAAACGCGTACCACGTGTATGCTTTCTGCTGGGCATATCGCGTCATACGCTTGACACGTCAGCTTGCGCCAGACGTAGCTGGCGCGTGAGGCGCTGTATCGTTTTTCCTATAAATAGGCCTGATTTCCGTACATATTTAAGAACGGATTTTTCACATTAACGCACTTCGAACTCGGCGAGCATATTACGAACCAATCTACGAATTATACAAACTTCCCTACAAAACTCATACTTTCAAACACCAATACATTCAATCTACATACTTTCATACATTTAGATTTTCAAGCTTCACGATTGCTCGTCCCGAAGATTGTCAATCTTGTAGACCCAAGCCAAGGTATAATCCTGAGGGTCCTTAAATATATTATTTTTATATTGAAGTTACTAACAATTTTCTTTCCTGATGTAGATCTTTAATGTAAAATCGCTCTACTATATATTCAAACCTCTTTTCTATACTTTATTTTATGTTCATATTATTCTTGCCTTTGTATATTATATACTTTCCTGGTTATTTTATGCATATTATATGATTGTCCTGCTTATTGATTTTATCATCCCACATGTTATTTTTCCTAATCAAAGACCTTAAAGAACTATTTTAATATTAATCTGATTAATTTGGACAACCTGCTAGGTTCCCTGTAATTTGATTGCCTAATAACATGTCACTAAATATTAGTCTTTTTATGTGTTTCCTGAACCAATTTAGACTAAATATTTTTAGGGTGTTTAAAACATTATTTGATTATTGTTTGGCATATGTAATGAATCGATATTTAAGTAGAGGCCAACTTTGGGCGAATGTGGTTCATTATGACTATATTCGTACCCTCACCCCCGAACTTAATCTTTAGTTCATTTTGACCATCTATGGAGTCAGGACGGGGAAATCTACATTGGATAATTTGTCCCTACGGTTTCCCATATCCAATTAGGTTTAGGATTCTTCCTAAAAAGAATAGTTGGCGACTTCTTTCAAAATAATTTTCAATAAAACCTTAACAGTGGGGTAGTCAAATATAAAACACGCCTTCGGCGACTCCACTGGGGAGGATTTTTTAGAAATAAATTTTTTTAAATGAGTGGGTGAAACTTGAAAAATACGGTTCGTTCTTATTTTTATGCCTTCGAATAATATACAGTTTTGCATATGCATGGCTATTGATCAGCCACCATAAAGATAATCTACCTTGCCTCATTAGCATATGTTCTATGTGTGAGGTCACCCCCGGGGTTTACGCTTTGTCCTTCCAAAAAGCTTACTGAGCGGTAGTGTTGGATCTTAGTTATAAGCAAACCTACCCAACCATGACATTATTCTCTTGTTCCCGACTTGAGAACTGGAGTGCGTCTTACACGTGGCCACCTCTTTAAGCAGGGGTACGAAGCGTGGGATCAATCTCTTAGTCATGGACCCTTTCAGCCTTAACCTAAACCTGACCAATAGTGAAATGTAGAACTAGACTTTAGGTTCAGAACTTTTTCATCCATGTTACCTGACATTTATGTGTGATTGCAATTTTTGCCTGCTAATATGCTTTGTGCCCGAAAATATTGCGAGTCGCGTCTAAACAAATCATCGCTTTCGCCCGGACCTTCGTCAATTTATCAATATGCATGCCACCGAGCATTGCGCCAAACGCATTAAGTTGCGCTTGGCGCAACGCTCCGGTGCCAGACGCATAGAACGCGAGCCGCGCGCAACAGTTGCGTGGCACGCATTCTATTCGTCCCATGCTTATCGGTCTTTTGACCTTTATTCGAAGTCTAAGATAACAAGGTTGCATCAACGTCATTTTGTCAAAATCGTTGTTATTCGCTGCGTCGAAAACCGCGTCTAAATAACATGCAAAAGTTCGTCAATTGACCAAAACGTCGCCTAAATCCCCGAAAACGTGTCGGAGAGTAGTTCGCCAAGCGCATTGAGTTGCGCCTGGCGCACCACTCCCGCGCCAGACGCACGGCTGTGCGCCGCGCGTAGCAATGCTGCGTGGCACGTAGTCTGTGCATCACATGCTTTTCTTTGATTTAGTCGTCGTGGTGGTCGATCTTATTTTCAGTCCTTCTGCATTAGCATGGTCTAACTAGAGGTCTCACCTAATTGAAAAAAAGGGTCAGCCATTTCATGCAAGGTCTAGTGTGTTCTAAAAAGTGCATCTAAAGTGGTCATTATAGAGTTAGAGTTGTCATGCATGTCTACCTCTTCCCACTTTCTCTTTGCTGTTCAACTAATCTTCCCTACCAATCTTACCTAATCATATTCAATCAATTTCAAAATCATACTTTTTTCAAAATCAATCCTGTAGCTTGCTATTCTACCTTTTTCGAAAACATTTACTAATCATCATCATACCAGGACATTTCAAAAAAATAGTTTTCAAAAATTAATCCATCAACTTTTCCTAATAAAAGATAAAAATAAAGGGTTCCTTTCAAAAATGAATTTCAAAAAAATTGTAAGCCCATTCCAAGCACCTTCAATCCAATCCAATGAAACAACTCCATCCAATTCATTTTGCATTCATTCTAGGCCCATATGCTTTAGAGTCCATTTTGCATTCATAATTGGTCCTTCTAAATTTGAGTCCATGCATTCATATTAGGCCCGCTAGCATTAGAGTCAATCTTAGGCCCATATAAGTCTAATTCATGTCAAATCTAGGCCCATTTGTATCTTTATGTCAAGCCCAACATAAGTTTAATCCCAGTCTATTCCATTCCAAGTCTATTCCTAGTCCATCTCCAATGTCAAGCTCATGTGCATCTCCCAGTCCAAGTCAAACCTATATGTCAATTCATATCCTAGGTCTAGTTTGCATCTCCATGTAAGCCCTAGTAAGTCTTCAGACTATAAAAATTCAGTTCATCCTTTAAAGTCTAGCCTGTCTGCTCACCCGTAAGTTCAAGGTCTAGCATTCCTTAAGTTTATAGACAATTGTTGTGTCTAGCCTGCTTGCTCACCCGTAAGTTCAAGGTCTAGCATCCCTTAAGTCCATAGGCAATATTTGTGTCTAGCCTGCTTGCTCACCCGTAAGTTCAAGGTTTAGCATTCCTTAAGTCCATTGACAATTTTTGAGTCTAGCCTGCTCAGTCTAATGTAAGTTTCGAAGTCTAGTCGTCTAGCCTGCTTGCTCACCCATAAGTTCAAAGTCTAGTTGCCTAGCTTGCTTGCCTTAAGTTAAGAGTCTAGTCTCCCTTATTGTCCAGTGTTCCTTAAAGTCTAGCCTACTTGCTCACCCGTAAGTTCAAAGTCTAGTCTCTCCTAACATCACTAAAACCTAGTCATTTAGTCCAGTCTGCTTGCATAGTCCAGTCCAGTCCAGTCCAGTTCATGTCTGCATTTGCATTCAGTTAGGCGCATGTCTCCAACATGGTCAAGCCCATACTAGTCCAAAATCATACCCATTTCTAATCATCTCCATTTTCATTTCCCATTTTCGTTCCCCATTTCCATATCCATTTCTCATTTCTCATCTCCTATTTCCATTTCTCATTTCCATTTCATATTTCGAAAATCATTTCTTAATCTTACAAGCGATGTCCACTCGATTATGTCCATGACCGGTCGAGAGATTACAACTTAGGAGAGCTGAATGGAGGAACAAAAATTCGAGACTACTCTAAAGCTCATCAAACGCACTATCACCACCTTGACTTCATTTCGAGTCATGAAGATTACTTTTGACCGCCTTCACAATAGAGGTGCGATCACTTCCATATGGTCTACCGCCTTCACATTAGAGGCGTGATCACTTCTATAAGGTTACTCCAAACCCCACACTTAAAAGAAAATTCAAAAGGTGAAACCTACATTTCTACCGTGAATTCCAGCATAAAAATGAACATCTGACATCTAGTGTCGAATACCATCAATGCGCTGCTAAACATGATCGATGACAAATATACTTCTAATACTTGCTACAAAGAGAATCAACATCACCAATAGTGCATCAATAATTCAACGGGCTTAGTCTTTTATTTCTGGTTTCCTTGGATGAGTCATAGAGTCCTTACTTTAAGCCATTTATGTCCTTTCCCCATCGAGTCTATGTCACTATAGGTCTTCATCTATTATAGCCTTTCCATTTCCATTTTCATTTCATTTTTTATTTTTATTTTTCATTGGCCTTTCTCCATCATTTATGCTTCTAATTCAATGATGAAATTTCAATAACCTAATGAACTTGATTAATAATCATAAAAAGAGATCTGAAAAAAAATAAAAATACAAAAATGAAAAATTGGACATACTTTGGATCAGGAGTTATTCCCATCTCCCTTCCATTAACTTTCTTAAGCCACCCTCATGCAACCAAAAAAAAAAAAAGAATCATTTAAACCACCATCTTCATTAGCCAAATAACCTTTCAAAACCAAAGCTCCAACAAATAACCTTCAAGCCTTCCAATACCCTCAACCAAACTTGTGTACAAGCCTTAATACAAAAAATATAAATGACAGGCAAATAAAAAAAGTTGAAAAAATTCTAAGTGCGAAAAAAGTGAAAACAAAAGCAAAAGGAGTCGCATAAGACAAAAAGAAAAAATGCAAAAAAAAAAAAAAAAGCCCAAGGCAAAGATATAAAAAGTCAAGCCATGGGGTTTGCACACAAGTTCTACCCCTCATTCAAATCCTTCAATCAGTCAAAACCTTAAAACCTAGATAATCCAAATCCATGATCCTCCATTCGCCAAATCAATTAAACCTTCATCTAAACCTCAAGTTTTAAACTTTTCAACCTTCCATATTCAACCTTAACTCCTTTTTCAAGGTATGTTCAAGGCCGCTAGTTTGAAAACTCGAAAGGGCGGCCTAGGCAAAAGTTAGGGCACAAAAAAATAATAATATCAGATCGAGAACTACGAATGGCATGATTCCGCAAGGATACATAGAATTCCTCATCTCGAGGTCCAACCGCTTCAATAAAATAAAATTAGTCATGGTTTAATGATTTGATTTTCTATAATTTAGGAGCATAAGCTCTTTCTAGATCCCGACATAGACTCGAGTCTGAACCTAGCCTCGTTAAAACCTTTTCCCACCTACATGTATAAGAGTCACAAATTTAAACCTTTTTATTATTTTCAATCCAAGCTCTCCTTTTCCTTGAAGGACTCTCTGACAATTCCATGATTTCTGGCGATATTTGCCTTTTCCTATACCAACTTCCCAACGAAGAATCCCCAACGATAACTTTCAATGTTCAAGACAGATCAACAACATTTCAATCAAGGCTCAAGCCTAATTCAAGACAAGCTCACCCGAAGTGGGGGCTTCCTTATGTGGTGGTGCCTCCAAATCAAATTTCCGAAGAGTTGTAATCCGCGGACCTCGTTTACGGACCCCGATTATTTACAAAAAACGATTTTCGAAAATCATTCTATCTATTTATGATCATTCTATCATTCTACACATCTTCTAGCCTTGCAAAATCCTAACCTTGCATTGCAACCTTGCAAAACCCTGAACTTGATTGCATACATTCTAGTCTTGCATAACCCTGACCTTGCATGACGTGTCACCCCTTAGCTCTGCATAACCTTATCCTTGCATTGCGTCTCATGCATCCTTAGAGAGTCTAAGTTTGCATTATTGCATCATTATGTGCTTTGTCTGAGTTGTTTGCACCTATCTGCTAACATCTTCTTCTGCAGGTACTCAGATTGCTTATAGTTATTGTCTTGCATACTAACTTTGTTTTGCAGAGACCGGCGTATATAGATCAGTTCTAAACTGCAGAGCGTTTACAATCGTTCTCCGTCCCGACACCGTATACTTTGACTATCGGTTTCCTGAACCTCAGTCAAAGTAGGGGCTTCTGTAGACACATAATCGTGTCTCCCTATTTAAGGATTCGATGATGAAACATACCATGGTCTTAATTGGTCCGACCCAAGGGCAGAGCAGTCTGAAAAGCCATTCAATCCCATTTCGAAAAATGTTAAAGTCCTATTTTAAAGCCCAATTAATTATTCATGAAATTTAATTGTATTTTGAGCCCAATTCCTTGAAAAACCCAATTAATTGTTTCACAATAATTAAATGATTTTTTTTTTATATAAATATTTTCAAAAGATATTTTTTATGAGTAAATCAGATTTTATCTCGTAAAATCGGATATCCGTAATTAAAGGATAAAAGAAATATTTTAAGACGCGTTTTAAATAAACTAGCAAAGGCACGTCAGGAGCCAGGCTGGTGCGCCTAGTGCACCAACCTGCGCCTGGCGCACGTTAGTGCGTCAGGCGTAGCTCTGTCCACCTGTGTCAGGTGCACTATTCTGCACTTGACACGTGGATTTCTGACTCATTCAGAGTCCTGCGTCAAGCACAGTTCTCTGCTTGAGACGCGGTGTTTCTTTCTTATCTTTTTCAAAACGGGTACCACGTGTACGCTTTCTACTGGGCATATCGTGTCATACGCTTGACATGTTAGCCTGCGCCAGACGCAGCTGGCGTGTGAGGCGCAATGTTGTTTTTCTTATAAATAGGCCTGATTTTCGTACAGATTTAAGAACGAATTTTTCACATTAACACACTTCGAACTCGGCGAACATATTACGAACCTTTCTACGTATTGTACAAGCTTTCCTGCAAAACTCATACTTCAAACACCAATACATTCAATCTATATACTTTCATACATTCAGATTTTCTGGCTTCACGATTGCTCGTCCCGAAGGTTGTCAATCTTGCAGACCCAAGCCACGGTATAATCTTGAGCGTCCTTAAATAAATTTTTATATATTAAAGTTACTAATAGTTTTCTTTCCTGATGTAGAACTTTAATGTACAATCGTTCTACTGTATATTCTAACCTCTTTTCTATACTTTATTTTATGTTCATATTATTCTTTCCTTTGTATATTATATGATTGCCTGATTATTATATGCATATAATATGATTGTCCTGCTTATTGATTTTATCACCCGCATGTTATTTTTGCTAATCAAAGACCTAAAGAACTGTTCTAATATTAATTAGATTAATTTGGACAACCTGCTAGGTTCCCTGTACTTTGATTGCCCAATAACATGTCACTAAAAAATAGTCTTTTTATGTGTTTCCTGAACCAATTTAGACTAAATATTTGTAGGGTGTTTAAAACATTATTTGATTATTGTTTGGCATAAAATCTGTAATGAATCGATATTTAGTAGAGGCCAACTTTGGGCGAATGTGGTTCATTATGACTAAATTCGTACCCTCACCCCCAAACTCAATCTTTGGTTCATTTTGACCATATATGGAGTCAGGACGGGGAAATCTACATTGGATAATTTGTCGCGACGGTTTCCATATCAAATTAGGTTTATGATTCGTCCTAAAAAGAATTGTTGGCGACTTCTTTCAAAACAATTTTAAATAAAACATTTTTACTGGGGTAGTCAAATATAAAACACGCCTACACTCGGGGTTGGGGAAGAAAGGTAGCAATGGAGAGAGGGGTTTTTTTTTTTTTTTTGGGGATGGGGTAGCAGTAGGGTGGGTGATTTTTTTTTGAGCAGGGAAAAGGGAGCTGTAACGTGCCGACTACTAATCAACATTATTAAGCTAACTAATCGATCATTAGGAGCAGAACCGAGATAGTCGGCGCGCCACTGTCGTACTTTCTTATTTGGAAAGCAGAAGACAAACATGAATTCATAAGCTTGAACATATTATAACTGAAAAGCAAAATTATTCATTATAAAAACTTAAGATGAAACTTAGTTACTATACATAGTCTGACATTTATTACGACCATATATAAGTGTTTAAGAAAGCTTAAATACTAGACTATTTTATTAGCAAACAGGTAGGAGAGAGATAATAAAACTATTTCATAAACATAAGATTTAGTCATAACCATAATTAGTTATCATGTTCTTAAGCATAGTTCTTTTATTTGGTAACTTGGCGAGTACGACGGAAGGAATGCCTCCCCAGAACGTAACATAATCGTAAATGGAAAGCAGCCACCTGAGGACAATAGCCCTCACAAACAAAAGGTGGCATTAGTGCCAAAAATATTTTAGTGTCGTGCTACCCGAGGACATTAGTCCTCACAAATGGAAGGTGGTAAACCAGCCGGAAGGTACGTGGACAACACAAAGATAACAAAATACTACCAAGAACCATCTTTCACTTAAATTTATCATGTAACATGACTTCTAAGTATATTGCATAATTATCATAGAGAACCATACACTAGTACATAATCCATGATTTGCGTCGGATGCGAGACCCTCATTTGCATTGGATATGGGTCCGACGCTATAGGCCTTGACGCAAATTTACTAGAGAGGATCTGCGTCGGTTTAGGACACGACACAATTCGTAAGCTATTTGCGTCCAATTGACGAAGATGGTAAACTGAGTAGTAGTTTTTGGGAGGAAAAAGGAAGGCAGTTCCTCTAGGTTTTTTCTTCTTCAGAGAGATTAAAGATTTTGGTTTCTTTTTGAAAACTGATTTAGCTTAGGTTTAGTCAAACCTAATTAGAATGGGATGCCTCAATCCTACTAAGTAAAACTTTTCCATTTTTTTAATTATAAATTATGTCTAAGTAAATATAAAAACACTACTTTAATTTAAAACTTTAGAATACATAACTCACTTATAAACATTACAAAATAGTCGAAGAATACGGAGTATTACACGCTACCCTCGTTAAAAGAATTTTCGTCCTCGAAATTGAGGGTAACGCATAAAACTACCATTAAAATCTCATAGTTTGGTTGGTTGGCTTGGAATAATTAATTGTCAACGAAATTCTATGAAGCAAAAAATTCATAAAATCATGATCGCGCGAAATCCACCTAAAAGAGTGACGTCGCTGACACTCAACCTACGTGCTGATAAAATTTTGGATACTTCTTTTTCATTTCATCTTAAGTCTTCCATGTTGCTTTCTCAGAAACTTGCTTAGACCACAACACCTTAATAATCCTAACATCTGTATTTCTCGTACTATGCACCTTTTGATCCAAAATCTTGACTGGTCTTTGCTCATAAGAAAGAGTTCCATTGAAGCACATGCGAAATGTCTGTAACACATCTCTTGAGTTGAGACACATGAAAAACTTAATGCACACGCTCTAACGCATCTGGTAGCGCTAGTTGGTAAGCTACTTTCCCAATTCTTTTCACAATGTCATAAGGGCCAATAAACCTCGGGGTCAATTTCCCTTTCTTTCTAAATCTCTTCACCCCTTTCATAGGTGACACTCTCAAAAGAACTTTTTCACCAATTTCATACTCTTCTTCCCTTCTTTTTCAAATTTGCATATGAATCTCACCAATTTCATACGTCAAAACCCATTCACGTGTAATTTTCCAACCAATCGAATGTCGAAGAGGAAGGGTTATAATTGAGGTGGGTTAGTTCGAGGTGGGGGGTTAATCTCGGGGTGGGGGAGGAAGGGGAAGGGTAGCAATGGAGCGAGGGTTTTTTTGGGGATAGGGTAGCAGTGGGGTGGGGGAATTTTTTTTTGGCGGAATAGGGAGAGCTGTAACGTCCCGACTACTAATCAACATTATTAAGCTAGCTAATCGATCATTAGCAGCAGAACCTAGATAGTCGACACGCTACTGTCGTACTTTCTTATTTGGAAAGCACAAGACAAACATGAATTCATAAGCTTGAACATATTATAACTGAAAAGAATAATTATTATAAAAACTTGAGTTGAAACATAGTTACTATACATAGTCTGACATTTATTATGACCATATATTAGTGTTTAAGAAAGCTTAAAGACTAGACTATTTTATTAGCAAACAGGGAGGAGAGAAAAAATAAAACTATTTCATAAACATATCATTTAGTCATAAGCATAATTCTTTATCATGTTCTTAAGCGTAGTTCTTTTATTTGGTAAATTGGCGAGTACGACGGAAGGAATGTCTCCCCAGAACGTATATCATCGTAAATGGAAGGCTACCATCCGAGGACAATAGCCCTCACAAACAGAAGGTGGCATTAGTGCCCAAAATATTTTAGTGTTGTGCTACCCGAGGACATTAGCCTTCACAAACGGAAGGTGGTAAACTAGCCGGAAGGTACGTGGACGACACAAGATAACAGAATACTGCCAAGAACCATCTTTCACTTAAATTTATCATGTATCATGAATTCTATGTATATTTTATAATTATCATAGAGAACCATACACTAGTAGAGAATCCATGATTTGCGTCGGATGCGAGACCCTCATTTGCGTTGGATATGGGTCCAACGCTACAGGCCTCGATGCAAATTTACCAGAGAGGAACTGCGACGGTAAGCTATTTGCGTCCAATTGACGAAGATGGAAAACATAGTTGTATTTTTGGGAGGAAAAAGGAAAGCAGTGTCTCAAGGTTTTTTCTTCTTCATTGTAACGTGAGACTAGGAGAGAGAAAGATTAAGATTTTGGTTTCTTTTTTAAAACTGATTTAGCTTAAGTTTAGTCAAACCTAATTAGAAAGGGATGCCTCGATCCTACTAAGTAAAACTCTTCCATTTTTTAAATTATAAATTTTCTTCTAGGAAAATATTAAAAAACTACTTTAGTTTAAACCTTTAAAATATATAACTCACTTATAGACATTACAAAACAGTCGGAAGAATACAGAGTATTACACGCTACCCTCCTTAAAAGAAACTTCGTCCTCGAAACTCAGGGTAACGCATAAAACTACCACAAAAATCACATAGTTTGATAAGTTGGCTTGGAATAATTAATTGTCAACGAAATTCTATGAAGCAAATAAAGTCATAAAATCATGATCGCGCGAAATCCCTCTAAAAGAGTGACGTCCTTGACACTCAACGTGCTGATAAAACTCTGGATACTTCTTTTTCATTTCATCTTAAGTCTTCCATGTTGCTTCCTCAGAAACTTGGTTAGACCACAACACCTTAAAAATCCTAACATCTTTATTTCTCGTACTATGCACCTTTTGGTCCAAAATCTTGACTGGTCTTTGCTTATAAGAAAGAGTTTCATCTAACTCAATGGTTTCAAGTTGAAGCTCATGCGAAACATGTGGAACACATCTCTTGAGTTGAGACACATGAAAAACATCATGCACACGCTCTAACACATTTGCTAGTGCTAGTTGGTAGGCTACTTTCCCAATTCTTTTCACAATGTCATAAGGGCCAATAAACTTCGGGCTCAATTTCCCTTTCTTTCCAAATCTCTTCACCCCTTTCATAGGTGACACTAGTGGAAAAAGCTCCTTTTGCTACTTATCAAATGCTCCGGTTAACTAATCAACCCGAGCAATTGTGAAAATTTATATTAAAAAATTCATAAATGCTCGGGTTGATTAGTCAACCGGAGCATTTGATGTCAAATGCTCCGGTTGACTAATCAACCCCAGCATTTGCATTATTTCCCTTTTATAATTTTCGAGTTATTATTTGCACGCTCCCTATGTCCCTCCCTCTCTCGTATCAATTCTTCATCATTTTCCTCTCAATTGAAACCCTCGCTCTAAACACCTCCGCCGTCATCCCTCAGCCTTCCTTCGCTCCCTCTGTCCCTCGCTATCGTCGTCCTCCCTCCGTCCCTTGCTCAATCCCGTCGCCTAACTAAAATCCCAACACGTCTTCGCTCCCTTCGTCCCTTGCTCAATCCCGCCATTAACGCACCGTCAATTTACAAGGCTTCGACCTCGCTCAATCAGTACCTGAATCTTCAACCTCCAAACGCCTTCTGGTTTTATTTTCTCCTAATTTCTAGGTTTTTCTGAATTACTTGAGATAATACTAGGGTTTAATCTAATTGGACTGTTCGATCATTTCTCTAAGTCGTCTTCCTTCCATTTCTAGGTTTCCTTGTCCTCCTCCATCATGTTTTAGATAGTTTTATGCCCTAGAAGCTTCGCCAGCGTTCAACACCCGACTATGGTCGAAATTCTTCATCTCAGCTCAATGCCCTAAGCTTCGTCGACGTTCAACGCCCTAAGTCTGACTTGGTAAGGTCAAATGCTACTTTTACGTTCGTGAATATGCATATGTGAAAGAGCAACATGTTCATGGTTTCTGTAGACAACCGCTAAGTTTGGTTTGGTTTCCTATTTTTTCCCTTGGCATATGTGATTCTTGTGCTTAACGTCTTCTTCATTTTCTGCCAGACAGATATTAAAATGTACAAGCTTGTTGGTGAAGAGAGGTTCTTACTCTGGCAATATCTAGCATAGAGTTGCAGGTCTTTACACCCTTTTGCTTCCTAGGCGATTACATTATTTTATTTTATTTATATGGTCTTCTTTGGATATAGTCCAGAATAGTTCTGAATTGCCTATGTCAAATGCTACTTTGTTGAATTTACAAATGAGGATGTCAAACAAAAGGATAAGCCATTATTGCTTGTTTCTCCTAATATGTTGTTATCTGTGTTATAGTTCACCATAGTACTGTCGAGTTCTATGAGTTTGTGCATTCTTGCATATGAGATTATTATTAGTCTTCTTTTTTTACTATGTACCTTAACCTGTTTATATCTCCTCTTTTTATGTGAAATAGTCACATCTTGTATCCTCTAATTGAACTAGTAAGTTGCATAATTGAAGATCAGAATGCTCTTGTACTTCAATTGGGATTTAGTTTTGGTTGGAACTTTTTCCTTTCACTTGTTGGAACTTGGAAATGTGTTTTGGAGGTGGAATAATATTGATGGCCTAGAAAGTGATAGTTCTATAGCATACACTGTTTCCAGCTAAGATTGTATCTTCAAGATTTATTGATCAATTAATTTCCTCTTATTGTTATCTCAAGCTTGTTGACCTCTTTGTTGTATGTAGTATTGAAATGCTTTAAGCTGTTCATAGCTAATTGTTTTATTAAAATCTAACTGCCCAATCCTGACTGGCATAAGTTAAACTATTTCTGAAAGTACCATGGACAAGTCTATCCTAAGTAGTAATATGTGGTTGTCTAATGTAATGTATGTCAATTCATATCTCTTAAGCGCTCCTGTTTTTCTCTTGATTTTCCTGTATCTGATTTCTTTCTAACTTGTGCGCTGTTTTCTTAAGAATGTAGGGTAGACTTCCTCATTTAGGTGATAGTGCTGCTGTATATGGATGACTTTATGGTAGTTGCCATCATTGTGGTGTAACACCTAGCTGGAGATGTGTTTCTGAAACAGTATCTTGCGAAGAATTTTGTATTAGATTCTTGTCCATGGTTGATCTTGTTATAGCTTCAATATAACCGCTAATTCTGCATCTATTATGTTCAGCGTGTGGCTTGCCTTTTGAAGAAACTTGTACGAGAGATTGAGCGTCGGGTGTCAAATCAAGCAGATAAAATAAAAAATGTAATCTACTCAAAACATGCATTCATTGTGTTTAAAATATTCACTGTAAGCCTTGGATTTTATACTTCTGATGATTACAACAAAATAATCTCTGCAAGGTTCGTGAAGGCAAGTATTAGTCAAAAGTGAGAGCCCTTAAGACGCTTGTTGTTGGGGCTGCTGGAGAAAGTGAGGTAGTCTCTGCTTATTTTTAAAATCTCATGAGTGTCTACTATTTATAGAAATTGAGTGATTTTTTTTCCTCTATCACTTCTTTATTAGGTTGCTGTAAACCATCTTCGGCAAACAAAGGTACGCTGTTATTGTTGCTATTGGTGGTTCTTACTTCTAAATGCCTCCTACACGGTACCGTGTTTTGATAGAATTTTGATTGTCAATATTGATTTTGTAGAGATGACACTTTGAAAATATATTTCCACTTGTGCATTGTTTGTTTGTTTTTTTATGTTGATGGCTATCTGTGCTTGGATTGATTGTTATAATTTTGCTAATTTCTTCAATCTTTATCTTTCCTTTGGCAAAATTCATCCAAGATTAGATAAATTAATTTCTTTTTCTCCAAGATTAGAACAATAATAATTTAAAATATATATATATATATATATATATATATATATATATATATAAAAGAGCTACTGCTACTGTATTTATAAACATTAATTCCTCTTAAAAATAAATAAAAAGTGGTAAGTGTTTATTCATAGAAAAAAAATCTGATTAGAGGGTAAGAAGTAAGAACAACAAAAGCAGAATAGAAGGGAAAAAAAAGGAGAGGAGAAGGTTAAAAAAAAAAAAAAAAGGGAAAAAAAGTGGCAGAGTGAGGACAACACAACAAAAGAATAAAAAGGTAAAAAGGAGAGAAGGTTAAAAAAAGAGACAAAAAACTCAAAAAAGAAAACACGTGACTAACTCTTGAGGTACTCTTTATTTCTCTCTTTCATGGTTCATATAATTAGTTGAAAATTAGATGTAACACCCCGTAATTTTTATACCCAGTTAGTAACTATTTGTATTAAATTATTTAATGAAAATAATTTCAGATTTCTTTTATTTAAAATATTTTTTAGTAGCTTTGACTTTACTCTATAAGTGGTAAAAAATAAGCTCCTAAATTTACTAGGTTAAGTTAGAACCCAATACCTAGTTGTTAGTATTATAAGCAGAGAGGAAATTAGAAAAAAAAAAAAGAAAGAAAGGAAAAGAAAGTAGGAGTTGTACTGCTTCCTAACTAAAACCCACGTCACTTTCCTCTAAACTCTACCTTCCTTTTCATTTTCTTCAATCCTCAACTCCTTGTTTCAATTACCATTAAAGCTACCAAATTTTTTATCAACCATCATCACTCATCAACCATCTTTCTTTCTTCAACAATTTTCGGTTTAGTAGATTTCTGTTCCGAAGGAATATTGTGTTCTTGACTTTGCGAATTTCGGGTCGGAAGAGTCGGGTTGAAGAAATCAAATTCGGTTCCTTTTCTGAGTAATATTAGCCTATTAATTCACCTTAATCAAGTAAGTTATATTCCCAAGTCTGATTTGTATTTGATTGATTTTTCGAATTTGGGGATTTTGTTACATTAGGGTTCTTGAGTAAATCAAATTGGGGGAAAGTTCTATTATGTGAAATTGGGATAATGGGTTTATGTTGATGTTTATTTCGATTTGTTTTTTTTATATTTTCAAGTTTAAATTGCACCAAACATAAATCTTAAGATTTACTCTAAAATTATTGTGGTGGGGATAGGTTGTTAGTTGGCTATCTGAATTATTAGTCTAATGCTATAGATAAGTGTGGGTTTATAGTTGTTGTTATGTAATTGTGGGTAGCTTTATATGTCTAATGTTTGTTTTAAGCAAGTAAAATATGTCAGTTTAATGGTTTGTTTGATTGGGTTAAATGTCGAACACCATATTTAGGTGTCTGATGTTTGTTTTCTTCAACATAAAAAAAAAAAGAAAAAAAAAGAAAGATGTTTTCTTTGCTAATTTAATTATAATCGTATCATCTGGTTGGGTTGCTGGCTTTGAGGAGATGTTGCAGCAACATTGGGGTCAACGTTTTGCTTAGCTAAAACTATAATGTCATTGTGCAGATTCTTGTATTTACATATTTTGTTATCATATTTTGAAGAAGGGGATAATCCTACAATGTTTTTAAGTGTTTTGACAGTAATGTGGTTTGTATCATTCTTAGATTTGGAATTGTTAATGAATATCCTACTCTGTTTTGGCGGTGTTGTTGTGTGCCGGTGTTGTTGTGTGCCAGTGTTGTGCTAAGGTAGTGTCATATTGTTATATATGGTTGTGTTCTTTTGACTTGATCGAGTCGTTTAAGAAAAATCAATTAAAACTCGTTAATTAGGTTATGTCATTTATAGGTGAATTATGCGAAGTATAGTCAAGTGACTTATACTATATTATTGTATTGTAGATTGCGGGTTCGTAGATGAACCTTTTTGACTTGTGATTGAGATTGGTTGATTTTGGTTTGCTAATAAGGTAAGATTTCTTACTTTGCTTGTACAGATGAGTTCAGAATTGTTTTCACATTGTTTGGAAATTTATTTTAACAATGAGATTGTTTTATGAAGTTTATACTTTGAGATTTAAATTATTCTCAATATTTATATCGAAAGAGGTTATGAGATTATTTATAAGATTTATATTAAAAGGAGGAAGTTCCTCAATGTTACCAAGTTTAATTAAATTGTGGGGTTGCCGGTAAGCGGTATTCCTCGAGTATGGAAGTAAGTTGAGTTAACAGTGTCTCAACCGTTTATTTAGTAGTTGGGAGTATATCGATCAATACTCTTGCCATTTGTCTTCCTTCTTGGTACGTTATCAAGTTAGGGGTATGCATACTAGGGACTTTGGTGTTTACCTTATCTAGTGAGCCTAGCTAGCTCATTGGATTTTTATTACTTCCTACTCACAGATTACGAAAAGTTATATTTGAAAGTTTTACAGAATGGTTCAGAAAGAAGGAAAGGTTGGATCTGATGTTGTTAGAAAATTAATATATTATATATAATCTGTACAGCTTTTAAATGAATTTGTAAGATATTCCTATATATCTTACCTACACATTGAGTAGTTTTGTTTTATCATAGTATGAAATCTTGCTCAGCCTTTGGCTGATACTACAATGTTTAATGTGCAGGTACCTGAAGATAGTTAGCTTTTGGTTGGGTTAAAGAGTGCGTTGGATCTCTTTTAGCTTAATAGATATTAATAAGACTTCCGCTGTTATTTATTTGACTTTAGAATTTACATTCTGATTTGTAATAATTAATTACTCTCTATCTAATTGGTCTGTAATAATCATTTAGAATTTATTGTTTATTATTTTAGTTAGAACCATTAGCCTTGCGGTTATTATTATTAATTATCGCGGCGTAGCACCTTTGGATTTTCGAGTTTATTTATTATAAGATGTTTTTTTAGAGTTATTGGAAATTCAGGGTTGTTAAAGTTGGTATTCAGAGCTTTAGGTTACTAAGACTTCTTTAAGATGACCTTAAACAAGAATTGGTAAATAAATTATTAAAATTGAAAAGCCGTTGTGAGGAAGTGATATGGGAAGAGAAGGAATTATATCATTATTATGTGTTGATGATATATACTTTACATTTCATTTGGTTGCTTGATTTATTGGAGTTTAGAAACTAGTAAAATTATAAACTATATGAGTTCTTGAATTTTATTTATTATTTGGTAAGGGTGAATCATTTTTGGTTTATCTTTGTTTTTATTGTGCTTTTAAGATGATGCGTAGACACGTGCGTGCTCGAAACTCAAGTTCGAATCGTATGATGCGTGAGATAGCTCAATCCACTCGAGCCTTAACTGATGCTATGGAGAAATTTGCTGAGGCTCAAGCTGCTGCCCTTAATACTCCTGTTACTCCTGTTTCTGGCAATGCTAGTTCCAAAACTGCTATGATTTCTAAGGCAATTGACCAGAAGAAACCTTCTTCTTTTGATGGTAAGGGTGACCCTACCAAGATGGAGAACTGGATTAGAGAATTTGACAAAATCTTTACCACTCTCCAAGTCCCTAATGAAATGAGGGTTGATGCTGCTGCCTATTATCTGGTTGAGGATGCTGATATCTGGTGGACTCACAACAAATTTGATTTGACCACTAAGGTGACTGTGGATGAGGAAGGAGTAGAGCTCATGGAGGATAGAGAGTTTGGTTGGACTGAGTTCAAGAAGGCGATCCGTGATGAGTTCTTTCCAGCCCATATGAGGAAGAGGAAGAGGACGGAGTTTAATGATCTCGTGCAGGGAGATATGTCCGTTCATGAGTTCTATGTGAAATTTCAGGAGTTGGCTCGTTTTGCTAAGGGGTTAGTTCCTGATGAGTAGGAGAGAGCGGTGAAATTCGAGGAGAAGTTAGACCCCGATCTTCATTCTAGGATGGGAGCTGGTGAGTATACTACAATGAAGGAGGTGTACACTCGTGCTTGTAATGCTGAGAGGATTGAGGAGAAGAGGCAAGCTGCAAAGAAGTTGAAATCCACTCCCGGCGGGGTCTACTCGGGCGACGAAAAGGGTGATACATCCGGTTCCACTTGGTTATAACAAAGGTAGAGGGGGTTTCACTAAAAATCGAAAACTTTGGGAACCGTGATTACGGTGGTAATTACAACACGGGAGGTTCGAGTCAACGATATTCTAAGGACAATCGAATTCCACTCCTTCCCGTAGCCGCCCCAAGTTCGAACCGGAGGACTCGATCGGATTTTCTATTGCAAGCGTTGTAGTGAGAACCACCCTGGCAAGGATTGTGATGGTAATTTGGTGGAGTGTAATCACTGTGGGAGGAAGGGGCATCGTGCTTATGAATGCTTTACTAACCCAAGATCGAGGAACTTCAGACCTGAGATGAGTTCGAGGAATGGGGCATAAGCAGATAAAAGACCCCAGAATGGAAACAACAGTCGTCCTGCTCCTTCTACTCCAGGGAATGCTGCACTTAATCGTAATGGAGGGACTGCTAATGCTACTCAGGCACACAGAGGTGATGTGAGGAGGAAAACTGGGCAGGTTCATGTGATGAACCAGACTGAGGCTAACACCAAGGGCAACGTGGTCACCGATACTTTTTCTATTCATTCGATGTCTGTTTATGTGCTATTTGATTCTGGTGCTTCTCATTCTTTTGTGTCTGAACCTCTTGTGAAAAAGTTAGGGTTAGAGAACTCTAGAACTTGTGATGTAGACATCTCTACTCCTTCTGGTGTGATCATAACTTGTAATAATTTGTATCCAGATGTCCCTATTATGCGTGGTAGTATCACCCTAGTAGCTGATTTGATAGCTTTTCCTTTGCATGATTTTGATGTAATTCTAGGGATGGATTGGCTTAGTAAGCATAAAGCCAACATAGATTGTGAGAAACAAAAGAGGTCTGTAGTTGGTCCTAGTGGAGTCCATGAGTTTTATAGAGGGTCTTCGTTGAAAATCATTTCTGCTTTGACTTTGTAATTCCTATTTGAGGAAGGGTTGTCCTATGTAGTTGTGCCATGTTCACGACACTAGTAAGGAAGAGCCACGTGTTGAAGATGTTCGAGTTGCTAATGAGTTTGTAGATGTTTTTCCTGATGATATTCCCGGCATGCCTCCGAGACGTGATGTTGAGTTTAGTGTTGACTTGATGCCTGGAACAGGACCTATTTCTAAGCCTCCTTACAGGATGGCGCCTGCTGAAATGAAAGAGCTTAAGGCTCAGTTAGAAGAGTTGCTTGATAAGGGGTACATTCGGCCTAGTGTATCTCCATGGGGTGCTCCTGTTCTGTTCGTGAAAAAGAAGGATGGGAGTCTCCGTCTGTGTATTGATTACAGAGAGCTCAACAATGTTACAGTGAAAAACAAGTACCCCTTGCCAAGAATAGATGATCTGTTCGATCAATTGGTGGGAGCTGGAGTTTTCTCTAAGATTGATCTGAGATCTGGATACCATCAACTCCGTATTGCAGAGAATGGTATTCCTAAGACGGCTTTCAGAACTCGCTATGGGCACTATGAGTTTACGGTTATGCCTTTTGGGTTGACTAATGCTCCAGCTGTGTTCATGGACTTGATGAATCGAGTCTTTAGGCCGTACCTGGATAGTTTGTGGTGGTGTTCATAGATGATATACTAATTTATTCAAAGGATACCAGTGAGCATGAAGAGCATCTTCGCACGATTCTGCAGGTCCTGAGGGAGAATAAGTTGTATGCTAAGTTCTCCAAGTGTGAATTCTGGCTGAAGAAAGTTGCTTTTCTTGGTCATATCATTTTTAGAGAGGGCGTCTCAGTTGATCCATCAAAGATCCAAGCTGTTTCAGAGTGGCCTACTCCAAAGTGTGTGATCGAGATTCGCAGTTTCCTTGGCTTGGCGGGTTATTATAGGAGGTTTGTGAAGGACTTCTCGAAAATAGCTCGACCGTTGACTGCATTGATGAAGAAGGATACTAAGTATCGTTGGGATGATGATTGTGAGAAGGCATTCCAGATTTTGAAGGAGCGTCTCACCACAGCTCCTGTGTTGACTTTACCTGATGGAAACCTTGAGTACGAAGTGTTCACAGATGCTTCGAAGAATGGTCTTGGTTGTGTGCTTATGCAGGATAAAAAGGTTGTTGCTTACGCTTCTAGGCAACTGAAGAACCATGAGTTGAATTATCCAACGCATGATCTAGAGTTGGCAGCTGTTGTTTTTGCACTTAAGATCTGGCGTCATTATCTGCTTGGCACATCATTCAAGATATTTTCGGACCACAAGAGTCTGAAATACATCTTCACTCAGAGAGAGTTGAACATGAGGCAAAGGAGATGGTTAGAGCTGATCAAGGATTATGATATGGAGATTCAGTACCACGAGGGTAAGGCCAATGTTGTTGCAAATGCACTTAGTAGGAAATCCTCTCACTGTTTGCAAACCATGCGTTCGAGGAATCGTCTTCGAGAGGAGTTTCAGAATCTTGATGTAGAGATAGTGCAATTGGGAGCTCAACTTAACTCTCTTATGATTCAGTCCACTTTGTATGATGAGATCAAAAAAGCACAAGTACAGGATAAGTTCTTAAAGGACAAGCAAGCTAATGAGCCTGTCAATTTCACAGTGGTTGAGGATGGTAGCGTGAGATTTAAGGGGAGATGGTGTGTTCCTAATGTTCCTGATTTGAAGGAAAAGATCCTAGAAGAAGCTCATTCAGCGCAATATTCAGTTCATCCTGGATGGGATAAGATGTACAAGGATCTCAAGCAGACTTTTTGGTGGCCTCATACGAAGACGGATGTTGCTAAGTATGTCTCTAGATGCTTGACGTGTCAGAAGGTCAAGAGTGAGCACAAGAGGCCTCAGGGGATGATTCAGCCTTTAGAGGTTCCTGCATGGAAATGGGACTCGATCTCAATGGATTTTGTTTGTGGACTTCCGAGAACACCAAAGGGGAATAATATGATTTGGGTTATCGTGGATCGTCTTACCAAGTCTGCTCATTTTGTTCCCATGAAGGATACTTGGAAGCATGAACGATTGGCTACTGCTTATAGAGAGCACGTGATTAGACTTCATGGTGTTCCGAGTGATATTGTTTCAGATAGGGATCGTAGATTCTTGTCTAACTTTTGGCAGAAGCTTCAGGAAACTTTGGGGACTAAGTTGAAGATGAGTACAACTTTTCATCCTGCTACAGACGGCCAGACGGAGCGCACTATTCAAACGCTGGAGGATATGTTGAGGGCTTGTGCCTTAGAGTTCCAGGGCTCTTGGGAGGATAAGCTTGATTTGATAGAGTTCTCATATAATAACAGCTACCATTCTACAATTCAGATGGCACCATTTGAAGCCTTGTATGGTCGGCGTTGTCGTACTCCTTTGTGTTGGAGTGATATAGGCGAGTCTGTTGTGATTGGTCCAGAGATGATTCAGGAGACTGTTGAGCAGGTAAAGTTCATCCAGCAGAAAATGAAGGCGGCACAAGATAGACAAAAGAGCTATGGTGATAAGCATCGTCGCCACGAGGAGTTTCAGGTGGGAGAAAAGGTGTTGCTTAGAGTTTCTCCTATGAAAGGAGTGATGAGATTTGGGAAGAAGGGCAAGTTGAGCCCTAAGTTCATTGGCCCGTATGAGATTCTGGAGAGAATAGGAGAGGTGGCTTACAGATTGGCGTTGCCGCCAGGCGTTGATCGTGCGCATAACGTGTTCCATGTTTCTCAGTTGCGGCGATACATTAGTGACCCTTCGCATGTGCTACAGCCAGAGTCTCTCTAGTTAGATGATAACATGACTTATGAGGAGTTTCCAGTTTAGATTCTAGATCACAAAGTCCGAAAGACTCGAAAAGGGGAGACAAAGATCGTGAAGGTGCTGTGGTCAAACCACAACTCGGAGCAGTCTACTTGGGAAGCTGAGGATGCTATGCGTCTTATGTATCCCCATCTCTTCACCCAGGTAAATTTTTTTTTAGTTACGAGGACGTAACTCCCTTTTTAAGGGGGGTAGAATTCAAGCTAATTTCATGCGTTAGTCTTCAAATTTGTTATGATAACAAGTGTGATCGAAAGTTTTCTAATAAAGCTTTGATGTGTTTCATGCCTGCTTGTTATAGTATGAACATTCATATGATAGTAGAGAGTTTATGATTTATTTTTATGTGTTAAATTTATCTATGAGAAATGTGAAATGCAAGTTGAGGTTATAGAGTTAATGATCTGTTTTTAGAAACAAGAGTATTAGTTTGATCATTTGTGTAATACATTAAGTTTCGGGACGAAACTTACTTTAAGGGGGGTAGATTGTAACACCCCGTAATTTTTATACCCAATTAGTAACTATTTGTATTAAATTATTTAATGAAAATAATTTCAGATTTCTTTTATTTAAAATATTTTTTAGTAGCTTTGACTTTACTCTATAAGTGGTAAAAAATAAGCTCCTAAATTTACTAGGTTAAGTTAGAACCCCAATACCTAGTTGTTAGTATTATAAGGAGAGAGGAAATTATAAAAAAAAAAGAAAGAAAGGAAAAGAAAGTAGGAGTTGTACTGCTTCCTAACTAAAACCCACGTCACTTTCCTCTAAACTCTACCTTCCTTTTCTTTTTCTTCAATCCTCAACTCCTTGTTTCAATTACCATTAAAGCTACCAAATTTTTTATCAACCATCATCACTCATCAACCATCTTTCTTTCTTCAACAATTTTCGGTTTAGTAGATTTTTGTTCCGAAGGAATATTGTGTTCTTGACTTTGCGAATTTCGGGTCGGAAGAGTCGGGTCGAAGAAAGCAAATTCGGTTCCTTTTCTGAGTAATATTAGCCTATTAATTCACCTTAATCAAGTAAGTTATATTCCCAAGTCTGATTCGTATTTGATTGATTTTTCGAATTTGGGGATTTTGTTACATTAGGGTTCTTGAGTAAATCAAATTGGGGGAAAGTTCTATTATGTGAAATTGGGATAATGGGTTTATGTTGATGTTTATTTCGATTTTTTTTTTATATTTTCAAGTTTAAATTGCACCAAACATTAATCTTAAGATTTACTCTAAAATTATTGTGGTGAGGATAGGTTGTTAGTTGGCTATCTGAATTATTAGTCTAATGCTATAGATAAGTGTGGGTTTATAGTTGTTGTGATGTAGTTGTGGGTAGCTTTATATGTCTAATGTTTGTTTTAAGCAAGTAAAATATGTCAGTTTAATGGTTTGTTTGATTGGGTTAAATGTCGAACACCATATTTAGGTGTCTGATGTTTGTTTTCTTCAATATAAAAAAAAAATAAAAAAAAGAAAGATGTTTTCTTTGCTAATTTAATTATAATCGTATCATCTGGTTGGGTTGCTGGCTTTGAGGAGATGTTGCAGCAACATTGGGGTCAACGTTTTGCTTAGCTAAAACTATAATGTCATTGTGCAGATTCTTGTATTTACATATTTTGTTATCATATTTTGAAGAAGGGGATAATCCTACAATGTTTTTAAGTGTTTTGACAGTAATGTGGTTTGTATCATTCTTAGATTTGGAATTGTTAATGAATATCCTACTCTGTTTTGGCGGTGTTGTTGTGTGCCAGTGTTGTGCTAAGGTATCAATAAGGTAGTGTCATATTGTTATATATGGTTGTGTTCTTTTGCCTTGATCGAGTCGTTTAAGAAAAATCAATTAAAACTCGTTAACTAGGTTATGTCATTTATAGGTGAATTATGCGAAGTATAGTCAAGTGACTTATACTATATAATTGTATTGTCGATTGCGGGTTCGTAGAAGAACCTTTTTGACTTGTGATTGAGATTGGTTGATTTTGGTTTGCTAATAAGGTAAGATTTCTTACTTTGCTTGTACAGATGAGTTCAGAATTGTTTTCACATTGTTTGGAAATTTATTTTAACAATGAGATTGTTTTATGAAGTTTATACTTTGAGATTTAAATTATTCTCAATATTTATATCGAAAGAGGTTATGAGATTATTTATAAGATTTATATTAAAAGGAGGAAGTTCCTCATTGTTACCAAGTTTAATTAAATTGTGGGGTTGCCGGTAAGCGGTATTCCTCGAGTATGGAAGTAAGTTGAGTTAACAGTGTCTCAACCGTTTATTTAGTAGTTGGGAGTATATCGATCAATACTCTTGCCATTTGTCTTCCTTCTTGGTACGTTATCAAGTTAGGGGTATGCATACTAGGGACTTTGGTGTTTACCTTATCTAGTGAGCCTAGCTAGCTCATTGGATTTTTATTACTTCCTACTCACATATTACGAAAAGTTATATTTGAAAGTTTTACAGAATGGTTCAGAAAGAAGGAAAGGTTGGATCTGATGTTGTTAGAATATTAATATATTATAGATAATCTGTACAGCTTTTAAATGAATTTGTAAGATATTCCTATATATCTTACCTGCACATTGAGTAGTTTTGTTTTATTATAGTATGAAATCTTGCTCAGCCTTTGGCTGATACTACAGTGTTTAATGTGCAGGTACCTGAAGATAGTTAGCTTTTGGTTGGGTTAAAGAGTGCGTTGGATCTCTTTTAGCTTAATAGATATTAATAAGACTTCCGCTGTTATTTATTTGACTTTAGAATTTACATTTTGGTTTGTAATAATTAATTACTCTCTATCTAATTGGTCTGTAATAATTATTTAGAATTTATTGTTTATTACTTTAGTTAGAACCATTAGCCTTGCAGTTATTATTATTAATTATCGCGGCGTAGCACCTTTTGGATTTTCGAGTTTATTTATTATAAGATGTTTTTTTAGAGTTATTGGAAATTCAGGGTTGTTAAATTAGATGTGTGAGTTTTGATGCTTTAGTTGAAATTTGGATGTGTAAATTCTGATTTTTAAAGTGAAAATTGGTTGTGAGTTTTGCTAGTTTAAATGAAGGTGTGTGTGTTTTGATGGTTAAGTTGAAAATTGGATGTGTAAATTTTGATGGTCTACTGAAAATGACCATTACAGAAATTAATTATTATATCATAGGTGATTTTCAAGTACATTAAAATAACAATGAATATTGAGCATGTATATTTTTTCTAACTGTTGCTTATGAATCTGCAGACAATGAGCCTGAGTAGCCTAGCAGCCCATCTGTGAACAGTTTTGAAGAGAAGGGCACTGCAGTGGTGCTTGAAACCAAGTGCAATCTGTATGTTAAGGTACTATCTGAAAGAAAAGCTTTCCTTGGAATCCTCCTCTTTCGAATGCATATTCTACCCCATTCATCTTAGTTTTGATATATCATCCACATAATTCCTTGAGAAGGATTGAGAAGTGGATTTTAGTGTCACACATTTTCTGCTTTGCTCTTTGATAATGAGATGACATTTTCTTATTCAAACTGTAGCTTTTGCTCTTTATTTATTACCTGTATTGGCTTTCGTCTCACAGGAAGAGTTCAATCATGCCCTGATCTTATTCAAACTCTAGCTTTTGCTCTTTATTTATTACCTGTATTGGCTTTCTTATTGACTATATCAGGCACTGATTTTTTCATGAATGCCTCCTATCGAAACACACAGTATTATAGTCAGGTATCCTTGTGCTTTCTTGACTTTTGCTTGTAACTTTTTAGTTTTAGAAGGGTTACAAAATCTCAGAATCTCGGAAACACTTGCTTTATGAATAGCGCTCTTCAGTGTGTGGTGCATACTGCATCTCTTGTTGAGTATTTTTTACAAGACTATTCTGATGAGATAAACAAGCAAAATCCATTGGGAATGCATGTATGCATTGTGTATTTTCTTCGTTTTGCATATTTGAGTCTTTATGTAGAGTTAATTGAAGCTTGAGATATTTAGCATGTGCTTTGTTATACTCTTACTATGTAGGGTGACCTTGCCATGGCATTCGGTGATCTATTGAGGGAAATGTGGTCTTCTGGGGGCACAACAATCGCACCACGTCATTTTAAAGGGAAACTTGCTCGCTTTGCTCTCCAATTCAGTGGGTATAATCAGCATGATTCTCAGGTCATTGCTTGTTTTACTGCTCATTTATTTGCATACATATTGATTGTGTGTTGATTAAATGAAAATATATAGTTTTAGTGTAGGACTAATGCATGCATATTTTTCAGTTGTTTTGTGCTTCCATGCGAGGATTACTGTGTACTATACAATGGGCACATCTATAGACAGTCCACACTCCAAAAATATGAAGACATCTATAGACAATCCACACTCCAAAAATTTTTAGTCTTTGTGTTTCTTTGAACCCATAATTGTATTTCTTATAATTTGCAATTGTTGTTTATTTGTAGTATTTCTTGTATTCAGGAACAAAAATATTAGAAATATAACTTTTTACCTATAAATAATTGATTATGTATTAATTTAGCATTAAAAAAAAAAATTTTTTTATATTTTTTTGGGCCTCAAATGCTCCGGTTTTCCTTAAAAACCGAAGCATTTGGTAGACAAATGCTCCGGAGCATTTGTGTTGCCAAATGCTTCGGTTGCAACCGGAGCATTTGTAAGAGTCTCAAATGCTCGTATGGCGTCTGCTACGCGTGCAATACGGAGCATTTACGGCCTAAAAAACTGAGCAATTGAGGTTTTTTCTACTAGTGACACTCACAAAAGAACCTTTTCACCAATTTCATAGTCTTCTTCCCTTCTTTTTCAACTTTGCATATGAATCTCACCTATTTCATACGTCAAAACCAATTCACGTGTACGTTTCCAAGCAATTGAATGCCGTAGAAGAAGGGGTATAATTGGGGTGTGTTAGTTCGAGGTGGGGGGTTATTCTCGGGATGTGGGAAGAAGGGGAAGGTTAGCAATGGAGTGAGGGTTTTTTTGGGGATTGGGTAGCAGTAGGGTGGGGGATTTCTTTTGGGCGGGGAAGGGGGAGCTGTAACGTGTCTCGAGTACTAATCAACATTATTAAGCTAACTAATCGATCATTAGCAACAGAACCTAGATAGTCGGCGCTACTGTCGTACTTTCTTATTTGGAAAGCACAAGACAAACATGAATTTATAAGCTTGAACATATTATAACTGAAAAGCATAATTATTCATTATAAAGACTTAAGTTTAAACTTAGTTAATATACATAGTCTGACATTTATTATGACCATATATAAGTGTTTAAGAAAGCTTAAATACTAGAATATATTATTAGCAAACAGGGAGGAGAGAAAAAATAAAACTATTTCATAAACTTAACATTTAGTCATAACCATAATTCTTTATCATGTTCTTAAGCATAATTCTGTTATTTGGTAACTTGGCGAGTACGAGGGATGGAACGTCTACCCAGAACATAACATCATCGTAAACGGAAGGCAACCACCCGAGGACAATAGCCCTCACAAACAGAAGGTGGCATTAGTGCCCAAAATATTTTACTGTCGTGCTAACCGAGGACATTAGCCCTCACAAACGGAAGGTGGTAAACAAACTGGAAGGTACGTGGATGACACAAGATAACATAATACTGCCAAGAACCATTTTTCATTTACATTTATCATGTATCATGACTTCTAAGTATATTTCATAATTATCTTAGAGAACCATATACTAGTACAGAATCGATGATTTACGTCGGATGTGAGACCCTCATTTGCGTCGGATATGGGTCTGGTGCTACAGGCCTCGACGCAAATTTAGCAGAGAGGATCTGCGTCGGTTTAGGACACGACGCAATTCGTAAGCTATTTGCGTCCAATTGACGATGATGGAAAATGGAATAGTAGTTTTGGGAGGAAAAAGGAAGGCAGTTACTCTAGGTTTTTTTTTCTTCATGGTAACGTGAGACTTGGAGAGAGAAAGATTAAGATTTTGGTTTCCTTTTTAAAACCGATTTAGCTTAGGTTTAGTCAAACCTAACTAGAAAGGGACGCCTCAATCCTACTAAGTAAAACACTTCCATTTTTTTTATTTATAAATTATCTTCTAGGAAAATATTATAACACTACTTTAATCTAAACCTTTAAAATACATAAATCACCTATAAACATTACAAAATAGTCGGAAGAATACGGAGTATTACACACTACCCTCCTTGGTCGCATCCTCCTTTTGACCCTCAGATGATGAAACAGCAGCATAACCTATCACAGTAGAACCTTGTAGAAGATATAAGGTATCATTTTTAATACCTTTGAGAACCAGCTTCGAACCCTTGCAGACATTCATAACTCCACCTTCACCTTGGAAACTCAAAACCTTACTATCGAGAAGACTTAAAGCTATTAGATTCTTTGTCATTAGTGAAACATGCCTAACTTCGTTTAAAGTGCAGAATGTACCATCATGAGTCCTCAACCTGATGGAGCATACTCCAACTACTTTGCAGGCAACACTGTTGGCCATAGAAACATTGCCCCCATCTATCTACTCTCAAGTTGAAAACCACTCCTTGCATGGACTAATATTATACAATGCCCCAGAGTCGAGAACCCACACATCCATATAATGTGCCTAGTTATTAGCAACTAGGGCCAAATCTTATTCAGAGTTACCATAAGTTTCTGCCAAAGCAGTAAAAACCTTCATTCTTTTCCCGATGCTTCTTTTTCTTAGGACATTCATTTTTCTAATGGGTTTTCTCCTTACAATAATAACAGACATTATTAGTTTTAGGACCCTTAGAATTCGCATTTTTATGGTTAGATTTCTTTTTACGTACAGATTTTCCTTGTCTCTTACCTCCTGTAACAACTAATCCCGAGGCCTAATTTTTTGTACCTGAATCAGATGCCTTATGACGGACCTCTCTAGTATGGAGAGCATATCTTAGACTATCTTTACAAACAATAAAAGAATCCATAAATTTCATACAACAAAAGCAAAGATAATAATAAAATTAAAGCAACATCCGCATCATCTACTTTAATATCAATATTACGAATATCTAGTAAGATAGTATTCAGTTAACCTAAATGATCCCTGAGAGGCGTGCCTTCCTGCAAATGCAAGTTGAACAGACGTTGCTTCAAAAGCAACTTGTTGGTTAGAGATTTCGTCGTGTATAGACTCTCCAATTTCAACTGTAGATCAACAACACATTCTTCATTAGTGACCTCAGTGAGGACATCATCAGCCAACCATAGCATGATTGTCGAGTGAGCCTTCTCCTCCGGGCTACTTGATTCTTCGTCATCCATGATTGCCTTCTTCCCTATCTTAGAAAGAGGCGTCCACATCCCCTATTACTTCAACATGGTTCGCATCTTGATCTTCCATAGGCCAAAACTATTTCTCACGGTGAATTTTTCGATCTCCACGTTCAAAGCAAATATCTTTATTGCCAAAATTCCAAACCCTAATAAGTCGGCTCTCATACCAGTTTGTTTTAACGAATGCAATAAAACAACGAAGAATTAAGAACATTTGACACAAGGATTTAACGTGGTTTAGTAACAATATTTAGCTAAGTCAACACAGCAGGGATAACAAATTTTTATTAGGTTTAGGAGATAGAGTACATAATATGCAGGCACAAGTTATTTACAGGGTTTTATAGTTTTCTACTAATTAACCTAAACAGATGGACCTAAACCGGAAACTAAAACAGACTCGATATACTAAACAACATATACTAAAAATCTTGGTTAATCCTAGCGCCAGATAATTAATTCAAGGCATAGTTCAACACACTAAAAACAGCTGCATTCACATTTAACAGAGCACCGTCAAAGGCAGTGGAAAAGACACCACATGAATTGTGGGTAGGACGAGATCCTAAACTGACTTCCTTAAGATTTTGGGTTGCAAAGCATATGTCAAACGTTTAATTTATGATAAGCTTGCACCAAAATCAGACAAATGTTTCATTATGGGATACTCGAAAGAGACAATGGGGTATTATTTCTACAATTGTTCTGAGAACAAAGTTTTTGTTGCTCGAGAAAGTGTCGTTTAGAAAGATATTATCTTTCCAAAACGACAAGTGGGAGAAAAATTGATCTCAATGAATTACGAGATCAGTATGAGAACCAAATAGCAACTGTAATGACTAAATCCGTAGAAACTCCTATTTCAACAGAAGAAGTCCAAGAAAATGCTAATAAAAAGTCTTAGAGATTGCTGCTGTAGTTGTTCAAGCCCCTTATAGGTCACAAAGGTACAAGGTTCGGACAGAAAGTTACATATATATCCTTATAACTGAAAAATTTGAAATCATGCTTTTAGAAAGTAGTGAAAATCAAAGTTTGGAACTTGGTTGATTTTCCCAATAATGGAAACGTATTGGATGCAAATCGATCTTCAAGATGAAGACCAACAAAGATGGAAAAGTCTATGTCTACATAGCTAGATTGGTAGCTAAAGGGTACAAACGGATCCATAGGGTGGATTATGATGAAAAATTTTCTCTAGTTGCAATGCTTAAATATGTTCGAATAATCCTAGCTATTGCAGCTCATTATGACTATGAATCTGGAAAATGAGTGTCAACTGCCTTCATAAATGGAATTTAGAAGAGGAAGTGTAATGGCACAACCACAAGGTTTTAAAGATCGTCACAATGTTGGGAAAGTATGCAAGCTTCACAAATCCATTTATGGATTGAAGCAAGCGGCTAGGACCTGGAATCTACATTTTGATGAAGCCATTAAAAAATATGGATTTCAAAGAAATATAGAGGAGTGTTGTGTATACAAGAAGGTCAGTGGGAGAATAATTACATTTCTAATCCTATATGTTGATGACATTTTACTCATTGGAAATGACATACCGATGTTAAAAAATGTAAAGACCTGGCCTTGTAAGTGTTACACAATAAAGGATCTAGGAGAGGCGTAGTACATTTTGGGCAATAAGATCTACAAAGATAGATCTAAGAGGATAATTAGGCTTAGTCAGAGCACTTACATTAACAAGGTGCTTGTTAGGTTCAATATGAAAGAATGCAAAAGAGGCTTTCTTCCCATAACTCATGGTATGACTCTTAGCAAGACTCAATGTCCTAAAGGACATGATGAGCGAAAGAGAATGAGTATGCTTCCTTATGCATCTGCAATTGAATCTATCATGTATGCAATGATATGTACACGTCCTGATGTTTCGTATGCAATAAGTGCAACAAGCAGATACTAATCGGACCGAGGTGAGGCCCACTGGTGTGCGGCCAAGAACATTATGAAGTACCTAAAAAGAACCAAATAAAAATTCCTGGTCTAAAGTGGAGAAAATGAGTTAGTTGTTATAGGGTTTACTGATGCAAGCTTCCTAACCGACAAAGATGACCTCATATTTCAATTTGGATACATTTTTTTATCTCAATGAAGGAGCACTGACTTGGAAAAGTGCCAAGCAGAGCAGTGTTTCTGATTATACAACTGAAGCCCAGTACATAGAAGCCTTGGAAGCTGCAAAGGACGCAGTATGGATTAAGAAGTTTATAACTGAACTTGGTATGGTTCCTAGCAAGTATAGCTAAGACGATGACTTTTTATTGTGATAATAATGGAGACATCGCTTAGGAAATGGAACCTAAGGAACACCATAACTCTAAGCATGTACTAAGAAAGTTCCACATTCTCCGAGAATTTATCAAGAGAAGTGATGTTCAGATCCAAAGTGGGAACGAACGACAATGTTACGGATCCGTTAACTAAACCTCTTCCACGGATAAAGCATGAAGCTCATGATCCTGTGATAGGAATCAAGCACATCGAAGAGTGGCTGTGATTTCTGTAATGTTTTAATTATTTATTGGAGTTTATAATTATGAGACATTGAAGACTATATTATTTATCATATTAAGAAATTATATTTTTCGTATTTCATTTAATTTTGTTTTAACGTTAAATGAAAAGTCCAAATTCAATCTACAATATCCAAATAGGCTATCAAGACAATTTCATTGATAATAAAACCTTATTTTGTGAACTAAAGAGTAGAGTTGATTTTATCCCTAGTCAAGGTCATTGAGAATGGACACTAATGACTTACAAGACTAGTTTGCAAGTTGATTTATAGTGCTGTTTCATGGACTGGTGGATGTTGGATGTCATAAATCAATTGCATAACCTAAGTTGGGCACTTATGTTGGACTGACCCATCATGAGAATGCTTTAAGAATTAGTTTCCTCCGATTTTTATTAGTTTACCCATTTCTTTGGGGCACATTTGTCGATACACTAATTTGAACTTAATATCTCTAATTATCAATAAGCAAAAATTATAAAAAGTTGATATTTGGATAATACACATTAAGATGAATCCAACAAGATCTCACATGAATATATTTTTTCTTAAGTACAAATCACAACAGATAGTCAAAGTCATGTATGTAAATAATGTCAAAAGTCAAAACAGGTAAACTAATAAAATCAAGAGGGAGTACTTGTCATAAGCATATCTCATTAACTATTAGAGACTATTCCTCATATTATGAGTAACGTTGTCTAATTTACTTTTGAACTAGTAGCCTTGGTGCTGTCAGACGTATAAAAGGAGACTAAAACGGCAGTACTCGGGTTACTATGAATCTTGTGATTAGAATCAAATGTGCAAGACTACGATTGTCTTCCTATATTGTAGGATTATTATCTTAGGGGCTTCTTGAAGAGTGTATGCTGAAAATGCATGGCCGTGTTCAGATGAATCCGATCATCCGTCATTACAGTTTAACTCAAGAGATTCAAGAAACACATTTGCACTTTAACGATTACATGGATCTTACCTTATGTTCAAAAAAAGATATAGATGGCAAAGGAATGGACATACACGCTTCTCTAGTGTCCTTTAACATTGTGTCTTTCTCTAAAATATAATAGTATAAAGGATTAATTACAGAATAATTAATTCAATTATATTAAGTGAAAAAAAATGTTTAGCTGGAAACCACTTTTGATTTGTTAAGTCAATATTAATTGTTTTAAGCAAACTTAATTATAATTGAACCTTTAGGGTCACACACAAATATGATATGGAATAGAAGATTAATTAAAGATTGAAGCTGGAAGGATAGAGATAGCCTTGAAGAGGGAAAGTGAAGTGGGGCGTGTGATTGGAGAAAGAAAAGCCAATCCGCAGGAATCAATAGAAAAGGCAAATCCCTTATGATACACCAGATCCGGCTCGGTTATTGATAGAGTGAATAGATCTGCCATTTCTTGAAATTTCTCTTCGGATTCAAAATCGTGGACTTTTGACTGGGTCAAAAGTGATGGTGGGAGGTTACTGATATCTCTCCCAATGAGCTGGATATCAGTAAATTATCAATTCTTTCTCAACATTACGTATTATTGTTCCAAAATATTCATTATGTATTATTGTTCCAAATATTTTCTCTCGTCACACTCTCCTCTTGTCTATTACGTGTATTTACACAAAATGAGAACAAGGTTTTTCTTCCTTCGTCAATTCAATGCTCAAGATTTAAGCAATCTAATTAGTGGGGTACATTCATAAGGTGTGGATACCGATAGAGGGACTATACGTGTTGGAGTTCTTCGTCCTATCATTGAATCAACAAAGGGAAGGCACGCTGCAAAATCCTAACATCCCTATCATTTAGAACTGCATTCTTAAAGGCATTCCATTCCATTGCATGATCCATCTCGATATAGAACTCTATTTATCCTCATACACTTTCATTATCCATCTTTTTTTTTTCAATTTTCAAAAATCAAATAAAAAAGAGGGGTAAAATTCCAAAAAATAAAATAATATTCAGAAACTTCAAAACCCAGGCCATTGCATTTAATCCATTTATTCGTAAAGGCCACCATCATGCACACCCATATTAGCCTAACCTAGCATGCAATCATATAAGCTATCCAATCCAAGTCATTGATATCACATGCGTCTATGCAGACCCAGTCTTTAAGACGATTGCGTCTAACTTTGCGCAAGTTTTAAAGGAAGTGCGCAACAGAAATGCGTTATCCTAACTTCTAGATGCTGCAGAATCGGCAATTCACTGGTGAATTCTAAGGTTTGGACCATGTTACAACTTTTCTTGTACTCAATATTTGGTTGAAATTAGTGGTTGAACTATTTTGAAAATTGACATGACTAAATCTAAATTTTCGAACACCTACTAAACTAATATTTTTTTTGAAATTTAGTTGTTTTTTGGGTTGTAATAATACATAATTATTTTGGTGTGGATTCCATGGAATATATATAAGTTTTGAATTATTATGTTGTCTAACCGAATATTCTTGGCATGACTAAATCTTATTTTCTATTTAATTTGTTGCACAGTATTTTCAAGTTAATGTACCTATCTTTAGGCTTGACTCTTGAGGTTATTAAGAGTTTGGGTCAGTGTAGAAGGATTTGGGATTGCCACACAGATGGCGTGGGGGTTTGCCGAAAGTATCTGGCAGCACTAGTTCGGGATACAATTAAGTAACTTGGACGACCTTTACTTAGACAAAGCCAATTGAATGACCTTTACTTAATAGCTGCATGCAAGTAAAGCATGAAAATTTACATCAATGAAAAATACATAAAGGATTACAAAACTAGAGTTTATGAGTAAATGACCAAGTAAAAATGTTTCCATACAAATAAGAATTGGTATATAACAAACACATAAGAAGTAGGAGCATGTGTATCAGAGCTTGTAGCTCCCTTCATAACCATTTCTCATGCCAACTACTGCATTGAACTTACTTATGTGACCTTCAATAGTGCTCCACTTTGAATAAATTAGTTAAAGGATCTGATTTTGAATCGGTGTACTAGTGGAAAAAAATCCCATCCGATGCGGTTAAAATCGGGTGGGCTCGCAGCAGATCCAAAATATTTACTGATCCAGTCCAAAACTGGAGTAGTTAAGCAAGTTAATTGCTCCGATTTTGACCCAAAACCGGAGCAGTTGACCACCCCAAAAACCAATTTTTTTTTTTTTTTTTGGCATTTTTTCATAATTATTCGACACAAAATCAATAGTATATATCAATACTCATTTTATTAATCATATTATGCTCAATTGAAGCATAAGAATAAATAATTAGATACATAAAAATATTAACAACTATAATTCTAACATCATACTCAACTATAACTAGATACATTGTTTATTAACAACATCTAGGATAATTATTATATATATATGTTCCCTCTCCAAAAATGATTGTTGAAGTGCTTCAAGAGCAAGATCCTTAAGTTCCAATGAATGACAGATTTCTTCATTATCATCTCATTCTGTGGAATTTTATCTTTGTTTGGATCAATCCTTTCCTTAAACTTTGATGCAGGAAAAAATATAGCTTAAGGAACATATATCAAACAACAGTGCTCATGCACAGAAACAAATATAACTTTTTCAATCAGAAACCATTTAGAGAAATGGCAGCCTTAGCAACATCAGTAAAGATATGCACTACACGGAGCTACCTCAGACAGACTTTCAGCCATTGCCTATGGCATCAAAATTTTGTACAGACCAAGTGCAAACCTAGACTCAGCTACGCATGAAATTAGTCTATAAGAACATACGATGATGTGAGAAATAATTTACTCGCAGCACTTACCAGTAAGTGCGTGCTATTTTATCATCTGTTTCGAGTCCCAACTCCTGTAAAAAGAGAAGGCAAAAGTTGAGCACTTACACTGAAAAATTTTGAGTTCACAGTACAGTATTACGTAGCAAATTACTTATAACGTAACAAAATAAGCTAATTGTACTTTAGTTGTAGATAGCTTCCACAACCACAGTGATGGCTATGAAAAGGACGTAGCAAAGATATCACACATTCACACCATGTGAGCAAGCTGCCAAAATGTCATGACTACTCTATGACATAGGATGAGACTGCAAACCTTTTTTATGGCCTTAAGTTGCTCGTTCAGAAGATAATGGCGTTGCTCACCACTGATTTTCTCTTCAATAGCTTTAGCTATAGTTTCCATCACAAAAAAGTGCAGCACCAAAATTTATTAAAATAACTTACGCGTACGGGGAAAATAAGATAAAAGAGGTTGGTTTCATATCCGAACTTAGTCCCAAATTCATTCATACTCATTCTACTAGTAGAGTGGAAAGAGAGTGATATAAAGAAAGATGTAGTACTCGTGTCAAAAATCCAAAGAATCATAGACCCCCACCCCCCTAATCCTTCCTTCTTTTCGTACTAATTCCATCACTCGCATTCCCACAAAAACTAACACCCCCACCTGCACACCCACCTGCACAAACACTCACATGCACACCCACCCACCTACACACAGACCCCCTGCACACACCATTCACATCGACCTGCACACACACACATATACCCCTACACACCCCTACACACCTGTGGTATCCGATTTTTGACTGTCTTAATTAATGGTCTGAATCCCACGAAAGTCTCTCATTGGACTATGAGTTTCAGAAAACTTGGAAGTTGCCACCCTATTAATATCTGAATAGGGACAAATTTATTTGATAAATCATTTTAAAATCAATTTTCAAGAAATTTCATTTAAAACGATGGTGACTTCATATGAATAAGGCTTATTTTAAAACTGGTCTTCCATACCATGAGATAGGGTTCGTGGTTTAGGTTAAGAGGTGCGAACGTCTGGAACTCGTCTCCTCTTCCGTTCTAAAGAACGGGCTCTTACTAAATGCGTTATTTTCCATTTTAATGTAATCATGGATATTAAAAAGAAAGAAAATCACATAATTTGCACATATACACATCAACCATTTTTATTTAAGACCAATATATCATTTGTACATGGTAGGTTTGAGCACTGTAGTTGCACTACGTACCAATTATTGCGGGATTGGAATCGACTCATAGATCAAAACCATCGTAGTTCGATTTTATGTCTCACCCTAAATGGCCAATTCCATTGGGGAAGAAGAGGAAATAGATTATGAATAACTCACCTTTAGAATTTAAAAAATCTATTAGGAATTAGGTAATCACCCCAATTAGTGATTGAAATGAGATTAAGATAATCACCTTAATTAGTGATTAAAATATGAAGGATTAAGATAACCACCTCAATTAGTGATTAATAGGGAAGCAAAGAAGTAATCACCCAAATTAGTGACTAATCAAGGCTTACGATAATCACTCTAATTAGTGATTAAATGAGAAAAATAATCGTCCGTATTAACCATCATTAAAGATTAAGAAAATCACTCTAATTAGTGATTAAATGAGAAAGATAATAGTCCTAATTAACGATTATTAAGGTTTAAGATAATTACTCTAATTAGTGATTGAATATGAAATGTTAAATTAATCACCTTAATTAGCGATTAAAATGAAGGTTAGGATAATCACCTCAATTAGTGATTAAACTTAAAAGGAAAGATAATCACCTTGATTAGTGATTAAATGAGAAAAATAATCGTCCTAATTAACGATCATTAAGGTTTAAGATAATCACTCTAATTAGTGATTAAATGGAGAGGGTTAAGTTAATCACCTTAATTAGCGATTAACTAATGTTTAAGATAATCACCTAATTAGTGATGAAAGGTTAAGCTAATCACCCTAATTGGTGACTAACCAAGGTTTAAGATTATCACCCTAATTAGTGACTAACCAAGGTTTAAGATAATCACCCTAATTAGTGATTAAATCTGAAAAGTTTGAGTTAACCGCTCTAATTAGCGATTAATCGAGGATTGAAATAACCACCTATATTAGTGATCACGTTTATAATTTTCAAGAGGTCTTAGAAGTTTGCTTCCTAATTTGAAGGCTTTATGAGAAATAATCTTAATTGAAGATTATTAAGTCATTTAGAGAAAAGGATCAATTTGAGATCAAATTTGGAGTTTGTGTTTGGCTAATTGAAATTTGGCCATTTAAAGCGAGACACGTAAAATGGCCTAAAATCAATTCGTAGATCATAATTACCAATCTAATTATGTCAAATTATATGATTAAAACATTTGAATATGGAGAACACATTTTTGAAATGTAAGATGGATCATCATACAATTTAATTTAGTTAGATTTGCAAATTTTCCTCTTAATCGAGATTGGGTCATTTAATTCATATACTATGGTATATTGGCCCCAACATGCAACATTTGTAACATTGGTTGCTCATTTTATTCAAAAGGATTATGGAATTATTTATGAAAATTATGCATAAACATCTGCATGTTTTCCATTAATTGAGTGATGTAATAACTATTTACAAATAGTTATTATTACAACAATATGTACAAATCTATGATCTATACAAAGTCTTCAATCTTGATCTTCACCATGATACTCCTTGATCTTCATCTCCTTGAATGGGCTTTGGAATTCATGCTTATTTGTAAACTTGTGAACAAATAGAGATTAATTAACCTCTTTGATTTTGATCTTTTTATGCCAATTTTAATTAATTTTTATTGACATGATAAAATGAGTTATTTTAAGAGAAACCTAAAATTTCATGCTTTTTAATTAAAATTTTCGTATGAAGAAAACAATTTTTTTTTATGAAAGTTGAGTTAATCACTTTATTTCATTTTCCAGATTGCACTTTTGTTCTTGTACTGACTTACAAAAATTATAACTTTATGTAGAAAGCGTTAAATTGAGCATGTGATATATCTATGGATAGGTTAATGAGGCCTTTATGTTGTCTCATAAGTTCACAGGCTTTTAGTGAGAAATTGAATTATGGTGAATTTTATACTCAAACTGGTCAAAACAAGACCTTTATTCAATTTGTTCTTTGAAATCCAACTTATTGAACTTAGTTTGAAGTGAATTTTGGTATGAACATTATAGACACTTTGAAAGACTAGACTGGACATTTTCACTTGAATTGCACATTTTTAAGACCATTTTTTTGTTTGTTTTCTTAACTGAAGAGAAAATCAATTTTCTAGAATTTAGTGATTTACATGAACGTTTTTGTAAAAATGATATAAACTTGTATAAAATTCATTTGAGCATGATTTTTATATTTTTGGAAACTACTGATGTTTTCTTTAAACTTGTTGTTCTTAGTTTTATCTAAATGATTTTATTTTGAACTTAATTGACAGAACAAGCTTAGGTGGTACTGGACAAAATCAGTTTTGCACAACAAAGTTGTATAATTTTTAATTATTTGTACAAAATTAGTTTTTTAGAAATTCCAAAGCCCAGTTGCTGATAATATAGACGAAAAAATGAAATGAAATACGAAATTAAAACTGATTATAATTACAGCATCACATTTTTTTTATAGAAATATTTATGCACAATTGGTCTTGAAATTTTTTATGAAAACAATTTTATTGTGATGAATAACAACTTGATTATGGAAAATCACATAATCACATTGTTTCCTAAGAGTCTCCCCATTAGAGTTGAATATTCTAGGTGGGGTGATTTAAGGTTGGGAACCTATTAGGACTTTCTCATACCCAAATCACTCCAAGATTTAAAAAATGGTAAGAAGAAACAAGAAGAAAGTTAGTAGATGATTGAGGAGATAATAAAAAAACAACAAAACCTTCAACTTTACCTTGCTAGCTCAATGATGCACTTCCTTTTTGAATTTTTCTACCTTTTTGTGATTTTCTTAATTTCTAAGTGAGTTTCTATATCCCCTTAATTACTAACTTAAACCCCCTTTTTTTTTCTTTTGATGAACTTCTTTACATACTAATTATTTTCCTAACTTTTACTTTCTCTTTCTTGAATATTATTTTTTAGAGGAAGGAAGTAGTAGAGAAGATGAGAGGAGTATTGAGAGAATTAGTGAAATTAAGTTGAGTTTTTTCCAACTTGGTTTTGAAGTAAAAAAAGGAGGGTATTTATAGAAAAATGAGGGAAATGAACTAGGGTTTCAAAGAAGTAGAAAATCAGATTTTTAACCCAAAAAATATGATTTTTAACCCAAAAATATGATTTTTCTCATCCTTAATCCCTAATGACATCACTCTAATGACCTCAACCTAATGACATCATCAAATCTCTTTGGAAACACAAATATTGTTATTCTTTTTGGATTTTCTCATGAATGAAGCAAAATCAGATTTTCAAAAAATATTCTTCCCTAAATACACCCTAATACGTAAAAAAATACATCGAAAAACGTGCAAAATAAAGCTGATCGGAACGATGCGCCAAACGCAGGAGCCTGCGCTAGGCAATGCGCCGTGCGCTAGGCAATGCGCCGTGCGCTAGGCGCAAGGCTCTGTGTTTGGCGTAGGCCATGTTGTGCACTAGGGGCACGATCATGCGTCTAGCGCATGATTGTGTGCTTGGCGCACACTTGATTATTTCGGATAAAATCCGGATTCTTGCCTTCTTACACATGGGACAATCATGTGTCTAGCGCATGATCGTGTGCTTGGCGCACACTCGATTCTTCCGGAAAAAATCCGGATTCTTGAGTTCTTATACATGGGATTTGATTCTTATTCTCACTCCTTTTCATGATTCTTATTCCCTAACTAATGGATAAAGGATGTGATTGGTGGATAAAGAATATATTCTTATTCTTTATTCAATGAACAATGACTTGACCATCAAGAAAACTCATCTAATGCCGGTTTTGGGATACGACTAAAATCCCGACGCCTAATCGCGACTCGTTTTTCGTTTTTCCGAAAGACTAACTTTAGACAGTTAACAAAAACTCGTGAAATTAATAAAGACGAGCATGATTATAGTACGAATCATTTAATTAGAACAGTGGTTGTAATTATTGACTACGACTCACGGAAATTATAGTTCTAAGCCGAAACTGCATGACTAATACGCAAAAAAGGAAAATCGTACAACGGAATGAAACTCGCGCTCCGGGACGAAACATGCATTTTGACGGGGGGCGTGATCCACAATGCATGATGGTTTTTGTTATTTTTATTTCTTTTCAAAATCTTTATTTATCCGAAAAAGGGTTCAAAATTTGGTGTCTACAACACCCACCCTTCACACATCTCCACGTGCACCCCCTTCACATATCCACTATTCACAGCCTCCTGCTAGACCCCCTCCTGCCATAAGACCACAAATTTGCAGCAATCTCCACAATACAGGCATAACTCTCCACATTATCACTCACAAACCCTAAAATTAACACATATTTCATCCAATCATTAAATAAAGTTTATAGCTCAAAAACGACGAGAAGAAACTTACATCACTACTTCTATAATAAGAAATTAAACCATTCAACACTTTGACCAGCAACGGTCAAACTAATAACAAAGTTCTAAATTGAATAGAAACTTATACTCCAGAACACATCATCATTTGCCACAATGTTTCCTATCAAGGACTAAATTACCAAAGCATAAACACACCTGAATTCCTCGATGTTGGAAGATGGAAGTTCCTCATCACTAGCGGGTCTCGTCTCTGTACAAGCCTGACTCAGTTTAGATTAAGCAAGTCAATATGATGATTCCAAATTTATATGAAAATAATATTCAGTCTAGTGATATTGAAGACTATTCCAGATTGGATTATGATATAGCCCAATCACAAAACCTCCGCCCCCTCCCCCTCTTTCAACCAAAAAAAAAGTAAGAGAAGTGGGGAGGGTCGTTATTGTCATAAACAAGCGAAAAGTTTCACACACATGGGCATAGTAAACCATAAATCAAATAGCAAAATATTTCAGCGAGCTTGCCATTTACAGAACAAATGAAGGTATAGTAGACAGAGAGCAAGTACTTAATAAGAAATTAATTAGCATAATCTTGTCAACGTTTCATCATTTACAGATACAAAGGAAACTAACAATAGATGACCCCCAAAATGTCCAAGCAGTTCCTACTGGAGATATGGATTTTATTTTTTGATCCTTGTTCTTTAATGTAAGGCATAAAATATAAAAATTCTATTAGATAAAAAGCATTAAGACCTGTACAAACTGTATATTAAAAAGCATAAAGAAAAAAGGAATAACCAAAGACAGAAAAGACTCAATTGTTTGATATACACCACAATAGCAACTTGGGCCGTCCTAGGATCAAGATACTCATTCTCAGCAACCTCACTGAATGAAGTAATTATCACCTGAAAAAAAATCAGGAGGTTATAATTCATAAACATTACAAGTGCGCATCTCATGTCAAGACATTAGATCTTCCAATATCTAGTTAACTTTCGAAGACCATTACTAGACATTGTACATATAAAAGTATCGGAACCTTAAATAAGTATATTCAATAATGTTATCATATTAAGATTACTTTTTTCCAACACCTAAAGTATTGGAGTTAGACAATATCAAATCTGATGGACATTTTGGTTTTTGGACCATCTAAGATGCGTGTTCCTGTGTTGTAAATCACTTTCCACACTGTCGTAGATGACGCTAAATCTAACCAATTAAATTAAGAACTAGCCTTTGCATTTGTGTAAAATTGTTAATTTTAGCTACACCATGCCATAACACCACAAATTTGGCGCATTCTCCACAATGCAGACATAACTCTCCACATTATTACTCATAAACCCTAAAATTAGCATATATTTCATCCATGATATCATAAATAAAGTTCATAGCTAAAAACCTTCGAAAAGAAACTTACATCACTACTTCTATCAGGAAGTTCAAGACAAATCATATGAGATTTATTGTACTAAGGAAACGCCTCTAAAGCAGCAAAATTATGTACATTATCATCCTTTAAAACCGTCCTCAAATCTGTTGAGTATAACAAAATGCAATTCAAAATTGAAAAAATGCAAATTAATTTAAACAAATGTCGAATAACAAACGAACACAAGGAATAAGACGCCAAAATTGGAGAGAGAAAATGCGAAAAAAGTTGCGTAAATTGAGACCTTTGAAAACGTATTGGATTTCGCCGGCTGGAGAATTCAAGAGAAACCATTTAGCAATCTCAATCTTCAGCTTATCATTAAGTTGTTGTGCTTCTGATGAGACTTCTTCATCGTCTGCCATGGAAGTTGTGGTTTCTTTCTCTCTCCAAATTGAGAAGGTGTCGTTGGTTTGATGTTTTTGAAGGCTCTGTGTTTACAAGGGAAGGTAACGTGGTTTGAAATGATTTCAGCGCAGAAGGGCGTGAACAGGAGGAGAGGATGAGATACGAGAGTTGAGAGATGAAATGGGGATGAGTAGAGAAAGAGTGAGAGGAGTGTAAGTGTTTCAGGGTTTATGTTGAGGAGAGAGATCAGAGTGAGAGGAGAGAGGTCTGGACGTCTGGTAGGGTGAAATGAGAGAGGATAGGGGTGTTAGCCTGTTAGGAGTGTAAGTGTGAATATTAGTGAGGCTAGGCCGTTCATTTTGGGTCGTTGATTTTGGACCGTAACTGATCCGGTTGGGACAAACCGAATCAGGTAATGAAAACTGATCCGGTTTTCCTCCCAACCGAATCAGTTAATTGACCCAAAATTTAGCGCCCATAATTTGGTGGATTTACTGATCCATTTTTTAGAGAACCGTATCACTATTGTTGTGTCATATAAGGTTTTTTCCACTAGTATAATAGCACTGTAATCTATACCTATGATCCTTTAAGAAGAAGTGAATGTAAATTTATAGAAGAGTTAGAATAAGTTAAGAGCACATCACTCCCTCCAAAATATCGTAATTATTAGCCATCTAAGAAAAGAACTCATTAAGTACTCATTAAAGTCTCGAATTCCTTAACTTTCTTAACACTAGTACAAAATGAATGATTAGCGTCGCACCTGGGACCCCCATTTGCATCGGACATCGGTCCGAAGCGACAGGTATCGATGCAAAACAGGGAGAAATGATATGCGTCATAGAAGGACACGATGCAGATTTAGAGCTATTTGCGTCGTATGCAGCCCAATGTCCAACGCACATGACGCCTCGCCAAGCCCATGCCGAGCATACACATCCCATCTGCGTCGTACCCAGAGCTATGTGTGATGTGGATGTTGAGCCATTTGTGTCGCACATAGCTCTGTGTCCAACGCAGATGGCCTTGGCAAGGCCATGCCTCCAGCAGCACGCACACGACATTTGCGTCGCATATGGTGCCACATGCGATGCAAATGCTTGTCATATGCGTCGCATATTGCACTATGTGCGACGCAAATGTTGAGGTTTTTATTTTTTTGCCAGCTTTTTTTTTCATATACTAAACGTCAAACTTCAAAACTAAAGGAACATATATTAATCATTATGAGCAGAAAATTCGGTAGAGTCTCCTTTGTAATTTGGACAACCTTTGAAATCATTGGGAAAATTTTTATATATAACCAAAACCTGTTCCACTACATCTCAATCAAGCAACCAATATTTGCAATCAAGCAACCAACAAGGTTCAATCAATAAAATATTGTTCAACCTACAAGTACATATACTAACTACTTAGTTTCTTAGACGACCCGTGCAAAGTATTGCGCAAAAAGTTCTTTGAGTTCGTTCATCTCAGTTATGGAGTATGCTGCGGTACTTGGTGGAAAATCCTAGAAATATATTAAATTAGTTAATATACTTGAAAATTCTATAAGTATAAATAACGAATTTACAACATACATATACCTCCTGTAAATTATTTGAATCATAGTAGAAGCAGATGATTTCAAGCATGTATCTCATCATGAAATAGCCGCATTCATCTCCTCCCAATTGTTGAGCACACTACACCAAATTTATGATATATATTAGAATCAGAAATAAAATGCTAAATAGAATTATAAAATGTGTATCAAATACAAAATCATAAGAGTTTTACCGGGATAGTTATCCAAGACAATTTAGTTCCTTTATTGGATCCTTCAAGGCGCGTGAAACTTGTATATGCACTAAGTGTAGAAATTTTATAACAATTAATTACTATAAACATTTATAAATTATTTAAAATATCATAAAATGCATGTAAAATAATTAACATGTATAACAACTATGAATTTACGTATTCAGCGGTATCTTGTTAGCTAAGGATCTATCTCTCTGGAGCGAATCATATATATATATACCGCTTTCTTAGATAGACAAATGACAAGAAGAATCCAATGTTCCCTAAGGCATGAAGCAAAATGTGATGTTCATATAACCACAAGTTCATAAAGATAAAACAAAGTAAGATTAGTTTAACTAACATACTTTTGAATATACGGACATAGGATGTAATGCATATATTGATTCGCTTTCACTGAACTTGCCATGTAGTTGATCACGGCATCTGGTTGATTGCGTATCATGGTCGCCGAAATCATACTTGGACACATGAAACCAATATTACCATCTCCATGATCCTCAGATGATTCTTGCAATTGCCTGCACTCAAAATACTTATAGTCAGGAGAAACAATAAAAATAAATATCAATGTTAATTAGTTTAGAGTTTGAGAAATCTCACATCATAAATAATTGCAAAATGGATACATTAAGCCATGCTCCCGTGAGAAGCTGAAAAACATCTTGTCGCGAGATAAGAATCATCTGATCACTATCATAGTCAAAGACGATATCCTTCATAACTTGCATACTAAAAGGGTGATATGAGGGTTGGTTGCAAAATAATCGAGCATATCCTTGCAAATATCATCCAAATCCTCCATTGACAAGTCAATAAAAGGATCTACGTGCCTATGTGCAGACTCATCGGTGCAAGGATCACTACCAACTATTTTCTTCTTCTTCTTCTTCTTACTTCATTGTACCTTCCTTAGGCATATGTTCCTAATGAAATTCGGCTTCTTTTTAATTCATACTATATATGTATATAGATTATTTCATATATAAATCAAGATTACTTAGTATATAAATGAAGATTACTTAATATTTATAAATCAAGATTTCTTAGTATATACATCTAGATTTCTTAGTATATAAATCAAAATACTAAGGGAAATTCCCAATAGTGACCTCGAACTTTTCAAGTTCCCCATTGATGACCCTCAATTTTTTTTATTCCCATTGGTAACCCTTAATTATCGTTCTAGTTCTAAATGTGACCTTATAAAGCAAAAACCCGTTAATGAAAAGTTAACTAAACTACAGAGTTTTTACTCGATAAGGTCACATTTGGGAGTAAAACAATAATTGAGGGTTACCAGTGGGAATAAAAAAAATTTAGGGCCACCAATGGAAAACTCAACAAGTTCGAGGTCACCATTGGGAATTTCCCAAATACTAAACATAAGTTACCTGATTATCTGAGATAAAAAATACCAACTCTTTCGGCCGTTGTATGAATGCACCGTGAGCTTGAATGAGTTTCGTGATGAATGGAGTAGGTAGTGGAATTGGAGCATCTGCGTAATCTGAAAAATAATCATCTACACTCACATTCACTACCATAGGATGTATTGATGACTCCTTTTTTGGATGAACGGCACCCTCAGCTACAATGATCAGCCCCGAGCCATCTGCTAATGCCAAACGACATGAAATTGGACTCTTAACATCCAATGAGAACACAATGTCATTAATTAAGTGTTTTAGAAGCATAATATCATAATCTTAGAAGATATAATATTAACGGTTTTTTCAACAAATACCCTCGAATTTTCAAAAAATTCACCAAGTACCCATGGTTTCAAAATTCACAAGGTACCCCTCAGTTTCACAATAATACACTCAAATACCCTTAATGACTAACGGCGGTTAACGCCGTTAGTCTTAACCTTGATTAAACTCTAATTAGCCCTAATTAACCTAACTAAACCCTAAATTCTAACCCTACCTTAACCCTAACCCCTAACCCTGGACCTTAACCCTAACCCTAACCCCACCCTCCCACCACCCTCCCCTCACCCCAACAATGACCCCCACCTCTCGCAGCTCCCCTCCCCCCGTCGAGTTTCGCAGCCCATCCTCCCATCCCCGTCGATTTCATGACCATCCCCCATCCATGTCGATTTCCGCAGCATGCATCCCCCCCCGCCCCATCGATTTTCGTGCCCCGAACAGCCCAAGAACAACCTAGTCGATGAAGATCAAACCCAAAACAGCCCAGAAATAGACGAGCGTGGGGAAGGTGGGTGCGATAATCGACCGGGGTGGGGAAAGATGGGTGAAATAATCGACGTGGGTGGGGGATGGGTGCGGAAATCGACGGGGAGGGGGGGATGGTCATGGAAATCGACGGGGAAGGGGGGGATGGTTGCGGAAATCGACGAGGAGGAGGGAGGGGGAGCTTGGGGGGGTGGGGGAGGGCGGAGGCGGGGGTGGTGGGGGAGGGGGTTGGGGCCGCATTGGTGGTGGGAGGCTGCGGGGGGTGGTGGGAGGTCGTAGGGGTGGTGGGAGGGTGATGGGAGGGTGCCGAGGTGGTGGGAGGGTGGGGGAGGGGGGTTAGGGTTAGGTTTATGGTTTAGGGTTAGGATTAGGGTTAAGGGTTAGGGTTAGTGGTTAATTTGGGTTTTAAAAAGAAAATTAGGGTTAATGACTAACGGTGGTTAACGTTGTTAGTCATTAAGGGGATATGGGTGTATTTACATAAAACTGAGGGGTACCTTGTGAATTTTGAAAACATGGGGAGTACCTGGTGAATTTTTTGAAAAATCGGGGGTATTTGGTGAAAAAACTTTAAAATAAATATATACCTGCAAGTTCACAAATGGATCATTGCCTGCCGAGTGACAGCTACTAGGATCAACTGGAGTATGAGGACTTCAGACCAGTGCATCTTCCCTTATTTAATTTGGTACTTGAAGACCTAATTGCGCCCCAAAAGCCATGAGCTTTTCTTAAACTAATGCATCTATCTTCGAGTTCATCTCTTCTATCGTCTGTTCTCTAACTCTTTGGCTCACTCTTGCCTCGAACTCATGCATCTCCTGATCATCCATGCCCCTACTCTTTCGAGCAATACTACTCCGATCAGTATCTCCCCAAACAAATGTAATCCCAATGCTACGCCCAGCTGTTAACACACCCCTAGGATGGTCTTTCCTCTGTAGAGCACGTGATAGAGCATCATCCATCCCAATTGGAACAAACTCTCCTTCCTTTTCTTTTCTTTCCTTTTCCAATTATCCTGTGTCCAATTAAAAAAATTCATATGATTAGAAGAATACGAGTAATTAGACAAGAAAATATCATAAAATTTGAAGAATGCTTGCAATGGATTCTTTTATCTTTTGTGTTTCTTCATTAGGCAAGAAAAGATTTCCTTGCTTATCTTTTTTCGATCTTGCGAGAAGTAATGACAAAGTTCGAGCCAGCAAGGAGGAAATTACTGATGATGTAGAGGAGTTAACAGATGATGTTGTAGAGGATAAAGGGATATACTCTTCGTGTTTCCAAAAGGGAATCATCTCCGCATATGACTTTTGACCCAAAAAATGAGGATGCTGTTGGAAGCCTGAGACTTTCTTCCTTTTCACTTTTAGCCTAATATGAAAACAAGTAACTAGTCATTATTCACAAAAAAAAATCATTATATAATTTCATATGATTGTAACATACATATTATATACCTTAAACTCCTTAGAGTTACACTTTGTCACAAATTGGTCGCAAATCTCTTGCGTGATGAAAGGATAGGTTGCGCATCATTGTTAGGCCCCTTCCTCGTTTTTGTGATCCATCACTTATCACAAGTAGTCAAGACATCTCGTTTCTTCCTTGCATCCTCTTGTATTACAAACTCTCTCTTCAATATACAAAATGTACCAATAAGACACGATTACTATAATAAACATGATCCCAATTATATTAAAAGAATAGTTCTTAAAATACATAGGTTACTTACTTTAACATCTTCCCATAGTCTTTTTTATGCCTTTTGGAACATCATCCCAACTCTCGTACAAGATAAACACTTTGCTTCTACTGATTTCACCGCAATGTGTCTTGTATGCACCAGCATGCTCCCCAGTCGGACGTATCAAATCATCCCACCGAAGTACTCTTTGTCCCCGGTTTTGGAACGTATCCCTTTTGTAAGACCTCTGTGCTTGCTTACTTTTTTCTTCCTAGTAGCTCCATCACCAATCTCGGGCTCAAAACGTGGCTGCTGATTATCATCGGATGCATCATGCATTATCTCATCCTCCATCACTACACCTGAAACCAAATACCGACCAAAAGCCTTTAACCTATGCAGAGACTCACAAAAACTCGTTTTCTCCTTCTTAGACAAAGTGTAGCAAGCTGGTGGAAGATAATAGCGTTGTCCCCGCTCCTAAGGTGCTAAATCTGGTTTGCCCATTTCTACCATGTCTTTCCTAGCTTTTACTCCATCCTTTGTCTTCCCCGGCATGTTCAACAATATTCAGACAAGGGCATCACATATTTTCTTCTCAATGTGCATTAGATTAAGACAATGTCTGACTTCTAAACATTCCCAATATGGGAGGTCCCAGAACTTAGACCTTTTCTTGTATAAGTTCTTTGAGACACTTATAAAGGGCTTACCAAACAATGTTTCAATATCCTTTACCCGCTTAGAAACCTCGTTTCTACTTAAGGGTACAGGGGCTTCTCTCATCTCCACTTTTCCGTTGAACAACTTTTTCTTCTTACGAAATGGATGATCTAAAGGAAGCCATGTACGATAATGCAGGTATACATTCTTCTCACAATGATGTAACCGCTCATCAATCATATCCTCATCACAAATAGGGCATGCCTTTGCTCGTTTAACTGTATACCTTGACAAATTCTCATAAGTCGGGAAATCATTAATCGTGCAAAATATCATGGCATGTAATGTGAAGTCAGTTTCGCATACGCTTCGAATATCAAAACACCTTCTTCCCACAACAATTTCAGATCTTGAAGGAGTGGGTCAAGATACACATCTATGTCGTTTTCGGGTTGCTTAGGACCCGAAATGAGAAGCGATAACAAAATAAATTTACGCTTCATACATAACCGGGGGGCAGATTATAAATGGTCAGTAGAATCAGCCAAGTGCTATGTTGGGTACCTAATGTGCCAAATGGGTTCATCCCATCTGTACAAAGTCCAAGCCTAAGATTTCGAGGTTCTTTACCAAAACCGGAAAACTTTCGGTCGATATTTCTCCATTGCAGAGAATCGACCGGATGACTAAGCATCCCATCTTTCTTCCTCTCGCCTGCATGCCACTTTAATAATTTAGCATTATTTTCATCAGAAGATAAACGCCTAAATGTCGGAATGATTAGAAGTTACCAAAGAACCTTCGCCGTAGCTTCTTTCTTTCTCACTCCCTCATTTTCCTCCTTTATCTTGTACCGAGACTCTCCACACCTTGAACACTCACCCAAATCCTTGTACTCATTTCGATACAGCACACAATCATTTTGACATGCATGTATCTTCTCATATTCCATACCTAATGGGCACAACAATTTCTTTGCTTCATAGGTAGAGTTGGGAATTTCATACCCTTCAGGTAGCAATTCTTGTAAAAAAGTGAACAACTCACTTAGACTTGTATCTGTTCAGCTATGCTTCGATTTCATATTGAACAATGTGAGGATGCCAGAAAGTTTAGTGAGATTCATACACCCTGGATACATAGGTTTGTCCGCTGCACTTAAAATACTATCATACATATGCGGACGATCGATTCCTTCATCCTCCAAATTGTGCAACATCTCATCTACCCTATCATTCTCATTATCATCCTCTTTTTTTTTATATTTACCTCAACCTCATCATCAACGTGATCAACATGCAAATCATCACACAAGCTAGTGGAGCTGATACCTTGATCATAAAACTCTCCATGCCATGTCCACCTAGTATAGTTACTCTTAAACCCACGACGAATCAAATGATCCTTAATTTGATCCACATCGCGATACCCCCTAGAGTTATTGCAATCAGAACAAGGACACAAGACTAACTTTGACCCATTCTGCTATTGATGTTATAACGTAAACCTGATAAATTCATCAAATGTCGCCAAAATCCGATTACCATACATCAAGTTTCGATCCATATTCATACACTAGAACAATAAATAATAACACAATCGATCACAAAATTCAAAGTGTCTTATCAAATGCAGTCATGAACATTTGGGTCCTTATCACTCTAACCTAACCTATCCTTGAGTTTCTCATCTTACTAGTGAATGAACATTTGGTTTTCAATTATAAGAAAAATCCGGCAGCACTTCCCTACAGTTCTCCAAGTACACGACGAAGATAGTTGGTAAACTATCAACATATGTACCCAGAGAACACTTAGGGAAATGAGCTAGATCTTTCTTAGAATCGACAACCAAACATTCATTCACATCCTAAGTAAGATAAGATACTCAAAGACAGTCCCAAACTGGGGACTATTCAAGACTTACTCCTAATGAGTAAGCCTCGAACGGGTATCTAGGCAAATGATGCACATCACAATTAAACAAAACAAACCAATTTGTTCCTTATATTTCCCTCCCCACCCCATTAAGTTACGTCCGTATGTCAATTGTTCAACTAATTAAAACAACAATCCACAAATTCGTAATTCATATATAACAAGACAATAATTTCATAAAAAATCCATCAATTAATATATTTTCCCAATCACATAACCAAACAATACCTTAGATTTACCAGACCCCCCCATATAGGTTTGGTCATAATTCAACAATATAGGGACAAATAAAACAAATCCACAAATCCAAACTAATAGTGAAAGCAACTTTTCATAAAAAAAAGAGAAAATAACAAGGTATAATATATACCTCTGCTCTCAAGGAGCAGCGAAGACAAGCACAACGAGGTGAGCTTGAAGCACCAACAATGTAGATGAGAGGTATGTGCAATACAATGTAGAGAAGAGGCAGCGTGATAGAGAGTGAAGCACCAAAATTATCAACATTCATTGATATCAAATCAAAATCGTGTGAGAAAAATGATTGGTAACAAGAAAATTGAAAAAAAAACAAAACCTCCTGAGTAAACCGCTAGTGAGAGTGATAAACAGCCAGTGCTAGGGAGAGAAAACCAGCGCAAAAACCGAGAGGGAGAGGAAACCAGCGCAAAAATCGAGAGTAAAAATAAAAAAACCACCACAAAAAACAAAGAGGGAGAGGGAGTAGGGGTTCGCCGGTGAACATGCGCCGCCGGTGGAAGCGCGTCGCCGGTGGTTGTGCTTCACCGCAAAGAAAAGAGAGGGAGATGGGTGCAGCGAAAACGAAGCGAGAGTGAAGTGCGAGTGTAGGGCGGACAAGAGTAGATTCGCCGGTGACAGGAGGTGCCAGAGAAGTCGACGACGAGAGTAGATTCGTCGGAGACGTGCGAGTGTTAGGGCGGACAGCAGAGGGTTCGACAAATTCGCATGAGAGAGAGAGAGAGAGAGAGAGAGGAGTGCGAGTGAGAGAGGGTTTAATGTTTAGTGGAGCTAGAGGATTCTTGAAAAACTTAACTAAGGACCATCTGCGTCGGACAAGATGCGGGATCCGACGCAGATGAAGCTTTTGCATCGCACGTGTGCTGGATGCGATGCATATAGCTAATGCAAGAAGAGGGGGGCTAGTATCAAGGATATGCGTCGGATGGGCCTTGAGGTTCGACTCACATCCTTGTATCCGAGCCATATGTGTCGCATGGCCTAAGGGTCCGACGCATATCCGCGGATCCAAAACCCAAATTCTTGACACATGTGCGTCGGCTTTCAAAGACCATGCGACGCAAATCCTTATCCCATTCATTTGCTTAGGGTATTTGCATCGAACTTTAATAGTATCCGATGCAATTTGGCAATTTGCGTCAGTTTTTCGAGGATGCGACGCAATAAGCCGACGCAAATTGACAATTCTGTACCAGTGCAAAGTACTCATAAAACTCTTCAATGGAGAAAGGATACAAACTTACCTTTACTATAAACACCTATAACCCATGGATGGAAGCTTAAAAGAGGGGACATTCGCTAGGAACACCCATAAGTTTGATGATAACCAATTATTAGCTACCTGCAAAGATACTTCAATAGGCATATCAAAAAAATATAAAGTTCTTACATTAAGCAATTATCATAACCCTTATGCAAACAAGATATTATAAGTGATTATAAATCAAAAAAAAAAAGTAAGAATTTCTCTAAATAAGGGACATTGTTTATATCCATCAAACCTTTTCAATTATCAACTTCAGTAATTTAGTTCTTATCTAACTCTGACTTTGTGGATTACTAAAAATTACCTATACAATTGACAGGGGCATCTTATGACAATTGCATGCAGATCCTTTCCATAGAGATAAAACATATTACCGCACATCAATTTCATGACACATACAGTAAAACACCATAAGACTTTAGCCTACATGCTCATCTTCAACTAAGAAAGAACATAACTTCAATTGCAAAATTCAAATCCAAATAAATCAAGTATCAAACAATGTTCATCTACAAATTAAAGACCGGGAGTAGTGGTTGTTCAGCTTTTTCACGAGTCGGTCGATGGGGTTTTGGGAAGTTTTAATATGTTTGCTTCGGAAAATTTGTCGTATGTGCATGACGAGACTTAGGGTTATTCAGAAGTTTTTACGACCCCCTCCCCCTTCTACTTGTAGTTGCGAGCACTATCTTTTCATGTTACAGTATTAATCTTGACGTTGGACATATTTGCGAGAGTCTCTTTTGAGTTCTTCTTCTTGGTTGGTTTACTACTTAGCATTTCGAATTAAAAGTTAATTAAGGGTGACATTATATAAGTTTATAGCAAATACATGATTTGGTCCCTTTTATAAGTTCTTATATATTTGGATCATTTAATTAAATCAATTTAATGATATATGTGTGTTGAATTCTTAATTTATAAATATTGACTTATGATATATTTAATCTTCAAAATAAAGTTGCTAAAAACGTGAACAATGATGGAATAATCGACCAATTTGCGTGGACATGAATGAATTGATGAAGGATAGGGTTAGTTTAAAATTCCTATAAAGAATTTAATCACCAAGGATTTAAACTAATGGTTTGAAAGCAGGAAGAAGTTAATCACCAACTTTAAGATTTGTTGAGAACACAAAATTACTTGAAATATTGCTAAACTTAATTATATTTCAATCTTGAAAACATAATACAACCTAAGCTATTTATAAGCAAATATATTTAATGATGCTTAGGACAAGTCCCTAAGTCATTCTCCTACTATAACTCTAACAAACAAGATAACTACTAATAACAGTAGACAAAGAGTTCCAAAGTGATTAAAACAAGAAAAACCTATTCGAAGTAGAATAGTAAAAACTTGTAAGCCATATCTATTTAATATGAAGAGTCTAAATAGAACTCAACTAAGGCATGATTCGCATGCCCATTTTTGCTTGTTGTCCAAGGTTAGTTAGCCATGAATACTCCCTAACTCCAAATGAGGCACTTTCAATCCAAGGGCAAGTAATTGAGCACCATCTACTCCTGTATCATCCTCCCCTTCTTCAAAAACAACTGACCTCAATTGAGCATCTTCTTTATCTTGTAAATATGGCGCCAAGTCCCCTATATTGAAAGTAGCACTTACCCCATAGTCTGCTGGCAACTCTAGCTTGTAAGCATTGGCATTAACTTTCTCAATGACTTTAAAAGGTCCCTCTGATCATGGCATAAGCTTGTTCTTGCACATGCCGGGAAATATTTCTTTTCTTAAGTGTAGCCAAACCAAAATCACCTTCCTCGAAATATGCTGCTTTCGGTTCTTGTTAGCTAACACCTTGTATCTTTCATTCAGCTTCTCAATACTAGCACACAGGGGTGGATCCAAAGGGGGGAGGGCGCTACCCGGGCCCACTAGTAGAAAATGAGCCTACTAAAGTGCTTTGCTAGAGGCGCTATAACATATTAGTGCTAAAAAATTCATGTTTAAAATTGAAGGGCAAATAATTAGCGCATCAAAATAGCGCTAGACGACAAAAATTAAGGCGCCACTTTAATTTTTTATTCCGCCAAATGTTTCAAAACTCCCACTACTGATTTCCTCTAAAAAAACCTCCCACTAATTATTTCCTCTCGCCGAGTCGCCGCGTCACCTTCAACATCTCGACCCACTTCAAGCCCTAAATTCAGACGACATTGAAGAGGTGAGATTTTCTATCTTCGATTAATCTTGTTCAAGCCCTACTCATTATCGGGTACAATTCTCTCGGTGAAGTTTTGCTTCAATTTGGTAGATTTTATCTCAAAATCAATTATATATGCGAATCATCTATCTTCTAAATCGGATTATTTCGGATTAAATCCACTAAGTCTCTTCCTAATTACATATCGACTTTTTGGTCCCCGTTCTATATAGTTGAAGCTATAAATTTAATTTCTTTTCAATTTTTTCGATTTTCGTTGACATTGAAGAGGTAAGTTTTTTTTTCAAATAACACGAGATCTTTAATCGGGTAATTCTCATGTCTTTTTATTGCAACTTGCATCTGGTTGTTGTGTGCATCACAAAAGAATGAAAATATTCCATGTTTTGGTGCTCAAATTTTGATTCCCATTGCCTAATCAAGTACTTACGGCCATGGCTTGTTTTGAATTTGGGGTATTCCCATGTAGTGCAATTTATGAGAGGGAACTATTACTCTCCTTTTATGTTTTGAGTTATTTTTCAAGCTGTTTTTTTTTCTTAATGGTGGTAGGGAAGGCATAAGATTTAAGTTTTTGTTTATCTCGGCACTTTTTCCCTATATCAAGAGTGAGGTAGCTAATTGGACTACGAAATATTAATATCCAGTCCCCTTTTTAAATAGCAAGGTGTATAACACGAGATCTCTCATTGTACAATAATGTTGAACCATATTCAAAGCAATTTTTTAGTTTGCGGTATGCTTTAATTTTGACATTCTCTGACTTGCCTCGTGTCTAGTTAATTAGCTTTGGCAAGTTTAGTTTGTGTATTTAGTTATTCCTTTTCTTGGTTACTGTTTCCAAGTTATCAAATAATATTGGGTAATGACTTTCTATATTTATTTATACTTTTTGTAGATTAGACCATTTGTGATGCACACAACAACTCGATGCAAGTTGCAATTTCTAGCTTACTTTTATCCAATTTATTTGAAAAGAGGTCAAGCATGTATTGGTGATTAATGTTTCTTTATCTCTTTATTAAATTATGTCACTAGGTTATAACTCATATATAGCGATTCCAATGATGTTGCTAGTATTCATCTAGGGCTTGTTCCTTCGGCATAAAACTACCGAACGAAAACGAACGAACGAACCGAATTAAATTATAACTAATTAATAGTAATGATTATCATTTAGGAATTGAACCAACACCAACCGACAATTGAACCAACCGACAAAAAATAAGATGGGAGAAAGCCCTAGTCCTTTGATTAACCTTAGATGTGTTTGATTGGTTCCATATACACTTGATCAAAACTTTCTTCTAAGGGTCCACCACTATGTAACCTATTATAAACGCTCCCACCGATTATATACTTTGACTAAAACTTTCATGTACATGATGTTAGTTGTTTCAAGGAACTATTTTGATGTTAGATTATCCAAAAATGTATCTACTATATGTTTAATCGTTGTTGCATTATTTGTATAAATAAAGTCATTGACTTTATGTTTTCCACTTTAGTTGATCATGGATGTGAGAACAGTTAAGGAAAACTTAACTTTTCCAATAAAAGCAGAGAATATCGAATAGGGGTTGATGGCTTCATGAGTTATGCTAATAGTAATCTTACATGATGGTAGACTTAGATGTCCTTGTGTGAAGGTGTTAATTACAAGCTTTGAAACATGATGTGAATTACCACTTGCTCCATTATGGAATAATGCGTAATTATTCAATATGGTCTTTTCATGGAGAAAATTTAGATCAAATTTCTACTTCGAATTCTACGAACCTATGGTAGAAAATGAGACTCTTACGCATATGGATATGCGTCGGTTGGTACATGACGTATACGATCATAGAGGCGATAATCCAAATTTTGGTGAGAACATGGATGAAGGTGTAGCGAGGTCCTAACAAAGAAGCTCAAAGCTTCTATAGTTTGCTAAAAGATCTGAGGAAGAGTTATGGCCGGGTGCAAATGACAAAGTTGTCTTTGTTAGTGCTTTTATTTCATATAAAGAGCACTAATAAATGGACTAATAAATCCTTCAATGATTTATTACGTTATTACTACTTGCAATTCGAATGGTGCAAACTTGCCTAAGACATTCAGGGAGGCAAAAAGGTCATTGACAAGCTAGGCCTTGGTTATGTCAAAATTCATGCTGCCCGAATCATTGTCAGTTGTTTTGGAAAGACAAGGTTAATGATGATACTTGCTTTGTATGTGGTACTTCAAGGTGGAAAAGAGAAACAGAGCAAACAACTTCAACAGAAGAAAGAAGAAGAAAGGGGTCCCCGCAAAAGTACTGCGCTACTTTCCACCGAAACCAAGACTTAAGCGGTTGTATATGTCTAAGCATACAAGCTTGATGAAGTGGCATGATGAAGAACGTCCAAAGGACAATAAAGTGTTAAATCATCCAATGATTCGAAGCTTGGAAAAGCTTTGATACTAGGTATCCAGGTTTGGTGGTGAGAGTCGTAATGTTAGACTTGGACTTCTAGTGATGGATTTAATCCATTTGGGATGATGAGCTCTACGTATAGTTGTTGGCCTGTTGTTTTGGTACCATATAATTTGCCACCATGGATGTGTTTGAAACAATCTCTTATTCTTTCAACATTAATTCCCGACCGAATAGTCCGTAATAAAATTGATGTCTATTTACAACCCTTAATTGAAGAATTGATTGAACTTTGGAATGACGAACTCGACATATGATGCTTCTAAGAATGAAACTTTTAATATGCGTGTTGGGTTGTTATGGACAATCGGTGACTTTCCAGGTTATGGAATGCTCTCGGTTGGAATGTATACGGTGAGAATGCTTGCCCGTGTTGCAATTTTAAAACGGATTCCAAATGGCTAGATAATGGGCATAAATATTGTTATATGGGAGATCGTTGTTTTTAAATGAAAACCATCCATTTCGTTGGAATAAAGATGCTTTCAACGGCCAAGAAGAATTTAGGGAAGCACCCATGATGTTAACTGAGCCCAAGAGTTACAACAAATAAGAGAGATGAAGACTTCGAGGGCTCAAACACATGGAAGAAAAGAACATTTTCGGTCATTGCCTTATTGGGAGTCTCACTTAATTAGACCAACCTAGATGTTATGCACATCGAAAAAATGTGTGTGATAATGTGGTTGGCACATTGCTTAATTTGGAGGGCAAGTCTAAAGATAATAAAGCTCGTTGGGATTTGAAAAAATGGGGAATAAGGGAGGAACTTCACCCGAAAGAGAAAATTTCAAAGAGTGGAACAAAAAGATATGAATTACCACGCCCCTTACACAATGTCTAAGGATGAAAAGAGGACATTTTGCAAAACTCTTTATGACATCAAAGTTCCAAATGGCTATGCTTCAAATATCTCAAGATGTGTGAATTTGCAACAAGCCAAATTGCTGGCTTAAAAGCCATGATTGTCATATTTTAATGCAACAACTTCTCCCGTTGCATTGCGGGGGCTTCTTTCAAAGGATGTGTTGGCGGTGTTGTTTGATTTATGTGGTTATTTTAGAGATATCTCTAGTAAGAATGGATGTGGAGGTGCTTAAACGACTCGAAGCTCATATACCTATAATAATGTGTCACTTGGAGATGATATTTCCACCCAGTTTTTTCACTATTATGGCACATTTGGTTCTCCATCTAGCTACCCAAGCAAGGATTGCAGGGCCAGTGTTGTTTAGATGGATGTATTTTATCGAGAGGTACCTTGGCTCATTGAAATCACATGTTCGCAATAAAGCTCATCCTGAAGCATCCATTGCTGAAGCTGTCTCGGCGTTAGAGTGTGTCAATTTTTGTTCTTGGTACCTTGAAGGATTTAACCTGATATTCAACTTATTTTCAAGGATCACTAAGGATGATACATTGGTAGATACTTGTAATATCCCAAAAGATTTTGTTATGTTTTCTCAAATGGGGAAGCCTTTAGGAAAGCCTATTTCATGCACTATAACCCAAATGAACAAGATACAAGCACATCGTTATGTGTTATTCAATTGTTCGGGCGTCACTCAATTTTTACAGTAAGTATCTAATCTCATAATCTCTAATTAATGTTTTTTTTTTATTTAACACACTAAATATATCCTCCTTGATAGAGTGCATGCTGCAGAGCTTAAGAGACGTAGTCGTCCAAGGCGCTTATCCTTGAAAGCAATTGAGCGTATTCAACATGAAACGTTTCATGATTGGTTTAGAAAACATGTAAGCATCTTAATAATGTGTTTGTTTGATGAAAAAAACTAAATAATCAACTAATGTAAAATACTCTAAATAGGTAATCAAGTTGGAGGAAGCAAATGTCATAGACTCTTTGAAAGAAGAAATTCGAATGCTAGCACGGGGTCCACTTGAGGTTGCTACAAAATATAGAGGGTACATTGTCAATGGGTTTAGATTTAGATGCAAGCGTTATGACAAGTGTACTCAGAATAGTGGTGTTGTTGTAATTGCAAAGACGTCAAGTTATGCGAGTTCAAGTGATAGGCATCCAGTATTAGGAGATGTTGCATATTATGGACGAGTAGTAGACATTTTAAAATTGAAATACTTGGGAGGATATTCAGTTGTGTTGTTCAAATGTGAATGGTATGATTCTACAAGTGGCAGAGGCGTAAGGAAAGATGACTTGGGTTACACGCTAGTCAATACCTCTCGTTTGACACATACAGGAGAAAGCATAGAACACGAGCCATATATTTTTGCAACTCAAGCCGAACAAGTTTTCTACATACAAGACCATATTGAGCCTCATTGGTCAGTAGCTATAAAGTTGAAGCCTAAAGATGCATATGACTTAGGCGACGATAACATGAGGGAAGACAAGGAGGATGAACCATATCATGTCACTAATCTGAATAACATCCTGATTGATGAAAATGGAAATCACAGTTGGCTTAGGAGGGGTGTGGAAGCAACCATGGTTGATGATGTTTAATAATCTTAACTTATTTGTGAACTTTCCTTAGTGCAAACTGATATTGGTTATTTTTATTTGATTCTTCTATTGTTGTTGTTATTGTTGCTTCCATAGGTATGAGCACACTTTATTAAGTTTGCAGCTATTATGTACTTAACAATGTTTCTTAGTTTGCTGCCATTATTTGAATAAGCCTATTGTTTATAGCAATTATTTTGATAGTTCTATTTAAGTTTCCTTTTTCAGTGTATATTTTGCTAGTTTTACTTGAGTTCCATTTTTAGTGTTCCTTTTATCCAAAGGGGTATGGCGATTCGCAAGAACAAGAGATTGAGATTAGCTACCAATGCAAATGAACCGAATGGTAATTCGAGCACCAAACCAACAACTCCATGAATGGGTCTAATGTTCAAAGATCTACAAACGAAAGGGAGCAAAGGTGTCAACAAAGGCAACAGAGGAGTGGAAGAGAGGATCCAAATTCTTCAAACGAAAGGAGGGAGCAAACAGACAAAGAGATCAAAATTCTTCGAAAGGCACAACAATACAGGTCATGAAACGAATGGTTCTAGCCGCAATAGTGATGGACGTACATATGAATACACCGTTGAAGGTGCTATGATTTCAATGTGCAAATTAGTTTTTCAATTTCACTTTTTATTTGCTTGAATTCCGATTTATAGTATAATATTTTCTTAATGGTACGGACACAAATGGAAACGAAGACGTGGTAAAACCATTTTGGCGGATGTTTGGAATTTACCCGACGGGCAACGAATTGTAGTTGAGGTTAATAAGGAGAATCAACCAATTGGAGAGGAAGGAGGAGTATTAGGCTATTTTTGTGGAACAATTGCTAGAAATGGATCACTTTGCTCTCTTACTTACACAAGATGGGATCTTTTGAAGAAAGGGTGTAACAGAAACAACCAAAAAATGATTCTAGAAGAAGTCGAGGTAATATGTTTGTGTTTATTTATAAGAAAAATGATAATTTGAAAGAGACATACATATCTTGTACATTTATGAATTTTTACTTTCTTATGTTTTAGAGACGATTTCTTTACCCAAAATCACTCGAGAAATGGATATTGGAATCAATTGGACATAAGTGGAGAGATTACAAATGCCTCTTAAAAGCAAAAGGCTATGATGATGATTCAAATGTTAACACTCTTTATGATAATTGTCCGGATAGTGATGTTGATTATGATCAATGGGTTAGCCTTGTCAATTTTTGGAGATCAGATGAAGGACAAGTAAGTTTTGTATATGAATTTACTTGATTTCAAAATAAATACTTTGAGCATCCTCGTGGGAGCTTTGCAATATGTTAGAATGATCCGGTTACTCATTCATGGATATGCTATTTCTTGCAACCCGATGGATTAGCCCCACTTTGCATTGTTATTTGTCTTTTTTTATGTTGTTAGCCGGTGATTTACTCGATCCATATCCATCATATTCTTGTTTTTAAGATTTAAGATGTGATAAAATTCAAAAATTACATATTTATTTGTTACATCGGAAAGCTACAATATAATACAAAATAATACAAAATAATTTTGTTACAAATGAACTTTCTCTTTACGGTTGTGCAATCCAATTTTTATCTATAGTACTATTTGAAGAGGCATAAGTGCTATTTTGTACACGTGTGATTCAAACATTGTGTTGTGTTGAAAATTTTGTACCGTTGTTATGCTTAGCGTTTTTTTCTTTATTTCTAGCTAGCATTTCAAAGCCCATATATAGTTGCTACCATTCCCGCTCACAGGTGTATAGGATAGGTTTATAGAATAGGTCCGACACTTGGTAGTATATATACTAAATATTGCCATATATCTTTTGTCATGGCGAAAAGAAGCAAGCGTAGTAAAGAATCACATGAAAAGGCTAAAGTGAAGCCAATTCATACTACCGGTACTAAGAGTCATGCTCGTGTTCGTGAAGAGATGGTACTCTTTTCCAACTCTAAAATAATATCCTTTTGAATTATTTTACGCACTTTTCCGTTCCTTAATTTCCAGTTTATAACACCCTTTTTATGCTTATCTTAGAAAAAAAGATTGAATAAGAGTCCATCACGAACTCAAGTCTACTTACAATGTCACCAACATGAAAGTGAAGCGATATAACGGTGTGTTTTTTTTTTTTTTTTTTACTATTTTTGGAATTCACTTTCATTTGAATAATCTACTTTTTTATGAGTATCTACCTTATTATTTACGCTTTGTAGAATCAAATCAAGAATATTGCATCCGAACAAGGGGATCAAGTAGTCTTGGATGACGATCCCGTTTCAAAGGTGTTGGGAAAAGATCAATATGGTCGTGTCCGTGGTCTAGGATTAGGTGTTAGGCCATCAAATGTAGGAGACCCCTCTTACCCTCGATATTGCAATGGTCTAAACATGTCCGCGATGAGGAAACAACAATTCTACACTATTTTCGTCGATTGAAGGGACAAGTTCAAAGATTGAGAAATTTTGTGAAAAAGCAAGGAATTACTATTATAAAGGTGAAAAGGAAGTTGCATGAGCATAACATTTTTGTCTCGATGATGAAGAATCGATGTTGATTCTTTTATTTCGAATCGATGACTCGAGTCGGAAGAAGAACATGATAATATTGACATTAATCGGTAAATAATTACACTATTTTAAACCTTTCATTTTGTGTTAACCCACATGCTTCATATATAATTTGAGTATCCGAAGCTTTGAAGTTGGTAATTTTTTTCTTTTGTTATTTATCTAGGGTGATGTTGCTTCTACGCGGCCTAACAATGACAATTTGTGAGATTTTCAATTGAAGGTTAGATTATATTGTTGTATGTTTGATACAAATTTACCTCTGCAAATTCAACAACTTTTCTAACTCGTGTAGATTGAATACTTTTCTAATAATTTTAAGGATTATTGAATACTTTTCAAATGTGGATGCTTATTGTTTGTATTATTAATTGCGGGTTAAGAGGTGGCTACGTGAAAGTTGGAACATGAAGGCTTCATAAGCACCATGATGTTATGCAAAATATCATCGAACACCATGAAGGCATATGAATAGAATTTTTCGGACATATAATTAGATATTTGAGCTATTGAACAATGTTTTGTGTATAGATTTAGATGATAATTTGTTTGAATGATTTTAGGTACTCCAAAAAATTGCAATGTTTCTTACTCAACGATATCTATGATTATAAAATTTTTCATTTTATATTTCTTTGTCTTGTTAATTAGATATTGGCGGCGCTTAGAAATGCTACATAGGTTGTTGAAAAGTGCGCCCCCTTACCTCTTACGGCGCTTAAAATTGTTGTCACATGTTAAAGAAAAGTGTGCTTAATGCCTATGGCCGTGCTTAAAAGTGCCTGAATAAGTTAAAAAAAAAGTGCCTCGTAATAGGTATCCCGGCGCTTTAGAGTGCCTGAATAGCCTAATGAGTAGTGCGCCATAATAGAAAATAGCGACGCTTTTCAGTGCCTCTTAAAGTGTTAAAAAGCGCGTCCATATAGCGGCGCTATTTTTGATCCTATACCGATGCTTGAAAATTGCGTCGCTATAGGTCTTTGCGGCAGCAGCTTATGCGGCACTTTCAGTAGCATCGGTATAGAGTGTAGCAACGCTTTTATGCGCCGCCATAACCCTTTTTCTAGCGCCGCCACAGCCCTTCCATGTACTAGTGGCCTAGGCCCCCCTATGGTCCAGAAATAAAATTATGTTAATATCCCATTGTATGGAGAAATTTTTTAAAAATCAAAAAAATCATACAGCAAATCCACGAGTAGAAATATAAATCTGAATATAGACAAAAACTGAAACCCAAAAGGCTACCCTAGTCAGTCCTGGAGCAGTCTTTATCGGTAGTTTAGCCTATAATTAAGGCTATGGCATCACATGTCTGCTAAAGTAAAGCTGTAAAGCTATAACTTGAAGCCTTCGCCATTTCCAATCTGATGATTCATCATCATCACACTTTCTCCTAAAACAATTCAAAAATTCAAAGGTAATTTCTTCTATTCCTTTTACCTTTTTTATATTTTATTTGATTCTTATAACGTTTATAACCATCGAACTTGAAATTATGACATTAGAAAGTAGAAACCATAGAGAAATTGATGTATCTGATCATCTGATACGATGCCATGATCATATACTCATGTACTTCGTATTAAGTTTTTTTTTCTACTTTTCAATTTCTTTTTTTAAACTCATTAGTTATATTAAATAATTAATAGATTTTTGATTAGTTTAATAATTGGTTTTAAGATATTGAATAAAGTTAGTTACTTTTCTATGATAGTTGTTATTTGCAAGAAAAAGTATATTACATCATTTTTTTTGGCGTAAGGAGTAGATTTATTTTAACTCAAAGTGTCTTAAATTAGTGCAATATTAATAAAATTCAGTATACATTTTTTCCAAAATTAATGTATCGAATAGTTTTTCTGGAACATGTTATCATATTATTGTCGATCGTTATTGTTTAAAAAAACATATTTATTGATTTTTGGTTAGCTAAATTTATTGTTCTATGGCCCAGTTGATGAAAATTTCATGGATCCACCACTGCTAGCACGCACTTCATCATAAGTTTACATTAGTAGAATAATTGCTTATTGTTGCGGTTTTACCCATACGCATCAATAAACCACGTCAAAAGAAAAGGAAAAATCGAAAATCAACCTATTGTTGCGGTTCTTGGTAGAAACCGCAGCAATAGATGTCAACGGGAATTTTTCAAAAATATTTGACTGGTTAACCAGAGCTATTGCTACGGTTTCCACCAAGAACTGCAGCAATAGATTTAAATATTATTTTTTAAATAAAATTTTAATCTATTGCTGCGGTTCTGGTGGGAACCGCAGCAATAGATCTAAGATCTAAAAAAAAAAGGCACGCCATTAGGGTTAGTTTTTAGGTTCTTATAATTCTGGTAGGCCTTCTTTCACGCCGTCTTTCTTTCACTCTCATTCGCCTCTCTCTTCTCCTTCGTTCATCTCGCCTCTCTCTTCTCTCAAAGAAAAAAAATCTTTTTGTCTTGTTCAGATCTACAATTTTCGAACATCAAAGAAAAAAAAATTCTTGTCTTGTTCTTGATCTACAATTTTTCATCCTTCTTCTTATTGTTTCTTTTTCGTCATTGTTGCTGAATTTCGAGTTTCGCCATTGTTGCAGCTCGAGCTTTCTCGCGATTTCTTCGTTAATCTTCGCCATTGTTGCAGTTCGAAGGAGTTCGCCATTGTTGTGGATACTCCGGCGCCATTGTTGTTCGCGATCACTAGATCTCCTTCGAAGGAGTTCGCCATTGTTGTTCGCGATTTCACATGGTATGTTTCATCCTTCTCCTTCGTTAATCTTCGCCCGTCGCCGCACCGATTTCATCACCGACCAGTCCAGATCTGATTTTCGTTTGTTTTTACTATCATCAGAAATTTCTCTTCTTTTTCATATCCTCAAAATTTATCAGGTCAACTCTCTTTCTCTCTCCTTCATTAAAATTAGAACTTCAAGAAACTCAAAAAAAGAAAAAGAAAAATTTACACTTGATAACTTCTGTTCTTCAATCTGCTTGAGATTATAGTTGAAATTAAACTTTACCCTTTTATTTTTATTCAATTTCAGGTGTGTTAATTTTATCAACAAGTTGATTCTTGAAGTTTATGAGCTTCAATTTAGCTTCTTGCTAAACATGGAGAAAATTGTTTCATGGGATCCAAGTAATAGTTACATCGACACTAAATCGTATTAATTTTGTTCAATTTTTGTTTCATTTGTTTTGGAAATAAAAAACAAACCAAAACGCATTTTTATTTTGTTTTTTCATCTGATTTTCGCAAAAGTTTTTTTTTTCGTGATTGTTTGTTAATATCTAGATTTGATGTTAGGGTGGTTGTAATTTTATTTAGGATCTTTTTCATTTTTATTTTGTTTAGAATCAATATGATGTTAGGGTTTCTGATTTTTATTTTTCATGTATTTTATATTTTTTTTATCCGTTTGATTTTGTGTATATGATATGTTAATATACAAATATGTTTTTATCATTAGTTCGTGTTTTATTTTTTTCCTACATCTTTTTTCTTTCAAATTTGATGGTAAAATGCAGTACCAGTACCTATTGCTGCGGTTTTGGCTAGAAACCGCAGCAATAGGTAGGCCTATTGCTGCGGTCAAATACCGCAGCAATAGGTCAATTATCTATTGCTGCGCCCTTAATTGATGCATAGAATCGGCTTTAGACTTAGTATCCACATGAATATACTCACCTTTAGGAATAGAAATCATATCCAATGGCAATCTTGAATTCAGTCTATAAACAACCTCAAAAGGAGAGTGTTTAATAGCATATGTAGGTGAACAATTATAAGAAAACATCCCAACCTTTAGTACTTTTACTAACCAACCTTGTAAGCAAAGCACAAAGAGTTCAATTGGTTACCTCAGTTTGGCAAGTGTTTGAAGATGGTGAGAAATACTAAAGCATAACTTGGTTCCAAGCAACCTCCACAATGTCTTTCAAAAGTAACTCATGAACTTAGTATCCCTATCACTTACAATAGTTTTAGGAACACCATGCACACGTACTACCTCTTGAAAGTACAAAGCAGCAACCTTGGATGCATCATCCGTCTTGTGACAAGGAACGAAGTGTGCCATCTTAGAAAAGCTATCCAGAACTACCATGATAGAATCTTTACCTCTTTGAGTGTGTGGCAATCCAACTATGAATCCATGGACACATCATCCCAAGGAAACTCCAGAACTGGCAAAGATGTATATAGGCCATGATGAAAAGTACTCTTGGCCTTTTGACAATTTGCGCACCTAACTAGCACCCCTTGGACATCCCCTTGTATCTTTGGCTAATGAAAATGCTCTGGAAGAACAGCCCCGGTCTTGTTCATCTTGAAGTGTCCAGCAATCATGAGCTTCTCTGACAAGTGACTCCCTAATAGACAATTTGGAACACACAACCGGTTTCCTTTAAAAAGAAAGCCATCTTGTAAAACATAAGTTCCAATTGCCCCCTTCAAACAAACTTTTTTAATAGATTGAAAATCCACGTCCCCCTTAGTACTCTTTAATGAGCTCAAACCCAAGCAAGAGTGGATCTTCTAGACAAAGAATCTACAATAATGTTGGCTTTACCTTCTTTGTATCTAGAAGGAAAACTGAAAGGACTGTAGAAACTCCACCCATTTGGTATGGCGTGGGCTTAGATTTTGTGGCCCATGAATATACTTCAAAGCCTCATGATCCGAGTGCTGAATGAAGTGAATACACCTCAAAAAGTGACTCTAATGATCCAAAACTCTAACAATAGCATGTAACTCCTTATCATAAGTCGAGTAATTCAACCTAGCTCCCCCCAACTTCTCACTAAAATATGCAATGAGACACTTCCTTTGTACCAATACATCACCTATTCCTACTTCACTACCATCACATTTCAACCTCAAAAGGTTGGCATAAATCCGGTAAAGCTAAGATAAGTGTGGCACTAAGAAGCTTCTTCATAACTTCAAAGGACCTTTGAGCAGCTTCACTCTACTCAAACCTTCCCTTCTTAATACACTCAGTCATAGGTGCAACAACACTACTAAAGTTCTTCACAAAATGCCTATAAAAACAGGCTAACCCATGAAAAGCACTTTGAAGGAGTTGGCCAAGTCTTAATAGCTTCTACCTTTGAAGGATCAACAAATATGCCATCTTTTGAGACTATGTAACCAAAGAAGGTTACACTAGGAACAAGAAACGAGCACTTTTCCAATTTAATATAGAGTTTCTTCTCCCTTAATACCCCAAAATACAAATTTCAAGTGTTGTAGATGATCCTCCACACTCTTGCTATAAACCAAGATGTCATCTAGGTAGACTACCACACATTCCAATGAATGGCTTCAACATCTCATTCATAAGCCTCATAAAAGTACTAGGAGCATTTTGTTAACCCAAATGGGATCACAAGCCACTCATATAGCCCTAACTTTATTTTGAATGCAGTTTTCCGTTCATCTCCCTGCGTCATTCCTATTTCATGATAACCACTCCGGAGATCTATCTTGGAAAAATATAGTAGAACGATGCAACTCATCAAGCATATCATCCAATCTTGGAATGGAAACCTATACTTTATGGTGATGTTGTCCACGACCCTAGAGTCAATACACATACGCCAAGTTCCATATTTCTTTGGAACTAAAAGTGTTGGGACAACACAAGGACTCATATTTTTCATTACATATTGAAGATTTGCAATGTACTCAAGAGGAGGGATGAATTGAGTACTTAAACGATTGGGTGACAAATTCAAATTCTTTTGATTTAACAGGGAACCAGTTGGGCTGGTACCTGATAGCGGAAACACTAGAACTTAAAAGCAGTATTGAACACACCAAATTTAACGAGGTTCAGCCAAACAAGGGCATACATCCTCCTACGCTATTTTTCTTATTTATCAACTCTGAAAAACAAGAATACTCTCGCACTCTATTGTTTCCCTTACTCCAGGGAAACAGCACACCCTACACTAACTCTAGTGTGCTACTTCACACTTGAAATCACAAGCACTCACGGATGAATTCACAAACGCTACCCAATCTCTAACCACTTTGTTAGAGATTCAATACAACCAGTTTCTCTAAACTCACACTTTCTTACAAAGCAAATAAAGAGTAATGCAAAGTTCTATGATATTTCTATTTAATTTTAGGAAACTGTTTAGTTATTCTCTTTGTGAAAGTTGTCGAAAATACTCAATAAAAGTCGGGAGAGCATTAAGGGTGAAGGAGAATGATGATTCAATATTTATGGAACTAGGTCTAACCTTTTAGTGTGTTCTCTTTGTGAAGGCTCTCGAAAATATATACTGAATAAAATTCGAGAGAGCATCAAGGTTGAAGGAGAATCATGATTCAGCATTTATAAACCTAGGTCTAACCTTTGAGCATGCCCTAACTCGGGATATCAATGATATGATAATCCTAATATATTATAGAAAGTATACCTTGAACAATATCTTTCTCGGAGGAAAGATATTATCCAAGATATACACAAGCTTTAAGTCAAGTAAATACGGAATTATGATTATAAAGGCTGGCAAACATTTCTTATGCTTAATCACCCTGCTGAGTAACTGGAACCCAGACTTGTTACCCTACTTAGTAGTGTTCTGAATATGTAACCCACTGGTTCCCATATTCAAAACCCTACTGTTTCACACTTAAGAACAACGCAAATAATTCCACTAAGAATATCATACGCAAATAGTACATGAGGACCTAAGATGAATCAAATAAAAGATCCTATACTATCTTCATGCACTTGAGTTATTGAAGCTTTCCTTGAATCAACAATGCAACACTTTGTCTTTTCCTCGAATATCTTCGACAGGGCCTCCTAGTTTCAAGTCTTGGAATCACTTGTTTGCTACACAAGAACATATCATAGCATAGAAAATATTCTTTTGACTGGTTTAGTATACAGTCACGAACAATTAGTTTCTCAGCTGTTTCCTAACAGCTTGGAACCACCTGTAATATCAATTGTTCCCTGTAGTTGTTTGTCATCATTCAAAACCTAGGGGACTCAACAAATTCCCCCTTTTTGATGATGACAAACTTTTTGAAGTTTCTTTAAACTAGATTTGCGCAACAGGCCGGGTCAGGTGCTCTACCAGGTCGATCTGGGCCGGTCCATATGCATAAGTTAAACGGGCCAGGCTAGATCAGGGTCCTTCAAGCCCGACCCACTTAACAACTTATCAAATTCTTTTTTTTTGCAGTGTTTTAAAATAGAGATACAATGCCAAAATTGAAGAGTCATAATCAGTACAGTTTTCCACAAACTCTCTCGAATTTTTTCCACCTCCTCCGGTTTTTTCCATTTCATCACTTTCTCTTTCACATATTGTATTCAATATTCATTGAATACAACCTGCGTTTCACCATTATTATTTTGGATTTGAAGATCACTTCATGATTTCCCAGGTTGTATTCAGTAATTATAGTAGTAAAATCTCCTTCACATTTAAAAAAAAAAAACCCCATTTTCTCTCTCCTCGACCTTCTTCTTTTATGGAGCTTCAATGTTTCTCCACCATTGTTGATGCTTTGATGATCTTCATCTTTAAAAGCAGTGATGAGGTGTAGGAAGGAGGGGAGTGATTGGAAGAAAGTGAGAACGAAGTGGAAATTTTCTTGGACTTTAATCTCCTTCGCCATACTGCTGCTTTAGAAATTTTGAGTTGAACAAATTTTGGGGTGGAAAATTTTGTCCATGGGTTTACAGGTATAAGAACTGTATGAGCTTAAAAGAAAATCACATGTTTTCAGCCCTCTTTAACCCCATTTTCAACCCGCCCCACTATTTTTCCCACACAACCCATTTTCAGCCCGACCCTCTTTGAGCTTGGTCATCCAAAGCCCTCATACAAACGGGTTGGGTCAAGGCAAAAAATGGGCCCTCGACCCTCTGCACACCTCTACCTGCAACCAACAAGTTAGTAAACACTGGTAACTTCAACCAAAGCTTAAATAACTCATTAAGAGAACTTACTTGGCACAAGACTCACAAGGTGAAATAGTTATCTATTTCAAAAACAAAATTAATGAACTACAACTGAAACTATACTAGAACTGACTCAATCTATACTAGACTTAGGCACTTCAACTTCAACTAATTTTCTCACTTTTGGCATCACTTAACTCAAAAATTGTAGCATCAACTACCAATCAAGTTATTATGCTGCAAGAAAGCAAGTTAGGTACACTACTCACAATCCTTAACCAAACACAAGTTATCCAAATACAAACCAGCAAAGTTTAACGAGAACCCAAATTACATAAGAGAATGTTGTGTAATAGGGGGGGGGCGGAAACAGTAATGCAAAAGCAGTTTATCATAATAGAGTGGGGGAAACAGCTAGAAAGAACAATCACTCCTCATCATCCTCTTCTTCCTCTCCATCAGTGGCATCATCATCATCTTTTTCTTGGTTGGAGGAGGAGTGTGAGGATCCAGCACCTTCTTGATCTTCCTCATCATCATCATCTTGATCCTCAGCCATAGGATCATCAGGAAGACGGGGATCAGCAGAACCATTAGCACCCTTAATAGCAGGAAGTTTAGCCTTTACTTCAGTAAGAGATAGAACAAGGAACTCAAACTCCGCCAGCTTCTTCTCAAGCTTAGTGACCTTAGACTTATAGGACTTGGACATACCCTCAATCAGCCTATACATCTTGCCCAAAGTCTTCTCCTAGTAGTCCAACCTTTCAAATCACAGCAACATATGTGCTGGTTCCCCCTATCTTTCTCTCACTAGTACAGAATCGACGATTTGTGTCGGATGCGAGGCGCCTATTTACGTCGGACATGGGTCCGACAACTCAGCTCTCGACGCAAATCAGGATACAAGATCTGCGTCGGACAAGCATGCGACACAGTTGATTGGCTATTTACGTCAGACCCAACCTACCATATGTCGCAGATGACTCCTGACTGTTGGGCTGCTGTGGCTTGGCGATTTACCATCTGCGTCGCATGCTGCGCCACGTACGACGCATATTGTCTCTTATCTGCGTCGCATATTTAGCTAAGCGACGCAGATGGGAGGGCGCCAAGCCAAAGCAGCCCAGCAGCCCAAGACTCATCTACGTCGCACATTACTAACATACGACGCAGATAGATCGCCAAGCCACAGCAGCCAAAGACTCATCTGCGTCGCACATTGCTAACATACGACCCAGATAGGTCTCAAGCCACAGCAGCCAAGGGTCATTTGCATCGCACGTTCAGCCATATGCGACGCAAATGGTAGTTTCATGTGTCGGATGAGGCGCAATATGCGATGCAAATGAGTATTTTTGGGTTTTTTTTGTTTTTATTGCTTTTCATATACAAAACCCTAAAATTCAAAACTAAACGAACATTATATTAACAATTATGAGCAAAAAATTCGGCAGAGTCTCCTTTGTAATTTGGACAACCCAAGAGATCGTTGGGAAAATTTTGCATATATAACCACAAGCTGTTCCTGTACATCTCAATCAAGCAACCAATATTGCAATCAATTGCATCAAGCAACCAACAAGGTTCAATCAACAAAATATTATTCAACCTACAACTACATATACTAACTAGTTAGTTTGCAGCTTTGACAACCTCTACAAAGTATTTTGCAAAAAGTTCTTTGAGTTCGTCGATCTCAGTTGCAGGGTATAGCTGAGGACTTGGTGGAAAATCCTAGAAATATATTAAATTAGTTAATATACTTGAAAATTTTATAAGTATAAATAACGAATTTACGACATACATATATACCTCCTGTAAATTATTTAAATCATAGTGCATGCGGACGGTTTCAAGCATGTATTTCATCACGAAATAGCCGCATTCCTCTCCTCCCGATTATTGAGCACACTACACCAAATTTAAGATATATATTAGAATGGAAAAAAAAAATCCTAAATAGAATTATAAAATGTGTATCAAATACAAAATCATAAGAGTTTTACCAGGATCGTTATCCAAGACAATTTAGTTCCTTTATTGGATCCTTCAAGGCGCGTGAAACTTGCATATGCACTAAGTATAGAAATTTTATAACAATTAATTACTATAAACATTTATAAATTATTTAAAATATCATAAAATGCATGTAAAATAATTAACATGTATAAAAACTATGAATTTACGTATTTAGCGGTAATTTTCTTTCTCTCTATAGCAAATCAAATATATATACCGCTTTCTAGGTAGACAAATGACAAGAAGAATCCAATGTTCCCTAAGGCATGAAACAAAATGTGATGCTCATATAACCACAATTTCATAAAGATAAAACAAAGTAAAGATTAGTTTAACTAACATACTTTTGAATATACGGACATAAGATGAAACACATATTTTGATTCGCTTTCATTGAACATGCCATGTAGTTGATCACGGCATCTGGTTGATTGCGTATCATGGTCGCCGAAATGGTACTTGGACACATGAAACCAATAGTACCCTCTAATTCAGACTCCTCTTCCAAATGCCTACACTCCAAATACTTATACTTAGAAGAAACAATAAAAATAAATATCAATGTTAATTAGTTTAGAGTTTGAGAATTCTCACATCATAAATATTTGTAAAATGGATACATTAAGCCATGATCCCATGAGAAGTTGAAAAACATATTGTCGCGAGAGAATGATCATCTGATCACTATAATAGTTGAAGACGGTACCCTTCATAACTTGCATACTAAAAGGCTCATCTGAGGGTCGGTCGGAAAAAAATCGGTGCATATCCTTGACAATATCATCCATATCCTCCAGGGATAAGTCAATAAAAGGATCTATGTACCTATGTGCTGACTCATCGGTGCAAGGATCACTACCAACTTTTTTTTTTCTTCTTCTTCGTCGCACCTTCCTTAGGAAAATGTTACTAATTCAATTCGATTTCTTTTTAATTCATACTATATACGTATATAGATTATTTCATATATCAATCAAGATTACGTACTATATAAATCAAGATATTAAACATAAGTTACCTAATTATCTGAGACTACAAATACCAATTCTTTCAACCATTCAATGAATGAACCCTCAGCTTGACTGAGTTTCACGATGTATGGAGTAGGTAGTGGAACTGAAGCATCTGCGTAGTCCGGAAAAAAATCATCAACACTCACTTTCACGGCCGTAAGATGTGATGATGACTCCAATTGTGGATGAACGGTACCCTCAACTACAATGATCGGCCCCGAGACATCCGCTAATGCCAAACGACATGGAACTGGACTCTTAACATCCAATGAGAACACAATGTCATTAATTAAGTGTTTTAAAAGCATAATATCATAATCTTAGAAGATATAAAATTAATATATACATGTGAGTTCACAAATGGATCATTGCCCCCCGAGTGACAGCTACTAGGATCAACTGGAGTGTGAGGACTTCGGACCGACGCATCTTCCCTTGTTTGATTTGGTACTTGAAGACCTAATTGCGCCGCAAAAGGCATCAACCTTTCTTAAACTATTGCATCTATCTTTGAGTTCATCTCTTCCATCGTCTGTTCTCTAACTCTTTGGCTCACTCTAGCATCGAACTCCCGCATCTCGTCATCATCCATGCCCCTACCCTTTCGAGCAGTATTACTCCGATCTAGATCTCCCCAAACAGATGTAATCCCAATGCTACGCCCAGTTGTTAACACACGCCCATGATGGTTTTTTCTTTTGTAGTGCACGTGATAGACCATCATCCATCCGACCTGGAACAAACTCTCCTTCCTTTTCTTTCCTTTTCCAATCATCCAGCGTCCAATTTAAAAAATTCATATGATTAGTAGAATACGAGTAATTAGACAAGAAAATATCATAAAATTTGAAGAATGCTTACAATGGACTCTTTTATCTTTTTTTTTTTCCTTAGGGAAGAAAATATTTCCTTCCTTATCTTTTTTCGATCTCGCGAGAAGCCATGGCAAAGTTCGATCCGGCAAGCTAGGAAAAAACTGATGATGTGGATGAGTCAACAAATGATGATGTATAGGATGAAGGGATATACCCTTTTTTTCCAAAAAGGAATCATCTCTACATATGACTTTTGACCCAAAAAATGAGCATGAATGTTGGCAGCCTGAGACTTTCTTGCTCTTTCACTTTTAGCCTAATATGAAAACAAGTAACTAGTCAATATTCACAACAAATAAAAATTGATTATAACATATTATGTGATTATAACGTACATATTATATACATTAAACTCATCAGAGCTACACTTTGTCACAAATTGCTCCCAAATCTCTTCCGTGATGAAAGGATAGAGCACGTACAGTTTCATATCATTGTTAGGCCCCTTCCTCGTTTTTGTGATCCATCGACTCACCAATCTTGACTTGAAATCTCTCCACCGCTTATCACAAGTAGTAAACACATCTCATTTCTTCCTCTCATCCTCTTGTATTCCAAACTCTCTCTTCAATTTACAAATTACACCAATAATACACGATTAGTAACTAATAAACAAGATCTCAGTTAAATTAAAAGAATGACTTTTGTAATACATGGGTTACTTACTTTAGCATCTTCCCACAAACTATTTTTTAGGCCTTGTGGAACATCATCCCAACTATCGTACAAGATAAACACTTTGCTCCTACTGATTTCGCCACAATGTGTCTTGTACGCACCAACATGCTCCCCAATCGGACTCATCCATTGATCCCACTGAAGTACTCTTTGGACCTCGGGTATGGAACGTATCCTTTTTGTAGGACCTCTAGGCTTGCTCACTCTTTTCTTCCTACTAGCTCCATCAGTAATCTCGACCTCAGAACGTGGCTGCCGATCATCATATGATGCATCATGCATTATATCATCTTCCATCACTACACCTAAAACCAAATACAAATACCAACCAAAGACATGTTAGATTCATAAATGAAGTACACAAAATTATTTTAACAATGCATAAAGTATTTAATTGAAGATTATAAACAATAGTAGTTGCAATAATATTACATAAGTTACCTATTATTAAATTTTTTCTTTGACAACGTAAAATCCCTCATTATGATCTCGACTAATGTAATTTGTGTCCAAATCTTCGCCTAATGTACTTGGAATGACTACTGACGAAGCAATGACTTCATTAAATTGTGCATCGTATTCTTCTTCATCATGTACATCATCAATTCCAAGTATCCTCTCCTTTTTCGATATCAACCTCAACCTCAACCTCATCATCAATGTGATCAACAGGTAAATCATCACACAAGCTAGTGGAGCTCATACCCTGATCATAAAACTCTCCATGCCAAGTCCACCTAGTATAGTTACTCTTAAACCCACGACGAATCAAATGATCCTTAATTTGATCCACATCACGATACCCCCTAGAGTTATTGCAATCACAACAAGGACACAAGACTAACTTTGACCCATTCTGCGATTGATGTTCTAACGCAACCCTGATAAATTCATCAACCACTTATAGAAATGTCGCTGAAATTTGATTACCATACATCCAGTTTCGGTCCATATCCATACACTATATACACCAAACAAATAACACAATCGATCACATCATTCAAAGTGTCTTATCAAATGCAGTCATGAACATTTGGGTCCTTATCACTCCAACCTAACCCATCCTTGAGTTTCTCATCTCACTAGTGAATGAACATTTGGTTTTCAATTCTAAGAAAAATCCGGTAGCACTTACCTACAGTTCTCCAAGTACACGATGAAGATAGTAGGTAAACTATCAACATACGTACCCAGAGAACGCTTAAGGAAATGAGCTAGATCTTTCTTAGAACCGAAAATCAAACATTCATTCACATCCTAAGTGAGTTAAGAAACTCAAAGACTGTCCCAAACCGGGGACTATTTAAGACTTACTCCTAATAAGTAAGCCTCAAACGGGTATCTAGGCCAATGATGTACATTGCAATTAAGCAGCACAAACCAATCCATTCCTTAGATTTCCCTCCCCACCCCATTAAGGTATGTCCATATAGGTTTAGTCATAATTCAACATATACTTTCCCAATCACATAACCAAATAATTCACATATACTTTGCCAATCACATAACCAAACAATTCCTTAGATTTCCCGACCCCCCCCCCATATAGGTTTGCTCATAATTCAACATTATAGGGACAAATAAAACAAATCCACAAATCCAAACTAATGTTTAAATTAAAGTAAATCAGAAAATAACAAAAGGTACAATACATACCTCTACTCTCAAGGAGCAGCGAAGCCAAGCACAACGAGGTAAGCTTGGATAACCGGTAAACCGACGAGCACAGAACGTGGCAACTGTTGGAGATTTAGAGTACAAGGTTAGTTTAATTCATGATGTGTTTATTTAAGTTGCTCGGTTATGGTGTCGTAACTTAAATAACATATGATATAATAACATGCTATATGTGTGAGTGGTGGTTTGTACTTTCATCACCTTGCGACTCATGGTGCAGCAAACAATGTTGCGATAAGATAGTAACACGCTGATCGACTCGTGAGCATAGTCGCAACGCGCGACGCACTATGCAAGCCAGCAACAGCAAGCTGGATTGGGAGGCAAGGAGTGGTCGCGGGTCGCGACCAGGGTCGCCCCTCGCGACCTGCTGGGTTCAGCCCAGCTCGCGGCTCGCGATGCTCGTCGCGGCTCGCGATGCTCGTCGCGGCTCGCGACGATGTTCCTGACTTTGTTATGCTTTGCGTTATTTCATGTATTTTGACGGTTAATCAATGTATCGTTTTCGGATTTTCTGAAATAGTATAGCAGTATTATAAATATGAGATCTTTCATATGATGGATGTGGTTGAGAAAATCACTTCTCTCTTTTGCATACAAACTCTAAAAGTCAAAATCAGAAATTCTTCATCACTACAAAATCTCACAAACTCATTTTGAATTAATAGTGCTCATAGTAAGCGTGACCACTATTGTCTTCTTCTTTGTATCTCGAAGGTGAATTCCGTGAAACCCGTGCTTTACGATTAGGGTCAGAATATTACTTTTGGGAAAGTGATTCACGCCTAGAAGATTGATCATGTTGTGACCCTTGTTATATTTATATTTTCCCTAACAATCCAAAAGTAATAGCTTTGCAAGATGACTACAATTCGTGAAATGTCTGCAAATTTTCACAAACTTGACAAGTTTGAAGGTGTTGGCTTTAGAAGATGGAAAAAGAGTATGTCCTAAGCACTCCCAAACCCGAGGAAGTGGAAAATGAAACTGTTGAAGAAATTAGGTGGAGAAACAAATGGGAGAATGATGACTACATATGTCGTGGTCACATCGTTAACAGTATGTCCGAAGCTTTGTTTGATATGTATCAATTTGTTGAATCCGCTAGGATTCTTTGGGATGAACTAGAAAGTAAATACATGACCGAAGATGCTTCTAGTAAGAAATTTCTTGTTAGTAATTTTAATGTTTTTAAAATGGTAAACTCTAGGCCGTTGATGGAGCAATTCCATGAAATTCAAAGAATCTTATGGAGTTTTAAGCAACACAACATTGTGATGGATGATACTTTTGTTGTTTCCTCTATAATTGACAAATTACCACCTAGTTGGAAGGATGTTAGAAATTCTCTTAAGCATAAGAAAGATGATATGAATGTTGAACAATTGGGTGCTCATCTTCGGATTGAAGAGGGCATTCGGATCCAAGATGGACAAAAGGATGTCAAGCCTAATTCTTCCACTATTAACATGGTGGAGGATGGTAAAACAAAGGAGTCTTCTAATCCTAAGAAGAGGGCTAACAATTTCACCAAAGGCAACAATGGGAAGAAGCCTAAGTTCGGTGGAGGTGCTCAACGAGGTTGTTGGGAATGTGGAAAGCCCGATCATTTCAAGAAGGATTGCACTCAACGAGGTTGTTGGGAATGTGGAAAGCCCGATCATTTCAAGAAGGATTGCACCAATTGGAAGAAGAAAATGAACAAAAAGAATGGTGGAAATGGCGAGTCTAGCCAAACCCATGCCAAACAAGGTATGAGTACACAAGTTTCACTTAATTCAAATCTGAATTTTGCGTGCATGATTTCTGAAATCTTTTGTGTACAGGATGATTGTTTATGGTGGATCAATTCGGGAGCATCAAGACATGTATGCAAGGAGCGGTCTCTATTCAAGACTTTCAAGGAGGTTAAGAATGGAGAAGTTCTTTACATGGGCAATGATTCTACGGCTAAAGTTCTAGGTGTAGGACAAGTAGAATTAGTGTTTAGTTCTGAAAAGCCTCTTATTTTAAGAGATGTATTGTATGCTCCAGAACTTCGGAGAAATTTAGTCTCCGATGCTACCTTGAATCGATTAGGTATTAAAATGGTGTTTGAAGCTGATAAATTTATATTGTCTAAGGGTGGTACATTTGTAGGACTTGGTTATCTTTGTAATAGTATGTTCAAACTAAGTATTTCAAATGCTTTGAAAGATACTTGCTTTGTTGTTAATGACAATTCTTCTCTATGGCATAATAGACTTGGTCATGTTAACTATAAGAAGTTGTATTCCATGTCTAAGCATGATTTGATTCCCTTTTTTTATCCAAGTATAGAGAAGTGTAGAACATGCATGTTAACAAAGATAACTGGGAAATCTTTTCCAAACAATGTGGAAAAGAATACTTCATTGCTTGATTTGGTGCATAGTGATTTATGTGATTTCAATAGCACTCCTTCCTTAGGGAACAAGGAATACATGATAACTTTTATTGATGATTATTCTTGGTTTTGTTATGTATACTTGTTGTTTACTAAGGATGAAGCCCTTGATAAGTTTAAGATCTATAAAAATGAAGTTGAATTGCAACTAAGTGACAAAGTTAAACAGTTTAGAACCGATAGGGGTGGTGAATTCTATGACCCGAGTTATTTTCAATCTACCGACAGTATACATGAAACTACCGCGGCTTATACACCACAACAAAATGGTATAGCGGAAAGAAAGAATGGAACTTTGCAAGAAATGGTAAATTCTATGTTATCCTATTAGTGATGGTTTTTGGGGTGAAGCTATGTTAACAGCTTGTCATATTTTAAACCGAGTTCCAATGAAAAAGAACGAGGTTACCCCATATGAACTTTGGTATAAAAGAAAACCAAACTTGAGTTATCTCAAAGTTTGGGGATGTAGGGCAATTGTAAAAGTGTCGGAACCCAAACGTAAAAAGTTGGGTGAAAGGGGAGTTGAGTGCATCTTTATAGGGTATGCTCTTCATAGCAAATCCTATAGGTTCTATGTTATAGAATAAAATGACATTTGGTCAATTCGCACTATTGTGGAGTCAAGAGATGTATTTTTTGATGAAAATAGATATTCATCGATTCCTAGACCAAACGACATTATTCCTAATACCAATATTCAAGCAATTGATCAAACTAATATTGATCAAGGAGTTGGACTTGATCAAACTAACATTGATTAAGAAGTTGATGAACAAACTCTTGATGAGAATGTTGCATCAACATCATCACAACCTAGGAGAAGTAAAAGGGCGAAAAAAGAGAAATCTTTCGGCCCGAATTTTCATGTATATTTGGTTGAAGGATCAAGGAGTTCCATAGTGACTAAGTTTCCATATATATTTAATGTGGAAGAGGATCCTTTAATGTTTAATGAGGCTATGAGGTCTCAAGAAGCCACTTTTTGGAAAGAGGCAATTGATGATGAGATGGATTCCATCATGGGAAATAACACTTGGGTTCTAGCTGATTTACCTCCTAAGTTTAAACCAATTGGGTGTAAATGGATTTTCAAAAAGCAAATGAAATTAGATGGAACTATTGATAAGTTCAAAGCCCGTTTAGTGGCTCAAGGTTTCTCACAAAAACCGGGTATTGATTATTTCGATACATATGCACCCGTTGCTAGAATCTCCACTATAAGGTTATTAATAGCTCTTACTGCTATTCATAAACTTGTGATCCATCAAATGGATGTCAAGACGACGTTCTTGAATGGAGAACTAGAGGAAGAGGTTTACATGTGACAACCGGAAGGGTTTGTCGTGAAAGGTCAAGAGCATAAAGTTTGCAAGTTGATTAGATCTTTGTATGGGATAAAACAAGCACCAAAGCAATGGCATCAAAAATTTAATGAGGTTGTGTTGTCTAATGGTTTCAAATTGAATAATTCAGACAAGTGTGTTTATAGCAAAATTTGATGACAACGGTAATGGTGTCATGATTTGTCTATGTAGATGACATGTTGATATTTGGAACGGATTTGTCACAAGTTGAGTGGACAAAATCTTTTTTATCTTCACAATTCTCCATGAAAGATTTGGGGGAGGCGGATGTCATCTTAGGTATAAGAATTAAGAGAGACAATGGAAAATTGATCTTGTCACAATCTCATTATATCGAGAAAGTGCTCAAGAAGTTCAATGTTAGTGATTGCTCTCTTGTTTCAACTCCTATGGACCTAAGTGAAAAATTGTTGTCAAATGATGGCAATGTTGTGTCTCTCAACTTGAGTATGCAAGGGTTATAGGTTGTCTGATGTATGCTATGACGAGTACTAGGCCGGATATCACGTTTGCGATAAGGAAATTAAGTAGGTATACTAGTAATCCTAGTATGGAACATTGGCAAGCTATTCGTCGAGTGTTAAAGTATTTGAGGAAAACCATGGACTATGGTTTGTCCTAAAGTGGATATCCTTCGATTTTAGAAGGGTATTCAGATGCAAGTTGGATCTCTAATAGAGAAGATCATTCCTCCACAAGCGGATGAGTATTCCTCCTTGGGGGAGATGCTATATCTTGGGCTTTCAAGAAACAAACTTACATTGTGGATTCTTCAATGACATCGAGGTTTGTAGCTCTGTCATCGGCAAGCAAAGAAGCCGAGTGGTTAAGGAATCTCATGTTTTAGATACCTTTGTTGCCAAAACCAATATCACCTATTGCTATACATTGTGATAGTGATGCAGCATTGGCAAGAGCTTATAGTCAAGTGTATAATGGTATGTGAAGACACATTGGTGTGAGACATAGTTATGTCCAAGGACTTATCAAATATAGTGCTATCATTGTTGACTATGTGAGAACTACGTATAATCTAGCGGATTGTTTCACAAAGGCGCTAGCTAGAGATACGGTGAAGAGGATGGCAATCGGTTTAGGATTGGTGCCTATTGATAATCACGAGTAGGGAAATCTTAACTTAACTCCCAATAAGACGTTGGGTCTTGAGTTCAATAAGGTTAGTTTAATTCATGATGTATTTATTTAAGTTGCTCGGTTATGGTGTCGTAACTTAAATAACATATGATATAATAACATGCTATATGTGTGAGTCGTGGTTTGTACTTTCATCACCTTGCGACTCATGGTGCAGCAAACAATGTTGCGATAAGATAGTCACACACTGATCTCACGACTCGTGAGCATAGTCGCACCGTACGACGCACTACGCAAGCCAGTAGCAGCAAGCTAGACTGGGAGGAAAGGAGTGGTCGCGGGTCACGACCATGGTCACCCCTCGCGACCTACTGGGTTCAGCCCAACTCGCGACGAGCATCACGATGTTCCTGACTTTGTTATGCTTCGCGTTATTTCGCGTGTTTTGACGGTTAATCAATGCATCATTTCGGATTTTCTGAAACAGTATAGCAGTATTATAAATATGAGATGTTTCATATGATGGATGTGGTTGAGAAAATTACTTCTCTCTTTTGCATACAAACTCTAAAGGTGAAAATTAGAAATTCTTCATCACTACAAAATCTCACAAACTCATTTTCAATTAATAGTGTTCATAGTAAGCGTGACCACTATTGTTTTCTTCTTTGTATGTCGAAGGTGAATTCCGTGGAACCCGTGCTTTACGATTAGGGTCGGAATATTACTTTTGGGAAAGTGATTCACGCCTTGAAGATTGTTCAACTTGTGACCCTTGTTATATTTATATTTTCCCTAACAGCAACTGCAGTACAATGTAGAGGAGAGGCAAAGTGAGAGAATGCAACACCATTGAAAGAGATGAGTTTGGATCGTTACACAACATATCACAGAATTTCACAAATTCAACATAAATAGGACACTATAATAGAAATTCTTATAACTTTGAAATTCTAAAGTGAGCATTTAAGAATTCTAACTCATAATCGAAACACATAATTCTAAAGTGAGCATTCAAGAAACACATGCAAGAAATTGATTCAATACATTGACATGTAGTATTATAAACTCCTTGATTAAGATTTAGAAAAAAAAAAAGGACAGAGATTCAAAAAAAAAAAATAAGACAGAATTTGAAATGAAATGACAAAAATTGAAAAAATATATATGACTTACATTGCCCGCAACAGTAGTGGCGGCGGCGAGACCTGGTGTGCAGCGGTGGCGGCCGCGAGACCACTAGAAAATTGTGAGATAAGAGTGCAAACCACCGAAAATTGTGAGATAAGCGTGCAGCGAGGAGAGAAAGTCGAGTGCAGCGAACTGTGAGAACAGAGTGCAGCACTAGTAGAATAATTGCTTATTGCTGCGGTGGTATTGCTGCGGTTTTACCCATACGCAGCAATATATCGCGTAAAATGAAAAGATAAAATATAAAATAAAGATATTGCTGCGGTTTCGGCCAAAACCGCAGCAATATGCTATCAACAGGAAATTTTTTGAAAAAACGTTGACTATTTGACTAGACATATTGCTGCGGTTTTTGTCAAAAACCGCAGCAATATATTAAAATAATATTAAAAAATAATATTTTAATGATATTGCTGCGGTTTCTGGCAAAACCGCAGCAATATCATTAAAATATATTAAAAAAATAATAAATATGCGTGTATCAGTTAGGGTTTTTTCTATCACTTTTTCCCTCTCACACGCCGTTTCCTCATCTCTCCTCTCACCTCTCACCTCTCACTCTGCTCTCATCCCCTCATCTCTCGTCTCACCTCATCCCTCGCCACTCATATCTCTCATCTCGTCGTGGTTCTATTATCGTCGTCGTTCGTTGGTTCGTCTTCCTCACTCGTCGCTCGTCCGTTCGTCGTTCGTCGCTCGTCCGTTGCTTACTGGGCTGATTTCTGCCATCTCAGTTTGAGAAATAATTGTTTTGCTGGTTAGTTGAAATTATTCCATTCCATTTTTATTCCTCTTGCTTTATTTGGAAATTATCTCTAAATGTCTGCATGTTTATGAATTGGAATTTAGGATACAAAGATGTAGCCACCCAATTCTGACAACACTGACTCGTGAAGTCATGGGTAATGGATAACTGGAATGATGAAAGTCGTGAATGTATTTTACAAATGTTAATTGGTTACTTATACTACTTTTTGCAAATATATTACCTTTTTTCTGAAATTTTTCATGTCAAATTTCGTGTGATTTGGACTTGGATTTGTGGTTTGTTTTTCAGATTTAGATTTTCGGTTTTGTATATACTGATTTGGTGTTTAGTTTCTTAATTTTCTTCTAGGTAATTTGTTGTATATACTGATTTTGTCAATTTGTTGTACTGATTTGTGGATTTAGTTTTTCTTTTTCTTAGTTTTACCTTTTACGTCTCTTTTGTAATTGGTGTTTGTAACATGTAGTGGATTGTTGTAGCTATGTTTATATTGTAATTGTACTATAACTACAAAAAAAATTTTTTTTTTTACCTTGCTCTGCATCTATTGCTGCGGTTTTGGTAAGAAACCGCAGCAATAGGCTTGTAAATTTAATATTAAAAAAATTACCTATTGCTGCGGTTTCTGGTAAGAACCGCAGCAATAGGTTGCTCTATTGCTGCGGTTAAAAACCGCATCAATAGGTTAATTACCTATTGCTGCGCCCTTAATTGCTGCGCGGTCAAAACCGCCGCAATAGGCTACTTAAAGACCGCAGCAATAAGAAATTATTCTACTAGTGCAGCGAGGAGAGAGAGTCGAGTGCACCGGAAATTGTCGCCGGTGGTTATGCTTCGTCGCAAAGAAACGAGAGGGAGATGCTTCGCTGCAAAGAAGCGAGAGGGAGAGGTAGATGGGTGCAGCGAAAACGGAGCGAGAGTGAAGTGCGAGTGTTAGGGCGGAATGCAGCAGATTCCCAGGCGACAGGAGGTGCCGGAGAAGTCGTCGGCGAGAGGGTTAGGGCGGACAACAGGGGGTTCGACGAATTCGCATATGAGAGAGAGAGAGGAGTGCGAGTGAGTAGGGATTAGTTTAGTAGGGCTTAGGGGTCCTGAAAAAACTAAAACTACAAAACCATCTGTGTCGGACAGAGCGCGGCATCGGACGCAGATAGCTAATATGAGGTTTGGTTGTCAAGCTTTTGAATCGCACGTGTGCTTGATGCGACGCATATAGCTGATGCGAGTACTCCGAAGGATATGTCAAGGATATGCGTCGGATGTACCCTGGGTCTGACGCAGATAGCTAATACGAGGTGGATGTTAGGCCTTTGCGCCGCACGTTTGCTTGATGCGACGCATATAGCTGATGCGACGCATATAGCTGATGCGAGTGGGGAAGGCTATGTCAAGGATATGCGTCGGATGGGCCTTGGGTCCGACGCAGATCATTGTATCCGAAGCTTTTGCGTCGCATGTCCTATGGGTCCGATGCATATGTTCGGATCCAAAAACCAAATGCTTTCCACATGTGCGTCGGCTTTCAAAGACCATGCGACGCAAATCCTTTTCCCATTCATTTGCTTAGGGTATTTGCGTCGGATTTTTAGTAGTATCCGATGCAAATTTTTAATTTGCGTCATTTTTTCAAGGGTGCGACGCAAATAAGCCGACGCAAATTGACAATTTTGTACTAGTGTCTTCTTCTTCTCCAGCTTTTTCTTCTCAGTTGGTACTTCTATCTCCTTGAACCTCAACATATTTGAGGAAACATAAAGAAGGCTTCGTTCTCCTCAACTTCTGATGTGGGATAGTCAAGATCTTAGGCACCTTCTCCCCTCCTTTTAAGGAGCCTGCGTCCCCATAGGAACTACGGGACATCGAAATGGGCCCTGGCTCTGATATCATCTGTAACACCCCATTGGCCCACTAGTAGATATTGTCCTGTTTGGGTCTAGCCCGCAATGATTTGCTTTGGTGTTGGACCGAAGTCATACCCAAAAGTTAGGTTGAGATGTCCACCTCTATATAAAGAAGGCTTCGTTCTCCTCAACTTCTGATGTGGGATAGACAATATCTACTAGTGGGCCACTGGGGTATTACAGATGGTATTAGACCCAAGGCCCATTTCGGTGTCCTGTAGTGCCTACGGGACGCAGCCTCCTTAAAAGGAGGGGAGAATGTACCTAAGATCTTGGCTATCCCACATCAGAAGTTGAGGAGAACGAAGTCTTCTTTATATAGAGGTGGACATCACAAACTAGTAGAGGCCTTTTGGGTAGGACTTCGGTCCTACACCAAAGTAAATCCTTGCGGGCGAGGCCCAAAGAGGATAAATATACTAGTGGGCCCTTGGGGTGTTACAAAAAGAAGGTGCCTAAGATCTTGGCTATCCCACATCGGAAGTTGAGGAGGACGAAGCCTTCTTTATATCGAGGTTGACATCTCAACCTAGTGGAGGCCTTTGGGGCAGGATTTCGGTCCTACACCAAAGCAAATCCTTGCGGGCTAGGCCCAAAGAGGACAATGTCTACAAGTGGGCCCCTGGGGTGTTACAGATGGTATCAAAGCCAAGGCCCATTTCGGTGTTCTGTAGTGCCTACGGGGATGCAGGCTCCTTAAAAGGAGGGGAGAAGGTGCCTAAGATCTTGATTATCCCACATCGGAAGTAGAGGAGAAGGAAGCTTTCTTTATATAGAGATGGACATCTCAACCTAGTAGAGGCCTTTTGGGTAGGACTTCGGTCCTACACTAAAGCAAATCCTTGCGAGCTAGGCCCAAGGAGGACAACATCTACTAGTGGGCCCCTTAGTCTTACAGATGGTATCAGAGCCAGGGCCCATTTCGGTGTCCTGTAGTGCCTACGAGGATGCAGGCTCCTTAAAAGGAGGGGAGAATGTGCCTAAGATCTTGGCTATCCTACATCGAAAGTTGAGGAGAACGAAGCCTTCTTTATATAGAGGTGGACATCTCATCCTAGTAGACGCCTTTTGAGTAGGACTTCGGTCCTACACCAAAGCAAATCCTTGCGGGCTAGGCCCAAAGAGGACAATATCTACTAGTGGACCTCTGGGGTGTTATAGATGGTATCAGAGCCAGGGCCCATTTCGGTGTCCTATAGTGCCTATGGCGACGCAGGATCCTTAAAAGGAGGGGAGAAGGTGCCTAAGATCTTGGCTATCCCACATCAGAAGATAAAGAGAATGAAGCCTTCTTTATATAGAGTTGGACATCTCAATCTAGTAAAGGACTTTTGGGTAAGAATTCGGTCCTACACCAAAGCAAATCCTTGCGAGCTAGGCCCAAAGAGGACAATATCTACTAGTGGGCCCCTGGGGTGTTACACGTAGTCCATACCAATGATGATATTCTTCAATCTATTTTTCAACCAAGCATGGTTTTTCCAATTGAATTTAGCAGTCTTTGTTGTTGTATCACATAACATTAATTTTTTGAGTACTCATGATCTACTTCTCTAGGTGTTACCTAATTAAGAAGAGCCTGCTTAGATACAAATTTAATGTTTGCAATGTACTCAAGAAGGGGGGGGGTGAATTGAGTACTTAAACGATCTGGTGACAAATACAAATTCTTTTTTTTTAATGGGGAACCAGTTGGGCTGTTCCTGACAGTTGGGTAGGCGGTTTAGTCGTATGCACCTATCCAAAAATAAATTTCTCCTACTCTCTTTTACAATTAAATGCAGAAGGGAAGTAAGGTTCGTATCCACAGGGAAACAGGGACTAATTTGTACTCAACTTAAAGAACACCTAAATGACTCTAAGTGTTAAGTAACCAATTCAAGGGGGGATTTTCAATAGAAATTGCTAGTAAACAAATGTAAACAACTAAATGAAAGTTTTAGAAGTTCAATGTAAACAAGTCTTGTGCTCGATTAATTTCCGCTTTCAACTAATTTATTGATCACTGAAACCACAACTCTACTAAAGCTCAAGGTTACCTATTGTTGAGATGAAATCTCCTATTCTCCTTACTTCAAGTTAAATAGCACAATCAGCGTGACTACAGAACCCTTACTATTGAATAACTTAGTATGATATGCGTCTAAGTTCAATCCAAAAGTAGCAATAATAATAACAGAGAACCAAGAGGCTTGCTAACGTTATACAAGCGATGAACATTCAATCAATTTGTTTGATTTCTCTAAGTTCAAACAATTCACGATCAGCATGCAAAGTTAGATCCTAGTTTACTACTAAGTGATAAAAGAACAAAACAATCTGATTATGTTCTTAAAGCTAGCAATAGACAAATCACAAAATCATACTAGTAGTACTCCTAGCAAGTTTTGCAATTATCATATAATGAAACATAAGAAATCAAACAATAACCAAGAGAGATAGTAGAGTATAGATAATCTTACAGTAAGTAGTTGAAGCTTCAATTAATCATACCAAAGAGTATTTTAATCTACAATTTCCATAATCTAACTAAATTACAAACTAAAATACGAAAGAAAAGTGAAGAGATTAAGTTGTGGCCTTTTTCTCTGTTTTTCTCTCTCCTCCTCGTAAAAAGAGGTGCAAGTCCCTATTTATACTTCAGGAAGAAAACCTAGCTGTTGATGAAACCGCCAAAGTCAGTTAAAGGTCGCGAGGTGCGAGCTGCTACTGATTTTCTCCTGCAGACCTAGGCTGGATAACATTAAGGGTCGCGACCCGCGAAAAGCCTCTCGAGGTGCGATGGACAGATTGCGAGGTGCGAGCATACTCACGAGGCGCGACGAGTGACTGATGCGCTAACCTTGTTGTAGAGCTGGGCAAACCAGACAACGCGACCCGCGATAGGCCTCGCGAGATGCGAGCTTGGACTACTATGCTGCTGCTTTGAGTGCACCACAGTTCTTCAATGCTAAAATTATTGAACACTTTAAAATTGAAGTTTAAATATCTTGGATAGAACGGGACCACATAACAATGACCTTTACACTTTAAGACTCATAAAAATTGGTATTAGGAGATAAAAATCAGCAATATTACTCCTAAACATTCAAATACTAAAACAACTTCATTCTTTCACACTTAAGCCTAACTACTAACCAAAATGATAGAAAATGTGTTTAAGATGCATGCATAACTCGGACACATCAAATTCCCCAATGCTTGAACCATACTCGCCCTCGAGTAAACTTCAAATAGAAGAATCAACAACTCCAAAATCGCCCAAGCTACACACCAACATCTAACATCCCTTTATCGCTACAAACCTAAGGTTAGCCTAAATTTTCCCAGCTATACAATCATCAATTAGCCATGGGAAGGCAACAAAAAAACATGTTCCCACGTTTACCCCAAAAGTAGTCAAATAAAATAAGTTCAAAGGACTTGAACTTTCAACAATTTCCAACTAATGACAATTCAACCAACAACAACCACTTGAAAACCAAAACGGAAGGAACAAGGATTCCCCCACGCTTAGCCTCAAGCTCCTCCTCCAAACTATCATTCACAATTACCATAACACGCCCACAAGACAACCAAACCACCAAGGAGAAGAAAATAAAAGACTAGTCTTACCTAAAACCTTCCAAGATCGCCTCCAACCTTATGACGCCAACTCCTGAAAAATGAGTAATGGATTATTCTCTCTTTTCTTTTTCTCTCATTTTGCCTAGGAGCCCTTTCGAGTTTTCATCCCTGCTTCTCATTTTTTTCTTCTTTGAAAGCTTACAACTCACCCGCTCTTTAAGCCTTTTGTGTTTGCATAGGTTGCCCTTTCGGGTTTTCAACCTATCAGGGCCCCCAAATATTGCCTAAGTCGCCCGCCCTTGCGGGTTTTCAACTTGGGTTTTAAATTCATCCTCATTTTTAAAAAAATAAAAAATTTCAATTTTTTTCATCATTTTGTTCTTTTTTTCCTTTGAAAATGCAATATAAATACAAACAAAATAAACACCAAAGCAGAATATATACAAAACATGTGAATCCTCCTCCCCCACGCCTAGTGCAAACATTGTCCCCAATGTGTAACTAAAAGAAAGGAGAAAGGAAAGAAGTAAGTACCTCTAAGAGCTAGAGGGCCCACTAGGATCGCGGCTACCCGCTCTCCTAGAAGTACACTCCTCTCGGCACTGACGAAGATGCTGCTCGATCGAAGGGTTAGGAACCTGATATGCTGGATACTTGGACACAAACAAATTATTCATGGCAGAAACCATGGAAGACATAAAAAACATAGTGTCCTCAAATCCATCGACCTGGTGTTGCATTTGACCAAGTGAAAGCCCAAAAGTAGCTTGATTTTCCTCAATTGATTCTTGTTGATCCTCTACCATAGCATAAAAATCAGGGGGTGCAACATCCGGCTCCGGGGCCCTCACTTGACCATACTCTTCCACTACCCCGGGGGATAATTCTCATCTGGAGGAGTATAGAGCTGAGCATGCGTAGTCTCTGCAGTGATAGACGTGCGTTGTGGTTGCGACAAAACCATATAGTTCACATTATTGGACCATAAAGCCACACATAAGCATTTTGGTCCTTGGGAAACCAAAGCAAGAAAGTCTTTTTCAATTGATGGATAGTATACTCATTAGACGGATAAGTGCGACTAGTTCCAAGGATACCTAGTTGATGGAGGATAGGATTATCTTCAGCATCTAGGGGTAAGTCGACATGAACCTACTCTACAAGAAGGGTAACCATACCTCCCATACTGATTTTTCCCGACTCCTTCCTACTAAGCTCTAAGCAACTCGTGACCCATATAAGTACCCAATCGGGACACCCAACTCCTTGAGGTGTCGTCGCCCACAAACATTTCAAATCAAACTTGGGAAGATGTGCTGACTCCCCATGATAAAATACCGTCATTGCAAGGAGGCGGTGAATAAAACGAAGTGCAGGGTGGGGGATGGAACTACTTTTGCACCCTCCATGCCAAATGAGACCATTGGTGATGGCATGCCAAAAGACCACTGCATTATATCCCTCAGAGTTCTCAAAACTTCCATCATCTCCATAATCCCAACCAAAAGCTTCACTCACTTCCATGTAGTTCATCCTAATCTCATTGTCATTGAGATGAAAGGTAATGTAAGGGGCATCTTCTCCCCTCTCTAAGGTAGAAAGGAATTCAAGTGTGTATCGCTCATAGGTGGGGGCTTATTTGTGAAGGAAACCATGAATACCTACTTTGGACATCAAATGTTGAACGGGTTGGAGCAAACCTAAATGACTCAAGGTGGAGGCATTAGCAAATTCAATCTCTTGAACTTGTCTATCTTTCCTTCTCAATTTATCGCACCTTCTCTTTGCATCATCACTAAGGGTTTGTAGTCCCAAAGAATTGATTGGGGGAACACTCCTTGAACTACTACTACCTCGAGTTTTTCACTTTTGGGTTGCCATCTCTATCTAACAACTCCCTCCTCAAAATTCAACACAACCACCAATTTCCAAGTGATACAATACTTGACACAATCACCACAACAATCCATAATCCTCAACAATCACCAACAATTCAGAAAACAATAATAACTAACAACAATCCAATACCAATAATGAACAATGTGGGAAAATTTCTCAAACAAAACAAAGTGTTGTTAGAGATTGATAGTATGTACCAAATTCAAGCTTCCAATTGCTCTAAGAGTGCAATGTAGTTGTTGTGGTGGTCAAACTTCCTTCCTTGTTTGTATCTTCAAATGATACCCTCCAATTACTCCAGTTTCTTCACCAAAAGAAAACCCCCAAATTCTAGGGTTTGGAATTTTGAAAATAAATTCTAAAAATTTGAGTTTGAAGGGGGAAATTCAGGGAAGGATGATAGTGTGTGTCGGTTTTAGGGTGGTTGGGGTGGCGAATTTGGGCGGTGGAGTGGCGACAAGGTGATGGAAGGAGGGGTGTGAGTGAGTGTGAGAGAGAGGGAGAAGGGCTGCTGTGAGGAGATGAGAGTGTAAGAGTGTCGAGTGATTGAATGAGAGGAGAGGGCGGCTCGTGTTATTTTCTGAAGTTGGCTACAGATATCGGGCAGAAGGAAATCGCGGGTAGCGACTCAAGTCGCGAGGTGCGACCTTCTATTTTTCAGGTTTCACAAGCTGCGACTTGAATCACAGCTCGCGAGTTGCTACTGTTTTTTCAGCTGCTACACTGCAGCTTGTATGCAGTTCAGTGAATTGTTTAGCATTGCTTTCTATGTTTCTGTTCCATAAACATACTCCAATCCTCATATTATAATCTCTCACACAATTAACCCTCTCAAACTCATTTTTCATAATTAATTTTTTTTTCAATTCGCATAACACCTTCTCGACTAACCTAAAAAAAAAAACAAGCACACAAAGCGTAAAATCAAATCAAACCAAAAGAAAAGAAAAGAAAAATAAATACAATGTAAAGATCAGGTTGCCTCCCAAGAAAGTCCATTTATTTAAAGTCATTGGCACAACGAAGTGCATCCGGTGTTCTTACTCACACATCGGGTCATCCAACGTTATCCTGTCAACTTCCTCTGGTTGAAAACCTTCATAGTAGGGCTTCAAACGTTGCCCATTAACCTTGAAAATCCTCGATGTAGATTCACTCTTTATTTCCACAACTCCATGTGGAAATATTTTCTCAACAACAAACGGCCCTATCCACTGAGAACGTAGTTTACTGGAAATAAACAGAGGCGAGATTGAAAGAGAAGGACCTTTTGACCAACCTCAAAGTCCTTCCTAATGATTAACTTATCATGCCAAGCCTTCGTTTTTGCTTTATAAATAGCTGCATTCTCATAGGACTCATTCCTTGTTTCCTCTAACTCTTGTATCTGCAATTTCCGATGCAAACCGGCCTCATCCAAGCTCATATTGAAGCTCTTCACAGCTCAATATGCCTTGTGTTCCAACTCTACCGGCAAATGACAAGGTTTACCAAACACCAAGCGATACGGATACATGCCAATAGGAGTCTTATATGTTGTCCTATACTCCCACAAAGCATCATCTAATCGCGCACTCCAATCCTTTCTATTTGGATTCACTGTCTTTTCAAGGATAGATTTAATTTCCTGGTTTGACACTTTAGCTTGTCCATTTGTCTGTGGGTGATATGCAGTTTAAGTCTTGTGAGTGACATGATATTTCTTTAACAATGCTCTAATTGTCCAGTTGCAAAAATGAGTTCCTTTGTCACTAATCAAGGCTAGTGGAATGCCGAACCTAGAAAAGATGTTAGCTTTGATAAAATCTGCAACCACTTTAGAGTCATCAGTTCGAGTGGACTTTGCCTCCACCCACTTTGACACCTAATCAACAGTAAGTAAAATGTAAGTGAAACCAAAAGAGTTAGGAATTGGCTCCATAAAGTCAATGCCCCAAACATCGAATATTTCACAATACAAGATCGAATTTTGTGGCATTTCATTTCTTTGGGAAACATTCCTGACTCTTTGACAATTATCGCACGACTTACAGTTTTAAAATGCATCTCTATTCAAACTAGGCCAATAAAATCCACAATCCAATATCTTGCGAGCAGTTCTCCTTGCTCCAAAATGACCTCCACAAGCATGAGAATGACAAAAGGTGAGAATCAATATTACCTCATTATCGGGATTGCACCATCTAATCACTTGATCCGCACAATGTTTCCATAAATATGGATCGTCCCATACATAATACTTTGCATCACTTCACAATTTATCTTTCTGCGCTTTTGAAAAATGAGGAGGAAATTTGTTAAAAACAAGGAAATTCACAATATTAGCATACCATGGGCTAAGCTCCTTGAGCTTGAACAATTGTTCGTCCGGGCGACTCCGGGGATTCTTCTCGAATTGGTTCTCTCCAAGGTTTTTTAATATTCTTCTCTAAATCATAGGAGGACACTAATCTACTCAAATGATCTGCCACCAAGTTCTCCGACCCCTTCTTGTCTTTCACCTCCAAATCAAACTCGCTCAAAAGTAGAATCCACCTGATCAACCTCGACTTGGCTTCTTTCTTCGTCATTAAATGACAAAGACTTGCATGGTCAGTATATACAATAACTTTTGTTCTAGGCAAATAAGATCTACATTTTTCCAAGGAAAATACTACAGCTAACAATTCTTTTTCAGTAGTAGAATAGTTACGCTGAGCCTCATTAAGGGTCATGGAAGCATAATAGATAGCATGAGGTGCTCTCCCCGCCCTTTGACCTAACACCGCTCCGACGGCGTAATCACTTGCATTGCACATGATCTCAAAGGGAAGAGACCAATCAGGGGGTTGTATAATTGGAACTGAGACAAGTCTTTCTTTCAAGGTATCAAAGGCACTATTGCAATGTTCATCAAAAGAAAAATCCACATCCTTTTGCAACAGCTTACATAAAGGAGATGAAATCTTCGAAAAGTCCTTGATGAACCTGCAATAAAACCTGCATGGCCAAGAAAAGAACGTACTTCTTGAACATTAGTAGGATAACGCAAAGATTGAATAGTATCTACCTTTCTACCTCGAGACCATTTTCAGAAACCACATGGCCTAAAACAATTCCTTGTTGTACCATAAAATTGTATTTCTCAAAATTCAGCACAAGGTTAGAATCTATACATCTTTTAAGCACCAAAACTATGTGTTGCAAACAGCTGTCAAAAGAATCTCCATGTATAGTGTAATCATCCATAAAAACTTCAACAAACCTCTCGACATATTCGGAGAATACACTCATCTTACATCTCTGAAAAGTGGCAGGGGCATTGCATAGCCCAAAAGGCATGGGCCTATATGCAAACGTGCCAAAGGGACACGTAAACGTGGTTTTCCCTTGATCTTCTGGCGCAATGGCCACCTGAAAATACCCTGAATAACCATCTAAGAAGCAATAGAAAGCATGACTAGCAAGTCGTTCAAGCATCTGATCAATAAATGGCAAAGGAAAATTATGTTTCCTAGTCACAGCATTCAGTTTGCGATAATCAATGCAAACACGCCATCCATTTTGGATGCGTGTATGAATCAACTCACCATTTTGATTTTTCACAACAGTTACACCCGTTTTCTTAGGTACAACTTGGGTAGGACTAACCCATTTGCTATCAGAAATAGGGTAAATCATACCTGCTTGGAGTAAATTTAGAATTTCAGCTTTCACTACCTCCATCATAGGTGGGTTTAACCGGCGTTGTGGTTGCCTCACTGGTTTTGAATCATCCTCCAACAAAATCCGATGCATAAATGTGGTAGGACTTATGCCTTTAATGTCGGCAAACGTCCATCCAATTGCTTCTCTATGCTCCTTGAGGACTTCAATCAATCTTCCTTCTTGCTTATTGGTAAGCTTACTTGAGATGATCACCGGCAATGTATCTCCTTCTCCAAGGAACACATACTTTAAATTATCGGGGAGTGGCTTCAATTCTACTTTTGGTGCCTGCAAAATAGATGGCAAAAGCTTCTCTCTAGGTATAGTTAGTGGAACGGGTCCTAAATGAAAAGGGACCATCGGAAGCTTGTCCTGTTCTTTCAAAAACTACACCATTTCCTGCAAATTAGCACTCAAAACATATTCAATTTCATCACCCCCCAAACCATGCTCAAGGACAACCTGTAGATCGTCTTTACCATTGATATCAATAATATCCTGGGTTATAGAATCAATCACATCAATTGAATAACAAGAATTGTCATCAACATCGAATTTCATGGAATCATAAATGTTAAATTCTACCGTATCTCCATCATATTCCATAGTAAAAGATCCACTATGTACATCAATCTTAGTCCTAGCAGTTTTCAAGAATGGTCGCCCTAATAGAATAGGAGCCGCATGTTTATCATGTTCCATATCTAGGACATAAAATTCAGCAGGAAAAATCAACTTATCAACTTTAACTAGCACGTCTTCTACTATACCTCTAGGGTAAGCATTGCAACGATCAGCTAATTGTATCACTACACTAGTTTCATGCTATGTACCAAGTTTTAAGGACTCATATAATGAATGAGGAATCACATTGATAGAAGCACCTAAGTCTAACATGGCCTTTTGAAACGTGGTGTGACCTATGACATAGGGAATAGTAAACATGCCAAAATCACTGCATTTAGGAGGGAGTTTACTTTGAAACATCGCTAAAATATGCTCACTAACCTTCACTTTTTGCACTCCTTTCAACCTATGCTTTCTCTTAGCAGTACACAACTCTTTCAGGAACTTAGCATATTTAGGAATTTGTTTCAATGCATCTAAAAGAAGGATGTTTACCTCACATTTACGAAAAAGTTCGTAAATGTCCTTGTCACTTTCTTTCCTGCGAGTGTCTTTTAATGCCTCTAGATTGGTGGAACTAATTCATAAGGTGTAGAAGGTGGCTTTTGAACTTGTTCATCTTGTTGTGCTGACAATGGTTCTGCATCAAGTAAAGGTTCATGAACAACAACTTCTTCTTGAGCTCTTTGTCACGAACAACTGCTTTTTCATTCCCCTTCAACTCCTTTCTGCTCCTTAATGTAATGGCACTCGCATTAGGCCTGGGGTTCAGCTCTATTTGTGATGGTAATTTCCCGGAATCTCGAGCTTCTAATCTAGTCACCGCTCCTGAAACTTGGCTCATTTGCCGTTCCAAGTTCTTGATGCTTGCTCGAGTTTCCTCCTGAACTTGCACCATATTACCCTGCATGTTAGTCACATTTTTAGTTAAAGCATTTAACATCTCCTCCGTGGACATGCCGGAACTCGAACTTTGGTTGTGCGGCCTAGGTTAAGGTTGATATGGTCTGTTGTATTGTTGTTGATGTTGTTGATGATGGGGTCCAGAAGCATTACCATATCTCATATTGTGGTGATCTTTCCACCCTGGATTATATGTGTTCGAGTATGGATCATATCTCTTTTGAAATCCTTGGCCTTAAAAACCCATAGCTTTCACTTCTTCACTTGATTCTTCTTGTAAATGTGGAGAAAAATCAGTAGGGTGATCAGAAGAACAAATCCCACATGCTTTCACTTGTTGAACATTGTTTTTTTACCATGAATTCACACATCATTGAAGTGAGAGCTTGCACTTGATCCTCAAGCTTTGAAGTTGAACTTGCACTTTCTACATTTGCTCTTCGATGGTTGGTCCTTCTGTGAAATTGTCTAGAGCCTTCAGATAACTCTTCAATCAATGCTCTTGCATCAGTAGGAGTTTTATTGATGATAGAACCTCAACTAGCAGCATTCACCATTCGTACATCTTCATCATAAAGACCATTGTAGAAGTACAAGATGAGGTCATCTTCATCATAATAGCCATGATATGGACAACTAGCACAATGTCTCTTGAACCTCTCCCAATATTCATAGAAATATTTATCATGTTTCTGCTCAATGTTGCTAATCTCTTTCTTCAGTGTTGATGATTTAGCTAGAAATAACTTCTCAAGAAACCGTCTTTTCATTTCAACCCATGTAGAGATACATCCTAGAGGTAAATAGTATAACCAATCTTTGGCTGAATCCTTTAGAGAGAAAGGAAGTGCCTTTAGCGTGATTTGCTCCTCCGTTGCTCCACTTGGTTTCATACTAGTACAAACCACGTGGAACTCCGAAAGAAACTTATTGGATCCTCTCCCTTCAATCCATGGAAAGTGGGAAGCAAATGAATCAACCCTGACTTGAGTTCGAATGTAGCACTCTCCTCAGCTTCAGGATACGCAATACATAGAGGCTGCTAATCAAGATTAGGAGTTGTAAACTCCCTCAATGTATGAGCTTCCGCTCTAGCTAGGAGGCATCTCTTCCTCCTTCTCCACTTCAATAGCAAAAGGTAACTCTTGAAAACTTTCTCGCAATTCCTTCCCTAACCTGAAAAGAGTTAGCTCCAATTCAGGGTCGTACTGCAAATTTCCTCTGTTAGTGGCATAAGTATTAACCATAAACAAAAACCATAAGCAATACAATCCAACAAAAAAACACATGCTAAATTCAATCAAATAACGTTTCCCCTGCAACGGCGCCAAAATTTGGGCAGTTGGTTTAGTCGTATGCACCTATCCAAAAATAAATTTCTCCTACTCTCTTTTACAATTAAATGCATAAGGGAAGTAAGGTTCGTATCCACAGGGAAACAGGGACTAATTTGTACTCAACGTAAAGAACACCTAGATGACTCTAAGTGTTAAGTAACCAATTCAAGGGGGGATTTTCAATAGAATTTGCTAGTAAACAAATGTAAATAACTAAATGGAAGTTTTAGAAATTCAATGTAAACAAGTCTTGAATCCGATTAATTTTTGCTTTCAACTAATTTATTTATCATTGAAACCACAACTTTACTTAAGCTCAAGGTTACCTATTGTTGACATGAAATCTCCTATTCTCTTACTTGAAGTTAAATAGCATAGTCAGCGTGACTACAGAACCCTTACTAATGAATAACTTAGTCTGATCTGCGTCTAAGTTCAATCCAAAAGTAGCAATAATAACAGAGAACCAATAGGCTTGCTAACGTTAAACAAGCGATGAACATTCAATCAATTTGTTTGATTTCTCTAAGTTTTAACAATTCACGATCAGTATGCAAAGTTAGATCCTAGCTTACTACCAAGTGATAAAAGAACAAAACAATCTTATTCTGTTCTTAAATCTAGCAATAGACAAATCATAAAATCATACTAGTAGTACTCCTAGCAAGTTTTGCAATTATCATATAATGAAACATAAGACATCAAACAATAACCAAGAGAGATAGTAGAGTATAGAGAATCTTACAATAAGTAGTTGAAGCTTCAATTAATCATACCCAAGAGTATTTTAAGCTACAATGTCCATAATCTAACTAAATTACAAACTAAAATATGAAAGAGAAGTGAAGAGATGAAGTTGTGGCCTCTTTTCTCTATTTTTCTCTCTCCTCCTCGTAAATAGAGGCACTAGTCTCTATTTATACTTCACGGAAGAAAACCTAGCTGTTGAATAAACCGCCAAAGTCGGTTAAAGGTCACGAGTCGCGACGTGGGTCGCGAGGTGCGAGCTGCTACTGATTTTCTTTTGCAGACCTAGGCTGGATAACATAAAGGGTCGCGACCCGCGAAAGACCTCACGAGGTGCGATGGACAGATAGCGAGCTGCGAGCATACTCACGAGGCGCGACGAGCCACTGATGTGCTAAACTTGTTGGTGAGCTGGGCAAACCAGCTCGCGAGATGCGAGCTTGGACTTCTATACTGCTGCTTTGAGTGCGCCACAGTTCTTCAATGCTAAAATTACTGAACATTTTAAAATTGAAGTTTATATATCCCGGATAGAACGGGACCACATAACAATGACCTTTACAATTTAAGACTTACAAAAATAGGAATTAGGAGATAAAAATCAACATATCACTCCTAAACCTTCAAATAATAAAACAACTTCATTCTGTCACACTTAAGCCTAACTACTAACCAAAATGGTAGAAAATGTGTTTAAGATGCATGCATAACTCAGACACTTCAACAGCGGGAACACTAGAACTTGAAAACAGTAACGAACACACCAAATTTAACGAGGTTCAGCCAAACAAGGGCCTACGTCCTCTTACACTAGTTTTCTTATTAATCAACTCCGAAAAACAAGAATACTCCCTCATTATCTTGCTTCCCTTACTCCAGGGAAGCAGCATACCCCACACTAACTTTAGTGTGCTACTTCGCACTTGAACTCACAAGCACTAGGGAATTAACTCACAAGCGCTATCCAATCTCTAAACCCTTTGTTCGAGATTCAATACAATCAGTTTCTCTTAACTCACGCTTTCTTACAAAGCAAACAAAGAGTAATGTAAAGCTCTATGAGATGTATACTCTATTTTAGGAAACTGTTTAGTTGTTCTCTTTGTGAAGGCTCTCGAAAATATTCAATAAAATCCGAGAGAGCATCAACGGTGAAGGAGAATTATGATTCAGTATTTATAGACCTAGTGTAGACACATAATCGTGTCTCCCCATTCAGTAACCAATGATGAAATATATCGTCGTTCTAATTGGTCCGGACCAATGGAAGAGCAATCGAACAAGCTAAGCCCAAAAGCATTTCGAAAATATGAAATCTATTTATTTAATCAAAGTACAGTTTTAAGGCCCAATTAATTATTCCTGATAATTAATTGTATTTTTAATATTTAAATATTCATTATTCTAGATAATAAATTTTTAAAAGGATATTTCGAAAATCATATATTTATTCCTAAAGATAGTTGATTTCGGATTTCAAAGGATAAATTTAATGAAAGAATGAAAAAAATCTCAAAACAATTAAAAAAAACCAACCAGAAAGCAAGTACACGTGGCGTAAAGCTGTGCATCTGGCACACAGTTGTGCGCGTGACGTGTAACTTATGTCCGTCAGGTGCACAGCTCTCTGTGCATCCGGGGCACCACTGTGCGTCAAGCGCGAAGCTGTGCACCAGGCACACAATTTTATTTTATCTTTTCGATTTGTTTTCGGTTTCTATTGCCTATAAATACCTCGTTTCTTCGAACTACTTTTTCACAATGCTTTCCTACGCCTTAATACCTCGACATCCCTAACAACAAACACTCAAAATAATATTTTAACACTCAAACTCACATTCAAATATATTCAAACACATTCATACCTTCGAATTTCATATTTCAAGCTTCAAGATTGCTCATCCTGAAGATCGTTGCATAAGACCCAGGCGACAAAGGTATAATTCTTGAGGGTCAATTCCAATTAATCTTTTGTTTTACTAACCATCTACTTGTCATCATATAGATCTTAAAAGGATTAGCGATTTCTTGTACATTCTTCTCTACTCTTTTCTTTACTTTTATTTCTATTCTATATTATATTATTCATATGCATGATTTTATGTTTAATGCTTTCATCACCTCACATGTTATTATTTCTAATTAATACCTAAACAACTGTTCTAACATTAAATTCAGATAATTTGGACAACATGTTAGGTTCCCTGTAATTTGATTGCATAAGAACATGTCACCCAAAAATTAGTCTTTTGTTTGTTTAATGAATCGACATAGATTAATTATACATTGCATTAGTACGTTGCTTAGTTATTTATTTTCATAAATATTGATATGAATCGATATTAAGTAGAGACCATCAATGGGCGAAGGTGGTTCCCGACCGTGTTCATACCCTCATCCCCGAACTCAATGTATGGTTCATTGACCATTAATGGAGTCATGACGGGGAAATCTACATTAGATAAGTCCCTATGTTGTCCCTTTGATTTCCCAATGTCCAATTAGGTTTATGAGTCTTCCTTTAAAGACTTGTTGGCGACTTCAAAAATATTTTCAATAAAACCTTTACCATGAGGTAGTCAAATACGCGCTCACACCGCATAGCGAAATAAAAACACGCCTATACCTAGGTCTAACCTTTGAGTGTGCCCTAACTCGATATGATAATCCTACGTTATGGAAAGTATATCTTGAATAATATATTTCTCGGAGGAAAGATATTATCCAAGATATACACATGCTTTAAGGCAAGTAAATACTGAATTATGATTTTAAAGGCTGGCAAACATTTCTTATGGAAAGTTTTTGAGAAAATATTTTTCCGAAAATCTTTTCTAAAACCGCCAGCCTAATCACCCTGCAGAGTAACTAGTACGCAGACATGTTACCCTACTTAGTAGTATTCTGAATATGTAACCCACTGGTTCCATATTGAAAACCCTACTATTTCACACTTAAGAACAACACAAACAATTCCACTATGAATATCATATGCAAATCCTTGAAGCTTCCCTTGAATCAACAATGCAACGCTTTATCTTTTCCTCGAACATCTTCGAGAGGGCCTCCTAGCTTTAAGTCTTGGAATCACCTGTTTGCTACACAAGAACAAATATTGTTTTGACTGTTTCAGCATACAGTCAGGAACAATTAGTTTCTCAACTGTTTCCTAACAGCTTGGAACCACCAGTAATATCAACTGTTCCCTGCAGTTATTTTTCATCATTCAAAACTTAGGGGACTCAACACATATCCCCACTCCATTAATTCTTCTATTTCGCATTGCAACTCCTTAGTTTCTTGAGGATTACAGCTATAAGCAACCTTATTAGGTAGTGATGCCCCGAAACAAGATCAATTTGGTGTTCAATCCCCCTAATTGGTGGCAATCCAGGTGGTAGTTCTTCGGGAAAAACATCCTTAAACTCCTCCAAATCCTCCTCTAGGAACTTAGGTACATTAGTAGGCTCACTCACTTAATTCCCTACTTCACTATAAAACAAGAGAAACGCCCTACCCTCTTTCTCAAACTCCATATCAAATTGTTTCTCACTTATGAACAATGTTTGATTAGGTTTGGTGGTGTTTGTAAGTGGTTTAAGCGTCGTTTTCTTATTACTTATAGTTGCTATGTATACATTAGACCTCCCATAAAATTTGACATATTTATCAAATTGCCACGACTTCCCCAAAAGTATGTGACAAGCGTCCATGTTGCACATCACAGAAAACCTCATCTTGTAATTTCCCAATAGAAAATGAAATAAGGACTTGTTTAGTTACGTTAATGTCGTTTCCATCACTTAGCCACTGTAGCTTGTAGGGTTTAGGGTGTGATGTTGTAGGCCACTTAATCTTCTCAAGGAGAGTTGCAGAGACCACAATAGCACAACTTTTCGTGTCAACTATAGATCATATAAACGATCCTTCACCAAGCACCTTGTGAGGAAGTTTCTTTCTCTTTAGGATTCCAAAGAAATAACTTTTTGTGAAGGTTTCTCCTAAAAATGAGTTGCTTCCCTTCCATCATACGCTTCTCAACTGAATCTGCTACTAAAGCCTCATATTTCCTTGTACTCTCCTCCTCTATGTCAAACTATTCCTCTTTCCTAGCCTACTCCTCGTCAATCTCTTGAATATCCCTCAAGGTCATGACCCAATTACTTGGACAATCCTTACTCACATGTGCATAACCTTTACACTTAAAACAAATTCGTTTATCCTCTCCAGCAAAAGGAGCAACACTCTAGAAATGATTGAAGTTTTTCTATTTGGAATCGTCGTAGGTCTAATTCCTATTACTTTACTTTGGCCCGCCGGTTGTTGGAACGACGCGAGCCGGGCCGCAAACCGAAAAAGAAATCCAAAGGAATCCTGAAGACTCTAAAAAAGAGCCCAAAACTCTAAAAAATCCCCCAGGCTGGTTGGTACAAATTGAATTTTGTTGAATTTAGGTGTAAATTTGGTGGTAGTTGAACTGCCTCCCTTTTCTTTGTAGGTTTTGGCCGCGGAAAGTTTTTGTGTAGTGTTTAGTATTTGCAGCCTTTTCTCCCTTAGCATGCTTTTCCACCTTCATGGCAACCTTGCCACCTCCTCAAAAGACCAATAAGGTTGAATATCAACCTTCTTAGCCACGCTTCTCTCTAAGCCAATAATAAACCTAACTATCTTGTGCGCGGTCCTCTCCTCTAAGTCACACATCATGGCGAGTTTTTAAAACTAAATAATGTACTCTTCAACAAATAAAGAGTTTTGTTTCAAGGCTTGCAGTTTTAGGTACATATCTTGCACAAAATCACTTGGCAAGAACCTCTTCTTCAACCGTATCTTCAATGCTTCCCAAGAGTCCAATTGTGCCTTGCCCTTTCTTATTCTTTTAGCCTTCTGATTTTTGAACTATAGGCTAGCTGAACCAGTTAACTTCAATACAGCCACTTTGAAGCCACTCCAAAAACTTATCGGGTTTCATAGCATCATCAAACTCCGGCATATCCAACCTCAAATCCATACCATCATCTCCTTTGGTTGCTTTACTTAGTAGGTCCTTTCTCCTCTCCTACATCTTCTGAGCTTGAGTGTTGTGTAGACCTCCTACTCCTAACATGACTAGGAGTACAATTCCTACGCTCTAGGAGTTGCACCACCATATCCAACCTTTGCCGCAAATCATCAATCTCCCTATCTCTCCTTATGTTATTCACTTGCTTCAATGTAAGTCCCCTATGGAATCTACCCTCTCCACCTTCAACATGGTATATATCATCTCCTATGGTGAAAGAAATCCAAACAGAATTGGATTTGGTGCGTTAACTTGGGCACTAAGGCACTAGGGTGTTCTTCGTTTCTCCTTGTGTGAATTCGATTCTTGATGAATCTTCTGGATCTTAGATGATTTTTTTACTAAATCAATCCGTAATTTAAATACCTTTGTTAAAACTTTGTGAAAATTTCGGAATCTTGATAAAAAAGACTCGATCTTGAAGAGTTTCTTGAAGATTGATCCTCTCTTTCTCTCTCGGCAAAAAGAGAAAAATTTATGTGGTTTATGGCAGTCTAAGGGTGGATGATGAATTTGTTTGAGTGTTTAATGGTTATGGCAATATATTCACACTAGCCTTTGACACCATATGATATATTTAATCTTCAAAAGATCAAATGAAGTTGCGGAAAACATGAACAATGATAGAATAATGGATTGATTTGCATGGATATAAATGAATGGATGAAGGATATGCTTAGTTTAGGAATCCTATAAAGAACTTAATCACTAAGGATTTAAACTAAGAGTTTGAAAGTATAGATAAATTAATCATCAACTTTCAGATTTGTTGAGAACACAAAGTTATGCGAAAGATTATCAAACTTAATTATATTTCAATCCTAAAAATGTAATACCACCTAAGTTGTTTATAAGTAAATATATTCCTATAATGCTTAGGACAAGTCTCTGAGTCTTTCTCTTACTATAACTCTAAAAAACAAGATAACTACTAATAACTACTTATAACAGTAAGCAAAGAGTCCTAAAGTGCTTAAAATAAGATAACCCTATTCTAAGTGGAAGAGTAAAAACATGTTAGCCGCAAATCTAATTAATATGAAGATTCGTAATATAACTCAACTAAGGCATGATTCACACGCCCCTTTATGCTTGCTGTCCAAGGTTATTTACCATGTACCCTACCACCTTTATAGTAACAAAACCAAGGAATGAGCCATGCATACTCCCTAACTTCAAGTGAGGCACTTTCAATCCAAGGTCAAGTAATTGAGCATCATCTACTCCTGTATTATCAACTTGTTTACAAATATTTATCTTTAGATTTCGGATGTTTCATGTAACAATGGCAAAAAGTAGATGATTGAGAAGCAAAAAGTAGCTTGTGGATTCTCAAGTGGATTTCAAATTTAGGAATTAATTTGTTTTTAAACATTAGGTTTGCTTTTGTTTTGTTTTGTTTTGTTTTGAATTGAATATGGATGTACATAATTAACTCCTTAACAATATTAGATTTAATACCTTATTTTGAATATATTATTATATGTACTTAATTATTAACATTTGTGTGAGGTATAATATATATTAATATAATTACATGTGTTATTTAGAGTAAAGAAGACTTACGCATACATTAGAGTGTGTGAAAATATTACATATAATAGACAATTTTGTGTATAAGAGAGATGGAGGGAAGCTTTAAAAAAAGCGAATTGTGACGCTTTAGAGTATCAATATAGTTTGGCGGGATTGTTAGGGAACTAGCTGTATGAAAATTAATTATCGGCTATAAAACGCGTCGATATTTCCATATAATGACTCAAGAAACAGACAAAATATTCTCGTTTAGTGACTACAAAATGCGTCACTGTATTTCGGCTCTGAAAATAGTGACGTTTTCCATAATCGTGGAGACTGAAAACGTTGACGTTTTTTGCGACCAAAAATGACGAAAAAGCGTCTAAAAATGTATGTGTTCTCTTGTAGTGTCCCTTTTCTTTATGTAGAAGACAAGTATATAAAGACTTTAAGACTTTACATCTATTCAAATATTCAGACGTGTATCAAATTCTTTTACAGCTTTAGTATTGTACAATTGTTTGATTCCTTGCACTTATTATATTTTTGTAATTGTTAATGATAGTTATGTTACTCTAATTTTAGCTGATAACAGTTGTATTCTATAGCTTCCATTTGTATGATTTCTTAACAAAGTTAAACGTATGTCTCGCAACATTTTGTTGTGAAGGACCAAGTTATGTAGCAATTGTTTCCTTACAAGTCAAAAAAATATCTGGATTTTTTTTGTCATCGGCTACAACATTAATTCCAATTTCTAAACACAAAATACCAAGTTTACTTGGGTTGGTGCCATCATTGACACTCAAAGAAAAAAAATTCGATATCTTGTATATTATGTAGTAGCTTATTGAATCTAATGATATAGATCAATAATATTGCATGACACATATAATGATACAAAAAAGTGGAGCAAAAAATTATGTTTCAATTACAATAAAGACACGAACTTTATTATATTAGTAATATAGTCTTGAAAATTATTGTAGATGAGTAACCAATTTTTTTTTACATCGCGAATATTTACATTAATTAAAAAACGAAATTACAACCTAATGCTATTACAACCAACATGATAGATAAATCAAACAGACATTACAGTGAGCATCACTTGCTCTTACACTCCCTACTAAGGAAAAAAACTTATTGCTAATCCAATCCAAATGAACCTTATCTTGGGTGACTTTTGGTAAGTGTGGGTAATACATCTTGTCGAAAAAGACCTAATAGAATGTGAGAGAATATGTTGAGACGTTGTACCCTGATGATCTTTGGAGGTAGATTGTTGCCTTCCATCTTGTTGAATCTTTTGTTCACAATATGATAAATCTCAAGGCCCTTTTACAGAAATTTCTTCCTGGGATTTTACTGATTGAACTACCAAAGAAGTCACATCCTTTGGTGGTTTCTGACCCTGCTTCGAGCGTACCCAGAGTTTTTCCCCAAAAGGCGAAAACTCAAAATGCATGGAGGTCGAAACTTGCTCCAAATTAATTTGGAGGGCCTTCCACAAGATGCATTTTTTATGTGTGATGATTTCGAACTCATCACATGAACTTGGGCCGAATTATCTTGATTGCATTTGCCCAATCGTTGGATATGAAAATCCAACCTCGCAATCCCGACTTCGGTTGCCGGTTCTATAGGTAAGAGTATTGAATCCATCCAAGGTGAAGGTAAGCAAGAGCTAGATTCTTATATTGCCGCAGCTTATTAGATTCAGAAACATTAATTTCACATAATATCTCGACGTAAAAACCTGAAGATCAGGCACAACAAATATAAATCCTATCCTAGAATGAGAATTGCCTCTCATCTTACCCAACTTTCGGGCTCCTAAAGTTGTTTGAACCAAACCATGCCAAACTCCAGGAGCATCTTCCTCATAGATCGGGTTTCCTAGATCATCCCTCGTCATAGGAAACCAATATCCTTCTATTGCCCACCTAGTACTACTAAACATCATCCTAGCACAACCATAACCTGTATGACAAAGTTAATTGGATCTTGATACAACTACACTAAGATTGAAACAGAAATCGTAACCGAACCAAACTATAGAACTAACCAAAATAACTAAGCGTAATCTTCTATTCCGGATCTCCATGAGACAAGCTACACCCGCGCTTCGCAAATGAACCAGCCACGCCACTACAAACCAAACTGAGGCGGAACTCAGGCCGTAAGGCTCACAGCCAAACCAACTAACCAAAACCACAAACCAACCACACCAAAACATCGAACAGGGAAACGGGAAGGGAACTCACTAAACGTTGGAACGACTAAACACAAGGGGAAGGGGGAGGGGGAGACGCTCAAACCGACCACAACCACTAGGGTGGGAGGGGGAGGGGAAGGGGAAACGCACAAAAAGACCGACATAAACAACTAGGGGGAGGGGGAAAGTGGGGAGGGGGAAAGGGAAAACCTAATATACGGGAAAGATGGGAAGGGTGACGACGGAGGGACAGGGGACTGGGTGAGGGACAATCGGTGGAGGGGGAAGACAGGCAGGGGAACTGGAGGAATGATGAGCAGGGGCTAGGAAAGGACTCGACACAGGGGAACGGGGAGGGGAAAACCTAAACTAAGGACGAAGATAGGCCCATATACATGCTCGTCGGCTACCCTGCGGCCACCAGCGAGCTGCGGGGCGGCGGGGGACATTTAGGTGATCTGGAGGTGACTTTTGAGTAACCATTTATTGAATACATATAATATAACGTCCTCTAATGTGATCTTGAGGTGATGACTGTCGTCCTCAAACAATTTTTTTTGACATCACACTTTGACAACAAAACATTGACCAATCGATTTAAAGTGTTCAAGTTCTCCATCGTGAGTAATCGGAGCAGACTAATGGCAGCACCATTGCTTTCAATGGTTGTATCTGTAGAGTCTGGCTAGATGGCGCAACGTTGAGGAGTGAACAAAAATGCAAAAAGTCTCATTTTACCCTTCTTGCTTAACCAAGGTTTAGATTATTTGGTTTAGATGATTTACTTTTCTTTGGTACCTTGTATTCTATATATACTTTTCTTAAAATGACTAACAAGAGTCTTCTATAGATCAGTGACAATATCTATTTTTCCACTCCACCTCGTTGCCATTTTATAAACTTCTGATCTATTACGTCAACAATTGTGTTAGCAACATATTAATTACCAAGTATATGAAATGTAAAAAAAGGAGGTTCATTAATTCTAACATATATATGTATTATGTACCACTCGTCGTCATTAGGAAATATTAAAAATAGTAATAATCACATCAACAAATGCACCTCGTGTGAGGTGGAAAGTTGTGGAGTGCTCTAAATAAATTGAAGGAAAATTTGTGAGAAATCACTTTCTAAATATAAAGTTATTCGTGTGAGAAACACCATCTTAAAAAATATTGACACGAGACCATCTATTATGAACTTTTTAGTGAGATGAAACGTGTCGCTTAATTTCTATTGTTTACTTCTTTTTTCTATTGTTGACTCGCACGTGCTGCTCACTTGACCCATTAAAACCCCCCCTACATTTATTTTTTCTCATATTCTTTAAGAGCAAGTGATTTATCGAGAAAATTAAGGTTGATAATGAAATAGAAATTTGAGGATAATTGGGTCATGTGAGCTATGAGTGCAAGTGGACGCCTAAATATGGAAGTAAATGGCTGGAATCCTACGATAGGTTTCATCACATTAAAAAACCATAAAAGGTAATTTCTTGCAAAAAAAAAATTATAAGCTGGTTTTTTTATAAATAAAAAAAACCGGCATTTGAAAGGTGCATGGTATATGAAAATTTTATTGTTTGAGTTGCTGATACACGACAAAAAAAGTTTACAAAAAAGTAGTAGCAATAAGTCATTTACGAAAATTGAGAACTAGTAGTAAGTCAAGGTGTAAATATGCACTAGTATTAATGAACATTAAGAAAAATGGTTTGAAAAACAAGCTATAACATATGTTTATAAAACAAAATAAAAAATTTATTAGGCACAAGGAAAAGGGGCGAAGGAAATGGAAATGGAAATGGAAATGTGAAATCCATTTGGACAAAAGAATAATTTTTGGAATACGTTGAACCTTGTACACGTGTGTGTTGGGTGTCTTTTAAACTGTTTATTCTCTCACTCTTTGTCTTCCTCTCTCTTCTCTTTCTTCCTTAACTTTTGGATCTGCCATTCGTTATGCCTTCCGCTTCTTTCTTCATCATCTATTTTCCTCCTTCCCCTTATCTTTTCTTAGCTCTTACTAAGTATTCCATTTTTCTTATGGGTTCTCAAATCAGCCAACATGAGTTCACGAAGAACCAATAAAAACCAATGCAATTTATAAAGAAACCGGATTCAAGGAGTTCAAGCTTTGTTTTCGAAGAAGAACCAATACAATACACTGTAAGAGGTACAGCTATACAAATTTCCTCTTTTTTCTTATTGATTTTTAATAGATTTCATTTGTTTTAGTAGTTTTACTAGCTTTTATTTTTTGTTTAATCTATATATTTATATTCAAGCTTTATTTAATGTTTATATTCAAACTGTATTTAAATGTAATTAGGGAGCATTCAGTGGCGGATCCAAGAATTTGAGAATGGTTGGTCACATTAACGCAAATCCGCAATACAACCAATAATCAATATATTGAAAAAATTCATAAATGCTTCCAAAAGCAACAAGTATTCATATTTCAACCAAATAGTACTTAGAAAATATTACAGTTGTTCTTGACGAGTTTTCATGTTTTGATATCGATTTATAATGCCATCCTTGCTAACATTCAAAAACAAATTTTTTTCTAAATAAATTGAAAATTGCAAATGACAAATGAAATCTTCCATGCCTCGCTCCTTTATTGTCCACCCAAACACATGCTTCAAATAGTTCATCAATTTCCTTGCTTTCTTAAGGCTAAGCTAGGGTAAGTTCAGGCAGATGAAATCGAATATTTGGAACTACACAAAGGAAATCTTAAAGACAATACGTTGAAACTTAAGAGTGGTAGATGTGGAGCCAAACGACTTTCTCCCCTCTAAAGGCACAACGAAGATTCCCCAATCCAAATCCCATGACCATCCCACATAAATTAAAGACTCATGAACTGATAAACCTAAAAAGGTCCAAAACTACTTGTAATTAGAACCTCTAATGCAAAACAAATCACTTTGAACTATAAAACCCCTAATCAACAATAATCATAATGGATGTAAATCCTTAAAACTCCAAAACATACCAAACTCATTAGTATTACCAACAGAAATACAAGACCTACAAGCTCAAATTACCACTTATATCTAATCATAAATGTAACTTGAATAATTATTTTCAAGCAAACAAATTTCATAGAACAATTAAATTAAACCAAACTCCAATCAAAATTAACTAATTTGGTAGTAAGGAGATTAATCCCATCTACATAACTTTGCCCAAAATTTCGAACATTACCTACAAAAAAAAAAAATTCAGCAACAAATAATTTGAAAATTGCAAATGAAAAACAAAACCTTAAAAATGAAAGAACTGAAGAAGTCAAAAGAATACTTGGACTCCGGGAGGCTGGAGGTTGCCGAAGTGGAGAAGTCTGAGCACTGCACAGAGTGAATCGCGTGTTCAGTGTGAGATTGAAGAATCAAGGGAAACCGAGGCTCTGACGAGTACTCGTGGCAGAGGTGTTGCGAATTGAAGACTTACGGTTTCGTGTTTTTGTTCGACTTCTTGGGCAACCAGAACAATTGGACAAGGGCAAGTGGGTCGTGATTGCCGACGACGACGAAAGCTGCCTCCTGTGGGTCATGACTCGTGCGGCGTGTTGTCGCCCGTCGTGGCCTCGTGGGACGTGGCGAGATCTCAACTCAGCGAGAAAGAGATCAGAGGAGTTTCGGTTAGGGTTTGTGCGGCGTTCAACGAGAAAGGGAATGAAAGAACACGAGTTTTGAAAAAAAAAAAAATCCAAATTATTGGTTGGTCACGTGACCAACTGGGACCATGTGTAGGTCCGCCACTGGGAGCATTTGGTTCATATGTTTCCGGTATGAGGTATGAGTTTAGAATGAGCAAAACATATACCTAATGTTTGTTTAATAAATAGATAGATATAAAACTCATACCTTAAAACCATAAGGTATGGGATTTAGAAACCCAAGGGGGAGGTGAATATGGCTCATAACAATACCTCTGGGTATCAAATAAAAGAAAAATTTTCATTCTAAAACAAAACCAAACACATGGTATTAGGTATCAAGCTCCAAACCTATACCACCTTGGTTTCATTCTTGATTCCAAACTCATACCATTATATGAACCATACCGTTAATGGTTGCTTAAAAGTTGAAAAATAATAAGATAATAAATTTTATATTTTGTAATATTTTTTCTTGAAAATGGTGTACATATGGATGACAATTTAAATGGTAATTTGTTTGTTTATTTCACTTGTTTTTTATAAAGCGGATGAAAACCCAAAATAAATTAATGAATAACGGATGATGCATGTGACATATTGGTCGCTTCCAGGGGATGCTTCATCTCATTCGTTACTCATCCATCCACTCGTTTAATATATATTCTGATTACTAAATATTAATCAGGATTATGAAATTAAAGGGAAAAAAATAATTCTAACTTATAATTTTTTTTTGTAAAACAAACTTAAATATTTATTAGTGAAAATATTTTTTTAAAGAAGATGTAAACATATTAATTTTTAATATAGCTTTACCCGTTAAACTCCCAATCCACCGATCAGCCCGCGGATGGCGAATGGACGGATATGCATGATGAATTAAAGATAAACAATTCATGAAATAATAAAGATATTAAAGTAGCGATACAATAAATTAGAATATATATTAAATGTAATCTAATAAAATAGAAGAGGATTGAGTCAAGGATAAAAAAAAATGTGTAACTCATCTAATTAATTAGGTAATATATTTGCATACGTATATGTTAGTATTTCAAGTTTTCCATGATAATATATCAAGTTAACCAATTTATGTGTATATTGGTTTTACCATTGCATATCTATTGGGTTGCATTATATATATATATACATATATATACACGTATATATATACGTGTATATATATATATATATATATATATATATATATATATATATATATACACACGTATATATATACGTGTATATATATATATATATATATATATATATATATATATATATATATATATATATATATATATATTCGTGTTTCCCCTTTTTTTTTTTTACAAACTTCAATATTTATTAGTGAAACTATTTTTTTTTAAAGAAGATGTAAACATATTAATTTTAAATATAGCTTTATCCATTAAATTCCAATCCACCGATCAGCCCTCGGATGGCGAATGGACGGATATGCTTGATAAATTAAAGATAAACAGTTCATGAAATAATAAAAGATATTAAAGTAGCGATACAATAAATTAGAATATATATTAAATGTAATCTAATAAAAGGGAAGAGGAAGCATATTATCCACTTGAGTCAAGGATAAAAAAAAGTGTAACTCATCTAATTAATTAGATAATATATTTGCATACGTATATGTTAGTATTTCAAGTTTTCCATGATAATATGACAAGTTAACCAATTTATGTGTATATTGCTTTTACCACTGCATATATATATATATATATATATATATATATATATATATATATATATATATATATATATATATATATATATATATAAAGAGGTTATGTGGTCGTTTGGTTTACATGGGAAGTGAAAATTCCCATGAAATTGCAATTCATAGGAAATAAATTACTTAATCGATTTCATGGGAAATTGGTTAAATTGTTTGGTTGACAATGGGGGAATAAAATTCCCATGGGAATTTCTACTTGCCTAGGGGGACCTAGGTAAGTAACTTCCTCTATTTTGTGGGAACTCAAAATTCCTTGGAATTTCTAATTCCTTCATTTTTCTATTTTGTTGTCAACCAGACAACTCACTAAATTTTCAATTCCTAGGAATTTCTATTTCCCATGTTTTCTCATATCAACCAAACAACTACTTTGTCTTCTAAAGGTTTCTTATGAAGCCATTAACTAGACAATTAAACTTTATAATGGTTCCATTCGAATTCAGAATAGAGGATATAATGAATATCAATAACCTATTAGTATTAAAATTAATATATATTGTCCACATTAGGCCATTTTTTAAAAATGTTTGTTTGCAATATGCTTTATTTACTACCGTAAAAATATCCTAAAAACTATACTCCCTCCATTTCTATTTGTTGTTCCCAATTTTCCAATAATGTTTCTAAAGTTATTCTTGAAGATGATGTTACCATACTTTATGGTTACTGGTTTAGAACGAGTCAAAATACTTTATCCATTTTGTTATAGGGGTTGGTATCATATCACAACTATGAATTTTTTTTAAAAACTTTAGATTTATCTAGGATTATCTTGTGCTATACTCCCTCTGTATTTTTTTATCTTTCTCACTTGGAATCTTGACACTATTCACAATCAAAGAGAATCTTTTAATTTTTCTCAATATATAAGGAAAAATATAGTTATGTGGGGTCTTGTTTGATTCGTCTCAATGAGTAGTTTATTAATATTCATTTATTATAATTTTTACTAATATGTAATGAAAGATATTTAAGGTAGAATAAGTGCATTGGCAAACGTGCAAAGTCAAAGTAGGAAAGATAAAAAAATACAGAGGGAGTACGTCAATCAACTATATCTAGTGATTCTCAATAATTCATATTCTAAAGTATTGAAAATTTAGGAAAAATACATATATCTATTCTCTTTACTGATCTACACTTTTGATTATCTCAAGTAAATGAATACTTTTATAAGGCCATAATATTATTAGATGTACAACACCATGATTAAGTGAGTCCTTCGTCAGGGAGGGGTGATTGCTCAGTGGAATACCACCCCGAATTCCAAGGCATTGCCCAGGGTTCGAATCCTCATCCCAACAATGTGTTGGGGATTAATCTTGTGGTGGCAGTGGATCTTCAAGCCTGTTGTCTTCTGGACTATTTAGACTTCTACCCAGCCTTTGAGATGGTGTGCCCTACATGCTAGTAGCCTAGCAATGGTTGGTCTTCGGACCAATTATCTTTCCTTAAAAAAAAATAAAAAGTGAGTCCTTCGTATTGAAGTAATTATCAAAGTTTTTTTGTTTTATTTTCGTGACGCTTGTTAATAGTCTACTCAGATTTTTACATTGCGTTGACAATGGAGGGAAAACAAGGAATAAGTTATAGCCTATGGCCCTGTTTGGCACTAGCGTTTTAGGTAGTGGGTAGCTAGCGGTTGGACAAGATCAAAATGCTACTGAAGAAAATTATGAGTGTTTGGTAAGTTAGTGGTTGTAGTAGTGGGTAGCAGTTGGAGTAGATTATGGGTAGCAGTTGTAGAACTAACGTTACTTCAAGTAATGTTTGAGATTTATAGGTGGCGGTCTATCAAATAAACACTATATAATAACATAAATGCATAAGTTAGAATTGTTAACCAATGTTTTTAATTTTTTTCTTTTTCTGTTTATTGATTGATTTGTATTATGGCAATTCATTATTTTTTCTTTACAATAGTAGGGATGTGATTTAGATATTTATTTTAAATATAAGATTTAAATATATAACTAATATTTCACAATATTTTATACTCCTCATTCCACAAGCATTTTAGTTAAAATAGGTAATATAAATTTTTTGAGGGTTAGAATATTATCTTAAATTAATACATTTCTTTGAACAGTTAAAAAATTGTATAATCCTTTTTGTGTAAGTTCTTTGAAAATAATAAATATTAAATTTAACTATTAAACGAACATATGTCATTTATTGTTTTTAACAATTTCAACAGCTACTTTTGTCAAACACTTATAATTATACAAATATTTTAATCGCTAATCGTCTATTATATAAGCCAAGGGGGGAGCAATGGTGTCCCCCTTGGAATTTACTTAATTACCCCTCCACTACATAAATATTAGATTCCAAATTTCCACACATAAACTTGCCAAAAAAAAATCAATCAAATCTCTATTAAGCCCAATCAACTCATATAAAAGCTCAATCACGTAAACTTGACAATAAAAAAGATTCATAATCAAGAACTTACCAAACATTAATACCACATACAATAACAAAGAAAAAAAACACGACATTCTCATTACATAGACAACTCAAATTCAAACTCAAAATAATTTTTCCAGAACACAAACACAAACTCCAAACCAAAAAAAATCAGTTATCTTCATAGATTGGAGTTTGACAACATTCTCAAATACGACATTCTCAAATACTGTTAATCAGGTATGCAGTTCATTATTGAGCATAAAAGTATGTGTAATGTTCTATGTTCAGTAAATCGTAAGAATTAATATATCTAAATTCATTTACAAAAAATTAATATAAAAAATCACTCATAACCTTTGTTAGTTTTTTACATTAGCAAATAAATATATCTAAATTCATCTAACTATTAATCATTCATATTCTAAGAGTAATTATAACTATAATACGGATGGAGTATGAAATAACAAGTATTAATTCGAAATTAACGCACGCATCGCGTGCATATAAGACTAGTAGCTACTAATAGACAGCTAGGAGCTACTCCCAACCGCTACAACTACTGCAACAGCTAACAGCTACTAGAACCGCTAGTTTTGCCAGACATGATGTCATGTATCGAGAAGCGAAAGCCATATGTATCAAGCTAAGACCATCCAGAAAGAGTAATAGAGAAAGATTTAAAGAAAAAGAAAATGACTACAATCTAAAATCCTCACTTCTTTCTAAAATTCAGCTGTTATCTCTCTATTATTAGGTTCTATCTCATCTTGTTTTGGACTTATCATTCACAATTTTCAACCTACACCAACCCAATTGGTTAAAGGTTTTTTTCCTTTTAATCAAGATGAGATTGCATGAAAGAAGATTATGAATAAAATTTGCTAAGCATGTCGTGGCCATTGTGATTCATCAAGTAAGTGCCAAACTTCTGGGGATTTATCACATGGTAGATTTAGTACCAAAATTTTTGGAATGCTGTGACTCTTTCTTATTTAGTCTTGATCTTTCTCTCTACTCTCTTTGTCTTTCTGAGGAAAGCTCCCTAGTTACATGAAGAACTCCATAAAATAAAAGAAAACGAGAAATTGTCACTTTTTTATTTTTTTCTACAATAATTATTATTTGAGGTATGAAGCTCCGTATTTTTAGTAACTAGATTTTTCTTGAAAATGTGAAAATGAGAACTAGTCATAATTTTCTATTTCTACAGTATTTACAGATTGAAGTTTGAAGTTTCGTACTTTTTAGAAACTGATTTTTTTTTGTAAACTCCATTTTGTCACTAAAAGAAAAGAAAAAAACAAAGATTGTCACAATTCTTGTAAGGAGTGTGATTTACGGTTCCAAGATCTCACAACTTTTAATGGATTGCTAGTTTATTTGCCGGGGCGATGCCCGAATTACATAGAATTTTCTAAAATTTTCTTAATATATAAAATAAATATAATTATGTGGGGTCTTATTTGATTCGTCTCAATTAGTGCCATGATAATATTAAATTATTATAATTTTTACAAATATGTACTTGCCTATATTAATAATCAAAGATGTGCATGGACAATAGTACAATTTAAACTAGGAAAATCAATAAGGAATGGATGGAGAATGCTTCTATTTAAGCTTCATGTATGCGTTAATAAAGAGAGTTTATACTTCATCCATTCTGTTTTAAATGAAACGTAAGGTTTTGGCATGGGAATTTAGGAGATTAGAGAGATAAAGATAAAGAAAAAGATGGACTCATGTGATGTGATGAGAGAGTTAGAGGGAAATACCTAAATAAAGTAATGTTTCATCTTTTTGGAACGGCCTAAAATGGTTAATATTTCATTTTATTTTAGAATAGAGGAAGCATTCTATTTCGTATATAGCTTGAGAATAAATTTAGTTTAGTTTATTTTGGTTATTAGATTTTTATCAAAAGTAAGAGTATAAAAAAAAGGACAAAAAATAGTTGTCCCACTGCATTACCTTTTTTAGGAAAAATTGACGAGAACAGTCCTAACTATGGGCGTTCCGTCATTTTCAGTCTCAACTCTTGATTAATCCTCAGTGGTCCTAACTTTAAGGTATGTTTTTCAAGAACAGTTACAGTTGACTGGTGAGACCGGTTTAACCTTTTTTTTTAAAAAAAAAAATCCTTTACCGGTTTTCCTCTCCGAAACAGATGTCCGAATCCCCCAAAGTTTGAGGGTGGGGGAGGGTGGCACGGAAGGGGAGGGAGGCGGTGGTTGGCCTGCTTGTGGCAGATTTGGGGTGGGGGAGGATTGGTGTGGCGGTTTAAGACGTTTTACCTATTGTAGCAGGTCATTTACCTGCTACGACTATTTTCTGAAAACATAAGCCAAAGTTGGGGCCACTGAGGATTAATCAAATGTTGGGACTACAATGGCGGACTGCCCATAATTGGTACTGATCTTGTCAATTTTTCCCTTTTTTTAGGCAAATTGACCTCAACACCATAAAATATAGCGTGGGAGCACCCAGCGCCACCAACTTTGACCTGTAGCCAAAACACCACAAAATATTGACCCGGTTGCACTAAATATCATAAATGACGCCGAAGCTAACTTTTCTCAACACTTGTTCACGTGACTAAGGCTTCGAATCAATAAAAAATAGGATAAATGACAGGAAAAAGGGAAAATGGGAAAAAAATTAACATAGATTCCCCGTCGTCGGCAAGATAAGTTAGCTCCAGCGTCATTTATGACACTCGCTGCACCCATGGCAATAGTCTAGGATGCTTTGGCTACTAGTTCAAGTTGATGGTGTTAAGTGCACTCGTGCCATATCTTATGGTGTTAAGGTCAATTTTACTTATATATTTATTTATTTTGAAGGGATTCCACTACATTACTTTAATTGGCAACTATTTAGGGGGCGTTTGGTATCAATGGGGTAAAGGGAATGGAATCAAGAAAGGGGTAGAGGGGGAAAGGAAACTAAAACCCTTAGATGAAAAGGGTTGTTTGGTTGGTATATATCCATTCCCCCTCTCACTATTGCTCCACCACTATTCCTCACTCTAGATGAGCTACTGCCCCCTCCACTTCTTCCACCGCCGCCGCCCCGCCTTTCCACTTCCTCCATCGCCGCCGACCTCGCCTTCCAACTTCCTCCACATGAGCCGCCTATTTGTTGGTCGAATTCGAGGCTTTAAAGGTCGAATTCGACCATAAAAACTTCAAATCTGAAGTTTTTTTGGTCGAATTCGACCATATAAAGCTATTATTGACCTATTTTCACTCTTGTTTTTCTTATTTACGAATTTGTGTGGTTTTGTGGGTGGTGGTTTTGCGGGTGGTTTCGTGGGTGGTGGATGTGTTTTCGAGGTTGTGGATGGTTTCTGGAGGTGGTGGCTAGTTTTTCGGGGTTGGTGGATGGTTTTCGGAGGTGGTGGCTGGGGTGGTACATCGACGGTGCGGGTTAGTTTCTAGTGGGATGGGGTCGGTTTTGGAGGGTTGAGGGTGTTGGAGGTGGTTTGGTGGTTGTTGTGGCAGCGGTTGTGGTGGGTGCGGTGGTGTAGGTGGGTGCGGTGGTGGAGGTGGGGTGGGGTTGGGTTGACGAGAGGTGGGGTGGGGTGATAGAAGTGGGGTGGTGGAGGTGGTTGTTGATAGGGTTGGGTGGTCAAAGGTGATGGTCAAGGGTTTTCCATTCCCCCATTTCTAAGTGGAGGGGGTAGTGGGGAATCAAAATAGAGGGATTTGGGGTAATGGAGGGGAAAAGAGGAGAAACAAAACCCCCAATCCAAACAAGATTTAAGGGAATGGAATCAACTAATTCCCTTTCACTTTTTTCCTGTAACCCCCTAACCAAACGGCCCCTTAGTATACAAAGTTTGTTGTGAATTATTAGTTGAATTGATTTATTTTATGGTAATAAGTGTTTAGATATTTAAAACATCTTTTCTAAAATTTTTTATTTTCTTTTTACTAACTCTCTCTGTATTTTTTTTTTGTTTTTTCTTCCTTTAACTGTTTATTGACATTAAATATCTTTCGTTACATATTAGTAAAGATTATAACGATTGAATATTAATAATACACTCTTTGGGACAAAATCAAACAAGATCCCACATCACAGTTTTTTTATAAATATTGAGCAGAATTGAAAAGATTTTCTTTAATTGTAAATAATGTCAAGATTACTAGTAGGATAAACAAAACAATAAATAAGGATAATATTTTATCATGAATTTTTTTTTTCCTTTACATCCTTACCTGTATCATTACATACAAGTCTAACCCTTAAAAATATAATCAAAGCATATTTAGTGGGTGTTTAGTATACAAGAAATTATGTAGGCAATTGAAATTCCCATGATTTTCAGTTTTAAGTAATTGTTTGGTTGACACAAATTGGGGAAAATGGGGGCAATGAAAATTCCTAGGAAATTGAAATTCCCACAAAACATGGAAATTTATCCACCCACCCCCTAATCATTTAAAATTCCTACATCAATTATGGAAAGTACAAATTCCTTAATGCCAACAAACACATTAAATCCATTTCCTAGGAATTACATAAGGGAAATGACTTCCTATGACATGTAACTTTCAATGGGAATTAAAAATTCCCATGTATACCAAATACTCAATCCGTTTTCTTTTGTTGTTCATGTATTTCCCATTGAGAAATTTCAATATGTTGTTCGTATTTTGAATCTTTCCACATATAGTATAATTTATGAATTGAATTTCGCATTTTTTTAAGTTGCAATAAATGTGTTGACACTATTGAGTAGTCATTTTTTGCTTTTTTTACCCCTCAAACTTTTGTCTCATTAATTGCTTAACATAGAGTAACTCAAAGGGGAATAAATGTGTTCACACTAGTTTGCAGTCATTTTACTCTTTTACCTCCTCAACTTTTTGTGTCATTGATTGCTTTACCTAGAATAACTCAAAGGGCTAGAATCTTTATTTTTAGTTAATAAATTTTAGGAAAATTCCCATTGGTAACCCTGTACTATGGAACATTTGCAATGGTAAACCGTTTTTTTTTTAGTGTCAAAAATAACTCTATACTTAGTAATATTATACAAAAGTGACCTTAATGATGGTAAAACCGTTAATTCAACCGTTAGTTTTATGGAAAAATTGACAACAGAGGTCTCAACTTTGGGTGATAATTTTTAAAAGGTCTGAACTATTGATTAACCTGTGTATGTCCCAACTTTATGGGGTCTTAACTTTTAACTGGCCTTAGTGACTTGAAACTGGTTTAATAGGTCATCACTTGTAAAACTTGGGTCACACCAGCACTACAAGAAAGGTCGTATTTAACGACGGCTAAAAGCTGTCGGTAATTTAAGAAAAATCGTCGGTAAAACATCACCGACCGCTAAGCCGTCGTTAAACGGCAGTCGGTGCACAGGTGGTCGCTGAATTTGGAATGAACGACCGCTAAGCCGTCGGTAAATAATTTAACCACGGTTTCCTTGTAATCAGCGACCGTTTCCAAAAACCGACGTTGGCACCAAACCAACGACTGTTTTAAACAGCCGATAAATCAACGAGGTTTGGAACCGTCGTTGATTTACCGACCGTTAAAAACCGTCGGTAATTCACCAACGGTTATAAACAGTCGTTGTTTGGACCACATCAACGTCTGTTATAAACCGCCGCTATTATGTAAAAGCTGCATGTTTGTGGACCACACTAAAGCTGTTCCTCCATCGCATTCAATTACAAAAATATGCAATTTTGATATATATTACAATTTGCATTAATACTTGTAATTTGCATTGATACTTGTATAATTACATGAAATAGATTACAATTATGTACACAAAATAGATCCCGATGTCGGGAAATAAAGTAGAAGTCTGTGTTTACAAAAAATATATATCGACAAAGCTGGAAACTAATAAGCTAGATGTCGATAATATAAACACTAAATGTCTATAGTTAGACAAACTACCTAGATTAAATATATGTACGCAAAATAGATCCCGGTGTCGAGAAATAAAGTAGAAGTCGGGTTCCAAAAAAAATAACCCGACACATCTAGAAACAAAGCGAGATGCCGATAAATATTGACACTAAATGCATAAAAGTTAGTTACCTAGTTGCCGAAACCAAAAACACTACACTGTCAAGGGTGTCTCTGTAGCACTACCGCCACCACCAAACCCTGGGTCATCGTCTGGTCTGCGATGTGGAGGGGGGGCCTGGGTTGCAACCTGAGGACATGTGGCCGAAACTAGACATGTTCCTCATCATTTCCTCAACAATGGCCCGACTTGACGCTTCCACCCGTGCTGCGACCATTGCCTCCACCTCTTCCATCCGCGCAGCGACCTTTGCCTCCACCTGCGCCTCAATCTGAGATAAAATGGACGGCTCATATGGTTGTGAAGAGCCACCATCTCCTCGCCCGATGAAGAGTTGTAGTACAAATGATCTCCCCGACCCAACCCCCGAACTTTTCCTCGGTTCCTCCCCCCAACCTGTCTCCCAATACAACATATCGGGGTTCGGTGTGACCCCCGAGTGGTACAATGATCCAGCTTCTTCTTGTACGTCTCCCGCATTTGGTTAAATATACTCATATTCAAGTAAAATAAAGTGGGTAAAATGGCCTATATTAGCCTACATTTGGTTCTAACTTTCCTACTTTGTGTATTTTCAATCAAAACAACTTATAAATACATTAAACTAACTACATATATGATGTTTGAGGTGTTTATAACTTAAACTAGCATCAAAGTACTCATATTCAAACATTTTCAAGTATAGGCCATTTTACCGACCCCTCCCCCCCCCTCACCGACCCCCGCACCCCCCGCCCCCCCCCTCACTCCCCCCTGGCGGCTGCAGGCCCTCCCGCCCCCCCGCCCTCCCCCCCTGGCGGCCTGCGGCCCCCCTCCCTCCCCCGCCCTCCCCCCTCACAAGCCGGCCCCGCCCTTCCCCCCTCACTCCCCCTGCGGCTCGCAGCCCCCCCCCCCCCCCCCCTCACCGACCCCTGCGGCCCCCCGCCCTCCCCCCACTCCCCTGCCGGCTCGCAGGCCCTCCCCGCCCCCCCCCCCCCCCCCTTCCCTCCCCCTGCCGGCTGCAGCCCCCCGCCCTTCTCCCCTCACTCCTCTCTCGGCGGCTGCGCAGCCCCCCTCCCCTCCCCCTGCCCCCCCCGCCGGCCTGCAGCCCCTCCCCCCCCCCCGCCCTCCCCCTCACCGACCCCTGCAGCCCCCCCTCCCCTCCCCCTCACTCCCCCTGCGGCTCGCAGCCCCTCCCCTCTCCCCGCCCTCCCCCCCGGGCTCGCATGCCCCCCTCCCTCCCCCTGCCCTCCCCCCTTTGTTAGAATGTTAGTGAAATAGGGAGAACCAATAAACACAAATAAACTCCATACAAATAAAGGGCATATATGAGATTTTATCAAAAAAATCCATTGACATAATGTAAAGTTATAAAATTATAGATCATATTCATATAGAGTCCCTTGTATGTCTACACAACACATTACTAGACATACTAATTACGTAATTAAGTAAACCTTTCAAAAGCAAGAATAACAATGTCTAGGTTACTCAAACAGGTAGGCCTGTAGGGTCCGTTCTTAGCTAAAGGCAAGCAAACAAAGATGGGCCTTGTTAGAGATTTGCAAGTACCAATAATCCAAACTAAGTCGGTGGGGTAGATTATGAAGTAGTCCTATATAATTTATGTAATCAATGTTTTAGCTTTTTAATCTAAAAAACAAAAGAAGTTTGTGTCCCCCGTATAATAATTACTAGGTTTGAAGTGGGGGAGAAAGCAAGGCGGAGGAAACATAAATATTAATGCGAAAAGGGAAGTGGGGAGAAAGCAAGTACTAATTAAATATTAGAAAAACACTAAGAAAAACCACAGAGCGAGAATGGATCATGTTACTCAACAACGGTAAGAAGAAACTACCGATGGAAATGTCATAACAAGTAATCTTCAACATTTCATTACAAAAGTCCTATATTTTTATTGAAATGTTGTCCTTAATACAAGCTATGATATACTCAAACAAATCAAAGTGAATTCCCATCCTCGCTTAGTTCATCATCACTATCGTCATCCCAAAAACCATCATCGTCATCGTCATCGTCCTCGCTTTCTCCGGACTCGAAACTAGACTCTTCTTCATCATCACCTGATGGGGCTTCAAACAAAATTTCTTCGTCATCTCCTTCAACACACTCGACATCATTACCACCTTCATAATCGGGAATATCATTTGGATCACAAAGCGTTGGAGTCCCAACACTTGTCTCCTGAAGGAAGTCGAAATCAACCGGAGCATCAATCACAGACCTTGCCTTTGTCCTAAACACAGCCCACCATTGAGCACGATCTCTTTTCAAGCTTGGGTACGGTGCGAAATATACTTGGCTAACCTGGTATGATAGCACAAAGGGATCAAACTTGGGGTATTTCTTGGTGTGGTTGACTTCAACTAGCTTGTATTGATTGATGTTCATTCCCCTCACATTGTCCATCCAATTGCACTTGAACAAAACAGTGCTATAGTGACTACGAGCACCGGTAAACTTCAATTCTATATCATCATCTAGAATCCCAAAGAAATCACTCCCACCGTCATTAGACACACACACTCCATAATTCATGGTGGATTTGTGGTTGCTTGATGCTTTTGTTTGGAAATTGTATCCATTAACATAGTATCTATTCCAAGTGCGAACTAATGTCGAAGGACCCATTGCCAAAGCAAACAGTACATCATCATTGGGTTTGTCTTGAATAACCTATTGAAATTCATTCATATTGTTAATACATTAACATTTCTTGAATAACCTATTGAATAACCTATAGTCACACAAACTCACTTTCGATCTAAACCAATCAAGGTATTCTGCTTCATGTTGCACCCACACATCTTCCCTACGTAGAGTAGGTCAAATTTGAAGAATGTGGTCCTCGAAATCCCTTACAAACATAACAATTGTTAATGTCTAAATTTAAAATGAAAGTTAAATTTATAAATAATATGATTAATAACAAGTGTTTTACTTCTCAAATTCTTGTAAGATGCCTGTATTTGCTAACACATATAGGTGTGCACATTGTAGTTCCACTTCAGTTAAAAATCGTGTTCCTCCTACATTAGACGGCCGACCACAATTAACCCTGAATAGCTCTAGGACAGTTTCGTCGAGCATCCTATCAAGTTCATCATTTACATTACGGCCTGAATCTCGTGTCTTAGTATCCACTCCTTGCTGAAAGTAGTTTGAACAGAAGTTTGCAATCTCTTCACACAAGTACGCATTACAAATAGAACCCTCCACACGAGCCTTGTTACCAATTTTGCGTTTCAAATGATTGAGGAACCTAAGAAGGTGGTTATAAAAAAGAGTTACACAATTGCGAACAACAATAAAAAAGGATATATGAAAATGAAGGATAAGGTACCTTTCAAAGGGATACATCCAACGGTATTGCACGGGACCCCATAGCCTAGCTTCGCGTGGAAGGTGAACTGGTAAGTGTTCCATGGAATTGAAGAATGATGGTGGGAAAATCTTTTCGAGTTTACAAAGGATCTCGGCTATGTCCTTTTTCAACCTTTCCATGTCACTTACTGTGATGGTGGAGCAACACAAATCACGGAAAAAAAGGCTAATCTCGGTGACAACTTTCCACACATGAACCTAAGAAGCAACTCCTTTAATGCAATCGGCAATAATCTTTCCATGAAGACATGACAGTCATGGCTTTTCATACTTTGTGCGGCTTTACCGGACTGCATGTCCACGCATCTTGTTAAGTCGGAAGCATAGCCATCGGGAAATTTCAAATCTCCGACCCAGTTGCATAATACTTTCCTTTGGGACTTGTCCGGTGCGAAAGGTGCTTTTGGTGGAGTTTCTTTTCCGTTTGCATCCTTGGTGACATGAAGTTGAGGCCTTTTGCACAATTTAGCAATGTCTTTTCTAGATGCAACGGTGTACGTTGTCTGTTTTTTTCACATCCATAACTGTGTGAATGAGTTGGTCGAAGAAGTTTTTCTCAATGTGCATGACGTCAAGGTTGTGACGAAGATGCAGATCATTCCGTATGGGGAGCTCCCAAAGACAGCTTTGTTTGAACCACCCATTTTTCAACTTTTTCAAAGCGTTAAGTGCATCTCGGTCCATCTCGTAGCCTTTGGCAAGTCTTTAACACATGACCACAACTCTTCCCCGGACATGATGTGTGGTGGAGACCCTTTTTCAACCTTATTTCGCAAAAAGCTACTTTGTTTTTACGAAAAGGATGATCTTCAGGGGAAGGAATTGACGGTGACAATCAAACCAAGAAACTTTACCCCCATGCTCGAGCCAAAAAGCTTTGGATTTATCCATACAATAAGGACAAGCCTTTTTTCCCAGCGGTAGACCAGCCAGATAGCATACCGTAAGCAGGAAAATCATTTATTGTCCAAAGAATGGCGGCACGCATATTGAAATTTTGTTTCCTAGAAATGTCATAAGTAGTTGCTCCAACATCCCATAATTGCTTCAATTCCTCGATTAAGGGTTGCATGTACACATCCAAGTTTCCCTTCGGATTTTTAGGACCAGGAACGAGCAACGAAAGGAACATGAAGGGTTTTCTCATGCACATCGATGGCGGCAAGTTGTACGGGGTTAAGATGACCGGCCAACATGAATATTGACCCCCAAACTTTCCATGTGGACCAAACCCATCGGTACACAAACCGAGCCGAACATTCCTAGGCTCAGATGCAAATTCGCCAAATGATCTATCCAAATGCTTCCAAGCTTCACTGTCGCTAGGGTGAGCCATTTTGTCTTCGACTCTTGGATTTTTGGCATGCCATGTCATTTCTTCAGCAATGTTCTTTGTTGCATACAACCTCTGCAATCTCGGTGTGATTGGGAAATAAATCAAAACTTTCATTGGAACTAAAGACCCCTTAGAAGTCCTCTTGTATCTGTCGCTATCGCACACTCTACATCTGTCCAAGTGTGCATCAGTTCTCCAAAACAGCATCCAACCTTTGGGGGAAGCATGAATCTTCTCGTGGGGAAGCTCTAATCCCTCCAAGATCTTCTTCGTATCGTAAAATGTGTTACTCATGTTGTTGTTGCTAGGTATTGCTTCTTTCATTAATGAAGCAAAAGCATCAACACACCTATGTGGCAAATTGTACTCACACTTCAAAGATACGATTCTAGATGCCATTTCCAACACAGACATGGAGCTCCCGTCGTACAACGGTTCCTCAGAAGCCTTTAATAGGTCAAGAAACACCTTTGCTTGAGGATTAGGCTCCTCCTCCATTCCACTAGGCTCTTCAACAGTGGACGGTTCCGGGTTATTCCCAAGAGCATCGAAAACCATTTCACGGTACGGATTAGATAGCTCTTCTGCGGGTTGAGGTAACTCTTCACCATGAGAATACCAACCGTAGTAATCAGGTATAAAGCCCTTGCTATACAAATGCACTTTAACCGTGTCTGCGTCATGCATACGTCTGTTCTTGCATTTCGGACACAGACATCTAACTTCATCCTTACCTGGGGTTTCGGGATTTACTTTGCAAAAATCAATGAATTCATCAACCCCCCTCAAGAACTCGGGCCTCAAGTTACACACATTATCATATCTATCATACATACACCAACGCTCCTTCCGTTTCATGGTGATTAATTCTACAATTCTAAACCATTTCAATGACAATACTCATTAACAACCAACATACGTACAATTAAAACATATTTGTGAAATACATATAGGGCCTAAAATGATGTCCAAAGGTCCTTATCACTCCAACCTAACCCATTCTTCGACGTCTAACCCCACTAGTGAATGTATGCCAACTATTCGCTTCTACGTAAATTCCGGCAAGCATTTCCCATGAGTTCTCCAAGTACACAATGTCGCCTTCGTAAAAGCTTACATATGTACCCAGAGAACAACATAGAGAAACAACATCACCGGAAATTACATAGAATAGAACAAAAGGCATACATTCACCACCTAAGTGAGGTCAAACGTCGAAGAACAGTCCCAATCGGGGACTATTCAAGATATACTCCTAATGAGTATACCTTGAACGGGTATCTAGGCACATGATGATGCAAACATATTTATTTAAACACTTAACTTTAATTTATAACCTCATCCAAACTATTTCCACGAAAACAAATATGTCAAAAACAATATAAACAATTTAAATAGTGTAAACTAGATAAAGGAATGTGCAATAAATAAATTATTGTCATAATTATATAGTTTTTAACTTTTATAACCTTTAATAAACGAACCACTATAAAAACTATTGTGATAATTATATAGTAACTTAAACTTATACAATTAAAGTAACTTAATCTTCAAAGTAATATAAACTAAAAAATTATATAGTTTTTAACATTATCTAAACAAACGTTTTTTAATACATTATATTTCATGATGAAAAACTTACACAAAAATTAAGATATAGAATTTACATGAACGAAAACAATATAACTTGAAGACAAAATATGGTAAAAAATTGCTACTAACCTTACAATTAAGCCAAAGAGAAACACCAAAGTGCTACGTAATCCTACATCATGTAGAAAATCAATTATTCAACGGCACCTTTAAGCGTCAATTTCTACTAAACGAGCAACTCCAATAATAAGTAACTACGAATTTAAGTTCACAAGCACCCCTTTTGACTTAAAATAAGATTCCAAAAAAAAAAAAAAAAAAATCAATCATGGATTTGACAAGCATGGTTATAAACGCTGTGAACAAACTTAATTCCAAATTCTCAACATGTTCACCAGAAAGTACAATGCATATGATAAAAAACGTAAACGTTTACATTTGCATTACCAAATAACAAACAAATGGATGTAAACCATTATCCATAGAGAACACACATAGATGCATCATCTCTAAAATAAAAAATAATAGCCTAAGTTCAAGCTTGTTTTCATCAGATGAACAACACCCATATCTTCTTTCTTCATTATTCATCATCCTTTGTTTTTCCTTTGATATTAAGTCCAACAATTTTGGGTTACTTTCACCCATTCTTTTTTTCCACCAAATGTTAGAAAACAAAAATACCCACATGCTCTTTCTTGTTACTGATTTCACTCACCAAATCACTAAAATCTGACTATGAAATTATATGAAAAAATAATAAGTAGTATGAACTTTGATTAAAGAAATGATTTATTATAAGATCAAACACTTAAATGAAGAAATATACATAAAATAAAGCAAGACTAACAAAATGTGAGTAAAAAACTGACAAAAACAAGATTCGAATTTTTAGGAGAAATAACAAGAATTAGCAAAAACCAAATTTTCTGGGTTTAGTTTCATGAGTTCACAAATTATTAAAAAAAAAAAAAGATATTGGCACTGCTTACCACCGGCGAAATGTAGGTCCGGCAAGAGTCGATGCAACTTCGTCGCCCAAGGTCGTCGCCTGAAGTTCACTTCTCTCACGAGGAAAAAACCCAATTGTTAGGGTTTGGTTCATGAGTACAAAAATTTTAAAAAAAAATGAGAAAGTAAAGCTTACCGCCGACGAAGTGAGGTGGAGGTGGGTTTTGTCGCTGCCGTTGGCTGGAGGAAGGAGGAAAGGCAGGTGGAGGTGGTTTCGTCGCTGCTGTGCTCGCCCAAAGTACTTCCCTCCTTTTCTTTTTTGTTGAAAATAAAACCCGATGAAACACCAGATTCAATTAAATCCCCCCCCTTCAGAAATCAACGACCGTTTCTAACCGTCGCCCAAGCTAAAAAAAATTATGCTTTAATTCCACAAAATCAACGACCGCTGTTAGCCGTCGTTATTTATCAACGACAGCTAAACCGTCGTTAAATGATATAAAAGCAGACGGTAATCAACGACGGCTTATAGCCGTCGCTTACTATGGATTTGCCGACGGTTTGCCTAGCCGTCGCTGATAGGCCGTCGTTATTTTGTGATTTCCTTGTAGTGCAGAAGGGTTAATTGAGGGATGGATGCAGGAACTAGGTGAGATTTTTAAAAAATCGTCAGTTTTAAGTCACCGAGACCCGCTAAAAGTTAGGACCCCCTAAAGTTGGGACCTACACATGTTAATCAATAGTTCAGACCTTTTAAAAATTATCACCCAAAGTTGAGACCTCTGTTGTCAATTTTTCCTAGTTTTATTGGTAAGAACTATAGTGGTTGGGTGGGATGTCAGTGGGCTGGGAGGTGGTTGGGGGTTGGGGTTAATCTAGTGTGAGAAGATTCTATACAATTATTTTTTCGTCATTTATTCGTAATTTGGTAGGTAATGAAATTATAATGTACTATATTAGCACCCTGTGCGTTGCATGATTTTAAAAACTTTCTTTTGTGTGTGTGTCTTATAGGGGGTGGATCTTGGAGCTTTCTTTCTTCTGAATAAGCGGACGACAAAAGCTGGATGATCTGAGCACGCTAAGGCTAAGTATATTTGTAAGACAATCAAGATTTGCAATTCAACAGTTTGTACCTTCTCTTAAAAGAAAGATGAAAAGTGTTTTGCTCAGGTTGATTGATCAATTTTTGGTTAGACTGTTAACTTTATTTATGTTAAGTTAAGGCCAACTTTTTGATAAATTTGACATTATTATATTTATATTTGCTTTTGATTTATGATACAGTGGTCAAGTAAGAAAACCAAATGAGATGCAGAGGCTTATTCTAACCACTTTTGTTGGGATAATGTTTGGGTTCTTCTTAGGTGTATCATTTCCTTCACACCCTCTCACAGAGAAGGTACGGAGAAGTGATTCATTCAAATTTCAATATACTTTTTTCTCTATGGAGACTTTTCATTATTAACCAAAAAAGTAATCGAGATTTTGCTTCTTATACTTGGCAACCAAAATACCAATGCTTAGATCCTATACACGCTTGTACATAGAGCATGGTGCGCACATGTACATGGATAACAAGTCAAATGAACACATGTACATGGACAACAAGACAAATGAACATATGTATATCTTTGTTGGTACATGTTCATTGGTATTGGTCTTTGTGTTCATAATCTAGTCCTTCATGTTTATTGTGCGTATGGTTCTCATCTTACAGACGTGTATATGTACTAAGTTGGGCCAAAATACCTCCTCGTTCCTAAAAAACAAAATACTCCCTCGTTTTATATTAGTTCACCTTTTTGCTTTTTTTTTTTTTACAGTCATCAGGATGTCCCTTTGACCATGATTATCTTCAACTGTATACTGACAGAAACTATATGAAGTTGATATAAATCTACAAACTAGAATAAATTGAACAAGATGCCACATGATGATGTTTAGCGTTATAAATTAGTGTTAGAATACAACGAAAGCTAATGAACTCTGACTTACAAAAAGCAAAAAAAGTAAACTAATGAATAACGGAGGGAGAATCATATGACCCATATCCTCTCCTTTTTCTTTTATGTTCCAGTTGAAATCTCTTTTAAATAGAAAAATGTCAAATTGGGAACATGGAAAGGGAATAGAGAGAGTATCATTGTTTATCCTATAGTACACCCTGGCACAAAAAAAAAGTAGAACAAAATCTTATACATTTCAAGAAGACATGGGTTTTAATTTAATATTGGCATAATCTTTGGATTATATGAACTATTTTTTGCGTTTTTCTTTGCCTCAATATGTGCCCATATAAGATTACTTAACCTTATTTAAACTCAATAGAGTATGATCAACACAAATTGTTACCAAATTTATCATTAACGTCCCTTTCAGTTGTATAATGTAGCATAGTACAGGCCCATCTTACAAAATATGAATAGCTAAACATGAGATTATTGATGAGAATTTACTTTGAATTATACTACTGAGTCATTTAGTCTATAGGTTCCTTTTTTATAAAACTAAAAATTATAATAAAATACATTTCGCAGATGAACCTTGATGCCCCTCTTTTGCCACCAATAGATCTGACTTACATAGAAGATAAGTACTCAGGGCTTTCAACCCAAGCCTTGTTGAATGCCTGGTCTACATTGAAAGGCAGAAGGGTTGGCCCATCCAAGGGTCAAGCATTAAACGACACTAAGGTATGTTTTTTACATCATAGTATGTCATAAATTCCTTTTCATTTTTCTTTACAAGGAAGATGAAGTTACTCTAAGCTATCACTCTGAATAACTTTTACTGTTGTAACTTTCATATTTCATGCATAATTTTTTTTAAAAATGAAGGCATATATAGTCAATAAAAATATTACAGACATGTAGAACTAAAGTTTTATCCAGTAATAGTTGTTTATGACATACCAGGAGAGGGGTATGCTAATAATGAACATTGTAGCTTCTTTACTTGCCTTCCTTGCATTGCTATTGTCTCTGCAACTTCGTTTGCTTCTTGGCCTTCATGTTGTAGCTCAATGGCAGTGCTTTGCTGGAGCAATTCCCTGCATTTATCAACTAGTGTCATCAGTTTTTTTTTTTTTTTTTTGACAATAGAAGTCCAGAATAAATTACGTAATAATAGTAAAGTTATTACAATCCCCAATGTAAGACGGCATACAATAACTAGGGCGTGGGAAAAAGCCTAGTCATAGAGCAGTCTATATCCATAGATCGACCCGCCTTAGCCGTGACATCGGCAACCCGATTCTCTTCCCGGCGACAATGCCAAAGTTGCACTTGAGGGTATCTCCCATGCCACTGCCGGCATAGATCAATAACAAATCTTCTGCAGCATTGCTTCTATGATCTTAGGAGTTGTCAGAATGTTCTTGTTGGAGTATGAGGCCGATAGCATTCTTACAGTAAGAATAGATAAGCAGGTACTGTAAACCAAGAATCTCAGCACGACAGCACCAAGAGAAGTCATCAGCATAAACGTTTTTAACAAAACTAGTAGTCCACTGTCATGTATCATCTCTAATAACACCACCAATCCTAGAGGCATATGGGGACCAATAAAAACCAGCATCAACATGGATCATGGGGGCGTGTTAGGGATGGGGAAGACCCCAGAAAGAAGCAAGGTAGGGAGTGGGGATGATATGATAAGCTTGAAAATGATCCTGTGCACAACAAGTTGTTTGAAAAGGATGGTCATGGTATTGATAGGGGAGGGGATTTATCTTTGAAGACACAATTATTCCTATCATTTCAGATTTCATGGCATATGTACGGAAATACATCCTTCTACATTAAGCCTCGGAATTGAACGGTGCAAGACATATTGAACTTAAGCCAAGAGGAGAATGGAAGGTCTTCGAGGGTTAAGATGTGAGGAAGGGACCAAATGTCCGAGGTTAAGGCACAGTGGCGGAGGATATGTTCCGAATTTTCATGGTCCCTAAGACATCTCGGACAAGACGCATTAGAGAGAAGGCGCCTAGTCTAGAGGAGCTTCCTATGCGGAAGTTTATGCTGGCCCACTAACCAGAGGAAAAATTTGATTTTAGGTTCGCACTTCGCTTTCCAAAGCCAATTAAGATGGGAGGGGGACACTGGGGGGATTTACGCACCATAAGCAAGGGCCACACAGAAGCCTTGGTGAATGACGAATGAGGGGCAAAGGAGATCATCATGAGAGGAGGCAGTGGGAGGAGAGAGATTCATTATCCTATATGAATAATAAAAGGGGGGAGCTCAAAGGAGATGCGGCTAAGATCCTAAGCTCCAAGAGAGTCAAAAAATTCATCGTGATGGATGGGTCCATAAATAAAGGACCGAATTGGGCCAATAGAGAGCCAATTATCATGCCAGAAGTCCACAGCGTTGCCATTACCAAGGAACTAGGAATTATTATTCTTGAGGAAGTACCACCCCTTCCCAATATTACGCCATACCACCAACCCTTTTCTAAACTGATTGACATAGTTCGAGTGGATATATTTAGAGATAATGCACTCTTGGGCAAGTTTAGGCGAGGCCTAAGACATTTTCCACCCAAGCTTAGTCATATTGGCTATATTCATCCAGGATTGTCATCAATTTTTGTTTTACCTTTGTTTTGTTTTTGATTTCCTGTACGGCCACGGCACTATCAGTCGCGAGGATGCATGTTATGCCATCCAACCCCTATTCAGGATCCATATCAGAGCTTGCAATATTGCTTTAAGTTAGCTTCCAAAGGGTCATAAGAGAAAGATATTCAAGCGAAGCCTCCAATCCCCGTTACAATCTCTACTGAGTGCAACGGCAGTTGAACAATTGGTATTTTTAAGAAACGACCCATCAGTGTTAAGTTTTACATAGTTATGGAGTAGGGGGACCCATTTTGCGGGAAGAGTTTTGTAGGAAGCTTCCTTTGGGTGGTTTCAGGTGTAAAACAATTTGCTAGCTGCCGAATAGATATTTATTAGAACGACAATTGATGGAAGCTAGGTTAATTTTCTTGGAAATTCAGTTGTTTCAACAGAGCCAAAGGTGCCTGTATGGGGGCTGTATAAGTTCCCTACCTGTCCAGTTAGACCGCCATTGACCGTTATGGTCACCTCAGTCAAAGATACCCCATTTCGCTGGGTATGCGCTAAGCCAGATGCCGGCGTGCTATGCATGCCGGTCACTTCGATATACCCTATCGGTATCTATCAGCTGGGTTATTGCCAAATGGGCCTGGATTGATCCAGTACTCACTCACCGCGCCTATGGGCCTAAAGATAAGTATTAGAAGATGATAGAAATGTATCCAACCAATAGGAGCAGTGCCCTACCTTGTCAAGGACACTACCGGCTCCTATAAATACCCCCATGATATGAGTCATAAGGTACGTTCACATATGCTAACACATTTTACTTGAGACATCCCGACTTTATCCTTTACTGACTTAGGCATCGGAGGGGCGTTCCTCGGATCAACCCCCGAGGTTAGTTTACGTGTTCTGTCGTGCAGGACATTAAATCGGCTTATTAACCAAAGGAGACACCGGTTCACTCCATACCATTTATTGCATACCGGAACAATTGGCGCTAGAAGGAGGGGGGGAACTATACTTTGGTCTTAAGCCGCGATCGATCCAGCCCACTTACTCGCCTCATGGATCCTAAGCAGACCTTCGAGATGCCGGAAACGGACGAGAACAATGCCATTGTGTGGGGGTGGACCTCATGGTTTCAACACTCCTCAACCGGTGATTGGGTCCTCCCAGCCACCAGCCGACAAGGGTAAGAGGGCCACTGAGACCCCTCAACCTAACATATTCGAAACTTTGCAACATATGTTCAGCCATGAACAGCTTCGGAGTGCTGCCGAAGTCTTCCAGGCCATGGCGAGTCAAACTCCACTGACCGGTCATGTTGGTAAGCGTTCCCTGAGCAGGCCACATAGTCCCGTGAGAAAGATGCTTTCTCTCGCAACTGGCCGACAGGGTAACCTAAGCCGGCATGATCAGGATCAGGGGGAGAACTCAAAGACTCCCACAGAGCCGATGGGGAAGAGGATGAAGAAGATCACCAGGACACCGAGATCCAACAGTCATCCCGACACAGGAGAGAAAGTGAGTTTGCTCGACGCAGAGCACCGGTATCACTTCGGAATTCTCCATTCTCCACAGCCATACTCCAAGAGCCTATGGAGAGGATTAAAGTGCCGACTTGCAAGTACGACGGTAAATCCGACCCTGAGGACCACATCTCTGCATATGAAGGACACATGCTACTGTACACCGACACTGATTCCATGTGGTGTAAGGTGTTCCCTTCAACCCTAGCGGGCTTAGCACAAACGTGGTATAAAAGCATACCGCCGGCAACTATTTTTGATTTTCGACAACTCACATCCATGTTTGTGACACACTTCGTTAGTAATAAGCGAAGGGAGAAAACTACCGGCGAGCTGATGTCCATCAAGCAGGGAGAGAAGGAGAGCCTGAGGGATTACATTGGTCGCTTCAACTCTGAAGCCGTTACCATCCCTAGCTTGCAGCAAGAGGTCGCAGTGTTGGCACTGATGACAGGTTTGAAAGAGGGAACTGCATTTAGAAGTTACCTAGGCCGCAAGAAGTTGACCAGTCTGACCGAAGTCCTTGGAAAAGCTAATGAGTTTATCCGGGGAGAGGAGTTCGATAAGGCGGCGACCACGAAGAGGTCCGAAGGAGACGGCAAGGAGAAGGAGAGAGAAAAAGAGAAAGAGAAAGATAAAAACCGGAGAGATAGGAAGTCCGACAACTCCGGGAGAAGGGAGGAGAGTAACTCGGTCAAGAAGGGCCAAGAAGGACGGCCAGACCGCTATCACAACTACACTCCCCTAACAATGTCCAGGGCTGAGATCTATGAGTTGCACAAACAGGATGACAAGTGGCAGCGACCCAGGAAGATGTATTATAAAGGCCGTGACAGATCCAACTGGTGTGACTTCCACAAAGATCACGGTCATGTTACAGAAGATTGTAAGGACCTAAGAGACGGGATCGAAGACCAGATACGGAGAGGTTACTTCAAGCAGTACCAGGCGAAAACGGACCACCGTGAAGGGTCCCCCAAAGAAGAAGACGGTAAGAGAAAGTCCGTTAGAGAAAGAATGACTGAGATACACGTTATCTCAGGCAGCCCGGTCCATGGCGGAAGTATTCACGGTGCCGAAGCCAGTCTTAAGGAGGTAAGGAACCAAGTGAATTATCACAACACTAGCAAGTGGCCAGCGCCGCCGCGCATGCCATCCGTCTCGTTCACATCGGAGGACGCCAAGGGGATTATCTACCCTCATGATGATCCGCTGGTAGAGTCACTCCAGATTTCCACGACGATGGTCCATCGCATCCTGGTAGATGGCGGTAGCTCTGCCAATATTCTCTTCATGCCTACATTCGAGAAGATGGGGCTAGGGAGATCTTGTCTCAAGCCGGTCTCGTACCCAGTAATCGGTTTCACAGGAGCATCGGTCGTCCCTGAGGGCACCATTAAGCTACCGGTTAAGCTAGGGGAAGGATCTCATTCTCGAGATCTCTTGGTGGAGTTCCTGGTAGTTGATGTACCGGCAGCCTACAATGCCATTATTGGGCGACCACTGATCCACGACGCTCAGGCCGTAGTGTCAACTTATCACCTGACAATGATTTATACATCGAATCTCGGTAGGCCGAAAAGGTTGAAGGGGAATCAAGAGTCAGCCAGATCATGTTACCTAACGGCTCTTAAAAATTCCAACCACAAGCGACCAAGTGAGACCCCGCCGTCGGAGAGGAAGAGACGGCGGGCGGAGAATAAAGCAAATAAAGATTTGTCTATGGAGGACTTTGATGGAAGGCCAGTAGACCTACCGAGACCAAGCCCGGAAGGAGAGACGGAGGAAGTCAGCCTCGAGCAAGATAGGCCGGAAAGGACAGTTAAGATCGGGTCCGATCTGGCAGATAAAGTCAAAATCAATCTGATCTGTCTGCTAAGAAACAATGCGGATGTCTTCGCGTTCTCAGCGGACGAAATGTCGGGAATCGACCCCGCGTTCATGGTGCACCGGCTGAATGTCAACAAAGATGTAAGACCGGTAAAGCAGAAGAAGCGCAACTTCTCAGCCGAGAAAAACGCGACCATCAAGGAGGAGGTCGATAAGCTGCTAGTGGCCGACTTCATTGAGCCGTGTGACTATCTGGAATGGCTGGCGAACGTGGTGATGGTGAAAAAAGCCAATGGCTCCTGGCGGATGTGTGTGGATTTTACCGACCTCAACAAAGCCTGCCCAAAAAACTGCTACCCGTTGCCTAGGATCGACCAGCTGGTCGACTCTACTAGCGGCCATGTGCTGCTAAGCTTCATGGATGCCTTCTCTGGGTACCATCAGATCAGCCTCCTGGAGGCGGATAGGAATAAGGCGACATTCATAACGGAAGCCGGGGTATATGCATACAAGGCCATGCCGTTCGGCCTAAAGAATGCAGGAGCTACCTACCAAAAGCTAGTGGACAAGATATTCGCGCATCAGAAAGGCCGGAATGTCGAAGTCTACGTCGACGATAGTATCCTCAAAAGCCTGACCGAGGAGGCCCACATCACGGACCTCGAGAAAACATTCGCGACTCTACGAAAATACCAGACGAAACTTAACCCTAAGAAGTGCGTATTTGGGGTAAGATCTGGTAAATTCCTCGGCTTTATGGTCAGTGAAAGGGGAATAGATGCCAATCCTGACAAAATCAAGGCGATAAGTGACTTACCGGAGCCCAAGAGTATCCGCGACATCCAAAAGATGACCGGCAAGATAGCGGCATTAACGAGGTTTGTCTCCAAATCGGCTGAGAAAGCGTTGCCGTTCTTCAAAGTTCTGAGAGGAAACAAGAAGTTCGAATGGGGGGATGAACAGAAGCAAGCCTTTGAGGCCGTTATAGAACACTTCAAGCAACTACCGACTATTACGCGACCCGATATGGGGGATAAGCTGCAATTATACGTCTCAGTGTCGGCTAAAACGGTAGCGGCGGTACTGCTGGTGGAAAAGGATAAGCAGCAACATCCTATCTACTTTGTGAGCCATGTCTTGGCTGGGGCAGAACAAAGGTACGAATTGCTGGAGAAGATGGCATACGTCGTGCTGGTAGCGGCTATAAAACTGCGACCATACTTCGATTCACATACCATCCAGGTGCTCACAAATCAGCCGCTAGAAAAGGCGCTCCATAAGCTAGATACAACCGGCAGGTTACTGAAATGGGCAATAGAACTGTCCGAGTTTGATATCGAATATCGGCCGCGAACAGCTATCAAGGCACAAGCTTTGGCCGACTTCATAGTTGAGACCACATGCGATGAAGTTGAAGGACCAACCGGCACCTGGCAAATATCTGTGGATGGCTCAGCGGCCCAAACAGGGGCAGGCGCCGGGGTGGTCATGACGTCTCCCGAAGGAGACACTTACGAGTATGCCGTCCGCTTTGGGTTCAAAGCATCTAACAATGAAGCAGAGTACGAAGCTGCAATAGCGGGGATCAGTTTATGCATAGCGTCCGAAGCAAAGAAAATACGGATGACAACGGATTCCCAGCTCATATCAAGCCAGATTGAGGGCACCTATGAAGCCAGGAAACCAGTAATGCAGAAGTACCTACAGAAGGTAAAATAGATAACGACTCCACTGCAGAGCTTCGAGGTAGTACTGGTCCCCCGCACAGAGAATATGGCAGCCGATGCTCTATCCAAGCTAGTAAGTTCAAGCACCACAGATCTCAAGCGCAGCGTCATGATAGAAATGCTGCCGGAAAGGAGCATCGAGACCGCCAAGGTAGAGGTAAACGAAGTCACTTAGAAAAGGGAATGGTACAACGACATATTGGCATACAAGATGACGGAAAGTTTACCCACCGATAAGATGGCGGCAAAAAAGCTAAAAAGAGAGGCTCTCTGGTTCTGTGTTTTCCAAGGCCAACTGTACAAGAAAGGTCTTTCACTCCCCTCCTGAGATGCATAACGGCCCATGAGGCCACGAAAATAATTGAAGAAATCCACGAAGGGGTATGTGGAAACCATATCGATGGAAAGACACTGGCACTGAAGGCCCTAAGAGCCAGCTTCTACTGGCCGACAATGTTGACGGATGCGCAGGCGTACGTGAAGAAATGCGACAAATGCCAGAGGTTCGCACCGGTCATACATCAGCCGGCAAATGATTTGCAGCCAATCCTGAATCCAATCCCTTTTGCTTAATGGGGAATGGATATCATAAGACCATTCACGCCAGCATCTGGGGGAAGAAAGTTCCTGATAGTTGGAATTGAATACTTCACAAAGTGGATTGAAGCCGAACCAACTGCAAAGATAACGGCTAATCATGTTAGGAAATTCATCTGGCAAAACCTCATCACAAGGTGTGGAATTCCTATGGGAATAGTCATGGACCATGGCGTCCAGTTTGAATGCGGGCCGATAAAGAAACCCGTACGGCATCAAGTTTGCATACTCATCCGTGTGTCATCCCCAGAGTAATGGCCAGGCCGAAGCCGCCAATAAGCAAATTTTCAACGCCCTCAAGAAGAAGTTAGATGATTTGAAGGGTGCCTGGGCCGACATGGTTCCAGCGGTACTATGGTCCAACAGGACCACCGCAAAGGAAGCGACGGGGCAGACCCCGTTCAGGCTGGCATTTGGGGCTGAGGTAGTGTTACCGGTTGAAGTCGGACTACCACACTAGCGGATCCTAAACTACGACTCGGAACTGAACGACAAACTGCACCGGGAAGACCTCGACCTCTTACCAGAAGTCAGGCTCCCGGCGGAACTAAAGTCAGCAGCATATAAAGACCGGATAAGCAAGGCCTACAACAAACGAGTACGAAGTCGGCCGATTGAGAAGGGAGACCTGGTACTCAGGCGCACAGCGGCTACAGGAAAAGCTCATGCCGAGGGTAAGCTGACGGCCAACTGGGAGGGACCATACCTTGTGAAAGAGGAAATAGTCCCACGTGCTTACCGGCTGGAAGATATGTCAGGCAAGCAGCTCAAAAATAGCTGGAATGCCAGCCTAGTCAAGAAGTATTTCGTTTAAGCATTTTTTTCCATTTGTAGATATTACATAGCAAGAATAATATGGCATTGTTGCCAATTTAAGCTTTACTTTTACTAGAGATTGTCCTTTTTCAATAAGACGTATTTCTACTGAACTTATTACGTGTATAAATTATTCTCTTAAATCCTGACGGTCAACGACCCACGCTGATCTGCCGTTAAGGAATATTAAAGTAACCCAAAAGTAAAACCCCTTGACAGTCAACGACCTACGTGGATTTGCTGTCAAAAAGGGGAAAAAGAAACAAGTCCCTTGACTGTCAATGACCTACGTGGATCTGCCGTCGAGAGGATCTGGCGATATAAAGGTTCCTGGCGGTCAATGACCTTAGTGGATCTGCCGCCTTGGAAAACTAAGCACGCAGGAAGCTTGGGGATGGTCAATGACCCTCGAGGATCTGCCAACCCAAGGCATGCACTGCTAGGAGGAGAATATCCTACCTCGTAATCGGTCAATGACCCTAGTGGATCTGTCGGAATTAAATAGTAGGATAAGACTATTTGCCGGTCTATGAACCCTAGTGGATCTGCTGGAATAACGAAAATAAACGGAAAAGTAAATAGCATGACATTTGAAATAACCGACATGAGAGTTTGTAAAATAAATTCCATTAATACGAAAATCAAATTTACAACCTAGTCTAGCCTAGGAGCAAAAAAAATTAAAAACCAGGCTAGCCATAGACGGCCAGACCGGGAAAGATGAAGGGGAGAGGGAGACCTAAACTAAGCAACCTGGGCAACTTCAGAGGTGGGAGCCTTGCCGTCATCTGCAGCCGATTCAGGTTTGGAGCCATCAAGACTCTTGTCAAGAATGACAACGTTGTCAGTCAGGTCATCCTTGATTCCCAAATCAGCCTGTTCACCAGTAGCTTTAGGCTCATCTTCCTCGAACTCAACTCGGGGGTCGGCATTGGCAATGTCGACTTCAGTCACCCTCAAGTCCAGATCTTCTCCCTCCACCGGGGTCTCGAACTCCCGACGACCATGGCCCTCCTCAACCTGACTCCAGTCAAATCCAGAAAGGTGTGCCTGGTACACCGCATAGCGGCGGCCCAACCCCCGTTATACCGGTTGGCTAAGCGGTTGACAAAGTCAATGGATCGCCGGTATTCAGCCACCGCGTTGGCTTCCCGACCCTTTGCAGCTGTCAGCTCCTCTTTCACTTTCTGGAGCTCAACATCCTTGTTTTTCAAATGGAGCTTACTGCTCGCAGCCTCTACTTTAGCTGTCTGGAGGTCGGTCTTGGCCTTGTCCAGGTCAGTCTTCAGCTTCTTCCTCTCGTTGGTGACGTTCACCAGCTATGCATTCTTCGTGGTAAGCTGATCCTGGGTGGCCTGGTGTTCTTCAACCTCACCGAAATAGGCACCCTGAAAGTACCGGTAAAGATCACAGAGTTCTTTATCAGAATGCGCCGTCTGCACAGGAAAAGCAGAAAAGATAAGACAAGGATGATTATGGCATAAAACCGTTAAGACACTTGGAACAGCATGTCTTAACACGGCCAGGTTGTGAGCATGAACAGCAGTAGCGGCCCGAACCTGATCTACCACCATGTCATACTTTCGTTGGAGGCCCTTCAGAAGCCGGTACCCCAGGTTACCGCCCTCGAGAGGACGGTCAAGCAGCAAAGACTCGTCATCGAGGACGTTGAGCTTGGGATGAAACAGCTCAACGTCATGCACTGGGGACCGGGACCATCTCTTCCGGAGGATCTCCGGTACCTCCACTTCAGCCTGCTCAATGAAACAGGTCTTCCACAAGCGGGCAAAAGGCTCCAGTTCAGGGATCATGGCCGGTAGAGTCACTTGCTTGTAAATTTTGGGCCGTAAAGAAGAGGTTCCCACCTCAGCTACTCGCCCATAAAGTCTGGCCTTGGAGTCCTTCTCAGCAACAAGGACCTCCTTCTCGGCTTTCTCCTTGCGGGTAATTTAGGGGGGAGGACGCTTTGTCTCTTTGTCGCCCTCTCCCTCAGCTTTCCTCTTTTGAGGAGCAGGGGCAGCCTTCTTAGGAGGAGGCGGGAAAGCTAGATCACCACCATCACCGCGACCGGCACCCCGGCTTTGCTTTCCACCCCGGCCGCCGTTGCTGGGGGGAATAGAGGTGAATCTCTTAGCAGGTTTGGGAGGCATGTTGCTTATCGGAATGAAGTGGCTGTTGAGGTGAAGAGTTTCCCGAATCAAATGCTCACGGCCGGAAAAGACAAAGAAAACAAAGTCAGATACATTGACTGACCAATCAAAACATATATACAGGCAAAAAAAGTAAAAGGACAACAAAGCCGACAGGACCCATGGTTACCATGAGGATCGGATTGGCAGAAGCCAAGAGCTGAGAGGGGCGCGTTTCCCAAAATGTACTTGGTATGCGCTAGCCAATTTAGTGGTATGGAGACGGATTTGCCACCCTTAGGCCCCGGCATGGTCGAAGCATCAAAGAATTTATACGCCTCTAGCTCGGTCGGGAATGTGTTCCATCCTGGTACGAGGCTTCGTCCAATACCGGCGAAGAGGAAAATTGGATGGCACTCAAACCCAAAAGAAACGGGGCTGCCAGTTTTTCAGGGAGGTTAGTTTCGGATACACCGTTAGCTTCTTAGGCCTGGTGTACATAGACATCCATTCACCTTGGCCAAGTTCCCTTTCAGCCTGTGACCTTTTCCTCTTGCCTTTCCCCTTGCCCTTCGCGGAACCATCTTCTTTAATCCAATGGAGTTTCCGGAAGAGGTTCAAAGTCTCCGGAAATCTTTTATACCGGACGGTCCAGGCGTAGGAGATCAAATTACGCCAAAAAAGCGGCGTCAACTGGGACAAACAGATGTTCTAGGCCTTGAAAATGTTTACTATGAATGGGTCCAGGGGAAACCTTAGCCCAAAATCTAACATATGGGCATAGACCGCCACATGCCCGGGCGGGCAATCTATCACCCGACATCCCTCGGACGACATCACCAATTCATATTCATTTGAAAAAGCGAAGTATTCGGCTCCCTTTCGGCAGAAGTTGCTATTCAAAGTCGTCCTTCTCCAGCTCTTGTCAATTTGTACGAAGGAGGGACTGCCGGCCTCACAGGGAGGCATGTACAGATCGTCTAACGTATCGTCATCATCCTCAGGGATGATATCTGGCGGTTCTTCATCCTCGTCGCCTTCCTTGGATACCGACTCCTCGCCCGACATCATGTCGCGCATGACACTGGCAACGTCTTCTGAGGCAACAGAGGATGCTTCATCCTCTAAGCCAGCGTCATCATCCCTATAGTTATCAGATGAGATGGAGTGGGGCGCATTCTCCCCTAGCATCTCTGCCGGTCTGGGAGATGAGGGCTCACGAAGGGGACCCTTAGAGGTGCCGGCTAAAGACGGGAATAATACAGAGGGTCGTTCTGCTATCCCCAGCATGGTACCGTATTGGCCTGATATCGGTACGCCTACGGCTTCTCCTAGTTGGCTCCTCAAGGGCCCTACCAGAAGTGCTACAATCATGCCAGATTTACTCCTACGTTCATGGGGAGGATTTACTACCGGTGAATTACTGGACATGGTAGGGCTAGCGGACTTACTATCGAAGTTAAAATCGCTACGGTCAAGGATGGGGGCTTTCAGAAATATTTTGTGAATCAGAATGAGAATACATGATTAAAGGCAGAAATTGAGTAAGGAGAATTTCGGTGAAATACCTGGAAAGAGGAAAAAGAGCAGAAGCTGACATCGAAAATAACCGGTAAGAGAGTACGGTCACAGCTCGGAATGTCACGACGAAAGGCAGGTAACTGGATGATGCTCAGACTCAGAGAAAGTGCTGGGAGTAGGCGCTTGAGAGTGTGAAAGCAATGTGAAAATGAGACAATGATTTTGGCCAAGCGCTATTTATAGAGGACTCCATGGCTTGGATCCAGCGACATTTCGTCTTCCCGCCCAGATTGCGCCACGTGTATCTGGAACTCAGATACAGTTGTGAGCAGCTACTGACACCCTAGTCAATTCATCACGAATATCAAGGCGACGGTTAGCATTCTGTTAATTAACTCCATTTTCGGAAACTTCTAAGCGGTTTCAGGGCGATTTTCAAATCATCCATAACGGCTCAAAGAACAATTAAGCAGGATATGCCTGTACCAGACATACCGGCTTGGGGGCTAGTTGTATGGGGGTTGTATAAGTTCCCTACCGGTCCAGTTAGACCACCATTGACCGTTATGGTCACCTCAGTCAAAGATACCCCATTTCGCTGGGTATGCGCTAAGCCAGATGCCGGCGTGCTATGCATGCCGGTCACTTCGATATACCTTATTGGTATCTATCAGCTGGGCTATTGCCAAATGGGCCTGGATTGATCCAGTACTCACTCACCGCGCCTATGAGCCTAAAGATAAGTATCAGAAGAGGATATAAATGTATCCAACCAATAGGGGCAGTGTCCTACCTTGTCAAGGACACTGCCGGCACCTATAAATACCCCCATGATCTGAGTCATAAGGTATGTTCACATATGCTAACACATTTTACTTGAGGACATTAAATCGGCTTATTAACCAGTGGAGACACCGGTTCACTCCATACCATTTATTCCATACCGGAACAGTGCCAAAGACCGAAAACGATGAAAACATTTTTTGGGATGTCGTTTGAGGATTCTTTGTTACAAATGTTTTCCTTTAATTTTTATTTCTTGAAAAGGATAGTTGGTTTGGGCTTGATGATGGTCGAGATCTAAAAGCCCACTGCTCTATTGCAGTCTTTAAAAGTTGCGAGTCATAAATTGTTCTTGGGGACCAAGGCTAGAAAGAGCAGCAACCGTCACAATTGTTGGCGGATTATATTATATATATTCTGTACAAGGTATTATATTCCACTAAGTTTCCCATAGAAAAATGATCATTTTTTGATGGCCAAGTGCAGTCCAAATCCAATCCCAAGATTCATTAGGGTGAGGATTTTTATTAAAGAAAATTGTTATGAACGGTCCTAACTATCGGCGTTTTGTCATTTTCAATTCCAACATTTGGTTATTTTACAACGTGCCCAACTACACCTCATTTTTTCGAAGCGTGGTCCAAGTTTACTGGTGAACGGTTTACTTTTTTTTTTCCTTTTTTTTATTTAGTAAATACCCATTTAAGAAGTTACTCCCTCTTTTTAAGTTCTACTCACTTTCCTTTTCCATCCGTTTTTTAAAGTTCTACTCACTATTTTTTTGTGATAATTTTCTATTCGTTATGCTTTATTCCTCATTTGATAAAAGATATACAATACGTAGATGGTGTCTCTACATTCATTCCCTTTTACCATTGAGAAGAGATGTTTTCTCCATAATTCACATGGGTCTCAAACTATGGCATGTCAAAGGCGAGCGCCTTTGGATGGATGTCGTTTCTTGAAATTTATGGACCTTAACAATAATTATACTCATGGAATGTCATCTTCGTGCTCTGTTAAATCTGTGAGTGGGTGTACAAGAAGAGATCTAAGGAGAATCAATCGTTTTAAGGCGATTTCGGATGATTTGGGTGTAGCTGAAGATGTTATTCATGTTAGAATTAATTTTAAATTCAACAACGTCTATGTTTAATGTTGAATAAATTTAGCAAATTTGGTGTTATTAATTTAAAATTCAACAAGGTTTATATTTGAATGTTAAATGAAGTTTAGGATTTTGACCACAAAGTGGATGGATATATAAGGAGATTATTTTCCTTTTACGATGACTAAAAATGAGAGTTGAGTAGCGAAGAGAGGAGGAAGATTGTTAGAACGTTAGTTAGTAGCATATTTTACCTGTTGTAATATGTTATTCACCTGTTAGGAATTTAGGATAATTTATGTAAAAATAATGAGCAAAAGTTGGGACCACCAAGGAATATTTAATAGTGGGGGACTGAAAATGGTGGAACGACCATAGTTGGACTAGTTTTGTCGATTTTATTAAAGAAATTCGAGGCTTATTTTGAATCAAATTTACCCCTTTTACCTATGTTGAGAAGTAGTCCTCTTTGTTTGAAAGAAAAATGGAATGCCCCCTATCAATAATATGGTTAGGGATGTGATCAGACAGGCTTTTTAAGGTATGGAGATCCCGGTGTAGCTACATCAATCAGGGTTAGCAACATTTCTTCAATTTCGAATGGGCCATAGATGTGGCTCCTAAGGGTTTCGTCTCCATCCATTTGTCATTTCACATGCTTATTGACTTTCCATTTCATATTTCCCAACACAAGGCTATTTTGATCTACAACAATGGTCATTTTAAATCTAACTTCTATGGAGAAACTACACAAGATCACAAATATGAGGTGAAAGGTTTAAACTAATAAATAAGGAATAACAAAATAAAAAAAACTAGGGCAATGTTTCACTATATGTGGACACATAATAATGTCTCATCATTTTAGTACTAAATGATGAATATACCGTAGTCCTAATTGATCCGGTCCAAAGGAAGAGCAATCCAACAAGCTAAGCCCAAAATCGTTTTAAGAATGACAAGTCTAGTTATTTATTTCAAGCCCAATTTTAAAAGCGCAATTAAATATTCTTGAAAATTAATTGTATTTTTAATATTTTTTTATTAACTAAAAGATATTATGAAAAATCAGATTTTATCTTTTAGATAATCAATTTTAAAATCTAAATGACATTATTAATGCAGGACAAAAAGAATCTTTTAATATCGGATAACAAATAATAATTGGTCGGGTTTATAGTTGCGTGATGCGTGCGCAGCTGGATGTGCAAGCGCAACGTCGAGACAGTCAACAAAAAAGTTAGAAGCGCTTGAATCAATGCACGCGATGCATCATGATGCGTGTCGCGCAATGCAGATCTTAACCCGTTTTACAGATTTGCCTTATTAATAAACATAACTTTCACTCGATATTTGGCACACTTTCCTACGACTTCCAACTACAAAAATTACTCCAAATACTTTAAACATATTTAAAAACACTTTCAATTTCCATAAAATCTATGTCTTGAGGGTTAATTCCAATTTATTTGTTATTATACTAAGAATCTTTTTTTCATGATGTAGATACTCAAATAATTCATGCTCTCTTGTATATTCTTGACTAATCTTTTCTTTTTAATATTTCTTTATATATTTCTATGTCATATCCATATCCTTGCTTCAATGCATATTGCTTTCATCACCTCAGATGCTTATTATTGCTAATTATGATACCTAAATGAATGTTCTAACGCCTAATCTGATAATATGGACATATTGATTTAATATCTAGTAACATGATTGCTAATTAGTCTTTTATGTGTTTAATGAACCGACCTAAATTAATCTTTGTTAGGGTGTTGAAATCAATTATTTGGTTGATTATTTGCATAAAACTCGAACATGAATCATATTAAGTACAGGCCAACAATGACCTAAATTGATTCATGATGATATTCGTACCCTCAGACTCGAACATAATTTATTGGTTCATTGATTAATTTTAAAGTCAAGACGGGGAAATCTACATTGGACAAGTTCCTAAGTTGTCCATATGGTTTTCCAATATCAAATTAGGTTTACGAGTCTTCTTTTAAAGACTTGTTAGCGACTTTCTTTTCAAAACGTATTTCAGAACTAAAAACCTTTACAATGAGGTAGTCCAATCCACGCTCATCCGCGTAGCTAATAAAATTATGCCTACAATTTGGCGGCTCCATTGGGGGCGGGTTCAAACTTTAATTTTTCGTGACTGGTTGAAACGCGAAAAATGCGATGCATACTGGTTTTATGCCTTTAAATGACATTACAGTTCTGCATATGCCTGGCTATTCTTCAGAACCACTATAAGGTTATTGACCTTGCCTCATTAGCGGAAGTTTTTTGTGTGAGGCCACCCTTAGGGGGTTCGTGCCTTGTTCCTCCAAAAAGCTTCCTGAGCGATAACATTAGATCTCAGTGATAAGCAAACCTACCCAAACATGACATTTCTCACTTGTTCGTGACTTGAGACTAGAGCGTGTCTAATATGTGGTCATCTTTTTAAGCAAAGATAGGAAGCCTGTGATCAATTTCTTAGTCATGCCCTTTTAAGCCTTAATCTAAGCCTAACCATAGTATCAAACATAGATGTTGATTTTAGGTTGGAACTACATACTATTTCTTACCTTTTTCAAATTTTTTTTTTCTTGTTCGCTACGTTCAACATGCTTTCCTCGCATATTCCCCTCAAATTAGGCTAGAAACATAACGAAACGACCAATAAACCATCGAAACGAAAAAATCGCTCCGCGAGCGCCATGCACCAAACACATGGCGCAAGACCTTGCGTTGCGCGGAAGCTTCGTACGCTAGGCGCAAGTTGCTTGCGTAGCACACAATCCTATTTTGAGTGGCGCAAGATACACATTGTTTCCACGGTTCAATTTCGACAGTTTTTTTGCAGGTTTTTTTTTTCTATCTTTGCATTATCATTCATTATCACTTTTAGGTCATCTTTTTAAACAAGACTCACTTAATTCAAAGTTAAAAATCGATCTTTTTCATGAAGATCATCTAAGATTGAGTCTATCCTTAAAAGTGCATCTAGATAAGTGGTCTTGTGGTAGAGTTTGAGTCGTTATGCATCTCATCCTATCCCATCTTATGTCTTCTATCTAACCTATCAAATCAGTCCAGTAGAATCAATTCAATCCAACCAACCAATCCAATTAATCCAATCCCGATCCATTTGCATTTATCATAGGTCCATGTGCATTAGAGTCCATGCGCCAAGCTTAGGCCCATTGAAATGTGAGTCCATGCATTTATATTAGGACCACTTGCATTAGAGTCCATCTTAATTCGGCCCATGTAAGTCTAACTCATGTCAAAATCTAGGCCCACTTGCATCTCCATGTGAACCCTAGTCTATTTTAATCCCATGTAGGCCTAATCTAAGCCAGTCCATTCCAAAGTCTAGCCCATGTGCTACTCCCTATCCATGAAGGTCCAATTCAAATCCTAGGTCGAGTTTGCATATCCATATAAACCCTAGTCAATTCTTATTGCAAGCCCATATAGGACGAAGTCCAGAGCCCAAAACCTCTCAAGGTTTTAGTCTAAGCTCTTTCCATGTAAGTTTAATGTCTAGCCTTCCCTATCGCTATAACGGCCCAATCTTCGATTCTAGCATGCTTATTCAACATATAAATTGAAAGTCTAGTTTTCCTTATTACCTAGTCTGCTTATTCTCCATATAAGTTCAAAGTCTAGTATTTTTTATTGCAGAGCCTGCTTACTCTCCAAGTTCAAAGTCTCTCGTCTCCCTAAGTCTAACCTGCTTATTCTAAATGTATGTTCAAAGTCTAGTTTTCCTTATTATCTAGCCTCATTACTCTAAATGTCAGTTCAAAATCTATTCTTCCTGATAGTCTAATCTGCTTATTCTCCATATAAGTTCAAAATCCATTCTTTCCTATTGCCTAGTCTGCTTACTCTTCCTATAAGTTTGAAGTCTAATATTTCTTAAGTCCATGAAGGCACACATTTTGAGTCTACTCTGCTTACATAGTCTAGTCCATGTCTGCATATGCATATAGTTAGGTCCATGTCTCCATCATGTTCGAGCCCATACTATTCCGAAACCTATATCCTTTTCAAATCCTCCATCTCAAATTCATTTCTCATTTCCAAAAGCATTTCTCAAAACATACAAGTAAGGTCCATTCGATTTCTGTTCAGGACAAGCCGAGAGTTTACAACTTGGGAATTTCTAATGGAGAAGCAAAAGGTGAGCCCACTCTAAGGCTCATCAAACGAACTATCACCAATCCAACTTCACTTTGAGTTATGAGATTACTTTTGACCACTTTCACAATAGAGGCGATATCACTTCTATAGGGCAAACTCCGGACCCTGCACCTGAAAAAAATCTAAAAGGGGCAATCTAAACTTTTACTAAAAATACCATCAAGGTAATATACAACTGACATCTCAAGGTTAGATCCCAAAAAATGCATTGCAAAACATGGTCGATGACGAGTGATGACAACTTCCAGTACCTCCTACAACAAGATCAAGTCATCATCACCAACAGCCCCTTAGGCAACACATCCCCATCTCAAAAGGCTTAGTCTTTTATTTTCGGTTTTCTAGGTTGAGTCGAAGAGTCCTCACCCTAGCCATTTTTTGTCATTTTCCATTGAGTATTTGTCACTTTAGGACTTTCATTTATAATAGCCTTTTAATTTTCATGAATATCATTGCATTTTTCCTGTTCTTTTAATTGGTCTTTTGTCATTAAGTATGCTTCGAATTTGATGATGAAAACTCAAATCAAATTGTCTCTAATGACCTTTGATTAATAAAAAAAAATTAAAAAAAAGAGAAAGAAATGGACATACATACTTTAGATTAGGAATTATTTCCCTCTCCATCCATCAGTCTAAAAAGCCATCATATCCATAAACCATCCTCATGCAACCAAAAAAGAAGTCCCTTAAACCACATCCTCCATAATCCTCATACCAAATAGCCCTTCAAATCAAAACACCACAAATAGCATTTAAACCATTCAATACCCTGAACCTCAAAAACTTTTGTGCAAGCCTCTGTACATAGAAAAATAATTGACAGGCAAAAAAGAAAGAAAAATTCAAAGTGGAAAAAAAAAAGAAAGAGAAACAAAAAAAGCAACTTAAAAATATAAAGGCAAAGGAAAATAAAAAGGCAAACGCAAACGCAAAAAGTCGAAGTCAAGCTAGTGAAGTGTACACAAGCTCTACCCCTCATTTCGAATCCCTTAACCCTTTCAATCCATAAAAAATATCTCAAAACCCGGAAAAGCCATAAATCTTATCTTGGCCCGTATAATTCAAAACCATAACCCTCACCTTGGTGTAGTGGTGGCAAAAAGGTCATACAGGTCGGGTTGAATCAGGTCGGATTCAATCAGTTTGGGTTGATTTGGGTCGGCTAAATTTGATAAGGTCGACCTTGAAAGTATTGCATTACTTCGTATAAGAATCATCTTCAGGTCTAAGATGGCGGGTTATTTTCTTAAAAAATGGACGCTTTCTTTCTGTAGAAAATAAATAAAAACAAATGAATTAACTTTTTAGTTCACAAGAAAGGGAGGGTTATTTGTTTGAATGTCAATCTACACAGTCAATTTTCCATATTTTTTGTAGTCCGCCATTTGGTTATCACATTAATTCTTGTCATTTTAGGATACTAACACTTGGACACAAGCATATTAAGACACCAACACTTAGACAATAATAGCGTACTGACTTATATTATAGTACAATAATTAAGACACCAATACTTCGACATAAGCGGACACCATTGAACTTTTTTAGACTTCACTAGTGGAAAAAAGCCCATCCGATCCGGTCAAAATCGGGCTTACAGATCCGGTTTTGGTACGGATCGGGTGGGCTCCCAACAGTTCACAATGATAAATTGATCCGGTCCTAAATCGGATCAGTTAATCAGTTACTAATCTAGTTTTTAAGGAAAATCGGATAAGTTAATCATATTAACCGATCCGGTTTTCCTTAAGAACTGCATCAGTTGGGGGTAATGTATGATAAAAAAAAGGTACCAACACCTCTTTTATTACACAACGAACGAAACAACAAAAGAATGGAACGAAATTATACAGCAAAGAATGGCACGAAATAAACCGAAAATGGTCAAAAAATAATCATCATTCACAACCTGATTTTATACAGCAAAGAATGAAACGAAATAAAGCTAAACGAAATTATGTCAAGATACAAACGCAAAAAAGGAAAAAAATTACAAAAAACATAAAATTAAATCGAACAAAATAACAAATCTAAACCCTAAATTACAAACGAAACTGAATCGAAAAAAATTACAATGATAAACCCTAAAATAACTATAAAAAAAAGACGATATTAAATCCTAAAAATTGAAAAACTAAATCGAATTAACTCACCTAATACCTCTTCGTCATCTTCGTCTCGCCGTGGCCCAGATTGTTCGTGGGTGTAAATCTCATTTTCTTCGTCGAAATGCTGAAAAATCCTTTTTTTTTGTTTGATCTTGTGAAATTGTTGTTGTTATTTGGAGATCTGAGGTTAGAGGAGTGTTGATGAGAGACGAGATTTGTTGGTAAAAGAAAAGGAAATAAAATACGAGAGTTGTTTTCTTCGCTGATGTGTTGATGAGAGACGAGATGAGAGTCGAAGATGACAGAGGAGGGTGAGAGACGAAGATGAGAGAGGAGGGTGAAAATAAGAGAGGATGAGAGGAGGGTGAAGATGTGAGAGGAGGGTGAAGATGTGAGAGGACAGCGTGATAGATGGATGAGAGGTTGGGAAGCGCATGGTTTAATAAACCCTAGCATGCATAACACTTGCTTAATAAGCCCAATAGCCGCTTGTTTTAAAAAGATGCCCAAGGGAGATGAGAGATGAATCTGACGGAAAACTTGTAAAAATGCCCATTAGCTGATCCGGACCATTACAAACCGGATCAGTTAATGTTAACTGATCCGGTTTACTTGACCGACCGGATCAGTTGACATTAATTGATCCGTTTTGATGCTAACCGGATCAGTTTTTATGTGACATTTAACCTTTTTTCCACTAGTGCTTCATAGGGTCGCGGTTGATGAGGTGTGGCAAAGGGTGTCGGGTTCGGGTAATAATTTTTAGGTCACTTCCTGGTATGGTAGATTCGGGTCGGGTTATCTTCGGGTGCGGGTCATATCGAGTAGTTGGATTCAGGTAGGGTGAGGTCGGGTTATTTCCAGTTTTGCCAGCTCTACCTTGACCCATATAAAACAAAGCCATCATCCAAACCTTAAAACCTTTTTCAACCTTTTAAATGAATTCTAACTCCTTATTCAAGATATGTCCAAGTCTGCTAGGTTGAAAACCCAAAAGGACGGCCTAGGCAAAAGTTAGTGATACATATGGATTAAGCACATGAGAGCATTAGCTAAGAGAAGTTAAGATTCTGTTTTAAAAGAGCTAAAAAACTGACCCTGATTGTTCCAAGACAATCAACCACCACTTTCACAACCCAACAACCACCAAACAAGGCTAAGACAAGGTGGAACAACTTTTCCTACAGCCTACTTTACGTGCTTAGCTCTCACCTCAACGAAGGACAAGCAAACAACAAAGATTTTAGATAAACAAAACCAACCCGATTTTGGATAGAAAACACACTTGTTTTCTAAAAGAGATAACTCTCTGGTTTTTCAGTAATCAAAGCTGACATTTTACAAGCAAGTTGGTAACTATTTACAGTACAATATTTCAAAATTTCGTAGCCAACAAAGATATACAAATACTATTAAAATAAGCTAAAAGGTTGAAGAGCTGATGAACCGGGTTTTATGACCTTTCTCCATTTTTCTGCCAATATCTCATGATTAGCTTATCCAATGGCCACGAAACCAATGGGAGGGTTTCCTACACTTGAAGAGCTTTCCATCCATTGGTCACATGCCCAACAATGTAGAGAAATGGCTTCTACACAGTGATTTCTTCTTCAGGCTTTTTTCCTTCTTTTCTACACGCTGCCCCGCAGCCTTTGTGAACTTTTCTTCATTGAGTGGCTCAAAGCAAGCAGCTGCATCTTGCTTTGATAAGCAACTAGCTTAAGCACATAGGTTACTAAGCACCTTACAAAAAATTCAGAAGAAAAGATTAACAAAAAAACGTTACAAAAGATGTTCTAAAAACGGGCTAAACATCTAACAATGTTTAACTAACACTCTAGGATACTTAGTGCTAATTAAACTTAAAAACTGAACTTCTTAAACATTGTTATCATTATTTACAAGAAGATTAGTAATAGGATTAATGGAGCTAGATGCTCCTGCATCATTCTCTCCCTCTTGGGAAGAATCTTCTTGTAAATCAAGATCTTCGTCTATGAATGGAGCTAGATCACCAACGTTGAAGGTTGCTGAAATGTTACCCATTTCACTAGGTAACTCGATCTTGTAAGCGTTGTTGATGTTCTCCAACACCTTGAAAGGACCATCACTCCTATGCATGAGCTTGTTCCTCCTTCTTGATGGAAATCGTTCCTTCCTTAGGTGTAACCACACTAGATCTCCTAGTTTGTAGAGCACTTCTTTTCAATTCTTGTTTGCTCTAATCTTGTAGGCTTTATTCACCTTCTCAATTCTGGTTTTGATTTGCTCATGTAGCTTCTTCATCTCTTTAGCCTTTACATCAGCTTCTTTAATACTATGCACGTCAATAGGAAATGGAAGTAAATCAATAAGACTTAAAGGATTAATCCCATAGTTTACCTCGAATGGTGAGTGTTTTGTAGCATAAGTTGGAGATCTATTGTAAGCAAACTCAGCATGAGCTTGCTTTAGATCCCAATCTCTTTGAGACTTGTTCTTTACTAAAGTTCTTAACAAGGTTGTTAAGGTCCTATTTGTCACCTCGATTTGGCCATCAGTTTGTGGATGAGTCGTAGTACTAAAGAGGAGCTTAGTACCTAGCATCTTCCACAAGGTCTTCCAAAAATAGCTTAAGAACTTCATGTCCTTATCTGAAACAATGGACCTAGGAACGCCATGAAGACGTATAACATCTTTAAAGAACAAATCAGCAACATGAATAGCATCATCAGTTTTATTACCAGGAATAAAATGAGCCATTTTGGAGAATCTATCCACGACCACTATGATTGCATCCTTGCCTCTTTGAATTCTAGGCAAAGCTACAATGAAATTCATGCTAACATCTTCCCATGGTTGATTTGGGACTAGTAGGGGCGTCTAGAGACCTTGATAAAAGGTACTCTTAGCCTTTTGACATGTAGAACAACGAGCAAGAACTCCATGAACATCACCAGCTAGCTTTGGCCAATAAAAGTGCTCTTGGAGCACGTCTACTGTTTTGTTGATGCCAAAATGACCAGCTAGGCCTCCTCCATGCACTTCACATATCAATAGCTCCCTTAGGGAACACTTTGGAATGCATAGCTTGTTGTTCTTGAAAAGAAAGCCATCTTGCAACGAATAGGCGCCAAATGTACCTTCTTTGAAGATTGGTGAGAAATCTAGATCTTCCAAATACAACTCTTTAAGATGTGAAAATCCAAGAACTGGTGCCTCCATAAGAGAAAGCATAGAATGCCTCCTTGACAATGCATCTGTAACAATGTTAGAAACTCCAGTTTTATATTTTGAAACAAAATTAAAAGATTGGAGAAATTCAACCCATTTGGCATGTCTTGGATTGAGCTTATGTTGGCCATTGATGTATTTTAGAGCTTGGTGATCTGAATGCAACACGAACTGAGCTGGTCTCAAATAATGAGTCCAATGCTCCAAAGCTCGAACCATGGCATAGAACTCCTTGTCATAAGCGATGTAATTGAGTCTTGAGTTATTAAGCTTCTTACTAAAGTAGGCAATGGGACGCCCACCTTGAGTAAGAACTGCTTCAATTCCAACTCCACTTGCATCGCATTCAACCTCGAACACTTGATTGAAATCTGGAATGGCTAGGATAGGTGCTTCACTTAGCTTGTTTTTAAAAGCTTCAAAAGCTCCTTGAGATGCTGACGTCCAAATGAAGGACCCTTTTTTGATGCACTCGGTTAATGGAGCTAACAAAGTGCTAAAGTCTTTGATGAACCTCCTGTAAAATGAAGCTAAAGCATGAAAACTTCTCACCTCCATGACATTCTTAGGCGTAGGCCATGATTTGATTGCCTCCACCTTGGCTTCATCCATAGCTACGTCTTTGGAGATAATGAATCCCAAAAACGAAACACTAGGAGTGAAAAACCCGCACTTCTCCATCTTGGCATATAGCTTCTTTTCCCTCAATTTGAGAAAAACCTTTCTCAAATGTTGCAAATGTTCCTGTTCATATTTACTATACACAAGAATATCATCAAAATAGACTACAACAAATAGTCCAATGAAGGGCCTCAATACCTCGTGCATAACTGGTACATCACATGGACTTAAACTCTCTTTCACGAATCCTTTAGCTAAAAGTTCACTCACTTGCTTTTGTAACTCTTTAGCTTCTTCAGGATTACATCTATAGGCTGGTTTATTTGTAAATGGGGCTCCAGGAATAAGGTCAATTTGGTGTTCAATTCCCCTAAGAGGTGGTAAACCATTTGGCAAATCATTAGGGAAAACGTCCTTAAATTCATTCACTAATGGTTTCACTCTTTCATGAATTTCAGTTCCAACTAATTCATTTTCATCCAAAAACAACAAAAAATACATAATCTTCCCCTTTTCAATGGCTTTTTCGATTTGTGGTTTAGAAAGGATTCAGGTCTTTTTGGTGCTGGTTTGTTGTTTAGAGGTAGGTTCGGCTTTTTTGTGGTGCTAGTGTATGTGTTTGGTTTAGATGGTTTAAGAACAATCTTTTTAGAATTATGCATAATGGAATAAGTGTTAGTTTTTCCATTATGAATAGTTTCTTTTTCAGATTGCCAAGGCCATCCTAATAACAAATGACATGCATCCATAGGTAATACATCACACAACACTTCATCTTTGTAAGAATCACCCAAATGAAAAGCTAATTGAAGCTTGTTTAGTTACCTCAACATTGCTACCATCATTAAGCCAATGAAGCTTATATGGTTTTGGATAATTTAAAGTTGGATGGTTAAGCTTCTCCACCATGGTTGTAGTTGCCACGTTGGTGCAGCTACCTCCATCAATGATCATAGAACAAACGCGCCCCATAACAAAACACTTTGTTTGAAAAATCTGGTCCCTTTGGTTAGGAACCTCCTCCATTGCTTCTTTTGTATGAAGAACCCTTCTCAAAACAAGAGAAAGATGCTCCCCTTCAGCTGGTCCAATGATCTCCTCCTCCTCTTCCTCGTCACTTTCTCCTTGCTTAGCATCTGGCACCTCTGCATTTTCTTGGTTTTGAATGGATGCTTCGATGGATTCAATGTCGATAAGAGTCATCACCCTCTTACTTGGACATTCAGCTTGGTATTGACCATAACCATGTCACTTGAAACACTTCACGTTGGATTTGTCACGTGAATCAGCCACCTTCTTCCCTTTGTCCACCACCTTGCTTGTATCCCCTTTTGGAGTGTAAGGAGAATTGGTTTTGAAATAGCTAGGACCTCCTTTAGGAGTGTAAGAAGTCCTGCTCTTTTGCACGCCCTTATTCTTCTTTTCAGCTTGGTGTTTCTCCACTTTGAGAGCTAATTTGAAGAGCTCATCCAAAGTAGTGTATGGTTGCAGCTCCAATTTCCTTGAAATACTCTTATCAAGACCACCAATAAAACGAGCCATAGTTTGCTCTTCACGTTCTTGCACATCCAGCTTCATCATGAGCTTTTCAAACTCATGGATGTATGTTTCAACATTCTTAGAACCTTGTTCTAAAGATGAGAGTTAATTGTAAAGATTAAGGGTATATGTAGATGGTAAAAGTCTCTCCCTCATAAGCTTTTTAAGCTCCTCCCAACTACACACCTTACTCTTTCTTTTTCGTTTTCTAAGGAGTACTACATTCTCCCACCATAATGAATCATACCCCTTAAGTTTTACTACTGCCACCTTGAAAGACTTATCATCATCATAGCCTTTCAACTCAAAAATCCTATTACATCTAGTAACCCACTGCAAAAATGAATCTGGATTAAGGTTTCCATCAAGCTCTGGAACATCCAGCTTGAGATCTTTGAATTCATCTCTAGGCCTAGGTGTTCTTCTCCTCTCAAAGGCACGTTCAAACTCCTCCCCACTAGTATCATATCCTCCTACATCTTCTTCATCCTCCCTCCTTGGAGTTCCACGCCTTCCCCCCACTTGAAGGTCTCTTAAGTGAGTTAGAACCTCTCTAATCTGATCAATGAGTTGTTCTACTTTGTTCTCCACTCCAACCAACCTAGCTTCTTCTAAAGTCATGTCTCTCCTAATGTTTGTGCCTTGCCCTTCCTCCATCTCAAAGAAACAGCACAAAACTCACCAAAATTTGGATATTTCACTAGTGGATTAAAGTTCAACGGCTGCGGTCAAAATCGGGCTTACCACTGCGATTTTTGGCCGCAACGGTTGGACTAGCAGCGGTAGCCAAATTTTAGCTGATGCGGTTCCGGACCGCATCAGTTAATCAATTACCGAAAACCGCAGTAGTTAATCTATTAATTGCTGCGGTTCTGACCCAAAACCGCAGTGGTAAATGATTAAATGTTGCGGTAACCGCAGCTACCACCCCAAAAACAATTTTTTTTTTTTTTTTTTTTTTTTTTTTTTCATTATTAATCAATACAAAATCAATAATATATAGCAATACTCATTTTATTAAGCATATTATGCTCAATTGAAGCACAAGAATCCTTTACAATGTCTATCAATGTAGCTCAACTTAGCATCCTAAATTCCTAATAAAGAATCGACGGGAATGACAGAACAAGCTTTCTTAATTGATTCAAGTATATTCTCAGTCACATTAGCTGGTGGTGCTTTCTTTCCCTTATATTTGCCAAGATTATAATATTTATAGGTTGCATCAAGGAGCTCATCCAAAGAGATATCATCCATAAATTTTGAGACATCATGTACATCTGGCTTGAGACCATATATTCCTGCAAACAAGTGCCAAGGAACATCCAGGTTAAAAAGCTAGAACATACATGTGCATATACCAAAACACCAAAAATGAAGCTAAACTAAAAGCTCAAAGTCAATTTTATCCATTTTGAACTAGAAAAAACTAAGAAATTCTAGATCTCGAAACAAAGACTCAATTGGTAATCAAATGACCAAGCAAGAAACTCGAAAATATCTACCATTGTGAAGCAACAAACAAATTCATATTCAAGGGAAAGCTATCGGATATGAACAAGGGTAAAACTGTAAAACAATTAAAAGCCAAAATTTAAATAGATTATTAGTAATGCAAAAAATCATTTCTATTCTATAGTTAGATCAACACATCAACCAACACAAAAGAAATGGATAATTAAGATGGGTTCAACAATTTAAGAACAGACTTGATTGATATCAACAAAGTCAAATATAGTCTAATATTTGCTATATGCTATTCTTAGCCATTAGACAAACTATCTACATTGACTCAATCCACCATTTAGTTGCATAGATCAATGTTGTACACCGCAGACGAACATCAAGACCAAACTAGAACCCCCAAGAAAGATCTACCTTATCTAACTAGACCACAAAAAAACTGACATCATTACGCTTAATGTTGCGATCTCATTTAGTACACCATAATTAAGCACTTTGTCATTATGGAGCTTAACCATACGAATGGAAGAAGTAGCATTATAAGATCCCAAATACAGACTCACTCCTCCATATCCAACTTAATGGCACAAGCATTAACCAGCCTCAACAACCTGCTTGATCCGAGTAAGCCACATTGCTTAGCATAAGAATCCAACAAAACAATACCTAATATAAAGAAATGAAACACTTAACACAATGAGCACTTCACTTCTACCATCCAAGTTCTATATTTATCATTATTTACTAGGTGAAGCATACTACTAAGAAGAATGTCAAAGCAAAAAGGCCATATAGTTATGAGGGTTTAGAAAGAAAAAAAAATCCAAAAAAAGTAGTATTACTTATCAACAAAGGATTCACATCAATAACAAGGTAAAAGGGGGTACATATCTCTCTAATCATAACAATCAAATCATCGCTGTCAATGATGGTGGTGGATTGTTGTTGGAACAGGGAGTAGGGATGAGGGTTTGGTGGATATTGTTCGTTGGTGGCTGGGTAATAGGGAAGGAGGGAGGAGGGTGAGAGAGAACCGGATAGGGAAGGAAAGAGAAAGAACATAGGTTTGGGGTGTGCGTTGATGGCTGGCGCCTAGATGAACAATGGGCCAAGGGAAAATGTTTGGGCCAAGGGAAAATGTTTAGGCCAAGCAATTTTTGGGCTCCCCGTTTTGAGGCTTATTAACCGCTGCGGTTAACATAGAACCGCAGCGGTTTTCTGGGAACCGCAGCGGTTTATGTTCCCACCCAAAATTTCAAGGATTTATCGCTATGGTTCTCTTAAGGACCGCAGCGGTTGTGTTGTGACATATAGCGTTTTTTCCACTAGTGTTTAGAGGTTTAAAGGTTTTCGGTTTAGGCGTTTTTGTAGCTATGTGTTTAGGCTTTGTCTTTAGGCTTAGGGAATTAGTTTATGAGGTGTTTAAGATGCTCTCAACCAACCTACAGCTCTGATACCAAATGATACATATGGATTAAGCACATGAGAGCATTAGTTAAGAGAAGTTAAGATTCGGTTTTAAAAGAGCTAAAAAAACTGACCCGGTTTGTTCTAAGACAAACAACCACCACTTTCACAACCCAACAACCACCAAACAAGGCTAAGACAAGGTGGAAAAACTTTTCCTACAGCCTAATTTACGTGCTTAGCTCTCACCTTAATGAATGACAAGCAAATAGCAAAGATTTTAGATAAACAAAACCAACCCGATTTTGGACAGAAAACACACTTGTTTTCTAAAAGAAATAACTCTCTGGTTTTTCATTAATCAAAGCTGAGATTTTACAAGCAAGATGCTAACTATTTATAGTACAATATGTAAAAATTTCGTAGCCAACAAAGATATACAAATACTGTTAAAATAAGCTAAAAGTTGGAAGAGCTGCTGAACCCGGTTTTATGACCTTTCTCCATCTTTCTGCCAATATATCATGATTAGCTTATCCAATGGACACAAAACCAATGGGAGAGCTCCTACACTTGAAGAGATTTCCATCCATTGGTCACACGCCCAAAAATGTGGAGAAATGGCTGCTACACATTGATTTCTTCTTCAGACTTTTTTCCTTCTTTTCTACACGCTGCCCAGCAGCCTTTGTGGACTTTTGTTCATTGAGTGTCTCAAAGCAAGGAGCTGCATCATGCTTTGATAAGCAGCTAGCTTAAGCACGTAGGTGACTAAGCACCTTACAAAAAAATTAGAAGAAAAGATTAACAAAAAAACGTTACAAAATATGTTCTAAAAACCGGCTAAACATCTAACAGTGTATAACTAACACTCTAGGATACTTAGTGCTAATTAAACTTAAAAACTTAACTTCTAAAACATTGTGATCATTATTTACAAGATGATTAGTAATAGGATTAATGGAGCTAGATGCTCCTGCATCAGTTAGTGCATAAAAACAAACAAAAAAGAACCAGATCAAGAACTACGAATGGTCTGATCTTGAGTTCTGACAGCTTCAAGGTCTAATGATTTAACTTTCTAGAATCCACAAGCATGGTTTTCTTAGATTCCAACACAGTTTCGAGTCTAAACCTAGCCATTTCAAAGCCTTTGCCCGCCTATATTTATTTAAATCATAAATTAAACCTTTTATTTTTTTTAATCCAAACTCTCTTTGTCCCTAAAGGACTCTCTAATGCTTCCATGGTCTTTGGTGTATCTGACTTTGCCGACATTACTAGCTACCTAGTGAAGAAACACTTAATGCTCCTGAGTGTCATTCAAGTAAATAGTTTCGAATGTTTAATTCAAGTCAAGTACTTTCTAATCTAGGCTCAGAGTGCCTAATTCAAGTCAAACTTTCCCAAAGCGGAGGCTTCCTATATTTGTGGTGGTTCCTCCAAATCAAATCCCAAAGAGTTGTAATATGCGAATCTCAATTGCGAAACCAGGTTTTTATCAAAATAGTTTCAAAAATGAATATATTTTCTTTCCAAATCAATCTATCTCTATCAATCTAGACTACATACCTTTACATAACCTTAACCTTGCATAGCGCATAACCAATCTATCTCTCAGCCTGACATGACCCTGACCTTGCACAACGTCTTCATCAATCAATCACTCTTACTTTGCATAATCCCGAACTTGCATAATGTCTCATGCATCCTTAGAGAATCTAAGTTTGCTTTGTTATGTGCATTATTATTTGAGTTCTTTGCATCTATCTGCTAACATCTTCTTTTACAGGCTAATCAAATTGCTTGTAGTTATCGTCTTGCAAACGAACTTTGTTTTGCAGAAACTACCGATATATAGACCGATTCTAGATTGCAAAGCATCTAGAATTGTTCTCTGTCCTGACACGGACTACTTTGACTTTGGTTTCACGAACCTCAGTAAAGGTTGGGGGGTTTATGTCGATATTATTGTTAATTACAAGTCCTAAATAAATGTTCTAACGCCTAATAAGATAATATGGACAATTGATTTAGGATCTCAGTAATATAATTGCTAATAAACATGATATATATATATATATTATGCATAAAACTCGTATTAAGTAGAGGCCATCAATGGGAAAATTTGATTCATTATCATATTCGTACCTCACCCCTGAACTCAATCTTTTGGTTTATTGACCAATTATGAAGTCAAGACGGGGAAATGTATATTGAATAATCCCCTAAGTTGTTCCTATAGTTTCCCATATCCATATAGGTTTATGAATCTTTATTTAAAGACTTATTGGCGACTTCCTTTTCAAAATGTATTTCAAAACTAAAAACCTTTACAATGAGGTAGTCTGATCCGCGCTCATCCCTTGTAGGCAATAAAAATATGCCTACACTATTTTTATACTTATAATCCATCAAAATACAATCAATAGTTCAATCAATCAGATATCTAAAGTATGGGTTAATGTCTCTCGAGCACTAACATTTTCAGACTTCCTAATAATGCTCTCACAATCACTATTCACTCCGCTAATTCTAGAAAAGCCTAAAAAGAGTACTATATGTTGATCTATGACTCTTTATTAGCAAGATCTAATCAAACAATTGATCAGATGGCAAAGATTAACAATGTAAACTTAATCAAGTAGAGATCTTAATGTCTCACTAAAGCATCAATACAAATCAATCAAGATTCATAGCATAAACATGGATTCTCAAACCCTAGATGTAGTATTACTCAAACATGAAATAAAGAATAAAAACTAGATATAAAAAGGAAAATAATTAAAAATAAATAAATACAATTTATTATATAGAAATAAGATCATACTTCAATGAATTAAATTAATGGAGTTCATAAGAAAAACTAGGGATAAAATTAAAAAGTACGAAAACCTAGTGTAGAGAGAAAAGGGTGAATACTACTGAAAATAATACTATAACTCAAAATAATGTGAGAGAGTGCTCATAATCAACTAACTGTTTATATATATATATATATATATATATATATATATATAGGGTAAGATCACATGAGAATGCTTCTTACATGAGAAATGAGAATGAATCTCAACCACACGATTTTTTTTTGAATTTTTTTTCTAATATTCATTTTTTGGAGTTACATCACTTTTTCATTAGAGTTATATCACTTGTTCATTAGAGTTATAGCACGTAAAATTCATTCTCATTTCTCATGTAAGTATGCATTCTCATATGAACTCACTTATATATATATATATATATACACACACACACACACACACACACACACACACACACACACACACACACACACACACATAAAATCCTAAATATCCTAATATGAACAAGAAAGTAAATTATAAAATTAATGGAAGTAGAACTAAATATAAAGTGGGAGAATTTAACTAAATTCTGACATGCGTGGCAGGCTTCAGCAAAACAGTACCAACTTGTGGAGCCCATATCTCCCAAATTAAGATTCACCTTGGGTTGAGTGACCTATCATTGAAAATTAGTTCAAGTCTAGTTTCTAATGTTGCTAGTATAATGTAATTACATTTAGCGCATCAAAAGTTATGGAGAAAACAGTAGACATGACTCAATCTCCATATTGCTTTTACTAAATCCAACTTCGTTTCGACTAAAATTCATACTCAAAGATACACTTAATGATTATTATGCAATATAGCTTCCTCAAAATGCTCCCAATGCTCAAGCTTGGCTAATCATACTCCAAACATGTTCTCAATACCTAAAATTGATCAAAAAACACGAAAATATACTAAATAGGAGTAGAATAACACAACTTAAGAATATGATGAATGATAAACCAAAAAATGAATCTAAATGCTCTATAATGCAACCTACATGCATTTTTAAACTATATGCATATATGACACATCATTTGGAATTCCAAGATGCTAGTTTGTTTCACACCTGACGAATGAAAACATTTTGCTTGGATTCGGAAGGTGTGTTTGAGCAGACATGAAATCCTAGGTACGTACCTAGGTCTTTGGTGCTTTGGATGTTGAGGGTTTTCTGGAAATCCTAGATAATGTTAATGTTCGTGTTTTTTTAGAAGAGTATTTAACTCTTTGAAGCCTATATTTTTTTTACCTGAGTAGCTAAAGAATGATTCCAAGACGATTTTCATGGACGATAGGATAATGTCGTTCGCATCTCCAAAGAGAGTTTAACATCATCCACAAACATGAGGTGAGAGATTTATGTTTTTCATCCTCAAATTTTGAAGGGAAGTCTAAGATTTTGAGGCACAAGCATCATGAATACACATGGATAGGTATTCCATGCATAGGATGAAAATATAGGGAGAAATGGGATCCCCTTATCTTTTGCCTCTTAATGGCTTAAAGTTTGAAGATTTTTTCCGTTGATTAAGATGCTAATAAAAATAGTAGACATGCCGCTCATAATTAACTTGATTGAAGCTGTGGAGGAATTGAAAAAAGTTAGGCAATTTTTAATGAATGGTCCACTCTAGTCTATCGTGTGCTTTTCCCATGTCAATTTTTAACCATGAAAAAAAAAAACTTTTTTCCCCCCAGGATGAAGCTATATTGGTTTCCGTAGATTAGAACTTGGATAATTGGTCTTATTCTTTGGAAGTGGATTTATGTAACAATTTTACAAGGCGTGTTCCCATGGCTGATTGGCCTGAAATTGTTTATTTGGGGTGTGTTTGGTATATTTGGAATTAAGCAAATTAGTATGGTGTTTATCGATGACGACATTTAGCCTTTTTCAAAAACTTTTGTGATTTGGTTAATACAATCATTTGAAGAGGAATCATTGAAGGAAGATGGCATGAAAAACAATCGTATCCCGGCAATCTTGTACCCCCACGGGAGAAACATGCTCATTCGATTTCAATTGTGGTTGGATTCTAAGAATAGAGAAAGGAATTTATTTAAAACAATGGAACGCGGACTAATGGTGGTCGATGAAGGGAATATATTTTAAAGAACGAGGTAAGGAGGGAGTGGATTTTTGGCTCTTTTGAAGCTTTGGTCCCCAACATCATTTTTAAGCATCTGTATTTTATAGTTTTTCCTTCTAATGATGGTTGGTAGATGAGAGAAATTTGTAATCTTGTCTCCCTGAAGGATCTAGCAGTTTAAACGAACTTTAGTATGCCAAACCATATCTTCTTGGTCAAGGATTGATTTTAGTTGATAGATTAGAGAAAATTCGAGGTTGAAAAGGAAGTGACTATTTGGATTTGCTTATGATGCTAGTTTGAATTCCCTAAATTCTTGCCATAACTCTTATTTTATTTTTATTCGGTTCCCATTTTTCATGGGCAAAGCGATGATATCATTCTTAATGGTCTCAAACTTTGAAATAAGTGGCCCTGAGCTTTTGTTCCATTGACCTCTCACCCAGCAGGGATGGAAAGTAGGGTAGAATGGCTACATGAGTGTGATGGAAAAGAGTATGGAATTATAGTCTGAGGACATTCTTGGTAGATTATGGACACAATAGGTTGGGAATACACTCCGGGCAACCCCATAATTTATCAGGTCTTTCAAAGATGGATTGACTTTTTCGTTCGTTACACCAAGTATATTTATACCTAAAAATTTCCAGGTCAGTAACATTGTAGTGGTTCATGGTTTTTCGATATGCCCTTAGTTTTCTTTCTTGGGGATAATATCCCCCTATCTTTTCATGAGCATTAGTAATTTCACTGACATATCCACATATACATATAATCCAAGGAAGATACATATTTCATGCATGGTGTATCAACTTATCCCACAATTTTAATCTACCTTTACATTTGGTGTTTTCATAAATAATGGAAATATAAATGGCAGAGGAATATGTAACCTGGAAGATACCGTGGAGGGCTCTTGGTTCCTTAGTAGTGGTCAAAAAGGAATTTACTCCCAAGTGCCACATAATAAGAATCTCGCCAAATAGTCCGATCAGATCCACAGTCTTAAATGAGTTGAAAGGAAGAGCTTCTACAATTTCCTCCATGCTTTGAAGCCCCACTTTGGTTTCGGTTATGATGAACACAAGGGGATCATGGTGTATTATGAGTTGTATTTTATTCCACCGGAAACCAGGTTGGGCCACGTCTTAGTGTTCCATATAATAAGATTGACATTCTTGGGTTTATGGAGGGAAGGCTTTCTAGCTCCATATGAGCTGCTCGACGGATTAGCTATCATTCTGAGTGCCACCAAGTGTAGTGTGTTAAAAAATGGTGATATGGGGTTAAGAATTCATTTTTTTGGTTATGATATGATGTTTCCTGTCATTCTGTCAAACCCTCGTGAACAGTCAAGAGCAAGTTGTTTGCATGTTTTGTTAAACCATTTGATGTTGTCGCATGTGCATTTGGATGCATCATTGACCAATTCCTTGTAATTGATAACATCTTTCGTTCTTCAAAGAGAATGGTACTAGGTTGACTAAGAATTCGAGCTTTGGTGGTATCACGTTGAAGGAGGACTCTTGGTGAGTTTTTCCATCCACCACTTCATTATTAGTATTCCTACTATTAGGGACATTTTCATGGCTTATATCAAACTGGACATGTGAGCAATAGTTAACCGACCGAGAAGTCTGCTAGCAACATTTGGGGGATTCATGTACGATTGTGGAAGAAGTGAAGGGTTATGGAAGATTTGTCGCAAGACCTAAGGCATTATGAGGTATCACTCCCCCATAGAATCTTGGTGATATAACTGAAATTTGGATCATAGGTCCATTTTTCTGGTTTGAAGAAATTTTGGGTGGGAGAAGAAGTTTTTTTTTGTGTCAATGGAAGAAATCGTAGGACTAGGCTGAGTGGCATTTTGCATGTTGCAGCGGGAGGGGAGAAAAGGAATGATTTATTTTTCTTGGGTGGAAAGGGGCATGGATCTTGTTTTTGGGAAGGAGAAGAAAATTCCCAGGTTTCATCATTTTGGAGCTTTAGGGACTCTAGTCTGAAAAACATTTGTACTTTCGTATTCTTGTTTATATGATTATTTCTTTTAGTCCATTCACTTTATTCAGCCTTTTCTTTTCATGGGACATGCTGCAAAATATTTTTTTTTTTTTTTTGAATTTTTCCCTTAGACTATTTTTCATTTTGCCTTTCGTTGACCTTGGAGTCCAAGAGTTTTTGGTAATCAATTGGTTAATTTTTGTGGATTCTGGATAAAAGCATGGTGGTTTGTTGATGAATGGGCTTTATAGGCAAGTTTCATAATTTTTGTCGATTTGATTGCATGAAGTGCAGAAAAATGACCAATAGTTGAAAAAGATTTATTGTTTAATATTTCCCAGCCATATGGAAGTCTTATTTTCTTTTGCCAAATTGACCAATACGAGGATTCGAGTGAACCACACTTTATTTGCTATAAAGCCTTGTTCATTAGTTTTTTTTTTTAAATGAACTTACACAATCTCCTATTTTTCTTATCATCTTTTCGTTCTGAAATTCGATTGGGAGTTCAAGAAGAGCAACTCATAAGGGAAGAATTGAGACAATCCCTAGGGATGCTTGGCATTCTCGAATCCATCTTTAGGCAGAAACAAAAGCAACCATTGTGGAACACATCCCCCCCCCCCTTTAGAATTTCAGTTCTATCTTTGCTACAAAGAAATCCTTTCCAATGTGGAACGTAGAAACTTTATATGTTGGTTTCCAAATATTAGCAATTGCAGAAGGGAAATAATCAAAGGATAAAGAGTTCAGGGCCCTCTTTGAAGGTGGCTAGGGGCAAAATGGATGTAGATAAGATGGAGAAGTTTTTTTCGAGGTAATGAGTTTTTCTTCGAAGGAGGAAATTTTGAGATCTTTGTTTTCCCACACGTTAAGATTATATATCCGAAGACTTTGTCCCGTCCCGAAGCAAGTTGCGAAACCAGGGAAGAGGAAGGGGGGAGAGGGGAAGGGATGATGGAAGGCATTTTTTTTACTTGATTTTATTTCATGTATAATTAAAAATCATTTCTCTAACCTGCATGGATAATTCCTTAATTCTAGAAAGACATGTGTAGAATTTTTAGAGGTGAAAAGAGAGAAACTTGGAGAGAATTAAAAAGACTACATTTTTATATATTTTTCACACACACATAATGATAAACAAAACAACCTTTAAATAGGCATACAAAACACTACTAATAACATGTCCACTATGTAGCCCACTACTTGCTATCCCACTAACTAGACCATTATCTAGACCACTACTTGTTAACCCACTAACTAATTATTAGCAACTAATCCTAACTATTAGGAAAACTATTTGACTAATTTTGGAGCATAATCCAACAACATGCAGAAAACAAAGGGCGGAGCAATAAAAGTGGAAGGAAAAGTTTTTTCCTTTATGCTCCAAGAACTACCACCAACAACAAACAAATTATTGTTAACTTCCCCTAGACTTCCAATCAAAAGTACTAAATTTTTTTGTGGTTTGTATGATGAAATTTTATTCATCCCCAAGAATAATGTAACATTAAAAGTTTCACGTTTATCGATGTACAACTTTAATTTGATCTTTTAATACCTTTGATTAAAAAATATAAAAAGGTTGTATTTTGATAATACAGTCTAAGAGAAATCTAACAGATTATGTACAACTATTTGATATTATATAAAAAGAATGAATTACGGTCAAAATGGGATATATCAATAATGTAAAAGTCAAACTGGTGTATATCTAATTATGAAACAATGAGAGTATTTACATCCCATCCGGGAAACAGGATCTTTGTAATATATAGCATTAACATTATAGTATTGAAAAATGCCGGACGGAATGGTACTAATTAAATATATTAAGTATATTTTATGGATACATTAATTACCTTCAATTAGAAATTTTCTAATGCTAAATTGAGAAACTATAACCTGATACGACATATAATAACATAATTAAATAATGAGTCACAATATTGCAGGTTTGGGTACCAACAAATCCACGAGGAAGTGAAAGATTACCACCTAGAATTGTTGTATCGGAGACTGATTTCTACAGAAGCAGACTTTGGGGTTTGCCTGAGGAGGTAAATGGTTTATGTAATCATGCTGACAAGTTATAATGTGCCTATGAAAAATTAGAAAAGTGGGAAATGTGATTTTACACGTATAAGTTGTAAAACAATGCACAAATGCAGAGAAATACCGCAGACTTGATAGCCTATAAAATCAATCTTGATGCTCCACTTCAGCAAAACCTTTTGGTTGACTTAGTCTTTTAACATGGTATTACAGTCAATGTGAGAAGAAGGCAATGGTTCGAATTTCATCTAACCCTCATTTTGTTGGTTCTTTGACAAGAATGATGGCACAAAAGGATGAAACTAATCTCATATAATAGGGAAAAAAAAGGAGCTAGATCAAGGTTGTTAATAATCAAGAGTAGCATCGTAGATCTAAAATAATACGCAGTTTAAGATCATGACTAATGAGGAAATTCTGCAGGACCTCAGTCGCAAACCTAACTACCTCGTCGCGTTCACAGTTGGGTATGATCAACGATACGATATCGATGCATGTGTAAAGAAGGTTAGACACCTCTATCTAGTATAACTTCTTCATTTATCTTTCACTCATCATATTCATATCTATGTTTATGTGCTTAATTTTATGATTACAGTTCTCAGACAACTTTACAATTGTTCTCTTTCATTATGATGGGCGGACAAGTGAATGGGATGAGTTTGAGTGGTCCAAGCAAGCTATCCATGTCAGTGCTCTTAAACAGACTAAATGGCGAGTGATTTATTATTTAAACCAGATAACATCTACTCTATTTTATTTATTCTAAATTAGTTGCAATATTTTATTTATAGCTTTTATTCAATGAATTTTTTTTCCACAAAATACCCTCGAATCTTTTTAAACCTACCATATATGTTTCAATGTTTCGAAATCCACCATATTTCTTTAATGACTAACGACTCATAGTATTTTTAGTCAATAATCTTTAATTACGTAACTGAACCCCAATTATCCCCTATTTGATACATTTACCTTAATTCACAATTATTGGTATACCTTATATGAGCCCTTTTTCTCTCTGTTTCCGTAACTTTCTTTTCTCTTTGTTGGCATTCGTTGGTGTATTAACAATAGTCTATTAGGGTAAATGACTCAAGTAGGGGGTAGTTAGAGTTTAGTAGCAAAATTAAGGGTTAGTGATTAAAAATGTTGACAATTGTTAGTTATTGAGGGCATGTGGTGAATTTTAAGGAAATTGAAAGGTAAATGGTGAGTTTTAAAAGGTCGAAAGGTATTTGGTGAAAAAAAAATTACTGAAGGGCATTTTTGGTGAAAAATCTATAAAATTAATGCCAACAACATATGTTACAACTAATTTGGGACTCATAATGTATATGTTACATGTTTATCATATGCAATTCAGAATATATGTATTGAGTTTTCAATTCAACATTTTTTTTTTTTTTTTTTTGACATCGGGGAAATTGTGCATTAATTAAAAAAAGAAGTACAGCCTAAGGCTAATACAACCTAACGAACATAAAGAAAATAAAACGAGCTATATTCGCTCTTACACAACAACGACAAAAATCTAAAGAACTTAAACGAAGATAAAACTGCTCGATTGGGAGGTCTAACTGTAATGAAACTCTTCTGCTGGTGGATGACAATCGCCAGAACCCTGATGAAAAGAGTGGGCGGAGAGGGCTGATTTCACAAGCGGGGCAACCAAGTACCAGCGAGATAATGAACTCGCAATTGGACCAATTCCAGTGATCTCCTGTCACATGGAATTCTATGGTCATGTTTCCGCAAAGAGTCACATTCCTGTATGACTCAATACCCTTTTGAAAGGGTATTATAGGCTTCTCCTTTGAGGAGAAGCTCAAGAGAGTTGACGCGCTATAAACCCAATTGATAAATTGGGGAGCCGCCTTCAGATATCGTTTTGTCAAGGCAATGATTGATAAAATCATTACCAAGCGAGTTGGAGATCTAACCAAGGTTAGAGCTCGTAGAACCATCCGATTATGAAAATCGGATAAAACAAACCCCAAACATGAAATCGCATGCCACGCAAACCCTAACCAACCACATAGAACATATCCAACCTGTCGAAGACAAAGACTACCTCCACGGAACAAAAAAATCAAGCAGATTGATTTAACAAACAACAACACCATACTAGTCCAACCAAGAACTCAATATCGAAATCAGAATACTAAACTTAAAAAAGGAAAAAGACACACTGCCAAGATCCAAAGAAACACCAGATGAAGGGATGTATAGGTACAACCACCGGAGGACGGACTACACAACACGAAGGGGGAGGGGATGGGATGCCCTGCAACTTGACTCACTGCCTACACAACACTAAGGGGGGGGGGGGGGAGGGGATGCCCTACTGCTTTACTTTGTGTCTGACACAACACTAAGGGGGGGGGGAGGGGGAGGGGGAGGCCCGAAACTAACAACTAGGGTTAGTGGTTGAGACACCTAACCACGGAACAGGGGGGACGGGGAGGGGGAGCCCGAAACTAGACTAACTCACGGTGGGGCGGTAGGGCGGTGGAGACGAGGCAGACAATGGAACTGGATGTGTCTAAGAGGCGACGAGGAGACCGGAAAACTAGCCTAAACACGAGGACAACCGCGACGAAATATGAAGGCGACGAAGAAGGGGACGACGAACGAAAATCAGGAAACCAACGGATAAAAGGCAGAAAAGCGAAGAAATAATGAAAAAAAAAACGAGGTAAACTCGCCGGAGACCCGCCAGAAACCTGCGCGGCGCCGGATCTCCGGCGAGTTCTAGGGTTGAGAGTGTTTGTTTTTTAGAGAGAAGGCAGAGAAGGATAGGGTAGAGACAAGAGAATTCAACATTTGGTGTAAAGTAAAAGCTGGTTGGCACATCTTAAAGCCTTTTAAATAAATAAAAAAAACTACAAGGTTCGATTATAATAATTAAGTTTTTACTACTCTGTGAGTAACTCTTTAGCTATTCAATTTGTTTCATTACCTGAGTATTTAGATTCAATGGGATCACGTCAAGAGTAATCGACTAATGATTCCTACCACTTTGTTTTTGGAGTATAAGGTTGTAAAATTACAGACTACCGGACATTATTTTACTTATGCATCCACCCTTTTAAAAAAAGCTAATATCAAACTCGTATTAGGACTGCCCAATACCATCTTTAATATGGTAATGACAATTTATTAAAAGAAATATAATATTTGGGGTAAACAAACAATATCATAATATTTGACATGACACTTATCAAAATAACATATAAATGTATCACTTTTCAAATGGGTCGTGAGAGTAGTAAAGTAGAAAGGAAAATCTACTGTCAAAACTAAACAATGAAAATATTGGGAAAAATTAGCCTATGATAGCATCAAAGAACTGATGATCACATGCAATATTATCTTCACGTGAAATCGATTTGTTCTGAATTCTAAATTCTTGAGGGCTGGTTTAAATCTTTTTTTTTTTTTTTTAATTTGGTCTAATCTAATTTGGTGAGGTCAAATTTATAGTATGACCTAAATTCCGATTGTATTTTTGGCTAATACATATGGATTATGTGGTCGTGGAAGTTGGGTGCACTAAAACACTTACAAATAAATTAATTCTGTCTTAGATATCTAATGGATTACTTATGCATGATACATATGTAGGTCATTACCTCAGTACATTTACTCTGATGCTTCATTAACGTTTGGTGTTTTAGGTGGTATGCTAAAAGATTCCTGCACCCAAACGTGGTGGCTGCATATGATTACATATTCATATGGGATGAAGACCTTGGGGTTGAAAACTTCGACGCAGAAGAGTAAGCTTAATCCTACATCAACATTCTACCTTACAAATTTCATTGGGGCCACATATTTTAGTTACCGTTATAACTTTGATTTTAGATACCTTAAATTAGTTAAGAAGCATGGATTGGAGATTTCACAGCCTGGCTTAGAGCCAAATAGAGGACTAACATGGCAAATGACCAAGCGGAGAGGCAATAGTGAGTTTCATAAGTAAGTGCATCTGACTAGTGACTACTACATAAAACTTGACCACGTTTTTATTAAAAATAGTTGTTCGTTGTTACTTTAATTCTTCCTACTTTTACAGATTCACTAAAGAAAAACCTGGTTGGTGCCCTAATCCTGTGCTTCCACCATGTGCTGCGTATGCTGCATAAACTATATCTTAAATCTAGATGTGGCTTGTTATATAATCGACTAGCTTTTGAATTGATAAGGTGTTTATCTTTTAGGTTCATTGAGATTATGGCACCAGTATTCTCAAGAAATGCATGGCGCTGTGTTTGGCACATGATTCAGGTACCTGGGTTTTCTTGAACAATTTTCTCAATATAGGTAAAAACAAAGATAAATGCTAAAATTTACGCACCTTTGAAGCTAGGGTAAGTTGAGCTGGACTGGTGAGTCTCGAGTGGAATTTGTGGTTCCAATTTAAATTCTAATGTCGTTAGTGGTGTATGAATTTGCAGAATGATTTGGTGCATGGATGGGGTCTTGATTTTGCATTGAGGATGTGTGTTGAGGTGTTGTGATTACTTTTCTTTTCTCTTCTCGTACCAATCAGTGCAAGGTTCCATTCTTCTTGGTAATGTAATGTATTATGTTTTTTTTTTTTTTTTTGCAATCCTTGTTGATACAGCCAGCACACGAAAAAATTGGGGTTATAGATTCACAATGGATAGTTCATCAATCAGTACCATCACTTGTGAATCAGGTCAATTTTATTTCTACTTTATTTGTTTCATATAAGTTGCAACATTTCTTTTTTTTTTTAAGGGATGAAACTTATAAATTTGAACTTGTCATATTTTTAACGAATATATATACTTCCTCCATTCTGAAATAAATGAAACGCTTCTCTCAAAAAACTCTAACATAAAAGAGAGAAGTGTTCCATTTATTTCAGAACGGAGGAAGTATAATGGTATGAATGATAAAAAGCTATGGGGTGTGGAAACCGCTGAAAAAAAGGTTGGAAAACGTAGAATAAATAAATTATTAATTCCTCCGTTCCATTTTAAATGAAACACTTACTATTTTAGGCCTTTCAAAATAAGTGAAACGTTACCTTATTTGGTATTCACTTCTCTCTATCTCTCTCCTCATCACATGGGTCCCTTCTTTTTTTTCTCTCTATCTCTCTCCTATTCTAAATCCCCGTGCCAAGGCCCTACGTTTCATTTAAAATGGAACGGAGGAAGTATTATTCTTTTCTTGTTTGTGTTGTTACCTTGTCTAATCAATCTCTTTCTCTTATCAAATTTTCTTGGATATATAGGGTGAAGCTCAGGATGGGAAGGCACCATGGGAAGGGGTATCTTCCTTTCTTTTCTTATCATTTACATGTTATTTTTGTACAACACTTCGTGAATATATAGGGAATAAATGTAGATGTCAATTATTGTAGTTGATGATATCTCTAAGACTTGATACAAAATCTCGTCAATTTATTACTGACTACAACTCTCTATATATAAAAAACATAAGAAAAGTAATGCTTATTTACCAAATTTTACCCTCAATTTGCAATCTGTTTTAAGTAGATTTATTTGGTCAGGTAAGAGAAAGGTGCAGGAAAGAATGGAGTATGTTCCAAGATCGGATGGCGGAGGCTGAACAAGTCTACTTCAAGTCATTGGGATTTAGTATCAATAGCACAGCTCGTTATCCCACTCAAATGTAAAGGTCAAAACGAACTACTAAATAGAAGGATGGTTTGAGTATAACAACAACACTAATTATTACCAAGACGTTTTCATACATTGTAAATAAGAAAAAAGAGCCCCGGCATTGCATTGCATGCAATTTATCGTGAAATCCTTAGACCCAACATAACAACTATATGTATTGATTATTTTTGGATAACATTTGACCAGTATGGCAAAATTTATTGATTATCATGGTGCCCTCCTGTAAAAGTATACATCAACTGAAAGCAAGTCAACTTATTACTACAAATACTCCAACCAGCTATTCTCTGCAATATTATATTTCTAGCTAAGAGTAGCTTAGCCTTTCCTTGTAAATGTTATGTGACGTTTAGCTAATTCTAGCTACTGTCTTTTCATGTTTACATGTTTATGTGATCTCTGTACTTTCCTGACCTAGATGAAGAGAAGTAGCCCTAGTTTAAATTAAGTTGTACATCTAATTAATAGAGCAATTCAATGAATGCAAAACACTCAAAGAGTTTCTACTAGCTACTGTGCATTTAATCTTTATGGTATCAAAGCTTGTAAGCTACAAATCCTCTTCATCATTTGCAGTCATTAACACCACAAATCAAAAACAATTCCTACTCCTAAATGTAGGAATATATAGATGCATATAGCGGAATTTCAGGAAACAATTTCCTAACATCTATCATAGGATCGCAAACATAATCAAACATATGAATCATTCAATAGGGATTAAATATCAAACCTTTGTAGCGTGATTTCCCTGTTGTATGCAAGCTTTGAAGATCCGAGATCACCAAGTGTTGCTCCTCTAATCAGTCCACGAGCACCAGTTGAACACCAACGTCTGCTAGAACGGAAGAGAAAAGATCCCTTGCTTTTGGTGGTATAGGCGCCGGTTAGAGGGAATAGATTTGGGTTTCACTTCTCACTCTCTTGTAAAAAGAAACTGATTAATGAATTGATCACCTAAACCCTAATATTATATCCTATATATAATAGAAGAGTTATAGGCTAGTTAGGAGAACTAATTCTCCTCCTATTCCCCATTGGCAAGGCCCAACCCTAATCCTAAATGGTTTTGGATTGCTTTGTCCAACTTGTGCTACAATGTGTGACCTCATAGGAATAATCTATTTTAGTTATAGGCCAATCAATATTGTCCTATTAATCATATTTATTCTCTAGCCAGAAAACACGATTACTAAAATAATTAACTTTATTATCTTCATAATATAAATCCTATTTATGTTTAGTAATTGCCCGGATGTCTACTCCTTCACTAAAAGCTAAGAAGAAATGGTTGGAGAGAAAGGTGAATAGGAAAGCACTACTAAGGTAATTGTGGTAACAGATCCTATATACCTTCACCTTTCTCAAAATTTAACATCTCTAATGTGGGAACCAAACTCACCAGTGTAGAATAATATTTTCCCTGGAAAATAGAAATGGAAATAGCTCTTGTAACCAAGAGAAAGCTTGGCTTTGTCACTGGACTAATCACTAAGTCCAAGAATGACCCTGTAAAGCAAGATGTTTCTGAAATTGCAATAGCATGGTTATTGCATCGATACTCGACAATGTAAGCAGCACTATCACTAGTGGATAAAATCTCATCGGATCCGGTCAAAACGGGGCTTACTGCTCCGATTTTGGTCCAGATCGGATGGGCCCGCAGCGGCTATGAGGGATCAACTGATCCAGTCCAAAACTGGATCAGTTTGTCACTTAACTGATCCGGTTTTGCAAGAAAAGAGGATCAGTTAACTTGAATAACTGATCTGGTTTTCTTGCAAAATCGCATCAGTTTTGGGGGCCATAAAATTTAAAAAAAAAAGCCCGCCTTACACTGCAGGTCTGCAACAACAAGCAGGAGGAACCAACCAAAACCAAAACTCAAGCAAATTTTCCATGGATTATAGTTGCAACGAAAGAAAAAGACGAAATTAATAAGAAAAAGAAAGACGAAATTACAGTAAGTAAAAATTATCAGATTAAATTAAAATTCGAAAAAATTCAGATTTGCAAACTAAAATAAACAAATACTATACAAACTAAAAATGAATTCAATTATACAAATATTATACAAACTAAATACTTACGAATTACAAAGATATGATATATACCATAAAAAAACGAATTACAGAAAGGAACAAACGAAATTAAAAAAACGAAAACCCTAACCCTAACTAACGTGCCTGAGAGACGAAGAAGAGTGAGCGACGACAGCGTTGGTGAGTCGAGCCACAGGCGAGGAAGAAAACCCTAACGTGGGTGGGAGATTCTCGAACTCCAAAGATTGTTTGTGGGTGGGACGACGGCGAGACTCGGTTATCGTTCCTGGGCGCAACGACGACGTGGCTCGGTGGTTGTTCATGGGTGCGAGAGAGGAGATTAGACTGGTTGTTCGGCGTGGCTGAGACGACAAGGAGTGTGAAAAAGGAAGAGAGAGGGGGGTAGTGAGAGAGGAATGGCAGTTGGTAAGAGGAGAAACGGCGCATAAAGAATGAGAGAGGGAGTGAGGGGTTATTAAACCCTATGAAACGTGGGCTTCCTCTCAATCGCGTCCTTCTTGGGCCTTTGTATTCTTGGGCCATTAGCTGATCCGGTTTGGTGAACCGGATCAGTTAACAGAAAACTGAATCCGTTTTCTGTTAACTGATCCGGTTCACTAATGGATCGGATCAGTAAATTTCCCTCGCTTTGCCTCCCAAAAATTGCAATATTTACGGATTTTTTTTTTTAAAACTGGATCTGCTGTTATGTGACACATAACGTTTTTTTCCAATAGTGTTAGGCAAAGTGTCATTTACACAACATCAGCTCAAGACATATGGAAGGACCTTGAGAGAATGTTTGATGTGGTGAATGGTGCCAGGAAGTATCAACTGTGCAAAAGCTTGTTTGAGACAAGTCAAAATGGAAGAAGAATCAGTGAATTATTCAGTGATCTCAAAATATCATGGGATGCGCTTCATACCATGACAGATCTTCCACCCATCACTAGGGCTGTTCAGAGTGCGGTCTGGACTGCACCAAACCGCAACCCAAACCCTTTTTTTATGGTCTGCGTTGGTTTGCGGTTTCAAATTTGTGGTTTGGTTTGTGCTTTGAAGCAAACCAAGGTTTGCAGTTGGGTTTGAATTTTTGTAAACCGAAACCGTACCGTAAACCGCAAATTTATATGTTCTTTTTTAGAAAAAGTTTATCTACTCTAGATAAGCGTACGGTGAGGGTTGCGTGCCTCTTTTTTTTGCTCTCCTTTGTTTATTTTTATTGTTTTTACGTAATGTTTATTGTTTGTTATGTCTTGTAACTTCGTCTGCTAATGGGAGCTTGTGAATTATAAAGTCTTTTATTTTATTTGGACACTTTTTATTTATTATCTAGTTTTAGAGAATTATGTTTTGGTATATTAACAACTTTTTACCAATTTTTTTTTTAATTCTTAGATAATAAAACTTATATTGCAGAGGAATATATGGTTAAACCGTAAAGCGCACAATACCAAACGTTTTGCGTGGTCCGGTTTGGGTTGGTTTGGGCTAAAGTGATGTGCGGTTTGGGTTGGAAAAATGTCAAACCGTATATTAGCGGTTTGGTTTGGGTTACATCCCAAACCACACCAACCTAACCCACGAAAAGTCTTACCCATCAATGTGGTGACCAGTAAAGTCATAGCACTGATGGAAGCCTTGAACAAAATCAAAGAAGAACAAAGATTGTTCCAATTTCTCAACAGTCTTTACTTGAAGTATGATGTTGTGAGAGATCAAATGTTGATGCTCAATTCCTTGCAAACAATGGTTGAATCTGTGGCCCCTCTGCAACGTCAGAAATCTCAAAGGAAAAACTTTGATAACTCTGTCTAAGTAGAAGTTGACTCAAGTGTCTTTTTCTGTAGAAGAAAGGAGAGTGCACCAAGTGTAAGAGGAAGGGTCACAACCTAGAAGGATATTGGAAGGTAATTGAGTATCCTAAGGGACATCCTAGGGTATATAAGGAAGGTCAGTATGGAGGACAGGGAATGCAACAAAAACCTTTGGGTGAACAAGAACAAGTACACTAGCCAAGGAAGCAAGGTTGCATCAAATGCTTAAATTGACAAAGAAATGGAAGCAAGCATCACTCTAACAAGTAAGGAATTTGAGAGGCTGTTGAGGAGCATACCAAAGGGTAATCAATCTAAAAGTGATCACACTGTAGGAGGAGAAGAAATGGAGGCAAACTTTGCTGGTAAGTTCTCTGTTGCATCACATAATATGTTAGTAGATCATGGCAAATGGCTGATTGACTCTAGGGCTTCTAATCATATGAAATCTGACCTAAGTGGGTTACATAAAGTAAAAATCATTGAAAAAAGGACGGGTGTAAACTTTCCAAATGGGAAGACAATATATGTGACACATAAGGGACAGATAGACATGAATTATGATCTATAGTTAATGAATGTCTTATGTGTACCCGATTTTAGACACAATCTCATATTAGTGCAAAAGCTAATCAGGGACAATGGTTGTTATGTGGTGTTTCATAAGGGTTTATGTGTGGTACATGACTCAACCACTCACAAAGTTAGATCTGTGGGCAAGGAACAAGATGGAGTTTATTATTTGCAGAATGCACCAGAAAAGAAGTTAGACTTTAGTGTAGCCAATCTAACTTTAACTTTTAGAGGTGTAAAGAAGAAACAGAACATAGGTAAGGAAGTAAAATCCAGTAGGAAACTTGTATCACACTGCTCTTTTTAGAACTAGTGTAAAGCAGTTGACACTTTCTCATGTACTAAAAATTTGAGTGTGAATGCAAAGTTTGTAATTGTTGCCCTATGGCATTGCAGCTTAGGACATGCACCTGTGAGCAAGCTTAAAAATGTTCCTTGCATAACTGAACATCTGACTAGGGTCATGAGAAAATATGTCTAAGCCGTCCATGGCTAAATTCACTAAGCTACTTTTCTCACCTAGAGATTACAATGCTAACAACTCATTTGATTTGATCAGATTCATATTGATATATGGGACCCTGTTGGGTAGAAAGCATAACTAAGTGTAGATATTTTCTCACTATAATTGATTGACCATACTAGAGCTACGTGGGTGTACTTGTTGCAATTGAAATCTGATGCGTATGAAATGATGATAAAGTTCATGAAGTTTGTTGAAAACCAGTTTATGAGGAAGATAAAGGTGGTTAGGTTAGATTATGCCTTGGAATTTGTGGAAGGAGAGTATGGAAGATTGCTTGCTGCTCATGGGATCACACATCATACTAGTTGTGCAGATATACTCTAGCAAAATGGGTTTGCAGAAAGAAAACATAGACATTTGCTAAGCAGGGCTTTGAGATTTCATGCCAAGTTGTTATGTTTTGATTGTGTCTTAGCAGTAGTTGAATACATAATCAACATGTTCCCTTCACCTATAATCTCAAACTAGACTCCATATGAGAAAGCTCCTTGGCAAAGCTCCCAAATATGATGACTTGAGAGAATTTAGGTGGTTAGCAATGGCCTACACTACAAGAAAAGACGATATCAATGACCGCTTAAAGCCGTCGTTGATTAATAAAAAACAGTCGCTAAAACATTCAAAGACGGTCAACAATCGTTAAATGACAGTCATTGTATCGATGGTCGTTGATTTAGGAATCAACGACCGTTTGACCGTCGGTGAATAATCAACGACGGTTTATTTATCTTTCAGCGACCGTTTTATTAACCGACGTTGATAATATTTCACCGACTGTTTGGAGCTGTCGCTGAAACAACGACTGCTTTGAACAGTCGTTGATTTAACGACGGTGTAAAGCAGTCGTTGAATCAACGACGGTTTAAAACAGTCGTTGTTTCAGCGACGGTTAAAAGCAGTCGTTGTTGTTCTTAAGAAGTCGATGACATTTAAGTCCTTGGCAGCATTACATTCCTTTACAGCGACTGCATAACCGTCGTTGTTGCAATGTTTAGCCGTCGTGTTTTTTTTTTTAAATTACATTAATTAAAATAGTAATGTTCCAAATTATAATTAAACCTGTACTTGCACGGCTGCACCTAAATATACTACACTAAACCTGTTCCTCCATCGCCTCCATTGCATTCAATATTTTCAACTACCAAAATATGCAATTTTGATATATATTACAATTTGCGTAGATACTTATAAAATTACATGAAATAGATTAAAATTATGTACACAAAATAGATCCCGGTGTCGGGAAATAAAGTATAAGTCGGGTTCTAAAAAAATATATATCGACAAATCTAGAAACTTATAAGCTAGATGCCGATAAATATAGACACTAAATGCCTATAGTTAGACAAACTACCTAGATTAAATATATGTACACAAAATAGATCCCGATGTCGGGAAATAAAGTAGAAGTCGGGTCACAAAATAATATACCGACACATCTACCTAGTTGCCAAAACCAAAAAAATATATAATAAATGCATATAGTTAGACTAACTATATAGAAACTATAAGTTAGTTACCTACTTGCCAAAACTAAACAAACGACAATGTCAGGGGTGTCTTTGTAGCACTACTGCCACCACTAAACCTTGGGTCATCTTCTGGTCTGCGTTGTGGAGGGGGGGCCTGTGTTGCAACCTGAGAACATGTGGCTGAAACCAGACATGTTCCTCATCATTTCCTGCGGGAGGGCCCGGTTTGACTCTTCCATCCGCGCTGCGATCCTTGCCTCCATCTCTTCCATCCGTGCAGCGACCTTTGCCTCCACCTGCGCCTCAAGCTGAGAAAAAAAATGGACGGCTCATATGGTTGTGGAGAGCCATCTCCTCGCCCAGATGAAGAGTTGTAGTACAAATGATCTCCCTGACCCAACCCCTGCACTTTTCCTCTGTTCCTCCCACTAACTATCTCCCAATACAACAGATTAGGGTTTGGCTGTGACCCCTGAGTGGTACAATCATCCAGCTTCTTGTTCTATGTCTCCTGCATTTGGTTAAATAATGTGCTAATACTCATGCATTTTCAAGTAAAAACTACTATGTGACACAACAAACAAACTATATTTGCGTTGCTTGGTTCTAACATGTCTATATTTTTTATTTTCAATCAAAAATACTATTACACTCATTAAACAAACTATATATATGATGTTTGAGGTGTTTATAACTTAAAGTAACTTCAAACTACTCAAATTCATTCATTTTCAAGTAAAATGGCAAAAAATGGGCTAAAATGGTCTATATTTGGTTCTAACATGTCTATATTTTGTATTTTCAATCAAAACTACTATTAAACTCATCAAACAAAGTATATATATGATGTTTGAGGTGTTTATAACTTAAACTAACTTCAAACTACTCAAATTCATTCATTTTCATGTAAAATGGCAAAAAATGGGCTAAAATGGCCTATATTTGGTTCTAACATGCCTATACTTTGTATTTTCAATCAAAACTACTATTAAACTCATCAAACAAAATATATATATATGATGTTTGAGGTGTTTATAACTTAAACTAACTTCAAATACTCAAATTCATTCATTTTCATGTAAAATGGCAAAAAATGGGCTAGAATGACCTATAATTGGTTCTAACATGCCTATACTTTGTATTTTCAATCAAAACTACTATTAAACTCATCAAACAAAGTATATATAAAGTGTTTAGGGTTTTTTTTGTTTCTCTTCTTTATATTTTTTTTTCTCCTATTTATAGCACGGTAAACCCTGGTTTAATAGGATTTGTTTCCAACTCAAACTCCGATTTCTTATTTTATTTGGAAAATAAAACGAAACCAAACTATAATATAATTAGGTACAACAGTAGGTTATATAGTTAAATTATAACTGTAAGTTTACCCAACTATATATATTTCTAAATAATATTAAAAACACTTTAAACTTTATTCTTTATATTTTCTTATTTATAAAAGAATAACTCCCGAAAATACGGAGTATTACAATAAGTTCATGAATTAGCTTTGTAAAATGTATTGGTTTAGTCTGGGTAATAGAAACCTTATTCTAGCTAAGATGGATAGTAAGTAATCTAATTGAATTATTCCTTCGATTAGAGATTGTCATTTACATTATTGGAATGGTTTATATTAAGAGTAATGAGAAATGATTGTTAATATTACTTGATATCATTGAGGTGAAATCATGGGATTGATTTACGGAGTTTAAGAGTTATTTGGAGAGTGGTGATTAGTCTTAGGGGGTTATTAGTATAGAATTGAATATGTTAGTTTTATTTTCTCCTAATTAATGATTTCTAATTAGACTCATGACAGATTCTTATTTAGGAAAACTAATTGAACTACTCTTATTTAATTGAGTTAGATGAGAAATAGTTGTTCTTAATTAATAATTAAGGAATTGAAATACTATGAGTTAGTAAGAGGGAAATCTATCTTTCTTGGTTCTAATGTTGATAGAAAATTGTTAATCTTGTATAGTATTCATACTATCAAGTATAGTAGTAGTTCCAGTTCTTTATTAAGTTATAAGCTAAGAGTATTGGAATTAAGAAATTATAAATGTATAAGCTAATTAGTCAGGGACTATTGAGCTAAACTATTATAATAAATTGGTTTATGTTAGTTTACTTCAATAAAGTTGGGAGAAGGAAGAGGTAAATATTGTTGTAAGGTTGATGATTAGTCGGGAATTATTGAATTGGACTCAAAGATTGAAGTTATTATGTTAGTTTACTTAAGTAAAGTGGGAAAATGGAATATGTAAGTGTTGATAATTAGATTAAGATCATTAGAAATAGTTTCCTTGATCATGAAGGCGATTAACAAGGTTTATCTAGAAATAGATTTGAGTTGATTCGAGTTTATGAGGAGGTAGCTAATACATCTAATTCTTTTAGTAATTTATATAATACTGAACAGAACTAGAAGTTTAATAAACTACTTTCATAATGGTTAATTACATGTTCTAAAGCAAGATGTAATTCACTTATTTGTCTAAGCGATGAAGCTATATTGTGTATATAATAAAAGTTAGTTGTGATATTCAATTTAATTAGGTTCTAATGGAAATATGTTAGTAGATTGGTTAAAGTGTATATTAAGAAGATTCATCGGATTAGTTTAGTTATCTGAAACTTAACAAGAATAGCTATCAACTCTTGTCATTGTTGTTAAGATAAATCCGAAGGTTAATTCTAGAGAGTAAAAGAGTACAATATGATTGGAGTTGTTTGATGGTGTCCTAAAGGAGAATCACTTAACTAGACGCTAGAAGTTAATAATTTAATCAGTTTCTCACAAAAACATAGAAAAAGGATTAACTACATATCACTAATGATATGGAGGATCTTGAAGATAGTTTAACTAAATGTGGACTAGATTATTTGGTTTAATAACTGCAAATGGGATAATGTACTAATGTCAAACTATTCGATTAGTGTTCACTAAGGTAAGTTAGTATCCAAGATTACTTAAGTGAGTATAAGCTTGTGAATTACTTTAATGTAGCCTCAGTTATATGGTTGCGTAATCTAATTGGAATGAGGCAGACTCGCTGTATATGATTATGAGTATGTTCCGTAATTGGTTCGTTATTAATCTTGTTATTTAGAATTTAACTAATGGAATACTATGAACCATAGTTAATTGCTTCCATTAATCAACCTTTCATTAATGAATATGGAGTATGGTGTTTAATTTAACTTTTCTTAGTTAATTCTAAGAGATAGACCTTTTGTCATTGTTGTTGATGTTTTATGGAACATGATTATTTATTATCAGTTGTGGTTCATAAGTTTTATGATTGGAATTGGAAACGAAAAGCACATCTGTATTTATTTGAAGTATTTATTTATAGAAGTTCTATGTCAAATGATTATAATTATATACGAAGGAAATCTCTTGGTTGGGTTGATTATTCAAAGATTGTTGAGAATGACTTGATTGTGTTATGACTGATAATCGAAAGTGATCTAAAGGGGAAAGTAGTCTCGTCTGATTTGACGGATGAGGTGACACGAACAGTGCCCCATGGACTGTGAACCTTGGGGGCCCCAGAGGGAAACTTGCCAATTGCTCTGTGGGGTGATAATCGGGCGATATATCAGGTAATGCGAAACTTGTGGATTACTGATTTGATCAGTGTTGGAAAATGAACTTCGGACTAGTCGCGGTTATTGGCCAAAAGTAAAGCGAATGGTTGAGTGACGACCCCCACAGTCAGAGTGTAAGTTGTCTCCTCCGATGCGTTCTCTTTCCCCCGGTTAAAAATATTGTTATCTCGAGTTATGGAAATGAATGTTAATTCAGTATTTGAATGTGGAAATTGTTATTGGATTCTCGATGAGGAATTGTATCATGGTAAGTTTCGATATTGGATTCCCGATAAGTAATCGTATCATGGTAAGTTTTGATATTGGATTCTTCATAAGGAATCGTATCATGGTAAGTTATTTCGATATTAGATTCCCGATAAGGAATCATATCAAGAAATGTAATGAATATCTATTTAGTATTTGCAGATGAATATCGATATGAGTTTCTTGATACGGAAGCATATCATGGTAAGTTATATTAATGTTGGATTCCCAGTAAGGAATCGTGTCATGGAATGTTGTCATGTTATTTAATTCCTGATAAGGAATTGTTTGTAAAAGTATAAGAAAATGATTGATATAGTATTTGAAAACATAAGTTTGGATTTCTGATAATAAATCGATTAAAGGAAATAAATTATATTAATTATCTCAGAGTTGGCAAACTTAGATTCCTCATAAGGAATATTGATGTGTTTGAATGGCTAATTAAATAAATATATATGAAATATGACCCTGTTGTGATTGTGTGGGAATCGCCTTGTCGTGTTTGCTATTATATGAACGATGGTGTACTATGAAGAGAATTGAATAATGGTATTTCATGTATGTGTCCGACAGGACTAATGCTATACATTGTTAGGACACGTGGGATTAATTTTAGCATGATGATGGCTGAGAGTCATTTTCAAGTAAAAGCCACCAAAGCATGTGTTAATCTTGTTTACGAGTTTAGTACTCAGCTTTGCTGATGTGCGTATGTTGTTTTGTCATTTATGTGGCCTGTCACTTGGTGGGTGGCAGTATCCTAAATGTTTCAGGTTGAAGTTGTGAGCTAATCTTTTGCAAGTTGAAGCTGATACCATCTGGAGTAATGTTGTATTTGTTTTCGACGCGAGAACGCTCGACTTTATATAGTTAATCAATAACCTTTATTATTCGTTTCTGTATTTAAGAGTCGTTAGTGTAACACCCCGAATTTTCGCTCCGGATTTTTAGCATATTTCTCCCTTAGTCCTTACTTTCATTAAATTAAAGTATTTTATATTCTTTAAAATATTTTATCATATATATTTTACCACTTTTTTTTATAAATATAGTTATATTTATGTAATTACAAATTACATATTTTTCTAGTATTTAAGTTGCCCTATTTAACTAAATATTTCTTTTATTTTTATCTATTTGTTGCGTATGTTGGACCTTCGAATGTGGATAGACCACTTTGTACTTGGTGCTAACCGAAGATTCAGTTATTATGAAGGGAAGATGAGTTTTTACCCATTAAACTCCCCTTTAATGCCATCATCATATCCCTTTTATTTATGTTTGTAAGTTGTGACCCCCACCTTTTGTATTCATCATTCTAAGCTGATTTCTGGTCAGAATTTTTTACCCTTTCCATTAAAGCTTTCGGCCATATTGAGAAGAGATTGAGAGGAAAAGTTCCACCTTGTTGCACCACAAGAGTCAGATAATTTCCACCAACATTTCACCCTTGTTCCTTCATAGTTTCTTGCCAATTTCACAATGTTAAGGTCGTGTTATGGGTTACTAGGAGGTGATTATTTGGAGGACGAACCAGCGCATGACGATTGGAACTAGACGACTTTGCTTCACTCCTCCAGTTGGCCCAGGAAACTAACGGCGAACCTAGTACGACTAGAATCCGTTTAGGAATTATTTAGTTTTAATATCTAAGTTGGGGTAATTTTTTTTATGCTAAAAGTTATGGGTGGGTAAAGTTTCATATTATTGATGTTATACTTGACAATTCATGAATGCTTGTGAGTTGATAATAAGGTGAAAGAAACTAAATCATATTATGATGTTAGTCTCGCTAGAAGTTGTGTAGAAGTGGTTTGAATTCATGATATGTGTTGGTATAACTCACGTTGTTAGTTAGTAAGTTATGTAGCTGTGATTTTTATACTCGTTTGTGATGGTAGATAGGTGATGTATGATCATGTTTTGGTAGTTTGTGAGTATGAATATGTGTTGCCTCCTTGGCATAAGTCGCTTGAGGAAGTTTATGTGTGTTCATGGCATGTTATTTGATGGTATCTGGTGTTGGTGGCAGTACCTAGCTTCCCGTAATTGTGTGATAGTGTGTCAAGCTTGCGGTTAATTTACATCTTCGTAGTTGGTGTTGTAAGATGTTGAGTTGCTTGAATGATTAGCTATGTTTCAAGTATACTAGCGTGTCAGGTGTATACGATTTTGGTGTTATAGTTATGTATACTTATGTGTCAATGTATGCTGGTGTAATGATTTACTCTTATTGCTATATGCATGCTTACATAAGCTGGTTTTTTTTTTTTTATATATTGACATATATTTATATCATGAGTATCTTATTTATTGTATGATAGTTTGGTTGTTTGTAATTAAATTGAGAGTACTTTTATTAATCAATATCTAAGTTGTCGACGTTTCGGTACTCGAGGGAGAATAATACTGTCTTTAGTACCGTTTCGCCAATAGTTATGTACCGGGGGTATTAGTAATTAACCTTGTACCCAAACTAAGACAACGAAAGTGTAGTAGTTGGACTATTTGATTATATTGTGTATTTGGTGTATAATTATGTTTTAAGTGATGTTTATGTTTTTTTAGTGGGAAAAATTGATTTTATTATGATTATTGTTTTTGTTATTATCACTATTACTTTGAGAAGAATAAATATTGTTGAATTGAGACACTTGGATTGCGATCCTAGTTTCTGCTGATTTTAGGTGTAAGGCCTGAAGAGCATCCTTATTATTTATATTTGATGAATAAATTATAGTATTTGTTTGTGTAAATATTTATTGAGATTAAGATATCCGGTGGGATAGATGTAGTCCCCGGTGAAGAACATGCCAACCACCTAGGTTGCGATTTAGGGGTATTATCTAGGTTGATTGTTGTCGTTCGAGAGGTTGGGAAGTACTGAGCTAGGCACTATCCTGCATCGGGAGTTTGGCCATTCTTAGACACATGCAGTAGGGAACGTAAGCCCATAGGCTGTCTGGAGATTTCGATCTGACAAACCTTAAGAAGTAGGTTGCGATCCACTAGCGTTCTGCTCTTTCTCAAAACCTATTATATTATTTTGTTCTATTATTTTGGAGGCTTATGTTATCGATCTTGTATGCTTATATTAAGTTTACTATTGTTGATTTACTTTATTTAAGCATGTTAAACTGTTAGTTGTTGGTTGGCTGTTATTTGGTTCAGTTTGATATTTTATGTTGATTGAGACTTATTTATTAATGCTTGATAACTCCTATGTGGATCCTAATTGAGCTGGGAGTGCTGTTAGTTACTCCCCACTGATTATGGATTTTTGTTGTATATTTTTACAGGTTATGTTGATGGGAATTTTCTTTGGTTTTGGGCTCGGGTTGAGATGTGAGCATTAAAATGTTAAATGTTTTAGGCCTAGACTTTTAGTTAGTTTAAGAGTTAGTTTTCTCTTTTGGATATTTATCTATTAATTTAATTTATTTATACTATTTATTTATTTTGGGTTTATCACTTAGTTATTTAAACGCATTTCTTGTAGTAGTGACATTCCCAGAAGACGATGTTTCCGCCATCGTCCTATAATACTATTATTATTTCTTTCTTTTCCCACTTTGAAATTCTGGGGTGTTACAGTTGGTATCAGAGCAAAACGTTCCTAAACTCTGAAAAAGAGTTGCTAATGATTCTTTAGAATTATTAGTTAGCCATAGGAGATAAAAATGTTTAGAATTAAGTTTAGTAGTTTCACTATAATGAGAGTGTGATGTAAGTAAATGGAAGCCTTATGGGAATATGGTGTGCTCTCATGCTTATGGAGCATATGTTATATGTATAGTTACTTGTGTTATTGGTTGAAGTTAGTCTACCAAGTTTGTTAATCTTATTTGCAGGGCTTCATGCATGTAATTTTTCTTTTTATCAGAGTTGCGCAGCGAAAGCGACGTAATTTATAGCCCTGAAGTTATAGGTCGAGTTGCGCGTTTAACTTGTTTTCTGTTTCGCAATTTAAAACAAACTTTTATTTTATTTTATTTGGTGGTTGCTTAATAGTATATGTTATTATGTGAGACGGTATATATTTTCTGTTCTTTTCCAATTAAGTGTTATTTTTATGTGAGTACTACTTATCTGTTTTATTATTTACAAAGCTTTTTGGTTTGAGTTTATATTCCAAATTATATTTTAGATCTTTGAACTTAATAAATTTCATACCTATATTAGAGTTATTTTCTGACTTTCAAATTTTGCTATTGTTAATATTTTGATATTCTCTTTTGGAAACGTTTAATTTCAATTGTTTTATAATGGTTTGGAAAAAAAAAGGGGGTTTTGAAATTGTCGTTCAAGGTATTCTTCAAATTTCTCTTACCGTCTTTCACCATCTATATTTATAAATATTTTTCTTTTAATATTTTTATTTTTCATGCTAATCCTTGTTTAGCCTTTAATTATGGTAATAAGTTTTGTAGTCTTTGAAAATAAAAGTACCCTGATGAGTTATTGTGGGTTATAGATTGAAATGTAGATGTAAACTATTTTCTTTTAAAGGTTAGCATTCAACAACTTTTACTTTACTTACTAAATTACTTTTCTTATTAGCATTTTTTTTTTCAAACTCAAATGTGGGAATGGATCTCGTTTACTATTTGTTGTTTCTTGTTTAAGTATTTAGTGCTTTCTCATTTCATAGCAAAATTTTGGTTGTTTTCATTACTTCTTATTTAATTCTTTGATTTTGACTGATCTGTTTTACATTCTTTGAAAATGAAATTTATATACTTAGTCTAAATTTTTAAACTTGTTTGAGTTGATATTAAGTCATAATGGGTGATTCCTTTGACTTGTATGTCAATTTGATAAGTCGACACATTTTGACTATTTTGATTTAATTTCCTTTTTGAGTTGATATTAAGTTTATATTGGGTGATTCCGGTAAACTTTAATGTCCATTTGATAAGAAGGCTTTGAAATATTGTTTTGTTGATACTAGGTAGCAATGGGTGGTTCCATGCACATCTGTGTCGACTTGAAAATTTTTATAATTGTTGTTTATAATTTATTACTTTATCGCCTATTTATTATTAGTGTTTCGTCGTTGTAAAATTTATTTTAAAGTTATCAATTTCTTTTGCGAACTTTAAATTTCATATATATCTTTAGGAGAACTTACGCTCTTATAACATATGTCATTACTTGAGTTCGTAAGTACTATTTTAATAAAGCAGCTAGCTACTCTTTATTAAAATGTTCTTATCTCTTTAAGTGGAGTATAAGCCTGTGTGGCTATCTCTATTTAAATTAGTTTGGCTATCAATTTACAAACTTTTGCTTCTTTGTTTCTTTTCTAAAATATTTATGTATGATCGGATTTATTCTTTTATAATTTTACGTAAATATTTATTCCTGCTTCTTTTGCAAAATTACCTATAATTTATTGTGCAAACGTTTTTACCTTAAACTTTCTACTTGTCTCTGGCTCTTTCACATTTGATAAATGATGGTTGTTACCATGCTTCCTTACTATACAACTATTTTTGGTCTTCCGAAATAAAATGAATATTATTTGAGTTATCAAATTTTATACCCACAAAGTTGTTTAGTTCTTAACTAAAATCCATCGATTTCTATTTTCTTAATGTTCTTTAGTTATCTATTTTCTATGTTGTATTTGTTTTCGAGGCGAGAACGCTCGACTTTGTATAGTTAATCAATAACTTTTATTATTCGTTTCTGTATTTAAGAGTCATTAGTGCTCCTGATTCTCTCTTGGTGTTAAAAATATTTTATTAATTAAAATTGTAACTGGTTTAAACTATTTCCCGTTCTAGGGTTGTTCTATTTTCAAAGGAAACTCTGCTGCATTTTGCAGAGATATTTACTAAAATAGAGTATGTGGATCAGGGCGTTGTTGTAATAGTTAATCGAATTCAATAGAGTTGGGATTTGAGTTCGACACTCTCCAATTTAGTTCGTGAGTGTGATGGTAATGGTTCGGGTTAGCTCGACCAGAGTCTCTTCTGCTGTGCTTAATTCTTTGTAAGCTGGTCGGGAAAATCCGGGCTGTTACAATGAGGTACTCAAATACGCAATCATCCTGTGTTAGCAATAAAAACACACCTACACGAATTATGATTGGAATGAAGAAATCAATCCGTCGAAGATGAACAGTTTTTAAGAGGGAGAAAGTAGAGATAAGTTAGAGATTTTGGTGTAGGTTGACAATTTTGGTTTGCGTGCAACTGAAATGGCGCTTGAGTGTTTAAGTACATGTTTTTCAAAATGTAACTGTCAAATCAGTGTTTTTATGTGACTATGATGTTCATTTTCTAGTTCAACGACGTTCATTACGTAGCTTTTTCATTTAAGTTTGCTGCATTTTTGTGTATCGCATGCCTACTTTTTGAATGTGCGTACAATTAGTGGTGTCAAAACAGGTTCTGAGTATACCCACGGCGAACCAGGTCAGACCCGGACAGGTCAAGATTCTGCCAGTCAGTACCCCAGGTCATGATTGGTCAGGCTTTGTTCATCTGGGTCGATCACATGTGAATCATGGGATTGCCGGGTGCCGGACAGGTCTGAGCGTTCCATTTACATGTCGATCCATTCCCGAGTATGATCGCCAGTGGACATTTTTTAGCCGGGTTTGCGTAGGTCGTATTTGGGTTTCATGTACGCTTGGATAGAGTCAAGTGTACTCGGGTTGAATCACTAATGACCTTAGTTCGATCATTGTGAAGCATCGGGTCCATTCGCTATTGAAAGTCAATTCAACTTCGGTTAACTCCTGGTCGGGTCATTTTGGTTATGTTATAGATTTTGTAAGCGAATCATATTATTAAAAGTATTAAGATCGACATATATAGACATATGTGTGTGTGCGATAAATATATGGATAATAATGAAAAACTAATAAAAACACTATATTGTTTACCGTGATGTTTAGTGTATTCTCTTAGTCAACTCTTATTTCGACTAATCAACTGCGTAAAACCACTCTAATAAGTAAAGAAGTAGAACGACTCTTCATATGTTCTAATATTATATATTATAACCAACGACAATAATAACGAGTAGACGATCAATTACAAGGTTTATATAAATGATTTATTATTATAAGCACTATGATTGGTATATAAGTTTGTAAATAGCTATGATGATAATGAGAATAGTAATATTAATAAACATAAAGCGATGATGATAATAATGATAATAAAAATAATAACAGTAATAGTAACAATACTAACAATAGCAATAGTAATACAAATAAGAACAAAAAAACTAACAATACCAATTACAATATAAATACCAACCGTAACAGTAGCAACAATGCTAATAATAGTAATAATAATAACAAATATAACGCGGTATATATGTATTATGCTGTGACTATATATGATAAAGTATCAACAAACTATTTTATCAATATGTTTAAACATTTTAGTACTACATTGGTATCAAAATAATTGTAAAACCACTCTAATACTCTATTGATTAGAAATTAGTATAACGACTCTTGATATGTTAACATTATAACAAATGACAATCATATGTTTATAACTACGGTTCATATGAGGACTAAGTGATTATAACGAGGCTTCATATGTTGTACAATAATAATAAACATAACAACAGTTTATATAAATGAGTAAAGTTACTAAACTAATACTTAGATTATTAGCTAATGGCTTATTGCATTTATATGTTATTCCAACGAAGTATATAATTAAACAATATACGTTAAAGTCACTAATGATCAATCATCAAACGATCAAGTCAAATCAACTTGTGTGAACATTCGATTAGAAGTTTATCTTACTAAAATCCCAACTTCTTCGATTCTTTCTAAAATGCTAACTTGTTAAAAATCAAAATGAAGAAGTTAATCTGTTAATAACATGGTTAATCTACAATAAGCCAATAAGTTAATAAGTACTTACTATGTAATAACATGTTAACAACCATATAGTAATTTAGCACTTAGTCAGTTACTCGCTTAGACCTATTAACTCAGTAATTCACTAACTTGTTAGTTGTTAACTGTAACTAAGTACAAAAATACTAATTAATTGATAAGTGATAAAGTGATAACATATTAGTGATATTACAAAGTTAACACAAGAACAAGTATCAACAATAAGACATAAGTCAAATTGTAAATGTAATTATTACGACATTAAGTCCTAAATCCTAATATCGGACCATCGGCAATAATCGACTAACTGTTACTGTGTTACGTCTTACATGTTAGCATTAAATTAATCTCTAGTCACCGCATGTAACATGTTCACATATTTCTAATTTATAAATTTAGAATAATAATTTCTTAAAAAGCAAAAATATTAATTTAATTTTAAAAGTTTATAATTTCTAATAATACTACTAATTTCTAAAGTTATTAAACTAATAATATTAGAATTAGAAATTTAGAATACTCAAACCATAATAATATCAAAATACAATATTAGTTTATTAGTAGTTTAGGCCATTGATTTTTTTTTTGAGGGAAAGGTCATTGATTTTAGAAAGATGAAAATCCAACCATTGATTAAGTTAGCAATCCATGTGATTGGCCACTCGCAATTCTCATTGGTCAAAAAATAATGGCATGTATATGAATTAAGACCATTCATTTGAGAAAGATCGAAATTCAACCATTGAATTAAGTTCCCTCTCTAACCCTAAACCCTCCCTCTTTCCTCCCATCCTCGTTCCTCAGTCACAACCTCCCTCTTCATCATCCTCAATCCTCTTCCATCTCTCTCGTCTTCTTTCTCCCCTGACTCCTCTCACCTTCTTTCTACACCACTACCATCATTCCTCTCACCAAAAAAAGCAAATCCTAATTCGAAAAGTAACCACTAACCACCACCTCTCTCCCCTGACTCTATTTCTCTCGGTGCTCCCTCCTTGCCATCTACCTCCGTCGGAATTCGGCCACCACCACGCTATCGATGCTGTCGTCGAATTTCAGCCACCACCACTAACATTTTCATTCAACCACCACTGCACCACGACAGCGGCACCACCCAGTCGATACGAGACATTATCCCTGACGCTTCAAGGGCCTCTTCCTAGTGTTTCGTTAGCTGGTATTCAAGGGTGATTATCTTTTCATTCAATTCCTCGACTTCCAACTCCCTTTGAGCTAATGTCTCGCTGCTTCCCATCCTCACTTTTCTCTTCTTGAAAATTTCTAGTGGGTTTTCATTTCGAACAAATTTTTATTTTGCACTAGAGTAAAAAACGTCAAATGCTACAATAAAAGGGTTGCGGTCAGGCCCAAAACCACATCCCCTATTTTAAGGGTTGCGGTTTTGGGTTTGACAGCAGCCCTTGGGCTTTATTATTCTTTTTCTCCCGTGTTTATAATTCATTCCCTCCTCCACCTTCCTTCCTCAAACAGTGAAAATAATAGACTAACCCTTAACACTCACACCCCGCCCCTCTCTCTATCACCTCCTCCTTTATTTCTCTCTCCTAAACCCTAATCTCTCTCCTCCTTTTCGATGATTCACTCTCTTTCGATCACCAAGAACCCTAATTTAACTTCATCCATCTCGGGCTTCATCGTTACCGAATTTTAGGGTTCTTATTTTAGGTTTTCTTCGTTTCGCCCTCCATTTTTGTGAATCAATCGAGCTCGAAGTTAGCGATTATTGAAGGTTTTGTTGTGATAAGTGGATAATCAGTGAGCGAAGAAGTAAGTGATTTTGATTGAAGTTTTCGTAAAAAAAAAAAATTGAGGGGAAGAGAGAAAGAGATGTACAAAGATCGTGGATCAAAAGCGGAGATGGGAGATGTGGATCGGAAAAGGATCAATGAAGTGTTCGATAAACACTTGGAAGGATCGTCGCCGTCGACTTCGAAAGGATTGAACAGTAAAGATAAGGATAGATTGTCGGCGCAATCGATTATCAGTACTCGTATTTTCTCCCTCCTCCCTCCAACTCGCTCATCTCCTTCCAAACACAGCCACCGACAACACCAGCAACCCTAATTTCCGCTGCCACGCCACCATCCTCGCTGCGAACGCCTCAATCGAGAAAGAAAGTCGTCGAAGCAGCAAATCACTTCTTACATGTGTTAAATTCATTGTAAGTTTTCCATTTTCTTGTAGTTTTCGTTCGTTTGCTTGTATTTTTCGTTCGATTGCTTGCGTTTTGATGTTATTTTTGCTATTGTAGCTCAAATTTGAACTATTATCTTGTCAATTTTTCTGGGTTTTCAATCTTCATTAATTTCATTGTCTTCAATATTTACTCTAGTTATGAGAAAAGAAGAGACATAAGAAGACCCAATATAATAGAACTTGGGTCAGAATTCCTTGTTTTTATTCATATTAAGCTGTTGAAGAATTCTTTAGAGAAAAGGCACATTCTTATGCTTCAAATGTTACTGGTTCGGTTGAAAACCATGACGTCCACTTTTAGTTGTATTGATGTTAAAAACGTGGTTAACTTTCAGTTGTGTGGGTTCTAAGTCCAATGAAAGAGGTCATGGTGTCCTTGTTCGGGTCGCTTGTAGGGCTAAGATACAAGTGACGTTCTTTGATTCAAATACATGGTGGTTCTGTGTTAGTTTCTAGCTTTCCTTTAATACTCTTCGGAAGTCCCTTAAGCATTTTTTTCAGTTTTTTCTTTGAAGTTGGTATCTAAGCAATCTAATATTGTTATACTTTTCGCTATAGAATTTGATGTATCAACTATCAGCAAGAAAGTGATCTTTTTTATTATAGGAGATCAGAAACATTGTTGCTTGTAATGGATAGAAGAGATGATGCAGTTACTCCATTACTTAATCAATGGATATACTAGGTATTATAGAGCTGGGCAGATCAATGTGTTGTTGTGTATGTTGTCTAGCTAGCTGCTCAATGCTTCTTGGTACCATCTAATCCTAACGTTCGATCAATAAATGTCTTCATTAACCTAATTACATCTTGGCTATATTTGATTATGGTCAAGCCTGAGAAAATGTTTTAATTGTTTCTTATTGAAGTGTCAGATTTTGGCCTAACAATAAAAGTAGGATGTACCTCCTTGAGAACACAGGTACCATATTTCTTTTCTTTCAACTTGTAAGTTGTAGTACTTAAACTTTGTCTGTTCTTTTTCCATGTTTCTTTGAAATAATGGGTATGTATGTTTTGGTGTTCAGGGGATTTTGTAAGATCAAATGGACCTCAAGAAGGGGACTTCATTGTAATATATTCAGATGTTAAATGTGGCAAATATGTATGTTTCTCTCTCCTCCCATGTTTTTCTCTGCTTTTTTTGCAACTTGTACAATGTAATCAACTATTGAGATATTAAATGTGGCAAACTATATGTATGCCTCTCTTATTTCCACATTTTTGTTTTCCTCCCAACTTGTGATGTGTTGGCGAATTTTTCTGACTTTTGCTTTCATTTCTTCAACTTGCACCATATCTAGATCCCTAAGCTTACTGTTTGCAAGTTGCAACTAAGACATTATCAGACAGCTTCTAGTGTTGTCTATACTTGAATATCAAATTATTAGGAACTTTTTGTATTATAAGGAGTATATCTTAATACTTGCTATGGAAAATCTAGCATTTAACATCTCTTTCTTGTTATGCTTCCGGTGTCTGCTTAATGATAACCCTATCGTTAGGAGATAATGGTCATGCGTACTACTATCTTAGTAGGACTGGAAAAAAGTTATTAAATTTATGAAAATCAATGTACAGTTGAGTGATCTTTTAACAAAATTATTGTGAAATTGTGACCATTAATTGGAAATATGATATATTGATTTTTGTATCTGTGTAGGGACCCTAGATATGAAGCGAAAAGGAGAGAATTGTTACATATTGACTTGTAATGTATCTCTAGAGTATGAGAAAAGGTATGTCTTATTCAAACTCTTTTAATGTGCTTTTTATTTTTCGAGTTATGTTTTAGAAATTAGAACCCTTTTACCCCGAAGTTGATTGTTCAAGGATGAACCTTATTTATCCCCCTTTCCCCCTTAGTTGAAGATGATTGTTCGAGGAATTAGTATGGTCATTGTAGCCCCCTTTGGGATCATGGTGCTGGTTATGTTCAATTGTTTTTTACCGTTATTGCTTGCTTTATGCTTAAAGTTGGTGAATTTAGTTAATTGTTGGTATTTGTGTGATTTCTTGGCCTAATATGCATCTAAGTGATTGTTTTTAGGGCTTTAATTGTTTGATCCATGGTTAAGTGGTTGTTTTCAAAACTTTAATTGCTTGATCTATCTATTTAATCTGCAACTTTTTCATGTTCTTTTCAATCCTTAAAACAAAATTCCTAAAATGCAAAATCTATGGATTCGTAACTGGAATTTATTTCCCAGCAGGATTTTTAGCAGATTATAAATATCAGAGCTCACACAAAAATATACTAATTCCTACCTGTAAGGGATAACTTTTAGTTGATAATAGAAACACTTTCCTAGGTAGGCATTAAACTCTAAGGTCAATGACATTGAAAAAACATGGGGTCAAAGATCACTTGTAGCTCAATAGGCTAAAGCACCTATTCAGTAAGCACATGGTCTTGCATTTGACTCTCAAGTCTCAACGTGAGCATTTGCTTTTTTTTTTTCCACTAGTGAACTTAGCCTCCTTACAACCATCCTTTAATTGAAATTGTTGCTGAATTTCAAAATCTCCACTATAACACAAACTAATACAACTCAATGTCAAATGCGCAAATTCAGACAAAGTATAATCTCAACACAAACAGACCAAATTGGATTCAAAAACTAAAGCCAAACAAGACCTTAAACACATCAATCATAAAAATAAAACTCAAACAAATATTGGAGGGCAGCAAAGATATTCTTTGCACAAAGATCAGAAATCTTATAAAGCCATAGAACAGGATACAAATAAATTTGCATTCACATGACTCCTGAACAAACAAGTAGTGAATAGAAAATAATTATGTGGCAGGGCAACATGAAATAAAATCAATGCAATTAAATTAATGATGTCTTGTAAGTTGTAACAATAACACAACAGGTAGTGCAGCAAGCGGCGCACACTGGCAGCCGTTGCTGCAACTCTGCAGACAGCAGCTATGAGTGGCTCCCACAATCGGCGACGTGCCCCACATCGATCCCACTTACCCGACCCTTAAAACTTTAACTTAGAACACCTCCAGACCTAACCGGACCCTTAAAACTTTCAAAAACAGGTAGTTCTTTATCCCCAAAACAGACAAATAGTGTAGCAAATTAAAACAGGTTCAGATTTTAGGTTCCTTGTTTTCAGAAATGTTGTACTAATTTTTTTACAAGGACAACTTTACACCATAAATAGCTTCTATATTGGCCCCAACTCCTTATCTTGATTTGTGACTCACCCAACTTTTGGTGGTTGTTTCGAGCAGTTTGCTTTTTAATTCTAGTTCAGAAGAGAAAAAGCCATATTCAAGCACCAAAGAATCTGATGCATTGAAGAAAGGGTGTGTAACCCAACCCAACTTTTGGTGGTTGTTTCGAGCAGATTGTTTTTTAATTAAATTGAACTATAATCTTATGTTTACTATTACAGGAGTATAAATGAAGCTCTCATAATGCAAAAACAGCTGCATGAACAACTTGAGGTTGGTTTAGTTTTGCATGAACACTAGAAAAATTGAGCCATAGAGACTTAGAGTGCATTGGTAATAGTACACAAGCCTATGTACTTTGCTCTGACTTTCTTGTGAATACAGGTGCAGTGAGCACTTCAGGTATGCATAGAAGAACACGCACATTACCTACAGAAGATCTTAGAAGAACAGCAGAAGGCTCAAAATGCCTTGGTACCATCACTACAATCCTTGTCATCAGTTACTAGTGAAGAGGCAGAACACACACACACACACACACTCTGATCTCAGTCCTGGTTCACCACTGCTGAATCCAAAATAGATTCCTCATCTACATTACCATCAAAGTACACAAATGAGTGGTATCAATTTGAAGATTACAAGTGAAGGAACTCTGTATCTTTTGTTACACTAGTTTTGACACTAAAATGTAACTTGGTCAATATTTTCATTATATTTGTACGAGTAACATGAATTGCAATGAAAAGTGATGCTTATATAAATATATATATATATAACTGTTTTTGGATCATTTAGGACAAAAAAAATACAAAAAAAAAAATTTTTTTTTTGGGTCACAAGGGTTGCGGTCAGGGCAAAAACCGCAGCCCTTGGTGCGGTTAAGGGCCAAAACCACAGCCCTTAACTCACCAAGGGCTGCAGTTTTGGCCCTTAACTGCGGCCCTTAATCCACCAAGGGTTGCGGTTTTTGCCTTGACCGCAGCCCTTAACGAGCTAAGGGCTACGGTTTTTCTAAATTCCAAGGGCTGCTAGTCCAATGGCTGCGGTCAAAAAACGCAGCCCTTGGGCTTTTTTCCTCTAGTGTTGGTGCTTTTATGAGTTTGTTATTTCATCTCTCCTCTCTCACCCACTCATTTCACTCCTCCTCTTTCGCCTCTCTCATCCTCCCAGCCAGTCGTCCACCGCTGCAGCTCGTGCCGCCAACTTCCCTTCTTGCTTCTATTTGTTGTTTTTGTGGTTGTTGGAGGTGTTTAGTATGCTTGTCCCTCAAGTAAGCTATAGGTTTAGCCTCCTTGTCCGGCAAGTAAACCAGTTTCCCTTAGATGTTCTTCACTTGGAGACTTGTGCAACAATGTCTGAATCTGTCCAGTCCGAATCTGAGATTCGTTCCCGAACCTGCAAAAAGGGACCCACCCTGGAGGTTTGGGTGGTGGTTCCCCATCCGAAGCTTAAGTCAGATATCAGGAGTTATAAGGAAAAAGTAGAGATAGAGAGAGAAAGTGAGAGAGTATTTTTTCAGAGTAAGTTTACACTGTTTGCATTGAATTATCTTTCTCCTGATTTCAAGGGTATTTATAGTGTTTGTGGTATGACTGCTGTCCTTTTAGGTTGCCCTAGAATAGGGGCACCTGATTGGCTAGGCAATCCAATCATGACACTTGGCAGGCTAGGATTGGTGATGGATCATCAACCACTCACCTACAGCCACCTTAAAGATTTGGGCTCTGACTAACCTTTGGGCCAAAAAAAAAGAGTCCTTTCTCCCAACTGGGTATAACCCAATGCTTAAATCATTTTCCTTTATTTCCTCTAAGAGGACACGTGTACGGCCCTGATGGACCCAAGTGTCTCTAAAGGAGCTGTAGATATTTTAGGCTACAACATTTGCCCCTAAAAGGGTTTCTACCGTTGGCCTATCTGACGATTAAGACCCTTTTACCCGAGGTAGTTAATTCAAATTCAAAAAGGAGGCAAAGACGCGCCCTTTTTTGGGCCTTGCCGGTCATAGCCGACCGTTTTAATCTTTCCCGGTCACTCTTAACCGGCTCAGCGGGCTTTTTACCTCCCTATATATATGCTTGGTGTGTCTTCATTTAATCATTTCACACCTTGAGAGAATTTTTCTAGAGAGAGACTCTGCATTTTTTCTAGAAAGAGAGAGTGATCGTCCAATCTCCGTTTTCTTCACCGAATCGTCCAAGCGTTTTGTCAGGTATCTTTTCTTTCTTCTTTTTTATTTTCCTTTATTCTTTATATTTTCTTAGAACATCAATAAAATGGAATCTTCTTCTTCGTCAAATAATCCTGGCCGACCAAGAGCTTGTCTTGACCCTAGAACCGAGAGTACTTCTTCTTCGGCACATTCTAGAGTTGGGCCTCTTCTGGCCGAGTATATATTTTTTTATGGTTTTGGCCAGAAAAGTCAGACGACCTAGTCTTTACCTGTGCAGGGTAATCTGGCGCGCGTCAAGCAAACTGCCCGTCTAAGACGAAGGGTAATACTCCCAACAGATAGTTCTGAAATGGAGGAATCTACTGGACGAATTCCAGATGAGACGAGGGAGGCCCAAAGTGCTAAACCTTTGGGCGGGCCTCCTTCCCCTGACCACATTTTTGAAGATCCTCAAATAAACCCTGAGGTCAGTCCTTCCTGCAGGGACATCAATATGGAGGAAGTCGGTGAGGACAATAACGGGAGTGAATCTGGCACTGCCGAAGAGTCGGATGAACCCTCCACTACCTTCTCTGAGATTAGGAGACGCTTAGGTCCCCTTTCTAACCCTGGCTTTATCTTAGTTAATCGTATATGGTTAGAAAAGACAGGTCCTGACCCCAGCTACTTGTCCACTTATATGCCCATGCCGGGCTTCTCTTTCGTCATTCCAAATAAGGAGGCCACAATTCTGAGTGCTCCCAATAACCACTTCGCCGTTTACAACCTAGCCTTGGACGCAGGATTGAGGTTCCCCCTCCACGATTTTATAGAACAGGTGCTAAGGTATTACAACATCGGCCATAATCAGTTGGCGCCTAATGCTTGGCACAACGTGCTGACCTTCATAGACGTCTGCGAGCTACGCGGCCTGGCTCTTTCTCTCCAGGCCTTCACCCACATTCATTATGCGGCTAAGGTTCTAGGGGTTGTGGATGGAATGTGGCTCAGCATCTGCAACCGCTCCGGCTTTCTCACCGCTTAGGGCAAGCCGTCGAAGATGCACGACTGGAAAGCCGACTTCATCTTCCTACGAGCGGCCAACGACTACGCCACTGAGGGCTATCGTTTTTATAATCGAGCCGTCACGAATACTTCTCAAACACTCTTGGATGAGAGATATCAGTATGTCCAAGTTTACTGATAACCTGTGGAAGGAGTTCGCCAAGAATAGTGCTGAGAAAAGGGCTGAAACCCTGGTAAATAAATATTTTTTTTTTTTGGACGAGGATCGTTCTGACTCGTCAAATATTGATTTCAAATATTTGGACGAAAATCACCCGAAGAAAGAAAGCGTCCATGCTTGGACGGCCACGTTCTCCGGATCTTTCTCGTCTGAGATGCTGAACGGCCTTGGACGAAGACCATTCGGGTTCGTCCAGATTGATTTCCAGTCCTTGGACGAAAATCACTCGAAGAAGGAAGGCGTCCATACTTGGACGGCCACCTTCTTTGGATCCTTCTCGTTTGAGTGACTTTGAATGGCCTTGGACGAGGACCATTCGGGTTCATCCAGCTTGATTTCCAATCCTTGGACGAAAATCACCCGAAGAAGGAAGGCATCCATGCTTGGACGGCCACCTTCTTTAGGCCTTCTCGTCTAAGTGACTTTGATTTCCAATACTGGACGAATATTGATTTCTAGTCCATAGACGAATATCATTCTGGTCCGTCCAATTTTGGACTGCTTCCTGCTTTGCACCACTCTCGTCTGGGGATGAAAAATACTTTGGGCGAGGTTCCCTTAGGAAAGGGGTTGTCCATACTTGGACGCCTTCCTTTCTTGGGTGATTCTCTTCCGGAGCTCAATAGGTTGATTATAGATTTTGTTCTTTGGACGATCCAGATAATAACTTGTTTATTTCTGTAGAAAAATGCCCCTACCAACAAGCCCCCGCCTGAGAAGTCTTCTTCGTCGAAGAAGAGACCTACAGCGGCCGTGGATCAGCCTCCAGCCAAAAAGACTAAGGGCTTTACAAGGAATAAAACGGAGAAGACTACTCCGTCTGGCAAAGGAGTTGGAGAGAAAACCATGCTTCCTCCAAAGGACAAGGTCCTGAAGGAGGAGTCATCCGCTGCTTCCCCGGCTATGGGGGAGAAGAGTTATGCTCCTGCTGGTCAGTTGGATGTATTGCCTGCTGATCCAAGTGAAGTCATACCAGAATCGGCTTTGGCACTGGTTATTTCGATGCCGGAGACGGCTACTGACAACTTCCCGGGCTTCAGCGGCTCGGTGGCGAAACTGGTCTCACAGATGCCGCTATCCGTTAGGACGGCATCCTTATCTTCGGGTGAGTCATATTATCCAAATAGAGTTAGGACGGTGCGGGTCGACGGACGGTCCATGAGTCCGTCCAACAGACAAGCCATAGTCATTCCTATCAAGAGAACTGGCTCCCCCCCTCTTTCAGATAAGGGCAAAGGACCAGCTTCACCCACAGCTGCTCCCACAATAGACTCGGACGAGGAGTCTGCTGCTGCTTTTGCCAAGATGACAAAAGATGAGCGAGATCGGCTCAAGCAGGAGCTGTTCAAATGCTACCCTGAATCCTATATAAAAGGGTTGAGGGGAGCATCAGCTGGGCATGTGGGCTACATGTCACAACTTGCTGCTGAGGTATAGTTTGTTGCCGCTGTTGTTTTATACTTGTACAAAATTTTTTTTCTTTTATAACTCGTCTAATGACTTGTTTTGTTTCCACTGTTCCAGTTTCTGGCTCGTAGTATATTGGGCGAGGGAGCTTAGGAAAGAAAATAAGCACCTCGTCCACCAGGCTACGACGGCTAGCGACAAGGCCATGCACAACACTCTCCATCGCCAATCAAGAGAGGCCTGGGAGAAGAGATCAACAGACCTGGAGTCCAGCAACAAGAACTATCTTGTTACTATCAACAAGCTGTACAAGGACCAGTACCAATTGAAATTGGCCTTGGACACCGTCTCAGCCGAGTTGAAGGGCGAAAGAGATACTGCTTTATTAGTCGCTGTCCAACTGAGGAGGGAAAATATCCTCCTAAGGGCGAACAATGCCCATCTGCAAAAAGAAGCGGCCCAGGCCTTTGATGACGCTAAAGAAGGCTTGAAATCAAGTCATTGAGACGTCCAAAGACTGGGCCGTTAAGGCTTTTGAGATGTTGGCCGAGTCTAGCGAGGTCCCTAGCTTTGTTCGGCGTTTGGAATTTCAATAGAGTGTTCACCGTGCCATGGTGTCTGCTGAAGAGCCTCCTGAATTCTTAGTCTCGGACGATGAGGTTGCGGACGAGGAAGAAACCCCTGAAGACGACCAAGAAACTGCTGAATGAGATGCCTAGCTTTAGGTTTATTTTTCTAAGTTTCTTGGCTTGTTGGCCGTCGTAGCTTTATCTCCTCTTTTAGTTTTATACTAAGCTGTAAGTTGTTTTGCCAAGTATATAATGAAATGATCTTTTGCCAATGTTTGTCCTTTCTTTTATTGCACTTCAATTTTCGTCAAGTATAACTGAGACTCGTCCATCTCTTCTTGGACGTCTTTGTCACTTAATGAAACAATGGATGCCTCTTGTCCTAGTCTATAGACGGCCTTCAAGCATTCCGCCAATTAGCGCAAGTACAGATGAGACTCGTCCTGACCTTTGAGCGGACTTTAAGCTTTGTGAAGGAAAGGGTGAGTATCATCCTTGTCTTTGGACGATCGTCAGACTTTCCAAAATGTAGCCAAGTATAAAATGAGACTCGTCCTGACTTTTGGACGGTCTGCAAACTTGGTTAAGGAAAGAGTATCATCCTTGTCTTTGGACGATTGTCAAACTTCCCAAAATGTAGCTAAGTATAAAATGAGACTCGTCCTAACTTCTGGACGGTCTGCAAACTTGGTTGAGGAAAGAGTATCATCCTTGTCTTTGGACGATCTTCAAACTTTCCAAAATGTAGACAAGTTAAACTGAGACTCGTCCTGACGTTTCGACGGTCTGCAACCTTTGCTTAGGACGGGCTTAGTTTCTTGTGGACGATCTATATATTGCGGTTTATGGACGATGATTAGCTCATTATATTGCATATTTTTGCCCCTATATTTTAGTTATTTGAATATATTTTATATCTATTTATGGGTTTTTCATATGACTTTTATTATTGCACACTTATTCTTTTTAGTTAATATTTTTTTCACCTATTAAACTTAATTAGTATTTTATTTTGTAATAGGTGTTCGGTTCGGGAAAAATGAGTACAAGCCCAATGTTGCCACTTAGTAGTTACTACACTCACACATCAAATGATGCTGCCAAGAAATAGAAACAAGAAAAGGACAAAAGAACTTTTTCTGGGCTTAAAGTTCAAAGGAGATTAGAAGAGAAGGAAGAAAAGAAAACCCTTGATCTAGGGGGATATATAAAACGCAGCAGCAGAGCACAAAGGGGGGGAGGACCTTAAGCCTCACGAAGGTGAGCAGCGGCGAGGCACGACAAAGGAGATTGACACAAGAGTTAGCTTTAGGTTTACATTTTCATGGAGTCTGTTCTTTTGTTTATTCGTCGGTGACAGCGGCGGAAATACAATTGGTCCAGTTCTCTGTTGTTCTTTATTATTCAGTTCAATTGCAAGATTTTTGTTCTGTAGAACTTGTTATTGCCGACGGGGTGACAACGGTGGCGAAACTTAGTTCGATTTCAGTATTCTCTATCTATTTTATTAATCAACTTTGGTAATTTCGTTCCCTTCTTTCTCTAATTTTTGGTTTGTTCGTTTGTTTCACACTTTGATTTGCAATCTATTGTTAGTTATTTTTCTTCTTTCCTCCTTTTGTTGAGTAAGAATTATTTTGTTTTTTTTTCTTTATTTTTCTTTAGTTATCATCGCTTGGTATTGCTTGTTCTCTTACTATTCCATAATTCAATCTTGTGATGCTCAAGATACTACTACTGCAATTCTTCTAAAGTCTTAGTTTTGTCCTATTCTGAATTCCAATATCCATTATCATGAATCATGTTTTATTATTGTTGTCTTTGAAATTCCAGTAGCTTATTTACTTGAGATTGTATTTTTGTCATTTTCCTTAGTTAGTTTAGTCTTAGTCTATAGTTTATGCTGCTAGTGCTTAGTCATTTTTGGTAGATTAATTATAGTTATAGTATTAGTCTAATATTAGTTTGGCTTAAGCGTAGTTGCATAATCGAAAATTCATATAATCAAGTGGGTAATTTAACATAGTATCAACATCCTTGTGGGTTCGACCCGTATTTGCTAGTTGTGATATATCGTACACCGTGCACTTGCGGTACTAGTTTTTTTTATTCGTACAAGTTTTTTGGCGCCGTTGCCGGGGATGTTGTATATTGAGTTTTGTTACTCACTTGATTTGATTTCCTCTTTTATTTTCATGTCTAATTGTTCTATGTTCATTTATCTGCTTTTTATTAGTAGTAGTCGTCAATAGTATGTTTCACTAGTGTTAGATTTAATGGTTACATGATGTAGTTTAGTTATTACTTATTAGTGCCTTTAGTAGTTTGTTCATTATATTGTCATTTTTCTTCTTTAGTAATTTATTTTAGTAGATTGTGTTTTATATTTATTAGTTTTATCTTGATTTATATCTATATTCATATTTATCTTAAAGGGGCTTCAATATGACATTATATTCATTTCCCCAATATGATGGTGAAGTTTTTTGGAGATACATAGATAGACTTAAAGCTTATCTTGCTCGATGTGGTGATCATGGTTTAGAAAGATGGGAAGTGATGAAAATTATTTATGAGGGTCTAAATCATGAGACTCGAGCTAATGTAGAGTCTCTTTGTGAAGGGGGGTTATTATCTAAGACTATAGACGAGGGTTGGTGTTTCTTTGAATGGTTAGTACAAGAGACTTATGAATGGGAGTCAACGATGTATTTTAATTTAAATTCTCGACCTTTATATGTAAAATCGTCTCTGGAAAAATTCAACTTTTATGAACGTCCACTTTCCCCTGTCTATTGGTGTTCTTATTGCCACTCCTCGGACCATGATACCTCTTATTGCCCTTATAATTATACCCAATGGTCACCAATTAATTTCAATACTGAAGTGGAGTCTAATTATGCATTCTATTCTACTGACCAAGGTTTTTTGGGTTCTCATCCTTATTCTGACTCACATATTTCACCTAGTTATACTAATGAGCAGTGTTTGAGTTCTACTTATAATGAGGATTTAGAAGCCAAAGTTGAGGCCTTAGCTAGGGAGGTAGAAGAGATGACCAAATTAAGGAGGAGTGATTTAACACGCACAATTCTTTGGGGAAGTCCAATGATTTTCTAGCTGGTGAATCTGATTTTGCCACTTCAACTCAATTCTTGGAAGAGCTAAAAGAACCTCATCAGTTTTGTGAGTCTCAAATATTACCAACCTTTGAGGAGAATTCTTTAGAGCATATTAAGGAGAATCGGAAGGACAATGTTGAGGCCATTGGTGATGAGTTACATCTTACTGATTGTATACCCATTAGTTATGGTATAGTTGATAGTTTTAATACAAGTGCAAATGATCCTGATTTGATTGAAGTCTTTAAGGATGATTCTTGTATTGAAAATGACTTTTCTATGGTCCAGCAGTATTCTACGAGTTGTGCAAGTCATGAGCATAATAGTGAGATTTCATCAAATGTCACAAATTTTGATTCTCTTGTGGATTTTGGGCGTGTAGGCAATGACACTTTAGGAGCACCACATTTGCAGGAGCATAATGTTTGTCCTGTTTTCGAGGATAATCTACCAATTACAAGTGATTTAGAGTATACTGAATTTATTTCGAATGAGACTAGCCTAGTCCTTTCCTCTACCTTACTCATTGCTCCTGTACCTAGATTTAGATATTCAAATTGTTCCCCTGAAGTTCTATGCATTAGGTTCTGCCAACCTCTCATTGTCAATTGGTGATCTTTCTTTGGACCAACAGTTGACAAAAATGTCTAGAGATGACATAACAGATTTTCACTTGGTTCCAAGTAGTTTTATTCTTGATATTCCACATTACTCTAATCATTTAGACCACCAACTTGACGCAAACAAGTGGGCCAGCCCATTAGACCTTTCCCATGATTATTCTTCTGCATTTGATAAGCTAAAAAGAGCCTTAAATGTTAATTCACACTACGATATTTTGAGTTTTAGTAGATTCAAAGGCTTTTCTAAATCATTTTTTCATGGTTCAACTTACATTTTTATGTCCTTGTACCATCTCATTTCTAACTTCTGTTATATGCATTTTTGCAAGGACCATTCTGCTACCTTCGACAAGTTATTGCGTGCTTTGGTTCGGTATAAATTGAGTTGGTAATTCTGAATTTGGTTGAGTGGTTGATAACAGAAGTTGCATGTGCTACTTGGATGTACCTCAGCATCCATCCCGGGTAAATTCGTTCTTTGTTTTACGTTTATTTAGTCTATTTTAGTTCTAGTTATCAGGAATAAAGTCTATGACTACTCTATGTGTTTCTGTTTTCTGTTTTTCTCTCTACATTTAAGGCTTACATTGAGGCCAATGTAAGAAATAAGTGTGGGGGAGTGACTACTATTTGCCAATTTTTGAAAATTTTGCTTGCTATGACTGGATATGCTGAAAGTTGGAAATATTTGCTCTGTTTGTGACAATATTAGCTGGGATTACCTTGGATTGTGCTGGTTATGCTTGGTGGAAACTATATACATAATTTACAGGTTATTTAGAAATTTGGATTAGTCAATTTTATGGGGAAGTGCTGCCGAAATTTCTACAAAATAGGCCTGCATATTACTTTTGTTTAAGCATAATTTAACATGTTTATGGCTGCTGTTGTTGTGTTTTGTTACTAGTATGCTGCAATTTCATAATACCCGTGAGAAATATGAGTGCAAATAGCAAGTTAGCCACCTCTCCACCTCTTTAAAGGACTAGCTAATAAGAAAGTATGCAGTAGACTCTAATCTAACTTTGTTTTCGAAAAAAAAAAAAAGTTTTGAAGTTATGAACATGAAGATTTTATCTCTAGCAACTCCTAAATATACCTTAATAATGCTATGCTTATATGTAATCTAGCACACTATCTTTATTGGCTTAGATGCGGGGTATGGAGGAAAGACTTTTATAATTTAATCTATTTAACTAATACCTCTTACTTTCCTTGGTGACTTTTTCACAGCTCTTGATTACTGGAGAATTACTTGACTTTGTTAAAGAAACGAGATAACAATGGTTTGAAAAAAAAAAAAAGTGGATTAGTAATCCCTAAAGGTGAGATGTTGAACCATTGTAAAAACAGAGTGATATTAATTAGTTCTTGTAATAAAAGAACTTGGAAAAGCAAATTAAAAAGCCTAAAAAGCAAAGCAAAAAGCAAAGTATCGAGTACTCCTTTGAGACCACTGAGTGGAAAATGCAATGTCATATGAAAAGGAACGATCCTTGTACGGGTACTAAGTGCTAATGTACAGGAAAGTGAGGGAAATCAACTGGAACAATAACCAAGTCCGACTAAAGTACTTCGTATTCGAATGTCAATACACTTGCACTTGAGCACCTAGATTACATATGAGATCAAACTAATTATAAAATGGTGCTTGAGTATAATAGCTCTATTGTGTTCATACCTTGCTAACCTAACAAAAACGTTTTCATGACTAACGTATGATTTCTCAAATAAATAAATAAAAAATGTTTTAGTCTATTGTCATGCTTATTAGTTTAGTTTCATTTGAGGTCGGGTAGTTTACTAATGTGTTGTTTTATGTGATACACTTGGTTTAATAATGTTATTTTGCTCGAGGTCGACCAAATACTAAGTGTGGGGGAGTTTGATTAGCTCATTATATTGCATATTTTCGCCCCTATATTTTAGTTATTTGAATATATTTTATATCTATTTATGGGTTTTTCATATGACTTTTATTATTGCACACTTATTCTTTTTTGTTAATATTTTTTTCACCTATTAAGCTTAATTAGTATTTTATTTTGTAATAGGTGTTCGGTTCGGGAAAAATGAGTACAAGCCCAATGTTGCCACTTAGTAGTTACTACACTCACACATCAAATGATGCTGCCAAGAAATAGAAACAAGAAAAGGACAAAAGAACTCTTTTTGGGCTTAAAATTCAAAGGAGATTAGAAGAGAAGGAAAAAAAGAAAACCCTTGATCTAGGGGGATATATAAAACGCAGCAGCAGAGCACAAAGGAGGGGAGGACCTTAAGCCTCACGAAGGTGTGCAGCGGCGAGGCACGACAAAGGAGATTGACACAAGAGTTAGCTTTAGGTTTACATTTTCATGGAGTCTGTTCTTTTGGTTATTCGTCGGTGACAGCGGCGGAAATACAATTGGTCCAGTTCTCTGTTGTTCTTTATTATTCAGTTCAATTGCAAGATTTTTGTTCTGTAGAACTTGTTATTGCCGACGGGGTGACAACGGCGGCGAAACTTAGTTCGATTTCAGTATTCTCTATCTATTTTATTAATCAACTTTGGCAATTTCGTTCCCTTCTTTCTCTAATTTTTGGTTTGTTCGTTTGTTTCACACTTTGATTTGCAATCTACTGTTAGTTATTTTTCTTCTTTCCTCCTTTTGTTGAGTAAGAATTATTTTGTTTTTTTTTTCTTTATTTTTCTTTAGTTATCATCGCTTGGTATTGCTTGTTCTCTTACTATTCCATAATTCAATCTTGTGATGCTCAAGATACTACTACTGCAATTCTTCTTAAGTCTTAGTTTTATCCTATTCTGAATTCCAATATCCATTATCATGAATCATGTTTTATTATTGTTGTCTTTGAACTTCCAGTAGCTTATTTACTTGAGATTGTATTTTTGTCATTTTCTTTAGTTAGTTTAGTCTTAGTCTATAGCTTATGCTGCTAGTGCTTAGTCATTATTGGCAGATTAATTATAGTTATAGTATTAGTCTAATATTAGTTTGGCTTAAGCGTAGTTGCATAATCGAAAATTCATATAATCAAGTGGGTAATTTAACATAGTATCAACATCCTTGTGGGTTCGACCCGTATTTGCTAGTTGTGCTATATCGTACACCGTGCACTTGCGGTACTAGTTTTTTTTATTCGTACAGACGAGCCACGCTTTAGCCAGCTTCGTTGAGGAGGCAACCCTCATCTTGAAGTAGCGAACTCTTACTAGGGCTTTTATTGCTTAGTTCGTCCTGGCCTTTGGACGACCTTTGACTTCCCTCAAAAGAGGCCAAGAATAACTGTGGCTCGTCCTACAGACTTGACTCGTCCTAATAAGTTTCATGGTGTATAGCCTTATCCCCCCCCCCTTCTTGGGCTTAGCTCAACCTTGTATTATGGACGACCCATGCACCAAGAAGGAGAGCGGCCAACATCGGCCGAGCCTGCTGAAATTGCTTAGGACGAGCTTTATATTTATGGACGAACCATGTTTTGGCCGGCTTTCTTGAGGGAGCAACACTCGTCTTGAAGTAGCGGACCCTTACTAGGGTCTTTACTACTTAGTTGTCCGTGTATTCGAAAGTAAGATTCCTTTACTAAGGGTTGCTTACTTCAGGTTAGCTTTCTCTTAGAGACCTTGACGTTTCTCTTGCTAGAGATTTTTGTCAATTTGTTGACCATATATGTGATCTTACCTTTAGGTTTATTACACTTTGGCCGGTCTCTTTGAGGGAGTGATGTTCGGCAGAGAAGTGAGCATTTTTTACGCTGTATTGTTCTTTGTAATTTTGTCCAAGTTACTGTCACTTTTAGACTACTAACTGGTTAAATGCCCAAAAGTGAATCAACTTGGTAAAAAAATAAACAAAGATAAGAAGGAAGCATAAATTGTATTATATGAATTTTGCTTGACTAAATGTCAAGATACATGTTTACAATTCTTTTTCCCTTGTTTGTGCCATGGCACTTTTGAGTGATTACAAACTACTTGCCGGTTTTCTGGCGATTAACTGAGTCAGACCTGGTACTACTTCAAAGTGTCTGAGTTCCAAGTGCGCTGTATTGGTCGTCCATCCATATCTTGGATACGAAATGTTCCGCTTCGCACCTCTAGGAAAATCAGATAGGGTCCTTCCTAATTTGGTGTTAGTTTCCCCAGCTCCTTAGCTCGTCCAACTGCCTCCATCTTCCTTAGAACCAGGTCCCCTACCTTGAGTGGTCGTCTAGCGACTCTCTTGTTGAAGTCCCGAGCCATTCGCAGCTTGTACAATTTCATTCTTAGCAAAGCATTGCCCCTGACTTCTGGTACTTGATACAAAGCCGTGCGTAATGCAGCCCAGTTGGCATCTTCCCTGTACAGCATGACTCACAGGGTGGGTTCTTCAATCTCAATGGGCAAGACGGCTTCGGTGCCATAGACTAACATGTAGGGTGTCTCCCCTGTAGAGTTTTTTACGGTGGTTCTGATGGAGCATAACACCAGTTGTAGTTCTTCAACCCATTGTCCCTTAGCATTATCCAACTTTCTTTTGAATCCATTGGATAGAATCTTGTTGAAGGACTCTACTTTCCTATTGGCTTGTGGGTGGGCGACTGCAGCGAAGTGGGCTTTGATTTCTCTTTCTGCCAACCAATCTTTCAGCTTAGGCATTTCAAACTGTAGACCATTATCAAAGACGATGGATTGCTATAACACCCCTGAATTTCGAGTGATCAATTAAATTAAATAATATTTAAATTCTATAGAAAATTCGGCAGAGTTCCGTTTGAAATATCGACTGCCTAAAATTTAATTTAGGATTGGCGTCCGAATTATAAACCTGTTTGAACAAATTAGCACTCCATATCCCAAATTCCCAACAACTCCAAATGCCAACGAAATTCCCGTAAAATTACTCGAAATCCAAACGTGTTATTCCACGATTATTACGAGAATAATCGCTAAGGAAGAACTACATGTACCAAAACTAAATTAAAGCTTAATTTAAACTATTACAACCCAACCAAATAAAGATTTAGGTGAATTAATATTTACAACCCTAAGTCTCAAAATATTGATTATATATATAATAAGCGCACCAGAAAATAACTATTATAACTATATTTACGCAAAACTAATGGACGTTGCTCTACGCCCACACCCCGGCTCTAAGCCCTCATGTACCTGCATATATCAGACATGTAATATCAGCCAAACAGGCTGAGCAAGATTCAATACTGTAAAGCCAAATACATATGCAGGTAGGATGCATTAATTATATCCTACAAATCATTTACTTTTACAACCACAATACTAATAGAAACACACAAAAAAACATTTTTCTTCATTTCTTTTCCAAACCAAATACTCTTCTGTTTTCTTTGCTAAAACAATTTCTTTCAGAATCTTAGAATCATAAATCTATGGAATGGAACGAACTTTCTTTTCCATTGGGCTAGCTAGGCCCTTCGGATAACTATTAGACAAAGACCCCTAGTGTGCACACCCCACAAAAGGCCAAACCGTAGCAGAAGATCTAAGTCTGAGGTACTGATCAACGTACCCCCCAATTGTTCTGTAATGTCGAGACCATCCCGACAAGGTTCCAATTCCTTGAGACACCACAAAGGCAATCCCAACCGTTTCAAAACATAAAACTATACATAAATCTTTTTCTGTAACTATTCTATAATTCAAGGTTTAAAAACAAATTGTTTGTATTAGGAGGGACATCCTCCTATTCAAACCAATCTCAACTCAAGAGAGCTACATAACTTTATAATCTTTTCTCGTAACTATGAAAGTTTTAGTTGAAATCTTATCTTTTGTAGACCTTTCTCGTAACTATTAAAGATTTGAGTAAGGAATCTTACCAATTTAAACTATAGCAAACCAACTAGCTCAATCAATACGGCTCCCCAATGAAACCGGAATCGACAATATAAACATACATGTACTTAATAAATATTCATAGATTTGGGTAAAATAGTTAATTGAGCTTTTAATAACTTTAGTTTTATAAAACATCAACCCCCTTTTTTATATATAAAAGTAAGTATAACTAATTCTTATAACTTATTTACTTAAACAGCCATTTACCATTGATTACCAAAGTAATCAACACCAACAATACTAAAATCTCCCTTAGTTTATATTAAATCAACATTCATAAGAAAACATTCAAACTTGAAACACTCGAAACTAACTATACAATTTATCAATTTTAAAAGAAACTTAAAATGAACATAAATTCCTCCTACAAGATCCAATTCAAGCGTTTCTTGAGCCTATCTTGGATAAAATTTCAATACGAACAACTTTTGTGAAATCGTATTTTTGCTAAAAATGCCCAAAAACTGCTTAAAACTTCATTTTACGAAACTAACAAGTAATTTATATGAACTACACCACAATTTTCTTTGAACAACAAGTTTACTTAACATTCCATTAATCTAAACTAACTACTAAACACCTAAATAAACATTATATTCATTCAATTCCACACCCAAACAATTAAAAACAAAACCCCCAATTCAACTTCATAAACATTAACCCTAACTTCATAATTTTAAAAGAAAAACTTAAATTAGTTGAGGAATTCAACTTACCCACTAATATAGAAGATTAGGAATGTAAAATGACTTGCAAAACGCCCCTCAACATGCCCTAGACGCTCCAAAATGAAGCAGCGTCAAGTCTTTTGCTCTCCCCTTGTGTCGCCTATCCGTCGCCTCTACGGAGTTGTTGTGGTCACTCGGTGGTGTGGTGGTCGGCGGCAAAGGGGAGTCGGTAATGGTGGTGGTTGTGTGTGAAGGATGAATGTTGAAAGACTTGAGAGAATGAGATGGAGAAGAGGTGAAGAAGAACGTATGAGGTTTTCTTTGTTTTTCTTTTCTTTTTGTTTTATTGTTTTATTTTCCCCTTTCCGTCCTTTTTACATATATGTGAGTATATTCCCTCTTACTACTATTAAGTTAAAAATTATTCACTAAACTTGCCCTATTACAACCATATAAATTCTTTACAAAGTAATTCCTAAAGATAAAATAAATTAATATTAAATAAGCAAAAATAAATAAATAGTATAGTTAATAAAATAAATAATAAATTGTTTCAACAACTGGGGTGTTACAATCTACCCCCCTTAAAAATAAGTTTCGTCCTCGAAACTTGAAACAATTGTTAAACTCGTAGCGAAAATCCTATCACTTTTCAAAACTTTAGCTCATTAACTTTATATGTTTAGCCAACTATCTATTATTAAAGTACGAAAGATAATACCTATATATTATCAAACTTCCACATAAACTATCACACTAGCATACTATCAACATGCCATTAACTTTCAAGTAGGATCAAACACTTAATATAAGTCAAAAATTATCTTTAAGTACTCAGAATTGAAATGAAATCATACTAATTCCACCCTCCCTAAAAGATTAGTTACGTCCTCGTAACTGAAAGGGTACCTATTGGAATAAGTGGGGATATTGAGCGCGCATCGCATCCTCAGATTCCCAACTAAGCTCATCATCCTTATGGTTCGACCATAATACTTTCACCAGTTTAACTTCCCCATTCCGAGTTGCTCGAACTTTACTATCAAGGATTTTCACTGGAACCTCAATATATGACAAGTTATCCTCTAAGTGTAATTCCTCGGGTTTCAGTACATGTGAAGGGTCACTAATGTACCGGCGCAGCTGAGAGATGTGAAACACGTTATGAACTCGAGCTATCTCCGGAGGCAATGCCAATTTTTAAGCAACTTCACCTATCCTCTCCAGAACCTCATACGTTCCAATAAACTTAGGGCTTAACTTGCTCTTCATCCCGAACCGCATCACTCCCTTCATAGGAGAGACTTTCAGGAGGACTTTCTCACCGACTTCAAACTCCGCATGTCGTCGGTATTTATCAGCATAACTTTTATGTCTATCTTGTGCTGCTTTCATTTTCTGTTGTATCAATTTCACCTGTTCCATAGTTTCTTGGATCATCTCAGGACCAAGAACACAAGCTTCACTAATGTCATTCCAACAAAGAGGACTACGACACTTCCGACCATACAAGGCTTCATATGGGGCCATCCCAATTGAAGAATGATAGCTATTATTATATGAGAACTCTATCAAGTCAATCCTATCTTCCCACGAGCCTTGGAACTCTAAGGCACACGCCCTTAACATGTCCTCAAGTGTCTGGATTGTCCGTTCTGTCTGACCATCCGTAGCAGGATGAAAAGTGGTACTCATTTTCAATTGTGTTCCTAAAGCTTCCTGAAGCTTCTGCCAGAAGTTAGATAAGAATCTACTATCTCTATCGGAAATAATATCCTTCGGCACACCATGTAATCGTAATACATTCTTCCTGTAGGCATCTGCTAGCTTTTGGTGTTTACATGTATCTTTCATCGGTATAAAGTGGGCAGACTTGGTGAGTCGGTCCACAATGACCCAAATCATGTTAATACCATTAGGTGTCCTTGGAAGTCCAGAGATAAAATACATAGAATTTGAGTCCCACTTCCACACTGGAATCTCCAAATGTTGTATCTCGCCTTGAGGTCTCTTGTGCTCAAACTTGACTTTTGGGCAAGTCAAGCACTTGAAAACATACTCGGCGACCTGTTGCTTCATGTGAGGCCACCAAAAGGTGAATTTGAGGTCTTTATACAGCTTGTCACCTCCTGGATGTACCGAATATGGAGTCAAATGAGCTTCATCTAAGATTTTCTTCTTCAGAGATCAGGTATGTCAGGAACACACCACCTACCTTATAGAGAAGACTCTCATCCGCATGAATCTTGAAATAAGCATCTTCAGTATCTCGAACCTCTTCCATCTTTTTCTTCAGAAGCGCATCACTAGCTTGGTTCTCCTTAATCTCCTCGTACACATCTGGTTGCAATGTAAGGGAGTTAAGCTGTGCCCCAACTCGAACAAGTTCGACATCAAAATTCTAAAATTCATCTCTAAGCAACCTTCTCGAAAGCATCGTGTGTAATGAGTGAGAAGATTTCCTGCTAAGCGCATCAGCAACAACATTGGCCTTCCCTTCATGGTATTGAATCTCCATATCGTAATCCTTAATCAGCTCTAACCATCTTCTTTGCCTCATATTCAGCTCCTTTTGCGTGAAGATATAATTGAGACTCTTATGATCAGAAAATATTCTGAATGCAGTGCCAAGCAAATAGTGACGCCAAATCTTCAGCGCGAAGATAACTGCTACCAATTCAAGATCATGAGTGGGGTAGTTCATCTCATGAACTTTTAAATGTCTAGACGCATAAGCCACAACTTTCCGTTTCTGCATAAGCACACATCCAAGGCCATTTCTCAAAGCATCTGTATACACCTCGTAGTCTTGATCCCCCATTACGTAAAGTTAAGACTGGAGCTGTAGTAAGACGCTCCTTCAATGTCTGAAAAGCCTTCTCACAATCATCATTCCATTCATACTTGGTGCACTTCTTCATCAAACTCGTAAATGGCCGAGCTATCTTTGAAAAATCTTTCACGAATCTCCTATAGTAACCGGCTAGACCAAGAAAGCTGCGAACTTCAGTCACATTCTTCGAAGTGGACCATTCAAAAACTGCTTGAATTTTGGACGGATCAACTGAGACTCCCTCCTTAGAAATAATATGACCCGGAAAAGTAACTTTCTCGAGCCAAAATCCACACTTGGAAAATTTTGCATACAACTAATTCTCTCTCAACACTTGTAAGATAGCACGTAGGTGCTCTTCATGTTCACTCGCATTCTTCGAGTAAATTAGTATATCGTCAATAAGAACAACAACAAATTTATCCAAATAAGCTCTAAATACCATGTTCATCAAGTCCATGAACACCGCTAGAGCGTTAGTCAACCCAAAGGGCATAACTGTAAACTCATAGTGTTCATAACGGGTACGAAAAGCTGTCTTTGAAATATCTTTATCTGCAATGTGAAGCTGGTGGTAATTCGATCGCAAGTCGATCTTAGAGAACACTCTTGCACCTGCTAACTGATCAAACAGATCATCTATGCTTGGCAATGGATACTTGTTTTTCACAGTGACATTATTTAGTTCTCTATAATCAATGCATAATCGCAAAGTACCATCTTTCTTTTTTACGAACAAAACTGGCGCACCCCAAGGAGACACGCTAGGCCGAATATAACCCTTATCCAACAATTCTTCTAACTGAGTTTTCAACTCCCTCATCTCAGCAGGCGCCATCCGATAAGGTGGCTTGGATATAGGTCCTGTTCCAAGTACCAAATCGATGTTGAACTCAACCTCACACTTCGGAGGCATATTAAGAATATTGTCTGGAAACACATCTTGATACTCATTGGCAACTGGGACATCTCCAAGCTCTGGTCTTTCCTTGCTCGTATCATGAATATGACAAAGGTACATAGGGCATCCCTTTCTTAAATAAGACTTCAATGTAAGATCAGAAATAATCTTCACCGGACGGCGACTATAAAGCACATGGACACCCTTATGACTCTCTATTGTGACTTTTTGTTTCAGACAATCTATCTTGGCTTTATACTTTTCTAACCAATCCATCCCTAATATTACATCAAAATCTTTCGAAGGAAAAACTATTAGGTCAGTGAACAAGGTAGTTTCCCCATAAGCTATAGGGACATCTAAATACGTCATATTACACGTCACACTTAGACCAGAAGGAATGGAAATATCGGCCTCACAAGGTGTGACACTTTCTAAGTTTAGCCTATTTGCAAAAGTTTCAGATATAAATGAATGTGATGCACCTGAATCAAATAGTACGTAGATAGGTGTAGAATGGATAGAGAAAGTACCGGTCACTGCATTCCACTGGTTATCTGCATCTGCTTGCTTCAGATGATTAAGGTTGCCCGTGTTCTTCTTCTCGGGACCTCTCTTAGCATGAGCAGCGTTAGTCGTTCCTGCGGTACGATTTGGAGCTGCAGAAGTAGTTGGGCGATTACTAGCTATACTAGCAGTGGGTGCCCTCAACACCTCATAATTGCGGCCAATCTTAGCATCAGGGTTAGTGAAACACTCATAAGCTCTATGCCCCTCTTTCTTGCAATAATTACATGTCACCTTATTGCCTTCACAATCCCTCCCTGGATGATTGTTTTCACATCTTTTGCAGAAATAACGACGAACAAGTCTTGGGTTATTTTGGAATTGAGATTGGCTCTAGGCTTGGCTACGGGGCTGAAACGAACTCTGAGCACTCCTTGGGGTTTGTTGACTCTGACCTCCTCTACTGAAGTTAACCCTTGGACCCCGATTATCAAAGTTTCTGCTCTTGTTCTGACTAAATTTATTACCCTTATCCAGTTGTTGGGTACTTTCTTTTGTAGGAGCCTTCATCTTATATGCGGCTTTCCTTCTCTCCTTGATTCTCTCGGCATTGCTAGCACGAGTATAAACTTCGTTCAAGGTTGTGAAGTCGACCGCTCCCATGTTGCTAAGAAGTTCAAGATTAAGTTTTTCCTCGAACCTCATAGCTCTTTCTTGTTCATTTGGGACCAATTCAGGCACGAAACGAGACAACTCGAGGTATTTAGTATAGAAGTCTTGGACGGACATATCTCCTTGCTCCAGCTGTTCAAACTCATATCTCTTCCTTTTCCTCATGTGAGGTGGAAAGAATTCAGCGTGTAACGCCTTCTTGAACTCTTTCCAACCAAATTTCTTTGTCTCCGCCTCCTCGAAACCATCCTCATCATATATGACTTTGGTGGTAAAACTATCTTTGTTGTTGGTCCACCAGAGATCAGCATCTTCGGTGAGATGGTAGGCTGCGGAGTCTACTCTCATCCCTTCAGGAACCTGGAGAGTGACGAAGATCTTATCAAACTATCTACTTTGCCTGTAGTAGCAGCTCGTGCTTCAGCGAGCAACTGAATAGCCTCGCTCATGGCTTTATTGGACTCAGCCATTTGGCGCATCAAAGCTTTCGTCTTTGATGGCTTAGTTCGATCACGTCTATCCATCTTCACTGCACTACATAGGATAAAGGAACTTAACCCAATATAGAAAGGATATAACTCTTAATTGACCTTAAAGAACTTTCTCTCGTATCACGCTAAAAGAAACAATCACGTGGCTAACATAAGCAAGCAAATAACACAACATATACACTTCCCATGTATAACCCATCTCACTATCTCACTGCGGCTTATCAATTTTTTTTTTTTTTAATTTGCTATCATCTTTATCTTTGTCATGTCATTTATAAACCTTCGCTCTGATACCAACTATAACACCCTTGAATTTCTATAAATAATATTAAAATTCTATAGTAAATTCGGCAAAGTTCCGTTTGAAATATGGACTGCCTAAAATTTAATTTTAGACTGGCGTCCGAATTATAAACCTGTTTCAACAAATCAGCAGTCCATATCCCAAATTCCCAACAACTCCACCCAGCTCAAATGCCAACGAAATTCCCTTATAATTACTCGAAATCTAAACGTGTTATTCCACGATTATTACGAGAATAATCGCTAAGGAAGAACTACATGTACCAAAACTAAATTAAAGCTTAATTTAAACTATTACAACCCAACCAAATAAAGATTTAGGTGAATTAATATTTACAACCCTAAGTCTCAAAATATTGATTATATATATAAGAAGCGCACCAGAAAAGAACTATTATAACTATATTTACGCAAAACTAGTGGACGTTGCTCTCCGCCCACACCCCGGCTTTAAGCCCTCATGTACCTGCATATATCAGACATGTAGTATCAGCCAAACAGGCTGAGCAAGATTCAATACTGTAAAGCCAAATACATATGCAGGTAGGATGCATTAATTATATCCTACAAATCATTACCTTTTGCAACCACAATACTAATAGAAACACAAAAAAAAAACATTTTTCTTTATTTCTTTTCCAAACCAAATACTCTTCTGTTTTCTTTGCTAAAACAATTTCTTTCAGAATCTTAGAATCATAAATCTATCGAATGGAACGAACTTTCTTCTCCATTGGGCTAGCAAGGCCCTCCAGATAACTATTAGACAAAGACCCCTAGTGTGCACACCCCACAAACGGCCAAACCGTAGCAGAAGATCTAAGTCTGAGGTACTGATCAACGTACCCCCCCCAACTGTTCTGTAATGTCGAGACCATCCCGACAAGGTTCAAATTCCTTGAGACACCACAAAGGCAATCCCAACCGTTTCAAAACATAAAACTATCCATAAATCTTTTTCTGTAACTATTCTATAATTCAAGGTTTGAAAACAAACTGTTTGTATTAGGAGGGACATCCTCCTATTCAAACCAATCTCAACTCAAGAGAGCTACATACCTTTATAATCTTTTCTCGTAACTATGAAAGTTTTAGTTGAAGTCTTATCTTTTGTAGACCTTTCTCATAACTATTAAAGATTTGAGTAAGGAATCTTACCAATTTAAACTATAGCAAACCAACTAGCTCAATCAATACGGCTCCCCAATGAAACCGGAATCTACAATATAAACATACATGTACTTAATAAATATTAATAGATTTGGCTAAAATAGTTAATTGAGCTTTTATTAACTTTAGTTTTATAAAACATCAACCCCCTTTTTTATATATAAAAGTAAGTATAACTAATTCTTATAACTTATTTACTTAAACAGCCATTTACCATTGATTACCAAAGTAATCAATACCAACAATACTAAAATCTCCCTTAGTTTATATTAAATCAACATTCATAAGAAAACATTCAAACTTGAAACGCTCGAAACTAACTATACAATTTATCAATTTTAAAAGAAACTTAAAATGAACATAAATTCCTCCTACGAGATCCAATTCAAGCGTTTCTTGAGCCTATCTTGGATAAAATTTCAATACGAACAACTTTTGTGAAATCGTATTTTTGCTAAAAATGCCCAAAAACTGCTTAAAACTTCATTTTACGAAACTGACAAGTAATTTATATGAACTACACCACAATTTTCTTTGAACAACAAGTTTACTTAACATTCCATTAATCTAAACTAACTACTAAACACCTAAATAAACATTATATTCATTCAATTCCACACCCAAACAATTAAAAACAAAACCCCCAATTCAACTTCATAAACATTAACCCTAACTTCATAATTTTAAAAGAAAAACTTAAATTAGTGGAGGAATTCAACTTACCCACTAATATAGAAGATTCGGAATGAAAAATGACTTGCAAAATGCCCCTCAACAAGCCCTCGACGCTCAAAAACGAAGCAGCGTCGGGTCTTTTGCTCTCCCCTTGTGCCGCCTCTACGGAGTTGTTGTGGTCACTCGGTGGTGTGGTGGTCGGCGGCAAAGGTGAGTCGGTAATGGTGGTGGTTGTGTGTGAAGGACGAATGTTGAAAGACTTGAGAGAATGAGATGGAGAAGAGGTGAAGAAGAACGTATGAGGTTTTCTTTGTTTTTCTTTTCTTTTTGTTTTATTGTTTTATTTTCCCATTTTCCTCCTTTTTACATATATGTGAGTATATTCCCTCTTATTACTATTAAGTTAAAAATTATTCACTGAACTTGCCCTACTATTACCATATAAATTATTTACAAGGTCATTCCTAAAGATAAATAAATTTAATATTAAATAAGCTCAAATAAATAAATAATATAGTTCATAAAATAAATAATAAATTGTTTCAAAAACTGGGGTGTTACAATTGCGGCATGCCAAAACGAGTTATAATGCTCTTCCAAATAAAGCCTTTGACGTCATTCGTTGTTATACCCCGCATGGCTTCGGCCTCTCTCCATTTAGTGAAGTAGTCCACAGCTACAATTACAAACTTCTTTTGCCCAGCGGCTACAGGGAAAGGTCCCAGGATATCCATGCCCCATTTGGCAAAAGGCAGAGGGAGCAAGATAGGAGTTAAGCAATTGGACGGCTTCTGATGCAGATTTTCGTGCTTCTGACAACTGGCGCACTTCTTTGCATAGACGAGAGCATCCTCCTTTAAGGTAGGCCAGTAATACCCCGTTCTTAAAGCCTTTTCTCCCAATGCTCTTCCCCCAATGTGAGATGCACAAGCTCCTTCATGGAGTTTCGTCAGAACCTCTAGACCATCTTCTCTGGTGATGCACTTGAGAAGAGGACAATTGAATGACTTCTTGTAAAGGGTCTCATCCCACAGTTTAAACCATTTGTCTCGGGCTTTCACATACTTTGTCTCTACATGGTCTGAAGGCAGTCGTCTTATCTTCTTGTACTCTATTATAGGATCCATCCAAACTGCCCCTCGGCTAAGAAACATGATTTGTTCTTGGTCAATGCTCTTTTTTGGTTTAACTTCCCAAAACACTGTTCTTGGCGCATCACCTTCAGCCGAGCTGGCCAATTTTGAGAGAGCGTCTGCTTGATGATTTTCTGACCTTGGTATTTGTTCGAGAACAAATCGTTTCAAAGGCTCAATCTTATCCTTGATCAGACGCATATATTTGCTCATTGATGCTTCTTTACATTCGAAGTCTCCATTGACTTGACTGACAACCAAGAGAGAGTCTGATTTGGCCTCAATCTCTAGAGCTCCAGTCGCCTTACACATTTTGATCCCAGCCATAAGTGCTTCATATTCAGCTTCGTTATTGGACGCTTGGAATTGGAACCTTAGTGCATATTCAAACTTATCTCCTTCTGGAGATTGACAATGATTCCTGCCCCACATCCGTTGACAGTGGACGATCCATCAACCATGAGCGTCCAATGCTTCCTCCCTTCAGCTGGATCAAGTATTGGTTCTATAGTTGGTCGAGTAAGCTCAACTATAAAATCTGCCAAAGCTTGCCCCTTAATGGCTTTCCTTGGTTCCAATGATATATCGAACATGTTCAGTTCAACCGTCCATTTTAGCATCCGTCCGGTGGCTTTCATCTTTTGTAAAACTTGCTTCAAGGGTTGATCAGTGTAGACGAGTATACTGTGAGCCAAGAAATAGGGCCTTAACTTTATGATGGCCATGACGAGTGCCAATACAAAATTCTCGACCGGAGTATACCTATTTTCCGCGTCCTTGAGCACATGACTCACGAAGTATATTAGGACTTGCACGGACTCTCTTTCAGCCAGCAGAACAGCACTCACAGCCTGAGTGGACACAGCCACGTATATAAACAGTTTTCCCCCTCGGTTGGACTGACCAATCTAGAGAGCTGACGAAGGTGATCTTTGACTTGCTGAAGTGCTTGCTCAGCTTCTGCTGTCCACTCAAACTTGGCCTTCTTCTTGATAGTAGTGAAAAAGTGATGGCACTTGTTTCCCGACTTAGACAAGAAACGTCCAAGGGCAGCTAAGCAACCCGTCAATCGTTGAACTTCCTTTATCTTTGACGGGGATTTCATGTCTAGAATATCTTGGATCTTTTCAGGGTTGACTTATATTTCCCTCTGATATACTAAGAAGCCTAAGAACTTTCCAGACAAGACTCCAAAGACACATTTGCTGGGGTTCAATTTCAGTTTGTATTTTCTGAGAGTTCCGAAAGTTTCTCTCAAATCACCAACATGACCTTCCTCTTGCCGACTCTTGACTATCATATCATCAATATATGCTTCCATGTTTCTTCCCAACTATGGTTGAAAGACATTATTAATCAATCTTTGAAAGGTGGCCAGCGCATTACGGAGGCCAAAAGGCATCCTTAGCCCGCCATACAGCCCTTTTTCGGTAATGAAGGACGTTTTGTCCTGATCCTCTGACGACATGGGGATTTGATGAAAGCCTAAATATGCGTCCATGAAGCTTAACAAAGCATGGCCGGCTGTGGAGTCCACCAGTCGACCCAACTTAGGCAAGGGGAAACTGTCCTTAGGACGAGCCTTGTTGAGATCAGTGTAGTCCACACATATCCTCCAAGTGCCATTAGGCTTTGGCACCATGACCACATTCGCTATCCATTCTGGATAATAAGTCTCTCTAATGAATTTTGATTCCAACAACTTCTGAACTTCCTGGTCGACCGCCTGGTTCCTAGCAGGTCCTAAATGTCTTTTCTTCTGATGAACAGGTTTTAAACTTGGATCAACATTCAGCCGGTGGACGGCTATATCTAGATCAATTTCATGCATTTCTTCAACACAATAAGCAAACACGTCTTGAAATTCTTTTAACAAGCTGATTAAAAGGCCCCTCAAATCAGGAGAGAGTGAAGACCTAATCTTCAAGGTTCTTTCTGGACGAGCTTCATCCAAGCAGACATCTTCTGGAACTTCCAATGGCTCTGGACGCTCTAGTGCCAGTCCCATAATGGCCATCACTTCTTCAGACGTGGGTGGCTCTTCCTTGACGGGCTCAAACTTCCTTTTCTTGCTGGGGAGATGTTCAAACGTTTTCCTTGAGGGAGCAACTGGCGTCTGAGGACTCTCAATTGTTGTTCTTAGTGAGGCCACCTGGTTCTTTACTATCTCGGATGCCTTCCTTTCACCAACAACCTTCGTCTTATCTTTTCCAAATTCAGACAGGTTCCTTCCGCCAGCAATGTTCCTCTGGTCTTCATAGCCTGCTTTCATGATGACGGCTTCTGGGTAGTTTAGTTAAAATTCCCTAGCCGCTTGCTGATCTCCATACAAGGAGCCAATTTGGCCACCATCACATTCAAACTTCATAAGCATCAAGTGAGTTACTATTACAGCTTTGACATGATTCAGAGTTGGCCGTCCAAGTATGACATTATAGGCTGTCAAATCTCGGACAACTAAGAACTTGATAAACAAAGTCCGTGAGGCATCCTTCTCTCCAACCCCGACGGGCAAGGTAACTGTTCCCATAGGATGAATGATTCCTCCCCCAAACCCTATGATGGGATGGTGGACGGGGACCAAGTTCTTCTCATCAAACATCAATCTAGACAAGCAATCTGCGCTAATAATGTACGTCAAGCTTCTGGTTTCAATTAGAATTCTTCTTACTCTCAAGTTTGCTATCTTCATTTCTACAACCAAAGGGTCATCATGGGGAGTTCTCAGCTTTCCCCGATCTTGCTCACTAACCACCACCTTTGGGAAGGGCTCGGCCTTTGTCTAATTAGTTAGTAAGACTTGGTCGAGCTCCCTGAGATAGTTTTTGTGCCCTCTATTGGTTGGTCCTCAAGCAGCAAATCCTCCTGAGATAACAAGGACGACATCCTCGTCAGTGCTTTCACTCTCCTTCTTCTTGCTTTGACGATCATCTCTCTTCTGAAACTTCTTTCCACCTTGTGGTAAGTATGAGTTCATCTTACCCTTCCGAGCTAAATCCTCCAAAGCCCTCTTAAGTTGTTTACATTCATTGGTCTCGTGGCCGCAGTCCTTGTGAAAATTACAGTACTTGCTCTTGTCTCTGTTTCTGTAAGGAGTCTTCATCTCAGCTGGAGCCTTCAGTTCATATTGGTCCTTTATCTCCATAAGAATGGAGTATTGGTCCTTGCTGAATTCAATGGAGTTGGCTGAAGGCTCAGTTTCCTTTCTCTTGTTTTTCCTAGACGAAGTAGTGGTTGAGGTGATGGCCCAAGTCTCAACCTTTTTGGGGTTGCTCTTCTTTGGTTGAGCAATCTCTTCAGGCTTCTTGGACTCGGGATGCTTTGCCTCAGCACATACTTCAGTGGCGTGTATAAAAGCTTCGGCTTCCTTTAAAGCTTCGGCAAGAGTAGTGATTTTCTTCTTCACAAGGTCAAACTTAAAAGTTCCTGGCCTCAAACCCCTGATGAAGGCGTCAAAGGCCACTCCAGCATTGAGATCTTGAATTTGAAGCGCTTCTAGATTGAATCTCTTAACAAAACTTCTAAGGGCTTCTTTTGGTCCTTGGACGACCTTGCCCAAGTGCATGCTTGTCTTTTGTTCTTGTCGATTGGCAACAAAGTGACTAGTAAATAATTAACTGAGTTCAGTGAAATTGTTGACTGAAATGGGGGGAAGATTATTGAACCACTTCTGAGCCACACCCTTCAGAGTAGCCGGGAAATTCTTACACCAATTAGCATCCTCTACTCCTTGGACGTACATCTCATGTTTGTAAGCGGACAGGTGATCGCCTGGATCGGTTGTTCCATCAAAAGGCTCTATTGTTGGGAGTTTTACCTTTGGGAAGCGGGGGCGCCTCCATGATCCTGGCTGAAAATGGAGTAGGCCAATTGATCCGGAGGGCTCCCAGCTGTCCCTCAATGGGTATGAACTCCTTGCGATATTCTTTTAACACTGGATTAGATGAAGTGTTTGCCGGTACTGGACGCCTATAAACCATTGGCTGAACCACCGTCTTCTCTTGTCTTGGACGAACAAGAGAATGATCCAGACTTCTTCCTTCTGTTCTGGATGGTATCCTTAAAGGATGGTCTCTTAAGTACGGGGTAGAGCCAGTGGCCGACTGTTGCAATGCCACAGCCCTCTTTGCCTCTAGGTAATCCCTGGCATCTGTTTCCATTCGGTGCCATTCGGACGAGCTTGATCTTGGGTCCTAACCACCAGATTCCAGTCCATCTTCCTTCGCTGCTCGCTACCTTCTGGCTGCTTTCCTCTGGCCGTTCTCTTAGAGAGTTCTTGACGAACAAATCGACTTGGACTTGGACGATTCTCTTGAGAACATCCCCTAAGAGGAACTGGATTGTTAGCGGCTGGCTCCGGATTATGATGGAAAAGCAGCATGTTGTTCTTAATCTGTTCCTGGACGACTGCTGTCTTCTTAGTCTGGAAGTCATTCAGGACGTGCTCTAGATGGGCAGCAGTCACTGGACGTTCAAGATTCTCCTGAATGACAGGTTGCCGGCTTGGTCCAGGGACATTGACGATGGACGGAGGTCTATCCCTTCCTCGAGGCGGTCTCTCATGTTCTACTGTGTCTTCGACATTGACCTGAAAACTTCGGTTCCTAGCCACGTTGGACGATTGATAGTCAGTCATCGTTGCGTCTCCCCACAAACGGCGCCAAATGTTTAGTATGCCTGTCCCTCAAGTAAGCTATAGGTTTAGCCTCCTTGTCCAGCAAGTAAACCAGTTTCCCTTAGATGTTCTTCACTTGGAGACTTGTGCAACAATGTCTGAATCTATCCAGTCCGAATCTGAGCTTCGTTCCCGAACCTGCAAAAAGGGACCCACCCTGGAGATTTGGGTGGTGGTTCCCCCTCCGAAGCATAAGTCAAATATCAGGAGTTGTAAGGAAAAAGTAGAGATAGAGAGAGAAAGAGAGTATTTTTTCAGAGTAAGTTTACTGTTTGCATCGAATGATCTTTCTCCTGATTTCAGGGGTATTTATAGTGTTTGTGGTATGACTGCTGCCCTTTTAGGTTGCCCTAGAATAGTGGCACCTGATTGGCTAGGCAATCAAATCATGACACTTGGCAGGCTAGGATTGGTGATGGATCATCAACCACTCACCTGCAGCCACCTTAAAGATTTGGGCTATGACTAACCTTTGGGCCAAAAAAGTGAGTCCTTTCTCCCAACTGGGTATAACCCAATGGTTAAATCATTTTCCTTTATTTTCTCTGAGAGGACACGTGTACGGCCCTAATGGACCCAAGTGTCTCTAAAGGAGCCGTAGATATTTTAGGCTACAACAAGAGGTGTTGTATTTTGGGTGTATTTTTGTTATTTTCTATTTTTTTGTTGTAATTTAGTTGTTAATTTTTATATTTATATTCAGATTTTTTTTGTATTTCACTGTTAATTTCTTTGTAATTTTTTAAAGTTATTTTCGTTGGTTTTTTTTATCATTATTTTTCTGTAATTTTGATATTGATTTGATATTTAGTTAGTTAATTCAAGTGATATTTGCTGGTTAATTTAAGTAAGGTCTATGGTTAATTCAAGTAATTATTTTGGTTTGATTTTAATTTGATAGTGATAAGTCTAATAGGTTTATATTCGCTTGTGAATACAAGAGTGAAAGAAATTCACTTGCCTCTCTTTCATACTATACTCCCTCTGTATTTTTTTTATCTTTCTCACTTAGAATCTTGACACTATTCACAATTAGAGATAATCTTTTAGATTTTTCTCAATATATAAGAAAAAATATAGTCATGTGGGGTCTTGTTTGATTCGTCTTAATGAGTACTTTATTAATATTCAATTATTATAATTTTTACTAATATGTAATGAAAGATATTTAAGTTAGAATAAGTGGATTGGCAAACGTGCAAAGTCAAAGTAGGAAAGATAAAAAAATACAGAGGGAGTATCAATTATATATTATTTCTATTTTTATAAATATATAAAATATCATGCTATTAAAAAATATAAGGGAAATTCTACATGGTGGCCTCCAACTTTCAATTTTTCTATATGGTGGCAGGGCAAAAAAAAATATTATACAAAGTGACTCCCAACTTTGAAAAATTCTACCTAGTGACCTTATTTTATTAATTGGTGGCTAACCAATTAAACCTAACTCTTTCTCTCTCCTTCCTCATCCCCTTCCTCATCTTGTATAACTTGCGCCCTTATAATTTCACACAAAAGGATTAACAATGGAGCAAGTTGTACATGCTTTGAGAAGATTGCCTTCGCCTTAGCAAGAAAGGCTTGGTCTCAGTGCTCTCATATAAATCTCGATAGGAGTTAGCCTGAACCCATGGTTTCTTAAGCCAGCATAGAAAAAAAATCTATTGACTTCTTGAACATTCCATGACATGGTGTCACTTCTCTTTATCTGCAAAGCTATTACTAATATATATTGAACCCAGACTTTTTTAAAATGATCTGTAATTTGTAGTCAATTTCTTGCTCTACTTGTACATTAGGTCTAACATACAAAAGGTCATAATGATATTAATGAGCATCATAAGATGGTTCTGTGATTGTAATTGTAAGCTGTCATTTGCAAAATAGGTCGTAATGATCTCAGAGAGCATCATGTTTTAAGATTGGTTATGTGATGATCATAAGATGCTCTTCTGGAGGAGGCAGTGCATAGAATATCCCCTAACTTGGGTTATATATGAGCTAATTCTAGGCTTGTTTTCGTCAAATGTGTAGCAAGCTTATTTGCTCCTAGTTTTCTACAGGGTATATCCCATATGAAGTGGGTGGTGTGGAGTAGGTAGACCCACTAGTGTTAGGTTTAATTAATTAGCCACCAATTAATGAAATAAGGTCACTAGGTGGAATTTGTCAAAGTTGGGAGTCGCTTTGTATAATTTTTTTTTTTGCCCTGCCACCATATAGAAAAACTGAAAGTTAGAGGCCACCATGTAGAATTTCCCAAAATATAATTATAAATAGTACAAACTTATAAATGGTTATAAGGGAATGATATAGTATATATTTAGTAAAAGATAAAATTAATATATTTAAATGATTTTGTAAATATAAAATAATAATTTGATTTTAGTAATTTTGTGGGGTTTAGTCGTCCAAATAGGTTGGTTTGAAAAATTGGATCAAATAAGGCAGATTTGATTTATCTAGTTACCATGAATTATGGTTGAATTCGGGTTGGTCATAAATAAATCGGGTATTTACTAGGTCTAGTCGGGTTTTGGTTAATATCTGGTTGGGTTACGATTAGGTTTCGGGTTTGAATATAGGTCTGTGTGGTCAGGCTAGAATATGATCTTGTCGGGTGCCGAGTAGGTCTGTGTAATCCCAGGTCAGGTTTCGGTCAGGTCTGGGGACTGACTCTCACAGGTCGAACTAGGTTCAGGTCAGGTTGATATCAGGTTGACCCTGCGGTCAGATCTGTTTCTGACACCACTACGTACAATGATCTTTATAGGGTCGTGTGTATGATCGGCGGATTGTTTTCATGTTAAATAAATATAAAATCTGGTGGCCCCTTACGTAAGAAATTATACAAAGTCTCATATAAGACCGTATTACCATGATTTATGGTAAGACGTGAGTAACTTGTTTTCCTAGAGGGGTTACTTATACCATAAGTGATCCCTTTAAAACACAAGGTAGCTCATTATCTAAAGTGACCCTTTAACTCACAGATTGACCCTTTTAACTTACAAAGGGACCTTTTTAAGGAACAAAGTAAGATAGGCTTACTTTAATCTTAAGGTGAGGCGGTCTTACTCAAGCATTACTTAGAGTATGTACAATGGGGTTCTCCAACTAGTTCTCTAACTAGCTCTCTAAGAAGAGAAAATAGAGAGCTACCTCTTACCAAATAATGGGACTTTTAGGTGTGTCTTGGGTGTATTTTTATTGAGACACTTTGCAAAGTGTCTCTTGGAGGAGATACCATTTGGGTTAAAGGAAAGATGACTCTCCAATGTGTGGGGCCTACAAAAAAATACCCTTACAATTACTAAAGTTTTCTTTTCTTCTTGCAACCATTTAGGGTGCGTTCTCTTCACCTTAATAAATTAAGTTTCAGGTCCAATCAGTTCAGATAAGTTTTAATCAGGTCCAATCAGGTCAATAAGTTCCAATAAGGTCCAATAAGTTTCAATCAGGTCCAATAAGTTCCAATCAGGTCCAATAAGTTCCAATATGGTCCTAATAGTCAATGATCAACAAATTTAATTAAAGTACCACTATGATTATTATATAGTATTATATTTGTAATATTGTCTATTATATTATTATTCATATTACTATTAGCTGATTATGTTATTATTAAAAAAAATTAATTAAAGTACAACTATGATCATATAGTATTATATTTGCATTATTATCTCTTATTTTATTATTCATATTACTATTAGCTGATTGTATTATTATTAAAAAAATATTATAATCATGGTCAAATAAGGTTAACAATAGTAATCATCATAATTATAATATTTTGCAATTCGTCTTTAAATAATTAGAGATAACATGTTTTCGTTACTAATAACAATGAAAGATATAAATGTTATTAATTAATTTCCTAATAGTGCTTTATGAAATCAAAGCAAGACTATTAAATATATTAGTGGTGAAAGTTGTGTATAGACAAGCATATAAATAGTATTTTTTTTTGTTAAAATGTTACTTATAAGAGATAATTAATAAACTATTTTTTCGAAGGATAAATTTTAAAAACCATTATGTCATAATAAATTTTGAGGGATAGTATTTATGTTAGGGGTAATATTTATGTTATTACTCATTAATTTTTTGTCAAATAAGTTCCAATCAGGTCTAATAAGTTTCAATCAGGTTCAATCAGATCTAATAAGTTCCAATCAGGTCAATAAGTTTCAATCAGGTCCAATAAGTTCCAATCAGGTCCAATAAGTTGAATCAGGTCTAATAAGTTCAGATAAGTTCAGTTCAGTGTAGGGTTATTTAGGTCAAGAGAATGCACCCTTAATGATCAATTTATAGAAATTAAAAATAAAGATGGTAATAATTACTATCCCAACAACTATAATTTTTCGTTATCTATAAAATGAGCATAATATTGGATATATTTCATACACAAAATCTACTATAGTTTTGCAATTTATGAAATTAAATATTAGCATTCAGAATTAATATTTTTTTTAAAAATTTCTACATTACATAAATTATGAAAAAGATTATTTTTTTTGTAATTATGTTTAATTTACATGAATAACTTTATTTATATAACTTTGATCATAATATGAAATGAGATTTATCTATTGACATGAGGACCACTAAATAATGAAAAGTTGAATGGAGAGCTCTTTAAAGAGTTTTATTGTTGTTGAGTGTTTTTAGATATAGTTCTTGAGAGTAGCTTGAAGGCTCCGTTTGGTAGGGCGTAAAACATTTTCCTGGAAAATTGTTTTCCTCTATTTTTAATTTAGAAAAATTGATAGGAGCAGTCACAACTATTGGAGTTCCGTCATTTTCAATCCTAACTAAGGATTATTTATGAGCAGTCCCAACTATGCATCATATTTGACAAAATTGGTCCCATGAGTTTAATCACCTACTACAACAGGTAAAAAACATTTTGTCCTTTTTTTTTTTTGGGCCACCACTTATTCATTCACCACCCAACACCACCATCAGAACTACTATAACCAACCCTTACCTATAAAAATGGTCCCTCAATCCCTCTCTTCTCCCTGCCACTCCTCATCTTCTCCCTCCCTTGCCACCCGCAACCCAACCACTGCCCGCAACCCAACCCCCACCCGCAACAATTTGTCAAAAAAAAATTCTTTTAATCAAACTGGAAGAGAAGTTGGAGAGAGATTGTTCCAATAAAAATGAGACTAGGAGTGCTAATCTGTGAAACGTTTGCGCAAATTGAACAACAACCTAACATTTACTATATGGTACAACACGCTGCCAAATCAAAAGCCAACAAATCCCAAAAAAATGGAGGAAGAAATCAGCAACATTCGATACTTGTTAAAATAAGACCCATGTGCAGCTAAGAAAGAGAAACTCTCAAACATAAAGAAATTGAACTAGATACTTGTTAAAGAAATCGTTGAGAAGCGGCAAGAGATAAGCACACTCATGGAATCCAAGAAATCAATGGATTCCGAGTTGGTTCCGCCCGAATCTGGGGTAAAAGGGCTGCGGGCTAAGTTGACTCTATTCAAAGACGGCGGGTTCGGGCGCCATGGTGGCTGGATTCGATGGCTGGGCGTACGGGGGAAGCCATGGTGAGGTGTAAGGGTATCCATGGAGAAAAAAGAGGAAAAGGGAAGAGGAAGAGAGAAAAGAAAAGAAAAAAATAAATAAATTGCACCAAAAATCGGTTTACGAATTTTTTTAAAAAAAATTTACTTGTTAAACAGGTAATCAGTTAAGTGAGACCAACTTTTTGTAAAAAAATGATACATAGATGGTACTGCTAAAAATAATCCTTAGTTGGGACTAAAAATGGCGGAACTCCCATAGTTGGGATCGTTCATGTCAATTGTTGTTGAGTGCTTTTAGATTTAGTTCTTGAGAGTAGCCTGAATGCTCCGTTTTATAGGGCGTAAAATATTTTCCTGGAAAATTGTTTTCCTCTATTTTTAATTTTATATTGTTTGGTTTGTAAAAGAATATAAAATCATTTTTCCTAAAATTAAAATTGCTCTCCCAATAATGGAAAACCATTTTCCCTTCAAAATGAAGGGAAAACTGTTTTCCTTCCTTTTCCTCATCTCTTTTCTACACTCCTCTCACTACCTCTTTACTTTCTCTTTCATTTCATCATTTTTTTTCTTATATGGAACAAAACAACGGAAAACTAATTTTAAAATTGTATTTTTATTGTAAATTGTTTTCCATAAAAATTATTTTACACCCAACTAAACGGAGAAGAGAGAATAGATGAGAGAGAGCGTGGAGTAAGCTGGAGATCCAATGTTGTACCATTGTACTACATGCTCTTAAAGAAAAAAAAAACTAAAGTCTAAAACCTTTTCCCACAATATTATAATACTTTTTCCTCTGTCGTCATCCTTTTAGATGCTTTTTAAATAGTTCCGTTTTTGACGTTCATCCTTTGTTGAGTCAGAGTCAAGCTCTCCGTCTCCTCCACCGCCCACCGTAAAAGCTCTTCCCATCCCCAACCCAAAAAGTACAGCACGACGTGCCGTGGTTCGTCTTTATTATCTTCATTAATTAATTTCCAACTTCCTTTTTTCTTCCTATTTTCCGTAAATAACCGTCAAAAAATTTGTTACCAAATTTGACGTCATAAACATTTCCAGATCTTTGAAATGCGGCTGGTCATATGATCACATTTTTCGCTCGTTCTCCTGACGAAACTTTTGAATCCGAAGCATTTGACCATACTTTTTTCCTTTTTAATTTTTTTTTTTAAAATTCTAAGATCCCGAAACTTCAGACGTAAGTGATAAGAGTTCTTTTGCTTGTAAACTTCTACTACTAAGCCTCCTTTTTTCTTTTCTTTGATTTCTTATCTATCTGTTTCAGGGACTTATCTAATTCTTGTTTGTTTAGATATTCTTGTATATTAAGTATTTAGAAATATTTGGTGATATCAGTTTTTTTTTTTTTTTTTTTGGTTGTTGTACTGAGAGAATATTTATCAATCATCAACCTTTTTCTTGGAGAGAGAATCTTGTTAAATAATCAATATTTTTTGTTGCATCACTTTATAATTAATAAAGTGAATGGGAGGAAACAGCTCAAAGGACGAAAGTTGGAGGACGAATTCAACATCTCAATCTTCTCAATGGAATGAGTATGGAAATAATGAGCAAGCAGGATATGCACAACCATATTATGCACCACCACCTGAGGGTCAATACTATGTTTCATCTCAACAGCACAACCAACCAATGCCGCCCGCACCGGGGCCGAGCTATGGTGGTGGTGTTCAAACCCATGACCATAAGAAGAGGTTTGAAAGGATGTACTCAAGGATAGCTGATGAGTATACATCTCTGGATCAGGTATGCATGTAATTTCTTTTTCTCATGTTTAACTGCCTTTTATCAATCAATTTATATATTATTTGTAACCTTTTTTGGAGATTGATTATGTGATTTCTCATGGAAAAAGTAATATCTTTATTAAAGGTGTGTACTGTGCAAAGTTGATTATGTCTTGGTGCTTGTTATCAAGATTTGGACTCTTTTTATTTTTATTTTTTAACACAAGTATCTCACAGGTTATATAAAAGACTAGGCCTCCGTTTGGTTGGGTGTAAAACATTTTCAGTATAAAATGATATTCATGGAAAATAATGTACAATGGAAAACACAATTCCAAAATTAGTTTTCCATTGTTTGGTTCCATGTAAGAAGAAGGATGCAAGGAAAGGAAAATAAATGGGAAAGTAAGGAGGTAGAGAGTGGAGTGTGCAAGAGAGATAAGGAAAATGAAGGAAAACAGTTTTCCCTTCATTTCGAAGGGAAAATGGTTTTCCAATATTGGGGGAGCAATTTTACTCCTAGGGAAAATGGTTTTTACACTCCTTTGCAAACCAAATAATGTAAAACTGAAAATAGATGAAAACAGCTTTCCAGGGAAATGTTTTATGCTCTACCAAACGGAGCCTAGATCGATAATTTAGAAGAAAGTAACAAATAATTATGGTGATTTCGGTATGGACAAATCCATTAATTAGCACATTATGGTTTTTATCAAATCGAATAATTTGATACGAGTTTAACTAAACTTTGATGAGTGTCTATGCTTTTGTGATAAGGTTCTTATTACAAATGACCAGTGTTACCTGGTTCGTTAAACCCCCCACAAACTGAGATTCGAAAAAGGAGAATTGTTACATGCAAGTGGTATAATTTAGGCTAACTGAAGGAAATTAGGTAGTGAATTGTGTTTTCGTACTCATTCTTTTGTACCGCGGATCAGGTAGCATTGCAAAGGAACTTGGTGGCTTTCCCATTTTGCTTCAACTGTCTCTTACTGCCTTAAGACATTTCAGCTGTTGCCGATAATTTATGGATCCCTAATTGTGCTATATTGATTTCGCTGGAGCTTAACTGTTTTTCTTTTCCTCTGTCCTCATTCGTATGTTTATGAACTTTAAAACATGAAGGATTGTGGAGATTTTGCTACTGTGCTTAATAGGCTTATACTTTATATGTCAAAAGTGGCTTTATATGGGGACTACAACTTGTACTTCAGCACATATGCTGAGACCAAATTAGTATCACCTATCAACTTTAAACTTGAGTTTGCTCTGATTATTCTTCTTGTGGGAGCTTACTTCTTCATGTGCATTTTATTCTTGTATTGTTCTTTTTCTCCAAGAAAGCTTTACTGTAACAATGTTTCTAAGTAGCTGGGGTGCTTCATCCAAGTTGGTGCTTGCCTTATGGACATTGAGATTAGGATAAGCATGAAGATGATGATGACTATAGATTGCAAGGTGCAACTGATGGAGAACTCTCTCTTATAAGTTCTCCTTCTCCTCCTTGGTTGGGGAACAAATACTTTGCAGCCACTCATTGGGGAACCATTTTATCACCTTCGCCACCATTTTCCCTATACTTTCCAGCACAGCAGCTAATGTTGCACTTTCTATGGCCTAGCAGCTACATTTTCCATCTCCTGATCTTCTCAACTCTATGGATAAACAAGAGGAGTCAGTGGAGTCGAAGAGAGACAAATGGTGATGAGTCATTATTATATATGGGAGGAGAGTGAAGGCAAACTAAAAGAAAAAGGAAGAACTCATTGATCAATCTAGGTCCTCATTTTGCTGGCAATAGCTTAAAGGTGCCTCCAATATGATACATTGAAATCAAAGGTGGCTTTTTTTTTTTTATAAAGAAAAGCCCCTTATTTCTAAGATGGGTATTAACTAGCTTATTTTTAGTCAAATTTTTTTCTTGTTAAAAAAAGAAGTTTGCCAGGTGGATTGGGTCAAGGGATTTTTTTAAAGAGGGTTGGGGTCAAGGGATTGTTAAGAAGAGGATTTGGGTCAGGGAATTGTTATGAAGAGGCACAAGCTGAGATAGCTCTTAATTATCAGCAAAAACCATATCGTAAATTTTGTTAGCAAATAACTGATAATGGGAAAACAATGAACTTTAGGAATATCTTGAATCAGTCTACAGCATCAAAGCAAGAGCACTTACATTGTGTTCAACACTTGAGAACTGGTTATGCATATTGTCCTATTAGAATTAGGATCAGGGAAAAAACGCGGTCGCGTTCGCGGGAACGGTCGCGTTGTCGCGGGTACGGCTTGTAACAGGGGAATTGAACGTTTCGCGGCCGACGTGGCGTGAATTTTTTTTAAAAATTCACATTAATACGTTCTAACTTTATTTGCATTATTTTAGTTTATGAAGCATTATTACAACATAATATAATCAAATCTATTAGAATATCATGTTTCATCAGCTATATAATTAAATCATAAAATATTTTTGGCCAATGTTTGAAAAGAACGGATGTAACGGGGATAAAAGCGTTCTAACGCGGCGAGTTCGCGTTATGGAACGGACAACGCGGCGAGAAGTATGTAATACGTTCTCTCTCCCCCTCCCCCCAACCTCTCCGTCTCCCACCCTCCCTCTCCACCCACCCTCCCTCACCCACCCTCCCTCCCTCCCTCCCTCCCTCACCCACCCTCCTCCTCCTCTCTCTCTCTCTCTCACCCTCCCTTCCCCCCTCCCTTCTCTCCCGCCGAGTATTTAGCAACAAATATTCTAATGAGTTGCCATTATTAACACTCAGACACAAGAAGTTGCTTCTTTCACATTCGAAAAAAGGTTGTGAACACATTTTTGGACTTGTTAGTTGAACTAAAACTCCTTTTTTTTATTTAACAAAAGAGTAGTATAACAGAATAAGGCTCCTTTGTTTCATACTTCCTTTCTTTTTCTATTGCAATATATGGGTTTTTACACTATTCACACAACCTGTTCACCATCTATTATGAATCTATTATTATTTTTTATGTAAGGAATGTATATAGTGTGGGTTGTTGTTTGATTTGCCTCGATATATATACTTTTAAATTATCAACTTTTTATAGTTTTTACTAAAAGGTTATTAAAGATATTAATGGCTCAAAATTGTGTATTGGCAAGCGTTAAAACTCATATCATACAATAGAAGAAGAATTATGTTTTTGAGATGCTTATTATTTTGTTAGAGATGTTGTCATTTTCTGGTCCTCTGAGAACAACATACTGTATTTTGTTGCATAAGTTCTACTGCATATGTTGTGCTACTTTGATGTTCAAGCTAATGATGTTTCTATTGAAGCAAAAATCTATATTGAAATCATCTTGATAAGTGGTTATAAGACATGCATTATATATATATATATATATATAGCACAATTCTTATGTGAAAATGTGAGAACACAATGTAGTAATCCTTTTAACCAATAAGGAATCTATTTTAGCTAAATGTAACCTCCCCCCCTCCCCCCGCCCGACCATCTTTCAGAAGTAGTATATTTTTGAGGAAAAAGGATTACCATGTAATATCTTAATATTTAATTAGCATTCCAGTAACCACTATTCTCACGTTCTCATATAAGAAGTGTTCTCACGGTCTCACCTGAATTTTATTATATGTGTGTGTGTGTGTGCACGCACTCGAAAGGGAAATAATGGTTATAGTTTAGGAAAATAGATTACTATTCGTTAAAAGAGATTACTACTAAGTGTATAAGAGTTGTTCTCACGAGACACCAACCATGTACATATATATATATATATATATATATATATATATAGGTAGGATCCGCTGAAAACCAATGTTAAGCTAAAAACTAAAAACTTGCTCATTTTACAATTTTTTTGTTCATTTTACCAAATTTTGCTCATTTTACAGATTTTTGCTCATTTTATGATTTTTGCTCATTTTATGTTTTTGCTCATTTTAAAAAACTTTTGCTCATTTTAGCAAACTTTCGCTCATTTTACGAAGTTTTTGCTCATTTTATGTTTTTTTGCTCATTTTATGATTTTGCTCATTCTAAAAAACTTTTGCTCATTTTGCAGATTTTTGCTCATTTTATGTTTTTTGCTTTTTTTAAGAAACTTTTGCTCATTTTAGCAAACTTTCGCTCATTTACGAAGTTTTTGCACATTTTACAAACTTTTGTTCATTTTATGTTTTTTGCTCATTTTATGATTTTGCTCATTTTACAAATTTTTGCTCATTTTATGTGTTTTGCTCATTTTATATTTTTGCTCAATTTAAGAACCTTTTGCTCATTTTATCGTTTTGCTCATTTTAAGAAACTTTTTGCTCATTTTATGTTGCAGTTTTCAGTTTTCAGCATAAGGAGTGGTTTTCACGTGATCCTATTCCTATATATATATATATATATATATATATATATATATATATATATATATATATATATATATATAGGTAGGATCCACTGAAAACTAACCTTAAGTTGAAAACTGAAAAACGACATTTTTGCTTATTTCATGTTTTTGCTCATTTTAGCAAACTTTCGCTCATTTTACGAAGCTTTTGTTCATTTTACATACTTTTGTTCATTTTATGATTTTGCTCATTTTAAAAAACTTTTGCTCATTTTACAAATTTTTGCTCATTTTATATTTTTGTCCATTTTAAGATTTTTTTTGCTCATTTTATCGTTTTGCTCATTTTAAGAAATTTTTTGCTCATTTTATATTGCAGTTTTCATCATAAGGAGTGGTTTTCACGTGATCCTATTCCTATATATATATATATATATATATATATATATATATATATATATATATATATATATATATATATATATATTTCCTCCGTTCTTTGTTAATTGCTATGTTTTCCTTATGTGGAAGCTTCACATTTATTGCAAATTTCTTTATGTGATAATATCTTCTCTCTATTTCTCTCCTACCATATGGGTCCCACTTTTTATCTATCTTTGTCTCTGTCCTCTTCACATAACTTTCTTAAATAATGTGTCAAGGAGTAATGTTGCAATTAAAAAAGAACGGAGGAAGTTTATATATGTATATGGAAAAATTGCTTTTAATAATCCCACATTTTGGTAGTATGCCCAAAATGGTCTAACCTTTCGATAATTCCTAAATAATCCCACCTTGACACCCGGTCTTCTCAAAATGAGCCTTTTGACTTGAAACTTGTTAAACAAGTTAAACTTGTACCATTTTGTTGTTGACAGCTACCTTATGCCGGTTTCCGGCGTTGTCTTTTGTTTTCTCCGGTTTTTTAATGTCACGTTATATCACTTGACCTCTTCAAACCCTTTTTTAATTTTCCCCACCCTAATTTCCCCATTTCCCTGTGTGCGCGCTCTCTTTTTCTCATATCTATGTGACACTTTGTACCACTAATCCACTATTAAATTCCTCTTCTACTTAAAATAATTGAAACAATCACCCTCCACAATTTCCATAAGGGTGATTTTGTTTTTCCCACAATTTTGAACTGGAAAAACAAAAGTCAACGCCGGAAACCGGCATAAGGTAGCTGTTAGCAACAAAATTGTAAAGTAAGGTAGTTTAGGACAACAATTTTTTTATAAGGTAGTTTCTCACAAAAACTTGAGAGTTAGAGGTAGTTTGGGACAAAAAATCCTAATTATCAATATTTGCTTTTCGGACCCCTATTCTCTCCTCCCTAATCTCAACCCTTAACAACCTCCTTCTCTCTCCTCTTATTTACTCCACACTAGCACCACCCCTATTCCACCACCCCACACCACCTTGGAGTCCCACCAAACATACAACGAAAACTATCCACCATTGCACCACCTAGAAAGTCGAAACCCCACCCCATAAGACCCGGAAAACTACCCAACTTGAAGTTGAGAATTGAGACAGTAACTTTTTTCCTCTTTTTTGTGGTGAAGATGTGCACACGATGTTGGTGTCATTGGTAGGGGTGGTCCTATAGGTTGTTAGGAAGGTGTGTTGGTGGGGTTTTTGGTGTTTTGAGGTGGGAAAAGTAGAGGAGAGAGAAAGAGATCGAGCATGGTGGAGGGAAATGGACTGTGAGAAGGTGGGGTTTCAACAAAATACTTGTTCACGTTGCCGATCAACAAAATTTTGGCTCTATGATGATCAAATTTGGTGATATGTTTTCACATCTGTACCACTTCGACACAGTTGGGCCATTTAAGAGTCTTATATTGCCCATTATAGAGGAGCCCAAAGATGAGGCGGCAAAGGAGTTAAAGGTTGGTATTGAAGAGTAATTAGGTTGTTCGCTTGTGGTAGTAGTGATAATGGTGGGTGTGGAAACTGAGAGGGAAGAGAGATTAGTGTAGTGGAGATTTGAAGTTGTTGACGGTGTTTATGTTGGACGATGGGCAGGGAACTGGTTGGTGATTATTTGCCAGTGGGAAAGCAGGGGATAGGGTTGGTCAAGGTTTTAGAATCTTAGGGTGGGTGGAAAGATAGTTGGAGAGGTGGAGCAGGTGGTTGGAGATGGGACAGGTGGTGTTGAGTGGTTCAAGTGGTCAGGGAAGTGCTGGTTATAGTTGTGAAGGTGGTTATGATGGTGGATTAGTGGGTGTAGAGGAGCATAGAGGATTTTCTAACGATTAAAATCAATTATATATATATGGTAGTTGATAAAACTTCTTTTAGTATTGAAAATTTAGTATAAACTATTACCATTTACCAATGTGTATCACCACAATTGCAGGCTGATGGTAATTGTATTTGATAGTATTGCTATAAATGAATTTCCTCCTTTTGAATGAAGAACTAGAAGTTGATATTTGGGGTGTTGAATTAAGTGCACTGCATTCATTGATATGATCAACAATATGTTCTTCATGCTACAATATATTCCTCATATACTTCTATAACCATTGCATTAAACATCATCTGCAGGTGACTCAAGCTTTGGCTCGTGCTGGCCTTGAATCTTCTAATCTTATTGTTGGTATTGATTTTACAAAAAGCAATGAGTGGACAGGTGAATTCAACTTTGTTGCTCTCGTCTTGTCTTCTTCGCAAATCATAATAAGCTTCTTTTCTTATTTTAAAATTTTGAACTTGTGATTCATCAATAGGTGCCAAGTCATTCAATAAAAGAAGTCTGCATCATATTGGTGATGGCCTAAATCCATACGAACACGCAATATCTATTATAGGAAAGACACTAGCAGCTTTCGACGATGATAATTTGATTCCATGTTATGGATTTGGAGATGGTATTTATGCAAATTTTTTATTTTGTTCTTTGTGTTTCTTGTGCCTTCTTAAGTCATGGTCTCTAAACAAACTGTATCTTCTTTTGACAGCATCAACACATGATCAAGACATCTTTAGTTTCTACCCTGATGAAAGAGTTTGTAATGGATTTGAGGAAGTGTTATTTAAGTATAGGGAAATTGTTCCTCATTTACGACTTGCAGGTTTATTATCCTTTTGATGTTCTTTTTGTTTGGTTTCTCATGATTAGTAATTTCAATTTTATTCTTGTGAATTTTCATTGCATGTTGGATAGTATCTTAAGTTGCATTATTGCTTTTCTATCTCTTGTTGTGGCAGGACCTACTTCGTTTGCCCCAGTAATTGAGATGGCCATCACAATTGTTGAGCAGAGTGGTGGACAATACCATGTTTTGTTAATAATTGCAGATGGGCAGGTATTTGCTCTCATTCTATTTTAAATGTGGGTGGATTGATTATTTTGTGCTTTTTTTTTTGCATGAAAAGATCAATGGTAGCTTGAATAATAGTATTCTGAATTCCTGAATCTTTTTCTTATCTAGTACTACGAATATACAGCATAATATATCAATTTAGTGAAATAAGTTGAAACATTTAGTATTTACTTCACTAAACTATATAAATATTTTATTTCACCGAACCGTAAAGACCTTATATATTACATTTCACTAAACTATATAAACTTTATAGACCCTTTCAATTATATCTTCAATTGCCATGGAAAATACATGGAAAATAAATTAGTGCTTATTCTTCTTATTACGAATATACTCCTATATATTTTTTTTCCTTTTCCTTTCTTTTTAAACTTAAATAGCACTAGGAGACACTGTTGCCATGAAAAAAAGTTTAAATGTCATCACGTGTAGAGTTCTTTCACAATTTGTAAACAGCAGCATAACTGGTCCTCCATGAAAGATAATAAGTTAAACATATGGCTAGGTTATTTTGATATGTAAACAGCAGAATTCCTGGAAGGAGTTATTGTTCTACGGGCACTTTACATTGTCTATAAGTGTAGGTTACTAGGAGTGTTGATACAGAGCGTGGTAGGCTTAGTTCCCAGGAGCAGAAGACGGTTGATGCGATTGTCGAAGCAAGGTTCAATTTGAAATATTCTCTCTCTTTCCCTTTTGTTTCATTTTTCCTCTCCTGTTTGTTTTATAGTTCTGTGTTTCTAATGTTTGTTATGGTGATTTATGATAGCAAATATCCCCTTTCAATAGTTGTCGTTGGGGTAGGGGATGGACCCTGGGACATGATGAAGGAATTTGATGATAACATTCCTGCAAGAGATTTTGATAACTTTCAGGTGAGTATGCCTACTTTTTCGGTGTCTTCCCTTTTTAATTAAGCTTTTTAGATGTTTTGTGAAGAAGTTGTTGTCTTGTATTAATGTTTGTTCTGTAACTTCAGTTTGTGAATTTCACTGAAATTATGGCAAAGAACACTCAGCAAACTAGGAAGGATACTGAATTTGCTCTGTCAGCATTAATGGAAATTCCTTCTCAATACAAGGCAACAATGGAGCTTTCTATAGTGGGGTAACAACTCTGCCAAATCACTACTTGTGGGCACTAATAAATCTGTCTGATTGATTGATTGACTAATTTTTTTCTATATTTTATATGAGTGCAGTAGGCGTAGAGGAGTTTCTCCGGATAGAGTCCCTCTTCCTCCACCACTTTATAACGCACGGCCATTAAGCAATGCATCGTCATCTTTTAACTCTCCGAAGCCTTATAACTCAACAAGTTTTCAGTCGAGTGCTCCTTTATATTTTGAAAAACACAGCCAAGTGGGTACAGCTCCACCTGTGCCTATTTCTACCCACGATTTGGGTCAACCTGCTGCCACCTCTGATTATGATAATCTGGTATTTACTGTTTGATTTGTGCTTTTGCTTACAATTCTCACTACTTGGTATCAGATCTACATTACCTTTTCAATATCTTTCTTTCTGTGGTTTATGGCATCTTTTGCCATTTTTACACTACCATGTATGCTCGGGTTTCCTGGCAGTTTTACTTTTTGTCTAAGACAATGTCAAGTCTGATTCATTATGTTCGCTTGTGAATAATTTAAATTTGTTAGTTTGCTAATTAGGCTTCTGTTAGGACTATCTCTAATTACAATATAATTTGGTAGAATTTTTTCCTTGAATAATGCAAAATGGGGTTTTAATTCCCGAAATATGTTGAAAGGGAAATTAATTCCCTGCGTACCGTCCACGTAGGACGGCACGCGAGAATTTTTTTTTTTTTCTTTACTTAAGTAAAACCGCTACTTGAAGTAGCGGTTAATAAAAAATAAACCGCTACCTGAAGTAGCGGTTAATAAAGGTTAACCGCTACTTCAAGTAGCGGTTTTGTGGTACCTGGACCAAGTTGGCGTTGACTGAAGTAAACCGCTACTTCAAGTAGCGGTTCATTAATAGAAACCGCTACTTGAAGTAGCGGTTTACTATAATCCCCAAATCAGACCCTAACTTTCCCAATTTCTCATATTCGACGATTAATAGAAACCGCTACTTGAAGTAGTGGATGAACTTGGTGTTTGGTGATTGATGTGTGCATAGACTTTGTATGGACTTGGATGGAATTTGGTGTTGAAATTGTAGGTTGGAAAGCTTTTTTTTTTTTATGTTTCTGGCATTTGGGCCAGTTATGGGGAAGCAACAATGAGAGGTCTTTTTTTTTCTCATAAACCGCTATCTCAAGTAGCGGTTTACATATTATAGAGTGTGAGTGTGGGGAAGGTGTTGACCACATAAACCGCTACTTCAAGTAGCGGTTTACATGCATAAACCGCTACTTCAAGTAGCGGTTAATATGTATAAACCGCTACTTGAAGTAGCGGTTTAATTTAAATAAACCGCTACTTCAAGTAGCGGTTTACCTGGGATAAAAAAAAAAAAAAAACATTTTCTCGCGTGCCGTCCTACGTGGACGGTACGCAGGGAATTAATTTCCCTTTCAATATATTTCGGGAATTAAAACCCTATTTTGCATTATTCAAGGAAAAAATTCTAATTTGGTATTTGATTTAACCATGGTTCTTTGATGTTGTTGAATAGCTATGCCCAATCTGCTTTACGAATAACAAGGACATGGCATTTGGCTGCGGGCACCAGGTAGAACTTGCAAAATACTTACTTTATTTCTCAATAGATGCATCATATTGACTGGGCACATTGTTGATGCACAACTTTAACCATCAATATCTTCGCTTATATATATTATTGAAAATTATAAAAATACAATATTTTAAAAATATACATGGAAATTAACCCAACAATAATTAAGATAATGCATTTATCTTTACACAATAGTAATTAAATATGGTTAAAGATAAATTGTAAATAGTGTAAGAAGTCAATATGATGTATCTATTACGAAGCGGAGGAAGAATAAATCCTAGTAAAGATTTACTTTCTCCGAGCTTTATTATTTCTTGTTTTTGTTGCATTGCGGTGAATGTGATTTGTATTGTCCTTGACAGACATGTGCTGAATGTGGGCAAGACCTCTCTAATTGTCCAATTTGTCGCAGCACGATACAAACGAGGATAAAGCTCTACTAACATCTTCAATATATGTGTGGATATTGTGGCTATCTTTTTTTTTTTTTTTTTTTTTTTTTTTTTTTTTGACGGATTGTGGCTATCTTTAGTTGAAATTCTTTCATTTATTTGTTTTATTTTGTTCAAATTCATGGATGATGATCTAGTACTTGGCAACAACAACAAAAAAAAAGGATGATGATCTAGTATGGTATCTGCTTTGCCTGATTTTGGCGTGTTTTGTTGGCGGGGATGTAAATTTTTGAACGTGGTTGTACATTGTTTTTGTTCGTCGCTTTTATCTGTCAAGAATTCCTTGTGTAATTACAAGATTGTTGCACATCTTCACAGCTTTGTTGGTCCCATCTTAAAAGGATAGAAACTTTGTTGCCTATTAACTTGTTAGGCTAATATCTTTTAGGTTTGAACGAGTTAAGGAAAATCGTTGTCTTGCGGACACTTTTTCTTGTGTACTTCTCTAGACACTTTGTTTATTGGTTCAATGAGTTTATCACATTGCTCATTACCATTGACCACAAATATAGGTCATTGATCTTAAATATGCGATAACAATTGTAGAATATAGATTAAATTTCATATTTAATTTAAGTTTTTTATTTAGGGAAATTCCCACTGGTAACCCTGTACTATGAAATTTTTTTTTTTCAGTTTAAAAAATAACCCTATACTTAGTAATATTATACAAAAGTGACCTTATTGATGGTAAAACCGTTAATTCAACCGTTAGTTTTATTGGTTTATCTAACTCAGGTTAACCCCAACCATCATCCAGCCCACTAACATCCCACCCAACCACCACAGTTTTTACCAATAAAACTAACGGTTGAATTAACGATTTTACCATCATTAAGGTCACTTTTGTATAATATTACTAAATATATGGTTATTTTTTAAACTGAAAAAAAAAAGGTTTACCATTGCAAATGTTTCATAGTACACGGTTACCAGTGGGAATTTCCCTTTTATTTATGATAAAAAGTGCAAGAAGGAGATAACTTTCATTAATTGGAACTAGGGGTGCTTATTGAGCGAGCCGAGCCCGAATAGCACTGGGCTCGGCTCGAGCTCGTTTAAATTTATAAAGGCTGGGCTCGGCTCGAGCTCGTGATTAGAATTTGCGGCTCGAGCTCGGCTCGTGAGCTCCTTTAGGCTCGGCTCGTGAGCTCGTTTAGGCTCGGATGATGAGCTCGTTTAGGCTCGGGTTCGGCTCGTGAGCTCGATTGTGGCTTGTGAGCTCGTTTAATTGCTTTTACCTTTTATTTTTATTTTTCTTCTAATATATACTTTAGTTAGTATCTTAAAAGGATTACTTAATATAATTTTTACTATATATAAATAATTTTTTTATATTAAATATTTTTTTAAATATATTTATTTTTTTTAGTATAAAATAATAATCGAGCTGTTCACGAGCTTTACGAGCCGAGCTTTGCCTAGCTCGACTCGGCTCGTTTAAGTCTCGAGCCGAGCCCGAGCTCGAGCCGAACTTCAAAGAGCCGAGCTTTGACCGAGCCGAGCCCGAGCTGCTCGCGAGCTTGTCAGGCTCATTATCACCCCTAATTGGAACACCGGTAGCCTGTCTTTTTTCATCTCCTCCATCATCATCTCTCACTTTTTCCGAAAAATTTTCCAATAATAAAGCTTGTACTGACGACTTGAGTTCTGTTGTGATCTTCCTTCTCCAACTTCAAACCCTAATAACTTAAATTATCCACATCGCATAGTACTATGAAACTCGATGATTCTTCGCCGGATGACCTGATTACGCCACTACTGCCGCCGCATTTCACTACCCCTTCGACGAAGTGTACTTGGTAGAAGCTCTGGCTCCACAAGATAAATGAAGTGATGGCACATGATTTCTGGAAGAGTTTTTCGCCACTAAGGAGATCCGAGGAGAGATAAAGGGGACAGAATACTTTGACCAATAATGATCTCATAGTCTCCAAGATGCTCAATGTATATAAGAAAGAATAAAAAAGATTAAACTGTGCTTCATCATTGGAAATGTGAAATTTTTATGTTTGTAAATTTGTTTCACCATTGATGAATGCTTCATCTTGGGGATTCTTTTCAAAATGTTATTTTTAATCTTTGATTGCAATGAGGTGTTGAGGAGAAAAGTCGTCCCCAAAAAGAAGTTTCTTATGTTTTTGTTCTTTCTTTTTTTCATTTTTTTCAAAGGTGAGACAGAGATCATCTCTAACTTTTTGAGTTTCTCTAAAGTATTTGATATATGTTTGGTGGTGTTGTGAGCTATTTAGCGGAAATTGTGTCAATCATGTTAAAAACATAAGGACATGATAACTTTGAGTATATATAGTACACGAGAAAGTCCCAGTTGATCTCCTAGATAAACAAAATTATGTTTATTTGGTGGCATTTTTGTAATAAGCAAAAAAAGTTAGAGTCGCACTTTAAAGTTTGATGTTTTTTCTCCAGAAAAAGGGAATCAATAGATTATAGTTGATATATATTAGTCATGTGATTGTACAATCTTTCAAGTTCATTACAAAGATGTCACCAGATATCCTTTCTATGTTTGTCCTTAGGATTAACTTGGCAGTTCTTGTTCGTCCATTACAAATAGTATTGGAGGTTGTCAAGATTCGTACATACTTTGGAACAAGAGTTGTTTCCCTCCATCATTCCAAAAGGTCATCACATACATAAGCCATCTGCATGCAACTCAAAAATAAAAATAAAATAAAATCCCTTAAGTCATCGCCTTCATTATCCTCATAACAAATAATCCTTTCAAACTCAAAACTCCATTAAATAGCCTTCAAATATTCCAACATCCTAAACCACAAAAACATGTGTGCAAGCCTTAGTTTGTAAAAGATAAATGACATGCAAAATAAAATAAAAAAAAAAGGAAAAATTCAAAGTGTAAAAAAGCAGAAGAGCAAAAACAAAAGCCAAAGAAAGTAAAAGAAAACGCACAATGCAAAAATGCAAAAGCAAAAAGAAAGAGCCAAAGGCAAAAAAAAAAAAAAAAAAAAAAAAAGTCTAGAGGGCTTACATACAAGTTATACCCCTTATTTTAAATCCCTTCAAATTCATCAAAACCTTAAAACCAATAAAATTCTTAAGCCTTACCTTGGCCTTCAAATAAAAAGAAGCCATGATCGTGACCTTAGCCCATCCAATTGAACCTTCATCCAAGTTCCTAAAACTTTCAACCTTTCATATCAATCCTAACTCCTTCTTCAAGGTATGTACAAGCTCGCCAGGTTGAAATACCAAAAGGGCGGTCTAGGCAAAAGTTATGACACAAAATAAAATAAAAAAGGAAACAATTAGATCAAGATATGAGCGGTCTAATTCCACAAGGATATGTAGGAATCCTCAAGGTCCGACTGCTTGAATAAAATCAATTAATAAAGATCTCATGATTTGACTTTCTAGAATTCAGAAGCATACTCTTTCTAGACCCCGACATAGAATCAAGTCTGAACCTAGCCACGTCAAAGCTTTTTCCCACCTACATCTATATGAGTCATAAATTAAACCTTTTATTCTTCAATGCAAACTCTCCTTGTTCCTGAAGGACTCTTCGATACTTCCATGGTCTCTTGCAATATCTAACTTTGCCTACATTAACTCCCAAGTGAGGAAACTTCGAATGTTCCTTTGCAAGCTCAATTCAAGTCAAATACCTTCCGATCTAGGCTCAGAGTGCTTAAGTCAAGACAAGTTTTCTCAAAGTGAGGTATTCTTATATATGTGGTGGTTCCTCTAAATCAAACTCCCCAATAGTTTGAATCATTAGAAAGTATAAGTTTGAATCATTGCATCATTATGTGCAGTATTATCTGAGTTGTTGTTCGCACCTATCTGCTAACATATTTTCCTGTAGGTAATCAGATTGCTTGTATGTTATCGTCTTGTAGACTAACTTTGTTTTGCATAAACTGGCGATATATAAACCAATTCTAGATTGCAGAGTGTTTAGAACTGATCTCCGTCTTAAAACGGACTACTTTGACTTCCGGTTCATGAACCTCAGTTAAAGTAGGGGCTTCTGTAGACACATAATCGTGTCTCCTATTGAGAACCCAATGATGAAACATATTGTCATCCTAATTAGTCTGGTCCAGAGGAAGAGCAATCTAAAATGCTAAACTCAAAATCAGGTTAAGAAACTAATGTCTATTTATTTGTTTAAAATAATTCCAAACCTATTTTTAAGAGCCCAATTAATTATTCATGATTGTTAATTGCTTTTTTTGAAGCCCACTTTTATGAAGCCCAACTAATTATTCCTGATAATTAATTGTATTTTTAATAAATATTAGGAAAAATTGATAGGAACAGTTCCAACTATGGGCGTTCCGCCATTTCCAGTCATAACTTTTATTATTTCTCAATAGTCCCAACTTTGGGGTTTGTTTTATAAAAACAATCCCAGTAGGTTAGTGACCTGTTAGAACAGGTAAACCGTCATAAACCTCCATTCCAGCCACGCCTTCCCCCACCCCCAAACTTCCCCCTTCGAGAGCCCTCTCTCCAACCCCAAACTTACCACCCCAAAACCACCTGCAACTCTGAAAGCACCACTATCCTACCTCCCCTCCCCCCACACATACCGAAAAACCCACCCAAACCACTAAGAAACCAGTCCAATATAAACAACTTCAAATTTGTATTCAATAAATATAATTTCATCCTTTCAAGAGTATGCCAAACACAGTGGCGGATCCAGGAATTGGGTCCCGTGGGTTCAGAATTATTTGAACGTAAGAATAAAAATAATTCTCATTCCAATTTATGTACAAATTTTACTAGTGTTGTCAAAATACAAACACGACACTAAATTAGCGGGTTTGGATCAAAGGATTTTACACGTTTATGTAATCCAATCGACACGAACACAACACAAACGATTAACTAAAATGGGTTGACATGACGCGACCATTTTATTAAACATGTCGAGTTCAGATGTGGATCAAAGAGTTTTACGCGTTTATGTAATCTATTTAACATGAACACGACACGACAAACCCAATTGCAAACTCTACATTTTACTATCTTGAGTTACAATTTTTATAGAAAAAATAAGACATTTAACAATTATATTTAGTAGTGTTTTCATTCTTAATTATATCATAATAATTGACTAATTAAATTCTTGTATTATCAATTTCTTATAAACAAACTTCTCCTGAACTCGACCATAATTTTTTTTTTAAAGGTTTGAATCTAATTTTTATCCAATCCAAATATATTACAACACTATATTTCTAGCTTTTAGAAATTTTTAGTGAGTAGTATTACTAAAGGCTTGAATAATTTATTGTTTAAGCAAGTTAAATTTGAAGAGAATGGGATATACATTAAATCAATACCTTTCTAAAGTTGTAGTCATAAAAATTAAAGGGAAGGAGAAAAAGAATAGGAAAGGAAGACCAACATAAACCAAACATAAAGGACAATAAAAATGGAAAAATGAGGACAAGAAGTCCGCCTCATCAGATTCGAACCTCGGATTTGACGACAATAACATAAAAGTGTCACCCGCTTACCGCTGCGCCAAGCCGAGTTTTATAGTTGATTGTATTATATCTTTCAGTTGTAACTGATTTATTTTCATGTATTTTCAGAGATTTACCCTTTTTTTCTTAGGATCCGCGTGGGTTCAGTTGAACCCACTGAACCCACGCTGGATCCGCCCCTGGCCAAACACATGTTTAACAATAATTCAACAAATAATTTCAATTCCAAAGTGGAACACTATAGTTTAAGACGTAAAACTACATTATCGAACCCAGATCCCTCTCTTTGGAACAAATGTTACTTTTCAATGAATTCCTTATAGTCTTACTTTTCATCCAATCTCTTTTGATAGTGTTATATTTAGTAAGAAGATAGTATTACTTCACTAGATCTACTTCTTTGCTTGAAAACGTTTTGAAATCTAAATCTGGTATTCTGTCGTGCTTGCTGAGATTTCTTATAATATTTAGCTTTTCTTTTTGTGTTGTCTTTAGGTAAAAGCAAGGAAGAAATGATTTGTGACGCGGCTACAACTACAACCTTCGGAGGCATTTATATGAAGCTTACGATATGTGAATTGATAATGATCTTCTGTGTATTATGTTCTTGTTAATAAATTTGCGAGTGGGGATTTGACAACGAACCCTTCCAGTTGGGCATCACCATTCCCATTCCTGCTCTTTTTGAAATTCCCTTGATTTCCCTCAGCATTGAAATCCTTTCTTTTCTCACCCAGTACAACACTCTTCTTGTCACGCCTCGACTGAAGACCATAAATGTGGGCGGCTCTCCCATACACAATATCTAGGGATGAAAAAGTTTCGCCACCTAACCCCAGGTGGATTTCCTCAGTTAAACCTTGCTCAAACCTTTGAGCCTCTAATTGCTCAGTGGCTACTACTTCAGATGCAAACCACGACAGTGCTATGAATTTGCTATAGTACTCTTAGATGGTCATGCTCCCCATCCTAAAGTTGATAAACTCTTAGGCTTTCTGTTTCCTCATAAAGGCGGGGCAAAACTTCCCTCTCAAGGCAGTAACAAAAGAATCCCAATTAAAACCTTCAACAACACTCAGTCTAACCCCATTTTCTCTCCACCACAAATCAGCCTCATCCTTTAGGTACAACACAACCTGACTTACTCTCATATTCTCAGGACAGTTCACCGCTCCAAAGATTTTCTCAAACTCCCTAACCCAATTCTCCAAAAAGGTAGGATCAGCTTGCCCCTTCAAATATGGTGGTTTAACTTTGGCTAACCTCTCAAACATGTCCCCAGCAGAATCGGGACGCTCAACTCTATCTTGAGTCAGTTTTTCCGCCAAAAGGCGAATAGCAGCAACTAAATCGTTATTGTTGTTAGCCATCTTCTATAGCGCGACCTGAAATTGATGTACTCTACTTTAGGTTCGATACATAATTACATGTCATTCTCTACGAAGGCAATATTTGATTTGACCATAAAGATCGCATCAACAAACAATTTCTCACGAAGTTACAACAATATTACAGAATGATCATCATTAATCATCCATGAAGAATATCCACATCAAGAACACATAGTTTAGGAGTCATGAGTAAAAATTCAATCATAACAAATAAATAAAAATATTCCCATTCGCGTGCCCAAAATAAATTCTTGCTCACTTGGATAACTAAATAAATTAAATAACTTTTATTTCCCAAAGATGTTAATAACACTTTCTCTAATCCATAATGTTGTACTTTTGCTAAAAAAATAAAAATAAAGGTACTATAAATTTAAATCACTGTTGGACGAATTATCCAACATTATTCCTTAAAGCATAAATGAATAAATCAATAAACTAAGGTGAAACATCACCAGTCTTATCCTTAGATTCCCTGTAGTTTTCTGGAGGGAAAGACTCATCTACAAAATCATCAATGTCCTCAGTATTATAGTAAACATATCTTCTAAATCTCGTAGATCTCCTTTTTGGTTGAGGCTCGTTGTAATCCCCCATAATTTTAAAGGATTTTATAAATATATTTTATCATTTATATATTTATATTTTAGTTCAAATGATTTTTATTATTTAAGTAGGTTGACTATTTTTGAAAGTCAAATGAAATTATTTTAAGGATTTAAGGAAGTTGAAAATATTTTAATTAATCATGCTTTGAAAAAGGTTTGAAATATGAATTTGATTTAGAAAAGAAGTCTAATGGACTTGAGGAACCCAAATTCTAAGTAGATTAGGAAAGAGGAGTTATATTGATACTAGGAGTCCTCATTCATCAATCCTAGTTATCATCGAATCCTATTTAAACTTAAATTCCTTTTTCCTAAGCCCAAAAGGAAACCCTAACTATAAATACCCTAAGCCCAATTATTTTACCCTACACAAATTATTTTTCTTCACTCCTTCTCTCAAAATTTCGGCTCTCTCTCTCTCTCCTCTTCCACGTGATTTTTCGTTCTTCTTCCTCTCAAGTTTTCCTTTCTTCTTCTTCAAGTAACGATTTCTTCTTCACTAAGAAACGTCACCGCCGCCGCCGTTGACCACCGTGGACCGCCGCTGCTGCCACCAAGACCCTTCCTTGGCCGGCGCATCCTCCCTTTCATCTTGAGTTGGTTTAATTCTTTCCTTTTCCTCAAGTTTTCCATTAAAGACTATGTTTTTATGCTTTATTTTAATGTTAATCATGATTATCAATGTTAATTTACTGTTTTAATGAATAATCTTGATTCATATATATATTATATTATAAGAATAAAAATTCAGATTTGTTTATTATTGTTAGATTTAAGTTTTAATAATTAAAGCATGGATTTTTAGGGTGTTAATGATTAGAAAACCATAGTAGCATATTAAATACTATGAGATTAATTTAATTTATGATTTTAAACATGTTTAAGAGGGTTTAAAGAAGGTTTTAAGATTTTATAAGTTGCTGGAATTTCAGAAAGCATTTTATTTAGGGAATTTTAAGAATTTTAATTACTAGTATGGTAGTACTATGCTAGGAATTAAAAGTAATGGAAGTTTTGATAGTAAAATCAACTTTTGAATATGTTTAAAGGGGGTTTTAAATATTTTTATGTTGCTGTCTTTTTATTTAAGAGTATTGATTTTAGTTATATTTGAATTCTAGGCGGAGAATATTCCGTAGGAGATTTCTAAAGGGGCTAAAGTGGCCAGTCAACTAGTTTACACAAGGTACGTACATACCTATGTGATGATTGAGATAGTATCATGATTTTATGAAGGAGAATTATATAGTATCATGTATAGGAACTATGTTGAGTTCATGTATGATATTTATTATGATGGATTTTGCATGTTTTATGCCTGTGTGCAAACATGTAAATTATAATATTTGATTATGAGTGGAATATCATGTTTGTATGGAATATTGATGCAAGCATGTTAATTGGATTGGGAACCTTATTTATTAATTCACATGGGGGAATTAATATATTTATTAGTATTGGATCATGTTTGATCGTTGTTCCCTTTTTGTATTTCACTACTTTATGAGGACCGTGGGCCTTATTTGGTAAGTTGACAAGTTATGCCTTTGAAAGGTAAGATTGATTGTTGGCTAGGTTCAACAAAGTAAGAAATGTTGGAATTAAAGAAAGTAATCTTGGATTGTAAGTTGTGTGATCACTTATTTAATCCTAAGATAAAAGATGTTTAATTGTGAATGTTGAATTATATTATGTGTTGCTTGTATGTGTGTCATAACAAGTAGTAAATTGTAAATCACGTAAAGTGTAACTTGGATAGTAATAAGCTTTAGACTGGTGCACGTCTGAAGTTGGACAATCAGGAGTTGGGGTACATGGTGAGCGAGCCATGGCTTTTTCTGGGAATTGGAATGATCACCATTCCTCTTTTTATTTAAAGGTTCCTCGATATCGTATGTCATTATGGAATACGGAGTCGCGCCCGTATTTCGTCTTCCTAGGTGAAGACTGGTTTTTAGTTAGACAACTCGGTCCAATAACTATTCCATTTAATATAATAAAAGTTGATTAAAGTTTGGTTCAGTAGAAGTCATCTGCAGAATGTTGTATTATTATTTATCTCTGTTTATTATTTCTTAGTATCATGATTAGGATTGTTTACGTATTGATATGTAGTACTCAGCTTTGCTGATTACGTGCTTTGTTGTGTGTGTTGATCATGGCTTTGCCTTATTGATCCTGTGATGACCCAATTTTGGTGAGCAGATTCTCTAAAGCATTGACATTTACAGGTTCGCAGATGTAGCATCATTGGGAATCTGGGAATGGAGAGCTTGTGTAAATTTAGTTTTGTTATCTTGTTCTGCATTAGTCAGATAATGTTATTATTAAGTTGGTTGATAGACTTTCATAAAGTGGTTTGTTTTTGATGTACTTAATTTATTATTTACAAAGTTTAGTTTGATGTTTTCCGCTGCAAAATTCTGAATAAGCCGATACGTTATCACACGGGCGATAATACTTGGGTAATTCTCTAAGTCTTGTATTATAAATGTCTTTCTGGAAAAAGAGAATTATCGGTGTGTTACAAAGTGGTATCTGGGAGCTTTAGGTTATTTTCAAAACTTTTAGGCGCCTAATTAACTTACTAGTTATTTGAATAAACTCTTAGAGTTACTCCTACTTATTCGTTATAGGAATATATATATTTATATATTATTTTTTAAAGAGGACCGAAATTTTTTTTATATATAGGCCGAATTTTTTTTAAGGGGCCGAATTATATTTTTTTTTTTTTTGAATTGAACTTCGAAGTTATATTTTTTTTTTAGGTAGCTGAATTTTTATCGAATTTTTTTTATATGTTCGAATTTTTTTATGGTGAAATATTTTATTTTTAGACACTTAATTTTATTATTTTATAAAAGTGTCTGCATTATTTTTTCTTCATGGCTTTGAAGTTTTACTAGTAATATTGTGAGAATGGGTAGCATAGGAAGGGCATATAGGATAGCAATATTATATGTCTGCATTGAATAGTTAGTTCAGTATGTTAATATTTTTCTTCCCTGCTAACTATTCATGATTATTTTTCTTCCCTGCAACTGTTTATATATTTCTTCCCTGCTGATTGTTATATTTTGTGCCTATGATGTTGATGGTATATTTTTTTGTTATTGTTGGGCATTACGTACAGGGAGAGTACTAAAAAATGTTATTGAATATATTTATTTGTTGTAGATCATTAATCATGTCTGCCAGATTAGGAAGCTATTATAACCCCATTGTTCTGAGTGACGATGAAAGTGATGAGGACATAGCACCTCTGGATGGCAATAACTATACCAGTCTAGATTGGATTATGCGTACTTTAATGAGGAGGGATGTAACCAGTGATGATGAGCTCATTGTGGAGTTCGACCATGCTAGAGGCCAGACTAGAAAAGACATCTATCGTGCTTGGTTCAGGTTTGAAACTGATTCGGAGTCAGAGGACGAGGAGCCTCAACCTTCTAGGAGATCTAAACGACAAAGGAGATATGTCGCATATTATGATGAGGACATAGATGAGTCTGAAGATGAGATCTTCGTACCTGAGCTATACATAGAAACTGAGGACAAAAATGATAATGTGATACCTTAGGTTACTGTTTATATTTTTTTTTTATTTATTATTCTTCTTAGCAATAGAGGAAATAATATTATAATCAGTTGGTTAGTCGACCAACAGTGATAGCATAGTTTTATTTTATTTTTTTTACAATCATGGTTCCTTTTAGGAAGGTATAATATTATAGCAACAATTATTTCATTTAAATACCCGTTATGGAAGAATAAAAGTTATTACTTAATTATATGAGTGAGTAAAAAATTTATTCTGGGCACGTAATGGGAATATTTTTTTTATTAATTTTCATAGGGCAATTATATTCTTGCTTGCTTGCTTCTATTTGCATGTTGATGTGAATATATTTTACATGGATGATTATGTGATCATTAGAGAACACTTCATGTTGAACTTCGAACTAGTTGAGAAATTGTCTGTTGATGCGATCTGTAATGATCAAATCAAATGTTGCCTTCTTAGATGGAAATGTGAGTTATGCTGGAACCTAAAGTAGAGTTATATTACTTACAGGTCCCGAAGTAGAATGGCTAACAACAACGATCTAGTCGCTGCTATTCGCCTCTTGGCGGAGAAATTGACTCGGGAGAGAGGCGAGCGTCCCGAGAGTGCCTTGGGATATGTTCGAAAGGCTAGTTAAGGTTAAGCCACCATACTATAAGGGGCAAGCTGACCCTACCTTCCTAGAAAACTGGATTAGGGAGTTTGAGAAACTTTTTGAGGTTGTAAACTGCCCTGAAAATCTGAGAGTGGGTCAGGCTGTGTTGTACCTTAAGGATGAGGCTGATTTATGGTGGAGGGAGAATGGAGTTAGACTGAGTGCTAGAGAAGGGTTCAATTGGGAGGCTTTTGTGACTGCCTTGAGGGGGAAGTTTTACCCTGCATTTATGAGGAAGCAGAAGGCCCAGGAATTCATTAATCTTAGGATGGGTAGTATGACCATTTCTGAGTATTACAGTAAATTCATAGCACTGTCGAGGTTTGCACCTGAGGTTGTAGCTACTGCAGAGTTGAAGGCTCAGAGATTTGAGCAGGGGTTGACTGATGAGATACAACTGGGATTAGGAGGTGAGACCTTTACATCCCTAGATATTGTGTATGGGAGAGCCGCACATATTTATGGACTCCAGTCGAGGCGGGATAAAAAGAATCCGGTGGTAGGTGAGAAGAGGAAGGACTTTAATGCTGGGGGAAACCAGGGGAATTTCAAGAAGAATAGGAATGGTAATGGGAATTTTCAAGGAAACAACAACCAGGATAACCGCAATAGGGGTCGAGCTGAAAGAGTGTATCACTGCAAAAAGTGTAGCAACAACCACCCTGGTAGAGACTGTAAGGGGGAACCAGTTATTTGTAACTACTGCCAGAAGAAGGGCCATAGGGAGTATGAGTGCTTTGCTAAGCAAAAGAAGGAGCAAAATGGCAATGGGGGTAGTAACCAAGCGAGGCCTGGATTCAACCAGCCAGGAAATCAGCGTTCGAAGCCTGCAGGGGCACAGAACAATCAAGGAAGCTATAACAAGCCTGCCAGTGAGAACAACCAGAACAAGGCTCCGGGAAAGCTGTTCGTGATGAGTCGCAACGAAGCTGAACGATCTGCCGATGTAGTGTCTGGTACTTTTTCTATTAACACCGTGCAAGTTAAAGAGTTATTTGATTCGGGGGCGACTTATTCTTTTGTCTCGTCGTCTATTATTAAAAGTCTGGAATTAATCGATTTTGAAGTGATTAATTTGCTCGTTAGTATACCTACTGGTGAGACCATAAGGTGTACCAAGATGTTTAGAAACTTGCCTCTAAAGATAGGAGGCTGTGTTTTTCCTTCTGACTTGATAGAGTTTAATCTGGGAGACCTAGATGTAATTCTGGGGATGGATTGGCTAAGTTTATACAAGGCCAAGATAGATTGTGAAGTTCAGAAAGTAACTTTAAGGAACCCTTTGGGTAAGCTGACTTCGTATAGATGTTTTGGGAAATCCAAGAGCTTTGGGGTCATCTCCGCAATGCAAGTGAAAAAGTTGATGAAGAAGGGGTGTGAGTTATATTTTTGTAGTGTGCAAGATGTGGGTAAAGAGGTTGGGGTGAGTATCGAAGATGTTCCAATTGTGAACGAGTTTATGGATGTGTTTCCAAGTGAGATTTCAGGTATGCCACCTGCGAGAGCTGTTGAGTTCACCATAGACTTAGTTCCTGGAACTGCTCCTATATCTAAGGCACCTTATAGAATGGCACCTCCGGAAATGAGTGAGTTGAAGGCGCAATTGCAAGAATTGTTCGATAAGGGTTATATTAGACCTAGTGCATCACCTTGGGGAGCTCCTGTGTTATTTGTCAAGAAGAAAGATGGGAGTATGAGGTTGTGTATTGATTATAGGGAATTGAATAACGTAACCATCAAGAATAAGTATCTTTTGCCTAGGATAGATGACCTATTTGATCAACTGAATGGAGCGAGCGTGTTCTCGAAAATTGATTTGCGTTCGGGGTATCACCAGTTGAGAGTAGCCGACAAGGATATACCTAAGACTGCATTTAGGACTCGTTACGGTCATTATGAGTTCACTGTAATGCCTTTTGGGTTAACCAATGCACCTGCCATATTTATGGACTTAATGAATAGGATTTTCCATGAGTTCTTCGATAAATTTGTGGTCGTATTCATTGATGATATCCTGATCTATTCGAGGAACGAGAAGGAGCATGATGAGCATTTGAGGATCATATTGGAGACGCTTAGAAAGAATCAATTGTATGCCAAGTTCTCTAAGTGTGAGTTTCGTTTGGAGAAGGTAGCATTTTTGGGTCACTATGTGTCTAAGGAAGGAGTCTCTGTAGATCCTGCTAAGATTCAAGCTGTGAGTGAGTGGCCAACTCCGAAGAATGTGTCTGATATCCGAAGTTTCTTAGGTCTAGCTGGTTATTATAGAAGATTTGTGAGGGATTTCTCGAAGATAACAAGACCTATGACCAATTTGATGAAAAAAGAGTCAAAATTCGAGTGGAGTGAGAAGTGCAAGGAAGCCTTTACAGATTTTGAAGGATCGTTTAACCTCCGCGCTGTTTTTGACCCTACCCGATGGGAATGAGGGATTTGAGGTATATAGTGATGCTTCGAAGAATGGTTTGGGATGTGTGTTACAACGAATGGGAAGGTGATTGCGTATGCGTCGCGTCGATTGAAACCTTATGAGGCTAATTACCCTACCCATGACCTAGAGTTAGCCGCCATTGTGTTTGCTTTGAAGATTTGGAGACACTACTTGTATGGGGTGACTTGCAAGATATTCACAGACCATAAGAGCTTGAAGTACATCTTTACCCGTAAAGACCTTAACATGAGGCAAAGGAGATGGCTAGAGTTGATAAAGGATTATGACTTAGACATCCAATACCATGAGGGGAAAGCAAATGTAGTCGCCGATGCACCGAGTAGGAAGTCGAGTCATAGCATGAACGCCTTGATAGTTCCTGAGGAGTTGTGTCGAGATATGCAAAGGCTTAGCCTAGAAATTTTAAATCCTGGGGAGATCGAGGCAAGACTGAGTGCTTTATCATTGGGATTGTCAATTCTAGACGAGATCAAAGAGGGTCAAGTTGGGGATGAGCACTTAGAGAAGATCAAGGAGAAGATGGGTCGGGGGCAAGGAAAGTGATTTCAAGATTCATGATGATGGTAGTCCGAGGTTCAAGGGTAGGTGGTGTGTACCACAAAAGTGTGGCGAGATTAAGAGACGTCTTATGGATGAGGGTCATAATACGCCGTACTCGTGCACCCCGGGGGTGACAAGCCGTATAAGGACCTTAAGCGGATCTATTGGTGGCCAAATATGAAGCGAGAGGTAGGCGAGTATGTGTCTAAGTGCCTAACCCGTCGAAGGTGAAGATAGATCACAAGCGACCCATGGGGAAAGTTCAACCATTAGAGGTTCCGGGATGGAAGTGGGATTCCATATCGATGGATTTTGTAACTGCTTTGCCTAGAACAAGGAGTGGTAATGATACTATTTGGGTTATTGTGGACCGCCTGACAAAGTCGGCTGTTTTCATACCGATCAAGGAGACATGGAAGAAGAAGCAACTAGCCAAGACATATGTTAAGCATGTGGTGAGACTGCATGGAGTTCCAAAGGATATCATTTCTGACCGTGACTCTAGATTCCTTTCGAAATTTTGGAAGAAGGTCCAATTAAATCTTGGGACAACATTGAAGATGAGTACAGCCTTTCACCCTGCGACCGATGGTCGACCGAGAGGACTAACCGGACGATGGAGGATATGTTGAGAGCGTGTGCTATTGATTTTCAAGGTAGTTGGGAGGACCAATTAGACCTGATTGAGTTTTCGTATAACAATAGTTACCATGCGAGCATTAAGATGGCACCGTTTGAGGCCTTATATGGACGAAAATGTAGAAGCCCCATTTGTTGGAATGACTTTAGCGAAAATATAGTCTTGGGGACAGAGTTTATTGAGGAGACTGTTAAGAATGTCAGACTGATTCAGGCTAGAATTCAAGCTGCGCAAGATAGACAGAAGAGTTATGCAGACTTGAAGCGTCGCGAAGATGAGTTTGCTATAGGTGATAAAGTGTTCTTGAAAGTATCACCCACTAAAGGAGTCATGCGATTTGGGAAAAAGGGTAAGTTAAGTGCTAAATATGTAGGCCCATATGAGATTCTGGAGCGAATTGGGAAAGTTGCCTACAGATTGGCATTGCCACTGGAGTTTGAGAAGATGCATGATGTGTTCCATATTTCTCAACTTAAGCGCTATATTCCCGATGAACGTCATGTCCTAGAGCCTGAACGAATTCAGATCGATAGTAGCCTCACATATGAGGAAAGGCCTGTCGGGATTCTCGACGAGAAAAGTGCGTAGTACACGCAATAAGGATGTCTACATCGTGAAAGTACTTTGGTCTAACCACGAATCTGAGGAGGCAACGTGGGAAGCCGAAGATGAGATGAAAAAGAAGTATCCAGATCTGTTCCTTGAGGTGAGTTACGAGGGCGTAACTCGTTTTCTTTAAGGGGGATAGAATGCGATAAATTTCGTGCTTTTTGTCTATTTTTATGAGATTTTTATGCATATGCATGCCTATGTTGAGTAATTTGCACATGTTAGTGCTAAAGAAGTAGACTCTCCGCATAAGAAAGCGTGTTCATAAGTAACACAAGTGTTTTAAGTTAGCAAAAGTGTGCACCAGTGGCACAATTCTTCGTAGACTTTTGAAAAGTTTAGTTCAAGTTTTGAAAGATATGTGAGTTTTCGTGTCAAGTTTCGGGACGAAACTTCTTTTAAGGGGGGTAGACTGTAATCCCCCATAATTTTAAAGGATTTTATAAATATATTTTATCATTTATATATTTATATTTTAGTTCAAATGATTTTTATTATTTAAGTAGGTTGACTATTTTTGAAAGTCAAATGAAATTATTTTAAGGATTTAAGGAAGTTGAAAATATTTTAATTAATCATGCTTTGAAAAAGGTTTGAAATATGAATTTGATTTAGAAAAGAAGTCTAATGGACTTGAGGAACCCAAATTCTAAGTAGATTAGGAAAGAGGAGTTATATTGATACTAGGAGTCCTCATTCATCAATCCTAGTTATCATCGAATCCTATTTAAACTTAAATTCCTTTTTCCTAAGCCCAAAAGGAAACCCTAACTATAAATACCCTAAGCCCAATTATTTTACCCTACACAAATTATTTTTTCTTCACTCCTTCTCTCAAAATTTCGGCTCTCTCTCTCTCTCCTCTTCCACGTGATTTTTCGTTCTTCTTCCTCTCAAGTTTTCCTTTCTTCTTCTTCAAGTAACGATTTCTTCTTCACTAAGAAACGTCACCGCCGCCGCCGTTGACCACCGTGGACCGCCGCTGCTGCCACCAAGACCCTTCCTTGGTCGGCGCATCCTCCCTTTCATCTTGAGTTGGTTTAATTCTTTCCTTTTCCTCAAGTTTTCCATTAAAGACTATGTTTTTATGCTTTATTTTAATGTTAATCATGATTATCAATGTTAATTTACTGTTTTAATGAATAATCTTGATTCATATATATATTATATTATAAGAATAAAAATTCAGATTTGTTTATTATTGTTAGATTTAAGTTTTAATAATTAAAGCATGGATTTTTAGGGTGTTAATGATTAGAAAACCATAGTAGCATATTAAATACTATGAGATTAATTTAATTTATGATTTTAAACATGTTTAAGAGGGTTTAAAGAAGGTTTTATGATTTTATAAGTTGCTGGAATTTCAGAATGCATTTTATTTAGGGAATTTTAAGAATTTTAATTACTAGTATGGTAGTACTATGCTAGGAATTAAAAGTAATGGAAGTTTTGATAGTAAAATCAACTTTTGAATATGTTTAAAGGGGGTTTTAAATATTTTTAAGTTGCTGTCTTTTTATTTAAGAGTATTGATTTTAGTTATATTTGAATTCTAGGCGGAGAATATTCCGTAGGAGATTTCTAAAGGGGCTAAAGTGGCCAGTCAACTAGTTTACACAAGGTACGTACATACCTATGTGATGATTGAGATAGTATCATGATTTTATGAAGGAGAATTATATAGTATCATGTATAGGAACTATGTTGAGTTCATGTATGATATTTATTATGATGGATTTTGCATGTTTTATGCCTGTGTGCAAACATGTAAATTATAATATTTGATTATGAGTGGAATATCATGTTTGTATGGAATATTGATGCAAGCATGTTAATTGGATTGGGAACCTTATTTATTAATTCACATGGGGGAATTAATATATTTATTAGTATTGGATCATGTTTGATCGTTGTTCCCTTTTTGTATTTCACTACTTTATGAGGACCGTGGGCCTTATTTGGTAAGTTGACAAGTTATGCCTTTGAAAGGTAAGATTGATTGTTGGCTAGGTTCAACAAAGTAAGAAATGTTGGAATTAAAGAAAGTAATCTTGGATTGTAAGTTGTGTGATCACTTATTTAATCCTAAGATAAAAGAAGTTTAATTGTGAATGTTGAATTATATTATGTGTTGCTTGTATGTGTGTCATAACAAGTAATAAATTGTAAATCACGTAAAGTGTAACTTGGATAGTAATAAGCTTTAGACTGGTGCACGTCTGAAGTTGGACAATCAGGAGTTGGGGTACATGGTGAGCGAGCCATGGCTTTTTCTGGGAATTGGATTGATCACCATTCCTCTTTTTATTTAAAGGTTCCTCGATATCGTAGGTCATTATGGAATACGGAGTCGCGCCCGTATTTCGTCTTCCTAGGTGAAGACTGGTTTTTAGTTAGACAACTCGGTCCAATAACTATTCCATTTAATATAATAAAAGTTGATTAAAGTTTGGTTCAGTAGAAGTCATCTGCAGAATGTTGTATTATTATTTATCTCTGTTTATTATTTCTTAGTATCATGATTAGGATTGTTTACGTATTGATATGTAGTACTCAGCTTTGCTGATTACGTGCTTTGTTGTGTGTGTTGATCATGGCTTTGCCTTATTGATCCTGTGATGACCCAATTTTGGTGAGCAGATTCTCTAAAGCATTGACATTTACAGGTTCGCAGATATAGCATCATTGGGAATCTGGGAATGGAGAGCTTGTGTAAATTTAGTTTTGTTATCTTGTTCTGCATTAGTCAGATAATGTTATTATTAAGTTGGTTGATAGACTTTCATAAAGTGGTTTGTTTTTGAAGTACTTAATTTATTATTTACAAAGTTTAGTTTGATGTTTTCCGCTGCAAAATTCTGAATAAGCCGATACGTTATCACACGGGCGATACTACTTGGGTAATTCTCTAAGTCTTGTATTATAAATGTCTTTCTGGAAAAAGAGAATTATCGGGGTGTTACACTCGTCCTCCTCTGACTCAGAATCAGTCTCATATCTGAAGGAAGCATAATAGATATCGCTCCCAGTCCGTCCTCTAGCGTGGTCAAACTCATGAAGGATCTCATCATCACTATCAGGCACGCCTGCTCTTAATACATTACGCATAATGAACTCTAGTTCGGTATAACTATCATCATCAAACTCATAACCTCCAACACTCTCATCATCACTCAGCACAATAGGGTTGTAAAAGCTCCTTACTCTAGTATCTTCTCTTTCAGACATGGCTAGGAATCTATAACAATAAATAAAACTTCTATAAACAATTGGTACTCTCACTTAACGTATAATCTCAACAATTAACAATAAGCAAGAATAACTCACAACATAGAGCATAGAAATAACATAAACAGTTAGCAGGAAAGAAAAATATAATCATGCTGAACTAACTATTTAATGCAGACATATAATATTTCTATCCTATATGCCCTTTCTACACTACCCATCTCTCATAAAATAAATCAAAGTATCGAAAATTATAAATAATTAAAAATGAACAACATAAAAAAAAATACATGGTTCGAAAATTTGAACATAATAAAGAAGATAATAAAAAAAATTCGGATGCTATATAAAAAAAAATCGGACCTCATAAAACAAAATTTCGAATCGGAAACAATATTAGATTCTTGAAAAAGCCTTTTCGAAGGTAATTTAAATACCAAGAATAAGTAGGAGCTCAATTCTAAGAAATTTATTTTAAGTAACTAGTTAGTTACGCGCCTAAAAACTTAAAGTTGGCACGAAAGGCCAATAAAAACCTAAAGCTCCAAGATACCACTTTGTAACACCCCGACAATTCTCTCTTTTCTAAAATACCTTTTTAATATATAACATAGAATATTATCAAAGTGATATCGCCCGTGTGAAAACGTATCGACTTATTCAGAATTTTGCAGCGGAAAACAAATATAATAAACTTTATAAATAAACTTAGTCAACCATAAAGTCAACTCCAAAACCAACCAACAACCAAAGTCAACCTTAAAACAAAATTAAACCAATTATAAAATGTATAACTCAAAAGTACAGAATATAAACTACACAAGCTCTCCAAAATCCCGATCCCAATGATGCATCATCTTCGAACCTGTTAGATGGACTATGCACTATTGATCCCTAGAGACTGCTCACCAAATGGGTCATCACAGGATCAATAAGGCAAAGCCATGATCAACATACACAACAAAAGCACGTAATCAGCAAAGCTGAGTACTACATATTAAACAAGTAAACAATCTTAACATGATACTAATAAATAATAGGCAAGAATAAATAATAACATAATAACTTGTAGACAACTTTTACTGAACTAAACTGAACTAAGCTTAACAACATTCTTATTACTTTAAATGGAATAGTCATGGACCGAGTTGTCTAACTAAAACCAGTCTTCCCTTTGGAAGACGAAATACGGGCGCGACTCCCTATTCCCATGACCTACGATATCGAGGAACCTTTCTAAATAAAACAGGAAACGGTGATCAATCCGGCCCCAGGAAAAGTCATGGCTCGCTCACCATGTACTCCAACTCCTAATTGTCCAACACTTCAGACGTGCACCAGTCTAAATCTATTGCTATCCAGTTTCATTTTACTTGATTAATAATTTATTCACTTGTTATAACTCACAAGCAACACAATTAATAAAATCATTAAACAACCACAATTCTCTTTTTATCTTAGGATTAGGTAAGTGATCACACAACTTAACAATCCATGAATACTTTCAACTTTAATCCAAACTTTCTTATTTGTTGAACCTAGCCAACAACCAACTTACCTTTCATAGGTAGAAAATATCAACTTACCAAATAAGGCCCTTGGTCCTTATAAAGCAGTGAAATACTAAAAAGGGAACAATGATCAAACATGATCCAATACTAATAAATATATTAATATTTCCATGTGAATTAATAAAATAAAGTTCCCAACCAACATGCTTGCATCAATCTTCCATACAAACATAATATATAAATCTCATAATATAAATCTCATAATCAACATGTTCACACCACAGCATAAAACATGCAAAATCCAATATAATAAATATCACATATAAACTCAACATAGTTCCTATACATGATACTACATAATTTCCTTCCTTAAATCATGATACTATCTCAATCAACACATAGGTATGTACGTACCTTGTGTAGACAAACTGAGATGCCACTATAACAGACTTAAAAATCGCTTAGAGAGAATTATCCGCCTAAAATGATCAACATAAATTCATAATCAATACACCATGAATTTACAGCAATAATAAAATACTTAAAACCCTTCTTAAAAGTGTTTAAAAACTTTTCCCATCATTAAAACTTACTTAGTACAACCTCCTAGTATAGTACTACTATACTAGATGATTAAAAACCCTTAAAACTCAAGTTTAAATCATAAAAACTCCATCAACACTACTCTTTCTAAATTTCCAGCAACATTATAAGCACTAAAACTCTTTTTAAACATGCTTATAATCATAAGAAAACCCAAAATCATAAACTATAACATGATACTACAATTTTCCAACATGTAAAACCCTTAAAATCCATGCTTTGATATTTTTAAACCCTATTTTAACATAACAAGTAAATCTGAAATATTATTTCTTCAATACATAATTTATAAAATCTTAAATTCATAAACAAATCATCAAATCATAACTTTTAAACATAAACTTATTAAAGCAAACCCTAAAGATACAAACTTTGCATTAAAAAAAACTTGAGGAGGAAGAAATAACAACCAAACAAAGAGGATGGAGGAAGGACTGACAGCCAAGGGCGGCGGCACGGGTCGGCGGCTGGTGGTCGCCGGCGGTGGTCGGCCGGAAAGAGGAGGAAGAAAGCCGAAGAGGAAGATAGAGGAAGAAAGAAGAGGAGGACCGAAAGTGAGGGAGAGGAGGAGAGAGAAAATAATGTGTTTAATGTGTGGGGATTTGTGTAAATGAGGGTATTTATAGTTTCCCCCATTAGGGTCCAATAAAGAGTTGGGCTTTGATGAGTTAATTAAATGAGAATGACTATAGGTTAAGCCAAAAGGTTTGGGCTCTTCACACCCATTTACAAACTCTTTTCTAAATCTAATAAGTGTTTCAAATATTTCAAATACTTTCAAAGCATGACTTTAATAAAATATTTGACTTGCATAAATCATTAAAATAAATCCTTTGACTTTCAAATAATCAACCTTTGAAGAAATAAATCGTTAAGATACATAAATATATTCAAATATAAATAACTATACATTAATATATATTTATAAAATCCAATAAATTTACGGGGGATTACATAGATCCTCAAAGAGATCGTGCTTTTTCTTTTATTCTAACTCTTAATCTCGTTTTCATATTCCTATTATATTTCCTTAGTATTCATATGCATGCTCATATGCTTTAATGCTTTCATCACCTCACATGTTTATTATTGCTTATCAAAGACTCAAATACATGTTCTCACGTTCTAATGGATCAAAGAATTTGGAATGAGGGGTAGAACTTGTGTGCAAGACCCCTACCATGACTTTTGGTCTTTGGATTTTTCTTTTTGCTTTTGCAATGTGCATTTTCTTTTGCTTTTTTTTTTTCTATTTTTCGCACTTTAAATTTTGCTTTCTTTTATGTTTTCCTAGAATTGATTTTTTTTATCGTATAGAGGCTTGCACACAAGTTTTTTGCGGTTTCGAGTACTGGAAGGTTATCTTGTGGAGCTTTGATTTGAAGGGATGTTTTGGTTAATAATCATGAAGATGATGGCTTAAGGGATTTTATTTTTTGGTCGCATGAGGATGGTTTATGGATGTGATGACTTTTTGGAATGATAGAAGGAGAAGGAAATAACTCATAATCCATTGTATGTCCTTTTTTATTTTTATTTTTTATTAACCAATGTCATTTGATTGATTTAAATTTCATCATTGAATTAGAAGCATAAAGGATGGTGAAAATAATATAATGATATTCATGTAAATGGAAAAAGACTATAATAAAAGTCCTAGAGTAACATAGACTCAATGGGAAAGGACATAAATGGCTTAGGGTAAATATTCTCTAACTCAACCTAGAAAACCGAAAATAAATAACTAAGCCTATAAAACTGTTGACACACTGCCCAAGGGGTTGTTTGTGATCATGCAGATTCTTGTTGTAGGAAGTATTAAAAGTCTATCGTCATCGACCACGTATTTTAGCGCATTTATGGTACACGCAATAGGAGTTTAGGTTGAACTTTTTGAAATTTTTTGAGGTGCAGGGTTCGAAGTAGACCCTGTAGAATTGATCGCGCCTCTATTGTGAAGGCGGTAAAAATTAATCTCATGACTCTAAATGAAGTCGATGTGGTGATAGTTCTTTTGATGAGCTTTAAAGTAGGCTCTACTTTTTGTTTCTTCATTAGGTGTTCCTAAGTTGTAATCTATGGATCGGTCTCGAATAAAATCGAATGGATCTGACTTGTAAGAGTTATAAATGAATGTTGAAATGATAAACGGAAATGAGATGTACGGTTTGAAAATGGTATGAGTTTTGGAATAGGGTGGGCTTCACATGATGGCGAGTACATAGCTTCACTAAACTCGAGGATTTGGGTTGTTATAGACTTAGGGGAGGACCAGGTGCACTAGACTTAAGGGATTTGGGCCATTATGGACTTAGGGGGGAGTAGCTTCACTAGAATTGATGATTAGGCCAGTATGGACTTAGGGAGTAGTTGGACTTGACTAGGCTTATATAGAGATGCAAACTAGACCTAAGATATGAAATTATAGACTTAAAGCTTTGGGATGGACAGGGAGACGCACATGGGCTTGACTTTGAAAATTAACTAGGTTTGGACTTAGATCCGAATGGACTGGGATTAGACTTAAATTGGGCCTAAGATGGACTCTAATGCTAGTTGACCTAATATAAATGTAAGGACACTAATGGGCATGATATGAATGCAAATAAATTCTAATGCATATGGATCTAAAATGAATGCAAATTGAATTCATGGGATTGGATTGTTTAGACTAGGTTGATAGTATTTGTGATACCCTATATTTTTTAGTATTTATTTAAGTAATTAAATATTTATTTTCTAGAATACATATTTTAAGCAAAGGGTATTTCAGTAATTTCACTAGTTTTAAATTATTTTAGCGGGAATATGGCGCCAAACTTGGATTTGTTAAACCTTTTGATATAAACCCTAATCAAAATTTTTATTGAATAAGTTTTAAACATTTAAATATTTATGATTTTTCTTTATGATGGAGATTTGGAAAAAAAAAATTTGTTGAGGATGGCCGGCCACCCATAATGATGGGGTGGGGATTTTGATTTTCTAAAACTTCTAAATTTATGATGGAGGTTACATATCTTGGGATTAATCTCCTAATTTGTGGTGAAGGTTACAAAATATTTAATTTTGGAAATTAGGTATTCTCTATAAATACCCCGAACCTCAAGCCATATCTTTCCACACAAAAACTTTGAAGAATCCAAACTCTCTTACTTCAATGTTCCTCCTTCTCTTCTTTATCTAATTTAGTTTTGTATTATATATTCAAGTTCCAATTTTATTTGGTTTAAATAAAAGATTTTCATGTTTCTTACTCAAAAACATTATGCTCATGATAGGTTATGTAGGAATTCATGTTTAAATTCATGTTTAAGTTCATGTATTAAGTTACTTATTAGATTTTTTATATTATTGGTTGGTTAGGATAACACTCAAGCATAAGACTAAGTGAAGATACTAGTATACTCTTTGTGCAAGATCAAGGTACGTTATGTAGCTAGATCTTTTGAAATGTAGTTTTCTATGCTAAAGTTTTTTACTGATTTAATGGTTGAATTGATTGAGAAATATAGTTTAATATGGCTACAATATTTTATTGTTCACTTTTGGAAATGAAGAGAAGGAATGAATTTATCAATCATATTATATAATGTTTTATTACCCTTTTTGAAACTTGAAATTATTATTACAAGGAATAGTTTGATTGGTTTTTTATGAACTTTGAATGTTCAAAAAATTATTTACGAAAAAAGTAGATTTATGCATGACTTACAAGTCACATTATATTATTATTATTATTATTATTATTATTATTATTATTATTATTATTATTATTATTATTATTATTATTATTATTATTATTATTATTATTATTATTATTATTATTATTATTATTATTATTATTATTATTATTATTATTATTATTATTATTATTATTATTATTATTACCGCTTGAATAACATCAAGAAGGGTTTATGCTTCAAAGTCCACTTGTTGACAATTACCCCTTCATATAGATCCGTGATGGGATGACTAGCTTGGGGGGGGGTATGCACACTTAGGTAAAGGAAGAGGAGATAAGAAGAGGAATTGTTTCAAGATTATTTTAATCCATGTTATCTGTAAAGATTTTGTTCCTAAAAGTTATCATAGAATTAGTAGTGATGGAGTTTTCAAATGTAAATTGTTATGAACTAGCAAATGTGTTACTTATCTAGTACATTTCGTACTCAGTTTTATACTGACGCGTATTTCCTTTTTCCTATTTGGCTTTGCCCTGTTTACCTTTTCGTAAGCAGTTTTGCAGGTGAACTTTGGATGTGCATGGGAGCATATTAGGAAGAGGATCTTCACCTAGTATAGAATGTTTTATTTATTTGAAGTTTGAGATAATATTTATTTTTAATAATAAAGAGTTATTATTATTTTGGTTAAAGTCTTCAGCTGCAAGTTATTTTGTTAGTTAGTTGTTAGATGCCGAAAGCGTGATAGTCACGTGGCGAATACTCCTAAACTACTCAAATATTATTTATCTATTATTTATTTTAAAGTGAGTAATTTGGGGATGTTACAAAGTGGTATCAGTTTTCCAGGTTTAAAAAAGATAAAAGTTGAACGTTAAAATTGATGGGTAGACATAAGATGGTCATATACAGTTTCGCATTTGCATTATAAATTGTTGTTGTCAATTTTATTACTTTCTTCCGTTTTGATTTGTATAGATGCATCTTGCTAGTGCCACAAAAAGGTATTTTTTTTTTTTGGAAAGATGAAGGGTATAGATGTGTTGGGGTGACAAGCTCTGTCTAGGATTAGGAAGGCTCTCCCCGACGATGTGGGTAACTTCCTTACCTAAGAGCTCTAATCACCTTGGCTATTCTACATCTTGAAATCAAGTACACTTTAAAAGCTTTGAAATAAATATCTTAAGCCATAGTGGTGCATTTAGTACAAATCTTGGACCATATTAATTTTTTCTAGTTAACATATATTAGTATTATTATTAATGATGTTATTTGAATTCTTCTTGCTTTTATATGATAATTGTATATGGTAATTGAAGCTAGAGGACAAGGTTGATGTTATTCCCTATATATGGGATTAAGTACAGAAGTCATATTGCATTGACTAGTAAAGAGTAGTATTGTGTATATCTTTTTTTTATGAATAATTTTGTTACCGATTAACCACATGAGGGACATGTATTACTCTGAAGAACTTCTTTTGGAAAGAAAAAGGTCCCTGAATTTATAGATGATGTTGTTGAGGCCAGTGATATTAATGTCTTTGACTGGGAGCCATGGGTTAGTGAAGAACCCTACCGAGTTCTGTTAGCCTTAATTCACCTTTCTCAGACACTCAAATACCAAACCCTCTAAAGATAAGTATGCTAATGTAATCTTACTAAATGGGGAATGGAATAGGGATAATCATGAGTTCTAGGGAGTATGGTTAGCCATTATTCATCATTTTGGTACTGAACTGATGTATATAGAGATAAATGGGGATCAAAAGGGTGGGGATGCCATTGAGATTGACTTTCCTATCCCAGTATTCACAATTTCTTCATTTGACAATATGGGATATAAAGCTTCATCTGAGCCTGATAGCCCAGAATATACCCCTCGAGAAAACCTAGGTCAATCAGATTATATGGCCATTGACGAGCTGGACAATGTTGTTGAGGCGGACTACCTAGAGCTTGAAGTCTCTAGTAGTAACAATAGTGTAGACACATAATCGTGTCTCCCCATTTAAGGATTTGATGATGTAACATACCGTGATCTTAATTGGTCCGATCCAAGAGCAGAGCAGTCTGAAAAGCTATTCAAAACCATTTCAAAAAGTGTTAAAGTCCTATTTTAAAGCCCAATTAATTATTCATGATAATTAATTGTATTTGAGCCCAATTCTTTAAAAAGCCCAATTAATGGATAATTAATTGATTTATTTTAATAAATAAATATTTTCAAAAGATATATATTTTTAAGTCAAAATCAGATTTTATCCCGTAAAATCAGATATCCGTAGTTAAAAGATAAAAGAAAAACTTAGAATGCGTTTTTATCAAAAAACTATCCAAGCATATCAAAAACAAGTGATGCGCTGAGCGCAGTTGCTGCGCCGAGCACAAGGCCTGCGCCGAGTGCACGTATCCTGCCACGTGGACTTCCACGTAAGGTGTGCCTAGCGCATAGGATGTGCTAAGCGCACCAGAACTGCCACGTAGACTTCTGTTTCATGTAGAGTCCTGCGTCAAGCGCAGTTCTCTTCTTGATCGAGATGCGGAATTTCTTTCTTATCTTTTTCAAAAGTGCGTACCACGTCTACGGTTCTCACTGGTCATGTCGCGTCATGCGCTTGCCACGTCAGCTGCGCCAAGCGCAGCTGGCGCGTGAGGTGCAGTGCCGTTTTTCCTATAAATAAGCCTGATTTCCGTACAGAATTTCAGGACAGATTTTTCACATAACACTCGACGAATACTTTACGAACCTCTTGACGAACTACAAAACTTCCCTACAAAAACTCATACCTTTCAAACACAAATACATTCAATCTACATACTTTCATACATTCAGATTTTCAGGCTTCACGATTGCTCGTCGCGAAGGTTGTCAATCTCGTAGACCCAAGCCACGGTATAATCCTGAGGGTCTTTTTATATTTTTATATTGAAGTTACTAACCACTTATTTCATGATGTAGATCTTTAATATAAAATTGCTCTACTGTACATTCTAACCTCTTTTCTATACTTTATTTTATATTCATATTATTATTATTCTTGCCTTTGTATATTGCATGCTTGCCTGATCATTATATGTATATTATATGGTTGTCCTACTTAATGCTTTTATCACCCCACATGTTATTTTTGCTAATCAAAGAACTAAAGAACTGTTCTAACATTAATCAGATTAATTTGGACAACCTGCTAGGTTCCCACTAATATTGATTGTATAATAACTTGTCACTAAAATTAGTCTTTTTATGTGTTTCCTGAACCAACTTAGATTAAATATTTTTAGGGTGCTTAAAACATTATTTGATTATTCTTTGGCATAAAATCTGCAATGAATCGATATTTAGTAGAGGCCAGCAATGGGCAATATGGTTCATGACCATATTTGTACCCTCACCCCCGAACTCATTCTTTGGTTCATTTTTACCATCTATGGAGTCATGACGGGGAAATCTACATTGGATGATTTGTCCCTATGATTTTCCTATATCCAATTAGGTTTATGATTCTTCCTAAAAAGAATTGTTGGCGACTTCTTTCAAAATAATTTTTAATAAAACCTTAACAATGGGGTAGTCAAATCTAATACGCGCTAACACCGCGTAGGAAAAATAAAAACAGGCCTAGAATTTGGCGACTTCACTGAGGAGGATTTTTACAAAATAATAATTTTTTAAATGAGTGGGTGAAACTTGAAAAATACGATTCATTTTTATTTTTATGCCTTTGAATAATATACAGTTTTGCATATGCATGGCTATTGTTCAGCCACCATAAGGACAATCTACAATGCCTCATTAGCACATGTTCTATGTGTGAGGTCACCCCTGGGGGGTTTGCGCTTTGTCCTTCCAAAAAGCTTCCTGAGCGATAGTGTTGGATCTTAGTCATAAGCAAACCTACCCAACCATGACATTGTTCTCTTGTTCCTGACTTGAGACTGGAGTGCATCTTACACGTGGCCACCGTTTTAAGCAGGGGTACGAAGCGTGGGATCAATCTCTTAGTCATGGACCCTTTCAGCCTTAACCTAAACCTGACCAATAGTTGAATGTAGAACTGGACTTTAGGTTGAGAACTTTTGCATCCATGTTACCTGGCATTTATGTGTGATTGCAATTTTTGCCTGCTAATATGCTTTACGCCCGAAATTATTGCAAATCGCGTCTAAAATAAATCGTCATTTTCGCCCGAACCTTCGTCAATTTATGAATACGCCTGACGCAGAGCATTGCGCCAAACGCATTAAGTTGCGCCTGGCGCAATGCACCTGCTCCAGACGCATAGGCTGTGCGCCGCGCGCACCAGTTGCGTGGCACGCAACCTATTCGTCCCTTGCTTATTGGTCTTTTGACCTTTGTTCGAGCTTAAGATAACAAGTTTGCATCAGTATAATATTAAAAAAAAAAGGTCAGTCTTTTCATGCAAGGTCGAGTCTGTCCTAAAAAGTGCATCTATAAAAAATAGTCATTATAGAATTAGAGTTGTCATGCATGTCTACCTCTTCCCATTTCCTCCCTGCTGTTCACCTAATCTTCCCTGTCAATCCTACCTTTCCATATTCATCAATTTCAAAAGCTTACATCTTTTTAAAATCAATCATGCATCCTATTCTTTTCTACCTTTTTCAAAAAGCATTTATTAATTATCATCATACTACGACATTTCAAAAAAAAAAAAACCAAAATTGGTCCATCATCTTTTCCTAACAAAAGATAAAATAAGGGGTTCCTTTAAAAAATGAATTTCGAAAATTCTAAGCCCATTCCAAACACCTTCAATCCAATTCAATCCAATCGACCCAATTCACTTGCATTCATTCTAGGCCCATATGCATTAGAGTCCATTTTGCATTCATATAGGGCCCATCTAATTCAAGTCCATGCAGTCATATTAGGTCCGCTAGTATTAGAGTCCATCTTAGGCCCATATAAGTCTAGCTGCTGTCAAAATCTAGGCCCATTTGTATCTTTATGTGAACCCTAGTCTATGTCAATCCTAGTCCAAGTCTAATCCAACTCTATTCCAATCCAATGTCAAGCCCATGTGCATTTTCAAGTCTAACTTCAAACATATAGAACTAAGTCCAAAATTAGGTCCACATAAGGCCCAACTCATCTCCAAAGTCAATCCAGTCCAATTCCAAACCCATGTAGGACGAAGTTCAAACCATTAAGCCTAGCGAAGCTAGCATCCCTATAAGACCATAACGACACCCCTTTGACTTAGCTAAGTTAGTAATCCCTGTAAGACCATAACGGTACCCCTTTTGACCTAGCTAGGCTAGTCATCCCTGTAAGACCATAATGACACTCCTTTGACTTAGCTAAGCTAGTCATCCCTGTAAGACCATAATGGCACCCCTTTGACCTAGCTAAGCTAGTCATCCCCATAAGACCATAACAGCACCCCTTTGACTTAGCTAAGCTAGTCACCCATAAGACTATAACGGCAGCCATTGATTTAGTAAGGCTAGTCACCCCTAAGACCTTAAAGGCACCCTTCGAGTTTAGCGAAGCTACTCTTATCTTACATCTATAGCAATACCAAATCATCAAATCTGGCGAAGCCAATTCCTTCCTAAGCCTAGCGAAGCTAGCGTAGACAATCCTTTTGAACCTAATCTATTGGCCAAGTCTAGTCCAGTCTGCTTGCATAGTCTAGTCCAGTCATTTGCATCTGCACATAGTTAGGCCCATGTCACCATCATAACCATAATCATACCCATCTCTAATCAGATCCCGTTTCTATTTCACCTTCCATTTTTTCATCCCCATTTCCACTTTCATCTTCACTTCTCATCTCCATTTCTCCATCTCTCATTATAACTTGGGAACGCCCGACAGAGAGGATACAAGGTCGACCTACTCCCAGACTCGTCAAGCGTATCCTCACCTTCTCAAACGAATCCTCCGACCACTAGTAGAAAAAACCTCAATTGCTTCGGGTTTTTAGGCCCCAAATGCTCCGTATTGCACGTGTAGCAGACGCCATACGAGCATTTGAGACTCTTACAAATGCTCCGGTTGCAATCGGAGCATTTGGCAGCACAAATGCTCTGGTTTTTAATGAAAACCGGAGCATTTGATGCCCAAAAAAAAAATTAAAAAAAAATTTTTTTTTGCTTTTTTTTTATGCTAAATTCATACATAATCAATTATATATAGATAAAAAGTTACATTTCTAACATTTTTGTTCCTGAATACAAGAAATACTACAAATAAACAACAATTGCAAATTATAGATAATACAACTATGTGTTCAAAGAAACACAAACACTTGAAATTGATACCCATAATAATAGCAATAGCAGCAGCTGGGATTTGATTATTCATTTTCTAGCAACAATATTTAACATTATTATACAAATGCAGCATTTATAAGTAGCACTTGTAACTATCAACAACAGCAGCAGCCAACAGAAGCAACCAGCAAGTACCAACAATCATCATCCAACAGGGAATCACGCAATTGCTAACTTGAGCACAAAAATCTGATCAAGCACCAAAACTAGAGGAAATTCAAAATATACAATAATATAATAGCTCACAGACTTAATGATGGAGCAGAGTGCAGTACTGAATGGAATATGAGTTGATTAGAGACATGATCACAGCATAACAAGCAGCAGTAGAGTACCTCCATGACCAGCAAAGGTCCTAACCAAAAAGAAAGAGTTCCACATTACTTCACATCATCTTCTAGATTAATCTAACTAAAACAGAAGATTGGGTTGGTGTTAGAGGATTCTCCTAGCAAAAAGGTAGAACAGATACACATAACTATAATTTACAAGTACCATGCAGATGGCAGTCAGAGCAGAAGTATATGATATTACCTCTCATCATCAGATTCATCAACATTGGCATCTGAATCTGCTGATGTGATCGTCGCATCAGGCTTCAGTTGTGCAGAGTGAAACAATGGAGGCATAACAACACTCGTATAAGGAAGAAAATCCTGCCACACAACAATTAATTATTTCCGGTGCTGCGGATAACTACATAGAGCATCGAAACTATTCTAAGCAGTCGATCAAATTTTTAGATCTAAATCTGAAGCATAGCTGCTAGTTGGATCATAAGAACTGAAGATTTTATGTAGAAGTGGAAACTAACAACATCTAGCACTCTGATAAGACATTATGGCCATGTCACTCTGCCTGGTCAGATATCAACAAGGCTTACAGGCTGTTGAGACCAGGAGGAATTCTATTTGGTCACAGCTATTTCTCATCCTACTACGACAAAGGTGTCAAGTCGTCCAATTATTTGCCCGAGTCAATAAGTTCCGCGTCAAAACAGATGGACACCACTGGATAATTAACTCGGCTTGAACAAGGTAAGACGAATTGAAGGGGTCTTTAATCAATTACTAATACATGAACAGGGCCAATCGCTACCCAGACTGAGCTAAGGCATCATTTGATGGTACAATCAGTTTAGAAATGCGAGAATATTATCCAAAGATTTTTGTGCAGTGTGTAGTCCATTATACACAAATCATAATGACAAAAACAACTAAAATCCAGTTCTTGTTATCTGAATCATCGGCACTTTTATGTAATCTTTTTATATTATTGACCTAGAAATTTGATAGACATAATTATTACTGTTTACAATTTTACTGGCATGTGTTTACAATTTGTGCTGATCTTCTTGGTGCAAAGTTCTGGTTGTGCTTTACTTATATTCTTGTCAGTGAGAAATACAGGGGTACGAATCATTACTGCCTCACTACCTCAGGCTTCTCTCACATAGCAGCCATAAAAAAGATAAAAATTGGAAAATAAATGGTGCAAGAGAAGGCATGGGAATCATGGAGTTACGATTGATGATAACATGAATGCTTAGTGACAACCCAGACAAGGTATTCCAAGCATATCAGCTAAGGCTTCTCTTACATCTTTCAGAGTGAATAACTATGCTTTTTATGTAATTGATATTTCCATATCTCCATTCTCAAGATGATAACCTTCCAGCTAACAAATGTTTAGCACTTGGCATTGACACAGAGATGCAGACAAGGAAGGCAGCATAAATATATTACTTACAAAACAACCGAATATTCCATGACTTCCAGGATAAAACAGAAAAAAACAAAAAATTAATCTTACCAAAATTTGATGAGAAAATTTCTCAAAAAAACAAGGCAAGAAATGATGGATCCCTCAAAGAGTTCGAAGCAACAGTCTCCTACTCCGAGGACTCAAAACAGTTACATAAATAGAGCTCGCCTCCAATATAGCTTCGCCATCTAGACCGTAGACCTGATAATATATAGAACATCGCACACTTGATTAACCACTTCCATACACAAATTGATTATCAGGTTCCACAGTAGATCAATAATCAGCTTTTATAAGTTTTTTGCAAAATTAACTGAGAAGCCAAGACAACTATGCTTTGCATCACATATAAACGAATAAATTCGCTAACCAGAATCATAATTTCTTCAAAATAATGATGAAGTAGACTCCTACTAATTCATTGTGAACAGATTATGTACATTGACAATAGATCGATTGATTACATCAGGTAATTGGGAAATTATATTGTAGTCCACCTAAGTCTTTAGTCCACATGATATAGGAAGTCGGCATCTTGCATTTGTAGAGACTAATATGCTACAGAAATAGGATCTAAAAAAAACTGGAAACTAGAAGATATTATTTTCAGGACCATGACATCACTATTGACAAGAAAAGACTACTGCTTTTACCACCCTAGGAAGCTCATCTCCACCACTAGATCCACAAGTGAGGTCCATTAACTGCATAACAGGTGTGCAGTGCCCATCAATTACATTTTTTATGTTAAATGGACAAATAACATGTCATTCAATGTACAAAGAGAGGGCACGTTCCGATTAAAAAAAAAAAAGAACCAAACAGAAAAGAAAAAAGAACCAAGGAAGTGTACTAATAGAAAGCAAATTCAACTATCAAAATAGCAAGATATAAACCAGTTTACGTTCCTTAAATTCTAGGTTTACAGTTCATGTGCCTTCAATTTCAAGATTCTAGGTTTACGACTCATGTTCCTTCAATGTCAAGGATATCAATAAACATTGCTAACTTCTGTTTACAACAGTGAGTATAATGCTCGTAAAATGATTAGCTACAAATTATTAAGCGCGATATCTGAACCATAGTACCAAATAGCATAATCCGAAAGCACAATACATATATGCTAATATATCCAATCAAATACCCCCATGTGACGGAAGGTAATTAAAAGCTAAGTTTAGGCCTAATTTTTCTCAATTCCTCAATCAGGCATCCTGGAGACTTAAAGGAAAAGGGAAAATCAATATACCAACTGAAACAACTAGAAAATGTCATAAATATAAATCTTACCACGTGATTTATCTTCCTCTTACTAGAAGAAGAAACCCCTTGTTCTTTTGACGGCTTCTGACTTTCTTTCAGTTTCAGGTCAGGCCACTGAAGTATTACGTTAACAAGGTTGGCCAACTATGCATATAAAAGCAGTTGCTTCTCATCCATGTCAGACATATCTTCAAAGGTACGTGGTTAAGTAAAACAGTAAAGTTTAGGAGAAGAGCATGTCAAGAGAAGGATGGGTAGATGCAATATACAAAATAGCAACAAGGAAACAAGGATACGAGACTCAAAGGCTCCACCAAGTTGTAGTTGTCAGTCAAAGTTGTTGGTATAACCTGCTGTCCTGCCAAAAGAACCCAGCTCTTAGTTAGGATCGGAAAACAAATTGATTCACAAATGGACAAGCTATTTGGCTGAGAATAATACTAGGTGAGTAACTTGGTCAAGTTGGTAAGAACATGTTTGACAATAAAATGGAGACATAAAGACATCCCACATCAAAAAAAAATTTCAGTAGAACTTCCAAGTCATGACAGTTACTGCAAATACAGGAGTACAGGCAAGGAGATAGATCTTTGTACATAGAACAGGTATTATATGAGCACTAACAACAATCCGAGTGTGAGTGTGTTTGCATGAAACTCTGATATATGATCAGCTTTAAAGATGAATATGGACACATCAGTACTTTGTAATAAATAAAACACATGAGTAGTTATTATCATTGAGAAAACTGGAAAAAAGATTTATACACCAGGGCAACCTACTGGAGATTGTTCAATACCTTCATTGCAAGTATCCCTAAGACCCTAAATACTTAAAAAGTACGATTTATCAAAGTCTTATAACAGATTGTCATATTGTACCTTCCCTAATATGAATATATTCGGACCTTAAGGCAACAAGAAATGTGAAGTCCAGCAAGTGAAAAGCACAAGCAGATTCATGTAGTTAAAATTAGATGGAAATTACCTCTGGTTGGAGAATAAATCCTGATAAAAAAATCTCACCTGCTACTTCTCCTCGAGATTTTTCCGTTCACACTCAGTTAAGGCCTCACCTCTGCTTAATTCCCTAGTACGCCAATCAAGTTATCTTCCACTCAATCATGGTTCAACTATTATTTGTTCTTAAATTTAATAGTAATAATCAATTGCAAAAACAACCCCCAAACTTCAAATTATTCTGGGATGCTAAAATTCAGATTAAGAAAATAGAAAGATCCATAAAGGCCAAATAATGAAGTACTACTGAAAACTCACATTACATTCATCATTAAACTCCAATTGAAACGCATCTCTAATAGCATCAGCAGGAGCTCAATTACTTCCGTCTATTGGCATGCTCCGGAACAGCAGTGGTTCGCTGCACTGGCCGGAATGGGAACCGAGGTAAGTGATAAAGTTTTTGACAAAAAAAACCCAAAACAAAATCAAAGAAAACCCTAAAAAAATCCCCAAATCTACGAAACCAAAAAAATGAACTTAAAATACAGCAATAAAACTAAATTACAGCAACAAATTTCGAACGAAATTACTTGGACATGCATTCTAAGGAGCGGATCGAGAGTGAAGAGGGGAAGAGAGAGACAAAGAAGTAGTTTTGTTGAAGAGGGAAAGAAAGAGAGAACGTCGGAGGGAGCGACGATGGAGGGAGCAAAGGACGAAGGAGGAGGGATGACGGAGGGAGCAAAGGACGAAGGAGGAGGAGCAAAGGACGAAGGAGGAGGAACGACGGAGGGAGCAAGGGACGGTGGAGGGAGGGATGGCGAAGGAGTACAATCGAGCGAGGGACTTGGGAGTTGGGAGGGAGGGAAAACAATCGAGGGAAGGAAAGATGAGGAGGGTCGAAACAAAAATATCTTAAAAGGTACAATGCTTCATGAATTGAGAGGGGGTAAAAGTGCTCGGGTTGATTAGTCAACCGGAGCATTTGATGGCAAATGCTCCGGTTGATTAATCAACCCGAGTATTTGTGAATCTTTTTTATTATAATTTTCACAAATGCTCGGGTTGATTAGTCAACCGGAGCATTTGATAAGTAGCAAAAGCAGATTTTTCCACTAGCGGACTCTTCTGAATCATCATCTGAAATAGGAGACACTAATGAACAGCTCAGTGCCATTATGGCCCAACTTCAACTGACGAACTCACGTCTTGAGGACCAAGACAAAGAGATTAAGGCACTAAGGGAGAAGCTTACTGAGGAGGACGAGCTAGGCGACACCCCATCACCAATCAAGACCAACACAGATTTGAGGTTTGAAAAACTCGAGCAATTGATCCAGTCAATTCCTGCGCTCGAGGGTCAGGCTCATGGCTATGACATTATTGATCCTGAACTGAGGGAAAAACTCCCTATAAAGGTAACATTGGGTGACCTTCAAGGGGGTCGAAGACCCAGATGACCACTTGAGAGCTTTCTCCATCTCTATGGCTCTCAAGGGCATGAGCAAGGACCTGTTTGCTTATGCCTTTTTTATAACTTTGGATGCACATCCATCCAAGTGGTTCAGATCACTAAATAAGGCCAAGCTGAATGACTGGGACTACATCAGAGAAGAGTTCCATAAACAATACATCTACAATACTCAGCTTCCCATTGGCCTTCGTGAGTTGGAGTTAACTAAACAGAATTCCAATGAAGATTTTATCACCTTCCTTAGCAGATGGAGGGAAAAAGTTGCACAAATGACCAATAGGCCATATCCGTAACCTGCAGCCTAAGTATGGGAATCATATTAAGCTCCAACCATAGAGTCTTTCATGAAGCTCTATAAGGTAGGCCTGCTAATTGAAGAAGAGCTACAGGCCAAAAAGAACAAGATTTCTAACAATAACAACTCTTTCAAGAAGAGTAATAATAACCCTTCTACCTCTAAAAGCAGTGACATAAACGCCCTACCTACTGTAACACCCCAGAATTTCAAAGCGGAAAAGAAAGAAATAATAATAGTATTAATAGGACGATGGCGGAAACATCGTCTTCTAGGAATGTCACTACTACAAGAAATGCGTTTAAATAACTAAGTGATAAACCAACATAAGTAAATAGTATAAATAAATTAAATTAATTAGAGTAATATCTAAAAGAGAAAACTGACTCTCGAACTAATTAAAAGTCTAGGCCTAAAACAAATGTGCATGGAACCACCCATTGCAACCTAGTATCAACAAAATAATATTTGAAAGCCTTCTTATCAAATCAACATTAAAGTTTACCGGAATCACCCAATATAAACTTAATATCAACTCAAAAAGAAAATTAAATCAAAATAGATAAAATGTGTCAACTTATCAAATTGACATACAAGTCACAGGAATCACCCATTATGACTCAATATCAACTCAAACAAGTTTAAAATTTAGACTTATCAAATTGACATACAAGTCAAAGGAATCACCCATTATGACTTAATATCAACTCAAACAAGTTTTAAATTTAGACTGAGTATATAAATTTCGTTTTCAAAGAATATAAAACATATCAGTCAAAACCAAAGAATTAAATAAGAAGTATTGAAAACAACCAAAATTTTGCTATAAAATGAGAAAGCACTACATATTTACACAAGAAACAACAAATAGTAAATGAGATCCTTTCACGCATTTGAGTTTGAAAAAAAAATAATGCGAATAAGAAAAGTAAGTAAAGTAAAAGTTAAAACAAAATAGTTTGCGTCTACATTTCAATCTAACACCAAGACAACTCATTAAAGTACTTTCATTTTCAAAGACTACAAAACTTATTACCATAATTAAAAGCTAAACAAGGATTAGCATGAAAAATAAAAATATTAAAAGAAAAATATTTATAAATATAGATGGTCAAAGACGGTAAGAGAAATTTGAAGAATATCTTGAAAGACAATTTCAAAACCCCTTTCTTTTTCCAAACCATTATAAAACAATTGAAATTAAACATTTTTCAAAAGAGTATGCCAAAATATTAAAAAAAAAACAAAATTTGAAAGTCAGAAAGTAACTCTAATATGGTTATAAAATATATTATGTTCCAAGATCTAAAATATAATTTGGAATATAAACTCAAAGTAGAAAGTTTTCTAAATAATAAAACAGATACGTAGTACTCACATAAAAACAACACTTAATTGAAAAAGAACATAAAATATATACCGTCGTACATAATAACATATACTATCAAGCAACCATCAAATAAAATAAATGCAATGCAACACACATGATTATATTAAAATAAAATTAAAGCTTATTTCTAAATTGCAAAACACAAAACAAATTAAACACAACTAAACCGAGAAGGCTATAAATTACTTCGCTTTCGCTGCGCACTCTGATAAAAGAGAAAATAAATTACATGTAAGAGACCCTGCAAATAAGATTAGCAAACTTGGTAGACTAATTCCACCAATAATACAAGTAACTATACATATAACATATGCTCCATAAGCATGAAAGCACACCACATTCCCATATATAAGGCTTCCCTTTACTTACTCTACCCATAACACTCTCATTATAGTGAAACAACTAAACTTAATTCTAAACAAATTTTATATCCTATGGCTAACTAATAATTCCAAAGAATCATTAGCAACTCTTTTTCAAAGTTTAGGAGCGTTTTTCCAAAGAATCATTAGCAACTCTTTTTCAGAGTTTAGGAGCGTTTTGCTCTAATACCAACTGTAACACCCTAGAATTTCAAAGCGGAAAAGAAAGAAATAATAATAGTATTAATAGGACAATGGCGGAAACATCGTCTTCTAGGAATGTCACTACTACAAGAAATGCGTTTAAATAAGTAAGTGATAAACCAACATAAGTAAATAGTATAAATAAATTAAATGAATTAGAGTAATATCTAAAAGAGAAAACTGACTCTCGAACTAATTAAAAGTCTAGGCCTAAAACATCTAACTTTTTAATGCTCACAACTTAACCCGAGCACAAAACCAAAGAAGATTCCCATCAACATCACCTGCAAAATATATCAACAAACATCCACAATCAGTGGGGAGTAACTAGCAATTCTCCCAGAACAAAAGAAATCAAAGTCTATTCTAGACATAGATTAGTAAGAAAGGAAAGAATAAAGTTAAGTCAACTACAATATGCATCCACTTCCATATAACTCACAAGTAACGCAAATGAATAATAAATAGCAAGTGAATTGGATAAAAATAAATAAATGCCAGACAAAATCAAAAAACTGAAGTGCAGAAAAAAAAGCAAAAGCAAAAGAAACGCACATGACAAAAAGAAAAAAATTCAAAAAAAGAAAGAGCCAAAGGCAAAGAAATAAAAGTCAAGCTAGGGGGCGTGCACACGAGTTCTACCCCTCATTCAAATCCTTCGATTATCAAACCTTTAATCCATATAATCCAAATCCATGACCCTTACCTTAGCCCATCCAATTAAACATTCATCTAAACCTCAAGCCTTAAGCCTTTCAACCTTTAATCAACCCTAACTCCTTTTTCAAGGTATGTCCAAGCCTGCTAGGTTGAAAACCCGAAAGGGAGACCTAGGCAAAAGTTAGGGCACAAATAAAATCAAAAAATCAGATTCAGAACTACAAATGGTCTGATTCCGCAAGGATACGTAGGAATCCTCATCTCGAGGTTCGACCGCTTCAGTAAAATAAAATTAATCAAGGTTTAATGATTTGACTTTCTAGAGTTCAGGAGCATATTCTTTCTAGACCCCGACATAGACTCGAATCTGCACCTAACCTCGTTAAAGCCTTTTCCCACCTACATACATTTGAGTCGCAAATTCAAACCTTTTATTTTTCAATCCAAGCTCTATTTTTCCCCGAAGGACTCTCCGATAATTCCATGATTTCTGGCGATATCTGACTTTGCCTATATCAACTTCCCAAAGAAGAATCCCTAGTGAAAACTTTCAATGTTCAAGAAATAGCAACTATGTTTCAATATCAGATCAAGTGCATTTCGATTAAGGCTCATGCCTAATTCAAGGCAAGCTCACCCAAAGTGGGGGCTTCCTACGTGTGGTGGTTCCTCCAAATCAAATCAAACTCCCGAAAGTGTTGTAATCCGCGGACCTCGTTTACGGACCCCAGTCATTTACTAAAAACAATTTTGAAAATCATTCTATGCATTTCTAATCAGTCTATCATTCTATCATTCTACACATCTTCTAGCCTTGCAAATTGCTGACCTTGCATTGCAGCTTTGCAAAACCCTGACCTTGCATTGCATTTCTAGTCCTGCATAACCCTAACCTTGCATGACGTGTCACCCTTTAGCTTTGCATAACCTTAATCCTTGCATTGCGTCTTGTGCATCCTTAGAGAGTCTAAGTTTGCATCATCTGCATCACTATGTGCTTTATCTTAGTTGTTTGCATCTATCTGCAGACATCTTCTTCTGCAGGTAATTAGATTGCTTGTAGTTATTGTCCTGCATACTGACTTTGTTTTGTAAAGACCGACGTATATAGATCAGTTCTAAACTGCAGAGCGTTTAGAATTGTTCTCCGTCCCGACACCATGTACTTTGACTTTCGGTTTCCTGAACCTCAGTCAAAGTGGGGGCTTCTGTAGACACATAAAGGATCTGATGATGAAACATACCGTGATCTTAATTGGTCCGATCCAAGGGCAGAGCAGTCTGAAAAGCTATTTAAAACCATTTCGAAAAGTGTTAAAGTCTTATTTTAAAGCCCAATTAATTATTCATGATAATTAATTGTATTTGAGCCCAATTCTTTGAAAAGCCCAATTAATTGATAATTAATTAATTTATTTTAATAAATAAATATTTTCAAAAGATATATTTTTTAAGTCAAAATCATATTTTATCCCGTAAAATCAAATATCCGTAGTTAAAAGATAAAAGAAAATCTTAGAACGCGTTTTTATAAAAAAACTATCAAAACATGTCAAAAATAAGTGTTGCGCCGAGCGCAAAGCCTGCGCCGAGCGCACGTGTCCTACCACGTGGACTTCCACGTAAGGTGCGCCTAGCGCACAGGCTGTGCTAAGCGCACCAGAACTGCCACGTAGACTTCTATTTCATGTAGAGTCCTCAGGCCCGAATCTGTGATTTCGGTGGCCTAAGGGCGAACTAAAAATTGGGGGCCCTAGTTAATAATAAGTAGTATAAAATTTAATTTCTAGGGTATGAGATAGAAAAATTGATCGTAAATTAAGTTTTTCCATGTTAACAAACAACTTAATAGAAAAACATCAAACATCATACAAGCAACTTCGAAATTTTAATTTAATAATCAAATGATCACAAAAGAAAATTTGTACAACCATTTTTAGATGCAAAGTCACTAATAATAGTGTCTCCATCAATATGCTCTAACATATCTTTCTCAATACATAAAATGGCAAAACAAGTCAACCGTTGTGAGTTTATGACATTAGACATAAATAATCTTTAGTTAGAATATTAGAAAAGGAATTAAAATATGATGGAATGCTATTTATTACTTCTAACAATTTTTTTTTATAATTAATATTTCGACAAGATCAAATTCAAAATTACAGTAAACAAGCTTCATATTAAGTAATAATTAATTTTACAGAATTCAGCATACTAAACAACAAATTTTTGAACTTTACACAATATGATCAATGTGATTATGCAATTATGCTTATTGCATGAAAAACTATAAATGGTTTTCATAGTTGCGGCGTTTTATCAAATTATAACATAACGTAATTCCCATAGAATTCGCACTTCAATACATGTTTTTGAAAAAAAAATTATGAATTAATTAAGAAAAACAAAGTAGAGAAAAAAGAGAAAACATAAATTACTTGAATAGTTTTGGTATGATTGTAGCCAAATTTGATGAAAAAATAATAGAAAAAATAGGGAAAACTAATGAAAAAGTGGGATGTGAACAACAATGGAGGAGATTGACAGGTAAGTTTGGAGCTTTTAATCCAGTTGAGTATTGAAGGTGAAGAATACCATGACTATGGGACTGAATTATTGAAAATAGAGAAGTTGAAAGAATTAACCGTAATTATGGGTTTGATTTATAGAAATTAGATAGAGATTCATTTTATTATATAAGGGAACTTTCTAAGTTTGAGAAAATCTGAATTGGAGCGGTTAATTAAGGATTATGGAATGATTCATGACCATTGATCTTAGTTTTTCTATCTTTTTTCCCTTCTCTATATACTGCTACTGGGTTTCTTGTTTGGGGCCCTGGGAAACAGCCCTTCTCGCCCATGCCCAAATACGGGCATGAGAGTCCTGCGTCAAGCGTAGTTCTCTACTTGAGACGCGGAATTTCTTTCTTATCTTTTTCAAAAGCGCGTACCACGTGTACGCTTCTTACTGGTCATACAGCGTCATGCGCTTGCCACGTCAGCTGCGCCAAGCGCAGCTGGCGCGTGAGGCGCAGTGCCGTTTTTCCTATAAATAGGCCTGATTTCCGTACAGATTTCAGGACGGATTTTTCACATAACACTCGACGAATACTTTACGAACCTATTGACGAACTACAAAACTTCCCTACAAAAACTCATTCCTTTCAAACACAAATACATTCAATCTACATACTTTCATACATTCAGATTTTCAGGCTTCACGATTGCTCATCCCGAAGGTTGTTAATCTCGCAGACCCAAGCAATGGTATAATCCCGAGGGTCCTTGAATAGATTCTATATTTTTATATTGAAGTTACTAACCACTTATTTCATGATGTAGATCTTTAATATAAACTCGCTTTATTGTATATTCTAACCTCTTTTCTATACTTTATTTTATATTCATATTATTATTATTCTTGCCTTTGTATATTGCATGCTTGCCTGATCATTATATGTATATTATATGATTGTCCTGCTTAATGCTTTTATCACCCCACATGTTATTTTTGCTAATCAAAGACCTAAAGAACTGTTCTAACATTAATCAGATTAATTTGGACAACCTGCTAGGTTCCCTGTAATATTGATTGCATAATAACTTGTCACTAAAATTAGTCTTTTTATGTGTTTCCTGAACCAACTTAGACTAAATATTTTTAGGGTGCTTAAAACATTATTTGATTATTCTTTGGCATAAAATCTGCAATGAATCGATATTTAGTAGAGGCCAGCAATGGGCAATATGGTTCCTGACCATATTTGTACCCTCACCCCTGAACTCAATCTTTGGTTCATTTTGACCATCTATGGAGTCATGACGGGGAAATCTACATTTGATAATTTGTCCCTATGATTTTCCTATATCCAATTAGGTTTATGATTCTTCCTAAAAAGAATTGTTGGCGACTTCTTTCAAAACAATTTTTAATAAAACCTTAACAATGGGGTAGTCAAATCTAATATGCGCCAACACCGCGTAGGCGAAATAAAAACAGGCCTAAAAGTAGGTTTATGTAATTTAATTTTGGCCATGAAACAACCTAGTTGTCTTAAGGATACTTTGATACACTCAAATGTTCTAGTAGTTGCTATGTACAAGTAGGGATGGGAATGGGTCTAGGACCCTAATGGACCCGACCCTTATTTAAGGGTCTGGGTCCAACTTTTTCAGACCCTAAGGGTCCGGGTTGGGGTCTGGACCCGCCCCAGACCAAACCTTAAAAATATTAAATATATAAATGTTACCTTTTTATTTGAAAAAAAAAATGATTTCATAAAGCCCCAAAACTAAAACTTTGAAAACCTATTTCGGCTCACAGTCACTGCGCCTACTTAGTGAGAGAGAGAGAGAGTCTCTTGACTCTCTTCACAGTTCACCACGACTCACCACCAGGCACCGGCGCCGATTTGTTATCTTCGCCAGTCGCCAACTCGCCACTGTCCTCACTCCTCACCGTCCTCAACACAGATTTACGTTTTAAGGTTAGAAATTAGGATTAGTAATGGACGCCAGTCGCCAACACTTGTTAGGATTTGTGTGACAGATACAAGGTTTTTGCAGTAATGGAGGTTAGTTCTGTCTTTAGTTATTATTGTATATGCTGTTCTTGTTGTATGTAAGTATTGATTTTACTAGAGGTTGAACTTTGCTCATTTGTTTCTTTCAATTTATATTAAAGAAATTACGAGATTAGATTGTTAAAAATTTCGGTTTTGCTAAGTGAGATTTTTTTACTATAGATATGTGTAATTTCAGTTTTGATATGGATGATACACAACATGAATTTATGGACTTTCAGATACAAAGCTATAAATTAGGCAAAAATAAAGAAATAGGCTTGGACCCGGACCCTAGACCCTACAGACCTTAAGGGTCTGGGTCCGGGTCCAATTTTCCCAGACCCTTAGGGTCCGGGTCTAGGTCTGCAAAAAAAATTAGGGTCCGGGTCTAGGGTCCAGTTGGATCCAACCCGGACCCGACCCTTGCCCATCCCTATGTATAAGGCCTAATATTTGGCCATGATATATGAAGTATGTGATTGTTATGTTTTGAACTAGTTATACTTACATGTTTATTAAATTATTTGGTAGTTACAAAACTATTCTATGAATGTTAGTTGAGATTTTACTCAAACACTCTTACTTCTAGTAGAATGGCAGAAAGAAGGAGAAGGAGTATGAGTTCTATGGTTAGAAGGCTAGCAAAGATAATTGAATACATCACTCATGTGATGGCTAATCAAGAAACCAAGCAGAGTGAAACTGATAGCTTTGGCGAGGTCTTTAAGAGGGTAGCAACAGTCAATCCTCCGACTTACTATGGGAAAGAGGACCCATCTCGCTTTGAAAACTAGGTACAGGAGTTCGATAAGCTTTTTGATGCCATAATGTGCCCTGAAGACCTTAGAGTTAATAATGCTGTTTATTATTTGAGAGATGAGGCAGACCTATGATGGAAACAATGGAAAGACGATCTCTTAGAGGATCGGGACTTTGGGTGGAACGAGTTTAAAGATGCCTTGAGGACTAAGTTTTACTCTCTGTACATAAGGAAGCAAAAGGCTATGGAGTTCACCAATCTAAGGATAAAGACTATGTCTGTTAATGAATATTCTAGCAAATTTTAGAGTTAATGAGGTTCACACCTGAGATAGTAACGTCTGAGACTCTGAAGGCCCAATGCTGGTTTTAACCAAACTGAGAAAGACAATAGGTACCCTTATCGGAAGCCTAATGGGAACCAAGGGAATAGGTAGAAAGCCGAGAGAACTTTTTTCTGCAAAAGATGTGATAAGAACCACCCTGGGAAGGATTGTGAGGGTAACTTAGTGACGTGTCGTTATTGTCAGAAATTGGGACATCTGGAGTATGAGTGCTTTAAAAAAAATGGTGGAGAACCTGCAGTCAAACCTGACTCGAGTAATAAGGTCCCTCAGAATGATCCACAAAAGTAAGCTTCTTCCAATGCCGATGTTAAACCAGGGATGGGGAATCAGTCCAAAGGTCGTGTTTTTGTCATGAACAGTCGTGAGGCTGAGAATGTTTCTGAGGTAGTAGTTGGAACTTTTTCATTAATTCTCTATCTGTCAAAGTGTTATTTGATTCTGGAGCTTCTCATTCATTTATTTCTAGTACTTTAGTGGCAAACCTTCAGTTAAGCAGTCTAGTGTCTATTACATTAGAAATTGCATTGCCATCAGAAGGGATTTCTAGTTGTACTAGGTTGCATAGTCAAGTATCTTTAGTGATAGTTGGGGTGAATTTTTCGTCCGATTTAGTTGAGTTTGACTTGATGGACCTCGATGTTGTTTTGGGGATGGATTGGTTGGGAAGATTCAAGGCTCAGATTGATTGTGAGGCCCAGAAGGTGTCCTTAGTAGGCCCTAAAAAGGAAAGGGTAGCCTATAGGAAGCTTGGGAAGGAGAAGGGAATGAAGATAGTGTCTGCAATGAGAATTTAAACTTATGTGAGGAAGGGATGTCCGTTATTCTTATGTGGAGTTCAGAGGATCGAAAAGGAAGACGAGAATGGGGAGGTTCTAGTTGTATCTGAGTTTTCCGACGTGTTTCCAGAAAAAATATCGGGTATGCTACCTGTGAGAGATCTTAAGTTCACTATCGATTTGATGCCAGGAACAAAACCTATTTCAAAGGCTCCGTATAGAATAGCTCCAGCTGAGATGAAAGAGTTAAAAGTTCAGTTGGAGGAGTTGTTGGAGAAAGGGTATATAAGACCTAGTTCGTCTCCTTGGGGTGCACCTGTATTGTTCGTGAAAAAGAAAGATGGTAGTTTGATGTTTTGTGTTGATTATCGGGTGTTGAACAATGTAACGATCAAGAATAAGTATCCACTTCCAAGAATAGATGATTTATTTGATCAATTGAAAGGAGCAGGGATTTTCTAGAAGATAGATTTGAGGTTAGGCTATCACCAATTGAGGATTGCTGAGGGTGATATTCCTAAGACTGCATCTAGGACGCGTTATGGTCACTATGAGTTCATAGTGATGCCGTTTGGTATGACCAACACACCTGTAGTGTTCATGGATTTGATGCATAGGATTTTCATGCCATACTTGGACAAATATGTGGTTGTGTTTATAGATGATATCTTGATATATTCGAAAATAGGAGCAGTCATGAGTTGCATTTGAGGGAAGTTTTTTCCACCCTGAGATAGCATAAGTTGTATGCCAAACTCTCTAAGTGTGAGTTTTGGTTGGATGAGGTTGCCTTTTTAGGACATGTTATCTCAAAGGAAGTAGTTTCGGTAGATCCTGTTAAGATTTAAGCAGTGCGTAAGTGGCCAACACCGAAGACGGTGTCTGATATAAGGATTTTTCTCGGGTTAGCCGGTTACTATCGAAGATTTGTGAAGGATTTCACGAATCAAGACCGATGACTAGCATGATGAAGAAGGAATATAAGTTTGCCTAGACTCGTGAGTGTGAGGAAGCTTTTTCAGCGTTGAATGAAAGATTGACTATAACACTTGTTTTAGCTCTATCTGATGAGAGTCAGTAGTATGAGTATTATAGTGATGCTTCGAAATTTGGGTTAGGGTGTGTATTGATGCAGAACAGGAAGGTCATCATTTATGCTTCTAGGCAAAACCATATGAGGTGAACTATCCAACCCATGATCATGAATTAGCTGCAATAGTGTTTGCTTTGAAGATATGGAGACACTACTTGTATGGGAAAACGTGTAAGTTGTACACGGATCATAAAAGCTTGAAGTATATTTTCACTTAGAAGGAGTTGAACATGAGGCAAAGGAGGTGGTTGGAGTTGATCAAGGATTATGATTTGGAGATCCAGTATCATGAGGGGAAAGCTAATGTTGTCGCAGATGCATTGAGCCAAAAGTCAAGTCATTTAGTTAATGGAATGGTTCTGCCAAGTCAGTTATGTATAGAGTTTCAGAAACTGTCAATGGAGGTAACGGAAGAGGAAGTGTTGAAGAATTGTTGATTTCTTTGTCGGTTCAACCCTCAATCTATGATGGGATTGGGGAGGGTCAATTAAAGGATGAAAAGTTAGAAAAGATTCGAGAGAAGATACAAGAGGGTCAGGTGTAGGATTTCCAGATAGCTGATGATGGAAGTATCCGGTTTAAGGGGAGGTGGTGTGTACCAAGTAATAGAGAAGAGTTAAAGCGGCAAATTAATGGAAAAAGTATAATGCCCCGACTTTCATACATCCTTATTAAGTTAATTAATCAAGATCAGCAGCGGAAGACCTAGCTTAGTCGGCGTGTTACAGCTATACTTTCCACTTAGGGAATATACAAGGTGACTTTTAACATTAAAATACAGTGACATTACTTTGATTTTCCACTCTTTAAAGAAACACTTTAATAATTGAATAATATTTTCTAAAAATTTCGGCAGAGTTCCCTTTGTAAATTGGATAACCCAAAATGGGAAAATGTTTGAAATACCTGTTACAATTTTAATATAAAAACATTTCTAAAACCAGAACTCAACGCTTTCGTGGAGTAACAGCAGAAGAGAATCAGGAGCACTGTCGCTCATCCTGAAACAGAAATAAAAACTGAAACATCTATTTACTATCTATGACATAGTGGAACGTCCTTGCCTCGAAAACATATAAATAAGTACATTAGATACAACTCTTAACTGCTTCTATCTTGGAAGAGATGCTCCAGAACTTCAACCTGAAACTATTGCGACACTGCCACCCGCCAAGTGACAGACCACAATAGTGACAATAAAACATTGACAGACACATCAGGACAATGCTGAGTACTTACCCATGAAACATTTTTAACACATGCTTTGGTGTCTACGACTCTCATGTAATCAACATGTTCAAATCGTTCATTGATGCATACATTTAACCATCTCTATTCTTTCATTGATCGTGTTTTATGACTTTTAAGTACTTTCATAAATCATAGCAGAGTCGTAACATCATGCTAGTTCTTTCATAACAAAGCAGAAGACATACTTTCATATCATCAAAAATTCATAAAACATATAATTTAAATCATAGAGTTAATCATAGACCATTATCATCTTTAATTTACTCCATTATCAGAAAACTTTCATTGGTTATTGGCGAGTACAACGGAAGGCAAAGCCACCAAGGACATAAGTCCCCCATCAGAAGGTGGCATATAATGCCATTGATCATAACAGAAGGCAAAGCCACCAAGGACATGCGTCCTCCACCAGAAGGTGTAATGCCATTAGTAACAGAAGGCGGAACCTCCGAGGAAGTTGTCCCCCATCAGAAGGTGGCATATAATGCCATAATGCGGGTGCCACCGAGGATGTTGTCCCCCCATCAGAAGGTGGCGTTGCAGCCAGAAGGTACGTGCACGACCCGACATAACATACTACTCTCTCACTTAACTCTATCGTGTTTCGTTTCTTTCACGTATCTTAGTTACACTATATAACCGTAATCGTAATCATGAGACGTAATCTTAAACATAACATAGTCATAATCATATTCATAACGTAATCATGATCGTACTTTCGTAGCATCATAGTTATTTCATAAAATTATTCGTTCATAACATCGTTAATCATCATATTCATAAAACATTCCATATCTTTCAATCTATACATCAATAACATAATGTGCGAAATTATAAAACATAATCGCAATCATAATCATACTTTCCCAACATCAAAGTCATCATACTTCATAGCATCAAATCACTTAATAAACATCATTCACATAGCAAATATTTCATATCATATTATAAGCTTCATCATTATCTTTCCATCTTACTTAAGTCATATTGGTAACTTGGCGACTACGACAGAAGGTAAGCCACAGAGAACCTTGGTTCGCCAACAGAAGGGGAAAAACCGACTGTAGGTGCCACAAAAGACTATTGTCCCCTAATAGAATGTGGCATCACGAAATACGGGTGCCACGGGAGATTATTATCCCCCAAAAGAAGGTGGCATAGCCGTATGTGGGTGTCACGGGAGACTATGTCCCCCAACAGAAAGTGACAAGAACCGTCGGGATGGAACATGCACAACCAACATAACAGATACAGAATCCCACGGGAGACTTTCATCGACCAACAAAAGGTGGCTTGCCACGAGAGATTTTTCATCCCCCAACAGAAGGTGGCCGGAACACGGGTGCCACTGGAGACTTTTGTCGCCCAACAGAAGGTGACAACACCGCCAGAATGGAACGTGCATGACAAATAGACTTTGATTAGCAAGAATAAGCATGTGTCGTGATGAAAGCATTAAATCATACAACATGCATATGAACATTAATATAAAAAATAAAATAAAGAGAATAATACTACAAAAAAGGCCAAGGAGACCATCTATAGGAGACCAGTCAAGGTTACAAACACATTTCTTAAACATAGGAAACCATTGATTATCCAAAACCAGTCTCTTAAGTTTAATTATTTGACTTGTTGAAAAAGTTGTTGTGGAATAGGAGATTGTTTCTCAGTAAAAACCGGTTTCCTTAAAATATTTTAATTTTTTAATTCAAATTTTTTTCAACATAATACTATTGTACGAGCTATTGATCCTTCTTGTTGTGAGATAAGAGACTACTTATAAGTAAAACCAGTTTCCTTGAAATATTTTAATTTTTGATATAATTTTTTTAGCATAATACTTGATATTCTTTTTTTTTTAAAAAAATCTTTTCGCTTTTCGAAACAACAAATAAGGGGCATTCAATTTAAAAAAAATAATACACCACTTTGCTGCTTCTCTGTGTAAAACGTGTTTTTTGGAAGTTCAGAATTCAATTAATGGCCTGTTTGGATATGAGCAGGGTCAATTCACATGTTTGGCAATCCAAATTAATTGGAATTGGATTTGGGCCAAATCCCTACCCATATTAAACATAGCTCAACCATGTCATTTCAAATCCAGATTAAAATGCTCTCATTTCAAATCCAAACTTCATCTCTTCTCCTCTAAAATACCACGACATATCAAAGCCTCCTATTTTTCTCTCTCTCTGCTCGTCTTCTCTTTCTTTGCTCGTTTTCCTTCTCCTCCATTGTAGCTTTTTCGAGCTCGATTTCTCTCTCTGAAGGACGATCATTTCTGCATATCTTCTTCAAAGGTCAGATTATTTTAAAATTTCTTCTCCTGAAGTTTAATTAACTGAATATCAAACTTTATTGTAATTTATTTGCTCTAATTGCTGATTCATCTTGTTTAGTATGCTTATTTGCATGTTCCTTCACTTTAATTTTTCAATAATTGATTATTTCGAAGAATATTGTCTAACGATTGAGAAATTGCTGGTTAAAATCGAGTTACTTTTGTAAATTAGGGTTTTTAAATTTTCGTTGTTGATGCGTAAATCACAAATTAGGTTATTTACGTTACGCAACACCATTCAGATGTCTTATCGATTATCTTGAGGACCTGAAATTCAATTCTGGTGTGATTTTGTGTGTAATTTGAAGAAAATCGAAATATATTCTGTTGTGTTATCTGGTTTTGGTTATGCACATGTTTTAATTTGGAATTTTGTTTCCTTCCAAGTAGGCTCACAGATCGTTCAATTGCATATGAAATTTGATAGTTTTTTTTTTCTTCTAGATTCAACTTAACGCACAAATTTTTGTTCTGGAATTCGTAAATTTTATGACAATTTGATGTCATACAGGCTCTATTCAGGCTATCTTAGGGTAATTATAATGGTTAGACCTTTCTAATAACAATTTTTCAAGGCCAGTTCCCACCGATTTTGGTAAATTATCTGAGCTACAGTTTCTTGATTTATCTGCAAACAAATTTGGAGGTTTAGAGCATTGAATATTTCTTACTTTTTTTCTTGTTGGTGAAGATGTTGATATAAAGTGTAACGTCGATTGAGGTTGATAAGCATCGATTCACTCTCACTTGGAGTTTGTTTTATTCGACGGTCGTACTTGAATTGGATGTTGATATCTGTATGTAGGGGTGAAAAATATACAGACTGTATGTATCATTCTTCATGGCAGTGTGGTTGTACCATTCCATAATTTCAATATATTAGCCATTACAGTTGAGCAAGTTTTCGATTGTGTCAAATATGTCACTCTTATCTATCTACTATCTAGATTCATTCATGCTCTTTAAAATTTCAATTATCATTTTATTTTGGACACTTTGTTGTGTTCTGGGAATCGAATTTTTCAGTCTAAAAAACGATCACCACATTCCATTTGTGACAACAATTATCCTATCTCAGATTATGCTCTTGATGGGTTATTGGCCCCTTTCTTATGATTGCTCGAGTTCCTTTTATTTGCATGTTAACGATGATGGTGTGGCTGATGTGCATTTTGCTAATGGGAAACTAGAGTTTTTGGTGCTTACTCAGAACAGATTGACAGGAATATTTGTTTAAGAACATCATATAAACATTTCAGGTGGCTTTTCATTATTTTTGAGTGCTTAGTTTTGTTGCTTCAACGTGCAAGAAAATCCCCATGCCTCTGTTTATCTGAACAAGTGTATCGAGAATTGGGACGCACGACATAGTTACTTTGGATAGAGCAATCGGTGATGGGGATGAGCAACACGAGGAGTCTGATGTTGCTATGGACACTGAAATTGAAGGGTTGAGTACATCGGATACTTCTTCTGGAGGTTCAAACAAGAAGCTCAAGAGAAATCGTCTAGCGGATGCCGTTAATAGCTTTGCGGAGTCTTTCAAGGAGTGCTGAAGGCTGTGAAGAGGTTCATGAATGGGAAGGAAGATGATCGAGTTTGATATGCTAAAACATCTACTAGAGGAGCAAAAGTTAGATCGGATTTTGTTATGTATTAGTGATTAGTAGTTTTATTTCAGTGATTGTAGAGATTGAATTACAATCCTAAACTTTAACTTGGTTTGCCAAACAGTATTTGAATTTGAAATTCAAGATTTGAAATTCTATGTATTCTCAAACAGCTTATTAGAATTTAAAATTCTAAATTTGAAATTCTCAAGTTTCCCAAACACTGGACTTGGAATTGAATTCCCGAAATTGAAATTCTGAATTTGAATTGAACTATTGGAAATGAAGTATGGGTATCCAAACGCAACCTTAAAAAAAAAAATCCCGCCACTTTGCTGATGTGTCGCCATCACCAAAACCTTAACCACCTCTCCCGATAATCCAAATTCTCCCATCTCCATTAACTGCTTCTTCTTGCCCATCACAATTCTACCTAATTACCCTCAAATTTGCATTAACTGATTCACCGTACGCAATCTCAATCCAATTCCATCAACTTCATCACCGGCGACCACTAGCTTACTGTCTATCTTCCGCTTGATTAATCAAAGGCGTCCGCCAGAGCCCACTGCGGAGCAGTCGTCGCGCCTCCCTCTCTCAGGGTTGGTTATTTTCTATTCTTCAATACACTGTTACATTGTAGTCTAAACTAGAAAATTGGATTGTGGTGTAGACTGTTTTATGTGTGGCTAATTGGTTTAGGTTGGTGTAACTGGTTTAGTATTTTCTCATGATAATTTTTTTGTCATGGAGACTGAATAGAGAGGGATATCTATTGATCACAGGTCATTTTTTAGTTTTCAATATTGTAAAGATCGATCCATATCTACCTATTGATTCTGCAACTCTTCTTGTTACTGACTCTACCATGTTTGATTTTACATATATGTTGTTTGTCCTGTCTGTGGCTTTTTGTGATGGAGTTGCATTAAATACCTGATTTCCATAGTCCCCAAACTTCAAAATACAAATGGTCCAGACGAAGTATATGTGAAAAGTTCAGTCATTATTTTTATACATTGGCACCTAACTTGATTATCTAGGATTATAAGTACTCTAAGCGGAATTTCATGAATCATATTCATAAGCACTTAAAACAGGATCTCATGCATATACAATCAAGGATCACATAATAGTTTAGAATTAACCTTTGATGCGTGATTTCCACAAACAATCACCAAGAACTTAGAGAAAGAACCTCAGATGTTGTGATTCCTCTACTTGGTCCACCAATCTAGATCAACACTCCACCAATGCTAGTTGGAAGGAAGAAAGCGTTCTTCTTTCCTTGGAGTAAACAACGTGACTTTGCGAGAGAGAAGAGGAGAGACAAAAATATTAAAAGATACAGTACTATTTCTCTTGTGATTACCTAACTAGTATATAAGAATAATTATGTTAGGCAATCCCTCCTTTTCCTCTCTCTTGGCCGGCCACCCTAGAGCCCACTATAGGCTTTAGGTTTTCTTTTGTTGATCCAAATCTAATGTGTGACCTTATAGGATCCATTTAAGTGGGCTTTGGGTTTATTATTTACTAACCCAAAGGTCTATAGCATTCTCTAGCAAGACGTAAAGACGACCCAATTAAACGAATTATTATCTCCATAATATGATCCATATTATATTTAGTAATTGCATTAGAGTCGAGGACGCAATTCCTTCAGATTATTAGCCTTGTTCCTTACAGTTTTTATGTTTTATGGGTATACGTCCCGGTGCTAAATCTTGTGCTGGATGAAGCCATTGAATATCTGAGAGGTATGAACTTCACTGCTCATCATGTTAAATTATGGTTTGTAATGTATTTGGCTGCTTATCTATCCACCTTATATCCATTTGGATATCTTCCCTAGATTTCTTTAATCCTACTTGGTACTTCTCATGTAATCTGTTTTGATCTCCCAAACCCCACAAAGTAGCTCAAAAAATCAGCACTCAAAACTATACTATTCAATAATTTACTAAGCAAGCGGTTAAGGAAGAGAGGCAGGGAAATAGCAGCAGCAAATTTTCCTATCTATAAAGTCTCCCTTTTAATTGTAAAAATCATAGTTGTTTATTGATTGATTAATCATAGTTATGCTAGCATGTAAATGTTATATCTTAATCAACCATGCTACTTTTGTGTTCGCTTGCATATATTTATTTTGCATTGACCTAGTACCCGTTCAGGGTGTACTCATTAGGAGTAGGCTCTGAATAGTCCTCTATTTGGGACTGTCCTTGTAAGTTTAACCTCACTTAGGATGTGAATGTGTGCTTTTTACCAGTTTATAGGAAAAATTTGACATAGCATTTCCCTTAATGTTCTCCGGATATATATGTAGATACTAGTGGTACTCTACATTGTTTAGAGAACTCTAGGGAGATGTTTTGTTTTTGAATGTCTTCTACATCCCATTTATAAGCAACCAGTTTGGATACTTGCCCTTATCATATTGAGACTAGGCATTAAGCAAAAATTGTTACCAAGCAGAGAGGCAGTGAACAATATTTGTTATGATGATGCCTTCTCATTTCATAATTTTTGGTTTATCATTGTGGTTCAAAGCATGATATTTTAATTTAGGTTCTCCTTTTGTACATGAGTTACATCCTCTTGCCCCTTTGCACTATGTAGAGAAACTTAGATCCCTACACGTTTTCTTTTTTTTATACTTGTATATCTGTTACTTATGAAAAATAAAAAGTTTTCTTCGTGCTTCTTCGGAGATCAGATTACACTTGGCCACTAGGCACTTGTAAACACAGACTAGAAGGGGAACTGATTTCACAGAAAGAGAATATAAGATATGTATTCCTTTTCCTGTAAAAACCATGCAATGTTTGACTCCTTTACTTATGCATTTACTGTAAACATCCGGGTGATTGACTCTGCTAATGTTTGTCTCTTGAAAGGTTTTTATAAGATATTTACTCGACCCCCTGCCAAATTAATAGGCAACACAGTGATTAAATTTTTCTTCTATCAGATGTGATTACTTTTTTATGAGGTAAATACTCTTTTTTTGATAGTTATATGGAGAAGTGGAGAGCAAGTAAGCTCAGATAGTAATATGTATAGTAGGGGAATCACACTGTGTATGCATTCAACTTAGAGAGAGAAGTAGAAATCAGGAGAGCACTCACCTCTTTAAAGAGAGGTTGTGTTAGGTTAAAGTGATGCAAATTCACATAAAATTCTCTTTTGCTTTATAGACATACTATGTCTACACGCATCATTTATAAAATAGAAAGATCATTGAGATCACAGCACATGTTCCTATTTTTTTAATAGAAATGTATGTTCCATCTTCATTCTTCTTTTCCTCGTCTTATTTTTTGTGTTCTTTCACATGAATCTGTAGTCTTTCTGTTTGGGCCTAATATTCCCTGGGTCTGGTTCTTGTGAGGACCATCAAACCCCCGGGCAAGGGGGACAACATGACCTACAGGTTGGTTACCCTGACCCCAGGGTGCCTAGGGATCTCAAGCAAAGGGTAAAAAGGCTTATTGCCTAAAAAGGCAACATAACCAAGCAGCCTCCCTGAGGCCCATCCTATCAATGTTCCCTTTATAGGGATCCTCAACACTATAAATACCCAATGTCTCATCAATGAACATGTAATCAATTCTAGACTAACCACTCAATACTTATAGTTATACATCCTAGCTGACTTGAGCGTCGGAGGGTACGAAGAACCCCGCGGAAAAGAATAAGGAGCCTCGAAAAGAAAAGGAGTCGAGGAATGAAGAAACAGCAGGATTCGTCAGTGTCATAGCCGGAGGGTACGCTTCGGGCGGCTTAACCAGCCGCTCTCGAAAGAAACATCTCTACACCTTGAAACACGGGTCGGCGGATACGAGCAGGGTAGCAGCCTGTCCCACCATGACTTTCAAAGACAGCCATCGGCTTATTCAAACCCCTCACGACGACCCCCTGGTTGTCGAAATGAAGATAGCAAATCTGAGGGTAGGTCGAGTGCTCACAGACAGAGGGAGTTCCGCGGACATCATAACCATGGATTGCCTGGCAAAGCTGAAATATCAAAAGACTGACCTCTTGCTCATCAGCCAGCCGCTGGTAGGGTTTGGGGGCCAATCCGTCCACCCTCTAGGATCGGTCAAGCTTCCCACGAGAATGGGAGAGAAAGGTCGAGGGAGGAGCGAACTCATCGACTTCCTCGTCGTGGATGTTGACCTTCGCTACAATGTCATCATTGGGCGCCCCACCCTCAACAAGGTTAAAGCTGCCATCTCAACCTACCAGCTACTATTACAGTTCGAGGCCGACGCCGGGAAGGTCGCCCAATTATTCGGGGATCAGAAGTCTGCCCGGGAATGTTATATCAGCAGACTGAAGCACCAGCGCGACGCTACAACCAACAAAAGGAAGCACCTCGAGCCTGAAGGGCCCCTCCCCGAATGGGGATCTAGGTTGCAGAGAACCCCAAATGGTATGAGAGGCCTCGACCCGTAGATGGGGACGAAGAAGTATGCATCGATAATACAAGGGGAAGGACAATAAGGATCGGCAAACAGATTCCTGACGGCAACCGAGCTCAAATCATCGATGTCATCCGCGAGTTCCAGGATGTATTCGCCTATACGGTCGACGAGATGCCGGGCATCGATCCTGAGATCATGGTGCACCGCCTCAACATCAAAGAGGGTTATCGACCAGTGAAGCAAAAGCTAAGGCACTAGGGTGCCGAGAGAAGTAAAGCAGCGGACGAGGAAGTGAAAAAGCTGCTGGCAGCAGGCTTCATTAAAGAATGCCAGTACACCGAGTGGCTTGCTAACGTGGTACTGGTCCGTAAATCAACTGGCTCGTGGAGAATGTGTCTCGACTTCACGGACCTGAACAAGGCCTGTCCAAAGGACGACTTCCCTCTCCCCAAAATCGATAGACTTGTCGATTCAACCGCCGGACATGCCCTCTTCAGCTTTATGGACGCCAATGCCGGATATCACCAAATCCCCATGGCAGAAGAAGATCAAGTTCACACAGCATTCACCACAAACTCAGGGATCTACTATTACAAAGTGATGCCATTCGGCCTCAAAAACGCTGGTGCTACTTATCAACGCTTCGTCAACAAGATGTTTGAAAATCAGATTGGAAGGAATGTCGAGGTTTATGTAGACGATATGATCGTCAAGAGCCAGTAGGAAGAAGAGCATGAATCGGAGGGCGATTACGTTCTTCGAGAAATACACCAAGGAGCCTGCGGTAGCCATCAGAGGGCCAGGACCATTGCCGCTAAGGCCCTTCGAGCTGGGTATTACTGGCCAACGTTAAAGGAAGACGCCTCGAACTTGGTTCAAAAGTGCAAGGAATGTCAGATGCACGCCAACTTGCCCCATCAAGCAGCCAACCCCCTCACCACCATCCAGGCCCCTCTACCTTTCGACATGTGGGGCATGGACCTATTAGGGTCTTTTCCCACCGCATCAGGTCAGCGAAGGTTCCTGTTAGTCGCTGTCGACTATTTCACAAAGTGGGTCGAGGCCCAACCCCTGGCCTCCATCACCGACAAGCAAGTTCAACAGTTCAATTGGCGTAATCTGATAACTCGATTCGGCGTCCCTCGAGTCCTCATATCGAATAATGGGCGACAATTCAATAGTGGACCCACGAAAGATTACTGCTATCGGTTCGGCATCGAAACCAGATTCTCCGCTGTCAGTCGACCTCAGACCAACGGACAGGTTGAGGCCGCCAACAAGGTAGTCCTGAAGGGGCTAAAGACCATGCTAAAGGGACCAAGGGCTCATGGATCGATGACCTACCTGGGATATTGTGGTCCACAAGGACAACGGTTTGAGAAGCCACGGGACAAACACCGTTCAACTTGGTTTATGGGAGCGAGGTTGTGCTGCCAGTCGAAGTCTGTATCCCCTCACCACGGATAACCTTCTACGACCACGATAGCAATGAAGAAAAGAAACGCATAAACCTCGATCTCCTCCTCGAGACTCGAGGCAACGCGCTCCTCAAGGCCATCTCCTACAAACTCAAAATCACCAGGCTCTTCAATCGGCGAATCAAGCATCGACCTCTGCAGGTCAACGATTGGGTCCTCCGGAAATTCGACGCCACCGGCAGGGAACCTCGCCTTGGTACATTACAGCCCAACTGGGAGGGGCCTTACAAAATCACAAAGGTCGTTCGACCAAGCACATACCGCCTCGAAGACCAGGAAGGCCACCCCTTGCTCCGACCTTAGAATGCGGACAATCTTAGAAAGTTCTATGTATAAGCTCAGGCCCGGCCTTCGAAGTAATACATTTTACAAGTTTCGGCCCTCGAAATTAGGGGCATCTACTACGAACAGCCTTGGCAGAATGACAAGCCATCTTTTGTAAAGCTGTCTTAGCTAAGTTAGGTATACACCTATCGAAGTGTAGAACACCTATCGAGTTGTAATACATCTATCGAATTGTAATATCTGGCTAACAGCAAATTTTGCAAACAAAATAAACCAAGTATCCACCTATCGAGTTGTAACACGTCCATTAAGCTGTAGTACGACTATCGAAGTCACATCAAGCATAGAAAAAAATTTCGAAGACATAAACTTGTTAAAATAAAAATACATCGATGAGAGGAATAGCAAATTTTATTAATAAAGGGAGGTACAAGCCATCGAGATGACAAAGTTTACACACATAAGGAACATCTAGAGATTAGAACTAAACTATAAGGGTCTAACATTAACCCTTGTAGGAGCCAGAAGGAAGAAAGAAGAAGAAGAGGGAGGTGGAATCATGGGTGCGAGCCCTCGAGATCGGCAGCAGCAGGAACTTAGTCCTCGACCTGAGCGACCCCCGCATCATCCTCTCCTCGAGGAGCCTCATCCTCTTGGGAGAGAGCAGCGACCCCCTCCTCAACCTCCCGCCAGGAAAGGCCAGGAGACAGCTTCTCAAGGACGGCTCGAACATCCTTGAGGGCCTCAGAGCGACCGACCTCGGAAGCTTGAAAGGAGGCATCCTCGAGGAAGATCCTCCCGGCCTCGGAGAGCTTCCAATTCTCGATGATCAGCTCCCGACAAGCAGTCACCTCCTTGACGGCCTCGGTAGCCCTCTTGTCGGCCTTCTCCGCCCGGGCCAAGGCCTCCTTCCTATCCTTCGAGGCCTGACGATGCCTCCTGCTGGCCGAGTCCCTCTGCTTAGTGAGATCCTCGATGGTCTGCTGGGCCTCGGCCATCTTCTCCTGGAAGTCCAGCTGATCCTTCTTAATAGCTCCCTCAGCTTCAGCTCAGCAATCCGGACCCGATTGTTGAGGGACCTTCTCTCGTCGAAGGACATCTGGTCCTTGACTCCAACAGGGGCAGTACCCCGAGGACGGGGGCCAGAGCAGAGACCCTGATCGAGAGCTGCAGAAAACAAAAAGCGTAAGCAACAAATTACCCAAGTAAAGTGGGAAAGAGAAAGAAGTAGGCACATACCTCGACAAGGGTAGCCTTAAGGGCCTCGAGCTCCTGACCGTCGGTACCACAGCAGGCTGCCTCGTCAGCTGCTGTCATGAAAAAGGCGGAGGCCCTCTCGAACCTCGCAGCTAGGTCAGCCCTCGAGAGGGTGGAAAATGCAAACTCAGCAGTCGATGGGGATGACCCCTCGACCTTCGGCCTCTTCGCCGGGGCCTGCTGCGCCCCAGGCGAAGTAACGGGAAAGACGACTAGAAAAGGAAGTTTCCCCTCGGGTTTAGCCTCGAAGGGCTCCTGCTTCACCACAGGAGCCAAGGGAGGAAGGGCCTTTGTAGCCGAAATTATAGTCACATCCTCTGTCGAGGACGCTGGCTTCGAGGCATCAGGCAACCTCGCGCCAGCAGAGGCGGAGTTCGAAGGGCTTTGTTCCCACGGGACGATAAGGGTACTCGAGCAAACTACACTCGAGCAAGTCCCCTAAACAACCCGCAACTCAAAAGCGAGATATAACTCGAAAGACGGCCCCTTGCAGGCGCCAATCGAAGGTAATGGTGCATCGAGAGCAGCAAGGCTCGCGTCAACCGAAAGAGACTTTAAAGGATAACACGAGACGAAAAGCAAAGACTTCTTCTCATTACAATCAAAAGGTTAAAGAGATACATCCTAAAGGACGCCAAAGCTAATTACAAGGTATGTTCAAAGCTAAAATACAAAGACCTACTCAACGTCATCGGAGCTGCTCGACAAACTGCTCGAAGAGATAAGAGAAGTCGAAGTGGAGGAGTCATTGAGCTCATCCCCTTCATCTTGATCCTTTCCGCCTGAGGCATCTTCGTTCTCGTCGCAGACTCTGGCCTCGGAAGTAGAGCCATCGACGCCTTCAGCAGGAGCCTCAGAGGTTGGGAGAGAATCAGTCTCCAAGTCGGTGGCCACGATGGCATCATATTCCTTCTCGACCAGGGTCAAGTTGGTCGAGGGAGAAACCTTGGCCAGGGCCTCCCACAGCTTAGCAAGAGTGACCCTCGTCGCCACTTCGGCCCCCTCGAGCCCCATGTCAGCAGCAAAGTCCTTACCATCCTGAGAATTCTGCCACTCAAGGATGATCTTCTCCCTAGAGGTCGAAGACTCGCCTTTCGACGAGTTGAACTGCCTCTTGATCGAGTCCCGTTGGCTCTGGGCATCCCGGATCTTTTTCCTCCAACCCTCCTCTCGAACGGCAAAGCAGTTCTCTTTCTCTTCGAGGTCCTTTTGGGCAGCCTCCAGCTCAAGCTTGTAGTTCAAAGCAAGCTCCCTTTGCTGAGCGAGATCCTCCCGGAGCCGGCGAAAGCCGATAGTATGTCGATGGCTCATAACGGCCATTCGAACTGAACACTGGAAAGAGGCAAAACAATAGGCTTAGCAAAGAGGACTTTACAACAGGGCGGGAATTTAGCAAAAAAGAACTTACATCAATCCAGGAAGCATGAAGCCCTTCGACTTCCTCTTCCTCGTTGAGAGCTCTGCAGGCCTCGACATCAGCCTTGGTCAGGAAGCGCTTCAGAGCCGAGTCAAAGCGTCGGGCCTTCTCGACCCCAGAAAGCTCAGTGAAGGGCTTCGAAGCCTGGTCCGAGTCTTCCGCCCTGCCCTCTTCCGGCCGGGGGTCTCCACAGGAGAAGGTTCCCCCTGTACCTCCGCGACCCTCAAAGGGGCCGCCGTCGACCTAAAGGGAGGCTCGAGGGTCGTTGTCTTCCCTCTCTCCCCTAAAATCTGGGGAGGCACGATAGTTGCCACCGAAGGAGGACGGATACGGGGCCTCTTCACCGGATCCTACCAGAAAATAGGGGTTAGAACATAAAACAAAAACCTGATGATCAGATCGAGAGATGCGAAGTTACCTTGGGAGGTCGAGGGACGTGAATTTCCCCCCTCGATACCTTCGAGCGTACCTGCTCCTGCACCCGTTGATTAGCCGTCAGCCGCCTCTGCATGATTTCGCCAAGTTCTCGACGGGCAATAACTGCACAAAACAAATAAAGGTTAGTCCACGATACATACCAATCAAGAAAAGTACACCTACTCTTGGGATAAGCCGGGCTCAGTCCCATCGAAGAGAGGAAGTGTTCGTCACTAAGATCCTCTGCGCTAGGGTTCCAGTTGGTGGGGACCTGCTTTCAATCACCATTGACTATCGAGGTGATGGTCTGGTAGTAGATGGCAACCCTGGCCTCGTCCTCTGACATCCTGGGCACCGACCTATTCAAGGCCATGTTCGGACCCTCGAGACAGGGAACAACAGGGAAATCCCATTGCTCAGCCCGATATATGTACATGAACTCCGTACGGAAGTTCTGTTGGTTCGAGGGCATAGTCCCCACGACCTTGTAAGGAAAGCGCACCTGGAAGGCATACCAACCTTCACCATTCGAGGTCGATGACATCACGACCAGTTTCATCAAGCTCCGCCAAAGGACCAAGGTTGGCTCGACCTCCATCATATCACATATGGCGAGGAACCCAACCATCGAGCCCACACTGTTGGGCATCAACTGACAAAGGGCCAGGTTGTAGGAACGTAACTCCTCAACGATAAAGGGAGTAACGGGGAATCTTAGCCCCAACTCGAGGTAGGCCTTATACAGAGCCACGCAACCCGTCGGAGGAGTACATACGGTCTCGTCGGGCTCAGGAATGTACAAGGCGTACGGATGTCGGATCCAATACGACGTCTCGAGGAAACGCAGATTATCCAAAAGGAACTGCATGAAGGGTCCTCGAACGTAGAAGTGCGCGATGCCCTTACCCTAAGCATGGGCCTCTCCCTCTCCGCCGCTAGTACTCGTCTCAGGGGAAAAATCTTCACTGCTGCCCTCCATTACTCGAACGACCTGGCCATCGAGAAGATGGTCTAAGTAACTCCTAATTGCCCGAGGGCGAGCAATGGTTACCTCGTATGGGGGATTATTTACCTCCTCTCCCCCATCGGACATTATTGAAGCCCCGTCGCTCAAGCACGGTAGTGCGTCGAGCACCCGCAAGGGATCTGGACAGTCTAAAGCTACGGACACCACGGGCACCCCATTTATTAACACTCCATCGAACAAAGGCTCGAGTGGCGCCGGGGGGGTGTCTGAGCCAGACAAAGAACCCCCGTTATTAATCGAGAGGGGATCCTGTCCAGAAGGGTCCTTTTATTAATAAAAAAGGAAAGGAAGAAAGTGGGTCGTACCTTATCTGAAACACCTTCGAGATCCTGCACTTTGAAGAACGCTGGTCGACTTGTGTAACCTCGAGGAGAAAATCTCTTGAGCAGTAGTAATCCAGAAGAAATGTGAATGAGAAAAATGACGCGGTCCCCCCCATTTATAAGCAATCACTGCACGAAACGGTTGGTATATCGCGGGCTTGGGGAATTCCTGGAAACAGCAGGACTGACCTTGGGCCCTTAACCAGGCCCAACAGTCACCCTAGCCAGAACCACGAGCCTTGGCTACCCGACCAGTCCATCCCATCTCAGTGGGTTGACTGAATTCAACTAAGTCCAAAGACTTACAATTAGGCACCTCGCCCTGATCGAGCGAGGGATACTCCAAGTCACCTCAATTACTGGAGTCGGTGGCCGTCAAGCGCTACGGCATCAGAACACCCCTCGGGGCACACAGGGCCTGTCGACCCTCAACACCCCAGAGCGATGGTTCAACGACCTCTCAAAGAGCTCGGCGGATAACCGCCCAGCGCTCTCAGGAGGTCACGGCACCCGCCCCTCGAGATACATGGGGCTCATTGTCCCCTCAGACATCTCGAGCAAGGCCAAGGATTCCCCTCGAGATACATGGGGCTCATTATCCCCTGAGACATCTCGAGCGAAAGTTAAGAATGCCCGTCGAGATACATGGGGCTCATTATCCCCTAAGACATCCCGAGCGAGGCTAAGGATTCCCCTCGAGATACATGGGGCTCATTAGCCCCTGAGACATCCCGAGCGAGGTTAAGAATGCCCCTCGAGATACATGTGGCTCGTTAGCCCCTGAGACATCTCGAGCGAGGTCGAAGACTGCCCACGAGATACATGGGGTTCATCGGCCCCTAAGACATCTCGAGCGAGGTCGAGGACGGCCCTCGAGATACATGGGGCTCATTGGCCCCTAAGACATCTCGAGCAAGGTCAAGGACGCCTCTCCAGATGCATGGGGCTCATTAGCCCCTAAGACACCTCGAGCGAGGTCTAGGACGCCCCTCGAGATCCGGATATAATTTGTCGCGAAACATGCGATTTCTGGAGAGCCTTCTCTCGTACATCTCGCGTGGGGCTAATGTTTGGGCCTAATATTCCCTGGGCCTGGTTCTTCTGAGGACCATTAAACCCCCGGGCAGGGGGGACAACGAGACCTACAAGATGGTTACCCTGACCCCAGGGTGCCTAGAGATCTCAAGCAAAGGGTAAAAAGGCTTATTGCCTAAAAAGGCAACATAACCAAGCAGCCCCCCTGAGGCCCATCCTATCAATGTTCCCTTTATATGGATCCTCAACACTATAAATACCCAATGTCTCATCAATGAACAGGTAATCAATTCTAGACCAACCACTCAATACTTACAGTTATACACCCTAGCTGACTTGAGCGTCGGAGGGGCGATCCCGAAATACCCCCGGGGTAGTCTAACCCTCATTCTTGCAGGTCTCAACGGCATCATTCGAGCACTCGGTCATTCCGGACGATCATCGGTCCCTTGTCTTGATTAACTCCCTCATCTCACAAGTTTTCACCCGAAACACTTTCAAAGCAAGACTATGAAAGAAAAGGATTCCATAAATGTGAATCTACTAAAAAAAAATTAAGATGCTGCCCACAATTCTGGGATTTCATGGACAGAGAAACAATTAATTTAAAGTGGGCATGTGAAGATATGACAACCATTATTTTGAATCTCTTGTATGGTTATCGCTTCTGATCAGATGGAATGGTTTTCTATGTCATGAACTGAAATATATCCTAGTTTTAATCGATTCGTTATTTATGAGTTTGTGTACAAGAAACTTATAAAATATATCCTATTTCTAACTATAATTATCTGAAATTATTTTGTAGTACTTTCCTCGGACTCCTAGCACTTATTCGCAAGAGATGATTGACGAGCTTAGAGATATGTGGGCGGCATATTTAAACAACCAAACACAAGACGATGGAGATTGAAGACAACGACGGTCAAATTTGAATTGTATATATTATTTGATTTTTTTTTTAGAATTTTAGTTTTAGTAGATAATATTAGATTATAGAAACTTTATTTATTAGATATTATTAGAAGAAATTGATGCTTTCAGTGAAATTGTTTTTAGATTCAAATTAATTGTAGCGAATATTTTCTTGACAAGATGAATAAAGCAAGCAGGAATTCCTGTTTAAAAATAATGTTGCAGTTATTTATATATTGTTTTATAGAGAAAAAAACATATATACAAGGAGCAGCAAATACACGAGTGGTTGCAGGATAATGTATGTATACTGTAATTTATTCTAATTTAAAAAAAAAAGTGTAATAAGCCTAAGAAACCGGTTGTGGTCAATAACTGGTTTCAAAGGGTAAGGCAAGGAGACTGGTTTTAAATGTTCACTGGTCTCCTAACCTCTTTATATATGATATATACTCTTAGCTAATAGACTGGTTTTAGTTGTCAATTGGTCTCCTAAATAAACAAAGAAAACAAGTATCATAACCGGTCTCCTAGCCTAGGACACCTGTGAGATGGAGACCTGTTGTAGTCCGGTTTCCTAGGCCTTTTTCAACCGGTTTCCAAAGCCTTTAAGATCTACATTATGACAAATAAATTGTTAGTACAAAAGGAATTAAATTGGAATTGACCCTTAAGAATAATACCTTTGTCACCTAGGTCTTATGTAACAATATGTAGGAGGAGCAATCTTGAAGCTTCAATGGAGATCAGTAGAGTTTGAATGTATGAATGAGTTTGAATGAGTGTTTGAATGTGTTTGATTGCGTGTTTGAATGTGTTTAGTTGTATGTAAGTATGTCGGAGAGTATGTGTATTATGAAGTCGTATTGAAATCGTAGGGAAAAAATATGGGAAAGATATGTAGAAATCATAGTTACTTATAGGCAAAGGAAACCGAAAACGACGCGAAGAGATAAGGAAAAGACGTGCGCTAGGTGCGCGAGGTTCACGAGCCTTGCGCCTAGCTCATGGCTTGTGCGTCTAGCGCACCTGTTTCGTGCTTTTGGTTTTTCTAAGCAGCATCAACTTTGCGTGAGCAATACGTTGTATCAGACGCACCAGCGTGCACTTGACACAACGCAGATCTGCGCGGTTCTTGATCTTTTTTAAGATTCCTTTTTTTATCTCTTTGAAATATGAAATCAGCTACCTTTAGGAATAAAAATCTGATTTTCGAAATATCCTTAGAAAATGATTATCGGGACTAATTATTATTAAAATATTAAAAATATAATTAATTATGGGGAATAATTGATTGGGCCTCTAAAATTGGGTTTAGATTTAATAAATAGACTTTATGTTTTCGAAACGCTTTTGGGCATAGTTCATTCAATTGCTCTTCCTTTGGAGCGAACCAACTAGGATGACGGTATGTTTCATCATTTGGTACTCAATGGGGAGACACGATTTTGTGTGTACAACCTATAACCCTAGAATTCATTCCTGGAATCATGGAGGTTATCATGGTTGAATACTCATGACAGCGTAGGCAGTCTAACAAACCGGTAGGGAACTTGGACAACACTCATACAAGTAGGATGAATATATGTTTGCTTAAATGAGCAAAACTATATTTGGTCATTCTAAATTAAACCTTTTGCTTATTTAGCACACTTTTACTATTGTGAATTGATGAGCAACAACCTTCTACTTTTTTATTTCACTACACTATGCAACAAATATTTCACAGTATATCTAAAATAGGATCTATATTGACTTCTGATTCATCATCAACATTCACATGTGTTGTTGTGATGAATAATGTTGTAATTCCTCCATGCTGATGAAGGTTGCAAATGTCGATAAACTTCGAGTGATAATGGAATATTAGTGCGTCCTTTTTAATCTTAATGATTACAATGATTACTATTTGAGTTCAAGTTTTTGGAAAATTGCATGAATAATTCAGTTCTCACATTAATGGAAAAAGAAGAGGAAAGAAATAAGAAAAAATTGATATTAGTTCGTTTGGGAAAGTTTAAAAATTTGCAGGTTTTTTTTTTTTAGCGTAAATTACCAGTATGCTACTGAAGTTCTCATATATTACAAAATTGCACCAAGATTTGGTACACCCTGGTGTACCATGAATGGACTCCAAGGAGTGTAATATAATCGAGTTGAAAGATGTTAAATTAAGGAGAAAAAAAATAGATAATCTAGACACCTAAAAATATCTCATCCTTGGTTCCCCGAGTCCTTGCAGGGAGCTATTAAAAATGATGGCGACTAAGAGATTGTATTTTTAAATTGGTCAATTATAAATGTCACTATTTCCACAAATGGGCTCATTTGTTCCATAAAATATTTATATAAATGTGAACTAAAAGCCTCATATCATGGTTTTTTTGGAGCTTAACAAGCCAAATGCTCATGATTGAAGAGATATAGATTGGAAGCAATCCTTAGCTAAAATGGGTTCAAAATCATTTCAACATCCATATCTGTAGCCCGCCACATGTGACTCTCCTCTACACAAATGACACGGCGCCATGTCATCGCACACGTAAGGACATATTGGTTCTCATTTTATTAAAATAAAGCAAGTAGTCGTAAGTATCAATGCTTGAACCTACAACCTCATATTTAGAAAGTAATTCATTTACCACCACTCCAATACCACTACTCTTGTTAACAATGTAGTCAAGAAAAGGAAAAGTCATGCTCATCAATTTTAGAACTTCATTGCTCAACTTAGTTTAGTAACAACTAATTTTTTATACTATACTTTTGATAAAACTGTAATCATAAAATAAAAGCAACTAAATTTATTATCAAGCTATAAAAAATACTACCTCCGTTCTTTTTCTATTGCAACAATAGAGTTTTCCCGCTTGCCAATGCACAACTTTAACTATTAATATCTTTAATTACTTTTTAGTAAAAATTATACAAATTTGATATTTTGAAAGTATAAATCGAGACGAATCTAACAAGATCCCACATGACTATATTTTTCATTACGTAAAAGTCACAAGAGAGAGTTTAAAGGTGGTGAGTGAATAGTGTAAAAATCTCATTGTTGCAATAGAAAAAGAACGGAGGAAGTATAATCATAAATTCTATTTATTTACAGATACATATAGCTTGAATAGATCCATTAAGAAAATAAAAATGAAAATTATTAATATTTTTCAACTAACTAGCTAACTTCAATTTTTTCACAAAAGATAATCAACAGTAATATCTTCTAATTCATGACACAACTTATAATGTAATGAATCCGTGAAAAGTGAAAATTGAAACAACCATTTTTAGATAAATAAAGTCAATTCATTTTAAAATTTGGTTTACTCATCTATTGGATAACCAATTTTGTGCTAGCATTGATTAAAAATTAACGACTATTTTTGTAATACTTTTGAGATTGTATTAATAAACTAAAGCAACTAAATTTATTTCCAAACTATACGAAGTAAAATCATAATTTACTTGATTTATCACATATTCAATATAATGTTACTTGCAATGGCCTTGACTCTCCACTCAACAACCTTCAACACATTCAAATACAAAACAACCTTTGAGTCCTCAACAGAACTTCAAACATTCAAGCATCAAACTTGTGACAATTCCAAGAGATCTTTTAGGTGAAGGTAAGTTTTAAAGTTCAAGTTCAAATGTTCAATCAATTGTCTAATTCGAATTTTAATTCTCTTCACTTATATTTATATTATTTTTGATTAATTATTTTCATTGTAATAATTTTTTTCAATGACTTCAATCAATGAGCATAATTTTCTTTTGAACCACAAGATCACTTATGACATTTCTTTATCAATCAGTATTACTATCATTCAACCAGTAGAAACTGCATAATTTTTTCCCTGTTTATGGATTCTAGAATTAACAACCAAGAAATTTTACCAGGATTGTCTTTTGTCCAAGACATGACCTTTTTGCGACAGGGCCACCACAACCACATTTGGTTGATACCCTATTGGTTGAGGGTGACCTCCTTGACATTGTTCACCCAATCAAAAGCAAGCCATGGTTATGGAATCCTAAGGAAACACAGAAAACCTTGAATTCGTATATAAAATTGGGAGAGATTGGTGAGGTTCAGCGAAATTGCTTTCAAAATAAAGAAATTGAGGACACACCTTGATTGAATTTCAATATTCGAGCCCAGAGCTTCAGCCAATTGCTTCAATTCAGGAAACAGAACCGAAGGAAATTGTTGAGGTTCTCCAATGCATAGATTTGGGGTTTTATATTCAGTGTTGGGAAGGGTTGTGATGTAAACAACAAAAAAAGGATGAGTAATGGAAGGAAAAGACAAAGTCAACACCGGAAACTTGATTTCGTAGCCGAAAATTCATAAAGCGGTCTTAAGTCACCAACAAAATCTTCTTATTTGGTCTTTTCATGCAAAAAGACATATTTTTTTATTAGGTCTTCTTTCCCTGCAAATTAAAAGACCTTTTTGTTTGGTCTTATCTGACAAAATATCCTTACTATTATTAGGTAATTTGAGCACAAGCTAGTTGAACTAAATTAAACTAATTGAAGGTTTCTTTTATGTTTTTGAAGGAAAAAGATAAATTTCATTAATTGAAAGCCATATGACATCTACAATAGATATTAAAAAAAATGAAACACGACCTAACTTAATCAAATAAAGTTCCTTTATGTTATAACTATAACAATATGAACCAGATCTGGCAACACAATATAGCCCCGCTTGTTCGCTGAATTATGCAACCTTCTATGAGAGCGTTTATCATTCTTATATAGTTTTGAAAAGAATCTCTTTACAGGACAATGCAGATAGCATACGTAAATCTATATTAATTGTAAATTTGTTCAACAAACCATTAATGAACTGTATCTTTGCAATAAACCATAAAATCCAAGCTTTAAACTCCCACAATGGGAGACTAACATAGCAAACTCCAAACTTCCACTAGTGAAGACAAAGAACCCACTAATTGGGTAAAAAACTCTCCAATAGAGAGAAAGAGGAGGATCTTTATTAACGAAAACTAAAAAAAACAAGTGCATAAAAGTAGAAACTGAGGCTTACCAACTACTCCATATTGGCTAAAGGAAGATTAAGTTTTTTTAGAGAGTAAACTTGAACTGAATAGAGTTACATTTCAGCGGAATATAGGTCAACTTAATTAGATTGAGAAATTGAAAATAAGTCCCAAAAAAGTTATTGGGCCAGGCTCTTTCCGCATACCCGCAAGTCCGTAAGCCTAAACGTTTGCAATTCCAAATCTAAACACCAGGGTTTAACATTGCTATAAGAACTATTGTTACTCTCTCACTTCAGTTCCTTGGGGAAAAACCATGAAGCTTCTACAATCCATCAACAAGTATAATGGTAGCATCATTTCAATACTTCCGAAGCCAATATTTTGTTGAATCAATCTATTAATTTACATAATCTCTTTTGTAACATTTTCTCCTTCCTCCATTGTCAGGGCATGGAAGAACTTTTCTACGATCAGTGGGACGGCGTTATTACGCTGTTCAAACGGAGGAATACTCGAGAAGAAACTACGCCAACAATGTTTCTGAGTACAATACTGTTGTGGGTTCTCTCACTGCTCAACGAAGGTACCTAAATTTACCCTTCAATTGCTTTACCCTTAATTTTTTATTTTAAAATTATATATAGTTAGTTGGATCTGTTTGTTTTTTTTGAAGTAATTGGAATCATGGGTTGTTGGTGTTTTAGGCATTTTCTGTTGAGAGATGCTTATGATGATATGATGGTTGATGGAGTTCAGCCTTCAAGAGATACATTTCAAACTTTGGTTGCCGGAACGATGAAAGGTGGACGTTTGCAGGATGCTTTCTTCTTTAAGGATGAAATGAAAGCAATGGGTTTGCTTCCTGATGTATGTTTTAATCTTTTGGCGTGCTACTTTGTGCTTTCGATGTATTCTTTGGTTGTTTTTATGTTGAGAATTGATCTTTATGTTTACTGGTTTGATTGTTTCTGTGCATCACGTTGTTAGTTCGAGTTAATCCTGAAGCTTGGTCGGTTTTTTGATGCCTTTTCTTCTATTTTGGTGCACTCTGCGTTCGTTTTTCCCTTCGTTTTTCCCTTTGTTTTAGGAGTATCATCATTATTCATATCTTCTTTTTGTTAAGGACAACTATTGAAGATGATATACTTTTACAGTAGGGCCTTTATTGAGAATTCTTTTTTTGATGTTTAAGACAGCATTTGCATGTGGACATTGTAGTTATGGCGGTTTCTACTAATGTTGTGTCTTAGGTAAGTTCTATTCCTGATGTATCATTTGAAACATCAAAAAAAAGTTATACACCCTTGAAAGCCTAAAGGGAATCAAGAAGGAAAAAATTACCCTCAAACACATAGAGCAATCTACTATTGTTAAGGCTTAAGGATGTAATACTTGACTTTCATGAATGAGATTTGGAGGTTACATATTGTTATTGTGTTTCACCTGAATCATACTCTCTTTATTCTTTTATTAATCGCAATGTTTCTCTATTATGGGAATTTACTATGGATCAGTACACACCCATTATTAGCAACTTTTCTCTCTCACATATTTACTTTTTAACATGGTATTGGGGACCACTCGTTTCTTATACGTGTTGCTAAGACCTGATTTTCCTAGCACACAAGCACAACAAGGAAACCACAACACAGTAGGCAGAATCAAGATAGTTGATGTATTTAGAAAAGATCAGAGTAATCTCACTATTACATCCCTCACTTTCGAGAGGTGAGGACTCTCCCAAAGGTAATATTTCTCTCAATACTTTTCTGAATGACCCCCTTAGGCTGAGCTCAGCTCCTATTTATGTACAACCCATTTCTTTTTCTAACATCACTTTCTCTCACTACATCATTCTCTAACAGATTCAGTTAGAAATACTCAGAGAATATTTCCTGCTTCCTCCACTCTAGTGCTGCCAGCTGTAGGGTGGTGAATAGTGGCCCACATTTCTCTTATGCTTCCTTCTCTCATACGTGTATAGGATAGGAGGTGTGTAATTGGGTGAGTTCTTAGCAATACCCCCATCCCAATTAAGCACCTTGTCCTCAAGGTGGAAGTCAGGGAAGCGAGTCTGAAGCAGCTGGGCATCCTCCCAAGTTGCTTCATATGATGGCATACCTGTTCATTGTATCAGAACTTCAGTGACCTGGTGAGGAGGGTGGGAGTGTGTCCTGACTCCTAACAGTGCCTCTGGGGTAGTGTCCAAGACTAGTTCAAAAGTAAGTTGAGAGGGCAGGGCACTGTGGCATGCCCCACAACTTGTTTTAATTGAGAGACATGAAACACGGGATGGATTTTTGCCTCCGGAGGAAGGCCCAACTGATATGCCACCTTGCCCACCTTCTTGACAACCTGAAACGATCCATAGAACCTAGGAGAGAGCTTGTCATTGGGTCTCTTGGCTAGAGACTGCTGCCTATAAGGTTGTAGTTTTAAGTACACCCATGCTCCCACATCAAAGTGCACTTCACGCCTCTTTTTGTCTTCCTGCATCTTCATATTGTTTTGAGCTGTGAGCTAATGGAAATTAAGCTCATCCAGAGTAGCATCTCGGTCCAAGAGTTGTTCTTCCAATGAAGAGACAGCAGTACTCCCCCGTTCAAATTTCAATTTCGGAGGGGGGTCACGACCATAAACCCCTTGAAGGGAGTGGTCTTGGTAGAAGAGTGCAGGGAGGTGTTATACCAATATTCGGCCCAGGGTAACCAAGTAGCCCAAGTCTTGGGTTTCCCATTGCAAAAGCACCTCAAATAAGCCTCTAGGGACTTGTTGACAACCTCGGTCTGGCCATCAGACTGAGGATGATAAGCTGTACTCCTCAACAACTGTGTGCCCTGTAACTTGAAGAGTTCTCGCAAAAAAATACTCATAAAAACCTTATCTCGATCGGAGACAATCGTTGTAGGAAATCCATGAAGCTTCACCACTTCTTTAATGAATAATGCTGCCACTGACATAGCAGTGAAGGGGTGTTTAAGACCGATGAAATGGCCATATTTAGACAATCTGTCCACTACAACCAGAATGATATCCCACCCAATAGACTTAGGAAGGCCCTCCACGAAGTCCATTGATAAATCTTCCCAAATAAGGTGGGGTATGGGAAGAGGTTGCAACAATCCGGGTGGGCTAAGAGTGGAAGTTTTATTTTGTTGACACACCAGGCAGCTTTGTACAAACATAGTGATGTCCTTTTTCATGCCATGCCAAAACCATTCTCTCGCAATACGTTGGTAGGTCTTGAAAATATTAGAGTGACCACCCGAGGGAGAAGAGTGATACTCTTGTATGATGGTAAGAAGGAAGAGAAGAAGCTCTAGGGATAACAATGCGTCCCTTATATTTGAGCAGCCCGTGCTCCACCGTGAACCCTTTGAGAGGCAAGCTATCTGAAAGAACATCCTGCTTCAATTGTTGGATGTGAGAGTCCTGATGAATGATGCCAGTGAGGTCAGACCAACTAGACATGTGAGAAGAGAGAAGAGTGCAGCACTCTAATGTAGGTGGTTGCTTCCTTGAAAGGGCATCAACCACCCTATTCCTGGCTCCAGGTTTGTATTTGATCTCAAAATCAAATCCCAACAACTTCCCAACCCATTTATGATATTCCGGTCTCACCTCTCTTTGATTCAACAAATGTTTGAGACTTTGTTGATCAGAGTGAATTACAAAATGTCTCCCCAACAAATAGTGTCGCCACTTTTGAACCGATAAAACCACCGCCATTAATTCTTTTTCATAAATGGATTTTGCTCTTGCCCTCACACCAAGTGTCTTACTATAATACGCAATTGGGTGGCCTTGTTGTAACAAAACAACCCCCAACCCGTAACCAGAGGCATCCGCTTCTATCACAAAAGGGAGGGAAAAGTCCGGCATAGCTAGAATAGGTGCCTCAGTCAAAGCTTTCTTCAAGTGCTCAAAAGCTACAGTAGCCTCTGGTGTCCAGGAGAAGGCATCCTTCTTGAGTTGCTCTGTGAGAGAGTGTGCAATGTTAGCATAGCCCTGCACAAATCGGCGGTAGTAACCTGTCAACCCCAGAATCCGCGAAGCTCCCTCAAAGTTGTGGGTATTGGCCACTCCAACATAGCTTGAATCTTAGTTTGATCCATAACTACTCCTTGTGCTGAGATGTGACCCAAATACGCCACTTCCGTCTTGCCAAAATCACACTTTTGTTTGTTAGCATATAACCGATTTGCAGCGAGCAAACCCAACACCACCTCTAAATGATGCAAATGCTGCTCCAAGGTGCCACTGTAGATTAATATATCATCAAAAAATACGAGCACGAACTTACGAAGATAGGGCCGGAAAATATCATTCATAAGGGCTTGGAATGTTGCCGGGGCATTAGTGAGCCCAAATGGCATCACCAAAAATTCATAATGCCTATCGTGTGCTCTAAAAGCTGTTTTGTGAACGTCATCTTGCTTCATCCGAATCTAATGATGAGATCCAATTTGGAAAAAACCGTCAACCCATGAAGTTCATCTAATAATTCATCAATCACCGGTATGGGATATTTATTAGGCACAATGACGTTATTCAAAGCCCGGTAATCTACGCAAAAACGCCATGACCCATCTTTCTTTTTAACCAACAAGACCGGACTAGAAAACGCACTACGGGAAGCTTGAATTATTCCAGCATCTAACATGTCTAGAAATTAATTTTTCAATCTCATCCTTTTGTGATTGTGGGTATCGATATGGACGTACACTAACTGGGTCAGTTCCATTTTTCAGGTTTATGGCATGCTCATGACCTCTACTAGGGGGTAATCCAGGGGGCATGTGAAATACCTGGTCATAGTTCAGCAATAAAGGTTGGAGGCAGCCAAATTCTTCCCGCTGTTTCACTGGTGGTGCTCCTTCTTCCAGCTGATTAAATTCCACCCAATAACCGCCACCCTCTTTTTTAAGAGTTCTCATCATTGCCTTAAGAGAGATGCTGGTTCTAGACAAGGATGGATAGCCCTGGAGAGTTACAGTGCTGCCACCCACCTTAAATTGGAGGGTTTGGGTTTTCCAATTTGTCACCATATTGCCCAGCTTTTCCAACCACTGAATACCGAGTATCACATCTGAATTTCCCAGAGGTAAAGGGAGAAAATCTTCAATTACTTCCACTCCTTGCAACACTAAGGATATCTCCTTACACTCACCTTCTCCTTGCACTTCGGCACTGGTCCCTAAAGAGACCCCAAACGTCTTGTTGGTATGTGAGACTAGAAGATTCAACCTCGCCACGGTGCTAATAGAGATAAAATTATGAGTGGCCCCCGGGTTCACCATAACTGTGACAAGTTCTCCATGAATAGTACCTTCCATTTTGAGAGTTTTAGGGCTGGAAATTCCCATTACAGAATTAAGGGAAATCTCAGGTTGTGTTGGTTCGAGAATTTGAGGGCTGGTGGGTTAAATCATCTAAGGAGCCATATTCGAATTCGTCTTCCTCATGGCCCAATAAAATACTCAACTCCTTCTTACACCGATGACCCACAGACCATTTGTCATCACAACGGAAGCATAAGCCCTTCTCCCTCTTATATTGAAGCTCCTTTTCACTCAAGCATTTGATCTCCCCAAATGGTTTGGCTACTGGCAATTTTGTCTGGTTTGAAGTGGTAGGTTGGAAGTGGGGGGAAAGATACTGGAGAAACTAGAATGAGTTGGCTGATAAGAATGAAAGGATTTTTGTGAATGGATGGATGGGGTGTAGGTGGACAGGTTATATGAAGATGGGGGCTGATATGAATGGCTTTTGTTTTCCCATTTTTTACGAGGGCCATGGTTTAATTTCTCTTCAATTTGGACTGCTAGATCCATCGCATGGTCCAGTGTCTTAGGCCCAATTACCCTCAATTCATTTTTTATTTCAGCCTTGAGTTTACTAATGAATTGGGCCTGGGCTATTGCTTCAGGAATTCCCTCAAGGGGGGGCCAACAACTCAATGAAGCGTCTCCTGTAATCTATCACCCACCTGTTCATGGCTCAACCATTGCTCCCGCAACAACCCTAGCGCGGTGTTGCGAAATTGGCGAAGCAACAACGCCTTCATCTCCGACCACCGCACGATCGGCCGCCGGCTGTTTTCCCACTGGTACCACAACAAAGCATCTCCGTCCAACGACACCACCGCTGCCTCCACTTGTTCCTCCGCACTCAACCGATAGAATTTGAAAAATCTCTCAGCCCGGATGATCCAGCCATCGGGGTTAACGCCGGAGAAAATCGGCAGATCGAGTTTCTTTGCTCGCCAATTTCCAGCTCCCCGATAACCACCGCCGTACCCTTCTCCTTCGAATCCTTCAAATTCCTCCTCATACTCCTGATCTTCTCTCTCATGGATCCGGGTGAACCTTTCCGGTTGAGTCTCGTCTTACCCTGGCCTTCTTCCGATCTTTCTTCACCTCTCTCGCGACCCCTCGCAACTTCTTCTCTCAACTGCTTCGTCGCACTTTCCAGACTAGTTGCGATCTGGGCCGCTAGGGCTTGCTGTAACCCTCCTACAACCTTCTCCACTGCTGCTGCAACTTCAGTAGTCAGAGATGTTTGCAACTCAGCGATGTTCTGCTCCAACTGTTCAATGCGTTGGGTATTTGACGCCACCATCTTAGCCACCAGGATGTTCCGCTCTAATACCAACTTGCTAAGACCTGATTTTCCTAGCACACAAGCACAACAAGGAAACCACAACACAGTAGGCAGAATCAAGATAGTTGATGTATTTAGCAAACATCAGAGTAATCTCACTATTACATCCCTCACTTTCGAGAGGTGAGGACTCTCCCAAAGGTAATATTTCTCTCAATACTTTTCTGAATGACCCCCTTAGGCTGAGCTCAGCTCCTATTTATGTACAACCCATTTCTCTTTCTAACATCACTTTTTCTCACTACATCATTCTCTAACAAATTCAGTTAGAAATACTCAGAGAATATTTCCTGCTTCCTCCATTCTAGTGCTGCCAGCTGTAGGGTGCTGAATAGTGGCTTCCACATTTCTCTTATGCTTCCTTCTCTCATACGTGTATAGAATAGGAGGTGTGTAATTGGGTGAGGTCTTAGCACGTGTCTACTCTTTCCATTGCTTTGATATGTGTGCCCAAGCCATATGTAGTGATTGATAAATAACAAGGGAAGCAATATTTTAGATAGAAGTACTGGACAATATATCTCATCACTATCTTGTGTATGCAGTAGAGACTGAAAGAAAGAAGAGCGTAATTCTCAGACTTGCTCCAAACTCCTGATCTGGTGGGGACATGTTTTGTTGTCTAAACAATGGATGTTGTTTAATTTATGGATGTTATAGATCATTCTGCCAGATAATCCTATAGGTTATTCTTGAGGCTGATGTCATGTCGGTGAATTGCTGGTTCACTGTTAGATGGCAGCATTATTTCTCCTAAAATGTGAACTTGGAGGTTAGAATGAGCAACACTGTTGTAGCTAAGCTAATTACTTTTCTATTATGTGATATAGAAATGTTTTGTTGTTAGTCTATAATTTTCTCCAAATTGCCGTAGAGAGAAAGTGATGTCTTTGTCAACTATTTGGATGTAGTCCTACATCTGTTTGTGTTCTGCCCTCCACATTAGTTTTCTTGCGCTTAATTATTTCTGATGTGTTTTAGCTTGTTTGTAGGTGACTCTGTACAATTTATTGATTTCCACCTGTGGAAAATGCAAGATCTCTGGACATGCAATTCAAGTATGTTTCACTTATGGCTGTGGTTATCTTCGATAAAATTATAGCTTGTCCTTCAAGATTGCTTACATCTATAAACTGTCGTCAAATATCTTATTTCTTGATGACAAATGTTTGTTCTGATTGAAGATTTTGGAGGAGATGAAGAGAAATGAAGTGAAACCAACTGGTCAAACCTACATCTGTCTGCTTAATGCATGTGCAGCCACTGGCAGACTAGATCAAGTGTATGTGTCTGTTCATGAAATATTTTTGATAGTAAAATCAATTCATTAATAAATATTCATACGACATCTACAAAAGAAATTTGAATCTAAGAAATACATCAAAAGTTGAACCATATATAAGTTTCCTTCATCTATACTACAGTCGTTGAGTATATCTTGCACACTCGCACATATCGCTGGAATATACGTCCTTTTTGGAGAGAGTCTAACAATTTGTTGTAGTCTTGAGGATTAATATTATCTGATTCATCTCAATATATTTGAAAAATTAAAAGCTGTTGTGATCCTGAATCATTCTGTATTTTTTGCCCTTTTGGAGAGATTGTTCTACTATTTGTCCCTGTTCATGAATTATCACTAACTTTTTTTGCAAAATCTCTTCCCTCTCCCCTTTCCCAAATTTGTAGATGGATGCTTTTGGCAATAATTTGTGTTAAATATGTTATGTCTACAAGAGGATACTTGATGTACAGCTGGTCTATACGTGAAGATGTGGATGTCATGTTATATATAGTACTCTGTGTTTGTAAGTAGTTGTAACATATTCTTTTTTCATGGTCTCAAATGCCACCCTTGACTATTATAAATTGTTACATATTAAAAAATTATATAAAGTTGTTATATTGTATACACACGTTAGAACGAATTTAACAAGATCCCGTGTGATATTTTTCAAACAGAGGGACTGTCTCAAACTTCTATTAGTATCTATCTTGAGTGCCTTGCCAACTTGTTTACTAGATGTTCTCTCACTCCCAAAGTTGTGATATCTATGGTTAAACTGTTGGCTTATCTATAGGTATGCAATTGTTCGTGATATGACTGCTGCTGGTCTCGGATTGAACAAGTTCTGCTATGCTGGTCTTATTCTTGCTCATAAGAACAAGATTCCTTTGGCTGATGATGCAGCTACTAGGGTATTCATCTGCTACCATATATTCTCTGATTAGATTATTCATATATCTGTTCCTAATATGATCAACATTTTCCATTCACTTGCAAGATTGCTTGAGCTGGTTGAGCAGTCCAAAGGATGGTCCTCTGCAGAACAGACGGGTCCCACGGCTGAAAATGTTATGATGAGTGTTTCTCCAGAAGAGTTGTTCAATATTCCCACTGCAGAATATATCAATAGGCGTGGTGGATTTGTGGACAAGAGGCTAACTGTTTATCATGTAGCTTTTCAAGCTCTTGCAGATCTTCGCAATTCAGAGGTTTATCTATTAATAGCAATCTTCTTATATTGACTTGCTTCTGGAGTTGACATATTATCTTCTTTTTCCTGGTAGAAGGGTCTGCATATTACTCATAAATTTCGGTGAGCTTATATAGTCTAGGTAAATTTTCTTGATGAATAGTTATTATGATGTGCTTTAGATGCAATTTGCAATGAATATGGCTGGAAAGTTCTGCAGGGAGTATCAAAAGGTCTCCATATTCATGTGCGAATTGAAGTTGATTGTTCTCCTTGATTTAGTTAGGACAAATTTTTCTATGATTCTAAACTATGTTCATTTAGATGTTAGACGATGATTTTGATATCTTTTCCACGAAATGGAACATTAAATTAGAGTAGGCATTGGTTCTGTTCATGTTTTGCTAGAATCCTTGAATTTGAATTGGGGACTATAACTTACAATGGTGGGTGAATTTAATGGTTCTAATATCTATTACAAATCATCTTCTTTAGATTTAATAAAAGATCGAGGTGCTAAAGAGAGTCCTATAGAGAAATGAGGAGGAAGAAGAGATTTAGAATTGAGTTGTGAGGTGAAGTAGTAGGTCACATATTTAGGAATATAGAATTGAGGAGAAAACGAGAATTTGGGGGAAAAATGATACTCCCTCTGTCCCCAATGGGTTACCTGCTTCTTTTTGCGGTCTCCAGTACAACCCTTTGACAAATTTATTGGAAGTTGGTAAAGTGAAAGTAAACATTAAGACAAATCTAACAAGATTCCGAATGACTATATATATATATATATAGGTTTTTTGTTAGAAACAACCTTTTAAAAATTACTTTTTGCGAAAGACAACCTTTTAAAAAAATTATGGCAAAACAAAACCTTAAATTAATATTTTTTGGCACGAGACAACCTTTGGCTAGATTTGAGGGTTGACTGGCCGGATTCCGGCGTTGATCCACTTAAGTGAGCCATGTGCCTTGCACGTGACTCGTCCCTCCTTATTTTCCCACCCATTTCCCTCCAAATCTCACTCTCTCAATTACAAAAAAAAGCCTAAATTCTTTCCTCTTCACTCTCTCTTCAATGAATAATTAAACAGTGTCCATTAATAGGGAGATGAAAATTCCACCAGCAACTTGAGAAAAGGTAAGCATTGAATGTATTTTTTAATTTCAAAATCCCCAACTACTTTGAGCATAACAGTAAAAAAATTTCCCTTGGTCATAATTTGCATGTTTCATTCTCTAAATTTGTGCCTTTGTTGACCATGGAAGGAGCTATAGTTGCGTCATCTTCAAGAAGAAGCCGGAGGGGACCAATCCCTTCACCATCTCCAATCCAACCCCCTTATACTTGCTTTTCTTCTTCATCTTGGTTAATTCTGCAACAATCCTGTTTTTCTCATTCTCAACACAAGTTAATTTCGCCTTCAAGATGTTCAAGTCAGTAGCAAGTCTGTGCTTCTCTGCTCACATCGCTTTGCCAATCAACAACTTCATCATCAATCCATTCAAATTTGTTGCAACCCCTTTGCCCAGTCTCGTGGTTGAAGAACTTGCAAGCAACAAACTTAGGTTCTCATGTGTCCAAGATGTTCTCTTTGCAATAGTAATTCCACAATTAAACTTTGTTAGAACCATTTTGCTGCAACAAATCAATTAAAATAAGACCCAATGTAAAATAAATACCAAAATTGGGGGAAAAAACCCTAACTTTACAAATCAGCAAAATTTTTAACAATTACAAAGAGATACCTCTTTCACAAAGTGAGAAAATGGTCTGATTTCACTCCCACGCAAGAAAAGTGTACAGGTTCAGATGGAAGTGAGAGAGATTAGCTGCAACAATGGAGAAATTCAAAGGTATAGTGGAAGAGAGAGTGAGAGACTGTCAGAGAGAGAGAGAGTTAGGTTTCTAAGGGAGTGAGATTTGGAGGAAAATGGGTGGGAAAATAAGGAGGGACGAGTCACGTGCAAGGCACATGACTCACTTAAGTGGGTCAACGCCGAAATCCGGCCAGTCAACCCTCAAATCTGGCCAAAAGTTGTCTCGTGCCAAAAAATATTAATTTACGGTTTTATTTTGCCAGAATTTTTTTAAAAGGTTGTCTTTCGCAAAAAGTAATTTTTAAAAGGTTGTTTCTAACAAAAAACCTATATATATATATATATATATATATATATATATATATATATATATATATATATATATATATAGGTGAGAATTTGTGGTCGAAGTTTGTGTCTTTGGTCTTTTAAGAACTGATCCATATGGGACATGGTCATTTTCTGTAAATCCTAGTTCTGTTAGGATTCTTATGTAGTTTCCTAGTTCTGTTAGGAAACTATGTATTTTATTTGCTTAATAACTCTTTAATTTAGGTGTTTGCATGATAAAGGGATCCTATTATGTTTAGGAGTCTAATTCCCTAAGTCATTGAGTCTTGTTAGGAGTCTTCATAGTTTCCTAATTCTAGTATGGATAGGAATCTTGAAATCCTAGTACTAGTAGGATTAGGAAATCCTAGTCCTAGTAGGAGTCTAATCACATAGCCGTGTGATTGGATAGGCGTGTTATTGTTATCGTTTTTGTTTATCTTTTATGCTTTACTAGTTCTAATAGGTTTAGGATAATTTGTTCATTATAAATAGGCTATTCGGCCATCATTAATAGGGAGATTTTGTTTTTGAGAAAAAAAGTGCGTAATTGCATGTGTTGAGCGTAAGCTAACAATTGGTTTCCGAGTAGTAAACCAAAGCAAACAACCGAGACTTGTTTGTCTATACTCTTAACCGCGACTTAAGAGTAATATCCCTTTAGTTTCATGATTAGTTCGTTCATAAATCACACAAACACAAAAAGAGTTCGAAACAGCCACGAAAATCACATCAAGTGGTATCAGAGCAGGGTTCATTGTGACGGCGCGTGAGGGCGCGTCCGGTGTCCGAATTGTGATTTTTTTGGTTCTGTGGAAAGCTAACATATAGGGCTACATCGTGTCAAAATTTCAGCCTTATCCGATCAGTAACGAAGTCGCAGCAAGTCGAGACTTTTGACGCAGATATCCTGTCTTTTGCGCGAATATGGTGAGTGAATCTTCCAAGACTTTGGAGGACGATGTTGATCTCCTAGGGAGTAAGATGTTGAAGTTGGATGCTAGTCTAAATTCAGTGGTTGAGGCTATAAAGGAGATGCAAACGGAGCTCTTGGAGTTGAGAAACAAAGCTGATGAACAACTCCTATGATCGACAACCACACAAGGAGGAGGAGATGAAACTAAGTGAACTTCCGGAATTTGATGGTACTTTGGAGCCGGATGTTTATTTGGATTGGGAGAGGCGTATGCAACGAATCTTTGATCATAAAAAGGTTAGTGATGCGAAGAGTTTCTCTTATGCTACGCTTAAATTCACAAAGTACGCTTCTTTATGGTTTGAAAATATGCAAGTAAGACGCGAAAGAGAAGGGAAGGAATCCATCTCTATGTGGTCAGATTTGAAGCTTAAACTAAAGAAACGTTTTGTACCACGTAATTATAAGCAAGATTTGTTTGTAAAGTTTAATTCTTTGCAACAAAATCAGTTAACCGTGGCACAATATGTACAAGAATTTGAGAGACTTTCAATGGCTTGCGACTGTAAGGATGAAGATGAGCAAAAGAGTGCCAAGTTTCTTATTGGACTCAATACCCCTATTGCAAATCTCGTGGAGCTCCAAGTCTATCATTCTTTTGACGAGTTATGCTCATTAGCCAGCAAAGTCGAGCGCCAACACAAGGAGGCTAAGGGTAAGAGTACTCGATTGCCTTTTGCTCCAAAAAATCGATGCTACGTTTTCTTCACCAAAGTTGGAGGCTTTAGATAAAGGTAAGGCTATAGATTCATCGGTAGTGGGGAGTTGAAGCTAAAGCAAGGACCTTTGACTCGGGCGGTGATCATGAAGGGCAAACAAGTGTTTTAAGTGCCAAGGACATGGGCACATAGCTCGACAATGTCCGAACATGGTTCTTATTTCGTTGGAGGAGCATCATGCACTTTTAATGGAGCGACGAAGTGGAGGAAACGAGATTGCTGGCTGCTAATAAGTCTTCGAGTGACTTTGAGGAGATGGAGGTTGCCTCGTTTAGCACTAATTTGGTGCATCCGGAGGAGGAAAGGAGAAGTATGATCCTTAGGCGTGCTTTGGTGGTACAATCTGTCGAAGAGGATGAGCATGAGCAACGTGAGAATCTATTTCAATCCAGGTGCTTGATCAATGGTAAGACGTATAATTTTATTATTGATTCGGGTTCTTGCACTAATGCCGTGGCTCAATCTGTTGTGAGTTCGTTGCATATACCTACGCACATACATCCTAGACCTTATAAGTTGAGTTGGTTGAATGATGATGGTGGTGTGTGGGTTAATAAGCGTGCGTTAATAGGCTTTAGGGTGGGGACGTACATGGATCAGTTGTGGTTTGATGTTGTACCTATGAGTGCTTGTGATTTATTGCTTGGGCGTCCATGGCAATCAGATCGCCAAGTGATACACCATGGCCGAGATAATATCTATTCGGTGGTGAAAGATGGGGAACGTTTTGGTCTCAAGCCCTTACCTCCGAAGCGTAAGTTGGTGCCTAGGGCTGCTGAAGTTGCGTCAAAACAAGATGAGAGTGTTGGTCATGTGTGCATAAGTTCGTGTAGGGGAGAGGAGCTAGATGCAACAAGTAATAAGAAGGAACGACGAGCTAAATTACTGCACCTTCGTCAAGATCCGCATCTAGGTGAAGGGGATTACGTTTGGCTGTCGCTTAGTGCTCAAAAGCTGCATTTAGATCACAAGAACGATGAACCTATGGATGAGGGGCCATTCAAAATCGTGAAGAAAATTGGCTATGCAACGTACAAAGTTTTGTTGGGCAAGGGGGTGTGCGCAACACTTGGGAGTGCTGATCTTGTGCCGTGTTTGGAAGACCCTTGAGGACAAGGATTGTTTTCAAGAGGGAGAGGATGATCCATATGGGACATGGTCATTTTTTGTAAATCCTAGTTCTGTTAGGATTCTTATGTAGTTTCCTAGTTCTGTTAGGAAACTATGTATTTTATTTGCTTAATAACTCTTTAATTTAGGTGTTTGCATGATAAAGGGATCCTATTATGTTTAGGAGTCTAATTCCCTAAGTCATTGAGTCTTGTTAGGAGTCTTCATAGTTTCCTAATTCTAGTATGGATAGGAATCTTGAAATCCTAGTACTAGTAGGATTAGGAAATCCTAGTCCTAGTAGGAGTCTAATCACATAGCCGTGTGATTGGATAGGCGTGTTATTGTTATCGTTTTTGTTTATCTTTTATGCTTTACTAGTTCTAATAGGTTTAGGATAATTTGTTCATTATAAATAGGCTATTCGGCCATCATTAATAGGGAGATTTTGTTTTTGAGAAAAAAAGTGCGTAATTGCATGTGTTGAGCGTAAGCTAACAATTGGTTTCCGAGTAGTAAACCAAAGCAAACAACCGAGACTTGTTTGTCTATACTCTTAACCGCGACTTAAGAGTAATATCCCTTTAGTTTCATGATTAGTTCGTTCATAAATCACACAAACACAAAAAGAGTTCGAAACAGCCACGAAAATCACATCAAGAACGATATGGATGATCAGTTCAGGGACATAGAGAGTAGCTGATTGTAATTTAATGCAATTAACTCATCAAATGGTATATACAATCTTTGACCTACACTCCCAATTTTCTGATGATTTTTTCTCTTCTTATTCTCCTCTGTTTATAACAATCAGATATCCTCTCGTTATAACTAACTCTTGAAGTCTTCATTTAAAGCAACATCTAACTGAGCATTACTGATGCTTCCCCTCCCCCCCGGCCCTTTGTCTGGTTCATTACTGGTGAGGGCCCGCACATCCCATGCATGTGGTGTAATTTCTTCCTAATATGCTGATATATGGATTCTACACTATATCTTGAACTCCAAACAACTCTAGTTCTGTATCATAATGTAATTGAAAGACCTATCTACATGGAACCATAAGATAATAGTCCACAAAAAAGATAAAATATGATAGTTCGCGCATTACTGGAAGTTGTAAGTATAGGGCTAGAAGCAAATCTACACCAAGACTCTGCAAAGGAGGTCTAGGATCTGTATCAGCTTTCAATGAAGTTGGAGTTATACTTTCTTAGTCTTGATGCTCTACTGAGGTACCTAGGATCTTGGTCTCTTCACTTTGTGGCTTGCCATTAGTAGAATAAATTGCTCTAGAGACTCTAGGTCAAGACTTTCGCCCTTTGGAGTATTATACTCAAAGTTAACCAAAAAGTGGCAATGATTGTTTTCCAGGACATATTGTGGGTTTGACCCTCATACTGTGAACATATTTTCACATTACAATTTGAGGGCAAAACACAACCCAAATCGTTGAAATTTGTGTTCAAATATATGTGTTGCACAATTGGCTTGCTGGGAAGAAGCATATTCTAGGGGTTCACCGTAGAGAAGCGTGTTAGCAATGTGAACCATATTTCCGGAGTGAAGAAGAGAGAGATTGGGGGGGGCGAGAGAGCATCAAGAAATTGAAGAGTGCTGTAGTGTTGTGGCTGTTAGCTGTAGGTTACCTTTTCTTTTGTAGTCAACTCAACTCATTACAAAAATACAACTTTGCATGTGTTGGCACTCAATTGATTTCTTCTTCCGAACATAAAAGAAAAATATGAAGAAGAAACTTTGATATATCTTCTACCACGCCAATTTTTATAAGAGGAGTTTCCTTTCACCTAAAACACAAGGCTTAATATTCAATGCCAATGAGCTGATAGATATGATTCATATGTGTATATTGGTCTTTTATGTGTCCATTTAATTTTTTGTACCTAATCATGCTTGATTCACCAAGGTAACTCTGTGTATATGTTTGTTTATCCCGTATTGAATTGAATTATGTACCATATAGTATTGCTTCGAACAAGAATGAGCACTCTTTACTCATTCTAACCAATGATAAACTTTCTCATTTGTCAATTCCTCTCATGTACCTCATAACCCCCCAAGGTGCGAATAGATCGGTAAGGGGAATATTCTAATATGCTCTTCACTAAAGATTACTCCTTTCTTTTCTTTTTAATTTACACATTTTCCTTTAAAGTCTGTTTCTTTTTAATCTACACACTGGTGCTTTTTCTGGTCTTGATAACATGTCCCATCTACTTTCTCCTCTTTTGTCCACCCATGTCATCCCCTTTTTAATATTTTAACCCATATTTTAGTTTCTCTTTCATTTTTCAGTCTCTCTCAACCTTTTCAGTCTCTCTTTCATACTTTGGGACTTCCTCTCTGGTTCTCCCCAAAAGTAAAGTGAGTAAACTAAAAAGAAACGGAGGTAAGTAGAACCTATCCTTGATATAAGAGGCCATGAGGACCCATGAAACATCATGACTTACCAAGATCGATCATTGAAGGAATGGTAGATTGCGGAAGGGATATATCTAGGTCTTCAGAATAATATAATATTTTATCATTTGCATATTGTTAAGTGATAAACTACAACCTAATCCTCCCCTCATTAAGACTCTTAATCTAATCATGCTCCCCTCGCCACTGCCATCATTGTGAAAACAAAGGAGATCACTGATCTCTTTGCTTAATTCCTTAACCCTAAACCACCTTATAAGACATCCAATAAGAAACAAGACACTATAGTCGCCTCAAAACCATCGTCCCCGTTGAAATATTCAATACCCTTCCATTCAATGACAGAAAGAAAAAGGGACTCCCATATACATTATCATATGTCTTTTTGAATCCAGCTTGAAAACAATGTCCCCCTCGTGACTCCCATTTCCTCTTCTTACTTCACCAGTGACTTTAGTTGCTATAGGAGTACCATTTAGAGTTTGTTTCTCCTTTGCAGAAGCACCTTGTTCCAATGATATTATATTGGGAATTACTATGCCTAATTGATTAGCTAGGATTGTGATGAAATTTGTCAATACTTGTGACAACACTTACAAGCCTAAAGAAATTCAATGGTAACATAAGTTTCTTCAGTGGATGATTTTTTCTTGTTATACTAGATTACTTTTGAACTTATCCATCCTTGCAGTGGCATGCTGAAATATAGCTTCCTAATTATCTTTTATATTTTCTTGTGGATGTTGAAACTTCTTCTTTTAAATGAAAGTTTTGGGAAGGGAGGGAGATATGAAGAACAATTTATTTAATGCCAAACAGAATATAATAAGACGGGGTTTTGGCATTTACTTAACAAACTATGTACAAGGACAATGTCAACATCAAAAAAACTTTTCTCAGCAGGAATCTCTTGAAAGTGTATGGTAAAGTTATCTTTATTTTACTAAATTGACAATCTTTTGGTGATCGTGGCAGGCAATGGAAACGCTATTAAAGATGCTCGATCGAGATAACTGTTATCCTGATGTTTTTATAACTTTGCAGGTTATGAGGTATTGCGTTATGTGCTATGGCTTCTAAACAATACCTTCATGATTAAAAGATGCTTAAAGTTTTTTCTCTTCTTTAGTAGGCTATAGAGCCCACATATTAGTTTTATCAAATTTGTTCTTCAAGTTATGCTCTTACATACTACCTCCTTTTCTTAATAAGTGCAACACTTTCCTTATTTGGAATAGTGACAATAGTCACAATAAGTGCAACCAAACTCAAAATGGTAAAAAAAGTTTAATATTATTACAAATATACCACCAAAAAGTAAGAAGGGACCACAACTTTTTCGTTTCATCACTTGAATTACTCTACTTTATTGTGGTCCCAACTTTCTCTCTCAACATTCCTTGATATTCCCCCACTTTCTCTATGTTGTACTAATAAAGAAACGGAGGAAGTATGTTCCATCTAATAGAAGAGGCCATTTTTGCAAGCAATTGTTCTAGAGTTGGAAAGTGCTCTTCATTATGATTAATCCTAAGCCTAAATACTGGTTAAACCTTTAGTGATTGGCCTAGTTTGAGGTTGCTTAATTGGAGATCAAAATGATTGAATCGAAGTGATTAGATCCATGTTGATAAAAACTCCAAAAGTGCGGGATTCAAGCATCACATAACCTGAAGTCATCCGTATATCAGTTAATTTATTGATTTCATTATTTCACATATTTATAATACTACTTTATTGCTCAAATATTCTTCAATATAAGTTAATTAATGAGGTCAAGGTCATTCATTTTTTCTATTATTAGTTAAGGTTTTGGGAGAAAGGAAAAACAGTCGTATATGTGTTTAGATAGTAGAGAATAGGCTCGAGCCGCGAATTACAACTCTAAGGGACTATGTTAGTCTTTTGAGCAGGAATGAATTCCTTTTCCTACAATGAGAAAGTGAACATGCTCATCAAAAAAGGCTTTCACATGGGGACTATACTAGGGTTTGCTCTCCATTCACACAATCACTTCTAAATAGTCAGTTGAGCACAAGGTGCTGCTTCAACGACATTTCACACTTTAGATAACACTTCTCCAACACAAGATTGTATGTTGTTATACGTGGTGCTGTTCTTGTCATAGTCGTTTTTGCTGTTTTCCCGTCAGAATTGATCAATTGGTGAACTATTAGTGGATTTTTGAGGGGAAAGCTTTATTACTTTAAGTGTTTAAACCATATTTTTTGAGTAATGATAGAAGTCAAATGCCTTTACATTAGAATTAATTGTCCTTATGTATGTACGATAGTGGATGATTTTATAGATCATAGACTTGATTATTGGTGATTTTAGTGCTTTTGTGATGGTGGGCAGGGTATAATCGATTATGAAGTAGGGGAGACGTTATTAATGTGGTGATGGTCAGGTGGCTAAGAAATGTGAGGGTGGAGATGGCTAGAAAGAGAGAGAAAGGAGACCTTAAGAATAATTTAAATATTTCACCTGTTACAGTAACAGGTTAGAATATGAGTTGGGACGACATCTCCATTGGGATTGTGTAAACTTTAAGGAAGAATGAATATAGTTAGAACTATTCTTGTCAAACTTTCCAAGATATTAATGGTCAAAATTTCTGTTTCAAACAGTGACAAAAAATGAAGAAATTATCTTTGAGGTCTTCAAGCATTTTGACTTTGCTCCACGTGCCATTCTTTGACTTTTGTAAATTGGATCAGAGACGATTCTATAGATTAAGGTCTTATGTCTTGTCTATAAAGTCTCCGTGGTGAGTGTCTTTTATCCGTCTCTGTTTATAGGGTTGATGCTCTTCATGTCTCGTTATAATACAAATTCTTGTTGCTTATCAATATAGATTATTCACACTTTTAGTTTGATGGAGTAAGTAAGTGTGAGATGCAGAAGACAAGTCACCTTTAACTTGTTGTGTCCTTATCGGGATGCACAAATTTGTTAGCTTTACCTATTTCAGCTTCAGTAAGAGTATTTGTAGGGCATTTATAAGTTTTGTCCTTATTCAGCATACTAAGATAACAAAGCAAAGAAATAAAATCACTAGGTGAAGAATAAGAATGGTCAAAGTATGTGAGGGAGGGGTTAAGACTTGGTTTGTCAATGATTGAACTTGGCCAAACTCAACAACCCGTCCTCGCAAAGTGGACGTTGCGACTTATTTCAGCTAATCATGGTCGAATTTGGCTAAAAGTTTCTAGATCTGGAATCTTGGACCGAAGGTCAATTGAGACTTGAGAGATGAAGGAGATCGAGAACTATTTTGATGGAGCTGCTTAAAGACGGTGATGTTGCAAGGGATCAGCCTAGGCCACCTATTGTGATAACGTACAAGAGAAGGATGAAAAGGGCAGGAAAGGATTAATCAGGCCAATCAAGGGCAAGGGAGTCTTTTATTACAGCAGCCTAGTAATTATGTTGTAGTTAGTTATCTCATTTTGTCTTGGAGTGTAGTAGATTCTCTGTATTTCCATTCCAGGACAGCCGCTGGAGAATGGTTTAGTCTTGTAATAAATAGAGAAAGGAGGTCAGGATAGAGGTATTGAGAATTTAGAAGAAAGAAGTAACTCCTGGGAGAGGTCTCACCTCTCGAATGTGAGAATTGTAGAGAGAATTACCCTTGGTTCTTAATACCATCTATCTTATTGCTTTCATAATTACCCTTTCTTAGCCTTATTATCCAGTGGTTAGTTAATTCGTAGCAAATCTGGTATCAGAGCGAGGTTGCTGCCACCTCCTCGTCGGACCAGAACAACCCACATCATGGTGGGAGCCTCACAAAACACTCTCCGAATCGAACAATTGGAGCAACGGTTCGCAACATTCCAAGTCGGGTTGCCAAGAAGAGTTAGCCAAGGCAAGGTCAAGGGGTAACAGAGCCGCTTGCGAAAGCTTTGGACTCCCTCACAGGGGAAGGTGGAGGAAATGAATCGGCGTTTCACGGAGGATGCGGGACAAAACTTCAACCAGTCGGAAGGAAGGATCGACCGATCCCGTGAAACTCAGGAGGCGATGATCGCCACCATTTGCGCGGAGTTGGCGAAGTTCGAGGCGGAGGTCCGAACCCACTGGACTAACCCGAACAATCCTCTAGGACAAGGAGCAGAGGACGGAGCCCAACAGCAGGGTGGACAAGGGGGCGGCGTTTTTGGCGGTGTGGGGTGAGTTTACCTTCGAAAATGGGGGGAATGGAGGACATGGATGGAGGTTTAAGAAGTTGGACATGCCAATCTTCGATGGGCAAAATCCCGACGGATGGATATTGAGAGCGGAACGATTTTTTCAGTTTTACAAACTGAGTGAGGAAGATAAGATCGAAGCAGCGGTGGTGGCCTTAGACGGCGACGCCCCTGTTCTGATTTCAGTGGGAGAACCGGAGGCACCCGATCCGAAGGTGGGAGGAACTTAAAGGGTTACTCCTCAGGCAGTTTAGAACCACGTTCACTGGTTCATTGTATGAACAGTGGCTGGAATTCCGGCAGGCAAAAGGAATGGGAGTGACGGAGTATCGCCGGAGATTCATCGAGTTATTGGCACCGTGGGAGAAGATACCAGAAGAAGTTGCCAAGGGGCAATTTATTAATGGGTTGGCTGAAGGCATAAAGGCACTGAGAGTGTTGGGCCCAACGAACTTGGACCAATCCATGGATCTTGCCTTGAAAATTGAGCATAAGTTAGGGCCTACTGTCACCAAAAGGCCGGAGCCCAGTACCTTTTCCATTTTCACCCAAAATTCTAACCCCAGCCGAAGCCGTAACCAAATATACAACCCATCTACCCAAAACTCACAACCCACTAGATTCACCCAAAATACCTACAAACCCACAAACCACAAAGAACCCTATTCCCTTTCACATCCGAGCTCCCTTCAATCCACTGGATCCAATTCTTTCACAGCTCCTAATAGACCCACCGGAGAGATAAGGCGATTAAGCGAAAAGGAACACCAACTCCGGCGAGAGAGGGGACTCTGTTTTAAATGTGACGAAAAATGGGCCCAGGAAGGAGTTGAGTGTTATCTTAACACACGAAGAAGACAACCTGGACCTAGAATCCGGGGAAGACTCAGGCGAGGCGTTGGTGGCGCCAGAAGCAATGATCCATACCGAGGTTTCGCTGAATTCAGTGATGGGCATCTCCAGCCCAAAAACCTTGAAGTTGAAGGGGGTCATCGACGGCGCACCGATGGTGGTCATGGTGGACCCCGGTGCCACCCACAATTTTGTGTCAACTGAACTGGTGTCAAGGTTGAATCTGCCAATCACTCCCACTAAGCCTTTCGAAGTATCCTTAGGCACCGGTGAAACAGTCCAGGGAGAAGGAGAATGCAAGAGAGTATGGCTTCATCTTCAAGGTATGGATGTGCTTGAGGATTTCCTTCCTCTTCCGTTGGGGAACTCAGACCTCATTTTAGGAATTCAATGGCTTGAAAAACTTGGAACTATGTCGACAAACTGGAAGACACAGACAGGTTTCAGGTGGGAACTGAGGTGGTCACCTTGAAAGGAGATCCTTCTCTAGGGAGCTCTGGAATATCCCTTAAGGCCATGATCCGTTCTCTACAGAAAGAAAAAGGGGGTGTACTGGTGGAGCTGAAGATGATAGATGAGAAAGTGGAGGTTGATCCCAAGGAAGAATAGCATCCCCTGCCACCTGAAATGCAGGAGCTGCTACGGACTTACGAGAGGGTCTTCAACATGCCCCCCCGGGTTACCACGAAGCCGGCAACACGAGCATTCAATCACTCTCAAACAGGGTACCAATCCCATCAGTGTGAGGCCATATAGGTACCCTGTACCAGATAAGTTCCCCATACCCGTTATTGAGGAATTGTTGGATGAATTGCACGGGTCGACTATGTTTTCTAAACTGGATCTAAAGTCAGGTTACCACCAGATTAGAATGGCTAAGGAAGACATACCAAAAACAGCCTTTCGCACACATGAGGGACACTATGAATTCCTCGTCATGCCGTTTGGGCTAACTAATGCCCCAGCCACCTTCCAGTCACTCATGAATGAGGTGTTTAGGCCATACCTAAGAAAGTTTGTGCTTGTATTTTTTGACGATATCCTTATTTACAGTACTACCCCGGAGCTGCATTTACAACATTTAGCCATGGTGTTAGAGTTGCTGTCCTCCCATGAGCTTTATGCAAATCATAAGAAATGTGAATTCTGGAGACAGGAGGTAGCCTATCTTGGGCATGTAATTGGGGCCAATGGTGTGGCAGTTGATCAGACCAAGGTGCAGGCTATGTTAGCCTGGCCAGTTCCTAATAACATAAGGGAACTCTGGGGATTCCTAGGTCTAACAGGGTATTACAGAAAATATGTTCAAGGGTATGCTGCCATTGCTCAACCCCTAACAGAACAGTTGAAGAAGGACAGATTTGGGTGGAGTACAGCAGCCACCACTGCCTTTCAAGCTCTCAAGCATGCCTTAGCCACATCGTCCTGGCCATGCCAAATTTCTCCCAACCTTTCACCTTGGAAGCTGATGCTTCAGGTTTTGGTATTGGGGCTGTCCTCTTGCAACAAGGACACCCCATAGCTTACTACAGCAAGCTGTTAGGACCGAGGGCCATAGCCAAATCAATATATGAAAAGGAATTGATGGCTGTGGTCTTAGCAGTCCAAAAGTGGAAACACTACCTCTTAGTTAGGCACTTTGTTATCCACTCAGATCAGCAAAGTTTAAGATATCTAATGGAGCAAAGAGAGGTGGGCACAGAGTACCAGAGATGGATGAGCAAGCTTCTAGGGTATGATTTTGAGTAGGGGTGTTAACGAGCCGAACCGAGACCGAACTCAACTAGGCTCGGCTCGGCTCGGCTCGGCTCGGTTCGAGCTCGAAGCTCGTCGAGCTTGAAATACTGAGCTCGGCTCGAGCTCGAGCCAAAAACATACGGCTCGGCTCGAGTTCGTTAGCCTCGAAAAGCTCGTTAATCACATTCAACTAAAGCAAGCCCAAGGACAAATTTTTAGCAGCCCAAATATTTAATTGTTAAATGGCCCAATATTCAAACCTTGATAATTGCATAGCCCAAAAAAATTATAGGCCAGCCATAAGGAAAACCTTACTCATGATATCTCTTTTATAGAGAATTAAAGCACACCCTCATCATATTTTAGTGATGTGGGATAGCTGAATTGCTCGCATTCTCAAAGGTCTCTTTATACAACATTACATATGCACGCTGATCATTTTTCAACGATGTGGGATGTTGTACAGGAAGCATTACACGCTGATCATTTTTCAATGATGTGGGATATTGTACAGCAAGCATTACACGTTGATGACTTACATTTTGTTGTGGAACCAATACATATTGTTGTCTTACACGCTGATCAATTTTTGTATGAAGTATGAACCCCACAATAACTTATTGTTGTCTCAAATAACAAAACTTTTTGGATTCTATTTTTTTGAAGGTTCTTTATTTTTTTTAAGTGTTTTTATAGTTATACAAATATGTAAACTTTGGATTCCTAGTGTAGTCTTAGAGTCAAGACTACAACTTTATCCTCATAGTTATTTATTATTTTAAATTTTTAACCTATATTAAACATTAATAAAATAATTTTAGTAATTTAAAAATTGTCGAGCCTGTTCGCGAGCTTTCGAGCCGAGCTTAAGGTAGCTCAGGCTCGACTCGTTAAGGCCTCGAGCCGATCCCGAACTCGAGTCGAGCCTTCTCGAGCCGAGCTTTGACCGAGCTTTGACCGAGCCGAGCTCGAACAGTTTGCGAGCCACCCTGGCTCATTAGCACCCCTAATTTTGAGATAAAGTGCAGGCCAGGCCCCTCCAACAGAGTGGCTGATGCTCTTTCAAGGCAATACGCCAGCCATGTGGAGTGTAGCAATTTGATCACAGCCCACTCACCTTCTTGGGAAGACATACAGCAGCACATAACCACTGATGAGTTCATTACTCAACTGAGGCAGAAATGGGAGAAAGGAGAAGAACTGCCTAAAGGGTATATGGTGGACCAAGGGATCCTCAGGTTCAAAGGACGCATTGTCCTACCGAGTAATTCAAGCCTAACAGCAGCCATACTGAAAGAGTATCATGATACACCTACTGGAGGCCATCTGGGAGATTTTAAAACTTATCAAAGGGTAGCCCAAGAGTGGTTCTGGCCTGGTATGAGGAAGCACATCACCACCTATATTCTATCCTGTCCAGTGTGCCAACAGAATTAAGACTTCATCATTGAAACCGGCTGGCTTACTACAACCATTGCCCATCCCCACCCAAGTTTGGCAGGACTTATCCATGGACTTTGTGGAGGGTCTTCCCCGCTCTAATGGTGTGGATACAGTACTTGTGGTGGTAGATAGGCTGACCAAGTACTCCCATTTTGTGCCCCTGAAACATCCTTTCACAGCCACCACAGTAGCTCAGATGTTCATCAAAGAAGTAGTCAGATTACATGGTTTCCCTGCCACCAATGTCTCTGACAGAGACAGAATTTTCTTGAGCTTATTCTGGAAGGAGTTATTCATATTGCAAGGCACTCACCTCAACAGAAGCACAGCATATCACCCCCAGTCTGATGGACAGACAGAGGTGATAAACAAATGGCTGGAAGGTTACCTCAGATGTTTTATTAATGGTAAGCCAAAGTCTTGGGCTAGCTGGTTACCATGGGCAGAATATAGCTACAATACAGCCACACAAGCCTCTACACACTGCTCACCATTTAAAGCTTTATATGGCAGAGACCCTCCTCAGTTGCTAAGGTTTGAAAGAGGCACCACTGTTGTGTCATCACTAGAGGATCAACTCATTGAGAGAGATGCAACACTGGATGAGCTTAAATATCACCTGATTAAATCTCAGAACAATATGAAGCTGCAAGCAGATGGCAGAAGAAGGGATGTGTCATATGAAGTTGGGGACATGGTCTACCTGAAGCTTAGGCCATATAGACAGCAATCCTTGGCAAAGAAACCTTTTGAAAAACTTGCAGCACGCTATTATGGTCCATTTCCAGTCACTAAGAAGATCGGGCAGGTAGCATACCAGCTGGAGCTTCCTCCTCAGGCAAAAATCCACCCAGTCTTCCATATCTCTCAGCTCAAGAAGACTTTGGGACAGCACACAGCTCACCCCACCATACCTGCCACTCTTACAGCAGACCTTATTTTGGAAGTAATCCCGGAAGAAGTGTTGAATGTCAGGCAAATCAAGCAGGGCACTCAGATCACCACTGAAGTGCTGCTAAAATGGCAACACCTGCCATTGGAGGAGGCAACATGGGAGGAGTATCTCACCATCCAACAGAGGTTCCCCACTTTCCACCTTGAGGACAAGGTGCGTGTTTGGGAAGGGGGTATTGCAAGGGATCAGCCTAGGCCACCTATTGTGATAACGTACAAGAGAAGGATGAAAAGGGCAGGAAAGGATTAATCAGGCCAATCAAGGGCAAGGGAGTCTTTTATTACAGCAGCCTAGTAATTCTGTTGTAGTTAGTTATCTCATTTTGTCTTGGAGTGTAGTAGATTCTCTGTATTTCCATTCCAGGACAGCTCGAGGCTGGAGAATGGTTTAGTCTTGTAATAAATAGAGAAAGGAGGTCAGGAGAGAGGTATAAAGAAGTAACTCCTGGGAGAGATCTCACCTCTCGAATGTGAGAATTGTAGAGAGAATTACCCTTGGTTCTTAATACAATCTATCTTATTGCTTTCATAATTACCCTTTCTTAGCCTTATTATCCAGTGGTTAGTTAATTCGTAGCAGATGTCGTAGAAAATAGGGCATCTTGTCCTCATGGCCGCTACGATTGGTTCATCAGCCTCATCTCCTTCCTCCTTCATGGCTTCGACAATCTTGGAGCTTTTAAGGGTTGTGGACCTAGGCGATGGTGGGGTTCCTGTTTTTGTGGGTGCTGAGTTGGTGGGGTTGGGTCTAGTTAGTGTTTCATACCGCTGGCTGTTAGGGGGGGATTGGGAGGGGATGAGGAGAGAGGGAAGTAATTATGAATGGAGTGGTGTACTTAATGCTTGTTTGTTGGTTTAGTAATGGTAATCCTGTTACTTTGTGATACAAAAGTTACTAACATAGAAAGCTGCAACTATAGTCGTTGCAACTATCGAGATAGGTATGCAGTTTATATAAATATTTGTACTCTGCTCTAGATTATTCAATCTGATACTCGGATCCGTACTTGTATGCGATACCAATACCTGAATCCAGGTATGATAGGTCTCAACATATGGACATACGGGAAATTGTGAGCACCAAAATTGTTCGAAGTGGTATCTGGAAATTTGTTGATTTCCTGTGGAATACTCCACTGCGTAGGTTAGGAGGTGATTTAGCGGAAATGGTCGTATATGTGGTACAGGGAGTTGTAACTTGCTTTATTGTTACTATATGATCTCTCTTTGATTCCCAAATCACAATTAAGATGTGAACATTGCCATGTGTCCTTGAACCTTATGATGACGGGAAGAAGAGTTGCTCACCCAACTTTAGATTGTTGGAATTCAACTTCCAGTAATCCGATCAAAGTTCAGCTGTTCTCCCTTACGGGGCTGTATTCAAGCACTCTTCATCCATGTGCATTAGATCACACTCAAGTAATGAGGCAAGTTGTGATGTTCTCTTGGCCAGTTGGGCCCCGATTCCCGAATAGCTCCACTTCAATCTGCTTACATCATTCATTCCTACTTGGATGTCCCTGTTTACACAGATTTTTTTTTACTAAAATGCATCATAAAATTTAATCCAAAATAAGAAGATTTTTCCATCAATAGTGAACGTTATCTGTTTAGCAGACTGTCTTGAAGTTCTCCATGACCTTAACAGATGATCGTACTATACCTTTTTGATGCTAGGTCTTGAAAGTAGGTAGTTTTTTATCAGACATGTTCAATTACCTTGGATTTTTGAGAGACTGTCATCGGACTGTGTCTATCTTACACTTACAGTAATCTGTACTAGTAGGATCATTGGAGAAGTGATGTCTTCTGCTCAAAATTTCTGATTGCAACATGGTGTTATACAAAGTCTTCCAATTCTAGAGATTTAACTATCGCTCATCATCTGTGGATAACTATGTCGAGATATGTGCATGTTGATCTCAGTTAAACTTTCATTTGGAAGAAATTATTCCGGGCGACGAGAATCAAGTTGACATTGAAAATACAACTTAAGATGACTGAAAAGTGGATGCTTGTGTTGCCAGATATGTTTGGACTATTGTTCATTTTAACAAGTCCCTCCACCACATGCTTTGGCACATTGAGTACTTTCCCCTAGTGACTTTTGCATCTCGCTTCAGAAGTGCTTGCACCTAGTAATCTTGACACTACTTCGCACAGAGGAATTTTGGAGTTTTGCTGCTAATTCTTGTAAGGAGTTGTTTCTGTGCTTAGCGTTGATTTTCTTTTATTTGATTCATTAGAGCTGGAGGATATGTTGCTGTAACCAAGTAGATAATAATATACATAAAAAATAAGAGGAGAATTCAAGTTCTTTTTTAGAGAATTTCATGTATTTGGAAGTGAATTTTGATAGTTTTTGGTGATTGTCTCCGGTTTGTATTTGAGGACAGTTAAACTAACATTATCAGGAGTATTATAGTAAGGTTTACTTTCTTAAGTAATTTAGGATTTTGTTTGGGAAATATCAGTTCTTGTTTCTAATTTTTCTTCACCTAATCCATTATGTTTTTGTGCCCTAGTAATCTCAGTCTAAGTTCCCTCTATACATGTTCCTCTGGTCTTCCCTGATTTTCCTTCTAAATCTTCCCCTGCTTCAGCTTTCATTCACCCTCTTCTATCCGAGAATTATGCAAGATAAAATCAGGGAAGAGGGATCACATCGGACTTATCTTGCTGAAGCTGATAAAGGACATTGCTTTGTGGTGCTTCAGGATTCTTTTAGTAGACTCTTAGTAGGTCGCTTCCAGCCATAGATTATAATTCCTAGTCATTCTAGCTTGTTTGGGATTTCATCCTTCCCCTTGGGTTAGACTGCTTTTCTGATGTTAGATTATAAGTCATTCTAGATGGTTTCCTAAAACGCATTTGAATTCTCTTCAATCTGTACGCTAATATCTCTAGTTTTTGTTTTCCTTGTCCATTTGCGTGCTTCTATGGTGCTCTCTCTTGGCTATATGTTTATCTCCTACTCTGATACTAAATCTTCTGGCTTAGACTGCACATAAATGATGGTGGTCATGCTTATGTTTTCTTGATTGTTGATTGCTGAGCAGGTGCTACTTGCATTCTGGAGACCTTGAGCGTGGCTATAAAGTATTTCAGGATTTCCTGGATTCTGGCAGGCCACCATTTGTTGAAGTGTATACGGTAGTTTTCAACAAATATTCATCTGGTGTCTTCTATTATTTCATTGCCAAGACTTATGATATTGGCAAACTTGTATTCTGTTTACCAATAATGTCTTGATGGAATATGACCTTTTATGCTGTACTGCTAAACTTGATTGTTCTGTTTTGACTGCAGACTCTTGTAGAGGGAGCCATGGTGGGTCATACTCCCAAGGGTATGCAAATTGCTCAGGATGCTCTGGTATGTCAGTTACTACTGGAATTCTGTTATGAGTTTATCTTCCTTTCTTACTTGTCGCATATGGCTTTACTGCTTTGTTGTTTTCTGCAGGTAGATATGACCTCAAGAAACGTTTTCTTGACCGCGAGAACGGGTAGTGATCTCCTCCTCGTTGCAGCTCGTGAAAAGGTAGTTCTTCACGTACTAGCATTTTTCTGTTCCTTATTGTGGCTTGCATGGGGTTCTTTCTGCATCATTGCTTCTGTATATACATTTAACTGCTATTGGATTCTGCAGACTGGCGGATATACAACAGCTAACTACTTGTGGGATCTGATGCAAGCTCGGAAGTATATTCCTTCTCAGCCTGCTGTGGAAGTATACTTCGACGGTTTGAAGGTTAGTCCATTACTCTTTATTCTATTATACTTCTATGTTTTAATATCGAACTGTGGAAGCACATGCACGTCTGACAACACTAGATCACGTTGGATTTGGAAAAACACCCAGAATGACACTTTTGCTTGCATGTTCAATGTTGTTCATATGTCTTCAGTGATATTCTAACTGGAATGAATTGGGATGATTCCCTTTTGGTTATGCTGATGCTAGATTCTCTTCCCCCCCTCCCCTTTTCCTCTCTCTTGGGAGGGTGTATTTCTCACGTTCTGTATTTGTTTTCATTGATGTTCTAGTCGAATGTGAAGTGTTTAGTTTTGTTCTCATGGGAAATAATCGGTAATTAGTTAGTGATATGTCTATCTCGTCACGTTAGACTGTGACTAGCTTGCTGTTTAGTGTTCATATGTCCACGATCCATTGAACTTGGTACTTTCATCAGGAACGCGAGATCCCTGCAGATGATCCACGACTGCGCAAAGTCATCGAGATTCTTGATAGTTTCCCAAGACCTGGTGGGCGACCTTAAATGCCACTGACGCCTTCAGATTACTTAAGAGAATTGATTCTTTTTGTAATCATGTCGTCGCTGCTCTCCTAGTGTGGATTGATTGCTAGATTTTCCCTTGGAGAAAGTTGCTGTTTTGTAAAGGGTTTTGCATTATGGAATGTCCTTTCTCGAAATTCAATTCTAGGATATTTTCATGTTGTTATCCCTCATATTTAGATTTGTAACTTCGGGGTTCGTCTACGAGCCCTAGGATTGAAGTCTGACTTATGATTCCTTAGCTTTAGGTATTTATATGTTAGGTGGCAATAGCTGCTATTGTAGCCGTTTTTCTCCACCCCCCATCCAGCTGGGTATAAGTCATTTTACAATATCAGTGTAATATTATTGATTTAGCTACCCAATTTAGTTAAAGTTTCTTATAATATGCTATGTAGCACATTTATTTATCTATAAAAGTAAGTATCTGTATATATAGTATTTGTATATGATAGTAATGCAATATCACACATATTACTATATAGGTTTCTTTCTAATATATATATATATATATATATATATATATATATATATATATATATATATATATTATTTCGTTTTGTATGGCTTGTGTGATTTCAGTTAAAGTTAATCAAGTTGTGTGATTTTGTGGGGATTTTTTTTTGACGGGTAGTCTGTAGGGAAATTATTGAAGAACCTATAAGTTGGATTATATTAGGTATCAGGTTACCTTGTGGGAAATGATGAAGAGATAAAAAGTTAATGTTATTAGACGGGTTGTTAAAGTTTCTTATTTTGCCATCTGTTGTTAGCAAAGCATCGGGACAGTGAGAGGTGTATAAGAGGGTGTTGTAATGTGTTGAACATATATAAATGTGTCGAGTCGAGACGATCTTTTGTGTATTTAAGCTTGATAGAGATTGATGGTGCTCATGCATGAGTGTAGCTGCAACGAGCTTTGATATTTTGTGTTCGAGCCTGGCTCGTATTTAATTTGGTTTGCTCGAGCTCAACCCCAGCTTGTTCATTTGTACTTTTGAGCTCAAAATTAAGTCGAGCTTTATCAAATAAACGAGCTTTTCAACTGTCACGATATTTTTGAATATCCAAGATGTGTTTTTTTTTTTTTTTTTTTTTTTTTTTGACAACAATATCCAAGATGTTGAGTTGCACATGCTTCACTGGAATTTAAATGATGCATAGGACTTACATGAACCATAGCATGATTGTGAAGGCAAAGAGGAGAGGCTCGCTACTATCCTAATGCTACTTTTATGGAAGCTAATTTGGGCTCCACTCCTAGCTACACTTGGCGAGGCATTTGGGAAGCTAGATGGGTGCTCAAGAGAGGTTTGAGATGGAGAGTAGGTGATGGGGAGAAGATTAAGGTGTGGAAAGATGCATGGATTCCTGGTTCTCAATCGCAAAAATTCTCTCTCCACGAGGTGAATCTAACATTGAGGTAGAAGTTGGGGCCTTGATTGATCCAATAACAAAATCATGGAATGAGGTACTTCTCTCCCAACTTTTTCTTTCCTTTGAAGTTGAAAGAATTTTGAGTATTCCCTTGAGTTATCGCTTGTCGGAGGATACTTTATGTTGGGATTTAGAAAAAAATGGTGTTTATTCCGTTGAGTCGGCATATCATGCTATTGTCAATGATGAATGGCATTTGAAGGAGGAGTCAACGTCATCATCTCATGATTTGTGGAAGGTTATTTGGGGTGCTAATGATTTGCCTAGAGTCACAGTTTTCGCTTGGAGAGCTTGCTTAGAAGCTTGACCAACTCGTCTTGGGTTGAGTAGGAGAATGCACCATATGTCTCCGGATTGTATTATATGTGGTGCTGCGAATGAATCAGGGTTGCATGCTTTGCTTTCTTGTGGTTTGGCGCAGAGTATTTGGGAGGAGAGTGGCTGTGAGGTTGATGTTCCAGGGGGAGTTTCGTTGGTTGCAGAGTGGTGGACCTACTGTTTTGAAAAGATGACCGAGGAGGAGATTGAATTCTTTTTGACAACCTGCTGGGCGACGTGGAGTGCTCGTTGCAAGGCAACGATGGAGTCGGAGTATGTAGCGCCTGCTGCCATCTGCAGCTACGCTGTGAAATCATGGAAGGAGGCTCGTGAAGTTGGAGAAAATAAGTCAAAAACAGGTGCGAAACAACTGATTTCTCACCCGGTTGCTTGGAGTTTGCCGGATACGGGTTGGGTTAAGTGTAATGTTGATGCGGGGGTGGTGAGTGAAGTGGGTGTAGGAGTGGGTGCAGTGTGCCGTGATGATGGAGGCGAGGTGCAGGGGTGTGTGTGCGCTGCTGCAGCAGCGTGTTGGGTGGGAGCCGAGGATTGCTGAGGCTCGGGCTGTGCTAGAGGGTGTGCGGTTGGCGAGGAAGGTGGGTGCTCGAAAGTTGATTGTGGAGAGTGATTGCCTCCAAGTGATTAATGCGCTTAAGCTCAAGTTATCTGGCTCTAGTGATTTTCATTTGCTTATTGATGATATTTTAGCTTTAGTTAGTCATTTTGATTTTATAGTTTGGTCTTTTGTTAAGCGTTCTGATAATATGGTGGCTCATATGCTTGCCCATCTCCAACCTGTGGAGTTCGGTTATAGGTGTTGGGTTGATGATTTCCCGGATGTTGTTATTCGCTATGCGGAGTTTGATTTAATAAAGTAAGTGCCTCTTTTGAGGTTCCCTTCCAAAAAAAAAAAAAAAAATTGTTGAGTTGCCAAACTCCATTCACCAAAAAATTGTCTTTGATTGTTGGATATCAGTTATTCCTACACGAGTATTTTTCAGCAAAGCTATCTTTGCTTGATATAAGAATCTTAGTATAAGATACTGTAAAACGTCATATCTTATTTTCTTGCTGACTTCCATTCTAAATTTAATCTTAACTCGTTTCTTTTAAGATACACAAGTCTTTTTTTTTTTTCTTTTTTTTTTTCTATTTCATAATCTTTCAAGTTTTAATACTTTAAACCATCAACATATTTCGAGCTTCAATGGGTCAAGAACGAGCATATAAATGAGCATATCATTGAGTCATAAACTAAACATAAACGAGATGTTGTAACGTTAATGAGTTTACAAGTTGACTTGTTTACTAAAAGAGCTTATGTATTTTCCATTTGGGCTTTAATTAATAAACAAGCTTTCATTCGGCTATAGCCGAGCTAGTTCACAAGCTATTTGCGATGTACCAACTCTTTCGCAGCCCTAAGTACTAGTTATAGTGCTTAGTTTTCCTAGATCTTTACTCGACCAAGGTTCATTAATGGTTCTAACTCTATTACTATGGCTTCACTCTCCAAAGGTTCGAATTAGGAAGGTTTTTACATGATTTAATTTAGCTTCACTACTAAACAATTCACATAAGCTTAATCGAAACTTCACTCGTTTAAATCAAGATTCTCGTGTTTAGGTTCACTCCCTAAAAACAATAATAATTCTGGAAAAATCCATCCAATCAATGCTAAACTAACGTCTAACTTCAATCAAAATCTTCTGTATATTATTATTAAAGAATTCGACCACATATATAGGTATATGAAACAAATACTAAACTAACTAAAATTAGGAAAATAAATCAGCAACAAATTTTAATCTTACACGCCTAAGATAAAGACAGAACAAGATAATTAAAAACTAAGGGCTCGTTCGTTATCGTTTTTTGTTTCTAGTTTTCAGTTTTTTTGAAAACCAAAAACAAAAATATGAAAACCAGAAAAAGTAATTTCCAGTTTTTAAATTGACATGTTTAATATAAGTATGACCAATTTTAAGTTTATTATACCCCTTATATCATATGACTTTTATATTTATAAAACCAAAAACTGGAAACTTACAGTGATGCCGAACAGGCCCTAAGATTTCTAACAAGTTTAGAACAAGTAAAACCTCTCCCAAGTAGGAAAGTAAAACCTTGTAAGCACTTGTTTGAACAATTTGAACTCGAAAATCAAGGAACTAATTTTGAGGATAATATTATAAACATGAGATGTTAATTATGTTATTATATTTGGCACTAAGATACTTAAGGAGTTTTAGTATTGCGACCTTGTCTTCAGACAAGTGGAAGATTGAAGGAATACGTCTTTAGATAATTCCCGGCAATTAATAAATATAAATAGGAATATATTATGGAGATGATTAAGTTATTTTAGTAATCATATTTATTTCCAATATATGATGATGATTAGTAGCACAATTTTATTGAGCCTGCAACTAAACTAACATACTCATATGAGGTCAGACATTCTAGCATCCAATTGGAAAAGGAAAAGGCCCATAGGAATTAGGCCTCATGGTGGCTGGCCAAAAAAGGGGAGTAAGGGAGTGGATTATTTCTCGCATTAAACCTATTATGCTATTATTATAAAGGGTTAGACATCTAAGGTTAATCAGTAACTTTGTGACAACAAAGGGAGAAAAGATAACCTGAACTCCTCCTAAAATCGGGGAACCTCTCACCCATAAAAGCAAGAGTGCGAATCTATTCAGCCTCTTCCGTTCTAGCAAACGTGAGTGTTTAATTGGTACTTGTGGACCAAATAGAGGAGGAAGACTTGGAGCTCTTTGATCTCATACACTAGCATTCTTGTGGAAATCATGCTAGAAAGGTTATACTTTCTATTCCACTATGATTGATTCTTATTTATATTATGCTTGCGATCCTTTAATAGATCCTTTAATAGATGTTTAGGAAGTAATTTCTTACAATTCCGCTATATATGCATTTATATTTTCCTACATGTACACCACTCTTATGGATACTCACGTGAATTGACTGCCCAAGTATTTTTCTTTACCGAGTTGTCCTTTTTTCCAAAATGAAAGATTTTTCTCCCCTTTCATCTTGCACCTCTATCCAATATCTTCTCAGCTAATTTCGTGGCGAACTTGTGGTCGCTCCAACCCGCCCCAACCACGATCACCAGCATCTAGTGGTGACAGTTATTCGAATACAAACCAAAATCCAATCCAAATCGAATTAGTAATTCAGATTGGACTCGAACTATGTTCAGATTGGATTCAAATTGAGTTTTTTTTTTTTAAAAGTTGGATTTTCGGATTGGTTTAGATTAAGGGTGATTAGATACAAAAATCTAAAATAACTAAAAAGCATATTTGTTATGTGTTGTATATTTGGGATAGGATTTAAGTGATTTCGACAAGATTTATGGATTTGTATGAAATATTAGTTGTTATTATTAAATTTGAATGGGATTTTATGAATTACTTCTAATATCGGACACATTATTTTGATGCTCGTGCCTAAATCATTTCATCAAAAGATTTTGAAATTTTGGATATTTTGGATTGAATCCAATCTAGTGTCTGAAAAATTGAATTGGATTGGTTCAGACTCAAACTCTGATTGGTTTGGATATGGATTGAAAAATTGACATTCACATTATTTTTCCGGATTGGATTGGACTAGTACTAAGTCCAAACTGTACACCGAGCTTTCGCCCTTACATGCAGTAGCCCATATCTCCCTACTCCCTCCACCCATTTTTTAACAAAAATAAAAACTCGCGCTAGTGCATAATTGGCCTTAGGTAACATTAATTTGTAGAACTTTTAAGGTTGTAAGTTTCTTGAATTTATAGGTAACACATTTGTAACACTCTATGAAAAATGTAACACTTATTGCAGCACTTTTAAAAAATGTAACACTTAAAAATTAACACTTCTAAAAGACATAACACTTTTAAAATAGGTAACAATTTGTTATAACACTTTAAAAAATGAACATTTTGAACTTATAATAGGTAACAGTCTATTGTAACACTTTTGAAAATGTATCATTTTCTAGTAAAAAAATGTAACACTTAAAAATTAACACTTCTAAAAGACATAACACTTTTAAAATAGGTAACAATTTGTTATAACACTTTAAAAAATGAACATTTTGAACTTATAATAGGTAACAATCTATTGTAACACTTTTGAAAATGTATCATTTTCTAGTAACACATAAAGTATTGTATTTCAATAATGAAAGAAATATTAATTTATTTTTCACAAATCCCATGAATCTAAATATAGCAATCTATTTTAAAAAAATTTAATTGATTTATATTATATTAAACTAGCGCTAATCCCACTGTATACTGTACTGCGATGCTTATTGAAGTAAAATAAAAATTAAAATGACCGCCTAAAACCAAAACAATTCACTAATTCAGAAAACAAAACGTAAAACACCAACATTAGGGGTTTCGTCGTGCCATAGCCATAATCGTTGTTCCTTAGTTCCTCACGACCTACATTAATCAGCGAAGCTATCTCATTTAATTATTTTTCTTTTTTCTGCATCGCCTATAATTGAATATGTTGTGCAATTGAATTTTCTGTATAACTGAATTTGCTTCACACATAACTGAATTTGCTTCACACATAATTGAATTTGCTACGTAATTGAAGGTTGGATTTACTTTTGTTGGCACAAGGTGTTGTAGATTTGCGTAATTGATGTTACTATCTCCACTTAAGGTTATTGGTTCGGGTTCTATTGGAAAGTTGTGAATCAGGGGTTTCAGGGAGAAAAGTGTTAGTAATTTTCTTGCATAGTTTGGAGTGAGTGTAATTAGAATTGCAAATGTTAGTTTCTTTTCATTTTCTTATGGTTGATCAATCAATACAATTGATATTGCATCTCACTTTTTGACTCATGTGGGCTTTATCTTCTCATTTGTTGCTGCTTGTTCTCAATATTGATTGGAAATTCACGTTGAAACTAATTACGAAACAGAGTTTGAGGGGAGATATGATGAAACAAAATCCTATCTTTTCTTTTGTAACTTGGAGTGGCCATGGTTCGTGCTAGTGGCAGACCTAGAGGGGTACATGGGGGTAAAACTCTATCCCCAACTTTAAAAAAAATCTGCTTTAACAAAGAGAAAAAGAGGAAAAAAATACTGGAATCAACGATAATTGGTGTAATACTCCGTATTTTTGGGAGTTATTCTTTTATGAATAAGAAAATTTAAAGAATAAAGTTGAAAGTGTTTTTAATATTTTTTAGAAAAATATATGGTTTGGGGTAAGCCTACAGTTATAATTTAACTATATAACCTACTGTTGTACCTAATTATATTATAGTTTTGTTTTGTTTTATTTTCCAAATAAAATAAGAAATCGGAAATTGAGTTGGGAAACAAATTCTATTAAACCAAGGTTTCTCATGCTATAAATAGGATAGAAAAGAAGAGAAAAAAAAATAAAAAAATAAAACCCTAAGTTCTAAATCAGCCGTTACTTCCTTCTCCTCCCTCAAAGTTTTCTCTCTCCTCCCTTCTTCTCCCTCGTCAGTCTTCTCCTCCCCTCCCCTGAAATTCATCGGCCTTCGAGGAGGTCAGGCGGTGTGTGTGTGGTGTGCGACGCAAAGCGGGGCTAGCGAGTGTCGTCGCTGCGTTGCGTGCGGTCGAGCGAGGGAGTTGAAGGGTGTGCTAGTGGGGTCGAGCGAGGCTCGAGTGTCGTCGCTGCTGTCGAGGCGAGGGTGCGACGTGAGGCTCGAGTGTCGTCGCTCGTCGCTGTTGTGCGAGTGGTGTGGTTCGACGGGTTGTGCGAGTGGTGTGGCTCGACGGTGTTGTGTGAGTCGAGGGTGCGTGCAAGGGTGGTGTGTGAAGGTCGAGCGGCGTGCGCGCGTCGAGGCTCGAGGGCGTGGCTGGTGTCGCTGCCGGAGTTCCGTCGCCGGCAAGTCACTTCGGTATAAAAAAATAAAATTCTCTCTATTCTTCTTTAAATTAATTGTAAAATCTGACTTTGTTATTCTTATGTATTTTGGATTAAGTTGTAATATAAACAAAATATAGAATAAAGTATAGAAATCTGATTTTTACAATACTTGTAATTGAAATTGTTTAAGTTGGTGCTGTAAAAAAAAAAGTATTAAATAAAATTAAAAGAAATCAAATTTACAAGCATATTAACTAATTCCTAAATATGTTAGTTCAATAGTGTTCATGAAAAGAAAGTTGAAACAACAAGAACGTTTGTTTTATTATTCGAAACACTAAGTTTTACATAGTTAGTTAAGCTGATTTGTATTTAAATGATATCAAGGATTTAGAACTGAATTACTTTCATTATCATTCGATTAGGTCCCAATTTCATAAGCGGAACGTTTTAATAATCAGCAAAGATTCTCCGTTACAAGGTACGTACGCGTACTAGTTCAGTTCGATATATTAGTATCATGTTTAGGTTGTGATTGTTATATTGGAACCTAGAACCATGATAGGGAACTGTGGTTGATTATGATTGATGAGATTGTTTGGTAACATGAAATCAATTGGAAATCTGTATGTATTTCCTTGTTGTATGACTTGTGAGTTGGAATGAGTTATTATTGGTATGCGTAGTTCTATCGCATTACAAGCATGAAATGAGAATTGGATTGAAAGCATATGATTTATTGTTGTAACAAGGATGTTGCAAGAGATTGCTTTAATTAGAGAATTTGAGCAATGTACCTAAGAATTTAACGATTATATGTTCGATGTTGTATGAATGAATATTATTAAGAAGGATATTGGCGATAACTTGTAGTTGGACTCCCTACAAGTAATGAACAATGGGGGGAGTGTGGGACTTGTTCTACACTCCTACGCAGGCCTACTGTGACGACAGTAGTGTCCTTATAAATTTTGATAACTCAAGTAGGCGGAAGGTTCCGTACGATCTTGGGGGTATGCATACTAAGGTGATGGATGTGGAATGGAACGAAACCGTATTTACATTCCATCTAATAGACCAAGTTGTCTATTAAGGATTAAGTAGCCCGTATGATTCTAGTAAGATGACGGTGCCCGCTCGCTGCCAACTAAATAAAAAGTAAAGAATGTAATGCTTTGGTAGTATCATGTCTAGGAATGATCCTTATTATTCTGTTTATGCTTTGTATGCACTTACTGCTTTACTATGTACTCAGCATAGCTGATTGTGTGTTATTGTGTTGTTTGTTGACCTGTGATGAACCATTGATGCTTCAATGGGGAGCAGACTAGGTGTGCTGGTGTTGCTGCGTGATGTTGAGCATACGGGGGGATAGATGTTGGTTTTGAAACTTTAAAGTGTTTTAAATTAAGCATTATAAGACTATTATGATTTACTTATTTAGTTGTGGTTTGAATAAAAGGGGTCCGTGGAGATTCCCGAGTTGTAGTTAAAGTAGACATTTTATTTCCGCTGCAATGTAGTTTTATTAATAAGAAGTTGTAACGTTTTGATTTTATTATGCCTTGCGTTTCACCGCGGCGGTAACACTCCCGAAGTCGATGCAACGTAGTCGTAGACGTGTATGGATTTTGGGGGTGTTACAATTGGGGGCACGCTCCTCTCTCTCTTTCTCTCTCAATTCTCAAACAAAAAATAAGACCTAGACCGCCAAACGTTGTTGTCTTGCCTGTTTGGGTGTCTCCCCTAATACCAAATTAATTGTTACCACTATTTACTTGAATAGTTGGAACTTGGTAGTTAATTCAAGGAAGTTAAAGTTCTTCATGACTTTGGAGCATCTCATAGCTAGAACAAGCAAAAATAAAAAAGGCTAATTAATGCTAGCTACTAGCTAGTACGACTTTGGGGACAATTTATCAAAAGTGGGGCATGGAGCATTAATGAATGTATATGGTTGAAGACATCTTCCTTTGGAAGATTTTAACATGTTTGCCATGTTGTAATAATGCCAAGGGAGACTCCTTTGTATTATAAATACCAAGAGGAGAAATTAGAAGAAGTGTGACAAGATGTGAGGTCACCAAGTGAAGGGTGTGTGTGTTAGCATTTAATACAACACCATGAGGGTGTGAGAGGACACCACCAAGTGAGGGTGGGTGTCAACACCAAAAGAGAGTGTTGTGCTAGATAGAGACTCCACCATGAGACGGTGTAGGAGTATGAGAGCACAATCACAGAAAGTGCATCTTGGGAAGTAGAAGGTGCATACTATCTCAAGTACATTTAGGAGTAAGTGGTAAGAGTTAAACACAATATTAGTATGAAGGCGGTTATGATTAAGAAGTGGGAGAACCATTGTGAAGGGTACTAAGTAGCACTTTGTCCTACATATTGTCTAGTATTGTTGTAACACCCGACCCAAAGTACGCTTAACAATGGAGTCACTAAGGAAATAAGCTCCCTAAAAGAAAGATATGCATCTTGTTGGAATGATTAGTCTGCTAAATCCTTTTAAAGCAATCATGAGGGGTATTACAATTGTAGTTGTAGTAGTTACATTTGTACTCCCAAATACTATAGTGAAATTTTTTCATCCCTTGAGAACGGGATCGTGGTTTTTCCCTAATTAGAAGAGGGTTTTCCACATAAAAATATTATATGTCATTTCTGCAATTTTTGTACTATATTTTTCTTCTCGATATTTTGAGTTTTTTTGTTGCTTATTTCCCAACAACTGGTATCAGAGCCGAGGTTACAGATCTAATGAGAGGGGAAAAGAAATTTGTATGGGAAGCATTTGTGAAGGTGCAATGGCTATGAGTTCACCAAAATTTGAGATCCCATTGTTTGATGGGAAAATGAATTTTATGGTGTGGAAGAGTATAGTTGAAAATATATGTTTTGCTGACTTGTATCGAGAGTCTTCTTGACAATGAGGTGGTCAGGCGGCGTGTCACGTGTTTATAGCGGCGGTACAAGATGATTTGACAGATGAAGTAGACCGAGGTTGCGAGATGTGTTGAAGGGGGGGAAGAGTAAGTGTCACTCAGGGAGGAACTGTGAAAAATACAACGATGCAGAGTAGTAGTCGTGGTATTTGGTGATTTGGGTCAAGGGAGGAATTTGTTGGGGTGTGTCCCCAAATACCAAATTAATTGTTACCACTATTTACTTGAACAGTTGGAACTTGGTAGTAGAATTCAAGGAAGTTAAAGTTCTTTATGACTTTGGAGCATCTCACGATTAGAACAAGCAAAAATAAAGAAGGCTAATTAATGCTAGCTACTAGCTAGTATGACTTTGGAGACACTTTTATCAAAAGTGGGGTGTGCAGCATTAATTAGTGGAGATGGCTGAAGACATCTTCCTTTGGAAGATTTCAACATGTTTGCCATGTAGTAATAGTGCCAAGGGAGACTACTTTGTATTATAAATACCAAGAGGAGAAATTAGAAGAAGCGTGACAAGATGTGTGGCCACCAAGTGACGTGTGTGTGTGTTAGCATTTAAAACAACACCATGAGGGTGTGAGAGGACACCACCAAGTGAGGGTGAGTGTCAACACCAAAAGAGAGTGTTGTGCTAGCTAGATACTCCACCATGAGACGGTGTAGGAGTATGAGAGCACAATCACAAAAAGTGCATCTTGGGAAGTAGAAGGTGCATACTATCTCAAGTACAGTGAGGAGTATGTGGTAAGAGTTAAACACAATATTAGTATGAAGGCGGTTATGATTAAGAAGTGGGAGTACCATTGTGAAGGGTACTAAGTGGCACTTTGTCCTAACACATATTGTCTAGTATTGTTGTAACACCCGACTCAAAGCACGCTTAAATATGGAGTCACCAAGGAAATAAGCTCCCTAAAAGAAAGATACAACTTGTTGGAATGATTAGTCTGCTAAATCCTTTTGAAGCAATCATGAGGGATATTACAATTGTAGTTGTACTAGTTGCCTTTGTACTCCCAATTACTATAGTAAAAACTTTTTATCCCTGGAGATCGGGATCGTGGTTTTTCCCTAATTAGAAGAGGGTTTTTCACGTAGAAATATTATATGTCATTTCTGCTATTTTTGTACTATATTTTTCTTCCCAATATTTTGCGTTTTAGTTGCTTATTTCTCAACAACTGGTATCAGAGCCGAGGTTAGAGATCTAATGAGAGGGGAAAAGAAAATTGTATGGGAGGAATTTGTGAAGGTGCAATGGCTATGAGTTTACCACAATTTGAGATCCCATTGTTTGATGGGAAAATGAATTTTATGGTGCGGAAGAGTATAGTTGAAAATCTGTGTTTTGCTGACTTGTATCGAGAGTCTTCTTGACAATGAGGTGGTCAGGCGGTGTGTCACGTGTTGATAGCGGCGGTACAAGATGATTTGACAGATGAAGCAGACCGAGGTTGCGAGATGTGTTGAAGGGGGAAGAATAAGTATCACTCAGGGAGGAATTGTGGAAAATACAACGATGCAGAGTGGTAGTCGTGGTATTTGGTGATTGGGGTCAAGGGAGGAATTTGTTAGGGTGTCTCCCCAAATACCAAATTAATTGTTACCAATATTTACTTGAATAGTTGGAACTTGGTAGTAGAATTCAAGGAAGCTAAAGTTCTTTATGACTTTGGAGCATCTCACGATTAGAACAAGCAAAAATAAAGAAGGCTAATTAATGCTAGCTACTAGCTAGTATGTCTTTGGGGACACTTTTATCAAAAGTGGGGCGTGGAGCATTAATTAATGGAGATGGTTGAAGACATCTTTCTTTGGAAGATTTCAACATGTTTGCCATGTAGTAATAGTGCTGATAAGAGGTTTTTAGTGTGTCGTTAATGCACCAAAAATCGCTTTTCAAACAATATTTATAAAACCTAACGAGCAATTACCAAGAACATAGTAAAGGCAAGTCAAGGGTCGATCCACAGGGAAATTGGGATTAATCAAAGTCTATTAAGTCTAAATTACCTAATTGAAGGGTTTTTGGGGGTTTTAAAAAGGTTTGGTGACAACTACGACTAGATAATATCAAGCACTAGCAAATAACACAAGATGAAAAATTATAGGAAGACACTAGAGTTAAGGTTACTAGTATGGATCAAAGCGGATAACGATTATTAATGCAATTGTGATTCAAATGTGACGATTAGGCAAGGTTTAGTTTTCCTCTAATATACCCGAGTCCTCTCTCAAATGGTCCTCGAGAATGATCGCTTAATCAATCAACTAAATCCTCTCTCGAATGGTCTTTAGTCAATTGATTAAGAGATCCAATGAATTTGGAAAACCCCTAATATAGGATCCCCTTAATTTCTACCCAATATCTTGGCCTAGAAATTAAGTTGATTCATGGAGATGATAAAAGAATTCATAATTCAATTAAGAACATTTGAAATCAAAATACCAAAGCACAAATGTGATCAATATCTATCCTAAGGCCTCAAAACACCAAGATCAATGCATAAACGTCTTTAAATCATCACAATCACATTAACAATACATTTAAATCCTAATCCATACTTTCACCCTAACCCTAGATGGAAAACTACTCACTAATCATAGATTCTAAGCAATAAAACATGAAATATATGACTAATCTAGGGCTAAACATGATTAAGAGATAATTAATCTAATGAAAGTAACAACTATGAAACTATAATAAAGTAGATCTAATAAAAGGGAAGAACAAATAATAGCAATGAAAAGAGATAATAAAAACTGAAACTTTGAAATTAAATTGAATAAAAGTACCTTCAATGTTGTAGAAATCAAAAACTATGATCTATAATCTCAAACCTTGATCAAAAACTAAATGTTTTTCTCTCTAATGTAAGCCCTAATAATCTTCTCTAAAACATAGAATAAAACATGAGTTCCAAAAACTAAAACTCCCATGTTATTAAGGCAAGCCTCGTCTTTTTTTTCTTCGCGGATTCGAATGGTGCGGGCGCACCAAAAACAGGTGCGGGCGCACCATTCCTTCTGCCCCAAATCTGACATCAAGCGTTGAACAGTGCGGGCGCACCAACGTTCGGTGCGGGCGCACCCTTCTTTCTGATATGGTCGGACAGTTCAACTTAAAACGAGCATAACTCTTTCGTTTTAGATCCAAATCAAGCTTATGACCAGTCGTTGGAAAGCTATTGAAACAAGCTTTTACCTCCAACTAGAATTACCTTCATCCGATTTGTGGTTTGGAAGTTATGTCCATTTGAAATTCTCTGTTCAAGATTATATTGTGCAATGTGCTCGTTTGTGCGAGCGGACAAGGGGCATGGTGCAAGCGCACCACTTCTCAACGTGTGCTCTATTTTCATTGCTTCCTTTGCCAACTCTATAACACATATCCATCTTAGTAGTTCCACCTATATTAAGAACATGACAAAACAGGGTGAAAGCAAATGTACTAGAAATTCGGTCAAAATGACTGAAAATTTAGCAAAATGTCACTATGATCAAGAATGATCAAGTGAATAAAATAGAAGGGGAAAGGGAGAAGAAAGAGGGAAGAAAGGGGAGAAAGAGGATCAAAATGAGCTAAAAAGGAGTCCATAAAGTGCGTTAGAAATGCACTTATCAAACTCCCCCAAGCTTAGCATTGTACTTGTCCTCAAGTAAAACAAGAATGAGAAAAAAGAAAGAGAAGAGGAGAAAAAGATGAAAAAGAAAAACCATGCAACAAACTAACCTAAATGCTCTATATGCAAAGCTACAAACATGACATGCAAGCTAAATGAGTTCATAATAAGATTTAGGAGACCAACCAAACACAAGAGGAAAGATGACTAGGAAGCACAAGAGTGACTTAAGGGATCTAATCCACCGATCAACCGAGTCCCCTTGAAAAATAGGCTTTCTAAGAGTGATTTCTCACTCCTCTCCACTTCCAAGTCCCGAGTTTAACTCCCCCCCTAGGGATGCTCAACCATAATAGCTCGCCTCTACCATATTTTGATAACCCTCATCATGACTTGCACAAAATCTCACCCGCCACTACTAATTGACCAAGTTCAATCTAGAAGTCAAAAGGGACTTTATTGAGGTTGTAATGGGGCTAGGTTAAAGGTGTGGATAATAATTTAGGAGTGTGGTGCAAAAAGGGTAAAGTGGAGTACACACTAGGGGATAAAAACTCCCCCAAGCTAGTCCAAACACCAACTCAAATCGAAATCTCACACATCTTTGTTTATCACTTTGAATTTTACTTTTTGGAACACATTTTTTTTTTATTTTTTTTCTCAACAATTTGCTCTTTCTTTCTTTTCAATAGAAATCCAAATGAAGCACTAAGAGCATTGTTTCGTTCTTTTATTTCTTTTTTATTTCTTTCCTTTCTCACAATTTTCCTCAACTTTTGCAAATATACACGCACATTAATTCACTCTCAACCAAAGACTTAGTATCAAAACAACTCAACTCAACTCAACACAAGCTAGACATGTACTCCACTTTGGGGAAAGTTTGGCCATGACTTATTATGAGGGTTAAGCAAAAATAGGATAGAAAGGCTCAAATGGGTTGAGAAGCGGATAATTATGCAGGTATAAAAGCTTTTTGGCTTTTGAGCTCCTATTTCTAGCAAAAAGAAAAGCCCTAAATCATTCTTCTGTAGGCTCAATCTTATGCAATCTTGGGGAGCTAAAATGCAAGTCACAAGTTAGGCGATCAATGGTGAGGGTTGTAAATGAGTCTTATTCGTGGCCCTCCTTTGGGGTTCACCGCACAAGGGACAAGGAAATCCAATCAACCAACTCGCCTAGTTTCAAAAAGACTCTACCAAAAGTTATCGTTCTCAAAGATCACCTAAAGTCACACCAAGGCTTCCAAAACCATCAAGTCGAATGCAGGGAAGGTCTTCCAATCAAGTTATGAACACTCTTAGCCACAAATCATGCATGCAACCAAACTAATCTAAATGCATAAAAATGAAAAAAAAAAAGTACAAAAAGTGAAAGAAAATATTTTTTGTTAGTTTCTTTTATGTAAACCTAACATGCAAATACACTAATATGAACCTAATTACAAAAAGGAGGAAGAAAATGTTGAGATAGAGAGAACACATGCTAACTCCCCCAAGCTTAATACAAACTCCGTCCTCGGGGTTGACAAGGAAAGAGAAAGTAAGGGAGGAAGTAAGGGTACAAAATCAAGTAAAAATCTAAACCAAATAAGATAAGGAGAAATGTCTCATAATACCTGCTAGAAAGTGCTCTTTCAGGATCTTTAGCTAGACCTTACCACTAAATAATTTGACAAAGATCTCAATAGTTTGTCATAAGCATTAGCACACATTTCACAGTGGATCAAATAGGTATGACATAAACAAATAGCATGTACAAATTTCAATGGGTCTATATGCTTACCAAGTGATGAGTGTCGAAAATAATGAAATTTCCGAGAGAATCCTGGAAAGTATGAAGAACAGACATCAAAATTCAAATAAAAAGAACAAAACAATGAGTTCTCCTATTGATGGTCCTTGCAACTTGTAAGCTCGATCCCATCCTCGATGACTTCCATTTGAGTCTTTTGAAGTTTTAAAGAGGCCAAAGGCTCTTCCAATGGTGAAACTTTGAGGAGAGGGAATAAGACGGGGAAGGAAGGAACTAAGTCGAGTTTCCTTGAAAAGGGAATATGAAGAGGACGAGTAGAAACAAAAGTCTCATCAACTACTTCTTCAACATCATTAGACTCTATAGTGTAAACTTTCTCAACAAATGATTCCTCTACTACGGGGTTCTCATCCATATCCCAATCATCATCATCTTCATTGGTTATAGTCATGCAAGAGTGATTTTGATTATTGATAATTCGACTCAAAGTTTCGATTGATCTTTTGCTAGATTCGACAAAGTTTTCCATCATAGAATCACACCTATTTAACAAGCACATATTTTCTTTGAGTGAATCAAGAATTTTAGAATATATATGTACTTCACAACTAGAGACATCTTCTAAATTTGAGAAAGTAGTATTTTCATGGTCCCACTCATAAGTGTCTCTAGATAGCCACCCAAAGGAACCCCATGCTTCATCAAAGTGTTGGCATCGAAATTCACCATTAAACATAGACTCCACCACTTCTCTTGTATGGATATTCAGACCTTCATACATCACCTCACACATCTCCCAAATTTCAAGTCTATACTAAATTAGAAGAGTGTTCTCAAATCTCTGAAAATAATTCCAAAATGGTTCATCCTCATATTGAGGAAAAAAGAAGTTTGCCATATTTTTTTTTTTGAAATTCTCTTAAAAGAAGAAAAAAAAATTATATACAAATTCCAAGACTCATATACACGACACTTACCAAATAAAATAAAACAAAATAAAAAAAAGCCAATAAAGAAAAGTAAAAAAAAAAAAATAAAAATCAATTAAGCAATTTCAAACTAAAAAAAACTTCAATCAATAGCACAATTTCCCCGACAACGGCGCCATTTTGATAAGAGGTTTTTAGTGTGTCGTTAATGCACCAAAAATCGCTTTTCAAACAATATTTATAAAACCTAACGAGCAATTACCAAGAACGTAGTAAATGCAAGTCAAGGGTCGATCCACAGGGAAATTGGGATTAATCAAAGTCTATTAAGTCTAAATTACCTAATTGAAGGGTTTTTGGGGGTTTTAAAAAGGTTTGGTGACAACTACGACTAGATAATATCAAGCACTAGCAAATAACACAAGATGAGAAATTATAGGAAGACACTAGAGTTAAGGTTACTAGTACGGATCAAAGCGGATAACGATTATTAATGCAATTGTGATTCAAATGTGACGATTAGGCAAGGTTTAGTTTTCCTCTAATATACCCGAGTCCTCTCTCGAATGGTCCTCGAGAATGATCGCTTAATCAATCAACTAAATCCTCTCTCGAATGGTCTTTAGTCAATTGATTAAGAGATCCAATGAATTTGGAAAAACCCCTAATATAGGATCCCCTTAATTTCTACCCAATATCTTGGCCTAGAAATTAAGTTGATTCATGGGGATGATAAAAGAATTCATAATTCAATTAAGAACATTTGTAATCAAAATACCAAAGCACAAATGTGATCAATATCTATCCTAAGGCCTCAAAACACCAAGATCAATGCATAAACGTCTTTAAATCATCACAATCACATTAACAATACATTTAAATCCTAATCCATACTTTCACCCTAACCCTAGATGGAAAACTACTCACTAATCATAGATTCTAAGCAATAAAACATGAAATCTATGACTAATCTAGGCCTAAACATGATTAAGAGATAATTAATCTAATTAAAGTAACAACTATGAAACTATAATAAAGTAGATCTAATAAAAGGGAAGAACAAATAATAGCAATGAAAAGAGATAATAAAAACTGAAACTTTGAAATTAAATTGAATAAAAGTACCTTCAATGTTGTAGAAATCACAAACTATGATCTATAATCTCCAACCTTGATCAAAAACTAAATGTTTTTCTCTCTAATGTAAGCCCTAATAATCTTCTCTAAAACATAGAATAAAACATGAGTTCCAAAAACTAAAACTCCCATGTTATTAAGGCAAGCCTCGTCTTTTTTTTCTTCGCGGATTCGAATGGTGCGGGCGCACCAAAAACAGGTGCGGGCGCACCATTCCTTCTGCCCCAAATCTGACATCAAGCGTTGAATGGTGCGGGCGCACCAACGTTCGGTGCGGGCGCACCCTTGTTTGGTGCGGGCGCACCATTGTTTGGTGCGGGCGCACCCTTCCTTCTGATCTGGTCGGACAGTTCAACTTAAAACGAGCATAACTCTTTCGTTTTAGATCCAAAACAAGCTTATGACCAGTCGTTGGAAAGCTATCGAAACAAGCTTTCACTTCCAACTGGAATTACCTTCATCCAATTTGTGGTTTGGAAGTTATGTCCATTTGAAATTATCTGTTCAAGATTATATTGTGCAATGTGCTCGTTTGTGCGAGCGGACAAGGGGCATGGTGCAAGCGCACCACTTCTCAACGTGTGCTCTATTTTCATTGCTTCCTTTGCCAACTCTATAGCACATAGCCATCTTAGTAGTTCCACCTATATTAAGAACATGGCAAAACAGGGCGAAATCAAATGTACTAGAAATTCGGTCAAAAATGACTGAAAATTTAGCAAAATGTCACTATGATCAAGAATGATCAAGTGAATGAAATAGAAGGGGAAAGGGAGAAGAAAGAGGGAAGAAAGGGGAGAAAGAGGATCAAAATGAGCTAAAAAGGAGTCCATAAAGTGCGTTAGAAATGCACTTATCAAGTGCCATGGGAGACTCTTTTGTATTTTAAATACCAAGAGGAGAAATTAGGAGAAGTGTGACAAGATGTGAGGGCACCAAGTAAAGGGTGTGTGTGCTAGCATTTAACAAAACACCATGAGGGTGTGGGAGGACACCACCAAGTGAGGGTGGGTGTCAAAACCAAAAGAGAGTGTTGTGCTAGCTAGAGACTGCACCATGAGACGGTGTAGGAGTATGAGAGCACAATCACAAAAAGTGGATCTTGGGAAGTAGAAGGTGCATACTATCTCAAGTACAGTGAGGAGTAAGTGGTAAGAGTTAAACACAATATTAGTATGAAGGCGGTTATGATTAAGAAGTGGGAGTACCATTGTGAAGGGTTCTAAGTAGCATTTTGTCCTAACACATATTGTCTAGTATTGTTGTAACACCCGACCCAAAGCACGCTTAAATATGGAGTCACCAAGGAAATAAGCTCCATAAAAGAAAGATGCATCTTGTTGAAATGATTAGTCTGCTAAATCCTTTTAAAGCAATCTTGAGGGGTATTACAATTGTAGTCGTAGTAGTTACCTTTGTGCTCCCAATTAGTATAGTGAAATTTTTTCATCCCGTGAGATCGGGATCGTGGTTTTTCCCTAATTGGAAGAGGGTTTTTCACGTAAAAATATTTATATGTCATTTCTGCTATTTTGGTACTATATTTTTCTTCCCCATATTTTGCGTTTTTGTTGCTTATTTCCCAACAACTGGTATCAGAGCCGAGGTTAGAGATCTAGTGAGAGGGGAAAAGATACTTGTATGGGAAGAATTTGTGAAGGTGCAATGGCTATGAGTTCACCAAAATTTGATATCCCATTGTTTGATGGGAAAATGAATTTTATGGTGTGGAAGAGTATAGTTGAAAATATGTGTTTTGCTGACTTGTATCGAGAGTCTTCCTGACAATGAGGTGGTCAGGCGGCTTGTCACGTGTTGATAGCGGTGGTACAATATGATTTGACAGATGAAGCAGACCGAGGTTGCGAGATGTGTTGAAGGGGGAAGAATAAGTATCACTCAGGGAGGAACTGTGGAAAATACAACGATGCAAAGTGGTAGTGGCGGATTTGGTGATTTGGGTCGAGGGATGAATTTGTTGGGGTGTCTCCCCAAATACCAAATTAATTGTTAGCACTATTTACTTGAATAGTTGTAACTTGGTAGTAGAATTCAAGGAAGTTAATATAATATCTCGAATTTTCAAAGATTATTTTATTATTTATAAAGGATTAATATTATTTCCACTTAAATTTATTTTATGATAATGCGATTTTATTTGATAACTATGTTTATTAAAATAATAATTTCATTTAGTTTTGAATTATTTAACGAGTTTATTTAAATTATTTAATTGAAATGTATTTTATTTAAATAAACTAATTATTCATTTTCATTATTTCAAAGTATTTTAATATGGTAATTGAAAGGTGTATTTAGTTGTGGGCATTCTTATTCATTCAAGTTGTCCATCCATTTTTAGTAATCCAAAGCCCAAATACAAGTCCATAGCCATATGTCTTTTAGCCAAAAAGAAAAAGGAAAAGAAAACAAAAAAAAAAAGGAAAAGAAAACGTGATCTTCATCACCATCTCCCTCCTCACGTATGAAAATCAACAAGCCAAAGGAAATTTTTTCCACAAATTCATTAGTTCTTGTAAGAGAACTTTGAAAATCAAGCACCAAGTCAACCATAACCTCAACTCTTCTGCCTAAAAATCCCCCAAAATCATAAAACAAAATCTCGTACCATACTTCCTACATTAATGGAGGTTGACTACGCTCCACAAATTCAGAAAATTTGTCCTATAAATAGCAACCCAAACACATTCAATCGCTCAAGCAACCAACCCTTTCTAAGGTTGTTTCACTTTCTTCCCTTCTCCTCTTCTAATTTCTGATTTTTATTTTGGGAATAAAAATAATAAAAAAATAAAATTTCAGTCCACATTGGATCAACCGTGCACCACCGCACGAACCACCCGACCCTCGTCTGACTTCGCCACCGACCACCTGAACCACTCGAACCACCTGCACAACCGCCATCCATCACCCTCCTCTACGCGACCTCCTCTTCGCAGCACCCCTGCTGCCGCCTTGATGCTCAGTCATCACTGAACTCCGAACCCGCGCCCAGCCTTCGCCGTCCCGCCTGAGCCTCGCCGTGCTTCGCCCAAAACCATTAGCGCCTCCTCCTCTTCTTCCTTACCCCTGATTCGCCTCCATCTGTTCCCTCCTTCCTTCCTCGTTTTTAACTGGTTCTTAGAACCATTGATACTCTTTTTTTTTTTTTGTTAAGTTTTATTAGTTTTATTAGTTTTTTTTCTTAACAAAACAAATGACTTTCCTAAACTAGCTTACTTTATTAAGTTGTTGTATTTTAGATTAATTAACTTAGTCTTTTATAACTTGAAAACATTTCTTGATTTTTCTAGAACAAAGTAAGAAGTATAATAAAGTTAGTTTTCTATGAATAAAATAATTGTTTAAGTTAATGAAAATTAAGTTGAAGTAATCTTTGAGTACTTAAAATGATTTCATAAATAATTTGAAAACCATAAACTTTGATTTATAAACTCTCTTAAAATCATTAAGAATTCTTTAAGTTATTTGAATTATTTAAATTGTTTATTTTATATAAAAAGGGGTTATTTAGGTAACTAACTTAGATATCATTAATGTCTATTGTAGACTCCAATGGCGTAGACGAGGAATATCAAGAGTGTTAATCCGTTCGTGAACTTAACTTTTGGGCACGCGTCACGAGGTAATCTCCGATGTCCATCTAAACATATATCCCGTTAGTGTAAAACGAATTGATTATGTGATTATTATGTGCTTATAAAATATATAAGTATGGACTATAATTATGGATTATTGACTTAATGCGGATTATGAAAACGAGTGACAAAATGGACGACGACTATCGATTTCGATTATGAATCATGACTATGGACGATATACGATATGACAGATATGTTTATTATAACGTTATAAAAACCGCTTAATGTCATTTAGTAATGTTATTATTATTATTATTATTATTATTATTATTATTATTATTATTATTATTGTTATCATTATTACCGTTATTATTATTATTATTATTGAAATTTTATGAAAGTTGGAATTAGTAAGAACTTGTGATAATGAAATGATTATGAATCTGAAGTGATAAATGAACTCAAGTGACGGTTGTGAAATGAGTTATTGAAACCGTTATGAATGGATTGAGAATATGATGGATGAAATATATTCACACTAGATTGAACAACGATGACGTAATTGTGTACGTGATTTATTTGATGACTTGAATTAAAAGATGTTAATCACGTAAAGTGAAATATCGGAGGGAAATGATGAACAGGTTGCCCTGTATGAGAGGTTCAGCGGCCCCTACAGGTTCTCTGATTACTATGCTGATTATTCTGTTACTGTCTTCCTTCTATCTTGTTGTGATCCAAGTAGAAGGGGTGTGCACACTAAGGACTCTGTTATTATGGCCATTATGTTATTTGTAGGTGGTTACAGGGGATTGACCCCGGCCTACAATGTTGAAGTAAGTGGTTACAGGGGATTGACCCCGGTTTACTGGCATTCTCTTTCCTCTCCTTAAATAATTGGATTAATTGAATTAATTATGCGATTATTCATTGTATATATACGTGTATGTGTGCTATGCTTTTCAACCCTATTAACTGGAGTACTATTTTACAAATTATTTTCAACTTAAGTATTTTACAGTATGGAGTTGGAATTACTCAGTTTTTCTAATTTTTGGGAGCTTGTCTCTCTTGTTTCTTTTCAATGCATTTGTGCAGGTGGGTGATCGACGGGGGAACAAAAGGGAGATCACTTAGAGTTGTCATCCACTTAGCTTATGATTTAGCTTCCGCTGAAACTCTGAAATACTTTAGTAATTAGTAATATATAATGAACATTTTACTTGGTTGTAAGGATTGATTAATTTGAATTTAGTATGCTTTAATCTAGCCTTGCATTTATTTCCAAGGAGATAAGTGCGGCGGTAGCAAGCCCGTTGAGTCGAACCTTCGTGGATTTTCCCCCATCTCATGTTTTATTAAATGAAAAAGGGTTCGGGTTGGCGGGGGTGTTACAAAGTGGTATCAGAGCCAAGTTTAGATTAACTAGGGAAATATTAAAACTATTAAAATATAATAATTAGGGAAAATGAATCAATAGGGTTGAACTTAAAATTGGTTTAGGAGGTCAAAATAATAAATTATTAGGAAAAATCAATTAGGATTAAAATGTGAACTAAGGGTATAGTATGGGTACGAATGGGTTATATGTACATGTATGAAAGTACTCGCTAAAGATACTTATTAATTGTTTATTATATTTTATTAGATGGCCAAGACACGTTTGACCGCCAGGAATTGCACCAGAACCCCTCGTCAAGGACCTTACCTTCTAAGGATGAGGGTAGGAGAGTCTGTTTCAGCTTATATTTATAGGTTACGGTTAACAATGAAGTGTTACCACCTCAGGCCATGGGCATTCGGATTACCTCACGTCACCTAGACAGGCCGATATTTTGATTCACACTCTCCCCAACAATGGCCCTTATGCTGGAATCAAGAGCGAATACTCTGATGTTCTGAAAAATGAAAGGCCAAACTATGAACGATACACATTGAAAGGGAAGTGGTATCTCACGATGAGTTACCTGGAGAAAAGAATGCTCGATGCTAGGGCCAAGTGGCTTAATGACTATTTACCCACTGATGACGAGGAATCCAACCATAGTGGCGATGAAGAAGTAGGAAGCAACCTTGCCTCACCCGTTGTAAATCTCGATGGAGATGGAGACGGAGATGAAGGTGAAGACGAGGATCCGTCCGAGTACGCTGACTAGAAACCCATATCTCTAGCCCTGACCCTTAGATTAAAGTCGTAAATGATCAATTAATGTGTTAACTTAGTTAATGATGGTGCAACTAATGCCTATTTGACTATTTGAAAACTCTTATGCTACTATGAACAAATTGTTATGGCACTTTTGGAGTAATGAATGATGAACTTTTGACATGTGAATTGATTGTGAAATGAATGATGAACTTTTGATATGTGAATTGAGTATGAAATGAATGAATGGTGTGAACCATGATTATGTGAATTAGCCTTTATATAAGAATCAATGTGAATCGTAGAAATACAATGTGAATAACGCAGGTAGCTTATGCAATACGTTTATACGCGATCTAGAGCAAGGTGACAAGAAAACTAAGTGGCCGAAACTCCTGAACAAGTTGCAGCACGACTTAGGACTCTTGAGCAACTAGCTCAGAGCTTTGGTTTAGTCCTTCAAAACCAGATCAACAACAACCACCATGGAGACGATCTGCAAGCTGCAATGGCTAAAAAGATTTCCGCTTTGAAACCACCAACCTTTGTTGGGAGAGAAAACCCACTACTTCTCGAGAACTGGATAAGAGATTTCGAAAAGATTTTCACGGCCACGGGTACGCCCGAGGCCCAGAAAGTAGACCAAGCAACCTTTTATCTGCATGAAGATGCTGATACTTGGTGGGAAAGTGTAGGACCTACTGTTAAAGCTCAAGAGAACTTTAACTGGGAAGTGCTTAAGGTAGCAATTAAGCCTCGATTGTTCCCCGAGCACATTCGTAGGCAAAAGTACAATGAGTTTAGTAGGTTTAACCAGAGTTATAACATGAGTGTGCAAGAGTACGCTCAGAAATTCAATGAGTATGCCCGATTCTGCCCGACTGTAGTGTGAACTAAGGCTCAGAAGTTTGAAGACGGACTTAAGTTTGATCTTCAGACTCGAATGGGAGGTAGCACCTCTACTACTTTCGCGGAAGCGTATGCTAAGGCCTCAAACCTGGAGAGAATCTTACAGCGTGAGAGAGAGGTGCTAGGTAGACACAAAAGGAAGGAACCTGCCGGCAACAGCAACAGCCAAGGGTACGACAAAAGGCCCAACAATGGTGGAAACAACAATAACAATGGTGGACGCTACAACAACCGCAACAATCTGAATTATGGACAACAGGCCCAGCAAGGAAATAGGAACCAAAAGAACTTTGTTTGCAGGAAGTGTGCCAAAAGCCATCCAGGGTTCACTTGTCAGGGTGAAAGGATCAAGTGTTTCGAGTGTGGAGAAGTAGGTCACAAATCGTTCAACTGCCCTAAAAAGCAAGCTCAAAATGGACCCATTGGGAACAATGGTAACAATGGAGGTGGAAACAGAATTCAAAACTTTAATAACAACCGCCCTACTGGAGGAAATGCTGCACAGAACGGGAACCAGAACAACCGCTCTTTTGGAAGTGGAAATGGAAACTATGGAAAGAATAGCAATGGAGGCTACACCAATGGAAGAATCAATGTCATGAGCCGAACTGAAGCTGACACCGTTGCCAACGTTGTGACAGGTACTTTTCTCGTAAACTCAAACCCTGCTTATGTACTCTTTGATTCCGGAGCGTCTCATTCTTTTATTTCTAGCACTTTTGTTAATAAGTATCCCCTCAATTCTACCCAGTCTTGTCGAGCCAATATAGCCATGCCCACCGGTGAAACTGTTTCTTGTAAATCTCTTTTCGAAAGTATCCCTGTAGTCATAGCTGGTACTGAATTATCGGCCGATCTTATCCTTTTTGACCTAAAAGACTTTGACGTTATCTTGGGAATGGATTGGTTAGCTAAGTATAAAGCCAAAATCGAGTGTCATAACCAGAAAATATCTCTTAGAGGACCAAAGGGAAATAGGATATCTTATAAAGGCATAACCTTCCAGCCCGATGTCAAGATAATCTCAGCCCTGAACCTTCAAACCTATCTTAGAAAAGGCTACCCAGTCTACCTGTGCCAAGTAAGGGATGTAAGCGTGGAAAACGAGGAGTTGACTCAAATTCCGGTAGTAAAGGAGTTTCCGGATGTATTTCCCGAAGAGCTTCCAGGAATGCCACCAGAGAGAGAAGTGAGCTTCAAGATCGACTTAGTCCCTGGAACCGGACCAATTTCTAAGGCTCCGTATCGAATGGCACCTGCAGAAATGCAAGAATTGAAGGTGCAATTGGAGGAATTGTTGGAAAAAGGGTACATTCGACCTAGTGTCTCACCTTGGGGAGCCCCGTTATTGTTTGTTCGGAAGAAAGATGGATCTTTGAGGGTGTGTATCGATTATAGGGAGCTGAATAATGCCACGGTAAAGAATAAATATCCGCTCCCGAGGATCGAGGATTTGTTCGATCAACTTCAGGGTGCAACAATGTTTTCTAGGATCGATTTACGATCAGGTTATCACCAACTACGAATCGCTAAGAAGACATCCCTAAGACAGCCTTTCGTACGAGATATGGCCATTATGAGTTCACCGTCATGCCTTTTGGACTCACTAATGCGCCCGCAACTTTTATGGACCTCATAAATAGGACTTTCCAGCCATACTTGGATAAGTTCGTGATAGTGTTCATCGACGATATATTGGTGTACTCGAAGGATAGAGAAGAGCATGAGGATCAGTTGAGGAAAGTTTTGGAGATTCTTCGAGAAAAGCAATTGTATGCGAAGTTCTCGAAGTGTGAATTTTGGTTGGAAAAAATCTCATTTTTGGGTCATGTGATATCAAAAGAAGGCGTTTCCGTAGATCCATCGAAGATTCAAGCAGTGACCGATTGGCCTCAACCTAAGAACGTCACCGAAGTAAGGATTTTCTTGGGTTTAGCTGGATATTACCGGAGATTTGTGAAAGATTTTTCGAGAACGGCCCAACCTCTCACTAACCTGATGAAGAAAACAACAAAATTTCATTGGGATGATAAGTGTGAGGAAGCATTTCAAGAGCTGAAGAAGAGACTTACAACAGCCCCGATATTGACATTGCCCTCTGGAGTAGAAGGATTTGAAGTCTACAGTGATGCCTCGAAGAAAGGTTTTGGGTGTGTCTTGATGCAACATGGTAAAGTAGTGGCCTATGCGTCGAGGCAACTCAAACCACATGAGCAAAATCACCCTACTCATGACTTAGAGTTAGGAGCAATCGTGTTTGCGCTTAAAATCTGGAGACATTATTTGTATGGAGTGTAATGTAAGGTCTATACAGATCACAGAAGTTGAAAGTATCTGTATACGCAAAAGGAGTTGAATATGAGACAGAGACGTTGGCTCGAGCTTATAAGCGACTATGATTTGAAGATAATGTATCAAGAGGGAAAAGCGAACAAAGTAGCTGACGCGTTGAGTAGGAAGAGTGCTCATTCGCTAAACGTGTTGATTTTGGCAGATTAACTGTGTGAAGAGATCAAGAGATTGAGTTTGGAAATAGTTGAGCCCGGTTATGTGAAAGCTCAGTTGAATGCTCTTACTGTTGGACCAGACATATTTGAGGAGATTCGGGCTAAACAAGCTACAGATAAGTGGTTAAGCAAGTTAAGAGAGATGAAAGGAAGTGGTCAAGCACCGGAGTTCGAGATCGACGGCAATGGCGTTGCAAAGTATAAACGGAGATTGTGTGTGCCACAAGATGAGGAACTCAAGACGAGAATTCTAAGGGAAGCCCATAGTTCGCCGTATTCCATACATCTAGGAGGAGATAAGCTTTATAAGGATTTGAAAAAGCATTTTTGGTGGCCTAGGATGAAGCAAGAAGTAGCCGACTTTGTGGCAAAATGTTTAACATGCCAAAAGGTGAAAATACATCATATGAAGCCTGGAGGGAAATTGCAACCTTTGGAAGTGCCAGGATGGAAATGGGAATCTATCTCTATGGATTTCATCATGGGATTACCGAATACAAGGTCGGAAAGAATGCAATATGGGTAATAGTGGACCGTTTGACTAAGACGGCAAGATTCGTGGCAATGAAGCATACTTGGTCGTTGAGACAGTTGGCGGATGCTTACTTCAATGAGGTGGTAGGCTACATGGTGTTCGGAAGGACATCGTTTCGGATAGGGACTCAAGATTCTTATCAAAGTTCTGGAAACAGCTTCAGACAGCCGTGCGTACACTATTGAAATTCAGTACAGCCTTCCACCCAGCAACAGATGGTCAAACGGAGAGAACCATTCAAACCTTGGAGGATATGCTGAGAGCATACGTAATGGATTTCGGAGGATATTGGGATGATCATTTGATGTACATTGAGTTCTCGTACAACAACAGTTGTCACTCGAGCATAGGAATGGCACCTTATGAGGCATTGTATGGACGAAAATGTAGAAGTCCTATATGTTGGAGCGATGTGAATGAGTCGTTGAATTTGGGACCAGAAATGATAGAAGAGACTACCAACAAAGTGAAGTTGATTCAAGAGCGTATGAAAGCAGCTCAGGATCGACAAAAATCGTATGCAGATCAAAGGAGACGAGATTTAGAGTTTGAAGTTGGAGAAAAAGTGTTGCTGAAAGTTTCACCAACCAAGGGAGTAATGAGGTTCGGTAGGAAAGGAAAGTTGAGTCCTCGTTATATCGGACCTTATGAGATACTCGAAAGAATTGGGGAAGTGGCCTATAGATTAGCCTTGCCCACAGAGTTAGCCAATGTTCATAATGTCTTTCATGTGTCTCAACTACGTAAATATGTCCCCGATCCCTCCCATGTCATCCAACCTGAAACCATTGAACTAGATGAGACCCTCACCTTTGAAGAACGTCCTTTTTAAAATCCTTGATTCCAAAACGAGAAATACCCGGAACAAGGCAGTAAAGTTAGTCAAAGTTTTGTGGTCTAATCATCAAACTGAGGAAGCAACTTGGGAAGCGGAAGATGACATGAAAAAGCGTTATCCTGAACTCTTTTCTGAGGTATGATTACCGAGTTTCGGGGACAAAACTCCTTAAGGGAGAGCGAATGTAATACTAACAAAGCACAAAGCTACAGTTTCGTTAATATTAAACATCTAACTTTAAAGTTCGAGGACGAACTTTGTTTTCAAGGAGGAGTAGATGTAAAAACCCCAAATTTTCAAAGATTATTTTATTATTTATTAAGGATTAATATTATTTCCACTTAAAATTTATTTTATGATAATGCGATTTTATTTGATAACTATGTTTATTAAAATAATAATTTCATTTAGTTTTGAATTATTTAACGAGTTTATTTAAATGATTTAATTGAAAGGTATTTTATTTAAATAAACTAATTATTCATTTTCATTATTTCAAAGTATTTTAATATGGTAATTGAAAGGTGTATTTAGTTGTGGGCATTCTTATTCATTCAAGTTGTCCATCCATTTTTAGTAATCCAAAGCCCAAATACAAGTCCATAGCATATGTCTTTTAGCCAAAAAGAAAAAGGAAAACAAAACAAAAAAAATAAAGGAAAAGAAAATGTGATCTTCATCACCATCTCCCTCCTCACGTATGAAAATCAACAAGCCAAAGGAAATTTTTTCCACAAATTCATTAGTTCTTGTCAGAGAACTTTGAAAATCAAGCACCAAGTCAACCATAACCTCAACTCTTCTGCCTAAAAATCCCCCAAAATCATAAAACAAAATCTCGTACCATACTTCCTACATTAATGGAGGTTGACTAAGCTCCACAAATTCAGAAAATTTGTCCTATAAATAGCAACCCAAACACATTCAATCGCTCAAGCAACCAACCCTTTCTAAGGTTGTTTCACTTTCTTCCCTTCTCCTCTTCTAATTTCTGATTTTTGTTTTGGGAATAAAAATAATAAAAAAATAAAATTTCAGTCCACATTGGATCAACCGTGCACCACCGCACGAACCACCCGACCCTCGTCTGACTTCGCCACCGACCACCTGAACCACTCGAACCACCTGCACAACCGCCATCCATCACCCTCCTCCGCGCGACCTCCTCTTCGCAGCACCCCTGCTGCCGCCTTGATGCTCAGTCATCACTGAACTCCGAACCCGCGCCCAGCCTTCGCCGTCCCGCCTGAGCCTCGCCGTGCTTCGCCCAAAACCATCAGTGCCTCCTCCTCTTCTTCCTTACCCCTGATTCGCCTCCATCTGTTCCCTCCTTCCTTCCTCGTTTTTTTTCGTTTATGAGAAACTGGTTCTTAGAACCAGTGATACTCTTTTTTCCTTTTTGTTAAGTTTTATTAGTTTTATTAGTTTTTTTTCTTAACAAAACAAATGACTTTCCTAAACTAGCTTACTTTATTAAGTTGGTGTATTTTAGATTAATTAACTTAGTCTTTTATAACTTGAAAACATTTCTTGATTTTTCTAGAACAAAGTAAGAAGTATAATAAAGTTAGTTTTCTATGACTAAAATAATTGTTTAAGTTAATGAAAATTAAGTTGAAGTAATCTTTGAGTACTTAAAATGATTGCATAAATAATTTGAAAACCATAAACTTTGATTTATAAACTCTCTTAAAATCATTAAGAATTCTTTAAGTTATTTGAATTATTTAAATTGTTTATTTTATATAAAAAGGGGTTATTTAGGTAACTAACTTAGATATCATTAATGTCTATTGTAGACTCCGATTGCGTAGACGAGGAATATCAAGAGTGTTAATCCGTTCGTGAACTTAAATTTTGGGCACGCGTCACGAGGTAATCTCCGATGTCCATCTAAACATAGATCCCGTTAGTGTAAAACGAATTGATTATGTGATTATTATGTGCTTATAAAATATATAAGTATGGACTATAATTATGGATTATTGACTTAATGCGGATTATGAAAACGAATGACAAAATGGACGACGACTATCGATTTCGATTATGAATCATGACTATGGACGATATACGATATGACAAATATGTTTATTATAACGTTATTAAAACCGCTTAATGTCATTTAGTAATGTTATGGTTATTATTATTATTAATATTAATATTAATATTATTAATAAAATAATAATATTATTATTATTATTATTATTATTATTATTATTATTATTATTATTATTATTATTATTATTATTATTATTATTATTATTATTATTATTATTATTATTATTATATTATTATTATTATTTTGTTGTTGTTGTTGTTATCATTATTACCGTTATTATTATTATTATTGAAATTTTATGAAAGTTGGAATTAGTAAGAACTTGTGATAATGAAATGATTATGAATCTGAAGTGATAAATGAACTCAAGTGACGGTTGTGAAATGAGTTATTGAAACCGTTATGAATGGATTGAGAATATGATGGATGAAATATATTCACACTGGATTGAACAACGATGACGTAATTGTATACGTGATTTATGTGATGACTTGAATTAAAAGATGTTAATCACGTAAAGTGAAATATCGGAGGGAAATGAGGAACAGGTTGCCCTGTATGAGAGGATCAGCGGCCCCTACAGGTTCTCTGGTTACTATGCTGATTATTTTGTTACTGTCTTCCTTCTATCTTGTTGTGATCCAAGTAGAAGGGGTGTGCACACTAAGGACTCTGTTATTATGGCCATTATGTTATTCGTAGGTGGTTACAGGGGATTGACCCCGGCCTACAATGTTGAAGTAAGTGGTTACAGGGGATTGACCCCGGCTTACTGGCGTTCTCTTTCCTCTCCTTAAATAATTGGATTAATTGAATTAATTATGCGATTATTCATTGTATATATACGTGTATGTGTGCTATGCTTTTCAACCCTATTAATCGGAGTACTATTTTACAAATTATTTTCAACTTAAGTATTTTACGGGATGGAGTTGGAATTACTCAGTTTTTTTGATTTTTGGGAGCTTGTCTCTCTTGTTTCTTTTCAATGCATTTGTGCAGGTGGGTGATTGACGGGGGAACAAAAGGGAAATCACTTAGAGTTGTCATCCACTTAGCTTATGATTTAGCTTCCGCTGGAACTCTGGAATACTTTAGTAATTAGTAATATTTAATGAACATTTTACTTGGATGTAAGGATTAATTAATTTGAATTTAGTATGCTTTAATCTAGCCTTGCATTTATTTCCAAGGAGATAAGTGCGGCGGTAGCACGCCCTTTGAGTCGAACCCTCGTGGATTTTCCCCCATCTCATGTTTCTTTAAATGAAAAAAGGGTTCGGGTTGATGGGGTTGTTACAGTTAAAGTTCTTCATGACTTTGGAGCATCTCACGGTTAGAACAAGCAAAAATAAAGAAGGCTAATTAATGCTAGCTACTAGCTAGTATGACTTTTGGGACACTTTTATCAAAAGTGGGGCGTGGAGCATTAATTAGTGGAGGTGGTTGAAGACATCTTCCTTTGGAAGATTTCAACATGTTTGCCATGTAGTAATAGTGCCAAGGGAGACTCCTTTATATTATAAATACCAAGAGGAGAAATTAGGAGAAGTGTGACAAGATGTGAGGGCACCAAGTGAAGGGTGTGTGTTAGCGTTTAACACAACACCATGAGGTTGTGATGAGGGTGGATGTCAACACCAAAAGAGAGTGTTGTGCTAGCTAGAGACTCCACCTTGAGACGATGTGGGAGTATGAGAGCACAATCACAGAAAGTGAATCTTGGAAAGTAGAAGGTGCATACTATCTCAAGTAGAGTGAGGAGTAAGGCTCTCTTATTTTGGACTGAATTAATGAAAATTCAATTCAGTTAAGACATATTCAGTTTAGTTAAGTTCATTTCAATTCAGTTAAGTTCAGTTAGTTTCCTCTCATAGTTTTCATTGATTTCAGTTCAGTACAGTTCAGACAAATTCAGTTCAGTTCAGTTCAGTCCAAAAGAAAAAGAACAGAGCCTAAGTGGTAAGAGTTAAACACAATATTAGTATGAAGGTGGTTAGGATTAAGAAGTGGGAACCATTGTGAAGGGTACTAAGTAGCACTTTGTCCTAACACATATTGTCTAGTATTGTAGTTGTAGTAGTTACCTTTCTACTCCCAAATACTATAGTGAAGTTTTTTCATCCATGGAAATCGGGATCGTGGTTTTACCCTAGTTGAAGAGGGTTTTCCACGTAAAAATATTATGTGTCATTTCTGCCATTTTTGTACTATATTTTTCAATCCGATATTTTGCGTGTTTGTTGCTTATTTCCCAACATTGCCGACCACCGACGGGAAGATCAGAGGTCAAGCTGTGACTGGTGGTGAGGACTTTGCCACTTCAGCGCGCCGCCTTCTAGGATTCGAGACTCACAGTCCACAGACCACAGTAAGTTGTGTTAGAGTTTTTATTTTTGTTCTTAAATTTTCATATTTTCCTAATGTTAGATTCTTAGATTAATTGAATAATTAGATGTAAATTGTTGAATGTTGACATTGTTCATAAATTAGTTAGGGCTTGCTTATTGAAATTCTAAATGGAAATTGAAATTGACTACCCTAAAATTGGTTGTATGACAATGGATATGCAATTATAATTTTAGTTTAATGTTTTTAATTTATGTATTTTTTTAACAAAATTGGCTGTATGACTATGGATATTTGGATATTTTGGTTGTAAGACCTATGTAACACTTTTTATGAATTTTTTTTTACTATTTTTGTGCTTGTTGTACGTTCGCATCCCCATATTCAAATTCCTGATCCCGCCACTGGTTCGTGTTGGATCTGATTTTATTAAATTCATATTTGGTCTTCTATAATCTATATATTGGATTTTTTTTATCATGCAAACATATATATAGCTCTTCTATTGTAAAGTCCAGGATTTGGGTCAGACCTTTCCTCAGCTTCACCTTATAGTGGACTAGGATCATTTTTTATTCTTTAATTAATATCATATTAGGAACCAGATTTGAATTATCACCCCCATCTATATGAAGGTCAGAATCTTAACTTTGTTTTGTAGTTCATCCACATTCTGCCGTGCTACTGCTGCCCAAGGGCGGATCTAGCGTGGGTTCAGTGGGTTCAGCTGAACCCACAACAATTTGGAAAAAAAACAAGGAAAAATTCTGGAAAAAAAAAAACAAAAATAGGTTAAAACCAAAGAAGCGCGGAAGAAATAAGTTAGATAAGCCATAGCTCAGTTGGTCCGCGTGAAACTTAATGAAACTTACCTCCCGTGTGGCGTGTCGGGAGTTCGAGCCTTCTCGGCCTTTTTTTTTTTTGTTTGAATCTTATTTTCTTTTCCCCAATTCCCCCCAATAACCCAGTTTCTCTCTCCTCTCTTCGACACCTGCGGCATTTCACTCGTATTTCACAAACAAAAAAGCTAGGGTTTGTTTTTGACGAAACTCAACGGCACACCTCTGAGGCTCTGACACCTGACGACAACGGACAGTCACGACTGCCGTCCGCAGGCGCGGCAGTGGCCGAGTGGCGTAAATCTCATATCTTCTCTCCTGTTTTCCCTCTACTCGAAGTCTCGAATTTGTTTAGGTAATTGACTGATTTCTTTCACTTTCATTTACCAATTCATTTAGTAATCAAGTAATGTTTGAATTGGATAGATGGTTATTTAGTATTTACAAATTAAATTATTGGAATGTTTGGATGAATTGAATTGAAATTATTGGAATGCTTCATGGTTCATGCTTGGATGAATTGAATTGAAATTATTGGAAATTATGCTTCATGCTTGGATGAATTGAAATTAGAGATTTAGAGTATAATTTGGTGATGTGAAATTGTCAATTGCCAAGAAAGTTGTTTAATTTTAAGTAATTTGTGAATGAAGGATGAAAAGTTTGGAACACTTTTGGAAGTCTCAAAAGTCTTCCGCTTGTTCTTCACCAAATACAAGGGAGTCTCCAATTGATGAGGATGAACTTCAATCCCATCCCGCTGCCCCTAGTTCACTGCCACCACAAGTTCCACAACAAAGTAAACAAAACACTCCACAAAGAGCAAATTGTTCAAATGCTAATGTGGAAGATAAGACTTATGATGTTGAACTTCTCCCTCACGATCCGGGAAAAAGGATTCCGATCATAGAGTATCCTAAAAATGATCAAGATGCCGTGAGAAGAGGATATGTTGCTAAGAAACGTTGTGCCCCACGCACTCATCATTTTCCTCAAAGGGATATTGGAGGTATGCGCCGTTTCAATGTTGATTGGTTTGATAAATATGATTGGCTTGAGTATAGTGTTGAGAAAGATGCCGCCTTTTGTTTTGTGTGTTATTTGTTTAAGGACAAAACTAGTTCCCCGGGTGGTGATAGTTTTGTAAATGGAGGGTTTAGAGGTTGGAACAAGATTGAAAGATTTGACAAACATGTTGGTGGTATAAAAAGTGTTCATAATGAAGCTCAAGAGAAGTTTAATTTTTTCACAAAGCCTAAATCATCAATCATTGAGTCTCTTAGCTCTTACACCACAGAAGCGAAGATTCTTTACAAATCTCGCTTGACTTATTCATTGAAATGTGTAAGGTTCCTTTTGAGTCAAGGTCTAGCATGTCGTGGACATGATGAAAGTGATGAGTCAAGTAATAAAGGAAACTTTCTTGCACTTCTTACATGGCTTGCCGAAAATAATAAGGATGTTAACTTGGATAATACTCCGGGGAATAATCAAATGATAGCTCCTAGTATTCAAAAGGAACTAATAAACTCTTGTGCAAAAGAAACTACTAGACTTCTTATAGATGAGATTGGGGATGACTATTTTGGAATATTAGCTGATGAGTCTAGTGATGTGTCTCAAAAAGAACAAATGGCCCTTTGCTTGCGTTATGTAAATAAAAAAGGAAAGATACGTGAGCGGTTTCTTGGAATTGTGCATGTTGAAGATACCACTGCTTTGTCATTAAAGAATGCAATTGAGACGTTGCTTATAGATCATTTATTGAGTTTGTCTAGAGTTCGAGGGCAAGGTTATGATGGAGCGAGTAATATGAGGGGGGAGATAAATGGGCTTAAAACTTTGATAATGAAAGATACTCGTTCTGCTTATTATGTACACTATTTTGCTCATCAACTCCAATTAACTCTTGTTGCCGTTGCCAAAGAAAATGATGATTGTATTTGGCTTTTTGAGCAACTTAGTATGTTGTTGAATGTTATTGGAGTTTCTTGTAAGCGAAGGGAAATGATTCGAGAGATACAAACTCAAGAAGTGCTAGAAGCATTAGAAGTGGGTGAAATTGAAAGTGGGCAAGGGTTAAACCAAGAGCTTGGTTTGGGAAGGCCCGGTGATACTCATTGGGGTTCACACTATAAAACCATCAACAACGTCACTTCATTGTTTTCTACAATCATTAAGGTTCTTGTAAAAATTGGGGAAAATAAGATTTATAAGGAGGATCGTGTGAAAGCTATTGCTATTATGTCTTCTTTTGAGTCATTTGAGTTTGTTTTCATGATTCATTTGATGTTGGAAATATTTGGGCAAACCGATAAATTGTGTCAAGCTTTGCAAAGAGGAGACCAAGATATTGTTAATGCTATGTCATTCGTTTCTTTGACTAAAAAAAGACTACAAAAGTTGAGGGACCATGGATGGGATAACTTTTGCAATATAGTAACTTCTTTTTGTGCTAAACATGATATTGAAGTTCCTAATATGGATGATTTGTATGTTCCTCGGGGAAGATCGAAACGCTTCTTTGCCAAAGTTACCAATTTGCATCGCTTTCGGGTTGAAATGTTTTTAAGTGTCATTGATTTGCAACTTCAAGAGCTTAATAATAGGTTTGATGAAGAAAATATGGAGTTGCTTATTTGTATGGCATGCTTGAATCCCGTTAATTCATTTGCCGCATTTGATACTCAAAAGTTGGTTAGACTTGCCGAATTTTATCCAAAAGAGTTTCCAAGTAATGATATGACAAGGCTTCGACATGAACTTGAGTTCTTTTATGATGATATGCGGAAAGATGCAAGGTTTGAAAACTTGAAAGATATTAATGAACTTTCTATGAAGCTTGTTGAAACGGGTAAGCATATTTCTTATCAACAAGTTTACTTGCTTGTGAGACTAGTATTGATTCTTCCGGTGGCGACGGCAAGTGTGGAAAGAGTGTTTTCCTCAATGACTTATGTGAAGAACAAGTTACGTAATAGCATGAGTGATCAACTATTGAATGATAGTTTAGTCACCTTTCTTGAGAGATATCTTTTTTCTCGAGTTAGTGATGATGATGTATTAGAATGCTTTCAAAATATGAAAACTCGTAGAATGATTTTTTAGTTTTTTTTAAATTGTAATTTAAGAAGTTATTCTCGTATTTATCGGTTGTAATTCCGAACTTGAATTGATGTATTTTATTTTTAAGCAATTTAAATTGATCTTTTTTTTTTGTTTAACGTCTCTTTAATTCCGAACCCACGTGGGTGAAATCCTGGATACGCCACTGCTGCTGCCTCCTTGATGGTGGCCTGAGTTTTGCTCATTGGTCGTTTCGATTGGTGTCGATTTACTTTTTATAGACCCTATGTTCAATGAAGGCTAACTGAAGACATTTACAGAATTTTCCACTAGATATCTACACGGCCAATAAATAAGGTCACTTTAGTCTTACAAACTGTCCATTATGCAATTTCCCCTTTGTTGAAGGGGAAGAGCTATGCACCCTCCCTGTCTATGGACATTCTTTTCACTATGTTTGTACTATCACTATGCTTGGTTATTAAATCATGCTTAAACTGAGTATAAGATTGCATGAGACATGAATTATTTGGGCCAAATTCAATCATATAAATTTGTAACTTGACTGTGATTGTTTCCACCTGCTATTTTAAGGGGATCGACAGTTGGCGTCAACTACACGACGACTACAACTAAATAACTTGGATGAAATTAGCTAGGGAGGTTTTGGGGAGGGGCAAGATGAGACGAACTTATAACTTGTACGAATTAGGAGTACTGTTCCATATTATGTTACTCTGATATTGTTTTCTCTTCCTGTCTCTTTCTTTTACTCCCTCTTGAGTGTCCGTTCACTAACTTAGCTTGCATTTGTCATTTTAAAGTATATGTATACTAGGTTTGAAGCCCGTGCAACCGGGTTGCTGTTTATTTTATTTTATTCCAATCTTTTGTTAATATTATTGTTGATTTTGTGTTGCTGTGAAATAAGATTTTTCAACACCATTGTATTTACATACTTCCTCCGTTCTTTTTTTATTACAACAATTACCGCTTTAGGTAGTTTCATCTTTTGGAACCATTCCACTTTTGGTAAAAAAAATTAACTATAGTTGATAATATTATCTTTACTTTATGTTAATAAAACCATCATTAATTACTCAAATTGCTTTATAAAGTTGTGTTTAATTTATTATGGATTTATTTATCCCCCTACTCTAGTTAACTAAAGAGGTACCTCTATGCTAAAAGGACCCTTTATTATTTCCTTAAAAACCATGCCCAAACCAATTGTTGATGTTGGAAAAAAAGGGAGAAAGTATTTGTCATTATACTATAATTTCTAGATTTGTTATTGTGATATATAAATTTTATAATTTTTAATATTCAATTGAATACTATAGTTAAGCTATTATTAAATGGTATCTCAATAACAGGTTTGACTGCTAATACAGTTTAACATGAATAATACCCCAATGATACTTTAAGAAAGTAGAGGGTAATAACTTAATAGATGCAGGACAGAAAGAATAGAGAAAAACATGAGTGCCAGCCACAATTTCAACTTTTAATATAGCACATAAACACTAACGCATATAGAATGGAAGATGGGAAAACCAAAATGAAGATTATAATGATAGTATCATGAAGAAAATTAATTAAATATAAAAATAACCTCTATTAATAATCGAAAATACAATTTAAGAGAAAAAAAATATATCTTCATTAATCATGACCATATCAAGTCTTATCAAATTTCCCCCTTTTTTATGATCCGTGACCTCAAATAGTCTAGAAATGCGAACCTTGATTTCCAAATAGTTTTAGTAGAATTAAGTTAATGGAGAAAAGAATAAGATCTGAGATATAGATATAGATATATGGAAAATAAATAAATAATTATGTATACAATAAATATTATAAGAATAAAATAATTAGTCAACTGTGTAATACCTCTGCAATCTCGATGACAAACTTTCATTTGATCTTCATGTAATGCCATCATGGAATGCTATCGTTTCAAAACAATAGATATGAATTTTTTTATCTTCATATGACTTGATTTTTAAAAGTATGATTTTAAAAGACATAATTACTATTGTCACATATTATATGCTATTTTTATAGTTATTTTTATAATTATTTAAAATAAAGAATAAATAATACGTTATTGTTCATCTAAATAAATATATTTTCATAAGTTGTAAAACTATATTGTATAAGGATCTTATTTCGAAGCATATTTCGAGCACTCTCCGACGGTAAAAAAAAATAATACTATTGCAAATTATGTAGCAAAAGTTATATTTAATTTACATAGTATAATAATTTAGGTTGTTTATTTAAAATTAGACTGTAATATTCACTCATCCAGAACACCTTATACTCCCTCCGTTTCATTTTAATTTACTCACTTCACTTTGGGGGAGAACCAAGTAATAAGTACAAAAGTATGAGAGAGAAACTGAAAAGGTGGAGAGAGAAACTAAAAAGTGTGAGAGAGAAAGTAAAAAGTGGGTTAAAATATTAAAAAGTGGATGACATGGGTGGAAAAAGAGGAGAAGATAGATGTGACATGTTACCTAAAATAGAAAAAGCAACAGTGTGTAGATTAAAAAGAAACATACCAAAAAGGAAAGTGTGTAGATTAAAATGAAACGGAGGGAGTATGTACTTATATCTATGTTGAACACCATTTTCTTTCAAAAAAAATAATTGTTGAACACTATTTTCTTAAAAAAAATTAAAAGTTAATAAGAATGACATGGCATGCTTAGGTGGAGCTCTTTATAATATTCTAAGGTTGTTTTATTTAAATCAAACTCTAATTTTTACATAATCCAAAACTCTAATATATATGTAACTTTATCGCTATAGATTTTAGTTTTTGTTGTAACAACAAAGTTTCCTTAATAAATTTTGTTGCAATACTATATTGTTTTGGTTTAGTTGAGTAAGGTTGAGGTTTTAAAAGACAATATGTTTAATCCTGTAAATTGGACCTATAATCAAATGTTATAATCACATGTAATACACTATACTTAATACTTATAGCTACTATTATATTTATCTACAAAAAGACTAAATAATGTCTTACAATTCATCTAATTTAATATATTTTCATGAGTTATAAAACTATATTGTAAATAGATCGTATTTTGAAGCATATTTCAAGCACTCTCCACTGATAAAAAAATTATAATATTTTGAATTAGGTAGCAAAAGTTAAATTCAATTTACATAATATAATAATTTAGGTTGTTTATTCAAACGCAACTCTAATTTCCCCCTATCCAAAACTCTTTTATGTATTTAAATATATGTAGAATTATATTTTTTTTTTAAATATTTAAAATAAAAACTAAGTACATGGCAATCCTAAGTGACACTCTCTATTTCATAAAAAAATAGAATTATATTGTAAATGGATCTTATTTCGAAGCATATTTGGAGCACTATCTAATGGTACAAAAATTGTAATATTCTGGATTAGGTAGCAAAAGTTATACACAATTTACATAATATAATAATTTAGATTGTTCATTCAAAACGAAAGTCTAAATTCTGCTTATCCAAGACTCCTTATATGTATTTAAATCTATGTAGAACTCTATTTTTAGAAAAAAAAATTGATGACATGACAATCCTACATGGCGCTCTATATTTCATAAGTTGTAGAACTATATTGTAAATGGATCTTATTTCGAAGCATATCCTGAATGCTCTCCAATGGTACAAAAATTATAATATTCCGAATTTTGTAGCAAAAGTTATACACAATTTTCATAATATAATAATTTAAGTTGTTAATTCAAATACAAACTCTAATTTTCGCTTATCCAAATCTCTTTTTATGTATTTAAATCATGTAGAACTCTATTTTTTTAAAAATAAAAATATAAATTGATGACATGGCAATCCTACGTGGCGTGCTCTATGAGCTCGAAATCTTGAGGAGCTCTCTATGCCCCCGAGAAGTTCCTCCTTTATATATATATTGATGATTGATTCCAAAACTTAATCTTCAAATATTTTTACTACTCGTAGATTGTGCACTACAAATATTTGATAGCCCAGACAGGTATATAATGCACTTGCTAGAAGGTACATTCTGGGTACAAAAGTTATAATGCTAAAAAAATATCATTATTATATATGCAAATGTATAAATAGTAAATCTTTTGAACATATTTCTGCTTAATCTTGATAATACATCTAAAAGTATTACTTTACCATCAAAATCTAATACTTACCGTAAATTATATGTCTGTTACACTTATTTGGGTCAAAATTCATCTACTTTGGCGAAAAGTTTCACTAGCATTACCTGAGTGACTATTGTTTATTTTATTTGTTTTCAAATTTTTATTAACATTGTTGATTTTTTGTTTTTCTGAAATGAGATTTTTCAACACCATTGTATTTATATACTTCCTCCATTTTTATCCTATTGTAACAATTACCACTTTGGTTAGTTTTAGCTATTGGAACCATTCCACTTTTGGTAAAAAAAACAACAACTATAGTTGACAATATCACATTTACTTTATGTTAATAAAACCATCATTAATTACTCAAATTGCCTTATAAAGTTGTGTTTACTTTATTAAGGATTTACCTATCTCCTACTCTAGTTAATCCTCTATGCTAGACTACCCATTTTGTTTTATTTTCTTAAAAACCATGCCCAAATCCATTGTTACAGTAGAAAAAAATAGAGAAAGTGTTTGTCATTATACTTTGATTTCTAGATTTGTTATTGTGATATATAAATTTATATTTTAATGTTCAATTGAATATTGTAGATAAGTCTATTATTAAATAGTATTCCAATAATTGGTAATGATTAACAATAGCTAGCACAGTTTTAACATGGAAAATACCCAAACAATACTTTAAGAAAGTAGAGGGTGATAATTTAATAGATGCAGGACAAAAAGAATAGAGAAAAAATATGAGTGTCAGTCATAACTTCAACTTTTAATATAGCATATAAACACTAATGCATATAGAATAGAAGATGGAAACACCGAAAAGAAGATCATAATGGTGGTATCATGAATGAAATAAATTAAATATAAAAATAGCCTCAATTAATAATCGAAAATAGTATTTAAGAGAAAAAAATCCCTTCATCAATCATGACCATATCAAGACTTATCAAACTTACCCCTTTTTTATGATCTACGACCTCAAATAGTCTAGAAACTCGAACCTTGATTTCCCAATTAGTTTTAGTAGAATTAAGTTTATTGAGAAAAGAATAAGATCTGACATATAGATATATGAAAAAGAAAAACTTAAATAATTATCTATACAACAAATATTCTAGGAATAAAATAATTAGTCAATTGCATAATACCTCTGCAATGTCGTTGACAAACTTTCATTTGATTCTTCATGTAATGCCATTATGACATGCTCAAAACTACATATATGTATTTTTTATCTTTATATAACTCAATTTTTAAAAGTTTGATTTTAAAATACATAATTGCTATTTTGACATATAATACGCTATTTTTATAGTTATTTTTATATGTATTTAAAATAAAGAATAAATAATATGTTATTGTTCATCTAAATAAATATATTTTCATAAGTTGTAAAACTATATTGTGTATGGAAACACATTTCGAGCACTTTCTGATGGTAAGAAATTTATAATATTGCGAATTATGTAGCAAAAGTTATATTCAATTTACATAGTTAAATAATTTAGGTTGTTTATTTAAAAGAAAGACTATGAGTTGTAAAACTATATCGTAAATGATTCTTATTTTGAAGCATATTTCAAGTACTCTCAAATGGTAAAAAATTATAATGTTTTGAATTAGGTAGAAAAAGTTATATTCAATTTACATAATACAATAATTAATGTTGTTTATTCAAAACGAAACTCTAATTTTTCGTTATGTAAAACTCCTTTTATGTATTTAAATATGTGTAGAACTCTATTTTTTAAAATATTTAAAATAAAAATTAATGACATGGCAATCGTACGTGGCGCTCTCTATTTCATAAGTTGTAGAACTATATTGTAAATGGATCTTATTTCGGAGCATATTTCGAGCACTATCCAATGGAACAAAAATTATAATATTCCGAATTACGTAGCAAAAGTTATACACAATTTACATAATATAATAATTTAGGTTGTTCATTCAAAACCAAACTCTAATTTTAGCTTATCTATAACCCTTATGTGTATTTAAATCTATGTAGAACTCTATTTTTTTAAAAGATAAAAATAAAATTCGATGACATGACAATCCTACGTGGCGCGCTCTATGGCCTCGAAATCTTGAGGAGCTCCCTATGCTCCCGAAAAGTTCATCCTTTATATATATACTAGTTTTGAAGCCCGTGCGTTGCACGGGTTGTTGCTTATTTTATCTTTTTGTAAATTTTTTTGTTAATATCATTGTCAATTTTGTGTTGCTGTGAAATGAGATTTTTCAACACTATTGTATTTATAACTTTCTCCATTCCTTTTCTATTACAACAATTACCGCTTTGAATAGTTTCATCTTTTGGAACCATTTCACTTTTGGTAAAACAAAAGCAACTATTGTTGACAATATTGCCTTTATATGATGTTAATAAAACCCTCATTAATTATCTAAATTGCCTAATAAAGTTGCGTTTACTTTATTAAGGATTATTTATCCCCTACTCTAGTTAACTAAAGGGGTACTTCTATGCTAAATCACCCATTTTTTATTTCCTTAAAAACCATGTTCACACCAATTGTTGTAGTAGAAAAAGAATAGGGAAGTATTTGTCATTATACTATAATTTCTAGATTTGTTATTACGATATACTACCTCCGTCCCAGAAAAATCTGAACACTTATTGGGACACGTAGTTTAAGGTGATAAGTTGTAGTGTAGTTATCAAATGTTATTTTATTTAAAAAGTAGATGTAATAGGAGTTGGTGGGGTATTTTTTATTAGAGGAGAGAGAAAGTTAGGTAACTTTTTTTTGATAAAAGGTAGAGTGTGGGCCAAAGATGTGTAAAAGAAATAATATATTAATAGTGGGACCATGCCAAAAATGGAAGTGTTCAAACTAATTTGGGACAAACATAAAAGGGAAGTGTTCAGACTATTCTGGAACGGAGGGAGTATAAATTTTATAATTTTTAGTATCCAATTAAATATTGTAACTAACTCTATTATTAAATGGTATCCTAATAATAGGTATGACTGACAATAATTAACACATTTTTAACATGAATAATACCCGAATGATAATTTAAGAAAGTAGAGCGAGGGTAATAATTTAATAGATGCAGAATAGAAAGAATAGAGAAAAACATGAGTGTCCGCCACAACTTCAACTATGAATATAGCACATAAACACTAACGCATATAGAATGGAAGATGAAAAAGCAAAAGAGAAGATCATAATGATAGTTTCATGAATAAAATTAATTAAATGTAAAACTAACCTCTATTAATAATTGAAAATACTATTTAAGAGAGAAAAAAATACCTCTTCATCAATCATGACCATATCAAGACTTATCAAACTTCCCCCTTTTTTATGATCCGTGACCTTAAACAGTCTAGAAACGCGAATCTTGATTTCCAAATAGTTTTAGTAGAATTATGTTCATGGAGAAAAGAATAAGATCTTACATATAGATATATGAAAAAAAAACATAAATAATTATGTATGCAATAAATATTCTAGGAATAAAATAATTAGTTAATTGCATAATACCTCTGCAATCTCGATGACAAACTTTCATTTGATTCTTTATGTAATGCCATCATGGAATGCTATAGGTTCAAAACTATGGATATGAATTTTTTATCTTTATATAACTCAATATTTAAAAGTATGATTCTTAAAGACATGATTGATATTGTCAGGTATAATACGCTATTTTTATATATTTAAAATAAAGAATAAATAATATGTTATTGTTCATTTAAATAGATACATTTTCATAAGTTGTAAAACAATATTGTATATAGATCTTATTTCAAAGCATATCTCGAGCACTCTCCGACGGTAAAAAAAAATATACTATTGCGAATTATGTAGCAAAAGTTATAATCAATTTACATTGTATAATAGTTTAGATTTTTTATTTAAAATCAGACTATCAATTTTACATTGTTGTTTATTTTATTATATTTCATAAGTTGTAGAACTATATTGTAAATTGATCTTATTTCAAAGCATATTTAGAGCACTATCCAATGGTACAAATATTATTATACACAATTTAGATAATATAATAAATTAGGTTGTTAATTCAAAACTAAACTCTAATTTTCGCTTATTAAAAGCTCCTTATATGCATTTAAATCTATGTAAAACTCTATTCTTTAAATATTTTCATGATTTGTGACCCTATATTGACTTTGAAGCATACTTCAAGCACTCTCCAATGGTGGATGAATTATAAGGTTTTGAATTAGGTAGCAAAAGTTATACACAATTTACATAATATAACAATTTAGGATGTTTATTCAAAACCAAACTATAATTTCTCCCTATTCAAAACTACTTTTAGGTATTTAAATATATGAAGGACTCTATTTTTTATAATATTTAAATTTAAAACTAATGACATGGCAATTCTACGTGGCGCTCTCTATTTCATAAGTTGTCGAACTATGTTGTAAATGGATCTTATTTCGGAGCATATTTCGAGCACTATCCAATGGTACAAAAATTATATGATTCCGAATTACGTAGCAAAAGTTATACGCAATTTACATAATATAATTATTTGGGTTGTTAATTCAAAATCAAACTCTAATTTTCGCTTATCCAAAACTCCTTATATGTATTTAAATCTATGTAGAACTCTATTTTTGTAAAAAAAATAAAAATAATAATTAATGACGTGGCAATCCTACGTGGCACACTCTTTGGCCTCGAAATCTTGAGGAGCTCCCTATGCTCCCGAAAAGTTCCTCCTTTATATATATATATATTGATTGATTTCCAATGATTTTTTTTATATTCCATATATAAGTCTGAGGGTGTTGGGCCAATTATCTATTGGATGAGTTGGATTCTTGTATTACCTCTTGACTAACATGTTTATAGCAATGTGGCAGTGTCGCACTTGTTTGACAATATATCCTTTGCTTGGTTTTAGAAATAAACAAATTATATCATTCCTTTTGTCAGTTTTATACTTGGTCAGTTCTATTTGCAGTATTTTTTTTTTTTAATAAGGTAAGGAGAAACCTTGACAAGTTGGGGGAAATAAAGGGGATCCCAACTTGTCAAGGGTGAGAATCGATCCAGGACCTCCCGGAACCGGGAGGAAGCTCTAACCACTAGGCTATCCCTCACTCTCAGTTCTATTTGGAGTATACCCGTTTCTGTTTTATACTTGGTCAGTTTTATACACGTTTAGTTTCATAATTATACTTCGTCTGTTTTATACTTGGTCAATTATTATATTATGACTGAGAGTGAGGGATAGCCTAGTGGTTAGAGCTTCCCTCCCGGTTCCAGGAGGTCGTGGGATCGATTCTCACCCTTGGCAAGTTGGGATCCCCTTTGTTCCCCCAACTTGTCAAGGTTTCTCCTTACCTTATTAAAAAAAAAAAATTTATTATATTATGACCAAGTATATATCCTTTGTGGTTTTATACCAGTTTTACATCTTGGCTAGTTTTATACTTGGTCAGTTTCAGAAATAAACAAGATGCATACTTCGTCAGTTCTATTCCTTGTTATGTGTAACCATCTGTTAAGTAAGGGAAATTTGTCAGAAACAACCTTTTATAAGACACTTTTTGTCATAAACAACCTTTTAAATTTTTTTTTGTCAAAACAAACCTTAAAGTTCAATTTTTTTGTCACATTAAACCTTTGGCCGGAAAAGACCATTGACTTAGTTTTCAGGCGTTGACCACCCACGAAACCACCCCCACCCCATGAAATCAACCCGCTCGCTTTCCCCCACCCTCGAAACCACCGCTTTCTTCCCCCCACCCTCAAAACCACCAACCCTCACTTCCCCCCACCCCGAAACCACCCCTTCCTTTTTCTTCGTTAGGGTTTAGGTTTGTTCGAGTGGGGATTTAGGGTTTGAGGGGCACGGTTGAGGGTGGAGGGAGGGGGCGGGGTCGTTTTGGGGGTGGGGGGGAAGTGAGGGTTGGTGGTTTTGAGGGTGGGGGGAAGAAACCGGTGGTTTCGAGTGTTGGGGAAAGCGAGGGGGCTGATTTCATGGGGTGGGGGGGTGGTTTCGTGGCTGGGGTTGGGATGGTCAACGCCTGAAAACTAAGTCAAGGGTCTTTTTTCCGGCCAAAGGTTTAATGTGACAAAAATGTTTTGGTCTAAGGTTTGTCTTGACAAAAAAAAAAAGATTTAAAGGTTGTTTCGACAAAAAATGTCTTATAAAAGGTTATTTCTGACAAATTTTCCTTTAAGTAAAGCATATTTTGAGTATCTATATAGTGATCTGTGGGAATATCATTTACAGGAGATATGATGGCTAAAATGCATTTGAATCTTGCATTATTGCCTTGTTGGGATGCCTTGAGCCCTCTTTTCCATGGGTCTATTAAATTAGTCAGCGGATGAGTGCATATGCAATTGTGGTCTCATCGTCATGTGTAATACTTTTCAATTTCACGGGAGAAATAATACTAATGTTATATGGTATAGCTATTAGGGAGCGTTTGGTTCATATGATTCTGGTATGAGGTATGGGTTTAGAATGGGCAAAAACCCATACCTAGTGTTTGTTTAATAATTTGATAGATTTAAAACTCATACCTTAAACCCATAGGTATGGGGTTTACAAACCCAAGGGGGGAGGTGGGTTTGGCTCATACCAATACCTCTAGGTATTAGATAGAAGAAAAAATTTCATTCCCAATTAAACCAAACACATGGTATTAGGTATTAAGTTCCAAACCTATACAACCTTGGTTTTATTCCTGATTCCAAACCCATACCACTATATGAACCAAACGCCCCCTTAGATTCTTAGTTTTTTGGTATAACTATTCAAGTTTTGGCTTCATGTTAAATGGTTTATAAGTAAAACTCTGCCTTTCACACTAATGTTCGTATATGATTGTAAAACTCTTTCTTAGTTTTGATTATCTTGATCATTTCAATTGCTTGAAATGTGAAACCGAAAATGTTTGGGGACTATTGTTATTCCTCATTAGACATGTAAGATATATATGTTAATGATCCTAAATTCTATATGTATGTATGCTTGACTTTGCATAAATGTGACAGAATGAGTAGTTGGACCAATCACTTACAATCTAGCAATGAGTATGGGAAAGGTGTGGAGGATTATCAACATAAAGCATTTCCTACTCGAGTAATTGGAGATCAGATCACTTGTCCGTGCAAGGTGTGTTATAATCGTTTTTGGCATCGTAGATAGAAAGTGTGTAATCATTTGATTGCAAATGGGATCCATCCGGGCACTAAAATATATAGCCGGCAAAATAAACCCGCATCCGTTGACCTGCCTCGAATACCCGACCCAAGACCCATTTTTCACCCGAAAATAATGACCGAAATGGAACCTAAACCCGAAATAACCCAACTTGAAAGTAAATAGATCCGAATATAACCCGAACCTACCTGACCCGATAATGATGATCCGAACCCGACCCGACCCGAAAAGTTGTCATATTATTTATTTTTTAAACAAATTTATGGAAAAAAATTATCGTAAAATACTATATTTGACTTAGCCACTTCCCATTAATTATTTAACTTTGTTTTATTAGTCTTATATGTTCGTTATTTATTTGCTTGGTTAAAAACCCGATTTAACCCGACCCGACCCGATGTGACCCGAACCCGAACCGACTCGACCCGACCCGAACATAACCCGAACACAAAGTTGTCCCGATTATGACCCGACCCGTATGACCCGTTTTCCACCTCTTCTAAATGATGCCATTTTTATGAGTAGTGCATGCCCTTAATGTAAGGACAACTTTGGGACTTATTCAATGTAGATTTCACGGTCATGACTCCATAGATGGTCAAGAACCAAAAATTGAGTTCGGAGGTGGGGGTATGAACACGGTCATGAACCAAGTTCGCCCATTGCTGACCTCTATTTAATACGATTCATAGCAATTTTTATGCAAAAGAATAACCACAATGTTTTAAAACACCCTAAAAAGATTAGTCTAGATTGGTTCATGAAACACATAAAAGACTACTTTTTTTAGTGATACGTTATTAAACAATCAAGATTACGGGTTCCTAGCAGGTTGTCCATGTTATCGAATTTAGTTAGAACATTTATTTAGGGTTTGATTAACAGTAATATACATGGTGATAAATATTGCAATCAAACATCAAAATAATGTTCATGAATAAGAAAATAAAACACCGCAGGGAGTTAGTATAATATACAATACTTACAGTTGCGGGAATATATTAACAATCTACCTCATGAATAGAAAGTTGGTAACTTTAAGAAAATACTAAAAATAATAAAAGAATAATAAAGTTTGTTACTTTAGTTGACCCTCAAAAATTATACCACCGTTTGAGATCGTTGATTTGTACGGATCTTGGATCGAAAGTCGAACAAGCCTTAAAAAGATTAGCGTCTTTAAATTAGCAGCAGCGTTTGTATTATATTGCCTTTGTATTAGGCGTATTGTTACGCTGGAGTTATATGTTGATTTGATGATGTAGTGATTAGGTAAGAATTACAAATCTCGTTGACTTCGTAGATATGAAGTGCAGCAGTGTGTAACTAGATGATCTTTAAAGAAGTAGCAGTAGGAGGTTAATTAGTTGTGATGGAGTATGGAGATTAAGGACTAAGGAGGATGGACTAAAAGGCCAACGTTGGTGATGAATATTTGTCAAATATGGACCTGGGCCGCACCCATCACAAGGAGAGAGAATCCACTTTACAAAACAAAGGAGGTTCCACCTTAAAACCATATGGTAATAAGGAGAGTAGCATCTTTGTAATATAAAATGAACCCATCTTTCTTCTTTTATCAATGTGGGACACTCACATGTGTTGTGCGCTATACATCATAGCTTCAACACTCCCCCTCACATGTGAGGTCCCTTTTTTCAATTGGCCCAGAGTAAATTAACGGTCCCAGCCGTAGGCCTGGCTCTGATACCATGTTAAATATGGGTCTGGGCCGCACCCATTACAAGGAGAGAGAGTCCACTTCACAAGACAAATGAGGTTCCACCTTAAAACCATATGACAATAAGGGTAGTAGCCCTTTTGCAATATATAGTGAACCCATCTCTCTTCTTTTATGAATGTGGGACACTCACATGTGTTGTGCACTATACATCATAGCTTCAACAATATTTTAGTGTAGATGAATGTTACTAATGATGTGATAGTGCTAAGCGTAAGATTTTAGAGGGTTAGTTAGGGAGTTTGTCAGGTACGAGGCGTATGAATTGTTAGTATTAGTAGGAGGGATTGGTGATGTGGCTTAGAGTTTAGAGAGGAACTGTTAGATGGTTAGACGGTAAGTCAGAGGATTTGAAGATGAGTCACTAGTAGAATAATTGCTTATTGCTGCGGCTGAATTGCTGCTGTTTTACCTATACGCAGCAATAAACCACGTCAAAATAAAAGGAAAAATCGAAAATCACCCTATTGCTGCGGTTTTGGGTGGAAAAATTTAGAAACCGCATCAATAGGTTAAAATATTATTTTTTTAATAATATTTTAATCTATTGTTGCGATTTCTAGAAGAAACCGCAGCAATAGGGTCATAAGGGTATTTTTTTTCTTTTAGCAGTTAAGGCTTGGGTGCCGTTTCATCAGTTCACACACTCTCTCTCACACACATTATCACGCTCCTCCTTCCCTCCTCACTCTTTCTCTCTCACTCCTTCCCTCCTCTCTCGTTTTCGCTGCATCTCTCGGAGATTCATCCCTCCTTAACTCCTCTATATCCTCCTCGAATTCCTTTAAGTGCTCTTACTATGTTGCATCTCTCGTTTTCGCTGCAACCACTCCTCTCATTCCTCGAGATTCATCCCTCCTTAACTCCTCTCTATCCTCCTTCCTCCTAATACTCTCCATCATCTTCGAATCGGCTCGCCTGAAATCTGCTCGCCGGTATCAACCTACTCGTGGCCTACAGATCTCGGTGGTCTCTACTCGCTCGCCGTCGTTGCTCCATCAGCAAACCGCAACCGGCAAACGGATCTTCGGCGAACAGATGTTGTTCGTTCTTGTTTCCAGTGAACCGCAAGCCCCCGTTGTTTCTGAGTGTTAGTTTCTTATTTTTTGTTTTTAATAAATTTTTTTTCGGATCTGCGATCCTCACCTTCAATGAGTTGTAACTGTTGTTTTTATTTTATTTTTGACTCTTCATTTTATTTTTTTGATCTTTTGTATTATGTTTGTGACTCCTCTTGTAACTTTTTTTATTTAATTTTTTTCTAATTTTAATATGTAATTAGTTTCAGTTAGTTCTTAACTTAGTTTCATTTCCTCTTTATCTTTTCTGATTTAGTTTATCTTTTTGCATATTTGTAGACACCTAATCGTGTCTTCCCATTTATGGATCCGATGATGAAACATACCGTGGTCTTAATTGGTCCGATCCAAGGGCAGAGCAGTCTGAAAAGCTATTCAAAACCATTTCAAAAAGTGTTAAAGTCCTATTTTAAAGCCCAATTAATTATTCATGGTAATTAATTGTATTTTGAGCCCAATTATTTGAAAAGCCCAATTAATTGATAATTAATTGATTTATTTTAATAAATAATATTTTCAAAAGATATTTTTTATATTTTCATAATCGGATTTTATCCCGTAAAATCAGATTTTCGGAGTTAAAAGATAAAAGAAAATCTTTAAAACGCGTTTATATTAAAAAACTATCAAAACGTGTCAAAAACAAGGCGGTGCGCTAAGCGCAGCTGAGTGTGCTGAGCGCAGTATCCTGCCACATGGACTTCCACGTAAGCTGCGCCTAGCGCACAGACTGTGCTAAGCGCACCAGAACTGCCACGTAGACTTTTGTTTCATGTATTGAGACGCCGAATTTCTTTCTTATCTTTTTCAGAAGCGCGTACCACGTGTACGTTTTTTTTACTGGTCATGCCGCGTCATGCGCTTGCCACGTCAGCTGCGCCTGGCGCAGCCAGCTCGTGAGGCGCAATACTGTTTTCCTTATATATAGGCCTGATTTTCGAACAGATTTGAGGACGAATTTTTCACATAACACTCGACGAATACTTTACGAACCTCTCGACGAACTACAAAATCTCCCTACAAAATTCACACTTTCAAACACAAAATACATTCAATCTACATACTTTCATACATTCATATTTTTAGGCTTCACGATTGCTCGTCCCGAAGCTTGTCAATCTCGCACACCCATGCCACGGTATAATCATGAGGGTCCTTAAATAAATTATTTTTATATTGAAGTTACTAACAGTTTTCTTTCCTGATGTAGATCTTTAATGTAAAATCTTTCTACTGTATATTATAACCTCTTTTCTATACTTTATTTTATGTTCATATTATTCTTGCCTTTTATATTATATGCTTGCCTGATTATTTTATTCATATTATATGATTGTCCTGCTTATTGCTTTTATCACCCACATGTTATTTATTGCTAATCAAGACCTAAAGAACTGTTCTAATATTAATCAGATTAATTTGGACAACTTGCTAGGTTCCCTGTAATATTCATTGCCTAATAACATGTCAATAAAAATTAGTCTTTTATGTGTTTCCAGAACCTACCTAGACTAAATATTTTTATGGTGCTTTAAAACGTTATTTGATTATTCTTTGGCATAAAATTTGTAATGAATCGATATTTAGTAGAGGCCAACTTTGGGCGAATGTTATTCATTTATATTCGTACCCTCACCCCCGAACTCAATCTTTGGTTCATTTTGACCATCTATGGAGTCAGGATGGGGAAATCTATATTGGATAATTTGTCCCTACGGTTTTCCCATATCCAATTAGGTTTATGATTTTTTTTAAAAATAACTGTTGGCGGCTTCTTTCAGTACAAAACAATTTTCAATACAAAAACCTTAACAGTGGGGTACTCAAATACAAATAAGCGCTCACACCGCGTAGGCGAAATAAAAACACGCCTACAATTTGGCGACTCCACTGGGGAGGATTTTAAAAAATTAATTTTTTTAAATGAGTGGGGAAACTTGAAAAATACGATTCATTCTTATTTTTATGCCTTAGAATAATATACAATTTTGCATATGCATGGCTACTATTCAGCCACCGTAAGGACAATCTACCTTGCCTCATTAGCACAAGTTCTATGTGTGAGGTCACCCTTGAGGGGTTTGCTCTTTGTCCTTCAAAAAAGCTTCTTGAGCAATAGTGTTGGATCTTAGTCATAAGCAAACCTACCCAACCATGGCATGTTCTCTTGTTCCTGACTTGAGACTGGAGTGCGTCTTACACGTAGCCACCTCTTTAAGCATGGGTACGAAGCGTGGGACCAATCTCTTAGTCATGGACCTTTTCAGCCTTAACCTAGACCTGACCAATAGTTGAATGTAGAACTGGACTTTAGGTTGAGAACTTTTGCATCCATGTTACCTGACATTTATGTGTGATTGCAATTTTTGCCTGCTAATATGCTTTACGCCCGAAATTATTGCAAATCGCGTCTAAAACAAATTGTCGTTTTCGCCCGAACCTTCATCAATTTATCAATATGCGTGCCGCAGAGCATTGTGATAAATCATATTTACATATAGTTTTAAGGTGCATTTAGGTTGCATTTTAGAGCATTTAGGTTCATATTTAGGTTCATTATTGCATCATATTCTTAAGTTATGTTATTCTACTCCTATTCGGTATGTTTTCTTGTTTTTGATGAATTTCAGGTAACGAGAACGTATTTGGAGTATATTTAGCTGAGCTTGAGGATAGGAGCACTTGGAAATAAGCTACGATGCATAAGGATAGTATGGATACGTCTTAGTACGAGTTTGAGCGAAAACGAAGCGGAAAATCATTAGAAGAAATGTGAAAAAGGAGTCATGTATACTCTTTTGATCATAACTTTTGATGTGCTTCTCCGAATCAAGAAATTCCAGTTGGTTTGGAAACTAGACTTGAAGGGCTTTCCAACGATAGGTCACACGCCCCAAATGGACTTCCGGTTCGAGAGATACAGCCTTCGCAAGTTGACGCAAAAATCACTGTTTTCCCGCCCGGTCGACAGGGCGGTTTTGCCCGACCGGGCGAAATGAAAATTTCAGAGGATGCAAAGCATGTTAGCCCGGTCAACCGGGCGAGAAAGGAGCCAAAATCGCTTGCGCGCCCGACCGGGCGGTCTCGCCCGGTTGACCGGGCGGTCTCGCCCGGTTGACCGGGCGGATTTGCTTTTCTGTCGAAGTTCCTCAATCACCGTCGGTCAACCGGGCGGATTTCGCCCGGTCAACCGGGCGGTTTCTCGAGACGGGTTTATTTGCCTTTTTTAGCCTGTTTTGTAAAAACTATAAATAGGCCTTCTCTCTCTCTCCCCAAAAAACCACTCTCTTTTTCTGACAATATATTTTGTATTCTTAGGTTTAGCTTTAGTTTCCTTCTTCCTTTTCTCTCTAGTTTTTTTCATGGCAAACCCTAGTTTCTCTTTTCTTCATTAATTCATGAGTTTATAATTTTCATCTGTTTTCTTTCATTGATTTCTTTGATCATGCTTTTCTTTGTAGATTTAAATTCCTTTAATTATTTCATGATTGAGTAGTTTATATTATAGGGTTTGGGAATCCATGTTTATATGCTATGATTCTTGATTGATATTTATTAATGGTTTGATTAGTTATTGATATCTCTAATTGATTAGTGTTTTTATTGTTAATCTTGCAATCTGATCAATTTTCTGATTAAATATTGCTAATATCGAGTCATAGATCGAGAGATAGTACTCTTTAGAGGCTTACCTACAATTAGCAAATCTGATTATGTAGAGCGACCGTACTAGCATATGTTGATTTGAGAGCGTTAAGGCCCGACCGTAGGATTAACATGTGCTCTAGATATCTGATTAATTGAACCATTGATGATATTTTGATAGATTATAGTTATAAACGTGGTAAACCATTGCCCTGGATCCTTTTTATTTTGATTTTCGTAGTTTGATTTGTTTAGAACTTTAATTCAATATTCCTAATCTTGTTTAGTTTCTCCATACCTTAGAAGCTAGATTAGAACAACCATCTCTCTGTGGATTCGACCCTACTTACCCTACTACATTGTTAGAAGGTTTGTTAGGAATTATTTTTGACAGGTGTATGACACCCTATCACATTGCGCCAAACGCATTAAGTTGCGCCTGGCGCAATGCACCTGCGCCAGACGCATAGGCTGTGCGCCGGGCGCACCAGTTGCGTGGCACGCAGCTTATTCATCCTATGCTTATTGGTCTTTTGACCTTTTTTTCGAGTGTAAAATAACCCATTTGCATCAGTTTAATATTAAAAAAAAGATCAGTCTTTTCATGCAAGGTCGAGTCTGTCCTAAAAAGTGCATTTAGAAAAAATGGCCATTATAGAGTTATAGTTGTCATGGATGTCTACCTCTTCCCATTTCCTCCCTGCTGTTCAACTAATCTTTCCTATCAATCTACCTTACCATATTCACTCAATTTCAAAAGCTTACATTTTTCAAAATCAATCCTACACCATATTCTATTCTACGTTGTTCGAAAACATTTACTAATCATCATAATACCACGACATTTAAAAAAAAAAAATTCAAATCAATCCATCATCTTTTCCTAACAAAAGATAAAACAAGGGTCCATTTTGCATTCAGAAAGGAGTTGAATTTCGAAAATTCTAAGCCCATTCCAAACACCTTCAATCCAATTCAATCCAATCGACCCAATTCACTTACATTCGTTCTAGGGCCTTATGTATTAGAGTCCATTTTGCATTCAGAAAGGGTCCATCTAATTAGAGTCCATGCATTCATATTAGGCCCGCTAGCATTAGAGTCCATCTTAAGCCCATATAAGTCTAGCTCCTGTCAAAACCTAGGCCCATTTGCATCTTTATGTGAACCCTATTCTATGTTAATCCCAGTCTAAGTCTAATCCAACTCTATTCCAATAAAATATCAAGCCCATGTACATTTTCAAGTCTAACGTCAAACCAATATAGGACTAAGTCCAGAATTAGGTCCACATAAGGCCCAGCTCATTTCCAAAGTCAATCCAGTCTAATTCCAAATCCATATAGGACGACGTCCAAATCATTAAGTCTAGCGAAGCTAGCATCCCTATAAGACCATAACGGCACCCCTTTTGACTTAGCTAGGCTAGTCATCCCTGTAAGACCATAACGACACCCCTTTGACTTAGCTAAGCTAGTCATCCCTGTAAGACTATAACGGCACCCCTTTGACCTAGCTAAGCTAGTCATCCCTGTAAGACCATAACGACACCCTTTTGACCTAGCTAAGCTAGTCATCCCCGTAAGACCATAACAGCACCCTTTTAACTTAGCTAAGCTAGTCACCCGTAAGACCATAACGGCACCCATTGATTTAGTAAAGCTAGTCACCCTTAGACCTTAAAGGCACCCTTCGAGTTTACCGAAGCTACTCCTATCTTACATCTATAGCAATACCAAATCATCAAGTCTGGCGAAGCCAATTCCTTCCTAAGCCTAGCGAAGCTAGCGTAGACAATCCTTTTGAGCCTAGTCTATTTGCCAAGTCTAGTCCAGTCTGCTTGCATAGTCCAGTCCACTCCAGTCTAGTCATTTGCATCTGCATATAGTTAGGCCCATGTCACCATCATAACCATAATCATACCCATCTCTAATTATTTTTCGTTTCCATTTCACCTTCCATTTTTCATCCCCATTTCTACTTTCATCTTCATTTCTCATCTCCATTTCTCCATCCCTCATTTTCATTTCTCATTTTGAAAGCATCATTTCTAAAAATTAACGAGGTCCATTCGATTTATGTTCAGGACGGATCGTGAGATTATAACTTGGGAGCGCCCGACAGAGAGGATACAAGGTCGACCTACTCCTAGACTCGTCAAATGCATCCTCACATTTTCAGACGAATCCTCTGACTCTTCTGAAGCATCATCTGAAATGGGGGACATTAATGAACAGCTCAGTGCCATTATGGCCCAACTTCAACTGATGAACTCACGTCTTGAGGAACAAGATAAAGAGATTAAGGCACTGAGGGAGTAGCTAACTGAAGAGGACGAGCAAGGCGACACTCCCCCACCATTCAAAACCAACACAAATTTGAGGTTTGAAAAACTCGAGCAATTGATCCGGTCCAATTCCCGTGCTTGAGGGTCAGGCTCATGGCCATGACATCATTGATCCTGAAATGAGGGAAAAACTCCCTATAAAGGTAACATTGGGTGACCTCCTAAAATTCAAGGGGGTCGAAGACCCAGATGACCACTTGAGAGCTTTCTCCATCTCTATGGCTCTCAAGGGCATGAGCAAGGACATGTTTGCTTATGTCTTTCCCTTAACCTTGGATGCACATCCATCCAAGTGGTTCAGATCACTAAATAAAGACAGGCTGAATGACTGGGACTACATCAGAAAAGAGTTCCACAAACAATACATCTACAATACTCAGCTTCCCATTGGCCTTCGTGAGTTGGAATAAACTAAGCAGAATTCCAACGAAGATTTTGTCACCTTCCTTAATAGATGGAGGGAAAAGGCTGCACAAATGACTATCAGGCCATTCCAAGAGGATCAAGTCCGATTGGTGATCCATAACCTGCAGCCCAAGTATGGGGATCATATTAAGTTTCAACCCATAGAGCCTTTCACGAAGCTCTATAAGGTAGGCCTGCTAATTGAAGAAGAGGTACAGGCTAACAAGAACAAGAGTTCTAATAACAACAACTCTTTCAAGAAGAGTAATAATAACCCTTCTACCTCTAAAAGCAGCGACATAAACGCCCTAACTACTGACAAGAGAGGTTATCAAGGACTTCAAAGGACATTCACTCCTTTAGGCATGTCTCTAGAAGAAGCCTTCACTAGGCTTCATGCAAAGGGAGCACTTCAGCCTCTTGGCCCTACTCCGAACCCTGCTCATGAGAAGAGATCCAATAGATGGAATCCTAATTCCTACTGCAAGTACCATCAAGGAAATGGGCATATGACATCACAATGCTGGACTTTGAAGCATCATCTGCAGGACATGGTTGAAGACGGTAGATTGCCAATTCCACCGACAGCAACAGTCAGCAATAGTGGCAACCCCTTGGGAAATGCCTAAATAATGCAGGGGGCTTAGTCATTTAGCGTTGGTTTTCTAGGTTGAGTCGGAGAGTCCCTCCCCTAGCTCCCTTAGTTCCTTTCTTGTCGAGTTTATGTCATTTAGGTTTTTATTTCTAATAAGCCTTGTTTCATTCATTTTCAATTAATAAAATAATCGCATTTTCTTTTCATTTTCATTGGCCTTCCATCATTTTATTTATGCTTCTAATTCAATGATGAAACTCGAATCACATAATGAACTTGACTAATAATAATAAAAGGAGATAAGAAATAAAAAATAAAGAAAATGAAATAAGAGGACATACTTTGGATTAGGAGTTATTCCCCTCTCCCTTCCATTACCTTTCATAAGCCATCCTCATACAACAAAGAAAAAAAAAAAACCTTTAAACCATCATCTCCATGACACTTAGCCAAATAATCCCTCCATTAACCAAAGCTCCACATAAATCCTTCAAGCCTTCCAATACCCTAAAACCAAAAAACTTGTGTGTAAACCTTACTACATCAAAATATATCAATGCCAGGCAAAAACAAAGGGTGAAAAATATTCAAAGTGCGAAAAAAGCAAAAGCAAAAGAAACGCACAAGACAAAAATGCACAAAAAAGAAAGAGCCAAAGGCAAAGAAATAAAAAGTCAATCCAGGGGGCTTGCACACAAGTTCTACCCCTCATTCAAATCCCTTCAATTCATCAAACCTTTAATCCATATAACCCAAATCCATGATCCTTACGTTGGCCTAACCAATTCAACATTCCTCAAGCCTTAAACCTTTCAACCTTTAATCAACCCTAACTCCTTTTTCAAGGTATGTCCAAGCCCGCTAGGTTGACAAACCGAAAGGGCGGCCTAGGCAAAAGTTAGGGCACAAACAAAAAATATAATAAAAAAAAAATCAGATATGGAACTACAAATGGTCTGATTCTGCAAGGATACGTAGGAATCCTCAACTCGAGGTCTGACCGCTAAAATAAAAATAAATTAGTCAGGGTCTAAAGATTTGATTTTCTGAAGTTTAAGAGCATATTCTTTCTAGATCCCGACATAGACTCGAGTATGAACCTAGCCTCGTTAAAGCCTTTTCCCACCTACATTTATTTAAGTCACAAATTTAAACCTTTTATTTTTCAATCCAAACTCTCCTTTTCCCCGAAGGACTCTCCGACAATTCCATGGGTTCTGGCGATATTTGACTTTGCCTGTATCATTTCCCAAAGAAGAATCCCCAATGATAACTTTCAACGCACAAGATAGATCAACTGCATTTCAATATCAGATCAAGTACATTTCAATCAAGGCTCAAGCCTAATTCAGACAAGCTCACACAAAGTGGGGGCTTCCTATGTGTGGTGGTTCTTCCGATTCAAAGCAAACCCCCGAAAAGTTGTAATCCGAGGACCTCGTTTACGAACCCCGATTATTTACTAAAAACGATTTTCGAAAATCTTTCTTTCCAATACTGATCATTCTATATCATTCTACATATCCACATCTTATAGCCTTGTAAAACCCTGACCTTGCATTGCATTTCATACATTTTAGTCTTGCATAACCCTGACCTTGCATGACGCGTCGTCCTTTAGCTTTGCATAACCTTAATCCTTGCATAGTGTCTTGTGCATCCTTAGAGAGTCTAAGTTTGCATTATTGCATCATTATGTGCCTTATCTGAGTTGTTTGCTCCTACCTGCTAACATCTTTCCCTGTAGGTAATCAGATTGCTTGTAGTTATTGTCCTGCATACTAACTTTGTTTTAAAGAGACCGGCGGTTATAGATCAGTTCTAAACTATAGAGCGTTTAGAATCGTTTCTGACACCGTATACTTTGACTTTCGGTTTCTTGAACCTCGGTGGGGGCTTCTGTAGACACCCAATCGTGTCTCCCCATTTAAGGATCCGATGATGAAACATATCGTGGTCTTAATTGGTTCGATCCAAGGGCAGAGCAGTCTGAAAACCTATTCAAAACCATTTCGAAAAGTGTTGAAGTCCTATTTTAAAGCCCAATTAATTATTCATGATAATTGGCGGGCCGCGCTTGTCGTGAACGCCACCCGGCCAAAGATAAAATTTCTCCTACTCTCTTTTACACTAAACTAGTATAAGGGAAGTAAGGTTCGTATCCACAGGGAAACGGGGACGAGTTCTATACTTAGCGTGCGTTAGTACCTAGAAGACTCTTAACGGTCGAAAAACCTAATAATAATATCAAAGGGGGGTTTCGAGTAGATTATAACTAAACTACAACTAACTAGCATATAAACAAGATGAGAAATCAATATAGGAAGATCTTGAATCCGATTAACATGCACTTCAATTCATTATCGATCATTGAACCTCGATTCTATTCATTTCCATAATTATCTATTGTTGAGAATTAATCTCGCATTCTCCTTATTCTTAGTTGAATAGCACGATCAGCGTGACTATAAAACCCTAACTAAAGGATAACCTAGTCCGATAGCGTCTAAGTTCAATCCGATAGCAGCAATAAACACAGAGAACCAACAGACCTGCTAATGTCATACAAGCGATAAACATTCAACAGTTGATACAATTTCTCCAAGAAATAACCAAGACGATCTGCATCTAAGTTACTCCATAGTTTGCTACTAATTGATAAAAGAATAAAACAATCCGATTCTATTCTTAAATCTAGCATTAGATTAATTACACAATCAAACTAGTAATATTCCTAGCATAATCATGCAAAAACCATTGAAAGCAAGCATAGAAATTAAACCATAATCAAAGGAAATAAATAGAGAAGAAAGATCTCACAATAATGCTTGAAGCTCCATATTAATCTCGTTCAAGAACGGTTCAAGCTACAATCGGCATAGCAATAGCCAATCCCATAATTGAAATCTACGAAAACTAAACTCGAAAACAAAAACTTAAAAGAGAAGAGAAGAAGAGAAGAATGGAGTGTTGGATATTCTCTCTCCTCAAATGTGTGTGTTTTAGGTCCAAAAACAAACTTTAGTATTTATACTAAGGCTCAAAAGTCAGCCGTCATTTAAACCGCCATAGGGGTCGCGAGGTGCGGTACAGGTCGCACCGTGCGATGAGCTACTGCCTTCGCAACGAGCTGAAGAATTTGGCGAAAACACGCAGGTCGCACCGTGCGAGAAATCTCGCGAGGTGCGAGCATCAGGTCGCGAGGTGCGACCATTGTCGCGAGGTGCGAGCTCCAGCGCTGGGCGAGCATGCTTGGGCGTCTTCTTTGGGCCGGGCTGGAGCCGGGCGAGCACCGGCTGGGCGCGCGCATGGCTTGCGGTAGCTTGTGCTGGCTTGATGGCTCGACGATGCTTGCTTGGTTGTGCGATGCTTGGTTAGCGGGTGTGCGTGTGATGCTAGGTGCTGCTGAGCTCTACTTGGTTGGTGATGACGAGCTTGCGGTGATGCGATGCTTAGGCACACGGTGGAGTTCCAAGAGCTCGGAACTTTACAACTTTAACAACAATTAACATACAAAATTCCGAACTTCCGCTAAGGATGATTTATATGCAAACCTTAACAATTACGAACAAATCCCTTAGCAATGTGCACCTAAAATACCACAAAAACATCGTATAACTTGAGCGTATCAAATACCCCCACACTTGAACTTTACTCGACCTCGAGTAAACTCAAAATGAGGATCACCAAATAAATCATCACCCAAACTAACGACACCAACCTACACTCCCCATCAACTACATCATCATCATCACATCTTAACAACATCCGCTCAAAAACCTAAACGTTAGGGACGATGATTCCCCCACACTTAGATTCGAGCTCACCTGAAAAATAAAAAGACGCGACAACAATAATCACCAAACGACAACCAAAATGTGAGCTCAAATCCTGAAGGATCTCAAAGGAATTGAACTCATCCCAACGCCACAATCAAAATGACAACTCGCCTAAAACTTCAAAAGATAAACTACTACTACTATTGCAACCAACCTATATAAGCAAGCTATGGAACAAAGACAAAAAGGGATAAATTCCATACTTACTCCCAAAAACAAACAATCAAAAGAAAGTGAAAGCCAAAACAAATCTCCGGCAAATGAGTCTTCAAAATACATAATTCTCTCTTAATCTCTCATTTTGCCTAGGAGCCCTTTCGGGTTTTCATCCTAGCTTCTCACATTTTTTTTTATCTCACCATCTTACCCGCTCAATATAAGCCACTTTTTTGCATAAGTTGCCCTTTCGGGTTTTCAACCTATCCGGGCCCCCATTTTTGCCTGAGTCGCCCACCCTTGTGGGTTTTCAACTCAGCGGGTTTCATTTCATCACTTCTTTTTTTTTTATATTCTTTTTCATTTTTTTTTTTTTCCATTTTCATTTTTTCAAATTGAAAGTAATATATACAACATAGATACACGAGAATGAGAATACCCTCCCCCCTACTTAAACTACACATTGTCCTCAATGTGTCGACAATTAAAAGAAAAAGTAAACTGAAAATGGGGGGGGGGAAACCAACAATCGAGTAAATCGAAGATCGAATTCTCAAAACTCATGAAAAGCAATCCGTCAAACTCAAATTTCTTAACAACACCAACTCAAATCTCATAAATCAACTCACAACCTCTCCCTCGAATCACTCAAACAAATGACAAGCTCAAAAGTTTTGAATTTGTGAGATTTGCACCTAGCTTAAGAGATCGAAAAGATACATTAACAATCTCAATCCTCTAGTGTTACCAACTCCTAGCTATTGAAGTCCTCCCAACGGGTTTTCTTTTGTGGATTTTGGTTACAAGCGAATTAAGATTGGTTGTGGATCTTTTTAGTGGGTGGGTGGTGGGTGAAAGAAAATTTGTTGTGGTGGTGGAAATTTGATGAAAAATAAAGGAAAAGAAAGAAAATAAAGGGGTCTCGGGGTTTTGGGGTCTCGGGTTGCCTCCCGAGAAGCACTGTTGTTTAAAGTCGTTAGCTCGACTTAGTACCTTGAGCTCAAAAATTGGGCTTGTGCTCCCTATGTGACAATGGAGGCTCCATGTCAACCTCCAATTCGAGTACCTGCAAAACAAACGGAGAAGAACTCTTGCAATGCATCGTTAGTGGTACAGTTTCAAAACAAGGTGGTAAATCAGGAGGCTTTTTCTGCTCTTTCCACTCCGGCACCATAACCTGCATGTTAGTAGGAGAGGCACAATCCTCAACCAAGGCATCATCAACATTTATCGACTCATCAACATGCTCAATATCAAGAACATCATGCAAAACAGAGTCAACAATGTTAATAGAGTAAAGAGGGTTATCATCCTTAATCAAAGGCTTAGAATCATCGATTTTAAACGCCTCTACCTTTCCCTCGAACTCCATGGTCAAAGAACCAGCGCAAACATCAATTTTAGTGCAAGATGTTTTCAAGAAAGGTCGCCCCAAAAGGATGGGGGCGGCATGCTTATCAGGCTCCATCTCCAAAACATAAAAATCAGCAGGAAATTTCAATTTCCCAACCGTAACTAACACATCCTCTAATTTACCCCTAGGATAAACATTGGATCTATCAGCTAATTGAATCACCACACCAGTTTCATGCAAATTGCCAAGTTTCAAAGACTTATATAATGAATATGGAATCACATTAATTGACGCACCTAAGTCTAACATGGCTTTAGGAAACATGGTGTCACCTATAGTACGGGGGATGGTAAACATGCCCGGGTCCTTGCACTTTTGAGGTAATTTCTTTTGAAAGATAGCGAGAGACATGCTCGCTAGCCTTCACTTTTTGCACTCCCTTTTGTTTTTGCTTTCTTTTCGAAGTACACAATTCCTTAAGGAACTTAGCAAACCTAGGTACTTGATTTAAAGCATCAAAAAGGGGAATGTTTACCTCACATTTACGAAAGATTTCGTAGATGTCATTGGTGCGCTCTGTTTTGCGGGTTTCTCTTAATGCCTCGGGAAATGGTGGCTCTGGTTCATATGGTGGAGGAGGTGATTTTTTGACTTTCTCCTCTTGTTGAGGTGGCAATGATGTACAATCTGCTGTCGGTTCATGCTCGATCACCTCTTCCACTATCTCTTTGTCTCGAACGACCAACCTCTCTTTGCTTGCAATTTCCGCTCCACTCCTCAATGTGATAGCACTCACGTTCATCTTAGGGTTGAGTTCTATTTGGGACGGAAACCGCACTGAATCCCTAGCCTCTAACTTGGTTACAGCTCCCGCAATTTGGCTTACTTGGCTCTCCAAGTTCTTGATGCTCGAACGGGTCTCCTCCTGAAACTGAACCATATTTCCCTGCATGTTAGTGACATTTTTAGTTAAAGCATTCATCATATCCTCTGTAGACATGCCGGTACTCGGTCCCTGTGGTTGGCCTTGTGGCCGAAAATATGGAGCTCCTTGCTCCGGTGCTCTCGAATAAGGAGGTGGTGGGCGGTTATACTGCTGTGGCGGCTGCTGGTTCCCTGATGAGTTCCCGTACCTCAAATTAGGATGATCTCGCCATCCCGAATTGTAGGTACCAGAATATGGATCATATCTTTTCTGGAAACCTTGGCCCTGAAAATCGGCCGCCTTAACCTCTTCACTCGGTTCTTGTAGATGAGGGCAAAAATCAGTTGGATGATGTGAAGAGCAAATGCCACAAGCCTTCACTTGGTGAGTTTTCTCTTTCAATATGAAGTCTCGCATCACGGATGTGAGAGCTTGCACCTGATCTTCCAGCTTAGAAGAACTAGAACCCTCGGAGACCACACGTCGAGTTCCAGACCTTCTACTAAACTGCCTCGAGCTTTCAGCAAGCTCATTTAACAGTTCCGTAGCAGCGAGTGCAGTTTTATTCACAATGGATCCACCACTTGCTGCATTAACCATCCTAGCATCCTCATCACATAAGCCATTATAGAAGTATAGCACCAAATCTTCCTCTGAATAACCGTGGTATGGACAACTAGCACATAACTTCTTAAACCTCTCCCAATACTCGTAAAAAGACTCATCACCTCGTTGCTCAATGTTACTTATCTCCTTCTTCAATGTAGAGGATTTAGAAGTGGGAAAGTATTTCTCGAGAAAGCTCTTTTTCAATTGAGCCCAAGTGGTGATGCTGTCGGACGGAAGGTAGTACATCCAGTCCTTTGCTGCGTCTTTTAGCGAAAAGGGGAAAGCTTTAAGCTTGATTCTATCTTCGGAAACTCCATTTGGTTTCATGCTGCTGCATACCACATGAAACTCTGACAAATGTTTATTTGGATCTTCACCATTTAGCCCATGGAATGAGGGAAGCAAATGTATCAACCCCGACTTTAGCTCAAATGTGTCCCCCACTTCCGGTTCCGGAAATGTGATACACAAGGGTTGTTGGTCAAGGTTAGGAGCAGTGAGCTCCTTTAAAGTGCGGTGCTCAACTCTAGGAGGCATCTCTTCTTCAAATTGAAGCGAAAAAGGGAGCTCTCTAAAGTCCTCACGCAATTCTCTTCTCAACCTGAAAAGGGTTAGTTCTAGATCTCGATCGTACTGCAAAGGTTCTTGGTTAGTAGCACGAGTATTAACCATAAACAAAAACCATTAGCAATACAATCCAAAAGCATACACTAAATATAAACAAGTAACACCGTTTCCCGGCAACGGCGCCAAAATTTGGCGGGCCGCGCTTGTCGTGAACGCCACCCGGCCAAAGATAAAATTTCTCCTACTCTCTTTTACACTAAACTAGTATAAGGGAAGTAAGGTTCGTATCCACAGGGAAACGGGGACGAGTTCTATACTTAGCGTGCGTTAGTACCTAGAAGACTCTTAACGGTCGAAAAACCTAATAATAATATCAAAGGGGGGTTTCGAGTAGATTATAACTAAACTACAACTAACTAGCATATAAACAAGATGAGAAATCAATATAGGAAGATCTTGAATCCGATTAACATGCACTTCAATTCATTATCGATCATTGAACCTCGATTCTATTCATTTCCATAATTATCTATTGTTGAGAATTAATCTCGCATTCTCCTTATTCTTAGTTGAATAGCACGATCAGCGTGACTATAAAACCCTAACTAAAGGATAACCTAGTCCGATAGCGTCTAAGTTCAATCCGATAGCAGCAATAAACACAGAGAACCAACAGACCTGCTAATGTCATACAAGCGATAAACATTCAACAGTTGATACAATTTCTCCAAGAAATAACCAAGACGATCTGCATCTAAGTTACTCCATAGTTTGCTACTAATTGATAAAAGAATAAAACAATCCGATTCTATTCTTAAATCTAGCATTAGATTAATTACACAATCAAACTAGTAATATTCCTAGCATAATCATGCAAAAACCATTGAAAGCAAGCATAGAAATTAAACCATAATCAAAGGAAATAAATAGAGAAGAAAGATCTCACAATAATGCTTGAAGCTCCATATTAATCTCGTTCAAGAACGGTTCAAGCTACAATCGGCATAGCAATAGCCAATCCCATAATTGAAATCTACGAAAACTAAACTCGAAAACAAAAACTAAAAAGAGAAGAGAAGAAGAGAAGAATGGAGTGTTGGATATTCTCTCTCCTCAAATGTGTGTGTTTTAGGTCCAAAAACAAACTTTAGTATTTATACTAAGGCTCAAAAGTCAGCCGTCATTTAAACCGCCATAGGGGTCGCGAGGTGCGGTACAGGTCGCACCGTGCGATGAGCTACTGCCTTCGCAACGAGCTGAAGAATTTGGCGAAAACACGCAGGTCGCACCGTGCGAGAAATCTCGCGAGGTGCGAGCATCAGGTCGCGAGGTGCGAGCTCCAGCGCTGGGCGAGCATGCTGGGCGTGCTGCTGGGCAGGCTGGGCTGGAGCTGGGCGAGCACTGCTGGGCGCGCGCATGGCTTGCGGTAGCTTGTGCTGGCTTGATGGCTCGACGATGCTGCTGGTTGTGCGATGCTTGGTTAGCGGGTGTGCGTGTGATGCTAGGTGCTGCTGAGCTCTACTTGGTTGGTGATGACGAGCTTGCGGTGATGCGATGCTTAGGCACACGGTGGAGTTCCAAGAGCTCGGAACTTTACAACTTTAACAACAATTAACATACAAAATTCCGAACTTCCGCTAAGGATGATTTATATGCAAACCTTAACAATTACGAACAAATCCCTTAGCAATGTGCACCTAAAATACCACAAAAACATCGTATAACTTGAGCGTATCAATAATTAATTGTATTTTGAGCCCAATTCTTTGAAAAGCCCAATTAATTGATAATTAATTGATTTATTTTAATAAATATGTATTTTCAAAAGATACTTTTTATATTTTCATAATCAGATTTTATCCCGTAAAATCAGATTTCCGGAGTTAAAAGATAAAAGAAAATCTTTAAAACGCGTTTATATAAAAAAAAAAAAACTATCAAAACGTGTAAAAAATAAGGCGGTGCACTGAGCGCAGCTAACTGTGCTGAGCGCAGTGTCCTGCCACGTGGACTTCCACGTAAGTTGCGCCTAGCGCACAAACTGTGCTAAGTGCATTAGAACTGCCAAGTAGACTTTTGTTTCATGTAGAGTCCTGCGTCAAGCGCAGTTCTCTGCTTGAGACGCGGAATTTCTTTCTTATCTTTTTCAAAAGCGCGTACCACATGTACGTTTTTTTTACTGGTCATGTCGCGTCATGCGCTTGCCACGTCAGCTGCGCCTGGCGCAGCCAGTGCGTGAGGCTCTGTGCCATTTTCCCTATAAATAGGCCTGATTTCGAACAGATTTGAGGACGGATTTTTCACATAACACTCGACGAATACTTTACGAACCTCTCGACGAACTACAAAATCTCCCTACAAAATTCATACTTTCATACCTTCAGATTTTCAGGCTTCACGATTGCTCGTCCTGAAGGTTGTCAATCTCACAGACCCAAGCCACGGTATAATCCTGAGGGTCCTTAAATAAATGATTTTTATATTGAAGTTACTAACAGTTTTCTTTCCTGATGTAGAACTTTAATGTAAAATCGCTCTACTGTACGTATATTCTAACCTCTTTTCTATACTTTATTTTATGTTCATATTACTCTTGCCTTTGTATATTATATGCTTGCCTGATTATTCTATTCATATTATATGATTGTCCTGCTTATTGCTTTTATCACCCACATGTTATTTATTGCTAATCAAGACCTAAAGAACTGTTCTAATATTAATCAGATTAATTTGGATAAATTGCTAGGTTCCCTGTAATATTGATTGCCTAATAACATGCCACTAAAAATTAGTCTTTTATGTGTTTCCTGAACCTAACTAGACTAAATATTTTTATGGTGCTTTAAAACGTTATTTGATTATTCTTTGGTATAAAATCTGTAATGAATAGATATTTAGTAGAGGCCAACTTTGGGCGAATGTGGTTCATTATGACTATATTCGTACCCTCACCCCCGAACTCAATCTTTGGTTCATTTTGACCATCTATGGAGTCAGGACAGGGAAATCTACATTGGATAATTTGTCCCTATGGTTTTCCCATATCCAATTAGGTTTATGATTCTTCCTAAAAAGAATTGTTAGCGACTTCTTTCAATACAAAATAATTTTCAATACAAAAACCTTAACAGTAGGGTAGTCAAATACAAATACGCGCTCACACCGCGTAGGCGAAATAAAAACACGCCTACTATATTGTAATTGTTTTATTTTCATTATTTATGATTTTATACTCAATACATAGATTCAATGTGTTGTACCAGTGGATTTTAGTTACTTTTAGTTTTTATTGCATTTTAACATTGAAAATAGTATTAAGATATTAATTTCAAAATTTGTTTTTTTTTTTTTAAAAAGTGCACCTATTGCTGCGGTTTTGGCCCAAAACCGCAGCAATAAGTGTACGTTTTTTAATATAAAAAAATACATATTGTTGCGGTTTTGGGATGAAACCGCAGCAATAAGTTGACGTATTGTTGCGATTAAAAAATTTACCTATTGTTGCGCCCTTAATTGCGGCGCGGCTAAAACCGCAACAATATGCCACTTAATGACCGCCTCAATAAGCAATTATTCTACTAGTGAGTAAAGGAAAAGTGAGTAAGAATTGTTCCGAGTGCCGTGTGAAAGAGGAGTGTAGGGTATTTATGGGTTTGGGTTTTTAGAAAGCAATAGGTAATGAAAACTAGTAGGTTTTTAAAAGATTTTTATTAAAAAGATTTTAGAAAAGATTTAAGTAAGAGATATTTGAAAACACTATAGAGAAAGATGATTTTTATATAAAAGATATTTTTTTAATAAAACTAATTAATATAATTAATTAACTCTACTAATTAAATTGGGCTAGAAAAGGGATTTTAGAAATTGGGCTTTCATAAAACTATTTTCAAAAGGTTTTCGAAGATGGGCTTTAGTAAAACGTTTTGGAAAGTGGGTTTAGTAAAACTATTTATAAAAAGTTTTTCAGAAATGGGTTAATAAAAAGATATAGGAAAAATTGTAAAAAATAATCCCAAGTTTTTGGTGTCTTCCCATATTAATCCCAAGTTTAAATTATTTTTGAATAATCTGAAGTTTGGGAGTCATCTTCCCATATTGGTCAAAAAGACCTATAATCGTTTGAACCAATTTTAAAAAGTCGATAAGACACCATTTTATTTAAAAAAATCACCTCTAATCGGCTTCATCACCACTCCACTATTAAAATGAAAGGCAAACGGAAATGTTTCACGCGGCGTATTGACCTTTAAAACGAGTTTTAAACCAACTTTTTTCACTAGGGACCAATAAGGGAAGACTACTAACAAACTTGAGATTATTTAAAAATAATCCAAAGTTGGGATTAATTGGGGAAGATGGCCAAAACTTGGGATTATTTTTAACAATTTTTCCAAAGATATATAATATGATTTTGGGGTTAAAACATTATATTTTAGACTCGTTCTTTATTCTTACCTTGATTCAGACCAATTAGAGCGAGGTATTAGTCAGCATAGGGTACTAAATGGGGAGACACGATTATGTACCTCTTGGACAGGGCATACCACATTAAACTCCAGGTCAAAATCATCAGTCCCAGATCTCTTCTTTGACTCATTATCATCAATGTCTTCCATTTCTGGAGGAATTCCAATCCAGGATTCTTCTGGTGCTTCAGATGACGTATTATGTGTGTCGATGCTTTGAGCTCCTACTTCTTCCTTATCAACCTCGATTGGTTCATACTCTGGCTCTGTTGTTTCAACACTTGCATAATGTGTGGCTGCTGGGATCACATTCATCCATGAATTCTCAAGTCCTGCTTGAATACAGTGGATGGTATAACCGTCCAACCTAGTGCCTTCTACTTCATTCAAATGCAGCACGGACTTCTCGGTGTTGGAGACACTCATAACTTATGGATCACCAGAAATAGTCACATCACCATGATTAGTGAGATGTTTTACTTTATGATGTAGAGTAGAGGCTACTGCTATGTGCAACCACGATCTTCCTAATAGGAGGTTGAAACACGCCTGAATGTCAATGACCATAAATTCCACCTTCCTTGCCACATGACCACATTCAATGAGGAGGCTGATTAAACCTAGTACTTCTCTTTTGACATTATCATATGCTATGACAACCTAGTTAGATGGTATCAGATCTTCTTTTGAATACTCGAGTCTTGTTAGCATAAGCAGAGGGTAAACGTTAATTGCGGAGCCGTTGTTGATCAATACTCTAGGTATCTCCCATCCATTGCAGCATATAGTGATGTGCAACGAATTTTTGTGGTTGATACTTTCAAGTAGATCATTGTCTGTTAACATGAGAGTTTGATCTACACCGTAGATGAGCCGCACAATCTGGTCATGTGTTATGGAAGAGCTCATAGAGGCTTCATTGAGATGCTTTAGAACGAGTGCCCTATGAGGCTGGGAATGCATTGACAACTTCCGCATGAAAACATTAGCATTTATTTCTTTTATGCACTAGTAGAAAAATGATAATTTACGTCTCCCTATTTGCGTCGCACAGAAGAAAGACTGACGCAAATGTTCAAGAACATATGATTTGCATCGAATGTCAGCATAGATCCGACGTAAATAACCACAACAAATAAGTAAAAATAGGATTTGCGTCGGATGGTCTGTGGTATGCGACGCAAATGACTCCAACAATGTGCGTCGGACGAGCCCAACAATACGACGCAGATGCCATTTGCGTCAGACGTCTACAAATGTTCCACGCAGTTGATTAAAGCCCAGATGTGACAAGGAATTCATGATTTGCGTCGGACCTATAAGGCCCATCCGACGCAAATCACTTACAATATATAAACGGCTTAACCAATTCACTTCACTTTCAACCCTAGATCTCAATTCTTACCGCATCTCTCTCTTCCTCACCAGCCGCATCTCACCAAAACCCTAAATCCTTCTCCATGTTTCCTCCTGTCTCAGTAACCATACTCTCAATTCTCAAACTCACGCCCCATTTCTTCGGTTCATCCACTTCTCAACACCCACCCACACCCACTCTTTCTCTCCTACCACTACTTTCCTCAACAACGAACTTCCCAAAAACGCAGAAAACTCAAACGTAGAAGAAACCACAACTTTCTTATTCATCTGAGATCCGAGATTATCAAAATTGAAGTCAGATTATAAAGAAAAAGGTGAAATTCGATGAAGATGATGATAATCGTCGAGAACCTGTTGATGTTGAAGAGATCAAGATTTTAGAAATTAGTTTTAGTTGAATTTTTTTTAGAGATCTAGAATTTGCCGCTGATTTTTATATGTTGTTTATTATTTTTTCGTTCTAATGTTACTAAAAATTTCAGATGTAAATTAAACTTGTAACATATGTTTGTCAAAATCTTAGATGCGTTATTCTTTGTCGATTTTTTTTACGTTTCAAATCCTGATTTTTGGAGGGATTTTACGATGATTTTGTGGGATTTCGGTGTAAAAAGAGGTGAATTTGGGAGTGACACGTAACGAATTTCGGTTTACATATCAAATAAATGAAGTCTAGATTGCGTTGACAAAAAGCAGGGGTTCATATAAACCGAAACGATAACGAATTTCACCGAAATTTTCAGACAAAGAAGATTAAGTTTAGAACAACGGATTTGAAGTTTTGACATGAGAATAAAAATTGCTACAAAAATAATTTGAAGAAGAAACGAATTGTCTACTGCTGATTTAATTTTTAGTATTTGCGTCGGACATTGAACCATAAACGATGCAGATGACACTATGTTGTGCTTGTGTGGACGATTTGCGTCAGACTTAGCACCACAATCGACGCATATGTGGTGAATAATGTGCTTGTGTGGACTATTTGCGTCGCACTAAGCCTAGGGTGCGACGCGGATGGAGTACTTCTTTGGGCTGGGAGGTCATGTGCGTCGCACATAGGTTGATGTCCGAAGCAAATAGTTTTTAAATAGCGTTGTGTCCTTGTCCGACGCAGATTTGCTACGATACATTTGCGACGAGGCCTCTGCGTCGGACCCATGTCCAACGCAAATGATGGTTTCGCATCCGATGCAAATCGTGGATTTTGTACTAGTGATGCGCTTGATAGTGTCATATTCTTTATTACTATCCTCTGTCATAGGCTCCTTAAAGGATTTTTATCGTCCAAATGAGATGGTTTCAAATGAAGACCTCCTCTGGTTAAATGAGATATATCCACGTACTCCTCATCACTAAGATCATCGCGGCAGATGGGGTGCTGGTAGGATTTGGAGTGGTGAAATGACCTCCAGTGCTTTTCTCTACAACTGTCAAGACTGAAGAAGCATCCTCATCGGCATCAGAGTCCAAAATGAAGAAAGCACCATCATAATACAAGGTTCCACACATACCGATAATGGATATTTGTTGAGAGTGAAATTAGTGTCCTTGCAAAATCTCATCTCGACTTTTTGTTGAGTGGAATAGTCATAAACCAGACACTTGTAACCTGAAGCTATTGCCATTTCTATATATATATATATATATATATATATATATATATATATATATATATATATATATATATATATATATATATATATATATATATTCATACATATGAGGAATTGTCTTGCGGATCAGCTGCAATGGATCGCTTTGGTCAAAAGAAGCAGAAATGACATTAATGGCAAATGAAGGTTTGTGATTAGGAAGGGGGCTTTTTTTTATGTTGGGTTGAAAATCATTTGGTTTACTGGAAACGAATCCCAAAGAGAGTTTTCCATCATCCACAGGATTTTGAATCTGATGTTTAAGGGTTGTGCAGGTTTCAGTATTATTCCCTGGGATTTGGTGATATGCACAGTTTTGGATTGGGTCGTAACCAGGGTAAGGATTTTTAGGAGGTGGGCGTAGATTTAATGGTTGAATGAGATTGGCCTTTTTTTGCTTGGAGAGAGCTTGTGAATAAGTCATGTTCAAGGAAGTGAAGTTCCTTTGTGGTCACAACTGGAACATTGAGTATGCACCAATGGCATGGATCGCATTAGTTGTTTTAGGAGCTGCTGAATTATTGTTTGAGGCCCTTTTGCTATTTTCAATCTTCGCATTATAAGTAGTGCTGCCAATTGGCTCATCGTTTTTTATGTCTCCTCTTTTCACAGCATACCCAACTAGAGTTCCCGTAGCAATCAGGGCTTTGAAGGTCGGGAAATATTGGTATGACATATATTTCTAATAAATAGGAAGGAGATTTTTCACCACCATTTGTAGTTGTTCCTCCTCATTAGGCCTACTCATCATTTTGGAGGCTTTGTTTCTCCATCGAGTGATGAATGAACAAATGTCTCATTAAGATTCTGAGAGGTAGTCTCTAGATCCCTTCATGCTGTTGTGCAACAAATCATGTGCGGACCGATTTGTTCGTCGACTACATGTGGTGAGTCGCTCACTCTAGACTGAATTTGTTAAGTTGTTACCCAATTGGTTGTAAACTCCACTGATTTGTGAATGTCTGTAGATCCCCCTTCTGGATTGCCGGACGGCCATAATTATCGAAGACCTTATGTCAGACTATAATAAAGTGAAAGGCGAGTTAGCCCGTTTAATACAATATGCAGGAGCATAAACATTTGTAGTACCTTTTTCGTTTACAAATTTCTTGGTGCCAAGGTCGGTTGGTTAGTTGTAGAAATTTTTCTGGTAAACTGTCGGATGGTCAGTTGTTGTAGTAGTATATTTTGGTCCGAGTATTGCAAGTGTACCTTAACATATGGTACGAAGTTTCTTTACGATTACTTTGTTACCAATTATCTATATCCCCACATTACTTGAGTTGGTGCCTGAACTTTTTAAATAATTGGTGCTTGAACTATGTAATTATTTGGTTACATAACATATGATAATATCATCTGACTTTGGTTCTTAAGGCCACATTTGATTTACTTTGGTTCGAAGGTCTTAGGACTTTCGTACTCGGGCCATCAGAGTTTGGTACCAAGGTCATATGACTTTGGTATCTGTCTTTGGTATTAACGCCATCTCACTTTGATACCAAAGCCATATCACCTTGACTTTGGTACCAAGTCCATATTACTTTGGTACGCATCTGATCAAACTTTCTTAAACAGTTGATCAAACTTTAATTTGGTTCCGCAGTCAACAAATTTTGGTTCCGCAATCAACAAAGTTTGTGACACAATGAACTTTGACATTATCCCCTTATTACTAATCAAACAATAGTATCTTATTTTATTTTATATATTTTTGTTTTAATAACATGACTTTATATTTTGTATAGTCCAATCCATTCCAATCCACAAGGATTAAGAAAACTATAACAGGTTCAAATTCCCTAATTCAAGGATATTTATGCGAAGTTTAGTTTCCGCTCAAAAACTCTAAGGACAACAATTACATGAACAATCAAAATGATATTTATGCAAAGTTCTACTTTCCTCTCAAATATCGAAACCCTATACGATAATTTTCGAAAGTATCAACATTCCCTTGATATTAAAAGTGCCAAAAATCGATTTTTACCAAAGTTAGATGACTTTGGTACAAGGTGAATATGGTATCCAGTTTTGCCATACATTGGTACCCAAGTGAAACCCTTAAAAACCTTAGTTGGTATTGCAGTAATACATTAGTACCCTTAAATTGGTACTATCGAACCATTGTATGTATTGATACTTTGGGAAAAAATGTGAAATACTAGGTTCTGAAATAAGTGAAACACGGGAAGTAGAAATTTAATAGTGAATTATGTTTTTCTTAATTCGTATCCTTTGAATTTTGCTATAAAAAATATTTGTGTTCAAAGATAATAAGCCTTCGGTACCGCATATAATAGACTATAGAGTTTGCATATATATAAGTATGGTAAACTTAATATACGTATCGAAGGCCACAACTTCATAGCTCATGCTATATTTTCTCAATAATGAGAATGAGGGAGTGGAAGGGTGGTAAGCCCTTTCATCTTCCACCCACATGTTGTGGGTTCGATTCTCATCGTGGGGTATGGGGGGCTTTGGGGTAGGTTGTATTTAGGTGCCCTGTGAGAGAGGCGTTAACGTAATTTATCTTAACAAATTTTTTTTAAGAAAAAAAATTCTCACTAATAGTTTATACTATATTTTTCCCGCAAGTACATTTTCAAATGTAGTACTTTGACCCTCAACAACTATATTTTGTTTATGTTTTTTTTTTAAGAGAGCTACTTTTGTGGCAGAAGAAAGCAACTATAGGAAATCATAAAATTAATTCATGCAAGAATTAAGGAATGGGAAGAAGTTTAATAAAGTCATATATGTGGCCAGGTGAAACAAAATAAATAAATAAGATCAATTTATGTCAGTTACATTACAATGGCACATATAGTTATTAAATGCTTATTATTTTTATTTGAACTTGGTGACAAGGCCAATTAACATTTTGACGTGACAACAATGATTAACATTTTGATTGGACAACAAGTCTTAATTGTAGATAGGGAGAATAATTAAGTTAAATAATAATTGCAAAAAATTGGTGATTAAATCGGAAAAAAATAATTAAACTTCTGATTTGATTATAAAAACTGCTATCATTTCTCTTAACTTCCATCATATGAACTGCAATTATTCATCTCTTCATTACACGATAATTCTGGTGATTAAATCATAAAAACAAAAATCAACTCCTCATTACACGATACTCCCAACTAAGGCCAGATAGTACATCACTAACTAGCAATTAATTTAATTCTGAAAACTTCCGTCATTTGACAAGATATCATCTCGCAAATCGCCATCTCTTCCTCTCCAATATATAATCTCCAAGTTACTGTTCAATTTTTTGATCCTCTCAAAATAATAATGAGTTGAACTAACTCTTTCTATTCTTTTCTATTCAATCAAAGATATTTCAGTTTTCTTTCTCTAACTGATTGATTCATATGGTATCAGAGCGGGTTTAGTCTCGCGAATTCTTCGTTTCGTTTTTCTCGAAATTAACATTGAGATTGAAGAAGTTTTTCTTCGTTTTCTCTAACATTGAAGAAATTTTCTTCGTTTTCTTCTAAATTCGTCAATTCTTGTTGCAAATTTCTTCGCTGTTTCTTCAACAATGCCGGAAGTAAGTGTCAAAGGTTCGAATTCGAATTCTGGACAATCAGCTGATAACAATGTGAGTATTGGATACAATGATCCTCTTTACATCTCAAAATTTTGACCAAACTATGAACAAATTAGTTGCAATTAATCAGAACACAACTAATTTTGTTAGCTGGAAGAGAAATTTTAAGCGAGCTTTGATTGCGAAAAATAAATTAGGTTTTCTTTATGGATCTATCGTAAAACCTAATTCTACTGATCAAGATTTCAATCGCTGGTTAAGATGTGATTATCTTGTTACTTGTTGGCTTGTAAACTCCATGGAACCTGAAATTGGAGATAATTTCACTTTTGTGGAGAGTTTAGCTCAGTTATGGAGTGAGGTTTGTGAGAGATACGGTCAATGTAATGGACCACAAATTTATTAATTGAAAAAGGTTTTTTGGAGAAGCTGAAACAGGAGAATTTGTCAATTGTTGCTTATTTTGGCAAGATCAAACGTTTTTGGGATGAACTACCGAATCTTAGAAACTTTCCAGATTGTAGTTGTGGTGCATTGTCAAAATGTACCTGCAATTTCTTGAAGAAAATAGCAAATTTTCAAGATGAAGAAAAGTTGATGGAGTTCTTGCTTGGTTTGAATGATGGATATGACAACGTTATCACTAATGTTCTATCCATGGATCCTCTGCCTTCGATTAATCGAGCGTTTTATCTTGCTCAACAAATTGAAAAGCAGGACATTTCTGCTGGTGTTAAATTCTCAACTCATGAAGTTAGTGCTTTTCTTGCTCAAAGGAATTCTGGTTCTGGTAAAAAAGATTGGAGGAAAGAAAAGTTAGAGAAGATGAACCTTCACTGTGATTATTGCAAAGGGAGAGGACACATTAAAGAGCAATGTTTGAAGCCCATTGGTTTTCCAGATTGGTACAATAAGAAGAAACCTTCACAATCTTCTCATACTGGCAAGCTTGCTGCTCATGTAGCTGCTGATACTAATTTTAAAGATACTCCTTTGGAGCATGTTGCTGCTGGACCAACTGTTGTTGCAAATCAAGTTGATGCATCTATGATGCATTCTCTATTTCAAGAATTTCTTCAATCCATGAAAGGAAAACAGGTTATTGGAGATTCTTCCAATAATTCTGGTGCCTTTGCTAATTTTGCAGGTAACTCCTTATCTTCTATTTGGATTGTAGACTCTGGTGCAACAGATCATATGACAAACAATTCTAAATTGTTTTCTCATATAAGAAGACTTGATAAAAGAATTGAGGTTGGACTACCTGATGGTAGTTGTACTTTTGTGTCTGAAATTGGTGATATTATGATTTCTACTGGCCTTATTTTGCATGATGTGCTGCTGGTGCCTGATTTCAAATATAATTTGTTGTCTGTTGGAAAATTGATAACACACAGCAAAATACAAGTTCATTTTAATGAGAATGATTGTATTTTTTTTATCTCTTAAGAAGCAAACTCTTGTTGTTGGCAATAAGTTTGGTGGCCTTTATTATTTGAATGTGTACATGGCTGCTCAATCTGTTCATTCTGCTCATAATTCTTCTCCTACTACAAAGTCATCTATTCTGTCCAAATTCATTATAGCAAATAATTTACAAAACTTATCTCATAAACCTTCTCTAGATCTTCTTCATGCTAGATTAGGACACTCCTCTCTTTCTAGAATGAAGCATGTTGATTCACAATTATGCTCTCATGTTGATGATTATTTTTGTTAGATATGTGTTTTTGCCAAACACCATAAGTCACCATTTCCTAGAAGTGTATCTAAAGCTTCTATTCTTTTTGAGCTTGTGCACATTGATCTTTGGGGATCATACAGAGTCAAGACTATTCATGGTGCTTTCTATTTTCTCACAATTCTAATCACAATCAATCTTCTCCATCTATTAATCATGAATCTTCCAATAATTCTGATAATTCAGGTTCTTTTCCTACAGATCATAACAATGTCTTATATGATCCTCCAAATTTTTCTATTCCACCTCCTATTCCTACTAGACATTCTTCTAGAGCAGTTAAACCACCTACTAAACTGCAAGATTTTACAATTCAATCTTCTAAATCTTTATCTTTTGTTGTTGATTCCTCTTCTTCAGTTTCTTTTTCTGAACCTTCTTCTTATGCTCAAGCATCTCTTATACCTGAATGGAGAAAAGCCATGTCTCATGAGTTGTTAGCTCTTGAAACAAATGATACTTGGTATCTTACTTCTTTGCCAAATGGTAAGAAAGCTATTGCTTCAAAATGGGTTTTCAAAATTAAGTATAAACCTGATGGAAGTGTGGATAGATTTAAAGCTAGATTGGTTGTTGTTGGTTATCAGCAAGTTGCTGGCAAAGATTACACACATACTTTTTCACCAGTTGCAAAGATAGCTACTGTCAGGGTCATTATTTCACTTGCCACAGCCTAAGAATTGGCCATTATGCCAATTAGATATAAATAATGCTTTCCTACATGGCTATTTGGAGGAAGAGGTGTATATGCAGCCACCTTTGGGTTATGATAAAGCCAAGCCTCGGTGAAATATGCAAGCTTAAACGTTTCTTTTATATGGCTTGAAACAAGCATCTAGGCAAATGGAACAAGGAGTTATGCAAGTTTCTTACCGGGTCATGGTTTCACACAATCTGTTCAAGACTATTCTTTATTCACAAGGGAGCTTCATAGGAAATTTGTCATTGTTTTAGTTTATGTAGATGATATGGTTTTGACTGGTACCAGTCAAGTTCAAATTGATCAAATTAAAAGAGATCTTGATTCAGCTTTTACAATCAAGGATTTGGGGTTCTTGAATCATTTTTTGGGTATAGAAATTTTGAGGAATGCATCTGGAACATTTCTTAGTCAGAAGAAATATGTTTGTGATATGATTCAAGATCTTCAGTTAGCTAATTCAAGACCTGTAGCTGCTCTTCTACTTAAGGGTCTTGGTTTATCCACTGATCAAGGAGAAGTCTTGGATAATCCAGAGGTGTATAGACAGCTAGTTGGTAGGTTACTATATTTAAACATCACTATACCCGATTTGTCTTATGCTACTCAGCATTTTAGTCAGTTTCTAAGCGAACCTAGAAAGCCACATCTACAAGCTGCTATGTATGTTGTCAGGTATCTCAAAAGTACACTTGACTTAGGTATTTTCTATTCAGCCAAATCTGATCTGCAACTAGAAGCCTACAGTGATGCAGATTGGAATTCATGTGTGTTTAGTTGTAAATCCTTGAGTGCCTATTGCATATTTCTGGGTTCTCATCTTGTTTTATGGAAAACTAAAAAGCAGAAGACATATAGTAAATCTTCTGCAGAGGCTGAGTATAGGAGCATGTCTAGTACTGCTTCTGAAATTGTTTGGTTAGAAGGATTGATGCAAGATTTGAAACAACCTGTTTCTTTGCCTATTAAATTATATTGTGATAATACTGCTGCTGAACATATTTCACAGAATCCAGTATTTCACGAGAGGAGAAAGCACTTGAATAGAGATTGCCACTATCTAAGAGAACAAGTGGTGTTAGGTTTCATTCAAACAAGTCATGTTTCCAGCAGATCTGTTTACAAAGGCCTTGCCAGGACCACAGCATCAACATATTTGCTCCAAGCTTGGAATGGTTTCTTCCACTGACGTCCAGCTTGAGGAGGGGATATGAAGTATATAGTAATAAGTTGTCTCAAGCTGTTGTAATAAGCTAGCTTTACTTCATAGTTTGTTATTGCTGTTTAGACGTTAGTTTTCTTTCTAACTGATTTCTGTATAAATACGATAAATACCTACTGTAATAATGAGTTGAACTAACTCTTTCTATTCTTTTCTATTCAATCAAAGATATTTCAGTTTTCTCTCTCTAACTAATTGATTCATACAAGAACTTCCTTCCTTTAAAAAAAATGCAGCCCACAATGGATGTTCAAGAAAAAATTACGAAGCTGGAGAACGATCTTCAACCTGCACTGGAATCCCTCAAAGCAGTAACAACGGAAAGAGATGAAGCGCAGTTGCACAAGATGAACGATGTTGATCTTACGGCACAAGTTGCCGAAGATCGTGAAGCGTCAGTCCTAAAAGAGTTGGAAGACACTCAAGCTGAGTTAAGAGTTGTTCGGGCTGAAAGAGACATTCTTGCTCGACAACTACAATAAAGAAAAAGGAAGTATTATACAGAGGCTGATATGGATACCCAATTTTTCAAAGGTGTGACCGGTTTAAGCGAATCTTATGTTCCTCATCACCCTTCATTTCCTCAAGACTGGCGAGCTGTTGAGAAGGCTTTAGGAATGATGAAATGTTTCAAGGAAGGCCCAAAGGAGGAAGTGTTATTCAGCGAGAGTGTCGAGGGGCCAAAAAGACGTCGCCTCCATGCAGACTTCTAAATGTCCTTATTGCAAGAAATTTCACTTTCCTTTTTTGGTTTTTTTTTTGTGGTTCTTTTTTATTAGGTTCTTAAACTTGCTATGTAACACCCCCAAAATCCATACACGTCTAAACTACGTTGCATCGACTTTGGGAGTGTTACCGCCACGGTGAAACGCAAGGCATAATAAAATTCAAAACGATAACAACTCCTTATTAAGAAAACTACATTGCAGCGGAAATAAAATGTTTACGTTAAACTACAACTCGGGAATCACCAAGGACCCCTTTTATTCAAACCATTATCTATGAATACTAATTATTCTATAAGTTCAACAAAACACTTAAAAGTTCATAAAACCAGAAAATATCCCCCGTATGCCAAACTCATGCAAAGCATCATCGAGATACCTAATCTCGCTCCCCATTAAATATCAATGGTTCATCACAGGTAAACAAACATCACAAATAACAAACAATCATCTACGCCGAGTACGTACATAATCGCTTAAATAATACATCAATCATAAATAGAATAATAATAATCATTCCTAGACATGATACTACAAAAATACTACAATTCATTTTTATAGTTTAATTGGCATCGAACGGGCACCGTCATCTTTCTAGAATCATACGGGCTACTTAATCCTTAATAGACAACTTAGTCTATTAGATGGAATGTAAATATGGTTTCGTTCCGTTCCACATCCATCACCTTAGTATGCATACCCCCAAGATCGTACGGAACCTTCCGCCTACTTGAGTTATCAAAATTTATAAAGACACTACTGTCGTCACAGTAGGCCTTCGTAGGAGTGTAGAACAAGTCTCACACTCCCCCCATTGTTCATTACTTGTAGGGAATCCAACTACAAGTTTATTGCCAACAATCCTTTTTAGCGATACTCATTCATACAACATTAAGCATATGATTTCTATAACATCATATAAAATCCTTTTGTTTAGGCAACCTCTTATAAATCCTTGCTACAATTATTAATCATAGCATTTCAATCCAACATCTCATTTCATGCTTGTGATACAATAGAATTACGCATTCCAATAACAATTCATTCTATTTCACAAGTCATACAACAAGGAAATACATACAGATTTCTAATTGACTTCATGTTACCAAACAATCTCATCAACCATAATCAACAACAGTTCCCTATCATGATTCTAGGTTCCGATATAACAATGATAACCTAAACATGATATTAATATATCAAACTGAACTAGTAAGAGTACGTACCTTGTAACTGAGAATCTTTGCTGACTATCAAAACGTTCCGCTTATGAAATTGGGACCTAATCGAATAATAGAAATATTTCAGTGCTAAATCCTTGGTATTATGAAAATATAAAACAACTTAACTAACTATGTAAAATTTTAGTGTTTCGAACAATAAAATGAACGTTCTTGTTGGTTAGACTTTTCTTTCATAAACTTTATTGAACTAACATATTTTGGACTTACTAATGAGGTGCTTATAAATCTGATTTTGTTTAACTTTTACACTACTTTTGTTTACAATAACAAAACTTAACTAGATACATATATAAGAGCTATAAAATCAGATTTGAAGAAATAAACCAAAGTAAGAACTCGTAGTATATAATAAATCTGATTTCTTTTAGTTCATAATATACTTTCATTTAAAATCACAAACTTAAACCAATATACAGAATTGAGAAATATAATTATCATAAGAACTAAAAACATAATTATAAATCTGATTTCTTTTACTAATTCTATATTTTATTTATAAATACAAAAACTTAATCAAAAATAACTAACAAAATCATATTATATTAACAAATTTGAAGAAGAAAGTGGAAGGATAACCACCGTAAACCGTCGACCACCACTCGGAACTCCGACTAACCGGCTGACGTGCGCGACACCAGCGCACCCGAACCACCGCTCGACGAACCCAACCACGAAACCCACGCGCGACCACAACTCGCACACCCTCGCGCCCTCACCGACCGACGCCTGCAGCGACTCCTCAACCGGACTCGCGACGCGCAATACTCGAGTGCTTGACTGCCGACGAGCTACTTGTGGTCGACGAAGTAGCAGGTGTCGACGAGGCAACAAGGGAGGGGGAAAGAAGGAAGAACGCAGAGGAAGAGAAGAAGGAAGGAGGAGAGAGAAAAAGTCCTCTTGGGGTAAAAGAAAAAGAAAACGGCTGATCAACAATAAAGAATAGGGTTTTACTCTTTATATATATATATATATATATATATATATATATATATATATATATATATATATATATATATATATGAGGGGAAACCTATGTTTACTAGGATTTGTTTTCAACTCAAATTCTTATTTCTTATTTTATTTGGAAAATAAAACGAAACTAAACTATAATATAATTAGGTACAACAGTAGGTTATATAGTTAAATTATAACTGTAAGCTTACCCAAACTATATATTTTTCTAAATAATATTAAAAACACTTTCAACTTTATTCTTTATATTTTCTTATTTATAAAAGAATACTCCCAAAAATACGGAGTATTACATGCTATGTAATGCTTTGTCAATTTCGATGAAATAAACTTTTGCTATGTAATGCTTCTTCTATTTCAATTAAAAGTCCATGTTTCCATTAAGATGAATTCTTTGTGGTACTGTTTTTACATTATAATAATCCTTCAATAATTGCCTTTGTAATTATGAAATGTTGCTGCAAAATATGTTAAGCATAACATAATAAACATGCTATAATAAAAAAAGATGAGAGAGAAAGAAGTGAGATAATGAAAAATGTATGGAAAAAAAACCCCCAATTCTAAAGTAACAAACTCTAGCCAATTTATTTTACAGTCCCTTAATTTAGCCCCAATTTATGCCTCTTCCCTCATCCAAATTGCTATTCTACGGCTATCATTCTTGTTGTTAGTGAGTATTATCACTATATAAGTGTTATGTGAAGCAAAAAGCTTTCTTCCAAATGTCTCTGCAATTTTCCCAAATCAATTTTTATCTTGTGAGAGAATTTTTCCTCCTCTCCCCTAGTTTGTCAGACAAATTCAGCTGTTATAGATTTTCGGATCTCTTTCCAGTCTATAGATTGGATTGAAGGGTTTAATTTCCTTCCATTCAAATTCAAATAGGGCTTCCTGACTAGGGTTTGTAGATTTTGCACATTCAGAATGATGGTTGTGCTTCCTGACTAGAGCTTCAATTTCGGTCTTGGACATGGTTAATATTTCTCATTAGTACGTTCCTGAAGGTGCGTTGTTCAATGGTGTGATGTACCAACTTCTTATCTCTTTGTCGTTCATCCTCTTTCGAAGATCTCCTGTTCTCATCTTTCGTGAAGGAGTCTCCTTGTTTAATTAAGACAAGGTTACGTTCTTCTTCATTTTCAATTTCTTATGCAAGGGTTTGCTTGCATTAGGACTTCCCTCTTTTAGCCATATATTTTAGAAATTTAGTTTTGTCTGCTCTATATCGCAGATCTAATGATTGGAAATTTTGGTTTCCTTGTTTTGGACCCAATTCATGTCACTTCCTTCCTTAAAAATCTCATGTTATTGCTATTACTCGTCTCGACAAGTGAGATTTGTCTTTACAACAAAGTTCAATCATGTTATCTTGTATGCTCAACTCATGGGAAGAAACTTTCTTGTGTTCCTTTCTAGTTTAGAGTTTTCAAGTAAGCCAAAACTGATAGAATTTCAGTGAATGTGGGTGTACGTTATTCTTTACCTCTAATCTATCACATAAGTAAAAGATTGTTACAAGAATTTCTACTCTCATGTAGAATATTTAGAAGTTTCTTCTTTCGCCTCTCGGTTTACATTATGATAATTAGAAAATCTATATTTTCACTCGATATATTGTTCAATAACTCCATTCCAGGCCCCATAAGCGATTGATATGGAGAAAAGCGTATAACGCATCTTTTGCCCACATAAGGCTTTTTCTATTATCCGCTTCAAATATCTCTTAAAGAGAAATTCAATGAATACTCCAATTAATTAGTCAATTATATTGGTATTTAATTTGTTTGTTGTTATATATGATCACCTATTTTACAGAAGACTCAGTGGATGTTTTTTATCTCAAGATACATTGTTAAGGTAATGGTTCATCTCTTGGTTTTCATTACCATTGTTAGCTTCTTAAGTCTGCCAATTTCTGAGTTTGGACTTGTAGTCATTCATGTAATAGCAATATCTATGAATTCAAATTTAGTCCTTAATAGATTTTGGTTGGGAATTTGTTGGGTTTATTGCAAAGATATTCTCTTCTCTAAAAATTCCAATTTTGGCTATAGAAGCTATTTGAGTGGACCCCTATGTAGCTCCTTCTATAGTGTCTCTTCATCCCCGAAGAGGCATATAACTTTTTTCAATCTTGTCGTTTTAAGTCTCCCCTTTATTTTTAATATTTTGTATTTTTGATGATAAATATTGCAAGTTGGAATGTTCGTGGCATTGGTAGACCATCTCTACCAGAAGAAGTGAAGAAAGTCATTTTGTTTTATGCGTAGTATCTCATTGATGATGCTTTGTGAATCTAAGTCCCAGGCTTCCCCCTCTGAGTCTTGGGTGAAGCAGGCTGGCTTCACTCACTCTGATTTTGTCCCTACTATGGGATTCATGGGGGACTATGCATTTTGTGGAAGATTAATTCTAATGCCCCTTTTATGCTTGATGTTAGTAAAAATCTAGGAGGTTTATTATATGTGATATACATTTGCTTGATTCGAATTCTAGATTTCACTTGATCTTCATTTATGCTCCCGCTAGTAACTTGTTTAAGGATGAATTCTGGCATGACTAATTTACTCTTCTCCTTTGTTATAATGAGCGATTTCAATGAAATTAGCTCTAAAGAAGATAAGTTTTGGGGGAGCTCCCTTTAATATCTCTCAGAAACGTAGAATGAAATCGGTGTTAAATAACTTTGATTGTATTAAAATACCCTTTGTTGGGGGAAGATTCACTTGGAGAAAGAAATCTTCGAGTCATGAAAATGTATATGAACGGATAGATAGATGTATAGCTAACCCTTCTTGGCTTGTACTTTTTCCCCAAGCACAAATTACTCATCATACTTTTACTACTTCGGATCACTCGCCACATCTCGCTTTCTTTGTCCCAAATTGAAACCGCAAAGCATGACCCTTTAGATTTGAAAAAGTCCGGATTACAAGAAAAGACTTCGATTGTTTGATTAAGAAGACTTGGTGCACAAAATTTCAAGGATCTTACATGTATTGTTTTATTAAGGAATGTAAATTACTTAAGTCAAATATTAAAGAATGTAAGAGACATAGATTTGGTAATATTAATAGACAATTTGAGGAAGTAGACAAACAACTTGAGGATTTACAAAGAAAATTGACTCGATCAATGGATGATGTTTCTTTAGGGATAAAATATCCTTCTTGCAAATCGCTCTAATCTCATGAATTTTAATTTAACCGTGTTTATTGGAAACAACGTTACAAAGATAATTTTTCTTGAATGGTGTTCGTAATACTAAGTAATATCATCTAGCTACAACCATTAGAAGAAACAAGGATTTAATTAAGAATTTAGAAAGTGATTATGGTGTCTCTATTGATACACCCGATAAAGTCTCTCGCGTACTTATCAAATGCTATTTAGGAAAGATTTTTGAGTAATAAGGACCGACAATTTAATCCGCATCGTGATTTTGATTTACTTCAGCCTGTTATTTCGAAAGAGGAGAATAATAAAGTAATTGCAAATGTTGAGGATGAATAAATTAAAGCGGTAGTTTTTGACTTAGCTCCACATAAATTAAAGCCCCAAGCCCCGATGGATTTCCTCCCTATTTATTTCAAAAGTATTGGAGTCTAGTTGGTAACTCGATCATTCGAGCAGTTTAAGCTTTTTTCCATTCTCGGTTTTATTCTCGACGTAAATCAATCACACTTTCATCTCCTTGATTCCCAAAATCGAAAATCCTTCTAATGCTAAACACTTTAGACCAATTAGCCTATGTTCGTCCATTTATAAGATTATCTCAAAGGTTATTACTAATAGATCAAAAGTAGTTCTTGGAAAACTGATTCATACTCTCCAGGGAGCATTTGTCCCAGATCGCCTGATTCAAGATAATATTCTGATTGCGCATGAACTTTTTCACTCCGTAAGTATAAAGTCAGGTCGTGTTAGGAGGGATGGATTACTATTAAATTGGATATGGATAAAGCCTCGTGATAGACTACTATGGGACTTTATTTTCATTACTCTTCAAAAATTAGGTTTTTGTGAAAAATGGATTCATTGGATTAGGAGTTATTGGATTACCTCAATATCTTTTTCTCGTTCTTGTTAATGGTATTCCGGGGAGCTTTTTATGCCTTCTCGTGGAATAAGGCAGGGTGATCCCCTTTCTCCCTATCTGTTTATCCTTTGTGTTGAACTTTTAGCTCGTCGGCTTTCTTTTCATACGGGGGCTGATAAAAACTATATTGGGGGTGAAAGTGAGTAAGTCCGGAGTCAAAGTTCCTTTTCTTACCTTTGCGGATGATACCATGATCTTTGCTAAAGCGAATGTGCATAGTTGTCATGTGATAAAAGAGATTTTAGCTAAGTATTTATCCATGTCGGACTAGTTAGTTAATTTTCATAAATCAGCCTTCCAATGTTCCACTAATGTTAGAATGGAAGATAGAGTCCTATTTTGGGAGATCCTTCAGATGACTAAGAAAGACTCTTTGGAGGAGTGTCTTGGTTGTCCTATTTTTTCTAAGAAGGTTAATAAAAATACTTTCTCTGATATCTCACACTCAGTTTCTAACAAACTTCCAAAATGTAAGGCCAATCCTCTTTTGCAAGCAGGTAGAATAATCTAGCCACTAAATTAAAGCGAATTATCAAATGTAGAGTTTTTTGCTTCCTAAGTCAACTCTAAATCTTCATGATAAAACTTATAAAAATTTCTTCTAGAATAAAAACCAGGACTGTAAAGTCCCAATTTAATTGGTTGGGACAAGATCTACCTCCCTCAAAATAGGTGTGGTATGGGATTTCGAAAGGCTAGTATAAATAATAAAGCTCTTCGATTGAAACTTTTATGGAGACTAATTTTGAATGCTAATAATCTTTGGGTCCAGGTTGTCAATAAAAAGTATGTTAAACATCGGGATATTATGAAAGTCAAGACTCCTATTTCAGCTTCGCGTGGCAATGTAAAAAACTTATGTCCGTTAGATCAGAATTTGCGAAAAGTCTTAGATGGATTGTTGGGGACAAGGCTCAAATTGACTTTTGGGAGGATAATTGGGTTTTTCCTTACGTATCGTAAAATTATTAGCCCCCCCTTCTAGTCTTTATAACCTTAAAGTCCAGGATGTGATTTTAAATGGTTTAAGTTGGAACACTCGATTGTTGAACTCCTTTCTTCCCCGATTCTATTGTGAACAGTATCAAAACCGCTTATGCTCCAAATTATTCGACTCTGGATAAAAGGATTTGGGGTCTTACTAAGGATGGGACTTTTTTCGCTAAATTGCAAGGTATTAATCTTATAAACAAAGTGGATTTTAATTGGATTTGGAACATTAATTTTCCTCCAAAAGTCACCTCCTTTCTCTGGAAAATCTTTAATAACGGTCTTCCTACTAAGGATAGACTTGAAAGAAGCCATGTTTTTATCCCCTAGCAATGTGCTTTGTGTGATATGAATAGGGAAAAGCTTTCTCATCTTTTCATCCATTGTAATTATACTATAGATACCTTTAATATTCTTCAGCCGATGGATTCCTGGCCAACTTTTCCCGCCCCTTGGATCTGTCTTTTAGAGATCTCATTATTAGGGCCAAAGCTTCGCTAGGCCCGGGAGAGCACTGTCAAGTTAGCTATTTTTGGTGGTTTATTTGGTACACTAGGAAACGGTGTGTGTTTAGAGACATCCGTTATTCTGCCTTTAATTTGCTACGGCTAGTCGTATTACTAATTTCCTTCGAGATTGAAATGGTGCTCAAGATATTGAAAGGAAACTTCTTTTTCCCTCCAATTTGATTTTTAGGCCCTCTTCCTTCAGTCCTTCATCAAAGATAATTTCTTGGTCTCCCCCCCAAACCGTGATTGCCAATTTTGATGGTTCCAAGAGAAACGATGGTAGTACGGCAATTGGATTTATCATTCGGGATCACTTGGGTGAGGTAGTTTGTGCGGGTGCTCATTCTCTCAGCCCCGAGCTCTCGATCCTCCAAGTTGAGGCTTGGGCGGCCAGGGAGGCGGTTCGAGTATTAATCTGGATAAAATTCTTGTTGAAGGAGATAATAGCGAAGTTATTAAAGCTCTGTTTAATACTAATAAGGTTCCTTGGTGTATTGACTCTATTGTTTCTGATGTAGGTAAAGAGGCTGCGGGTTTTTCAGAGACCTACTTTCATATTGGTCGGGAAGGCAATAAAGTAGCGGATTTTATGGCTTCAAAGGGTAATCATTATAAGTCCCCCACCCTTTTCTTTCCTCCTTGTGATTTTGATTTTTCCCTTTTGGTCTAAAAAGGACATTTTAGGTTGGCCTCCGCAGTAGGAGGTTAGCCTAATTTTTCTTTACTTGGTAAAAAAATGCTATAATAAACAGATTATCCAATTACAATAAAAATATAAGTATAATTATATCAGGGTAACATGATATAAGTATTATACCTTTAAGGGTAATTCTTTTTAGTCCCCTTTAATGGAAAATAATATTTTAGTGCCCATTAGATTGGTATCTAAGTCTTATGATATCGTTATCTAAGACTCATGAAAATAGTATCTATGTCTTATAACATTACTACCAAAGTCTTATGACATTGGTACGAACTCTTATGACATTGGGACCAATAAGAGGTACCAAAATCTAATGACGTATACCAAAATCTTATTACATTGGTACATTAGTCTTGTGACTTTGGCACCAAAGTGAGATGACATTGATACTTGTAGGGCCAACGAGTTCACATACAGATCCACCATTAGTATGATATTGTTTTTTGGGCCTAACTCGCACGGATTTGTTTTTGGTGTTCTTTCCCAAAAGGCCTCATACTAATGTAGTTGGTGAACTCTTATAAATTAGGTAACTCCTTATCTCTCGCGATGTGGGACTTGGGATGTATACCCAATAATCTTCCCCTCATCCCGGGCCACAAGCCTCCCCTCCAGCCGATAATCCGTCTAATCATCTTGTACCGCCGTCAACCTCCTCGTTACACACCGCCCGAAAACTACAATATCGGGAAGACTTTCGACATAAGGCACCATGCAGAGATTTCTCATCGCGAGGTCACACTGAGAGTCTCCACACATTCTTAGATATTATGCACCATGCTTTCGAGCTATGCCTGCAACCAACATGTTTGTAACGCTTCGAAAATTCATAACCTTAATTACTCATAATTGGCAGCGAAAATGGAACTTAAGTTGTGGGTTATGGGCCCACAAATAAAAATAATAGCCTTAAAATGGTCTCTAAATTATACAAACTCTCAACTAGAATAGTAGTGATTACTCATAATACATAATATGATAAAAATCCCAAATTATGCAGAGTCACTTTAACATAATCCATCCGGAGCATCCATGTCATAACTGAACTTGAGTTATCTTCATAATACCTGAATAATTATGTAAAATAGAAAAAAAAGAATGGAAAACACAGAAAAGTAACCTAAAATGAGTGGAAAACTTAGTAACTTTACTCTAGCCAGTAAAGACGGTTTTAGTTCGTAAACGTTTTCACACATAGGTCTATACTACATTATTTTTGTAATTGTTCGGAAATACTGTCAGAAAATATAATATTGAATAGTCTAATGGCAAGGACCATTTACGTGAGCTTAGTTCATTGGCAAGTACAGGATTTGGACAGAACATTAACATTAACATTCGACCACTTTTGGTCCTTTTCGTACATTGTAAACATAATTCCTCCACCTGTAACTTGTCCATTTACTAGTTCCGTTCATAACTCCAAGCCAACAGAACCATTCATATTTTATAAAACTTGCATATATTCATATTTCCGAACAACACTCATAAATCATTAATAATATATATAGGATTCACATCACTTTCTTAATTCACATATAACATTCATAATATCATATACTTCACACTTTATAGCATAACATCACATGATCAGTATCACATAGTCATACATACATATACACACGGTCATATGCATATTTGCGGACATAAAATGTTACACATGATATATACGAGCAATCACATATAATGCTAGAGATAAAGGTTACCTTATACGCTAATTCCTTTCCTATACTCCTTAAGTATCGTCATTTCTAAACCTCCAAGAATCATTCTCCATAAAATCATAGCTTTTTAACCAAGAAAATAGACTTTGGGTTTCATGAATTATGATTAGAACAAAGAAGCAAGAGGAACGTATAATAATTGGCAGCAACAACGAGAAAACTTTCTCGAGGGTCTAATTCTTAGCTCCAGACTCCGAATCGGGTGATTTTTGGGTCTAAATTCAATGCCTTTTTGAGATCTACAGTTTTCATGAAGAAAGCACGGGTAAATTCCGACTATAAGAAGATATTGCGGAAAAACAGTTTGGCAACATAAAATCAAAGGAGAAAGAGAGTGGGTATTTGGGGCCATTCATGGGTACTCAACAAGAAGAAGGGACATCGATGGAAATTCATATTTTTATGTAGGGTGCTAATGGAGGTTGTAATTATAGTTTGTAATTTTCAAGTGGGTGAGAAATGGTGAAATAACCCACTATTTATAGTGATTTTAGGAAGGAAAACTCCATTACACTAATGGAGACTTAATGATGAAGTTTAATTTATTGGGGAGCAAGGGAAGAAGCTTGAGCAAGAAGATGAAGGGTGTGGATGATGGTTTTCCAATTTTAGGAAAATATTAAAACTATATTGCTACATCATAATAAGTAAACCACTACCATAATAAACATTACTTTTGAAATAATTAAACTAAATATATTTTAGATAATAACCTTTAACCATGATGATCATGAAAATTTTGAGGATACAATTAAGCTAATAAACATAATTAGTAATTATAAAACAAGGTTTAAAGTTCGGGATATTGCAGTGCTCCAGCTCTATGCTTCCAGGTTGCACCCTTGACATATATCTACTTTGCAACTACATATATGCATCCAACTGAGTAACTTTCTTTGAGAACCATACTACACCAAAGACTTGCACCCACGCCCTAAAGCTACACCGCTCTGCACCCTGCGTGCTCCTGACCATGGGGTCCGTCGTTATATGCTCGTTCTCTTAGCCGAACCATCGACTCTGATACCATTTGTAGAGCCCACGAGTTCACCTACGCCTCAACCATTAGTATGATATTGCCTTGTTTGGGCCTAGCCCGCACGGGTTTGTTTTTGGATTCCTTCCAAAAGGCCTCATACTAATGTAATTGGTGAACTCTTATAAACTAGGTAACTCCTTCTTATCTCTCCGATGTGGGTCTTGGGATGTATACCCAACAGTACCAGATATGATAACATAGGTACCTGGGTGGGATGGAATTGATAACAAAGTATGATGATAGTGGTACCAAAGTGAGTTCACATTGGTACTAAAGTATTATGACATTGGTTGGTACCATAGTGATATGACATTAGTACCAAAATCTTATTACATTGGTACCAAAATCTTATGACATTCGTACTAAAGTCTGGTAACATTAGTACCTTTGTCTTATGATATTGGAACCAATGCACATATATACGAAACTCAATTTCACTTTGCCATTACATTAGTCTTATGACATTGGAACCAATGCCCATAGATAAAGTTGATGCATTCATTTTACAACAGTACCAAAGTCAGCCGTTTCAAATTAACTCATTAAACAACGCAATGAAAGACATATTGCAAGATCAACTTCTTAAAAGTTGACAAGTTATTTTTTACTAGTAAGGCTTATAAGATGAAGTACGATGAAATGTAACTACTAGTTATTTGATTTCATAAATACGATGAAGTACAACGCAAGGAGTACACAAAATCAATGATAAGGCTTATAAGATCAAGTACGATGAAATGTAACTACTAGTAATTTGATTGCATTTACATAGTAATAATGAGAAACATACAACAACCCAATTTAAGTTCGGCAGTTCAAACACAGTAGTGTGGGTTATATGATAATTGACAGTAATCAAACCACCACCAATTCGCAACAAGCAAAACAAAAAGGCCATTTTCCTATATCCTTATAATGTTGCGTGAACATCATAAACTGTGGCAAAAAGATGCATCACGAGGCTCATTTCCCGGTAGCCTTCAACATTGCGTCAACATCACCTCGTGACTCATTCTCATCCGCTAGTATATCCTCACACAAAAGCCATTTCCTTTCCTCTAAAATTTTACCCTGTCACATAACAAAATTTCTTAGTATCATAACTATCTAATTTAATATTTCAATGACAAATTAAGTCTTATGTCACCGTGGCTTACTACTTCCAGCTTAGCAACGAATCTATCGGCATTGTGTTTGATGGCATTCAACATTAGAACTCCGCTACTGTTCATGTACGCTCAATGTAAACAACATTCGACATTAATTTCATCTTAACCAATGCGTAAACCAATACACAAGAGTGCCTTACAAATCCGGAAATTTGCTCCATATATAAGGAAGACTTCGGCCAATACTCAACCTTCCCGAACTCCCACGAACCATAGACATGACCCAAAATTCGATCCATTGCAAATGCCTACAAATCTCAAATTTAGCAACAATGTAGGTACATTATATTCACGGTGCGCCACTACACTTACCAGCTTTGCCAAATCCAAATGGTGGATGTCAATAGCTCCTTTTGGCTCCATTGCATCAATGACTAGAACCTCTGTTCGGCTCCTCGAGTACGATGCACACCACCAATGCTTGTCATTCATGATTGGCACAAAAATCTGCAACATCAAAAAATGACTCAACTACGCTCCACCGCAAAAACATAATATATCCTAAGTTTCAGTTTGAATCCAAACCACATTAATCCCCCACGATTTAATGTCCATTAAATTTCCACATTGCGCATGAATGCACTCCAGTCATTGTTTTCGATAGCCAACGTTGTGCTCTACACATAATAACAGAACGGTGTGCTTGTTATAAGTTGTAGTAATTATTCCACATAAAGGCACTACATAAAACCTAAAGAAGTACAAGTTTACTGCAAATTTTGGGTCCAACATCATTCGACAACTACTCCATGGATGCCTATGTTCCCATACTTTGGTGTACAGGCTTGAAGCTACCCTAGCATACTAAGAAAAATGGCACGTGTGAATAAAATATATAAAGTACACATAAACGAAAATTACACAAAATGGTGTAAACTATTAATTAAATTCATGGACAGAAATGCTCACATCCATATGTAACCCGTCCTCAGGTGTTGATAATAACGCACAACTGCTTAGTGAGGCAATATAGCTACCGTTAGGGGTGTTCACAAAAAACCGAAACCGAAAAACCATACCAAAAAAACGGTCAAAATGGGTGGTTACCGAACCGGAAAATTTGGGATTAAACGGTACGGTTACTAACCGGTAAAATTCACTGTTAAACGGTACGGTTACAGTTATGATTTTTCAGTGAACGGTTAACCAAAAAACCGAAATATTTTTTTTCTCTATTTTATTTATTGTGAAACATTTTCCAACAACTACATTTATTCTAATATTTGTTACTAAGTAACAACAATTAGAGGGAATATGAGATTATTGAAAAAATTTAGTATCAACTTAAACACTATAATTATGAAATGGAGTAAATTCTTAGTGTTATTATGTTTTCTATGGATTTATTATCCACTTTATAATATATTTTATATTAGAGTATATATAATATTATAGTATATGCACACAAATATATATTTACATTAAGTAAAATATAATAGTATAAATTGAATAACGGTTAATGGTTAACCGAAAAACCGTACAGAAAAAACGGTTAACCGCTTAGGCGGTAACCGGTCTAAACGGATATGTTTACGGGTCGCAAAAAGAGCGAACCGAAACTTTCGGTTACCGAACCGATATGTTGTTTCGGGACGGTTAACCACCCATGAACACCCCTAGCTACCGTACTTCAGAATTATCGGATCATCTCTGCGAACCAAACAAGAGTGCAGTAAGTTAGATAGCAAATCATGCTGAAACTCAACTACAACTCTTTTATAACGACCCATTCACTTACGTCCAACATTCAAAGAGGGTGCTTAGTTTGTTCATTAATGACACATCGGAACGAGAACGCCAAGTTCTAACGTATGTGTCACTCAACTTTGTTGGCACTCTAGTTTTCCATCGTCTGCGGCTATTATTTGTCTTTCAGAATTGTCGGCATAATATCTCGAGCTTCTAGTAGATGGCTATGGCCATAAGCAACATCAACACACTGCATTCAATGATCCACCAATTTCAGACATCATGAACATGTAATCACTAACCATGTAATAGTGTACTGATAAAATCCCTAGTTTGACTTCGAAATTCCTTTTTCGCCTTGTTAATTTCTTCTTTGGACCATGCTCGCAACCTAGGAAACACACCCCAGTGAGTTGGCTTCCTAGCCATGTGATCAAGGTAAAGAACCTGCATACATATTATGGGTGAGCAAATAGATGTACAATTAATCCTACTATATTTTACAATAACATTATTAAATCATGATCAAACAAGCATTTCACAAAAATGGCTCACCACCAAGAACATGGTGCATCCCCTTACAAGCTTTTGCATACCCCTCATTGTAAAACCTCTTCACGAAGTTACCAACATCATCTAACAATCGGTTCAACAAGAAAGTGCACCATAGTTGTAATCAGTAGCATTACCAACCACCGCAAGTGCTGCTAGCATTTTCACCAACATTCGGTGACAAGTTGTAGGAGCTATCATGTCACTAAGGGCCATCATAAGAAATGCTTTCTTGAACTCAACATCATATTCACACGATCCTTCCACGAGTTCTACAATTGCTCTTCGTTCAATTCCTCTACTATCGGTCGTGTATGATTACCATACAAGTTCCAAAACCTTTCTACTTCAGTTTGCATCTCCTCGTTTCAACTTCAATAGGAACTTCTTTCCGACCAATTGGTAGTCCAAACACCCAATGAAATTGAACCTTCGACAATGGAAATTATATACCATCCGGACTCACTAGTCTCTTTCTACTAACATCCAATCGAGTACACAACCAATAGCAAAAGTAGCTAGGGAGGCCTGTATCCTTTAAATATAATAGCCCTTCAAATCCCATTTTAATTACCAATTTCCTATTCCTCTCATCAAATTGCTTAACAATTTGGCCAAATATCTCTACACGACAATTAAATCTAGGTTGCTGCAATCAATTAATAGATACAATAAACATACTGATAATCATTATACACTTTCAAACTAATTATTAGCAATTTACCTGTTTCTTTGCCTTCATGACCTCCTTCACTTTTGCAATTACTTGACCAGCTTCCTTCATCTTTCCCCTTCAATTGGTGCATTCACCTAGGTGGACATTCACGAAAAAATTATCATAAACAATACATACATTGGTTACAATATATACGTCGATATGAATACACATACTCTATACACATCACCTCCAATTTTGGTATTCCTGGAAATCTTATTACTTATCCGCATATTGCAATCCTATTTCATAGAATCCATCTCATCAAAATATCAGATTCACATTTTCCATGATGCGACTTCAAATACTTTAAATATGCCGGGGCCTATGGTAGCAAGCAATACATCAAAATACCATATAATTTCCACTTGTTTACCATAAACATTCCACTAGTTTAAAGTATCTACGGCCCGTTTGGTAATCGTTAATGAATGGTGGTAATGGGAATGAATTTTAAGTGTAATATTACAAGGGAAGCACCCTTAAAATCTCCATGGAGAGGCAATTTCAACCCCCAAGTTTGTGTTTTTTTCTCCATAGGAAAGCAATCTCATCCCTAAACTTGTGTTTCTTCTCCAAGGGGAAGCAATTTTCATTACCACCCATTACCACCTACAAGGTGGTATTGGATGGGAATGAAAATTTAAGAAGAAAAATAGACACTCTAGGATAAATTAGCATTACCATAGGAATGAACAAGGATTTTCTTCACAAATTTACATACAAATTCATTCCCAGTACCACCATTTATAACAAACTACCAAACAAGTTACTAGGGTTTTGTGGATTTCAATTTATTGTGGAATACGACTACACTACCAAAATAGTTTGGTTTTGCAAAATTTAGATTATAACTCATCTTATTCCTCACTCCCTAATGCATCCGAATCTGAAATTTTATATAATCAACTACATAACTAACTGATCCCACTAATTAAGAACATAAATTCAGTTGCCAAAACGATTAATTACTGAAATCTCAAGTATGCAACTATTTATTTACCTCACATTTGTTTTTAACTGCAATGTAATTGGCCTATGTCGACCTATTCAACTCAATTTCCGGCGAACCTACTACAAAGCACGTACTTCTTCTTCTCCGGCGACGCGTCTTCCTTTATCTAACGTCGCCCCATGCCCTTTTCTCTTCTTCGACGACACTATTGCAAACCACATATTTCTTCTTCTCCGACGACACTTCTTGCTTTAACCGATAGGTTTCCAACCCTTTTTTCCTCTAATAGAATGGAATCACCCATTCCAACGTTACATTTACAACTCGGTAAAACATACAGTTACCTTTACTTTTACCGTTGGGGTGTTTGACTTTACCCATGTCTTTAGTAACATGGGAATTTATAAGTGTGCCCCTATCAGTTGTTTTAAAACAACTAACGGTTAGGTGCCTATCATTTCTCACCATATAGAATTTCACTTTTTAAATGAAACAATGTAGAAAGGGAGAAGTGACTTGGCAAAATGTGCGGCTACGGCGCTTTGACCAAGGTTTGGCTTTCACTAGAGGAAAAAAACCCAATGGCTGCGGTCAAAAGGGGCCCAAGGGTCGCGTTTTTTGATTTGCGGCCATTGGACTAGCGGCCCTTGGCATTTAGGAAGAGGCTGCGGTTTTGAACAAAAGCCCTTAGCACATTAAGGGCTGCGGTCAAGACAAAAACCGCAGCCCTTGGTGGGTTAAGGGCTGCGGTTAAGGGCCAAAACCGCAGCCCTTGGTGAGTTAAGGGCTGCGGTTTTTACCTTGCCCGCAGCCCTTGTGACCCAAAAATAATAAAAATAAAATAATTTTTTTTTTGCACTTTTTAGTCCTAAATATTCCCAAACAGTTATATATATATATATAAATATCATTTTTCATTTCAAATTATATTTTTTACACAAATATAGATTACATTACATGTGTAGAGAACATACTGTAAAAATAAATTACCCCTATTTTCATCCTCACTCCCTTCTTCAACAAACTCCGATCTTGCATGCCCGAAATTGTGGTTGTTCATCAGGACCATTGTATATCATCCTCACTTCAACAAACTCCGATTTTGCATGCCCGAAATTGTGGTTGTTCATCAAGACCATTGAAATACAACGGGGAAGTCATTGTGTTCCTTCTCCTCTTTCCCTTGAGATGGATAAGCTGCACCAAGGGACATGTCGCACAGGATCTTCAAGTTCCAAATTGAACTCTCTTAAAGCACAACAATGCTAACATCTTAAAGCACCACAGCAGTATCAATAACTTACGAACTTCATAGATGTAGCTCAGAATATGCACATGATAGATGAGCACAATGCTCGGATGCAACTGCAACATATCTGAGATACAAAAAAGAGTTTAGGCTCTCCAAAACGTCAACATCAACTTCTATCCTCACTCTCCCTTTCTGGATTATGTACAATGCAGATACACACTCAAGCTGCAGAAAAAAGTAAAAAGAAAAGCAACTAAGGTTAGAAATATGCCAAATTAGAGGGATATGACCTTCCAGCAGTTGAGATACCTGTTCAACTATTGCCTGACCATCAGAAAATGAAATTGCTAACAAAGTATTTGCTATTTGACTAAACTGGAGAATTGTTAATCTTGAAAGAAGATCTACCGATCGTAGAAGTTTCAGGGATGACAAGTTTGAAAACTCTGACATTATAATCCCTCGAAAATCTTCTCTTTTTAGGGTAAAAAACCATAAATTATACAAAGTAATATACAGAAAACAATGAGAATAATTCCAGATTTCTGTGAAAAAAAAAAATATCCAACTTTTAACTGAGGAAATGAGGATAGGAAAGCAGATAAATAAGCCCACATGATGTCCAAGACTCATGAGGCTGCATAGTATTTGTAAAAGCAACATAAACTGGGCTAGTGTGTTACTACTATGTCAGTAGATCCAATGTGAAGTATTGATTGTTGTAGTGCAGCCCAATGACATCATTGATTGTGCCCATACTACCTTCACTAGTATAGACTTCGAGTCAGTCTACTCATCGTCCTACAATTGCACTCAAATCCTTTTCTACTCATCGTCCTCCTCATCCTTCCAATCAACTCCAGTTCTTCAACTTCTTCCGCCAGCTTCTATACTCAGAGCTACAATTGCTCAAGTATACCAATATAACAATAACAATAAATCTTGTCTAGGTAAAACTACGATAACAACAACCTACAACAAATCCAACTAAAGATAAGAACTTTCATCACATAAAAGTATGAAACACCCCCAACAATCACATAAAACTAGTGCCTTTTAAACTAAAAAAAGTAACTAAAATAAACAAGCCAGACGCTCCTAGTAATTAATCGAGTAATTGTTTTGTAAAACCGATTAAAATTTGGGCAAATTACATTAAAATTAAGAATAACCTGCAAAATGAGCCACAAGGACCAACAACAACTACTTGCAAAGAGGCATAGATTATAATTATATTGCATCAAAGTGGCCAGATCCGTTACTGATTTAATGATTTTTTTGACCTATCAATTTTATAGAAGAAGTGCATTTAGACATACCCAATGAAGGTTGTGACGAAGATCAAAAGAAAGCTCCTAAATCCCATGCCAGCAGTATTAGATCGCCCCCTGCCAATAAATTACCATTAATGTCATTCTCAAACACGATAATGATTACTCAATAAATGAAGAGACTATTGAATCAGTTCAAACATTTTAAAGTACAAAAATAAGCATCACTGTATATAGATCTAAATTAAAGAGCAATATTTGTATGATGAACTCAAAATATAGAACTATCACACTCGTTGCAGCTTATATATGACAACAATTATATGTGCACGTAGTTCTATGCATCATTGAGATGTATGATACAATATGCGCGCCCACAAGGTTAATATAATCCAAAACAACAGATCTCTAATTCTCAATGCGGACTTCAAAACTACTAATGAACATGAATAGTGTATGTTAATGTTTGGTATACTTACCTAGTTAGATAAGCAATCGGAGAAATGACCAGAGTAGCAATAGTTTGTCTATAAAAAATGAACACCCTAGGACTCATGAGTCATGCCTTTAACAAGGGCAGCCCTATTTAAGAGAGCCATAGCAGCATACAAAACCTGTATTAACACCATTGCCATGGCAGGCAAATGATGCTCCCTTGCTCCCATTTTTTTTCTTAGGCTCTCCTTATTTTGCAAGGTTGGATAACTCTCATAAGACCATGTACGATGTATATATACACCTATATTTTTGAGTTTTTGAGGCACTTTATTATATAATAGCCGTCATGGAAAGGTCTAGATGAGTTATAATACACATTTTAGAAATAATATCAATCATAACATATAAACAAATTGATTGTAGCAAAAGTATATGCCGGAAGATCAGAACGAATATTTTAAAAATGGGATGTACTACGTTTGCATGTGGGTAAACTCAAGAAACAAGAATAATTGCCAAAACACAAGAACACTCAACTAGTAGTGATATAAATTAGTAGTGATATAGCAAACAGAGAAGAAACACTCATGTACCAAACATTACCAAAACACAAATTTGCCAAATTACATCATAAAATCAGTAGTATACCTTAAGAACATTTTCATAACTTGCCCTGCTGATCAAAGAAAAAGCTAAGACAAATACGTCTGCACCTCTATCACTCAATGGCCAGCAGTATCCTAGGATCCGAAGTTGACAATGATTCCATCTACATTAGAACTAAAATTATCAAATACAGAAGGTATGTAATCCTGCCGCAGCAAGAGGCAGGACAAATTTAATTATTTAGAGTAGCTTTTAAAGGTAACAAATATTAGTGATTATATAACTCAAATATACCAAACAGTAATTAGCTCATATATACAGGGAGCATGTATAAGAATTCAACTCTCATTTTTTGATATCAAGTTCACTTTCTTCCTTTGTGAAGAAGAGAGATTATTTTTCTAGCTAGATTAGATGTCAATTGCAAACAGATCACAACAGTTGCCGTAATAATATCATCTACAACAGAACAACAATAACAACCCAACAACAAAACAACAATAACATCATTATACCCAATTACCAAAATTTCACTCACCAATCAAACCATGAACAATCTGTTCGACGAAATGCCCCAATGAACGAAAGAAAACAAAATCAGATACCATCCTAACCCAGCAACAATAATTCATCGTGAAAGAAAAAGAGAATAGTGTATACCTCCAAAAAAGCGGCGGTTTGAGCGAGAAGAAGAGGGTTTCAATGGCGTCGTAGACATGCTCACAGCTCGATTATTTCACGGTTTTAAAACAAAGTACAACACTTGAGCCCTGTATAAATTTATAAAAATAAAAAAAAAAAGAATTTAGATTTTTCTCCTAAAACAAGTTTTAGCAATAAAAGAAGAACAAGAGAGTGTATCAGATCTAAAAAAAAAGCATAAAGAACTCACCTCATTTGATTAGTAATTGTCACTGTTCCCAATTACTTAAGAGCAAACACAAAGCAGATAATTTAAGCACTACAGCAGCGCCGGTCTGAGCGTCAGCAAGTGGTGGTGAGGCAGCGCACACCGGCTGGGTAAAGGAGAGAGAGAGAAAGGGTGAGAGGTGGTTTCGAGGTTTGGTGAGAGGTGGTTTCGGGGTTTGGTGAGGTGAGAGAAAATCGAGGACTGGGGAGAGAGTAAAGAGTTAGGGTTTTGTTTTGGCGTGTGGTATGCGCGCAAATTCTTATAAATAAAAAAAAAAAGTGAAGGGCTGCGGTTCTTCTTAAAAACCGCAGCCCTTTTGTTAAGGGCTGCGGTTAGCCCAAAAACCGCAGCCCTTTGTGTTCGAAGGGCTGCGGTTTTCGGAGTAACCGTAGCCCTTCACATTAAGGGCTGCGGTTCATAATAAACCGCAGCCCTTGCCTTTTTTTCCACTAGTGTTTGGTTGTCATTATCAGGGACACCCAAGAATTTTCCATTGGCTTCGGGTAAGTTGCTCCAGTTAACAGCTCTACTTGTAAGCTTTTCTGAACGTATCTATTATGCTAAGCACACAATGAAAAAAAATGAATCGAATTCCTCAGATTTACGAAGTTAAATGATGGTAAATATATACAGAACCAAGTAAAGTCACAATTTTCAAGCATCTCGTAAAGCTAGTGAATATGCTCAATCGTTTCTACTTTCTACTATCAAATGTTATATAATCTGTACAATTTACGCCGAGAAGTAGATTGACAGTACGCAATTTACAAGATTCACCAAGGAAATGCAAAACGCAATTTTCTAGCTTGCCTCAGCTACAACATCCACCTGATTGAGCAACCGCACCATGTCTTCCCCCTGCTGTGCTTGATGGTCGTCCATAACCAACCTTAATACCAGATGTCTACAGTTGAAAAATACTAAATGAGTGACAGCACAACAGTATATTAAAAAAACATTACTTAATGATGATATTATTTTGAATGTCATCACTACTTTGCCTGACTATGCAGCTACAAGCAAGCATACCTCATTAGACACATCAAAAACACCTTCCTGGATCTTCTGAAGGATCTTCCCTGCAGTCTTCACAAACGCCTGTAACAGCAAAAGAGAAATGACCTTAGACTTGTCATTATGAATATATCACACCTCTAGTGAACAAATCGGAGAGCCCTCTGCCTCCCAAGTTTAGATCTCAGTACCATTCTTCTGAGAACTATTTTTCGGTTTTCCTTTTTTTTTCCTTTTGGGGGGGGGGGACCAGACCCTATATGACTGAAGGCAAATGTAGGCCTTGAATACCAGAAATCAGCAAACAAATTAACATTGACAAGTTAAGCTCATAAATGTTACCTCCTCGACATTTTGTGCAGTTCTCGCAGATGCCTCTAAGAATAACAGACCATGCTCCTTTGCAAATTGCTCACCTTCCTCCTTACTTACAGCCCTTCTATGTGCAAGATCACATTTATTTGCTACAAGCATGATTGACATGTTGGGATTTGCATGCTGCCGGGCATCCTCGAGCCAGCTTGCCAGATGGTTGAATGTCTCTCTTCTATGAATATACCATTCCATACTTGCCATTACGTCACAGGGAAAACTCATCAAAGCACATGAATACTATCCAGTTCAGATTTGGTGAGAAGAATCAGACAAGTTTGACTGGCTTTAAGAGTGAAATAATCTCACCATCTTCAGAAAGTTCCATTTCACTATTTTTATCTAATGCTACTGGACACAGGGTTCGTAGGAGCAAAAACAGACTGAGTGCAAATTTAATGACATAATCAACAAGAATATACTAACCCAATAAAATTTATAACCCTAAAAACCAGATTTACCTTGTTATATCTTAAACAAGAAGTGCCCCAGCTGATCCTCTGTAGTATGATCTAGTGATAGATCTGAAGGATTCTTGCCCAGCCTGAAACAGGCCAGCACATAGCATAAGCATAAAACTGAAGATGAGCAATGAAGAGCAGATGTAAGTAAATATCAGGTAGCAAACAAAAACAGGATTCAACCATCTTAAAAATAAAGCAAGCTGCAAACATGAGCAGCTGAGGGGAAACCATTAGAGCTTCACAACTAAATACCTTTTTTCTTTTAATTTCAGAAGAGGACAATGCATCTCTCAAAATAAAATGTAGAGAACAAACTTCAGAAGCACGGGGAAGTCTGGAAATCGTTTAGAATTTTCAAAAGACTATGAATATCATTTTGCGAACACCCCAACGAGAACTCCCCAAATAGAAGGCTACCATATCCGAAGAAACCTCATGACAAGACAGCCTATGTCAAATCGAATATTCATTCCTATCCAACCACAAGACTCATAAGAAGACCAATTATAATAACATCTGAGATAAGAGAAACTAAAGATACTCCAAAGAAAAGAGAAACACAAAGAGTATTTACAAATGAAAATCATAGTTACTTGGTTAGCTGAGCATTTGGGGCAAACATGGCGCTGGTGTGCAAACGCAATACTTACCTCACAATTGATTGGGTTTCAATGGTGTATTCGTATTATCAGTAATACGCTCTTCTACAGACATGGTAATTTATTGTATTCAACGGCAAGACTGATTTACTTGACTGGGGAAAAGAAATTGCATGTGGATGAGGGGGTTAAGGACAATAGCAATAACAGCTCAACTAAGATATTTGGGGGACACACACCTCCATTTTTTGTCTGTTATTATAAAGTAAGAGACCTGTTCAATTTATAAAAGTGGCCAATGTTGCAAGTAGAGGGAGGAAAGGAAAACATGATTGGGTACTAGCCTACTAGGCACCTCAATTACAAGTCAGCTTTCCCCCTCTTCATCTCAATGCTTGACATACAGTGTCATGCACCAAATATGTCGAGCAATTTTTTAGCTGCACTGGTTAAATGTAGGTGGGAAAAAAGAAGCGATGTGTTCCTTACCCCACCCAACCCCAAAGATAGAAATAGAAAATAGAAAAGGAGTTGTTCTTTCGACATGCATAACGTACTATAATGTTATTTTTCAAACTATAAGTTTAACATCTAGAACCAACTACAAAAACATCCACTCGAGAACCATTCATCATAAGAATAGTAACTCCCAATTTTACAAACTTATCTTCCATAAATCAGAATTACTCCGCAAACAAGAAAAATTTCTGATAACAAAACATTACTTCCTGTAAATAATGCATCGCCATAGGGTTTAATAATGTGCATTTACTCAAATCATCAATGCAGCAAAGTACCCATTGAACTATAAGTCTATAACTTCTGTGAGAAAACTAGGCGTCTAGTTGAAGTTCGTTGCCCAAACCAGCAACTTAATTCCCCTGTAATCTAAATTCTCAAAATGACCTTGCTTTGGCTGAAGTATGCTGCTATGTTCATGTTAATTAAACTTCAAGGCTGAAATTTCAGAAAAATGTCCTTGTCAACGGTCTATCATGAAACGGTAGACGCCATAGAAGTGAAATTCGTAGTTAACTATCCATAGAATATGGTTTCCTAAGGCTGAAAGTTAGTGCTCTAATCAACTATACTTGCTCACTAAATCATCATTTTCCAAGCAGACAACGATTAATTTCACAAAAATAAAAAAGAAACAGAACAACAACAAAAATTGAAAAGATTGCAAAAAAACATAAAAAGGAGGCATTTAATATATGGCAATAGATACTTGCACATTATCTTCGGTTGAGCTTCTCTATACAGTCACTTACTTCCAACAAATTTTAAGGGTTTTGCTAAATCTCGCCCTAAATACTCTTACTATCGCCCTGTATCTTCAACATTTATGCTCCGGAATTTTAAACATACAATTTAGTAAATTGAACTAAATTTTATAAAAAAAGGGGACGAAGAAATAAGCACTAACAGTATCCCAAATCTGAAGCTTAATTGGTGTTTGGGCTCATTTAGTCAGGAGCCTAATGCAGGAGCACAAAAGCCTACTAAAGCCCGGGACAGGTGGCAGCTGTGGGTCCCACCCGAAAGTTGACCTAATCACCAGCATCTGGGGAACTTCTAAAGGGATGAAATAATCATTGCCCGCAAAGGTAACATGCCCATTGGTACCAAAAAGGCCCATCTGAACAATGTTTCCTGTCTGGGAAATCCCCAACACAATAAAAACCAACTGCCTCATCAATGAACAGGTATTCAATTCTCACCTAACAAACTTGAGCATCTCTCTCTAGACTTTACTTCTCTCTCTACCTCAATCACATCTGACTTGAGCGTCGGAGGGGCGATCCCGGAACCACCCCGGGGGTAGTCTAACCTTGTTTTGCAGGATTCCGGCGATCGCTCTTGGGGCCCACATCACATATCTCAACCAATCACAACCCTTAATTTCTTAGCAGAAACAGTTTGGCGCCGTCTGTGGGGAAGTTACAATCAAAGTAGCTTCGCCACCACTTAGTAAGATCGATTACGCAATGGCCCCACCTAGAGCACTCGCGCTCGCCGGCCCTCGGCCACGAAGCTCGGAGGTCCGAGAGGAGTCCATCCCCATCTCTTTCAACGAAGGTGCGAACGGCCCAAAACACCGACCGTTCAACCCTTGATCATGAAGAAGGAGAGCATTCCATAGAAGACGAGCGGGACCCCTCCCGTCGGCTACGGCCGTGACCCACATCCTATATCCACGGCGAGATATAAACATGATAGCCGCTCGGCTTGCAAACCTTGCAACGAGCACGATAGATATCTTTGGCCAACTGCAGCAAGGACGCCCTCTTCACCCCCAAAGACCAAGCCCTGGTCCCTTCCCTTCGGGCAGAGAACCACGGTCAGCCTAGCCGGCAGCAATCAGGGGCAAGGGAATACAGCCAGCCTGGTCAGCGCCGATTAAGGCAGGGGGAAGGAGACCGACGCGAGTCTAAAGGAAGATCAGCTAGGCCTGCTGAAGAGACTCACATATCCAAATCCCCTCGGGGCAACGTGGGTCAAAAGCAAAACGATGCCCGACACTTCCTCAACGAGAAGCGCCTCAGCAAGGGTTATGATGCGAGGCACATATTAAACAAAAAGGCCGCTCAGCGCGAGGGGCATGGTGATTCCGCTCAGTCGAACCCCATTCGGATCAACAGCGGGGCACTCAAGTTCATGGTCCCATTCAGCCAGGCCATACTCGAGGCACCCAACCCGGGAAAGGACAAAACGCCCTCTGTCGAACCATTCGCGGGCCTAACCGACCCAGATGATCACATGGCAACATACAAAGCTCAAATGAGTGTTCAGACTGGGTGTGAGGCCACTTGGTGCCGCTTCTTTCCGACAACACTCAAAGGTCTGGCCCTGAGCTGGTTCCAAGAGCTCCCAGTGGGGATTATAACTGATTTCTCGGTCCTCGAAGACCTATTCATCCATCAATTTGTTGCGGGAAAGAGACAAAAGAAAACGAGCCTCCATTTAATGGGAATCAAGCAGGAGAAGAATGAGAGTCTGGCCGACTACATGAAAAGATTCAATGAGGAGTCATTGAAAATTTCAGATCTACAAGATGCGGTGGCATTCGCCGCCCTGATGTCTGGACTTCAGCCTAGTCGGCTAAGGTGGTCCTTGGCCGAAAACGAAGTCAAAACCTTCTCTGAGGCAATGACTCGGGCTCAAAGATTCATCCAAGCAACCGACATATGCCGTCACTCAGACGATGGAAGCAAAAAGAGGAAGGATGAAGGAAATCCCAGGGATCAGTCGAAGCAACAGAAGACGGGCGGTCGGTCAGACAGATTCAACGACCATGGCGTCGACCCCGGTTCAGCAAAAAACGGGGAGAGAGATATACTTAGACATAAAAGACAAAGTCACTCTCCCCCGCCCACCTCCCATCAAAACGTCAGTTGCTCGAAGAGATAAGAGCCTGTGGTGCGAATATCACAAAGAATGCGGACACACCACTAAAGATTGTAGGGAACTCAAGAAATCCCTTAACAACCTAGGCGACCGGGGAAGGCGAACCGATACCTCAAGCACTCGGTGAAGAGAAGGGCAAGCAAAATGTCGGTCGATCCAACGGCGGAGAAACAGAGAGGGGTTCATCGGAGTCATAGCGGGTGGCTTCGCGTCGGGAGGCCTAACCGGCCGATCACGCAAAGCCCACCTCCAAAGTATAAAGCATCAAGTACTCGATGTCAACCACCCCCGACCCGACCCCTCTATAATGACATTCGGGGAATCCAGATCGGCCACTACACACGCCCCACGACGACCCCTTGGTAATTGAGCTCAAAGTGGCCAACACCAGAGTCAAACGGGTGCTAGTGGATAGCGGATCCTCAGCTGATATAATCACGTTGGAGTGCCTCGGGAAACTGAAATACACTGAAAGGGATGTAACCCCACTCAATCAGCCACTCATAGGCTTCGGGGGAAACTCGGTACACCCTTCCGGATCTATAAAGTTGCCTACTCGGATAGGAGAGAAGGGCAAAGGAAGAAGCCTACCAATTGACTTCCTAGTGGTAGACATCCCTCTGCCATATAACATCATAATGGGAAGACCAACTCTGAACAAGGTCAAAGCAGCAATTTCCATTTATCAGCTTCTTATGCAGTTTGAAACCGACGAGGGTAAAGTCGGAAAGATCCAAGGGGATCGAGCGGGCGGCTAGGGAATGCTATATGAACAACTTGAAAAGTCGGATCGACGTCCAAGAGGACTCGAAGAAAAGAAAGCGAGAAGTTGATCAGCCCTCAGCGGCCTCGGGGTTTACATTACTGAAAATCCCAATCAATACGAGCGCCCTCAGCCAGCCGAGGAGGACGAAGAAGTCATCATTGATGAAGAACATGGTCGGACTCTGAGAGTAGGCAAGGCCATGGACCCTCAAACAAGAAGGGAGATCATTCAGGTCCTAACAGAATACAGAGACGTCTTCGCCTACGAAGCCAATGAAATGCCCGGGCTCGACCCTAAAGTGATGTGCCACGAGCTAAACATCAAAGAGGGGTTCAAGCCGGTCAAACAAAAGTTGAGGCATCAAGGCCCCGAAAGGAACGCCGCGATAGCTGCAGAAGTTAAGAAGTTGCTCGAAGCAGGGTTCATTGAAGAATGTCCGTACTCGGAATGGCTGGCCAATGTTGTCCTTGTCAAGAAGTCGAGTGGGGCTTGGCGAATGTGCGTGGATTTCACAGACCTAAATAAGGCCTGTCCAAAGGACAACCACCCCCTGCCCAAGATTGATAGGCTGGTCGACTCAACTGCAAGTCACGCCCTTCTAAGCTTCATGGATGCAAATGCGGGGTATCACCAAATCCCGATGGCTGAACAGGATCGGGTCCACACCGCATTCATCACCAACCAGGGGGTTTATTGCTATAAAATGATGCCCTTCGGGCTCAAAAATGCAGGGGCAACATATCAGCGCACCGTCAACAAAATCTTTAGCGATCAACTTGGTCGGAACATAGAGGTATATGTTGATGACATGATCGTCAAAAGCAAAGTCCACAGCCATCATCCCTCAGACTTAAGAGAGACCCTCGAGACGTTGAGGCGTTTCCGCATGATGTTAAATCCGAAGAAATGTGTCTTCGGAGTGAAAGGGGTAAGTGCCTCGGATTTCTGGTTGATGAGAGAGGGATCGAAGCAAATCCCGACAAAATCCAAGCGGTAATAGAAATGAAGTCTCCGCGGAATGTAAGAGAAGTACAACGCCTAACCGGCTGCCTGGCCGCCCTCGGTCGATTCTTATCTCGCTCAGCAGATAAGAGCTTACACTTCTTCAAGACTTTAAGGAGAAAAGAGTTTACTTGGGACGATGAAGCCGAACAAGCCTTCACCTTCCTAAAAGAACATCTCCTTACCCTCCCAAAATTGATCTCCCCCTTGCCGGGGGAAACAATGTTCATTTATTTGGCTATCTCAGAATACGCGCTCAGCGCTGTTTTGATAGCCGAAAGAGAAGAAAAACAACGCCCAGTCTACTTCATAAGCCACACCTTTCGAGGAGCAGAGGCCAAGTACAGCGAAGTGGAAAAAATGGTTTTTGCCCTAGTAATGGCTAGTCGGAAGCTCAAGCCTTACTTCCAGGCCATCCTATTAAGGTCCTCACGAGCCAGCCGCTCCGAAAGCTCATTGAAAGCAGGAACCACTCTAGTCGGATGACCGATTGGGCGGATCAGCTGGCTGATTTTGGGTTAGAATATGAACCCAGAAGGGCGATTAAAGCCCAGGCCTTGGCTGATTTCATAACAGAATGCACATCCAGACCCCTAATCAGCCGACAAGATAGCTGGGAGCTGCAAGTGGATGGCTCGTTCACCAAGACAGGCTGTGGAGCAGGGCTGGTCATCAAACCCCCGGTCGGAGAAAAGATGGAATACGCCATCAAATTTGAGTTCTTAAGCTCCAACAACGAAGCAGAATATGAAGCCCTGATCCTCGGATTGGAGTTATGCATCCTGGCCGGGGCAACCGTGATCAATGCTAAATCCGACTCACAATTGATAGTAGGTCAGGTATCGGGTGAATATGAGGCCAAAGAAGACAACATGAGAATGTATCTAGCCAAGGCCCAGAAAATAATTGAGCAGTTATCTCAGTTCAATATCACCCACATACCCCGGTCGGAAAATCAGCAAGCTGACGCCTTATCTCGAATGGCCAGTTTGGCGGAAGGGTCGGCTCCCCGAACAATCATGTGGGAAGTCCTTCGGCAGCCCAGCATCAATGCCAAGGAACAGCTTATATTGAATCGGACATCCGCATGGATGGACGAGGTAGTCGGATATTTGAGAGACGAGAAACTACCAGAGGATTGCAAGGAGGCTGATCGGGTCAAGCACAAATCCGGATGGTTTCTGTGGCATGAGAATCAGCTTTACAAGAAGTCTTTCACCCATCCCTTGCTTAAATGTGTCACACCTGAGGAAGGAAATTACATCCTCAGGGAAATCCACCAAGGGGCTTGTGGGAGTCACCAAGGAGGAAGAACCATAACTGGAAAGGCCCTCCGAGCCGGATACTACTGGCCTACTCTGAAAAACCGACGCTCAGGAGCTGGTGAAGAAATGTCCGTCCTGCAAGATCCATTCGGATATACCCCGAGCACCGACCACTCCCCTGACAGCAATCCAAGCAGTCTTGCCATTTGATAAGTGGGGCATGGACCTACTCGGACCATTTCCCCCAGCCTCAGGTCAGAGAAAGTTCCTGATAGTCGCCATTGACTACTTCACCAAGTGGACTGAGGCCGAATCACTCTCCTCCATAACGGATAAACAAGTTCAAGCGTTCATTTGGAGGAACATCATCACCAGATTCGGCGTCCCCAGAGTTCTGATCTCCGACAATGGCCGACAATTCAACAGTGGCCCTACTAGAGATTATTGTGCTCGGTTCGGAATACACACTAAGTTCTCGGCAGTGTCCCGACCGCAAACAAACGGGCAAGCCGAATCGGCTAATAAGATAGTTCTCAAAGGAATCAAGAAATCCTTGGAAGCCGCCAAAGGAGCATGGGTTGATGACCTACCCGGGGTCCTCTGGTCGGCCAGAACTACTGCCAAAGAAGCAACATGTCACTCACCATTTAACCTCGTGTACGGGAGTGAGGCTGTCTTACCAGTAGAAATTGGTATCCCATCCCCTCGGGTGACCTTCGATGAATATGGGAGGAACGAGGAAGAGAAACCTGTCAACCTAGACTTGTTGCCGGAAACAAGGGGCAATGCGCTGCTACAATCCATTCGGTACAAGCAAAGGGTCACTCGGATGTTTAATCGCCGAGTGAGGTCCCGCCCAATCCAACTCGGCGACTGGGTCGTTCGGAAAGTCGAAGCCACCGGGCTCTCACACCTGAAGGGAAAGCTAGGGCCTAACTGGGACGGTCCATACAAAGTAACAGAAATTATCAAGCCAGGCACATTCCGACTAGAGTCCGCCGAGGGCATCCCCTTGGCCCGACCTTGGAACGCAGACAACCTTAAAAAGTACTATGTGTAAAGTTTGTTACTTGCAATAGGGGCATACATTGTAATAGCTTAATCACGGCCCGGTAGGCATTTTTGTAGTCGGCTTTGGTTGCAATGAATTGGTACGGCCGATCGGCATATTTTACACCTCGTCCAACCTATTAGACTTAACCAGTCAAAATAGTCGGCATTTTGTCCGCAAGTTATTGTTGGTCGGCAACTTGATTAACAAAGTCGGAATTAATTTAGACTTAACCAGTCAAAACAGTTTGAAAATTATCGCTGGTCGGAATTTTGTCAAGCCAATCGGTATAAATTTAGACTTAACCAGTTCATGTAAACGACATTCATGTACTTAACCAGTCCAGGTAATCGGCATTCATGTAATCGGAATTTTGTAGTCGGATTTTCGATTATGCAAACAAGTCCATCGGAAAGAATAAAAGTCGATCGGGCGGCATTGCAATCAACAAACAAGAAAACAGAAGCCGAAAGATAAGTTTTCATTGATCAAGTCAAACAATACAGAGGAGAAACAAAAACGATTAAGTACAAGGGCAGCCTAAGAGCTAGGGGGAGGGGGAGGATCAGTCACACTCTCGGCATTTGCATCAGTGTTGTCCCCAACTAGCTCCTCCCCCCGACCGACATTGTCAGCTGCATCAGAATCATCATCAACGTCATCACCATCGACAACGTTGACATCCACTCGGCCCTCCTCATCCTCTTCTTCGTCATCGTCTTCATCTTCTCCACCCCCCTCGGCCTTCAGCCGAGGCGAGTGCGGCATTGTCGGCATCTATCGACATTTGATAGCCCGACCAAACGTGCGCCGGACCCGGTTTGGGTAAGACTCGGCCGGGACCTTCTTCGAGGTCGAGAGTCTCGTCCTCCCCCATTTTATGAGCTGCGCTGCCGACTTCGTTGGCATAAACCTCGGCAGCAGCGGATTTCTCCCAGTCGGAGAACCACTGCTCCTCAGTTTTAACTTGGCCCTCCAGCTCAGCCAACTTGGCCTCAAGATCGGCCACCTTCTGCTCGGCCGTGGTCACCTTGGTCAAGGCATCATCCCTAGCAGTCCTGGCCAAATCACGAGCAAGGGTGAGGTCGGCTTTCTCCTTCGCCCACTTCTCACGCTCGGCAGCGAAGCCCTCCTGATCTTTCTTTATAGCAGCCTCCGCATCCTCGAAGCTTGGACTCGGCAATCCGCCGAGCCTCCTTAACTTTGGTACACCTCATCGAAGTGCTTCTTGGCCTTCTCTCTGAGGCCTTTAACTTCCTCGGCCAAGCTCACCCGATTCTGAGCCACATTGGCCATCCGAGCGGAAAACTGAGACGAAAGAAAAGGGTTAGAAATAGTGAAGTAAAAGAAAAGAAGGTATAAAACGATAGGCATTCAGCAGCTCCCTGACGAACGGGGTTAAGGGAAATCGGAGCTTTATCTCCATAGACTTATAATAGACCGCAATGCATCCGGGCGGAGGAGAGATGACTGTATGATGGGCCTCCGGTCGGACAAGATAGTACGGGTCCTTTATCTGAAATCTTGTCGCCGTCCCCCTGAGGTTCTCGGTCAAAGACTTTATCACCCCAGGCTCGGGAAAAAATGACCCTGGTCCCTCTTTCAGATCCAGATCGGGATATTCAAGCTCCCGACCAGAAGTTGACGCCTCTTCTGCTCCCCTCGGCATTGCCACTCGCACTACATCATGAGACAGATATTTGTCTAAGTAACTCCTCGAGGGGGGGTAGGCTAAAGACACCTCCCAGGGGTACGGGACGAGGCCCTCGGCCTCCTCCTCCACCGAAGAGGACGGGATCGGAAGAGCCACCGCGTCGGGCACAGCCGAGGGGTCGGGGCAACTTATTACAGTCGACACCAACGTTATTCCCATCCCCCTCACCTCCTCGGATAGATTATAGGGAGGTGAGGTCGGGGGTGTCGACGACTCGGACGAATCTCCCATTATTTATGGACAAGGGAGTCGGCCGAGATTATTAGAAAGAAAGGAAAGAAAAAGAAAACTTAAAACAACAAAAGCGTACCTGGTCGGACGAAGAAGCTTGAAGGAGAACTTGGGAAGATTGAGAGAATTTGGAGATTTTTGAGAGAGTGAGAATGAGGAAATGAGCAAATGATCCTCAACTTCTCTCTCCTCTCATACATATATAGGAATACCTCGGGGGGATGTGCAACGCAAACCCCTCGCATCGCCTAAATGGGCCTCAAGTTGAGGCCCAAGCTGGACTCTACTCGGCCCATTTCGCGAAGGGTCCAAGCAACTCGAGCCAAAACGTTCCGAACCCAAGGAAGATGAAGCGTTAAAGGTACTCAGGGCGCCCCTCTAGCTCGGCCAATACCCAAGGTCCCAACATCCCAAGCATCAAGAAGGGCCATGTCGCATCTCAGGACAGGCATACACGGTCGGGCAAAATGGGCGCGGCCATATCACCCGAAATGCAGAAACCCACTCGGACCAACTTGGGGCTCATTAGTCCCTTATCCGAGTGGCCTCGTACCCTACTCGGCCAACAGGAGCCCTCCTCCTTTGCCGAGTCGCTTCTATACTTGGTCAAGTATGGCCAAGTATCAGCTAGCACTCACTCGGACCATTTTGGGGCTCATTAGCCCCTCATCCGAGTGACACCATTCCCTACTCGGCCAACGGGAGCCCTCTCCTCCTTTGCCGAGTCGCTTCTATACTTGGTCAAGTATGGCCAAGTATCAGCTAGCACTCGCTCGGACCATCTTGGGGCTCATTAGCCCTCTCATCCGAGTGACACCATTCCCTACTCGGCCAACACGAGCCCTCCTCCTTTGCCGAGTCGCTTCTATACTTGGTCAAGTTTGGCCAAGTATCGGCTAGCACTCACTCGGACCATCTTGGGGCTCATTAGCCCTCATCCGAGTGGCACCATTCCCTACTCGACAACGGGGAGCCCTCCTCCTTTGCCGAGTCGCCTCTATACTTGGTCGAAGTATGGCCCGAGTATCGGCTAGCACTCGCTCGGACCATCTTGGGGGCTCATTAACCCCTCATCCGAGTGGCACCATTCCCTACTCGGCCAACATGAGCCCTCCTCCTTTGCTTAGAGTCGCTTCTATACTTGGTCGAAGTATGGCCAAGTATCAGCTAGCACTCACTCGGACCGTCTTGGGGCTCATTAGCCCCTCGTCCGAGTAGCTCAAACACCCTACTCGGCCAACGGGGGTTTCCGGCTCACCCTCGACCTAAGTATCGGCTAGTGGTGGCCAGGGTCGGTGATCTCCCCTCACCGGGAGAGCCCCGGTCGGCGCCATCCCCTTCAAAAGGGAGAAGACCGGGTCGGCTCTCTCCCTTCACCCGGGGAGGGACCCGGTCGGCATCACCCCCTTCAAAGGGGAGATGGCCGGGTCGGCACTCTCCCTTCACCAGGGAGGGACCCGGTCGGCATCACCCCCGTCAAAGGGGAGATGGCCAGGGTCGGCACCCTCCCTTCACCGAGGGAGGGACCCGGTCGGCATCACCCCCCTTCCAAGGGGAGATGACGGGGTCGGCAATCTCCCCTGCACCGAGGGAGGGACCCGGTCGGCATCACCCCCCTTCAAAGGGGAGATGGCCAGGGTCGGCGCTCTCCCTTTACCGAGGGAGGGACCCGATCGGCAACACCCCCTTCCAAGGGGAGATGGCCAGGGTCGGCATTGTCCCCCTTCAAAGGGGGAGGTGGCCGGGTCGGCAATCTCCCTTCACCGGGGGGGACCCGGTCGGCATCACCCCCTTCAAAGGGGAGATGACCAGGTCGGCACTCTCCCTTCACCAGGGAGGGACCCGGTCGGCAACACCCCCCTCCAAGGGGAGATGACCGGGTCGGCATTATCCCCTTCAAAGGGGAGGTGGCCGGGTCGGCACTCTCCCTCCACCAGGGAGGGACCCGGTCGGCATCACCCCTTTCAAAGGGTAGGTGACCGGGTCGGCGTTTATCCTTTAGCAAAAAAAGGGACACGGTCGGCGGCGCTCCTTCCAGCAGGGAGGAAACTCGGTCGGCGCCATGGTCCATTCCACCTGCCTACTCAAGGCGGTCGCTAACCAGTCAGGGATAAGACGGCCGTTATTCCGCCACAGACGGGCTCTTATTCAGTCGGGTTTCCGTGATCCCCCATCTATGGCGTGGGGCTAATTGTTTGGGCTCATTTAGTCAGGAGCCTAATGCAGGAGCACAAAAGCCTACTAAAGCCCGGGACAGGTGGCACTGTGGGTCCCACCCGAAAGTTGACCTAATCACCGGCATCGGGGAACTTCTAAAGGGATGAAATAATCATTGCCCGAAAAGGTAACATGCCCATTGGTACCAAAAAGGCCCATCTGAACAATGTTTCCTGTATGGGAAATCCCCAACACTATAAAAACCAACTGCCTCATCAATGAACAGGTATTCAATTCTCACATAACAAACTAGAGCATCTCTCTCTAGACTTTACTTCTCTCTCTACCTCAATCACATCTGACTTGAGCGTCGGAGGGGCGATCCCGGAACCACCCCCGGGGTAGTCTAACCTTGTTTTGCAGGATTCCGGCGTACGGATATCAGAGCTCAGGCGATCGCTCTTGGGGCCCACATCACATATCTCAACCAATCACAACCCTTAATTTCTTAGCAGAAACAATTGGTTTTCCGTCAATAGTAATCATACGAGTACCAAATTCAACACCAATTGTGAGATCGTGAACTTGGTTGAAATCTCTTATCCAGTAAATTGCAACAAGCAAACATGATTTTCCAACACTCCGAATAAAAAATCTCAAAAAATAAAAGTTACGAACAATCCAGATATATAAAACAATTAATTTAGGGTTCCAAAGATTCAGCAAAACTTGCGTAAAACTGAAGAGAAAGAGTGAAAGAGTCAGCCTGTATCTCCGATGATTATGTATTTGAAGAGATAATCGTAAGACATAGCGAAAACTACGTCGAATGAGGTCAGAAGAGAGAGAAAAAAAGTGGGTTGAGAGTTGAGACGCCGCAATTAGTTTGAGAGAGGTTTCAAAGATCGCTGCGTCACTCACCTTTGAAATATAGTGATATTTTCAAAATCTGGAAGAGGAAAGTAATTCTCCCTCTCCTTCTTTTTCATCTACCCACTTTTTTTTTTGTGTCTTTATTTTTAATCGGTAACATGTATTATCTACTTTTTTCTCTTTTTCCACCCATGTTATCTACTTTTTATATTTTAGCATACTTTTTAGTTTATCTCTCTCACTTTTTAGATTCTCTCCAACTTTTCAGTTTATCTCTCATACTTTTGTACTTACTCCTTGGTTGAACTTAATTCAAGGTATATAGATTGATTCAAGTTTGAGTTGAGCATTGATTCGAGTTCGAGTTTTAAGTTTCGAGTTCGAGTTTTAAGTTTCGACTTCAAGTTTGATTCGAGTTCTAGCTTGATTTAAGTTCGAGTGCCGAGTTTGATTTTTCAATCTTGCGCGAGTCGAGTCGAGTCGAGTCGAGCTTAGCCAAACTCGAGCTCGGCTCACATCATTTACACCCCTACTTGATTCTCCCCAAAAGTAAAGTAAGTAAACTAAAAAGAAATGGAGGGAGTACATGAGTGTGTTGATGCACATCTATTATGGTTTAAGTAGAATCTTGTTAATTTAGACCAGGTCGGCACTCTCCCTTCACCAGGGAGGGACCCGGTCGGCAACACCCCCCTCCAAGGGGAGATGACCGGGTCGGCATTATCCCCTTCAAAGGGGAGGTGGCCGGGTCGGCACTCTCCCTCCACCAGGGAGGGACCCGGTCGGCATCACCCCTTTCAAAGGGTAGGTGACCGGGTCGGCGTTTATCCTTTAGAAAAAAAAGGGACACGGTCGGCGGCGCTCCTTCCAGCAGGGAGGAAACTCGGTCGGCGCCATGGTCCATTCCACCTGCCTACTCAAGGCGGTCGCTAACCAGTCAGGGATAAGACGGCCGTTATTCCGCCACAGACGGGCTCTTATCCAGTCGGGTTTCCGTGATCCCCCATCTATGGCGTGGGGCTATTTGTTTGGGCTCATTTAGTCAGGAGCCTAATGCAGGAGCACAAAAGCCTACTAAAGCCCGGGACAGGTGGCAGCTGTGGGTCCCACCCGAAAGTTGACCTAATCACCAGCATCTGGGGAACTTCTAAAGGGATGAAATAATCATTGCCCGAAAAGGTAACATGCCCATTGGTACCAAAAAGGCCCATCTGAACAATGTTTCCTGTCTGGGAAATCCCCAACACTATAAAAACCAACTGCCTCATCAATGAACAGGTATTCAATTCTCACATAACAAACTAGAGCATCTCTCTCTAGACTTTACTTCTCTCTCTACCTCAATCACATCTGACTTGAGCGTCGGAGGGGCGATCCCGGAACCACCCCCGGGGTAGTCTAACCTTGTTTTGCAGGATTCCGGCGTACGGATATCAGAGCTCAGGCGATCGCTCTTGGGGCCCACATCACATATCTCAACCAATCACAACCCTTAATTTCTTAGCAGAAACAATTGGTTTTCCGTCAATAGTAATCATACGAGTACCAAATTCAACACCAATTGTGAGATCGTGAACTGGTTGAAATCTTTTATCCGTAAATTGCAACAGCAAACATGATTTTCCAACACCTGAATAAAAAATCTCAAAAAATAAAAGTTACGAACAATCCAGATATATAAAACAATTAATTTAGGGTTCCAAAGATTCAGCAAAACTTGCGTAAAACTGAAGAGAAAGAGTGAAAGAGTCAGCCTGTATCTCCGATGATTATGTATTTGAAGAGATAATCGTAAGACATAGCGAAAACTACGTCGAATGAGGTCAGAAGAGAGAGAAAAAAAGTGGGTTGAGAGTTGAGACGCCGCAATTAGTTTGAGAGAGGTTTCAAAGATCGCTGCGTCACTCACCTTTGAAATATAGTGATATTTTCAAAATCTGGAAGAGGAAAGTAATTCTCCCTCTCCTTCTTTTTCATCTACCCACTTTTTTTTTTGTGTCTTTATTTTTAATCGGTAACATGTATTATCTACTTTTTTCTCTTTTTCCACCCATGTTATCTACTTTTTATATTTTAGCATACTTTTTAGTTTATCTCTCTCACTTTTTAGATTCTCTCCAACTTTTCAGTTTATCTCTCATACTTTTGTACTTACTCCTTGGTTGAACTTAATTCAAGGTATATAGATTGATTCAAGTTTGAGTTGAGCATTGATTCGAGTTCGAGTTTTAAGTTTCGAGTTCGAGTTTTAAGTTTCGACTTCAAGTTTGATTCGAGTTCTAGCTTGATTTGAGTTCGAGTGCCGAGTTTGATTTTTCAATCTTGCGCGAGTCGAGTCGAGTCGAGTCGAGCTTAGCCAAACTCGAGCTCGGCTCACATCATTTACACCCCTACTTGATTCTCCCCAAAAGTAAAGTAAGTAAACTAAAAAGAAATGGAGGGAGTACATGAGTGTGTTGATGCACATCTGTTATGGTTTAAGTAGAATCTTGTTAATTTAGATTAATAGATTCAATTGCATTGAGAAGCTTTATGTTTCTTTTGTTTTTTTAATCCAAAAAAAATTATTCATGGAGGCTAACCCCATTATACACGGGTATTAATCAGGAAGAAAGAGGTTGATGTTTCGATTAAGAAATAACAAAGCAATTACAGTTGTTTAGTACATAGAATAAGAAACTGACCAATAAAATCACTTTATTTATTTTTAACACCCGGTAAAATTACTTTATTAGCCTTCACAAGCATTATACATTAGAGTAAAAAATTGGCAGGAAAAGTCAATTTGATTTTCCCTCTCAATATGAACCTAAAAATAAAACGACAATTAGATGCCTCTTTGCAATATAAATACATGGGACTTGATACATAACCAGCCTCACCACAACAACAAAATAGAGAAACAAAAAACACAAAAAGTTCTAAAAAATATGCATCATTCACTAGTGGGAAAAAAACGCAAGGGCTGCGGTGCAAGGGCTGCGGTTTATTGCAAAACGGAACCCTTAATAGTGATGGATTGCGGTTAGCCTAAAACCGCATCCCTTTAGTAAAGGGCTGCGTTTTTTGGGCTAACCGCAGCCCTTAATAGTGAAGGTGTGTGGTTAGCCCAAAACCGCAGCTCTTAATTACTAAAGGGCTGCGGTTTTGGGCCAACCCGTAGCCCTTTATAATTAATTCTCGGAGGCATTGGCTGATGGGCTATACTTTAGAATGAAAATATTGAGCGCTACCTCACTCTCATTCGTCCCTCTCCTCACTCATTCTCGGTGGCTAGGGTTTACTCTCACACCACCACAAATCTTCACACTCTTCACAAATCTTCATTCGTCTCTCTCCTCTCTCATTCTCGGTGGCTCCTCACCACAAAGTTAGGGCATCGCACATCCTCATAAAGCACCAAGGTTCTTCGCGACGATATTCTTTCTCACAAAGCCAATTTTAACGATGTCGCATCTCGCATCTCCGATTGTAGCTCCGCCAAGTGCGGCGGCGATCTGGGTTTTGTTTCCTTCTTTTCACAATCTTTCTCTCTCCTCTTGTTTTTTTCATATCGGTTTGATTTTATGAATCTATTATGTGTGTATCTTTTCTGATCTCAGATTTGTGCTTTTTTTTGGTGATTTTTGTCTTTAGTTCTAGCTTGAATTCGATGAAGCCTAGTAACACTTATATTACTGCCTTCTTTATTTTCACTTTGAGGCATTTTTGACTCTTTGTTTGCCTGTTCTTGGTTGCTCATTCATTGATTTTCTTTGAGGGAGAAAATAATATATTATGCCTGTCTTTGAAATGCTTAATGAGGACTTCATTTAGTTAAGATTGAGGTTTAGAGAGGTTGTTGGGGCTATATAGGGAGCGCATCTGCTCGGTCCTAGCATCCGTGTATTCAGTCACAAGGATATTTCCTAGAATCCTGAAGGGATTATGTGAGTTTGTTGTGTCTAATGTGATATTCTCATGATAACTCAAGATTTTATAATCATGATGTTCATGGCATGATGTAGATGGTTCTAAGGGTATTTTCACTATCACAACTAGTTTTCTGTCTTTGATTTGAGATTTTTAAAGTTATTGATATTTGTTCTATTGTGAAATTAAAACTACTCGTACTTATGCGAATAATGCTCAGTTTGAAATATGTAAATTAAATTCACCTTTTGCTGGTTTCTAGAATTTGTTTTAAGGTTCCCAAAAAACTTGAGAACTTTATACTTACAATGATAATGAATTAGCCTGAGTTTTTGTGCAACTTATGACTTATCTCTCTTTAAATTTATGCTTATGTCTGTTTTGTATGGCTCTGTTGTCAACACTTATTCACCAACTCAAAGAAAAGAAGACAAATTACTATATGAGATGCACCAAACCATTTGTGATAATGGATATATGAGGTTCATAATGATGCAATTTTGATAAGAACGATTAAGGTTTTAACGAGGCTACTGAGAAGCACAAATGGGTCCCTAATAATGTATACTTCGTTCTTTTTTAGTTGCAGGAGCTTGAGTTTTGCACTAGGAGTTTGAGTTTTGGATAGGTGAGATTGAGATAATAGTAAAAACAGGTTGGAGTAATAAATGGTTGAGGTTGATTTGTTGTGAAGAGATCGATGTCCGTCGTTGGAAGTATGTTGCTGAGAATGCTAATGATTCTTCTGGGACATTCAAGAAGGGTTCCATTCGTTCTGTTTCTTTGGAGACTCCTCAAGCTCCAACTAATGTATGTACCCTTTTCTATTGTTTTGCTTCGATTTTAAAAAACGAAAAACTGAAAATGGGTATAGAGATAAAAAGTTGAGAAAGTATTGGGATAAAGAGAGAAAAAGGATTAAAGGCTTTGAAGAGAGAAAGAAAAAACAGAAGTATTGTCGATTTTATGATTTTGGAACATCCTAAGATGACAAATGACAAGTTTGTCATGGGATGAAAATGATATTTCTTTTGTTGAAAAATAACGATTCTTACATTCTTGGTACATTTTTATTGAATGGGTGTTGTTTGTGTAGAGCTGGTTCGAACTTGGTGTATCATCGGCTTCCATGGAGAGAACCCGATATGCCTTTACTGCTTGAAGTGCTATTTGAAGATGATGACATGGTAGAATAATCTAATTGTGATTGTTGTGATGCTACATTTTTTCAATCGTGTTGGTATTTTCGTGTGTTGTTTGTATTGCTTTGTAGTTGTTAGTTGTGTTGATTGATGTTTCGTGTAGTGAAAATGATATTGTGGTGAAAAATTATTGGAATTGTCCATGTTGAATAACTTATTAGGATTATAACTTAAACTCATGAGTTGGAGGTGAAATTCTTTCGAATGGTGGCAGCATGTGAGGGTTGTTTCTTAAGGTTAGATGAATAGCTCTTTTGAAGTTGTAACGGAGTTGGAGCTGGGGAAAGTTATTGCTACATTAATCCAGAAGGAAGGGCATGCAATGGGGGCAGATTGTCTCGGTAACTTTAGATCAAAATTGATAAATTTGTCTAACTTAGATCAAAATCTGGATAATTTTGTGCATTGTAGATCCAATTCTCGATAATTTCGTGTAATTCAGAATTTTGGATCAAATATTTGATAATATATTTTGTAATTAGATGGCTTCTAAATTGCATGAGAATTGATGATGATAAGACCTCGCAGATATTATAGCCATTTTCTCTATATTTGTGTAAAAAACCATAATTTGTAATGAAAAATGATACTTATATATATATATATATATATATATATATATATATATATATATATATAATTGATTGGGAATATTTAGGACTAAAAAATGTAGAAAAAAATATTACTTTTTTATTTTTTTTGGGTCATAAGGGTTGCGGTTTTCATCAAAAGCGCAGCCCTTAAGTTGTAAAAAGGGCTGCTGTTTAGGCCCAAAACCGCAGCCCTTAGGAGTGAAGTGCTTTGGTAAAAAACCGCGGAGCTTCCTTTTTGCCCAAGGGCTGCTAGGCCAAGGTCTACGGGCCAAAAACGCAGCCCTTAGGGCTATTTTGACCGCAACCCTTGATGTTTTTTCCACTAGTGATTGCTTGTTCTTTTAATTGCTTCAAGTTTCAATTTAGATGATGCTTGGTCTCCAAGTGATGGAAAAAGTGGTAGTGATGTATAGCACCAGAAAACCAAATTGACATTAATGAAGCTCCACCACAAGCACCAGAAAACCAGCAGTAGCCTCAAGAAGTTAACCATCACAAGTGGAACAGGCTTAGCAGTGACAAGCTCACGGTTCCGTTGTTCCTTCTCAAAAAGGGGAAATTGCAATATGGCTCAATCACTTCAGCATCAAGGGAGTTCAACTTGTCAACAAAAAGTGTTAGTCACATATGGAACACATCAAAGAGTTTCATATAAATCATGCTCAGATCAGGTGTTGAGGGAAAGTTACGTGGGAGGAAGAGAATCCAAGTGCAAATCAATGAAATCACCAAGTTAACCATGGGGCAGAGATCTTCCATAAGGGATTTGGCAACACTGCTTGGAGTATCAAAGACTATAGTCGATGATTATAAGGGGATTAATAAGGCCTCACACATTGCTATTACATCCAGGTTTGAAAGACGCCAACAAAAAATAAATTTGAGTGGATTCTCAACTTGTTAATAGGATACCCACTGACAAAGAGAGAATATATCCAATGTCTATATGTACATTTCGATGGAAAGTGATTTTATATGAAAAATAAATCACAGAGAGTTTACTTAGCACAGAATGAGAAGGGATAATACAAAGTTGCTAGTTCCAGTAAGTTCATACCTAAAGTCATGTTCACAGTTGTGGTTGGTAGACCAAGATATAATGATGAAGGACATTGCACTTTTTATGGGAAGATTGGGATCTTCCCGTTCACTTACCAAGAATTAGCAAATAGGTCAACCAAAAAATAGAGCAAAAGGGACCATGGTGACAAAAGTTGTGAAATCGGTTAATCAAAGAGTCACTAAAAGCATGCTTATATAGATCAAATCATTGCATCATTTAAAGCTAAGTGGCCATAAGATGATGGGGGACCAAAAACAATATCCATCTAACAAAGATAATGCAAAAGCTCACATCAAACAAGAAGATCTAGAATGACAGCAAATTTATGAGTAAGACGACTTCACATTTATTTTAATTCAACCACCAAATAATCCAGGTCTCAACTTATAGATCTTCGATATTCATATCAATACAATCTCTTATTCATAAGAAGATGCATGATAAGTGCGTTTCTAACGCACTTTATGGACTCCTTTTAGCTCATTTTGATCCTCTTTCTTCCTTCTTTCTTCTCCCTTTCCTCTTTGATTTTATTCACTTGATCAATCTTGATCACAGTGACATTTTACTAGATTTTCGATCCTTTTTTGACCGATTTTCTAGCACAGTTGCTTTCAGTCTGTTTTGACATGTTCTTAATGTAGGTGGGATCATCTAAGATGACTACAAGTTCAAGAGTCGGCAAAGGAAGCAATGAAAAATATATCCTAAGTTGAGAAATGCTGCGTTCACACTATGCCCCATGTCCCATGCACAAAGGAACACATGGCACAATAAAATCTCATAAGGGGAACTTCAAATGGACATATCTCCTAAACCACAAATCGGATGAAGGTAGTTCCAGTTGCTGGTCAAAGGTGGTTCCGATAGCTTTCCAATAACTTGTCATAAGCTTGATTTGAATCTAAAATGAAGGAGTTATGTACGTTTTAAGTTGAGTTGTCCGATCAGAGCAAAACCAGAGGTGCGGTCGCACCTGCTCCTTATGTGCTCCCGCACCACTTCTATAACTCCCCGACAATTCTCTATTTTCCAAAATACCTTTTTAATATAAAACTTTGAGAATTATCAAAGTATTATTGTCCGTGTGATAACATATCGGCTTATTCAAATTTTTGCAACGGAAATCAATAAATAACTTTGAAAACTTACAAACTTAGTCAACCATAAGTCAACTCCAAAAACTAAACCAAAAGTGAACCAAACCAAAGTCAACTAGTCAACCATAACTAAAACAAAACTATAAAGTATTAAAGCTAAACACAAGCTCTCCACGAAACCCGAACCCACAAGAGACTGCTCATTAAGTGGGTCATCACAGGATCAATAAGGCACGGCCATGATTGACATATAGAAAAACACGTAATCAACAAAACTAAGTACTACATACTAAATAAAATATAAAACCTAACATGATACTAATAAACATTAACTTGATGATAAACAATGACATAATAAATGACAGATTGATTATACTGAACTAGACTCCAAAATCAATAGATTAATTATAATTAGATTGAATAGGCAATGGAAAGAGTTGTCCAAACCAAAACAATCTTCCATTTAGAAGACGAAGTACGGGCGCGACTACGTACTCCCATGACCAACGATATCGAAGTACTAATTTAAATAGAATAGAACACTGTGATCAATTCGGTCCTAAGAAAAGCCATGGGCTACCACCATGTACTCCAACTCATACTAGTCCAACACTTCAGACGTGCACAAGTCTAAAGCTTATTGCTATTCACTTTCCACTTTAAGTCATTAATAAATTATTTAGGGAAATTCTACATGGCGGCCTTCTATTTTGAGTTTTTCTACTTGGTGGCAGGCCAAAAAACATTTTATACCAAGTGACCTCTAACTTTAGATAATTATACTTAGTGGCCTTAATTAACTTAAAATCTAGCTAACCCATAAATCTAGGTAAATTTACTAACCTACCCCCTAGTTAATTACCCTAATTGAAAACCCTCATCCTTCTTCCCTAAAGAAAAAAGAAAGACCCCATGCGTGGACCGTGATCATTGACTCTTTCTCATAGAAACTCTGTTCTTTTTCTCATCTCCCTCTCCCACGTAATTTTTAGGGCTTGTTAAAATTACAGTTTGTTCATCGAAGAAACCAATTCGACAATCTTCAGAAGGTGAGGTTGTTTACATGTTCTAATTGTTCTCATATTATGCTTTGCTAACTAATCATTCTGAGATACATGGTATAATTTGTGGTTGACACTTGAAAGTAATTTTGTAGTTGCCTTTGATGGTATGAAACTATCACATATATGTCTATATGTATGTTGTCCTGCAGAAGGTGAAAAAAAATAATTGTTTTCTTCCACAACTTGCCTTTTGCTTCCTTTCCCTTAAAGCCTTCTAATATGCCTTATGACAAGTTACTTATGGTATCTTCCATGCTACTGTACACTTTGTATATTAAGATATAGAAATATGATAGAAGTATGCTACAGTACACTTGCAAAAAAAGTCAGAATTTGGTGGCTATGGTGGTGTTAAAGGCTATTTATTTGTGTTTGCCTATGAATGTCCACGGATTTTAAGGTTTCACTATGGCAAAATTAGTAATTTGCTGATTTTAAAACTAATTTGAGGAAATTAAATTTGCTGATTTTAAAACCAATTTGAGGAAACTAAATTTGCTGCTGCTTATTTCTGGTGCAATTAAAATAATCATGCTATTGCTAATGCTGCTATTGTGTTTTGCAGAATGGATGAAATTGTGTTGAAATTCAGTTGTATGGGTAACACTGTTGATTTGATGATTGACGACATTGATAAAGTGATGTGGATTGACCTAATAAATGACTATGAGGATGAGTTTAGGAAGAAAAACTATGAGATGCCTGAATTTCCTACCTTTCACTACTATTATAAGCAAGAGGGAGTCAAAATTCATAGTGATAATGATTTGATGACAATGTTGCAGAGATTTAGTAAAAGTAAAGTGATATATATATATGTTGATTACCTAGATAAGCTAAGTGATTGTGTTCAAGCTGCTAGGAAATTGAAGTATGATCAGGGGTTAGGAAAGGGTAAGAATGTCTTCGGGGCAGCAAACACTGATCATAGCAATCCAGTTGCTCCCCCTGATCCAATTCCTTCCTTTAATCCCTTGCCTATTGTGAACAATGATGATATGGACAGGATAAACCATGCCACTGATGAAACTTGGGAAGATATCCAAAATTACTTGGATGAACACCCTAAACTTAAAAAAACTGTCAAAAAACCAAAGAAACTTCAACCTAGGAGGAATAAGCAAACTTGTACAAGACAAACTGTTGGTCAATCAGAACCACGTGTGATATCTCAAATAACCTCTTTCTCAAATGCGCCACCTATCCTTCAACCTATGATCCCTCCACATTCAAATAAGTCCAACACTTCAACCATTTTTTTGAAAAAGATGCCTAAAACGACAGCTATTAGGAAGGGAATTGTTATCCAACCTACTCCTCACCTTACAGAACCCGATGATGCGGAAAGTTTAGAAGACTTGGAAAATGATAATGATGATCAGACCTTGGTGATGACTGATGGTGGCAGGAATAAGAAGAAAGGAAAGGGAGACCCTTTAGATGATGATGAGCATGACCCTCTAGAGACAGATGATGACGAGGATTATGGTGATGATGAACATATGAGAATTGATGATAGCTATGATCCGTATGAAGATGAATTCTGGCAAAATGATGTGGACAATGATGAGTCATACGTGAAGAGAATTTACCAGAATGTAGAGTATTTCAGAGGTGATGAAGAATGGGGCAACATTGTATTGAAACCTTGGATGTTGTTTAGTGGCAAACAACATTTTAAGGGGGTATTAAGGGACTACTGCATTCAATGTGGGTTTGGGATAATTGTTGAGAGGTCAACACCTAGGAGATTGACTGTAACTTGTCAGGACTTCAATTGCCATTGGAGGTTACATAGTAGCATACTCCCTGATGGCAAGACTTGGGCCATCAAGAGTATCAAGAACTGTGAGCACACCTGTAGGGGCTTAGATGATAGGAATCCATTGGTCAATGTGGCTTGGGCAGCTGAGAAGTTGATGGATGACATTAGGGCAAATAATGACATTCCTGGGAGGACTTTGAATGAGCTTCTTTGGCAGAGGTATGGGGTTCAAATGGCTACTAGTACGCTTTACAAGATGAGAACTGTGGCTCTGAGGGAAATTAATAGTGGCAATGATGAGTCTTATTCTTGGTTGCCCAAGTACTGTGAGATGATTAGGAGTACAAACCCTGGTTCTACAGCCAACTGTGCATGGAGTACTAGACAAGGACCAGATAAGGCTCTAATCTTCTCTAGTATATTCATTAGCTTCAAGGGAGCAATTGATGGATTGGCTGCAGGGTGTAGGAGCTTGGTTGGAGTGGATGAAGCTCATTTGAAGGGAAACTTTGGGGGAGTATTGCTATCTGCGGTTGCCATTGATGCCAACAATAAGCTCTTCCCTTTTGCTTGGGCCATAGTGAGTGCAGAAGATGAAGAGAGCTGGAAATTCTTTGTTTGGCATTTGAAGAGATTATTGCAATCTTGCAACAGGGGTGATGGGGATGACTGGTGCATCATATCTGATAGACAAAAGGTATTAGCTGCTCTATTTTGCTATCAATGTGGCATTTGATCACAACAATTGCAGTATTTCACTAATATGTCTTATGTGCTCCGTAAAACCGTTCAATGCGGGGAATTGATGCTGCCCTTACTGCTTTATGGCCTACGGCGGGGGAGGACATATTGCTTGTAAACATCTTGCTAAGAACTAGAAGGGTGCATTTCTCGGGCCTCTTATGCACTCACTGTTCTAGAAGGCTTGTAGTGCAACAAGTCCATTTACCTTTAAGAAAGCTATGGAACAAATACAGAGGACTAATCCCTTAGCTTTGGTGTGGTTGTCTAAAATTGGAGATCAAGAAAGATGGTCTCGACACCAGTTTAATCCCAAGATATGCTCTGAAGAGAACAAGACCAACTTTGTGGAGAGTTTTAATGCTACTTTAGGAGTTGACAGAGCAAGGCCTGTATTGACTCTGTTAGAACGTAGTTTACCTCAGTTTATTATGTGTATGTGTGTGTCTTTATGTTATGCATTAAAATTATGTGTTTTTATGTGCAGGCATTAGGAGGGTGTGTATGGTGAGAATGTCTAGGAGAAGACAAGCTTGTGCCAACTGGAATGACAATGAACCGTGCCCCAACATAGTTAGAAGAATTCAGAAGTTAGTGTTAGACTCAAGAATGTGCAAAGCATATGAGAGTAGTTCAGGGGAGTTTGAGATCAGAGATGGAAAGTACATGTTGCCAGTGAGTTTGAACAAGAGAACTTGCATTTGTGGACTGTGGCAAATATCAGGCTTGCCTTGCAAGCATGCAATGAGAGCAATCTTATATGCTCAAGAAGATCCATACAAGTACAGTAGCACCTGGTACTATGGAGGAGTCTACAAGCAGACTTATGGTCAAACCATTAAGTCAATGCCAGATTAAGAGAATTGGCCAGAGATTGACCAGCCGGAGATTTTGCCACCACCATTGAGGAGGGGTGTAGGGAGGCCCCCAAGAAACAGGAGAAGAGAAATTGGTGAGCAAGAAAAAGGCAAAAGGTCCACAACTATCAAATGTACCAATTGTCATGAGTTTGGTCACAACAGGTTGACATGCAAAGGAGGACTTACCGCCAAGGAGAAAAAGAGGATTGCTTCACAGGGAGATGCTTCCACATCCGGTACTAAGAAGAAGAAGGTGGGACAGTCTGCAACTCAACCTACCCCTGAACCAGTGCAATCACAAGGATCAGGCACTAGGAGGAAGAAGAAACAACAAGCATCATCATCACAACCAGTGAGAAGATCAACAAGACTTAACTTGAAGTTATTAATATTGTAGTTGTTGTGAGCCTGTGAGTTGCTCTTACTGGGTACTCATCCTACTGCTCAAAACTCTTCTCTTGGTTCCATCTCAGCTTGAAAGAGATAACAACTTTCTCTTAGAATTTTATTTTTGTGTTGGAGTTTGTGAGCTTAGGAAGTCATTTAGGCTTTTTCTTCAACCTTCTATGTTGCAGGTAAAGAGCTCCTTTACTAAACATTTATATGTTGATATGGTTCATTGCAATGGAAGTACAGTGAAACTCATCCTCACTCTTGTATGTAAATGTTTGTTTATCTGTTTTTACATTTTTCCTTATTTACTAAGCATTTATTGTATATTGTTGTTTACTCAGCTGCCCTAGTGTTTCAAAGGATCTATATGCATTTTTCCCTACATCTTGTTCTTCATAGGGTCTCAAGTTGCAGCATGCTCTTATTAATTAGTTGCTAAAGTCTTCCTATCAATTGTTGCATTTAAAGAAACTTGCCGATGTAGGAGTTGAACCTACATCTTTGCGTGTTGCCACGCAATGCTCTCCCATATTGAGCTAATAGGCTATATTCTATGAAAATTACATTCAAGTCATAACAACACTAAAGATTTCTATAGCTCTTCAATTTCAGGTCCACACCACACTGTAAAATAATGCAACTTCAAGGTGTCAGAACAGGATATTTTACCAGTTCAAAGGTGCTAAAGTCTTTCTAATGTACACATCATTCATAGATACAAAGCATTTGAAATCTTCCTAATGAGCACCAAAACAGGATATTTTACCAGTTCAAAGGTGATTTTTCTGCTATTCACCTAGTAATAAATTGAACTTCAACATGTTCTCTTAGAAATTCCAGCACTCCTTCCATAACCTCGTGAACTTTAACCATTCAACATGTAAATGTTAACACATGTTAAGGAAGGAAAGGAGTATGGGAAAGAAATATATCTCCAACTGCCAATTATTCTCATTTAATGCCAATTCTCATATTGAGCTAATATATATCCTAAACATATCTATAATGCTAATATAATGCTAGCTATGCTAATATAAAGAAATAAAGAAGGGAAATTCCTACTGCCAGTTCTCATATAATGCTAATATAATGCCAAATCTCATGTAATGCCAATTCTCATATGGAGTAGGGAGCTTCATTATTTATTCAACTATTAGCATGAGACCGTGAGATATGAACAAGACATAGCTAATTATTTAACACAAACAAGAATCTAAAACTTTTGCAAATGCTTTAGGTAGCTTCTACTTTATGTTGCTTCAAACTGAGCATTCACAAGAGGAATGGTATTGATTAGCAGCTATACAGACAACTGATTCAAAGACATAAAAACATTGTGCGGTTTATGCCAGCAATAATTTGCATCCTCAACAAGCAAATAAGCTTCCCCTGCACATTGCTAATCTATATGTAGAAATCCCATGTGATTTCATATAATCTCCTCTTCTTCTCTCATCTCTTTGACTGGTCATGAAGATCACAGTTTGGCCAACAAGGAAAGAAAAACAAGCAACTTCAAATTGATATATTTCTACTTAAGTACCCTAAGTCACCATCTAAAACACAACTAAAAATAGTATAATTACACTAAACTGCAGAAACAAATAAACATGTAAATCTACCTAAATAATTATGATACTAAAAATATTGTCGAAATGAGTAAAAAAAATTGAAATTTAGAACCCGAAAATCACGCCAATTCAAGAATCTTGGATGTTTGAAACTTAAAGATTTTGAGCTGCTTCAATGCAAATTTATCGGGACGTTCAATTGATATGTTCGTTTTTTTGGAAGAATCGACTCAATTGAGGAAAATTTTAAGAGATTGAAACTGCTATGTAAGAATTGAAAATTCTAGGTTGAATTTGGGGATTCTTGTTAAATGTTCAATTAGCTAAATTAGGGACAAATTGAGGGTAATAATTCCAATTTCCCCAACTAAGCTCGCGCAAGCCATCAAACGATTATGGATATGCGGTGAAATTTCAACCTAATGGAGAGGATGGATTGGGAGGGGAGAAGTGTGGAGGAGAGAGAAAGAGTTTTACTTAAGAACAATGTTTATGAGAAGAAACGTCATTTTTAATCGCTAGGGGATGGTTTTTTTAATGATAATTAACTTAGGGGTAGGTTAGTAATTAACTATTAATTGAGTGGTTAGCTAGGTTTTAAGTGTATTAGGGTCACTAAGTATGTATAATAGCTTAAAGTAGTAGGTCACTTTGTATAAATCTTTTTTTGACTTGCTACCAAATAGAAAAATTAAAAGTATGAGGCCACCATATAGAATTTCCCATTTATTTACTTGTTGTGACTCACCAAGTAAGACAACCAGCATAAATTAATAATATGGATACACAAAGCTTCCATTTTTATCTTAAGATTAAGCAGTGTCATCATACAACTCAAATAATCCAAGAGTAATTCCATTACTTAGTTTAATAACCAACCAATATTTATTTGTTGATCTAAGTCAACAATCAATGAACCTTTCCATAGGTGAATATCCAACTTACCAAATAAGGCTCACAGTCCTTATAAGATAAATATAATAAATAATCCAAAGGGAACAACATGATCCAATTCATGATCCAATAAACAATATAGATATTAATCCCTCATGTGAATTAATAAAATAAAGTTCTCAATCCCACATGATTGCATCAATCATCCATACAAACATATTATAACCAACATAGGCAACATACTTCACACAACGGCATAAAGCATGCAATTCCACTTGAATATAAATCACATATGAACTATAAAAGTTACCTATACATGATACTACATGACTCCTACTCTTAGGACATGATACTAGTTTACTAACACATAGGTATGTACGTACCTTGTGTAGACAAAACGAGAGGCCACTTTCACAACCTTAGAAGTCGCCTAATGAATATTCTCCGCCTACCAAATACCAATATAACCAAGAATCAATACTCCAATAAATTTTCAGCAACTTTAAAATATTCTAAACCCTATTTAAAAGTGTTTAAAATCCTTTTTAATCATTAAAACTCCAACTAATAATGTTTCATAGTATAGTACTACCATGCTAGTTATTAAAAACCCTCAAAAAGCATACTTTGACCTTTAAAACTCCACCATAAGCATATTAATAAAAATTCCAGCAACTTATAATATGTTTAGAACCCTTTAAAACATACTTTAACATAATCAGAAACATTAGAGTACTCAATTTTCATAAACTATAATATAGTATTACAATTTTCAACTCATAAAACCCTAAAAATCCATGCTTTGATGCTTAAAATCCTAACTTAAACATAATTAATAAATCTGAAATTTAATTACTTTACTATACAAATCATATAATCTGAAATTTATATTTAAATCATCAAAATTACAAATGTTAATCATGAAAACATTAAATCAATCCTTAAAACATAAACTTAACATTAAATAATATAGAGGAGGAACAAATAAACCAATAAAAAGAGAGGAAGGAGGACACCGAGAGGGGGAGGACCACCGGCGGCTACTGCTGCCTGCTGCAGGCGACGGCGACCGGGCGGCGCGGCTGGCGAAAGAAATCGGGTGGAGGGAGGAGGAGGCCGAGTGAGGAGAGATAGAGAGAAAAGAGGAAGAAAATTAGGGTGAGTGATTTTTAGTGTGGGAATTTTTGGGTTTACATTGGGTTTATATAAGTAACCCTTGTGGGCTTAGGGAAATGTGTTTGGACTTTCAAAATCAATGATTGGGTACTTGAGTTGAGTTGGGCTCCTCTAACCCATTTTAAAATCTTTTATACTACAACTCAAAAATAATTAAACTATAAATAACTTTCAAAGTATCACTAAATAAAATATTTGATTATTTAAAAATATTAAATAGTCACTTTGACTTTAAAATAGTCAACACTTGAGAATTTAATTATTTAAATACTAAAATATATATAAATATACATTAAATTATTTTTATAAAATTCATAAAATTGTGGGGGATTATAGTCTACCTCTATTTAAATAAGTTTCGTCCCTAAACATGGCACGAAAACCCTCACAGTTTCAAAATTTTGACTCCAACTTCCATTTGGAAATACTTGTGTCACAACGTGTGCGCACTTTTACCAACTTTAAAACCACTTGTGTTACTCATGAACACATTTTTCTATGCGGAGAACCAATTTATTTTGCACCAACATATGAAAATCGCCAAAATAAGCATAAAAATACCATAAAATAAAGCAAAAAGTTCGAAATTCTATCGCATTCTACCACCCTTAAAGAAAACCAGTTACACCCTTGTAGCTCACCTCAATGAATAACTCAGGATATTTCTTCTTAATTTCATCTTTGGCTTCCCAGGTTGCCTCTTTGGACTCATTGTTAGACCAAAGCACTTTCACAATATTCACATCCTTATTGCGCGTACTCCGCATCTTTCTATCCAAGACTTTCACAGGTCTTTCCTCATACGTGAGGCTACTATCAATTTGAATTCTTTCTGGCTCCAAAACATGATTCTCATCAGGGATATATCTCTTAAGTTGAGAAATGTGAAACACATAATGCATCTTCTCATCAAACTCCATTGGTAAAGCCAACTTATAGGCTACCCTCCCAATTCTTTGCAAAATCTCATATGGGCCAACATATTTAGCACTTAATTTGCCCTTCTTACCAAATCTCATCACTCCTTTGGTCGGTGACACTTTCAAAAACATCTTATCACCAACTGCGAAATCATCTTCTCTTCACTTCAAATCAGCATAACTTTTATGCCTATCTTGAGCAGCTTGAATTCTAGCTTGAATCAACCTTACATTCTTAACGGTCTCCTCAATAAATTCCGTCCCCAACACTACATTCTCACTAAAATCATTCCAGCAAATGTGACTTCTACACTTCCTTCCATACAATGCCTCGAACGGAGATATCTTGATACTCGCATGGTAACTATTGTTATAGGAGAATTCAATCAAATCCAAGTGATCTTCCCAACTTCCTTGTAAAAACAATCGCGCACGCTCTCAACATATCTTCCATAGTTTGATTGGTCCTCTCAGTCTGACCATCAATCGCGGGATGAAACGCAGTAATCATCTTCAACGTTGTTCCAAGATTCAACTAGACCTTTTGCCAAAATTTCGAGAGGAATCTTGAATCACGATATGAGATAATGTCCGTGGGGACTCCGTGCAGTCTCACCACGTGCTTGATATACTTCTTGGCAAGTTGCTTCTTCTTCCACGTTTCATAAATCGGAACGAACATGGCAAACTTCATCAGACGGTCTACGATAACCCAAATAGTATCATTGCCATTTCTCGTCTTAGGCAAAGCTGTAATAGCCTGACTTATTAAGCTAAGATCAGAATCGATAATCCACGATTATTGGGCTAATGATGATTAATTAAGATGTAACCGTTACGTTTTGAAATCTAAGAATGAAAATGACTGGTATGTGAATTTTATTGCCAATGTGGATATTATGTTTTATTAGCTAACTAATAACATGAGCTATGTGATAATTGAGTAATCCATGAATTATGTTAAGAACGTTGAGTGTCGTCTCAGATTTATGAGAATTATAGTAGTTTTTGATATCGTTTTGTTATTCGGGGAAGTGAGATTAAGGATTAATTGAGTCAATATACTTCCATTAAGGTATATAATATATTTTGGAGAAATTTAGTTAAGAATAATTAAGGATTAGGAAGTAATTGAGAAGAGAATCCAAGTTAAAAGCCTTGTAAATTCTGGTTAATTTATAAGCAAGGGAAATGACGATTCTACCCCTAATACTAAATCGAAAATTACAATTTTGCCCTTACCCATTCTCCATATATATGAGACTAAGGTCCTCATTCATTTTCATCATAATAATTTCACAAGAAACACAACAAAACACATCTTTTCTCTCCTTCTTTCTCACGCCATTTGTGGCGAGCAGCAGAGCTGCTGTTGGCAGCTTGCTCCTCTTGGCTCCTCGCTCTGATTCTTGCATGCAATCACTTCCCTAGGTCTATCAAGTTGTTCGCCTTATTGGGCAAGCGTTAATTTTGAGGTTCCCTTGCAGTAGCATCAAGAAAAACCAAGGAAGGTGAGTTGTGGCTGAATTTCAGCATTATTGAGGTGTATTAGGTTGAAACTTGATTTCTTTGGGTTCATTGCTAATTTTTAAGTGAAGAATATTTTCTCTAAGGTCCTAAGGAGTTGCTGGAGAAGTTATAAGAGTGGTTAAGTAAGATTTGACTCCTCAACATCGAGTTAAGGTACACAAGAACCACCCTTCGAGTCCTTACTTTCTAGTTTATTTGTATAACACTTGTTTTATGGAAATTGTGGGAGCTACGAATGTGTATTTTGTTGGAAACCTACTGTTTGGTTAATGAATTATAAGTAGTTGATTTCAATGTGTTGCATGTGAGTTTTTGGTAATGATTTCCGAAATATAAATCGTTGCATGTCAAGTTCCTCTAAAACCGATCAAACCGTGCTTCTACTTTGATTGTACCTTTGATTAAATGCCCTATATGTTGCTGTCCTTTCATGGTATACTTCTGGAAATTTCATATCTTGATTGTTAATAAACCTTTGTTTCGTATTTTTCCTCTTATGACAAGTACAATCTTCGTTTGAGAAGTAAACAACACTTAAAACTCGACTTTTCGCTTCATTGCTTTCCGAGCTAGTAAACCCTTGTTCTTTTGGTTCTTAAAATGCTTTTAAATGATGAACACCTACTGACCTATTCATATATTAAGGGGTAAACACAAGAATTACAAGTGATCTATGCATAAAAACCACTGTTCTTTAACACCAAACCGAGAACCATAGAAATTGACATATGTTTTACTTGTGTGAGATAATATTTCCATATATTAAGAACCCTTCTATAAAACTTTTATATACTGACATGTCTTGATAATACAATCTTTAACCACCTAAATTACTCACCAGCATTCTTTCGAAACCTGATTGTTAAGTCACCTTTCCCAAGCCATTGGAACTTGACATAGCAAGCTTGTTTTACGGAACTTGTTTTGAAAAGTTAAGATGATTATAAAAGTTGGTTCCATCAAGTATTTGAGACTAAAGTTTTTGTATATTTGAGTAAGTTTTGTAAGTATTAAAAGTCTAGTTTTAGAAGGGAAGTAGCTGCGTAAGCAGTGATGAACAACACTCACAGAGCGGGTTTGCTCTTTAAGTATTTAGAGCGGGTATTGCTCCGGAGCGGGTATTGCTTCGGGGCGGGTATTGCTCTGTTATGGAGGGTTATGACCTAGAAAGACTTGCAAGTAGAAAATAATAAAGGTGGGGAGACGTCCCTTAAAAGTTTGGTGATTTGGCTTTGCCCTCCATTCGTGTTCCTTCTCAGAGTTAGAAATATTTTGATTTATGTATATAAATGTTTAAGTAATTGTGGAAGAGAGTATAAATGTTGCTCATGGAAAGTCACTCGATATGTTCATGATGTTGTTATTATTTCTACATTATTCAAAGGGAGAAAGTAACTTTGTAATTAAACGAATAAAATTGTTTGAGACATCAGTTATGTTATTACTTCGAAATAAAATCTATTTTTCAGCCACCTTACTATTTTGCAATTGGTGGGACTTGTGTACCGGCGTAAGCTGAATGTTTTGTTCTCTTGAACCTGTCCTGATGGGGGCAGATTCAACTATTTTGCATGACTAAACTGAAGGTTAAAGATTAGTTTAGTCTGGAATGTTCGTGTTATGTGAACTGCCGCTGCGTTGTGTTTTCTGTATAATAACTATGTTATGTAACTTATATTTTGAACTCGGTTATCTAAATACTTAGACTATGATGTAATAATTAAATAATTTAGGTTGTTTTCATAATATGCTTAGATACTTCCAGATTTCCTAACCTCCCAAGGGCAGGGTGGTTTAGAAATTTGCACTAACAACATCTCTAATTAGCAGCTTAGCTCTTTAATTAATTATAGTTAGTCTTAATTAAGCTGCTATTTGGGGAGGGCTGTTACAAAAGCAGTCACAAAGTCCATTGATATAGAATCCCACTTCCATTCAGGAACCTCTAAGGATTGAACCTTCCCCATTGGTCTCTTATGGTCTATCTTTACTTTCTGACAGGTTCGACACTTTGACACGAACTCAGCGACTTCACGCTTCATATTCGGCCACCAATAAATCTCTTTAAGATCCTTGTACAAATTATCACCCCCAGGGTCCACAGAATATGGGGTATTATGCCCCTCTTCCCTTTTCCATAAGCTTCCTCTTAAGCTCTTCACACTTTTGTGGTACACACCACATTCCTTTGAACCTCAAGCTCCCATCATTATGAATCTTAAAGTCAATTTCTTTGCCTTGCTACATCTTTTCCTTAATCTTATCTAGGTGCTCGTCTCCAACTTAACCCTCTTTGATCTGATCGAAAACTAACAACCCCAATGACAAAGCACTCAATCTTGCCTCGATCTCCCTGGGATTTAGAATTTCTAGGCTAAGCCTTTGCATATCTCGGTACAATTCCTTATGAACTACCAACGCATTCACGCTATGGCTCGACTTCCTACTCAAAGCATCGGCGACTACATCCGCCTTTCCCTCATGATACTGGATATCTAGGTCATAGTCTTAAATCAATTCCAACAATCTTTTCTGTCTCATATTGAGATCCTTTTGGGTGAAAATGTACTTCAAACTCTAATGATCAGTAAAGATCTTGCAAGTTGCCCTATATAGATAATGTTCCAAATCTTCAAGGCAAAAACAATAACAACTAACTCTAGGTCATGGGTAGGATAATTAGACTCACACGGTTTCAACTGACGTGACGCATACGCGTTCACCTTCCCATTCTACTGCAGAACACATCCTAAACCATTCTTCGAAGCATCATTATACACTTCGAATCCTTCATTTCCATCAGGTAGGGTTAAAACAGGTGCAGAGGTCAAACGCTCCTTCAAAGTCTGAAAAGCTTTCTCGCACTTCTCACTCCACTCAAACTTTGACTCTTTCTTCATCAAATTAGTCATCGGCCTTGCTATCTTCGAGAAATTTCTCATAAATCTCCTGTAATAGCCAGCTAATCCCAGAAAACTCCAAATATTCGACACATTTTTCGATGAAGCCACTCACTAACAGCTTGAATCTTTGCTGGATCCACAGACACTCCTTTTTTTGACACATAATGACCCAAAAATGCTACCTTCTCCTATCGGAACTCACACTTAGAGAACTTTGCATACAACTGGTTCTTCCTAAGCGTCTCCAAGACAATCCTCAAATGCTCATCATGCTCTTCTTTACTCTTTGAATAGATCAATATATCATCAATGAACACTACAACACACTGATCCAAAAACACATGGAATATCCTATTCATCAAGTTCATGAATATAGCCGGAGCATTGGTCAATCCAAATGACATCATAATAAACTCATAAGGACCATAACGCGTCCGAAACGCAGTCTTAGGTATATCCTTATCAGCTACCTTCAATTGGTGATACCCCGAACACAAATCAATCTTAGAAAACACACTTGCTCCATTCAACTGATCGAACAAGTCATTTAACCTAGGCAAATGATACTTATTCTTAAAGGTCACATTGTTCAACTCCCTATAATCAATGCATAATATATACTTCCATCTTTCTTCTACACAAACAACACAAGAGCTCCCCAAGGTGACGCACTAGGCCTAATATAACCTTTGTCCAATAGCTCTTGCAACCGCGTTTTCAACTCGCTCATCTCAGGAGGTGTCATTCTATACGGTGCCTTAGGAATAGCTGCAGTACCAGGAACTAAGTATATGGTGAACTCAACGGTTCTCTTAGGCGGCATACCAGAATTCTCGCTTGGAAACACATCCATAAACTCATTCACGATCGGTACATCCTCAATCTTTAATTCAACCTCTTTACTCACATCTTGCACACTACTGAAGAATAATTCACACCCTTTCTTTACCAACTTCTTCACTTGCATTGTAGAAATGACCCCAAAGTTCTTAAGCTTCCCAAAATGTCGGTATGAAGTTAACTTCCCCAAAGGGCTTCTCAGCACTACCTTATGAGCTTCACAATCTATCTTGGCTTTATAGAAACTTAACCAATTCATCCCCAGAATAACGTCCATGTCTCCCAGATTGAACTCTATCAGATTAGAAGGAAAAACACAGTCTCCTATCTTGAGAGGTAAGTCTCTATACAACTTAGTACACCTTATAACTTCCCCAGTAGGTATACTTATAGGCAAGTCAATTACTTCAAAGTCTACCAACCCCAAATTCCTAATAACGGATGGCGAAATAAACAAATAGGTCGCCTAGAATCCAAAAACGCTTTAACGAGAACGGAGTTAATAGAAAAAGTACCAGAAACTACGTCAGCAGATTTCTCAGCTTCACTGCGGCTCATCACGAACAGCTTACCAGCAGCTTTTCTCTGGTTGTTGTTGTTGTTCTCATTAGCATGCTTACTGTAGCTTCCTTGATTGTTCTGCGACCCCATAGGCTTCGACCCTTGGTTGTTCGCTTGGTTGAATCCAGACCTTCCCTGACTACCACTCCCATTACCATTCTACTCTTTCTTTTGCTTGGTGAAGCACTCAAAGTCTCTATGCCCCTTCTTTTGGCAGTAATGATAGGTCACTAGATCCCCTTTACAATCTCTTGTAGTTGTAACTCCTCTATTACTGGACCTTACCATTAAAGCCTTGGCCATTCCTTTCTTGGAAATTCCCATTCCCATTCTTCTTAAAATTCCCCTGATTTCCACCAGAATTGAAATCTTTTCTTTTCTCGCCTACTACAACATTCTTCTTATCACGCCTCGAATGAAGACCATAAATATGGACAGCTCTCCCATAAACAACATCCAAGGACACAAAGGTCTCACCACCTAATCCCAATTTCCTCAATCAAGCCTTGCTCAAATCTCTGAGCTTTTAGGTCCTCATTAGCTACAACTTCAGGTGCAAATCTAGACAATGCTATGAACTTGCTATAATACTCAGAAATGGTCATACTCCCCATCCTTAGGTTTATGAACTCCTGAGCCTTTTGCTTTCTCATAAATGCAAGGTCAAATTTTCCTCTTAAAGCAGCAATAAAGGAATCTCAATTAAACCCTTCCACAACACTAAGTCTAACTCCATTTTCTTTCCACCATAAGTCAGCCTCATCTTTCAGATACAACACAGCCTGACCTACTTTCATATCCTCAGGCAATTCACAGCCCCAAAAATCTTATTGAACTCCTTAATCCAGCTCTCTAAGAATGTAGGGTCAGCTTGCCCCTTAAAGAACGACGGCGTAATCTTAGCTAATCTCTCAAACATTACCCCTGCAAGATCAGGATGCTCGGCCCTTTCTTGAGTCAATGTCTCTGCCAATAAGCGAATAGCAGAGCCGAAGGCGTTATCGTTGTTTGCCATTCTACTTCAAGACCTGAAATTTAACGTAAATCTACTTTAGGTTTCGCTTCACAACTTACTTGTCATTCTCTACGAAGGCATCAATTCGACTTGATCATACAAGATCACATCACAATAAAATTCTATGGATTTATAATAGTGCCAATTCAATCACTATAAACCATACTCAACCATATACTCATTCATGAATAAACATTCACATCACCAATATATATAAGGATCAAATAAAATTAATCACAATAATAAAATAAAATAGTCCCCATTCGCGCACTAAATAAAATCTTACTCAACTTGAATAACTAAATAATGACTTTTATTCCTCAAAACGATGATAATAATATTTTTCCAATCCACAATAACCATACTTATTCCTCAATGAAGTAAAGATAGTAAACAAAAGAAGTTTAAACTATTGTAGCTTAGCTACTTATTCAACACTACTAAACTTATAACATAAATAAATACTCTATGGAGTTACATTATCCTTCCTATCCTTACTTTCCTTGTACTTCTCTGGAGTGAACACCTCATCTTCAAAGTCTTTAATGTCCTCACTGTAATAGTAATAACCTGAATTTCTAGCTCCAATAGATCTTCGAATCCTTTTTGGTTGAGGTACATCCTCGTCCGACTCTAAATCATTATCACCAACCAGATCAGCCCTCATAATAGCATTGTAGATGTCCTTTCGTGTCCGCCCTCTAGCATGATCGAACTTCCGAATGACCTCATCGTCGCTATCGTGGATGCCTACTTTCAACACACGACGCATAACAACATCTAGGCTAGTGTAGCTCTCACTATCGACTCATCATCACTAAGCACAATAGGGTTGGAGTAGCTTCCTACTTGGGCAGCTTCACTATCAGACATGTCTAGTGGTCCTATAACAGATGAATACGACATCTATAAGTACATAATACCCTCACTTAGTGTATATTCCCAACAATAAATAATAAGCAAGAATAAACAAATAACTTAAACCTAGGAATAACAACAATTAAGTAGGTAAGAAAAACATAAACATGCTGAACTAAATATTTATATGCAGACATATAATATTCTATCTTATATGCCTTTCCTAATCTACCCATCTTTCACCAAATTAATGAAGTAACTAAAATAACTAGAAGTACTAAAATAAATAACTCATAATTAAATTTATAAATTTCGAAAAATCTAAAAGAATAAAAAAAAAATTCGGACTTAAAATTTTTTTGAACCTACTAAAAAATTTCGAACCTAAAAAAAAAATTTCGAATCCTTTTTGAAATTGAAACATGTTTCGAATTTATAAAATGATTTAAGCACAACAAATAAGTAGGAGATCGTTTTCTATGCAATTCATTTCAAGTAACTAGACGCCTAAAAATATAAGATTGACACTTTGTAACACCCCGACAATTCTCTATTTTCCAAAATACCTTTTTAATATAAACCATAGAGAATTATCAAAGCATTATCGCCCGTGTGATAACGTATCGGCTTATTCAGAATTTTGCAAATGAAATAAATAAATAACTTTGAAAACTTACTAACTTAGTCAACCAAAAGTCAACTCCAAAAACCAAACCAAAGTCAACTAGTCAACCATAACTAAAACAAAACTATAAAGTATTAAAGGTAAACACAAGCTCTCCATGAAACCCGAACCCACGATGCATCATCTTCAGACCTGAAATGGTCGATGCTCTATTGATCCTGAGAGACTGCTCACCAAGTGGGTCATCACAAGATCAATAAGGCACAGCCATGATCGACATACAGAAAAACACGTAATCAGCAAAGCTGAGTACTACATACTAAATAAAATATAAAACCTAACATGATACTTATAAACGTTAACTCGATGATAAACAATGATATAATAAATAACAGATTGACCATACTGACTAGACTCCAAAATCAATAGATTAATTATAATTAGATTGACTAGGCAATGGAATGGTGCGATTGTCGTGTGCCTACAAAAAATAACCTAACTATAACCTTCTAGCAATGTAATCGGGTAAGTCGGTCGATCCCACAGGGAATTGGAAACATCTTATTATTTCTTGGGTTAGTTAAAAACCCCCGTTTTTGATAGAATATCAATTAACTAAATAAACTACTAACTATAGAATATCTACTAAATAACTAAACTAAGAAAGAGATAATCAAAGATACTAAAATAGGGATCGGGAGATATATATTGGTATTGGAATATTAATTGATCGTTGAACTAATTAAATCACGCATATACTTTGATGTTAACTCAAGAATGCACGCCGACACTCTAAACTTTCTAAATTGCAAATAAACCAAACAAGCTCTTGGAATATTATCTAACTAATTAATAATCTAGAACAAGCTCTCTAGACTCGATTAAGTAGCGGCATTAAAACTGTAGAAATAGTTAACTTAAGCCACAATCTCACAAGCACGGATTGTACAACTTAACAGATAGATAATCATATGTATTGTGTAACACCCCGTATTTTTATACCTGTTTAGCAATTATTTATATTATTTTAGTTTATAAAAAAAATATTATTTTATTAAATATATTTTTATTTTCCATTTGACTTTACCTTAGAAAGGGTCAAAAAGCTAAATCCTAGATTTCCTAGGTTAAGTACCTAACTAAATTATGTTAGTAGCATAAAGAGAGGAGGAAAAAAAAAAAAAAAAAAAAAAGAAAGTACGAGTTGTACAAAGAACTCTTCATTCTAAACCCACGACATTGTTTTTTCATTCCCCGTACTCCATCTTTCTTTTCTCCCTTCTTCTACATTTCGTTTCTTTTTCTACTTTCTCCACCCAAACACCACCAAGTAAAGCTACTAAGTATTTATCAACCATCTTCATCTCCAGTTCGTTAGTTTTCAAAGAGAGGATTGAGTTCGTGGGCTTGCGGATTTCGGGTTGAAAATTGGATCGAAGAACAGTTTTTTTTTTCGGGTCTTTTATGGTGTAGTTTCACCCTTATTACTTCCCCTTAATTAAGTAAGATTCTTTATCATGTTCTAATTTCAGTTTTAGTTTAATTTCGAATTGGGGTTTTGTTAGTTAGGGTTCTTGAGATAAATTAAATTGGGGGTTTTGATTTTAATTGTTTGGGTGTGTAATTGAATGAATAGAATGTTTATTTAGTTTAGTAGTTAGTTGAGATTAATGGAATGTTAAGTAAACTTGTGTTCAAAGTAATTTATAGTGTATCTCGTATGAATTACCCGTCAGTTCGTAAAATGCGGTTTTAAGCAGTTTCTGGGCATTTTTAGCAAAAATACTATTTCACAAAAGTTGTTCGTATCGAAATTTTACTCAAGATAGGCTCAAGAAACGCTTGATTTGGAGTTCGAATGAGGAAGTTATTCCCATTTTAAGTTTCTGCTGAAATTGATAAAAAGTATAGTTAGTTTCGAATGTTTTAAGTTTCAATGTTTTCTTATGAATGTTTTATTAATGGACTTTTAGTATTAGAGTCAACTCCATCCTTATTATTTGACTATCCAAGTTTATTGCTCAGGTTGCTTCCATTGACCTTTAATCTATGAACTTTAATTTGTGACTTCTTAGATTGTGACAAGCTGAGTTGTTTCCAGTTTAGTGAAAGCCTATTAACTAGCTTGTGCTATTTTTAGATGAACTGTATGAAGTATAGTCTAGTGACTTATACTATATTATTATATTGTAGATTCCGGGTTTGTAAAGGAACCTTTTTGACTTGTGATTGAGATTGGTTGATTGTGGCTTGCTAATAAGGTAAGATTTCATACTAAGCTTGTACAGATTATTTCAAAAGTATTTCATATTGATTTGTGATTTATATTGAGTTTGGAATCATTTTTACGATGTTATTTATGGAGCTTTAATTGTTTTGACGATATTTATATCAAAATAATTTATGAGATTATTTAAGAGAATTATATTAAAAGGAGGGAGTTCCTCGTGAGACAAATTTGAGATTATTAAAAGGAGGAAGTTCCTCGTGAGATAAGTTTGAGATTATTAAAAGGAGGAAGTTCCTCATTGTTACTAAGTTTACTAAGATTGTATAAAATGTGGGGTTGCCGGTAAGCGGTATTCCTCGAGTATGGAAAGTAGGTTGAGTTAACGGTGTCTCAACAATCTATTTAGTAGTTAGGAGTATGTTGATCAATACTCTTGCGAATTGTCTTCCTTCTCGGTTCGTTATTGAGTTAGGGGTATGCATACTAGGGGCTTTGGTGTTTACCTTATCCAGTGAGCCTAGCTAGCTCATTGGATTTTTACTACTTCCTACTCACAGATTACGAAAGGTTATATTTGAAAGTTTTACAGAATGGTTTAGAAAGAAAGTAAAGTGGATTTGAATTATTGAAGGTTGTCTATTATATTCAAGTTGAATGTTGTACAGGTGAAATGATTTTGTGGAATACTATGTATGTATTCCACCTGCACATTGGAAAGTTCAAAGTTGTTATTGGTATGAAATCTTGCTCAGCCTTTTGGCTGATATTACATGTCTTCAATGTGCAGGGCTTGGTGGTGACTAGCTTATATTGGGTGAGGGCGTTGACTTCACTTAGATGTAGATTTATTAAAGTTAAGACTTCCGCTGCAATAGTTTAGAATTATGGTTTGTTATAGGAGTGTATTAATTAATTACATTTTTTTTAGTTGTAATAGTTAATAATTAATTTATGTACTACTAGTAGTAGTACCTTTCGCCTTGCTGTTATTAAATGTTTAATAACCGCGGCATAACAGCTCTTGAATTGTCCATGCTTTGTACTCTGATATGTTTTCTAAAGAAAGTGGAAATTCAGGGTTGTTACAGTTGGTATCAGAGCCAACGGTTCGAGTTTATGGCTAGAGCCTAGAGTTGAGCTTAGAGTGGTCTAGAGGATGAGCCACCAGTTTAGAGCCCAAGGTGTAGGGCCTTAGGTTGCCCTAGATGTTGTCCTTGAGTTATGACCTAGGATTGAGACCTAGAGTTGTGACCATCGATTTAGTACCTATCAGGATCTCCAAATTCCTTTCTTTATTTTGAAAATATGTTTTTAGGAGAAAGTACCTCTCCCTACATGGATTGTTCATCACCATTAAGACCACCAGCGGCCGAGGTGCGTATTAATGATGAAGAATAATGTACGAAAGTTTTAATCATTGTTTTGATTGGAAGTTGGATCCATCCTGATCTTGAGGTAGATTTTTGTGACTTAGTAGGGTGTGCCTAGAGTTGTAACCTTGAGATTGTAACCTTAAGTAAGACTAAATAAATGAGGTATTAAAATTTGAAAAGCCGAGGTAAGATTGAGATATGGGAAGTAAGGGATTACATGTGGTTGTTGTATATGGTAGTTGTTGTAGATCCCTCTTATGTGAATGTTTGACTTGATAACGTCAATGAGTTTGGTAAGTGTGAAACTAGTTGAGTGCTATGTTTGATTCAAGTTAAGTTGTGCTTGCTTCCATGGTTGGCATGATTGGCTAGTAAAGGCAAACCATTTCGAGTATATCTTTGTTTGGTTGTGATTTTAAGTTGGTGCATAGCCGAGAATGTGCTATAAGTTCAAGTTTGAGTCGCATAATGCGAAATTAGTTCCATTTGTTTACAGGAACTCTGGGGTGACAATCCGTCTTGATGTTAATTTTATCGTCACCTATTTCATTTAAGTATCTAGCTTGTTGGTTTTTATGTTCGTATTATGACGAACTATTATTGTGGATAAGAGTGAGCCTTATTCCATTCAAAGTGGCACTTCCTTTTATTTTTGTCCTTGTGTGTGTTGTGGTGTTAGACCCTCCCACCTCCCATACTTTGTCCATCTTTTGGCCTTGAGAATGTTTAGTGATTAACTACTTGATTCTTGAATTGCAAACTGATTGAGTTGCGTGATGGGATATACAAATTGTAGTTGGTGTGAATTGTTAATTGAAAACCTTACAGGAAATGGTTTGGTTATGTCTTGGATATGCTAGTCTTGTTGATTAAGTGCTATGAATTGACTTGTTAGTGTATGATTGTGCGTTGAGGCTATAACAAGAGTTGAAACTCAAGTTATTAGCTCTCTTGGTCATGCCTCGTAGACCCCGTTTACGTGACTTTAAAGTAGTTTAGCGAGTCATGAGATGACTATCTACCGTAAGTTGACGTGTTATATTGATTTTCATGGAGTATTTATAGTGTATAGCTAAAGGAAAAAGGAATTAGTCCAAGTGGGTTGGTTTCTCGTAGCAAACCTGTGACTAGTCAAAGTCAGCTCATAACGTGATAAGGGTCAACAGTTTGACCCCGTTAAAGTATTACTGTTTATTTTTCTGTGTCAAGGAATCGGTGAGACCATTATAGAACAACTAGCAACTATCATGTACCTAGTAAGGCTGTGGAATGGTGACATATACAAGGCATAATGTCAAAACGAGTCATGTCGATGGTGGGATGCGTAGGTCCCCGTTGTGTGATTTGTTTAGTAGCGATCCAAGTCTAATAACACTAAAATGGTTAGCGAGGCTAATGTATATTGGTTTAATGAAGAGAGTCTCTTCTCATTGAGTTTAATGGTAGGGGTATAATTTGAAGTAATCTAACTCTTTGGTTTAAAGTCATTGCAAAGTTTTTGATTGTTAGTCACTCGACCTTAAATGACAAGTTACAAGCCCCACAGCTTTCTTGCACTTGTTTAATGAAATGACTGTAGTTGTGGAGTTATAGTTGTACCATGTTAATTAGTTGAGAACCCCGAGATAACTTGGTTATAACTTATAACAAGCTCTCCTTTGTGTCGTCCTGGAGCGTTAGACGCCCACTTAAAGTTGAACAAATCGTCGTTAATGACCTAGATGCTATTAGGAATGGTTAAATGTGCTCAAACTCAATCTACTTAAGTCTTGTCCGAAGAATGATACTAAGTTATTATAGTGGTCAAAGTGTGTAATTGATTAAGTTTAAAGTTAAGGGTTAAGTGTATCATGTCGCAAGTCTATGACTAGTTGTTTGAGTTGAAACTAATGAATTTAATAGAAACTAAGGAAGTATAGTGGACCATATCTATTTCATGAACCTTGAGAAGTGAGTTTAAGTTAACTCTTGATTGCTATGTTTGGGAGTGTTGAGTATCGGTAGGCAAGGGTAATACCACCATTATTGTTGATGGAGTCGTTAGTTTATGTGATTCACGTATCCATGCATGGCTTGAAATTTTATTTCGTGAGACTATAATGTGTGCAACTGTTTATGGTGTGTTAGTTTTGAGACATGGTTCTAAAAAGGAGTTCTGTATAAAGTAAGCTTTAGTTTCATGTACATAGAGCATATCATTTTCTGTAGTACCTTAGTAGCTCGATTTGGCCCTGTTTGGTCAACGAGTAAGTTACCCTACCAAAGACTATGTGAGATTATTCAATTTGTTTGAGTAGCATGTGAAAGTGATTTAGAAACGTTTCAATTAATGTTGTCGATTCATTCTCGAATAGATCTAGAAATGGTTTTTCTACAACGATGTGAGCGAATTTTGGAAAAGTTTAGAACACGTTTTTGAAAAAGTTTTGAAAGGGGGCAAGTCTTCCACGGATTGTGAGTCTTGACGGTCTCTAAATGGGGCTTTCTACCGTTTTATAATGTGTTTTGAGTGTTACCAAGTAGTAGGAGATTTGGTGTTTAGTAAAGAATAATTGAAATCGTGATATGTGCTTAAAACTTGTCTGGATTTTGATCGAAGTAAAGGGAATAGTTGGATGGCCGGCCCCATCGTGGAGGTTTCAAGTCCCCGTGCCTCCCACTGTCAGGACTATGAGTCAAACTAATGCCGAGTATAAACTCCACCTTTGTTGTCAGGGTTATGTTCGACCCCATTGACCCCATTGATAGAGGTTTCAAGCCTCTGGTAGCGGAAATATATGCCTTATTATTTGGATTGATTGGATCTCGTCAAGAAATTGTTTCAGAGCGATAATGTTTAGCATGTTGTTATCTCGTGTCTAAAACAAGAACTGTTGTGACAGTAAGAAGGATTGAGCAAAGTTTTGTAAAACAAGAGTTCTATATAAGGGTCATTTATTATTGGATTTTCAATACAAAATCGTTTTAGAAGAAAGAAAATTGGTTGTGTCCATATTCAAGCGTAAGGTTATTTAAGTACTCTTGGATGAAAGTGCTTAGTGTGCTTTGATGTGATTGTCGTGGTGTCATTGATTACGTGCGAGTCATAAACTCCAAAATATGTGCTATGAATGTGTGTGGATTAGGAGTAGGACTCAGCCCTATGTTGATGCGACTGTTGAAATGTTTTGTTTTGCCATTTGTGGTATGCCTTGGTGATTGTGAGTGTTGTAATAACTTCAAGTTGAAGTTCTATACGTCGAGTTGTGAATTGTTTTACGTTTTTTTTTTTGGCGAGTACGCCCAACCATGTAATGGTGAATTCATATTGTATGAGTCTTTACTTCTATTTTTAGAAGAGAGATAGTACTCTCAGTTCGGGTTAGTTGTTGCTCCGCGAAAGCGTTGAGTACTGGATTTGGAAATGCTTTTATGTATTGTGATTGTAACAGGTTTAGAACACCTTTTCTCATTTCGAGTTGTCCATTTTACAAAGGAAACTCTACCGAATTTTCGAGAAAAACCTATGTTATTATTTAAAGCGCTTTTGAACCATAGTGTAGTTATGAATTAAATTCCACACTCTACGATATAGTCCAACGAGTGTGACGGTAGTGGTTCGGTTTAGCTCGACTTAGATTCTTTCCCGCCGTGTCTAAGCCTTAGTAAGGGAGTTCATTCCCAAGTTTATCGGTCCATATGTGATCCTTAAAAGGATAGTTGATTGTGTTGGTAATGTATTCCATGTTTCTTAGTTACAACATCGTATTAGTAACTCTTCACATGGTGATAGTTGGAGCTCTGGTTGAGACTCTAGATCAATATACCCGTGAGACCCATAGGGTTGAGAAATGTATAGTAAAGGTTTTGTGGTCAAACCACAACACCGAGGAATTGTCCCCATCTCTTGTTCATGTTATTGTTAGTTACGAGGGCGTAACTTCTTTTTTAAGGAGGTAGATTTCGAGCCAATTGTGTGTTTGGTGCTAAAAGTTGTTATGATTTCACATGTGATGTATACCTTAATGTCTAAAGTATACATAATTCGTGTATGATTAGAAGTTTTATGGTAAATTTTTATGGTAAACCTTGTAATATGTTGTATATTTTATTTCTTATAGTATAAACATTTAGTTGAAAAGGTTTTATGTCTACAAGGGTGATCAAATGAATTGATCTTTGAGGTGTTGGTTCTACTTTTTATGGTATGAATATATTACTTGGAATGATTGTTTGGTTATAAAGGTGATCAATTAAATTGATCTATGAGAAAGTGAATTAGAAATGTTCTCCGAAATGATTTGGTTGTTGGAGATGTTATCAAGAGTGATAGTAGTTGGCTAACCTATAGAGTTAATGAGCTGTTTTCAAAAACAAGAGTATAAGTTTGATCATTTGAGTAATACTTTAATTTTCGAGACGAAACTTATTTTAAGGGAGGTAGATTGTAACACCCCGTATTTTTATACCTGTTTAGCAATTATTTATATTATTTTAGTTTATAAAAAAAATATTATTTTATTAAATATATTTTTATTTTCCATTTGACTTTACCTTAGAAAGGGTCAAAAAGCTAAATCCTAGATTTCCAAGGTTAAGTACCTAACTAAATTATGTTAGTAGCATAAAGAGAGGAGAAAAAAAAAAGTACGAGTTGTACAGCAACTCTTCATTCTAAACCCACGACATTGTTTTTTCATTCCCTGTACTCCATCTTTCTTTTCTCCCTTCTTCTACATTTCGTTTCTTTTTCTACTTTCTCCACCCAAACACCACCATTAAATCTACTAAGTATTTATCAACCATCTTCATCTCCAGTTCGTTAGTTTTCAAAGAGAGGATTGAGTTCGTGGGCTTGCGGATTTCGGGTTGAAAATAGGATCGAAGAACAATTTTTTTCGGGTCTTTTATGGTGTAGTTTCACCCTTATTACTTCCCCTTAATCAAGTAAGATTCTTTATCATGTTCTAATTTCAGTTTTAGTTTAATTTCGAATTGGGGTTTTGTTAGTTAGGGTTCTTGAGATAAATTAAATTGGGGGTTTTGATTTTAATTGTTTGGGTGTGTAATTGAATGAATAGGATGTTTATTTAGTTTAGTAGTTAGTTGAGATTAATGGAATGTTAAGTAAACTTGTGTTCAAAGTAATTTATAGTGTATCTCGTATGAATTACCCGTCAGTTCGTAAAATGCGGTTTTAAGCAGTTTCTGGGCATTGTTAGCAAAAATACTATTTCATAAAAGTTGTTCGTATCGAAATTTAACTCAAGATAGGCTCAAGAAACGCTTGATTTGGAGTTCGAATAAGGAAGTTATTCCGATTTTAAGTTTCTGCTGAAATTGATAAAAAGTATAGTTAGTTTCGAATGTTTTAAGTTTCAATGTTTTCTTATGAATGTTTTATTAATGGACTTTTAGTATTAAAGTCAACTCCATCCTTATTATTTGACTATCCAAGTTTATTGCTCAGGTTGCTTCCATTGACCTTTAATCTATGAACTTTAATTTGTGACTTCTTAGATTGTGACAAGCTTAGTTGTTTCCAGTTTAGTGAAAGCCTATTAACTAGCTTGTGCTATTTTTAGATGAACTGTATGAAGTATAGTCTAGTGACTTATACTATATTATTATATTGTAGATTCCGGGTTCGTAAAGGAACCGTTTTGACTTGTGATTGAGATTGGTTGATTGTGGCTTGCTAATAAGGTAAGATTTCATACTAAGCTTGTACAGATTATTTCAAAAGTATTTCATATTGATTTGTGATTTATATTGAGTTTGGAATCATTTTTACGATGTTATTTATGGAGCTTTAATTGTTTTGACGATATTTATATCAAAATAATTTATGAGATTATTTAAGAGAATTATATTAAAAGGAGGGAGTTCCTCGTGAGACAAATTTGAGATTATTAAAAGGAGGAAGTTCCTCGTGAGATAAGTTTGAGATTATTAGAAGGAGGAAGTTCCTCGTGAGATAAGTTTGAGATTATTAAAAGGAGGAAGTTCCTCATTGTTACTAAGTTTACTAAGATTGTATAAAATGTGGGGTTGCCGGTAAGCGGTATTCCTCGAGTATGGAAAGTAGGTTGAGTTAACGGTGTCTCAACAATCTATTCAGTAGTTGGGAGTATGTTGATCAATACTCTTGCCAATTGTCTTCCGTCTCGGTTCGTTATCGAGTTAGGGGTATGCATACTAGGGGCTTTGGTGTTTACCTTATCCAGTGAGCCTAGCTAGCTCATTGGATTTTTACTACTTCCTACTCACAGATTACGAAAGGTTATATTTGAAAGTTTTACAGAATGGTTTAGAAAGAAAGCAAAGTGGATTTGAATTATTGAAGGTTGTCTATTATATTCAAGTTGAATGTTGTACAGGTGAAATGATTTTGTGGAATACTATGTATGTATTCCACCTGCACATTGGAAAGTTCAAAGTTGTTATTGGTATGAAATCTTGCTCAGCCTTTTGGCTGATATTACATGTCTTCAATGTGCAGGGCTTGGTGGTGACTAGCTTATATTGGGTGAGAGCGTTGACTTCACTTAGATGTAGATTTATTAAAGTTAAGACTTCCGCTGCAATAGTTTAGAATTATGGTTTGTTATAGGAGTGTATTAATTAATTACATTTTTTTTTAGTTGTAATAGTTAATAATTAATTTATGTACTACTAGTAGTAGTACCTTTCGCCTTGCTGTTATTAAATGTTTAATAACCGCGGCATAACAGCTCTTGAATTGTCCATGCTTTGTACTCTGATATGTTTTCTAAAGAAAGTGGAAATTCAGGGTTGTTACATATTGTGACAAGTTTTAGTCATTAATCAGACACCTAATTGCTACAAACGGAATTAACAAGGACAATTACGTATCACAAGTCAAGTCCTAGCAATAAAACTAGCAAATTACACAAAGATGGCCAATCTAAAGCATAATCAAACTAGTTCTAAACAATAATACGGAGTATCAATCCACCCAAAGCATAAACATGAACCATTAAATATCAAAAATCAGAGTTTAGCATTCTCACAATTCAATAATCCAATGGTCAATATATCTCCCTACCCTAAACTAATCTAGCCTGGCATACTAAGAATTGAAATAACACTAAGAAGAACCGACTTATTCATTATTGAAAACTACACAATCTAAAAGCTATATTAATAATCCAAATCTAACTGCCAATTGTATGGAGATGAACTAGTATAACAACATCCAAACTAAAATACCAAAAGTTGTCGAAGGAAGCAAGATTATCCTTTGTCCGCTGCACGCTTTTGTCCGTAATTTGGTATTGTTCTCTGCTTGTTGTTGATTGATCGTTGCTGCGCATCCATTGGTTTCTCTTAATTCTTCCACGCTTCTCTCCTTCTTCCCTACGCTAATATGTGCATCATATTCTCTGTAATTTTCAGCGCATCGTTTCTTAGCTGCTGCCACTGAGTGCTGTCTTCAACTGCTCTTTCATTCGCTGCTTTCTTTCTCTTAAAACGCCCTCTGTTATATCTGGTCAACTCTTGGTTCATGGGTTAACAAACCTCACTTTCCTAATTACTCACTTTTTGACTCAGGCTTGTTTTTCTAATTTTGCACGGGCCTTGCTTCTTTCTCTTCTTATTTTGTTTCTTTGGTATTGTGGGAAATTTTGCCACCAAGCCCAATCATCTGAGCTTCTAATTTCTCACAAAATAATCCCAATTAGGAGAGGATAATTGGACTCCCAACTCCGATTGCAATTTTGTTGCCCAAATCATCTGCATGCAGACAAATAAATAAAATTGTAGTAACTCATGTTTCAGAAGAAAAATAACTTAAAACTCCTTGTAAAATATAAAACTCAATATTAAATTAAGGGTTTAAGATAACAAAAATACACACTTTTACGACTCTATCAAACTCCCCCAAGCTTATACTTTTGCTTGTCCTCAAGCAGACATGAAAAACAAGGAAAGTTCAACTCTTGAAAAGAAATAAAAATGACATACACACCATAACACCCCAACAATTGCATCAAACTAGCATATATGCAATCAATGAACTCTTTAGGCCACTTACGAATTCTATGGATCAATCATAAGTTACGTATGCAAAATAGTAGTGAAGCAACCTCAAAAATCATTAGGACTTTAATCATGGATGTAATGGGGCTAAGGTAAAGAAAGGTGTGGAAAAAATTTAGGAAAGTGGTGGTAAAAACTCTAAGACTAGTAGAGCGAAGCGGTATAATACAAAAACACACCAACTTTATTTACTTCATACACCGTTTCACTGAGTTTCATGACTCTAAATGTTCTGTCTTTGTCAAGTAGCTCTTGTAACGAGATTTCAACTAGTGACTCCCGGACCAATTGGCCCAAGGCACTAGGCATGAAAATACCCCAATGAGTCTACTCACTCAAGCTACCTAAATAAAAGATAGAAACACCACACGTACATATTTGGGTTCAAATTTCTTTTTTTTCTTCATTCTTTTTGATACCATAATCTTTTTCATATTATGTTTTCAAACTTTTCAACTTTTTCTTTTTCACTTTTTTTTTTCATGCCCAAACATTGGTATGCAGAGCCTTCAAAATATGAAACTTTTTTTCAACATATAAACATCACCACTCAATTAGAATAACATTCCACTTTACAGTTACAAATGCTCTACTAATCTTAGAGAAGGGTAAAATACTTGTTTTTGTGGTAAAAGTTTATTTTGTGAGTGTAACATGAAAACAAGCTAACAAAGTTCGGAGTTGGCTCACTAGAGGAAAATGTCATTGTTAGGCTTTTTGGTTCAATGTGGTGGTACAACTTAAATGCCTAAATCATCTCTTCTTTGTCACTTCACTACACAAATAGCTTTAGCAAAACGACTGAAAATTCACAGAGTTAGGACTTTTAGAAATTCATACAAAGGCATATACACAAGTCCAAACACCAAAGTCAAATATAGTGGAGCTAAATTTTTCAAAATTTCGGCAGCATCTCCCCTAAAACTGGACAAACACCAAACAACCAATAGTTGTTTTCAACCAAAAAAAAAAAAAAAAAAAAACCATACCATACCATTATTCCAGCATATTCAGCACATATAATATCACAAACCATTTCAAACAACCACACACTCTCCATAAATTCAAGCATATTTCCACCCCCAAGCTTAGATCACACATTGTCCTCAATGTGGGAAAAAGAAAAAAAGAAAAAAGAGAAAAAGGAAAGGAGTAGAGCTCACCGGATTAAGAGATATGTTGAACTTCGAACCTTTCTCCCCCAAGCTTGGAGCACATGACTGTCCATTAGAGAATACAAGAAACCCACGGAAAGATGGGGAGTGCACAAGGGTGCTGAAGCACATGACAGAGTGCAATTGGTGTGCTGTGAAGTGCAGTAGGGAAGCATGAGGTCACTAAAGATCGTCGAGCACAGTTTATAATAAAACAGGCTGCAAGTTTCGTCAACGCTACCAGTGCTCTTTACATATAACTGCCATATCCATGGCTATACCAATCAGAATTGAATGTCATCCCTCCCCCAAGCTTGGACGACTGGAAGTGTTGATATCGGATGCAAAGAGAAGATGTTCCTGCACCAGGATAAAGAAAACCATATGAGTAATACTAAACACAACAATGGTGTTTGGGGAGGGGGAAAGAAACAAAGAAAATAAAGACTAATTCCTACAAAACAAAGAAAAATGAATAATACTAAATAGGAGAGATAGAAATCCTAGAATGAAAAGACAAAACTCCCAAATCCTAAGAAAAAGAAAATATTGTTGGTTTTTTTTTTATTAAAAGAAGTAAAATACGGAAGAAAAAGAGGAAAAAAATATAAAATAAAGAAGAAAAGGATCATGGAAACATGAAACTTGGGTTGCCTCCCAAGAGCGTTTCACTTATCGTCGTTAGCTCGACGTCTTTCATTCTCACTTAACCAACATCAATCGGGTTAGCCAATTTCCCATCAAATTCATTGCTCTTCACATGCCCAAGTGGAGTAACTCTTGGCTTATTCTTGCAAAATGCATGCACTTGACAAGCAATCACATTAGTAGCATCAGGAACATTAACATCAACTGCATTTTTCAGTGAATCAAAAATATTATAGTTAACAATTTCTCCATTGAACTCCATGGAAAGAGCCCCTGCTCGAACATCTATCTTAGTTTGGGAGGTGTTAAGAAATGATCTCCCTAATAAAATTGATGTATGAATAGAAGAATTATTGTTATCAATATCAATAATGTAAAAATATGTCGAAAACACCAAACTATCAACTTGTACTTAAACATCTTCCAATATTCCAAACGGAGACGTATGAGAACCATCAACTAACTAAATAATAACGTGAGTTTTCTTCAAGGGAGCTAGATTGAGAGCCTTAAAAATGGATAATGGCATGACATTTATCGAGGCTCCTAAATCTAACATAGCCTTTTCATTCTCATATTTCCTATGCTACAAGAGATAGTGAAGGAACCTGGATCCTTGCATTTAGGAGGGAGTTTACCTTTTACACCATCACAAATATTCTCCTGTAGATATATGTTGCGTAGGGACAACATCAAGGCGCTCTTGGAGATGTACTTGCTCTTGATGTTGGCACAAAAACCTGCAAGGAAAAGGAATGCGGTCATACTTAGGATCAAAATAAAATGTTTCTCTCACCTTAGAAAGCTTTTTATCCTTCTTTTCCTCTGAATGACTTTTGATCTCTTGCTCCTCAATATCCTTCTGTGAGCTACACATTTGCTCACCAATTAATGTGATTGAGCTTACATGCTCCCTCAGACTTCTCTCTAGTTGGCTAGGCAATTTGTTAGAACTTTGAGTTTGCAATTTGCCTACAGTTTCAGCCAACTGAGGCACTTTATTCCCTAGGTTCTTCAAACCACTCCTTGTTTCTTGTTGAAATTGGAGAGTGTTAGTAGCCAAACTTTTCACTATCTCCTCCAATGACATACCACCTGATTGTCGTTGTGGAGGTCGAGACTGGTATTGGGGTTGATATGGTGGCTGCAAAGAAGGATAACCATGTGGAGTGTGGAATCCTTGTTGCTGCATGGCTGCTGGTCTAAAGTTGGAACTGCCTCCATTTTGTTGCCCATGAAAATCTCCTACAGCATGAACTTGATGCGCAACTGTCTTTCCAATTACCATTTTCTCCACTAAAGAGGTAAGATTAGCTACTTGTGGCTCAAGCATAGAATTACCTTCCTCCTCTATCTGTGGTGATGAAGTTGACTATTGGTTCCTACACCCAGAATGCTGAGAATTAGCAGCCATGTTTCCTAAGAGTTTCATTGCATCAGCTGGTGTCTTATCACCTAGTGATTCACCACTTGCCGCGTCAACCATGCTTTTATCATTGTATATTAACCCTTCCGTGAAGTACTAAACTAGTAGTTTTTCACTGATCTGATAGTTAGGGCAGCTGTTGCATAACTTCTTAAAGCATTGCCAATACTCATGAAGTGTCTCTGTGTCATCTTGCCTAATTCCGCAAATAGCCTTCCTAATGTTGGACGACAAAGATGCTGGGAAGTACTTTGCTAAGAATACCTTTTGCATTTTAACCCAACTGGTGATGGATTGGGGAGGTAGATTATAAAGCCAATCTCTAGCAGTATCAGACAACGCAAACGGAAATACCTTCAGTTTGAGTTTATCAAGTGTAACACCAGTAGGTTTCATTGCGGAACAAGCTAGTGAAATTCCTTCAGAAACTTATTTGGATCAGTCATATAAGCAGATGCTAAAGAATTTGTAACTTGGTATTACAAAAACCCGAGAAAGTAGGTAATGCTCGTAACAACCCTGGCTTGATCTCACACTCGGTCTCCTCATCTTCATAGACAATGCACAACAAGTTTGGATCGAAAGTAGGAGCTAATAGCTCCTTCAAAGTGCGCACCATCTCAAATTTAGCTTCTTCTTCCTCCTCGGAATATGAACTATCACTAAGAGGAAGTGGAATAAGACACGCCTCCTCAAGTTGTTGAGCTCGGGGGAGAGAATGAAAGTTGAAAGGAGGAATTATAAGTCCCTTGTTACTTGCTGCAAATGCTCTTAACCTTTTATGCTTTAAATTTCTGTCAAACATTCACAAAAAAAAAAAACACGAGAACTAGGAGGAAAGTTAGTAATGAAGGTTAGTGAGAAAATTTAGTGAAAACACAAAAAATACTAAAATAAAACGCCAATTCCCCGGAAATGGCGCCAAAATTTGGTGCGACTATCGCGTGCCTACCAAAAATAACCTAACTATAACCTTCTAGCAATGTAGTCAGGTAAGTCAGGGTCGATCCCACAGAGAATTAGATTTATCTTATTATTTCTTGTGATAGTTAAAAACCCCTGTTTTTGATAGAATATCAATTAAGTAAATAAACAACTAACTATAGAATATCTACTAAATAACTAAACTAAGAAAGAGATAATCAAAGATACTAAAATAGGGATCGGGAGATATATATTGGTATTGGAATATTAATCGATCATTGAACTAATTAAATCACGCATATACTTTGACGTTAACTCAAGAATGCACGTAGACACTCTAAACTTTCTAAATTGCAAATTAATAAGCTCTTGGAATATTGGCTAACTAAGTAATAATCTAGAACAAGCTCTCTAGACACGATTAACTAGCAGCATTAAAACTGCAGAAATATATAGTTAACTTAAGTCACAATCTCACAAGCTCGGATTGTACAACTTATCAGATTGATAATCTTATGTATTGTGACAAGTTTCAGTCACTAATCAGACACCTATTGCTACAAATAGAATTAACAAGGACAATTACGTATCACAAGTCAAGTCCTAGCAATAAAACTAGCAAATTACACAAAGATGGCCAATCTAAAGTATAATCAAACTAGTTCTAAACAATAATACGGAGTATAAATCCACCCAAAGCATAAACATGAACCATTAAATATCAAAAATCAGAGTTTAGCATTCTCACAATTCAATAATCTAATAATCAATATATCTCCCTACCCCAAACTAATCTAGCTTGACATACTAAGAATTGAAATAACACTAAGAAATACCAACTTATTAATTATTGAAAACTACACAATCTCAAAGCTATATTAATAATCGAAATCTAACTACCAATTGTATGGAGATGAAACTAGTATAAAAACATCCAAACTAAAATACCAAAAGTTGTCGAAGGAAGCAAGATTATCCCTTGTTCGCTGCACGCTGTGGTCCGTAATTTGGTATTGTTCTCTGCTTGTCGTTGATTGATCATTGTTGCACATCCACTGGTTCATCTCAATTCTGCCACGCTGCTCTCCTTCATCCCTACGCTGATATGTGCTTCCCGTTCGCTGTAATTTTCAGCGCATCTTTTCTTAGCTGCTGCCCGCTGAGTGCTGTCTTCAACTCCTCTTTCATTCGCTGCTTTCTTTCTCTAAAAACGCCCCCTATTATATTTGGTCAACTCTTGGTTTATAGGTTAACAAAACCTCACTATCCTATTTACTCACTTTTTGACTTAGGCTTGTTCTTCTAATTTTGCACGGGTCTTGCTTCTTTCTCTTCTAATTTATGCCATCAAGCCCAATCATCTGAACTTCTAATTTCTCACAAAATAATCCCAAGTAGGAGAGGGACAATGGACTCCCAACTGCGATTGCAAATTTGTTGCCCAAATCATCTTCCTACAGACAAAAATATAAAATAGTAGTAACTCATGTATCGGAAGAAAAATAACTTAAAACTCCTTGTAAAATATAAAACTCAATATTAAATTAAGGGTTTAAGATAACAAAAATACACACTTTTACGACCCTATCACCAAACTAAACCAGTCTTCAATTTAGAAGATGAAGTACGGGCGCGACTTGGTACTCTTATGACCATCGATCGAGGTACTAATTTAAATAGAATAGGACACAGTGATCAATTCGGTCCCAAGAAAAGCCATGGGCTACCACCATGTACTCCAACTTATACTAGTCCAACACTTCAGACGTGCACAAGTCTAAAGCTTATTGCTATTCACTTTCCACTTTAAATAGAGTACGGGCGCGACTTCGTACTCTCATGACCATCGATCGAGGTACTAATTTAAATAGAATAGGACACAATGATCAATTCGGTCCCAAGAAAAGTCATGGGCTACCACCATGTACTCCAACTCATACTAGTCCAACACTTCAGACGTGCACAAGTCTAAAGCTTATTGCTATTCACTTTCCACTTTAAGTCATTAATAAATTATTTACTTGTTGTGACTCACCATGTAAGACAACCAACATAAATAAATAACATGGATACACAAAGCTTCCATTTTAATCTTAGGATTAAGTAGTGTGATCATACAACTCAAATAATCAAGAGTAATTCCATTACTTAGTTTAATAACCAACCAATATTTATTTGTTGATCTAAGTCAACAATCAACCAACCTTTCCAAAAGTGAATATGCAACTTACCAAATAAGACCCACCGTCCTCATAAGGTAAATATAATAAATAATCCAAAGGGAACAACGTGATCCAATTCATGATCCAATAAGCAATATAAATATTAATTCCTCATGTGAATTAATAAAATAAAGTTCTCAATCCCACGTGCTTGCATCAATCATTTATACAAGCATATTATAACCAACATGGGCAACATGCTTCATACAACGGCATAAAACATGCAATTCCACTTGAATATAAATCACATATGAACTATAAAAGTTACCTATATATGATACTTCATCACTCCTACTCTTAGGACATGATACTAGTTTACTAACACATAGGTATGTACGTACCTTGTGTAGACAAAACGAGAGGCCACTTTCACAACCTTAGAAGTCGCCTAAAGAATATTCTCCGCCTACCAAATACCAATATAACCAAGAATCAATACTCCAATAAATTTTCAGCAACTTTAAAATATTCTAAACCCTCTTTAAAAGTGTTTAAAATCCTTTTTAATCATTAAAACTCCAACTATTAATGTCTCCTAGTATAGTACTACCATGCTAGTCATTAAAAACCCTCAAAAACAATACTTTGACCTTTAAAGCTCCACCATAAGCATATTAATAAAAGCTCTAGCAACTTATAATAATATGTTTAAAACCCTTTAAAATATACTTTAACATAATCATAAACATTAGAGTACTCAATTTTCATAAACTATAATATAGTACTACAATTTTCAACTCATAAAACCCTAAAAATCCATGATTTGATGCTTAAAACCCTAACTTAAACATAATTAATAAATCTGAAATTTAATTACTTTACTATACAAATCATATAATCTGAAATTTTTATACAAATCATGAAAATTACAAACGTTAATCATGAAAATATTAAATTAATCCTTAAAACATAAACTTAACATTAAATAATATAGTGGAGGAACAAATAAACCAAGAAAAAGAAAGGAAGGAGGATGCTTAGAGGGGGAGGACCACCGACGACGGCGACTGGGCGGCGCGGCTGGCGAAAGAAATCGGGTGGAGGGAGGAGGAGGCCAAGTGAGGAGAAAGAGAGAGAGAGAGAAAAAAGGAAGAAAATTAGGGTGAGTGATTTTTAGTGTGGGAATTTTTGGGTTTACATTGGGTTTATATAGGTAATCCTTGTGGTTTTAGGAAAATGTATTTGGACTTTTAAAATCAATGATTGGGTACTTGAGTTGTGTTGGGCTCCTCTAACCCATTTTAAAATCTTTTATACTACAACTCAAAAATAATTAAACTATTAAATAATTTTCAAAGTATGACTAAATAAAATATTTGATTATTTAAAAACATTAAATAATCCCATTGACTTTAAAATAGTCAAGACTTAAGAATTTAATTATTTAAATATTAAAATATATATAAATATACATTAAAATATGTTTATAAAATTCATAAAATTGTGGGGGATTACAACTTCGGGAGGTCAAAGTTCATAGATCGAGAGCGTTGGTGCTCCCGCACCTATTTATGCAAAGGCGCCCGCACCACTTAGTTTTCGGATAATTTTTGTATGCCTAATAAAAACAATAGTGATTGTTTTATTTTCGAACTATGCTTTATTTCTAGAGTTTATTAGAGAGATATTTAGGGTTCTTGTTAGAGAGATATGCATTGAAAGTTTGTGATTTCTGATTTATAGATTAATAGTTTGTTGATTTCTACATCTTCAAGGTACCTTTGATTAAATTTAATTGCAAGTTTTCACTTTTTATTCATTATACTCATTGTTATTCTCTCTTCCCCCATAATAATAGATCTTTTAGTTTATAGTTTCTTAATTGCTTATTTGAATTCAATTAATCATCCATTAATCATATTTTAGCCTTACATTAGTTATAAATTTAAGATTTTTAAGTGTAGTTTCCATGATTAGTGAGTAATCTCATATCTAGGGTTTGGGTGATATTAAGGTTTTCATTGATTGTTAATGTAATTGTGGTGATTTAATGATGATTATGCATTGATCCTGGTGTTCTGAGACCTTGGGATAGATATTGATCACATTTATACTTCAGTATTTTGATTATAAAAATTCTTAATAGAATTTTGAACTCATTTATCATCCCCATGAATCAACTTAATTTCTAGGCAAAGATATTGGGTAGTAATTAAGGGGATCCTATTATTAGGGGTTTTTCGTACTTATTGGATCTCTTAATCATTTAACTAAAGACCATTCGAGAGAGGATTTAGTTGATTGATTAAACAATCATTCTTAAGGACCATTCGAAAAAGGACTTGAGTATCCTAGAGGAAAGCTAAACCTTGCATAATTGTCGTCTTTGAATCACAATTGCATTAGTGATCACTGTTCCATTTCGATTGATAATAGTAGCCTCGACTCTAGTGTTTCCTTTATTGATATTCATTCGCATATTTTATTTGCTAGTTTGCTTGTTCTTAGTGAGTTATTAGTTGTCACTAATCATTCTAAAACCCCCAAATACCCTTCAATTAGGTAATTTAAGCTTGTTAGACTTTGATTAATCCCGATTTCCATGTAGATCAACCCTTGACTTGCCTTTACTACATTCTTAGTAATTGCTTGTTAGGAGTTATAAATATTATTTGAAAAGTGATTTTTAATGCTTTAACGACACACTAAAAACCTCTTATCAAAATGGCGCCGTTGCCGGAGATTTTTTATATTTAGGATTTATTTTAGTGTTTTTACTAGTGTGTTTTGGTGATTTAATTGTTAAAGGGGTATTGATTTGTGCCATTGAAAAGGTCGCTTCCTTGTTCTTCACCTTTTAAATTACAAAGTTTGTAAGACTTTATTTATTTTCAAAACAAAAACAATAGGAAGGAATAGGGGCGATAAGGGTACTTTATGTGGGCCTCAGAAGGTCAGTAAAGGATCCTCTTCTCAGGCCCCTTCTACTAGCTCTGATCTCCCACCCCTCTATGCTCTCCAATTCGCAAATGCATCCCAAAGTGCAATTTTTGCCCGGCTTCCCAACAAGACACTTCGTCCTACGAAGTTCTATGACTCTAGAACTTCCAACCATCTTCGTATCGGTTCAATAGTAAGAGAAATTGCAAGTAATCTAGGGTTGTTGGACTTCCTTAAAGTGCACCACTCTACTAATGATCAACTAACTTTATAATTTCTAAGTTCGTTGAACATAAGTACGGTTGAGGACACCAGTGGTTTGACTATAAAAGGTTGACTTTTCAACAAAGTTAGAACATTGTCCTTTGAGGACACTTGCGATGCATTTGGGATGGATCCCAGTAGCCTTTGCTATACTCCCTTAGCGGAGCATTGGGAGGGGTACGATGAGCAGGCACGATGGGCAAAAATCACTAATGGCACCATGCAAATTAGGACGAACTTGTCTAAGGCTTCAGAGATCATCCATGTGCCCTTCGCTACTTTCACAAGGTGTTAGTTTACTCTATATTTGTCAAGCAAGAGGTGGGGCAGTTGAGGAAGGAAGAGCTTCTAGTTCTTTGGTTGGCCACTGATGGGGCCCACCTTCGAGTTGTATAAATTTTACCAATCTTTTCCTTCATCAATTGCAGGAAATTCGGGATAGTACTACGGTATTCGGGGATATCGTTTGTGGTGGAATGATCATACCTGAACTTGGACGAAGACCTGGAGCGCTTGGAATTAAGTGCGCCTTCTGTTGGTCAGTCCAAGTTACTGGATGGTCCAGCCTTACAACATATGAAATTTCTGTGTAGCTATCAGCATCGGTGCATTAGGCTAGTGGGTAACAACCCTTATTGTTATGCTACTAATAAATTCATTTGGAACCCTCCAGCTGATTGTCCTAACCGATGGCGAGTTCCTCCTACTCTTATTGACCCTCAGCACTGTTTCACGAATGAGTTGACAGAGGGTAGCGGCCTCTGCACTCCCGTTAGTTCTTCTTCTTCATAGTCTTTCGATATGGCCTCCGTCATGGCCGCCATATCCCAGATGCAGGCCACTCAAGTGGCCAATCACCAGCAGATCAAGGAATCTCTTCGGGGTATCCGGACCGCCTAGACCATGTGTCTAGGGTGGCTTGGCGAACTCATCTCGCCAATGTCCAGTCTGCACATGAGCCTTCCTTCCCTAACCACCCCTACTACCCTCCCGCATTTGAACCTAATGAAGGGCCATTTGGAGAGCCCCTTTCCCGCTCCAACCCTTATTATCCGCCTTACTACCAATGCGGTAATCCGGATGCATTCTACCCTCCTAACCCCCCTTCTAATGGGGCGATGGTGGGTATTACTAGGTGCTTGTTATGAACCTTCCCCTCCCCTACTTTTACGACTCCGAGCACAGAGTCTTGCTTAAGCTTGGGGGACCTTACTTGTATGCTTATGTTTATGGGAATTTGGATTCCTAGGTGGTTATTACGTAGGAGTCTAGCGGTCTTTGTTGTGTGCTTGGTGATTGGTTATTTTGATGATTTCTAACGGATATATTTGACCGAACTAAATCGAAGAATGATTTAGGGCGTTTCATTTTGCTAGAATTAGGAGCTCAAAAGCCAAAAAGCTTTTTATACCAGTATAATTATCCACTTCTCAACCCATCTAAGCCTTTCTATCCTATTTTTGCTTAACCTTCATAATAAGTCATGGCCAAACTTTTCCTCAAAGTGGAGTACATGTTTAGGATTTGTGTTGTCTTGTGTTGAGTTGTTTTAATACTAACTTTTTGGTTGAAAGTGAGTTAGTGTGTTTGTATAATTGCAAAAAACAATTGCGAAAGAAAAAAAAAAGCTCTTATTGATTCATTTGGATTCTTATTGAAAGAAAAGAAAGAGAGAGAGCAAATTGATGAGCAAATGATAAATAGGTTCAAGAATTGAAAATCAAAGTGAGAAAAAGAAAGCGATTTTTTCACCAAACACCCCTCACAATTAAAAAATTCACCATATACCCTCAATGTTTCAAATATTTACCATATACCCCTGAGTTTCCGAAAACGTTGACCATATGCCATTTTTCTAACGGACGTTAACTCGCCGTTTGCCATTATTCGAGTTAGGCATTATTTACGACTATGCTATTATTAACCTAATTACCCCTAATCTTAAAAAAGATTAAAAAAATCCTCATCTCTCTCCTCCACTATCAACGCTGACTAATTACCGTCATACTGGTACTCGTTTTGATGGGCTTCTCAAAATTTCGTGCCCTTAAAGGGTCGTCGGTGGCGTCCGTTTTTTTTTTAAAAAATTGCCTAGAATATCGTTGTATTTGTATTTGTTTTGGTGGGCTTCTCGAAATTCGTAGTCCTTTAGGGTCGTCGGTGGTGTCCGTTTTTTCAAAAAAATTCTTTTTGGCGGTGAAATCGGCTATTTAAGATCGTCTCGCAAAGCGTGAACCCTACATCCACGCCGAACTCGGGCGCCTAACAAGCCGTGCACCGCCGCGCGGCCGCATCGCATCTTTGAAGACCATCCAGCAACACATGCCGGCAGTAAAAGCCATCAGCACGCGCCAACCGATAGCAGCGCGAGCCACAACACGTCAAACATGCGTGGTTCTGCCGCTGTCTACTGCCGTGGAGTCGCCGCCCCTCTGCGGTCTACTTTGCCACCACCGCGGCTCTACCGTTTTGGGCGGAGCCACCCAACCATAGTGGTTAATCCTTTTTGGAATTTTTGCAACAATTTACATAAATTCAAATTAATCTTTATGCAACAATTTGTGAAAAGATTAAGGATTTAATTAGGTTTTAATAATCCAAAAACAATGGCTACAATTCTAAATCAATCATCAAATCTTGAGCAAAATTTTAGGTTTATTAAGATTAGATTTCAATGCGTGATCTTTATTAAATATCAAATCTAACAAGAATGCAAAATTAGGGCAAAAAATAAATTAATAACCAAAAATCCGAATTTGATTTTTAGGGTGATCTATTGAATTATAATAACAAATAAAAATCAAGTATATATATGTTATCCTTAAAATTTATGAATAAAATTAAACATAAAATTTAACTAAAATTCACAAATAATATGACAAAAATCCAAAAATTAGTGGGAAAAATAATCAAATTATTTTATTTCGTCATATTATTTTAGATCTATGTAAGTTATGAACATTAGATTTATTTAACAAATTGAAAATCAAATTTTTCATTTGTTAAAAAATTATTTTAATGATTAATCTAATTAGACACTAAATAATTTTAAATCTAATAAATATAATCTTCAAACATCTGAAAATTAGGTGAAATTAACTCTTAATTTCGTCCCTCAAAAAAATTTGGATCTTTAATAATTTTATTTTGAGCATAAATCATAAATAAGTCAAATATCTATAATTTCCAATCAATTAATATCAAATTTCCATTATGCAAATTCAAGCCATAAATAAATCCTTCCTTAATTGAATCAAAATAATGACTTTGCATTCAAATCATTTTCTTATGAATATTATGAATTAGGCAAAATTGATAGCACTGCATGAGCATATAGATGCATATAAAACGGATTTTCACGAAACAATTTCCTAACATCTATCATAGGATCGCAAACATAATGAAACACATGAATCAATTAATAGAGATTAGATGTAAAACCTTTATAGCGTGATTTCCCTGTTGTATGTAAGCTTCGAAGATCTGAGCACATCAAGTGTTGCTCCTCTAACCAGTACACGAGCAATAGTTGAACACCAACTTCTGCTAGAACAGAATAGAAGAATTCTCTTACTTTTTTATGGTATAGGCGTCGGTTTAGAGAGAGTATTTAATTAGGGTTTCTCAAGCTCTCTCTTCTGTGGAAAGAAACTGCTTAATGAAATGATGCCTAAACCCTAATATTATATCATATATATAATAGAAGAATCCTAGGCAAGTTAGGATAACTAATTATCCTTACTTTCTCCTTTATGGCCGGCCAACCCAGTCCTATATGGACTTAGGTTGCTTTGTCCAACTTGTACTACAATGGGTGACCTCATAGGATTAATATATTTTAGCTGTATACATGGAATTAAAACTCTCCCGTTCCGTTACAGAACGGCCGTTCTGTAACGGATTTTGAATTTGCCGTTCCGCGAAATCCCGTTACGGAACGCCATAATAAAAATCACATACTTCTCGCCGCGTTGTCCGTTCCATAACGCGAACTCGCCCGCGTTAGAACGTTTTTATTCCTGTTACATCCGTTCTTTTCAAACATTGGCCAAAAATATTTGATGATTTAATTATATAGTTGATGAAACATGATATTCTGATAGATTTGGTTATATTATGTTGTAATAATGCTTGATAACTAAAACAATGCAAATAAGGTTAGAACGTATTAATGTGAATCTTTTTAAAAAATTCACGCCGCGTTGGCCGCGAAACGTTCTATTCCCCCGTTACAAGCCGTTCCCGCGACAACGCGACCGTTCCCGCGAACGCGACCGCGTTTTTTTTCCCTGGCTGTATACCCAATGAATATTATCCTACTAATCATATTTATTCTAGCAAGCAAATATGATTTCTAAAATAATCAACTTTATTATCTTTATAATATTCTTATTTATATTTAGTAATTGGCGCGATGTCTAAGGACAAATTCCTTCGGGTGATATATTTAACATTGGATTATTAAATTGTAAGAATGAAAAATTGTGATATTTCTCATCAGATGACTATACTTATGCTTTGATTGGATTAATAACCTAGTTCTATTGTTTTGGACTTGTCAAATTATATCTTAGACCGGCCATCTTTTGTGCGATTTGCTTGTTTGATTGTTAGGATTTTGGCATGTGATACGTAATTGTCCTAGTTAAATCCGCAAGTAGCAATTAAGTGTTTAATTGGCGAGTTTCTCGTAATACCTATGGTTATTTAATTCTTTATGTTGCATAATTCGAGATTGTGTAATTATGGCTTAAGTTAACTTCTTCATAACATTCATGGTCCTAATTTATCGAGACTGGAGAGCTTGTTTGGTTTATTTACAATTAAGGGAAGTTTAGAATACTTGTTTGTATTCTGAGTTAATGTTAAGGTGTATGCATAACTTGTCTAATTTTTAGTCATGATTTATTACTTTGATGACCATTTAATTTTTCAATGCCAAAATATATCTCCCAATCCCTATCTTATTATCTTTGATTGTCTCTTTCGTAGTTTTAGTCATTTAGTAGTTATTATTTTCTATATAGTAGTTTATTTAGTTAATTCTACTTTATCATAAACATGGGTTTCTAACTAGCATAAGAAATACACCTAAAAAAAACTAGCATAAGAAATGCTTTGTAGGATCGACCTTAGCATACCTGACTACATTGCTAGAAGGTGATAATTATGTTATTTTTTATAGGCACGCGACAGCTGTACCAAATTTCGGCGCCGTTGCCGAAGAATTGGTGTTTTATTTTGTTATTTTCTGTGTTTTTTCTAATTTTTCTCCCTAACCTTTATTAAATTAAATTTTCCATATAGTCCTCTTGTTCTTTATTTGTGAATGTTTGTCGGAAACATAAAGCACAAAAGGTTAAGAGCATTTGCAACAAGTAAAAAGGGACTTATAATTCCTCCCAACTTTCATTCTCTCACCCGACCTCAACAACTTGGTGTCATATTCCATTGCCTCTTAGTGAAAGTTCTTTATCTTCGGAGGAGGAAGAAGAAGCTGAATTTGAGATGGCGCACACTTTGAAGGAGCTAGCAGCTCCTACTTTTGCTCCAAACTTGTTGTGCATTGTCTATGAAGATGAGGAGATTGAGCGTGAGATTATGCCTGGATTGCTACGAGCATTACCTAGTTTTTCGAGTTTTCGTCATACTAGCTCTTTGGTTTCTGCTTACACGAGTGATTCGAACAAATTGCACTTGATAAACTCAAACTACAGGCATATGTGTTTGCTTTATCTAATGCTGCTAGATTGGCTTTATGATCTACCTTCCCAATCCATCACTTGTTTGGTTGAAATGCAAAAGGTATTCTTAGCAAAATACTTCTGAGGCATCTTTGTCGTCCATTATTAGAAAGGATATTTGCGGGATTAGGCAAGATGACACAGAGACACTTCATGAGTATCAGGAATGCTTCAAGAAGTTATGCAATAGCTGCCCTAACCATCAGATTAGTGAGCAACTACTAGTTCAGTAGTTCACGGAAGGGTTAATGTACAATGATAAAAGCATGGTTGATGCGGCAAGTGGTGGATCACTAGGTGATAAGACATCAGTCGATGCAATGAAACTCTTAGGAAACATGGCTACTAATTCTCAGTATTCTGGGTGTAAGAATCGATATTCAGCTTCATCACCTCAGATAAAGGAGGAAGGTAACTCTAAGCTTGAGCAACAAGTAGCTAATCTTACCTCTTTAGAGGAGAAAATGATGACTAGAAAGACAGAGTTGAGCAGCAAGTTCATGCTGTAGGAGATTTTCATGGGAGGCAAAATGGAGGCATCTCTAATTTCAGACCAGTAGCCATGCAGCAGCAAGGTTTCCAATACTACACATGACTTTCCTTCTTTTCAGCCACCATATCAGCAGTGTGTTTTGAAGGATGAAAGGCCTCACTTTTCTCTCATTTATAGTGCATTTATGAGCCATAACTAGGAGGAGTCTCTTCATCATTTCGCTGTTATGCTTTAGACAGTTTGGTGGCTGGTTTGTAGCCACATTTCTAGCTTCTTTCCTTGCATGCAGCCTATAAGTATGCGTAATGAGAACAAAAGAAATCAGATTTGTGAGATTGATAAAAAAAACCTTTGTTTTATATGCTATCTTTGAGTTTGTCTGAAAACTTGAGTTTGTTTGAAAACTAGTAGATCCTCTTATAACTTTGAGTCTGTTCTTGAGTTGTAAGATTGGGGTGAGATTTGAGTGTATCTTAATCTGTGGCCTAAGATCCCAAAGCCTTAAGTTTGTCTTAGGTTTTGGTTATTTTTCTGTTTTGGTTCGAATTCTTTAAGTCTTTATTGGGACATCTTTACTTGGGTCTAATTTCATCATCCTATACTTAAAAGGGTGCCATTGGACTTACATCACCTAATTTTAGCAATGTAATTGCTGCTGATTCTCACAGCAGGAACAGTGACTAGTTCAAAACCAGAAGTCCCTATTTCTTAAGCAACCTGACATCTAAGTTTACCAAAGAAGCTGCTGCTATCATCAGGGTTGTTAAGAACCCAATGTCAATTTTAAAAACTCACCATACAATCCAAAGAAATGCAAATGATCCAAATCCTTACTAGACGATAAGTGTTTGTACGACACTCACCTGTTGGATAGCCAGCCCAAAGTACAACTTAGAAGGTACTAACACGGATATCTCGATCAATCAATATAAGCATCTTGTACAAAATTTGACTCATCAATCAATTAGCTTATTTGAAGTTTTCATTCAACTGGCCCCCATAAACAATGCTCTTCAATCAGCGGTAGCACATTGCACAAAACCAAGTATTTGGATGTAATATGATGTATATTATCCAGATAATAATGCCGAGTTCGAACATATTTTTCTCTCTTAATACCCATCTTTCACATCACAAGTGTTCACTGCTCTTGACAAGTTTGCAACATACATCATCAAACAATCTGCACGACCCCTCCGCAGCTCCGCCTTTATCTTGCCCCTTACCCAACCATTATCATCATAATTGCCACTGTCCATCCAAACTTCTAGCCTAAGTTAATGCCCGTTCCTTATTTTTCAGAAGCACGACTGACGTTCTTGTTAGAATCAGACCTACTCATCTGCAAACTGCAAAGTAGAGGCAGATCTTAAATATTTCACTGGTTTCTTTCCTTTCCTGGACTTGTTCATGAGGTAAACATACCGGTGCCGCATACCCATCAAGGGATGATTTTCTAGCAAAACATCTTTCCTAAACGCTTCTCTAAGAACCACAGTCTGTGTCTTGATCTTATTCGAAACATAGAATATACCCGGATGACGAACCAATGCCTTCTTAAACCTCAACCCAAAGCCCAAATACTCTCCTAATCTTAAGATATTCTTCATTTCAGTCTTTTTCGAGACCAAAAGACTGAGAATCTCATGGAGCACAGCCACTGTCCACTTCTCAGCTTGGTCACTTCGTGGCGCCAAATGAAATGCATCCTCATAAGGAGAAATGTAAGGCAATCGTTGCCACTCTTCAACCCAATCCCTAACCTTCTTCTCCAAATCAAACCCGGGTGCGAAACACATTGGGAATTCAACAACTCTACCCCTATTACATCCCAAATCATCCCCAAACCCTTTCTTCAAAATCGCGGGCACACCCAATTGCTTCCTCCAACTAATCAACTCCAACCCAACTTCCATACCACCCAATTCTCCACTATTCCCACTACATTTCAAACTGCAAACCCTAAAATACTCAGGAAAATACGAAACAATTTCAAGCAAATAATCATCAGGCAAACCCAAATCAAATCTTAAATCATTAAGAATATTAACAGGTATCCTACAAGCTCGAGTAAGCATTAACAACTGAACCAACCTAAGAGCAGCGGATTCTTTGTGCAACACTAAATCATGAATTTCTTGCTCTTCGTTATGAAGTGTCAGAAATTCAGGAGTGAGTTTGACAAGAGGAGGAGAGAGAGTGAAAAGAGAAGGGTATTTATGGAAGAAGTAGAGAGAAGTGGTGTGTGAGGGGAGGTTTAAGCGAGGTTTATGGAGGGAAGCAAGAGAGATGAGGAGAGAATAAGAGGGAGAAGAAAGAAGGAGGTGTTTAAGAGAGAGACAAGGGAGGAGGTTTTTCTCTCTAGAAACTACGAAATCAAGGTATGGGTCGCGAACCCATTTGATTTTGGCGTCGATGAATGTCCGGTGGAGTGAGATGTGAGGAAGAAAGAGAACGAGGAGGGAGGAATTCAGTCGATTGACAGAGTAGAATAACATTGGTTTTCGAATTGCTTTTCGGTGGGGATTTTGGTTACCAGCTCTATGTTTTTATACTAAGGGCTCATTTGGATGAATTTGCATTTCCCATTAAATAAAATTTTCTATGAAGTATATTTTTTGTTTGGTTGAACATTGAAAATTCTATTTTTCATGGAAAGTTCTACTTACCTAGGGGGCCTAGGTAAGTCATTTTCTCCATTTTGTAGGAAGTTCTATTTCCCATGTTTTTGCCAACCAAACAACAACATATATATTTACTTTCTAGGAATTCTAATTTCCCATGCATTTGAAGGTGAACCAAACAAGCTCTAATTGTACAAGTATTGATAATGAATTGTTTAACCTGTGTTGGTTAACCCTGACATTATATATATATATATATATATATATATATATATATATATATATATATATATATATATATAATATTGGGTTCATATGAGAACTTATGGTGAGAACTAACTTACCATGAGAACCATCTTAAGAACCATTGTATTAATAAGATCAATTATGATCACAACCGTCACATCATTTTTCGATTTCTAATCTCAACTTTTCCACTTTAGGGGTCATTCAATTTCTTTCCACCTTTTCTTTCTACTTTCTCTCTCCTATTTCGCACTTTCTCTCTGGTATTTCGAACGTTCTCTCTGGTATTTCGCACTTTCTCTCTCCTATTTCGCAGTTCTCCAGTTAACTTCTTCGATGTACGTAATCTTCTTCTCAATTTCTTTGATTATATCTTTAGATCTTGTGCATTTGTTGTTGTTTTCTGGAGATCTGAGGTTAGAAACCGTAAATTGAAATGATAATCGTATGAAATGTCAAAAATAGGGTTTGCTTGTGTTAGTTTTTGCATGATAATCGTTGTTGCTGTTTTGTTGATTGTTGTTGTTGCTGCTATTTAGTGACAACGCCATAGAAATATGAATGATATGTTTCATTTGGGTAGATATTGTTAGGTTGTACTGAAATATGATACTTGTTGAAAAGAATTGGGTACAAAATTACCATAAGCAAATGTTGTTTGCAATAAAGATTTGGTTTCAATTATGGTTTCCTTGTTCTTCTTGTTGGAATTCAGTGTTGTGCTTGGATTTATCATCTAACACATTAATATCATCTTATCCCAAAAAATTAGCTTCTAGGAGCAGTTGGTCTAGTGCAAAATATGCAAATTTGTTATGTTAGAAAGTATTAGCACTTTGAGTGATGATGGTAAGCTTGGAGAGGGGTATTTTAGGCTAAGTGTGTGGAATGTGGAGAAGTTTTGGTTTAATAGTTTTGAGTGACTATCTTAGACAAGTTTCTAAAGGGGTAACATTCTTCAAACAGGTCTAATGTAGTGCTTGGGCAGTGGTACCGCTCTTCAAAAAGTTTGTACTTCCTCCGTTCTGTTTTAAATGAAACATTGGGTGAAATGACACTATTCATTGATCAATTTTGACTCCAATTTATCGCCATTATATAAAGAAAAACATAATCAAGTGGGATCTTGTTAGATTCGTCTCGATGCATACTATCAAACTATAAATTTTTTATAGTTTTTTACGTGTGCACAACTAAAGATATTAATGATTAAAGAAGCGCATTGGGTTGCGTGAAAAAGCAAAAGTTTTATTTAAAACAGAACGGAGGAAGTATTTCCATTTTTAGTACTTGATTAAACTTCAAGTGCTATATAATATATTTATGTTTAACTTCCTGCAATCCTTTTTTATTTTAGGACTCTACTGCTGCCATCTTACTTTCTGGAAGAATTGGAGAAGTAGGGAACTTTGTGACTGCTAACATTCATTAAGGATCAGGTAGCCATATATCTTTCTAGCACTACTGGCACTTAGTTCAGTAACTCATGCGTCCTAAGTGCTTTTTGTATGAACCACTTAAGCATTCACATCATCATTGGTCCGCTTTAATCAGGAATAAGCAAAACTATGGATGTTTATATAGAATATATGATGCATTGGGCTTGAAAAATTTACATCGAGATGGTTATGTAGATCCATAAAGGAAGGTTGTAGATTATGGAATAATTTTCTACATATTTTTTCCTTTGGCATGAGGAGGTGAAGTTTGCATCTTAGTTATATCATCTTATCCTGATGTGAGGATGTAATTAGGTTCTGTTCGGGAGTGAATTCTGAATACATTTGCTATTTTCATGCCCTAATATCCATGGTACTCTAAAATGATATGTACCTTACTACCTCTGACCTGAGTTACTATCATGCTTATTATTCAGAGAGCAAGTATTAGACGACACAATCTCAAATTAATTTATTGTGGAACATTAGAAATTACCATCTCAAAAAGTAAAGTTTCGCGTTCAAAATAGAAACCTTGTTCTCACAATAAGTTATGGTGAGACTATTTTATTCCATTTAATGTCTTATTTAGAAGTGCTTTGAGAAGGCTTATTTTTATCAATATTGTTGTAACTGTATCGTTCTCTTTGCCAGGTATCCTGCCAACATCATCTTTTGCGTGGGAATTGATAGCAAGGAGTTGACTCAGGTAGGTTTTGGCATATGTTATTTCAAAGTCCTTGTTTTGATCATTGTTCTTCTCTTGCTTCTTTTTTTCTTTTATTTCGTCTTTCATTTGCACTAGCTCCTTTTTTCTTCGTTTAACCTCTTGACTTTTTTTGTTCTAACTATCGATGTGTTAGGGAGGCAAAAGTTGGCATTGTTGGAAGTTCAACAATACTCTAAAAGTTAACCTCAAAGAGAGGAGTGGAAAAACAAGTAAAAGGCTTTTGTCCCACATTGGAAAAATAACATTGCTTCACCTTGTTTATTAGTAGGAGCTCCTTAGCACTTCTTGTTTGATAGAGTGCTAGATGGATGGATGCACCACACACGCGCGCGCCGGCCAGGCCGGGCTCGGGCTCGTGGCGAGCGCGGCGCGGCGCGGGGTCTGTGGGTCTGCGGTCCGTTTTAAATCTCCTTCATTGCAACCTTTAGGACCTTAATTGCTCTTGCTTGTATACATGATCTCATTGTACATCAAATGGATGTAAAAACTGCTTTTCTTAATGGAGATCTGGAAGAAGAGATTTATATGGTTCAACCGGAAGGTTGTGCAATTTCGGGTCAAGAAACACAAAGTTTGTAAACTGGTCAAGTCATTGTATGGACTCAAGCAAGCTCCAAAACAATGGCATGACAAGTTTGACAAGACTATGACAGGAAATGGGTTTCATGTCAATGAAGGAGACTCCTGTGTTTATTTTAAACATGATTCAAATGGTTGTGTGATTATTTGTCTTTATGTGGATGATATGCTAATTTTTGGTACTAGTCTTGATCGAGTAAATGAGACAAAGATATTTCTAAGTTCCAAATTTGAAATGAAAGATATGAGTGAGGCAGATGTGATTTTGGGAGTCAAAATTATAAGAAATCAAAATGGCATCTGTCTTAGCCAATCTCATTATGTTGAAAAACTCTTGAAAAAGTTTAACTCATTTAATGTCGATCCGGTTAGAACCCCTTATGATTCAAGTGTCCACTTAAAGAAAAATAAAGGTAATCCAGTTTGTCAGTCTGAATATGCTAAAATCATTGGTAGTGTGATGTTTCTTATGAATTACACTAGACCTGACATTGCTTATTCTGTAAGTAGACTAAGCAGGTACACTCATAACCCAAACAAAGATCATTGGGATGCTCTAAGGCGATTGCTCAGGTATTTGAAAGGTACCATGGATTGGAGTTTGCACTACTCCAAATCTCCAGGAGTACTGGAAGGTTTCTGTGATGCCAACTGGGTATCTGACAATGATGAAGTAAACTCCACCAGTGGTTATGTTTTCACCCTAGGGGGTGGAGCTGTGTCTTGGAAATCTTGCAAGCAATCTTGTACCGCTATGTCTACTATGGAATCTGAATTTATTGCTCTTGAATTGGCAGGTCATGAGGCTGAATGGTTGAGAAATCTGCTTGTAGATATTCCAATGTGGGGGAAGCCAGCTCCGTCTAATGCTCTCCACTGTGATTCGCAAGCTGCCATAGCTGTTGCAAACAACCACGCCTACAATGGGAAAAAGAGACACATTCGTTTGAGGCATAAGGCTGTCAAAGATCTGCTGTCAAATGGAGTGATATCACTGGATTATGTTAAATCAGAAAAGAACATCGCGGATCCGCTCACCAAAGGCCTGTGTAGAAAACTAGTTTTGGAAACATCGGAAGGGATGGGCTTAAGGCCCATTGGATGAATTGTAACTAATGAACTCCTACTCACTACGAGTTCAAAGGAGAACATTATGAATAATTCAGAAGCACAAACTTTTATCTTTTCCATCCCTAGATGTTTATGATGTAATGTGCTTGCTACAAATTGAACTTTAGGGTGAGCCAAGGCTCTTAATGAACCCACATCCATATGTTTGGAGGTGTGATGTAGCTCACACTTGATGGATTCACCTACTTAGGTGTGGAAGTGTGGCCGCTTCCTATGAGAATTGCATGGGCTAATTCTCTAGAGCACCTATGAGCATCCAGGTCTGGACGTATGGCCAGTATAAGGCGTCACTATTATTCGCGGAGAATCAGAATATTATACATGTTCAATTGTGTGCTCTAAGTGATGTACCTTTTCCTCCCTATTAAGTTCAAGACTCAAGTCACTTGATAGGAAAGAGATACTAGCTTAAAAGCACTAAGTGTTAATTCAAGTCGCAAGACATTGACACTTATGCAATTGTTTTGTTTTGCCCAAAGCCAATTCTCGTTCCTTTTCTTTTCTCCTTTGTTGACCCTGTGGGGGATTGTTGGAAGTTCAACAATACTCTAAAAGTTAACCTCAAAGAGAGGAGTGGAAAAACAAGTAAAAGGCTTTTGTCCCACATTGGAAAAATAACATTGCTTCACCTTGTTTATTAGTAGGAGCTCCTTAGCACTTCTTGTTTGATAGAGTGCTAGATGGATGGATGCACCACACACGCGCGCGCGCCGGCCGGGCCGGGCTCGGGCTCGTGGCGAGCGCGGCGCGGGCGTGGGCTGTGGGTCTGCGGTCCGTTTTAAATCTCCTTCATTTATTTTTGGCGTAAATCTCGGATTTTATTCTGTAACCGTTGCTAGCAAGATTTCCGGAGTCAAATCCCTTATTTGCTGCCTTCCGTTCTTCCTCTTTGAAGCCAATTAAAAGGGCTGCTTTTCTCAGAAATAGACACACAGAAAGTACTCCTCCTCTTCTTCTCTTCCACAAAAACTCTCTGGTTTTGGGCAATATTCTGGTCTCCATCCGAGGTGTGTGAGTGCACACATATCTTGGAGTCGTGCTAATCCTGGAGGACGATCGCCTGATTTCTACTGCACCGGGGTAGCGCGAAATCGTCTTTTAGGACACGGGTCTTCCACGTCACGGCAAACTGTTTTCGTTCATGCTTCAACAGATAAGTATCATTGTTTTATTGTATTATTTGCAACAATCTAAAAGACGATTTTATGGCTTCCAAACTTATGATTCCTGATATGTCTAAGATGGAACCCCTAGATGGGAAAAACTATAAACGTTGGGCTGTTAGGATGCGTTTTTATTTGGAACAAATTGATGTTGCATATGTTCTTGATGATGTCGTTAAACCTGTTGATCAATCTGATTTGGCTGCCTTTGAGTCAAAGTTTGCTAAGGATGATAGAACTTGTAAGGGTATGCTACTGCATCATATGTCAAATGCTTTACTGGATATTTACATGCTGTTTAATCATGCTAAGACTATTTAGGATGCTTTAGAAAAGTAATATGGGACTGATGATGCTGGAACCAAACGTTATTGTGTTAGTAAGTGGTTAGGCTTTCAAGTTGATGATGAAAAACCTATAATTGATCAAATCCATGCCTATGAGAATATTTGTCTTGCTATGGCTGCCGAGGGTCTGTGCATTTGTGATATTACCCTTGCTATTGTGTTGATTGAAAAACTGCCACCTTCCTGGAAAAATTTTCGCAACCAGTTAATGCACAATAAGACAGACCTAGCTTTAGAGGAACTGATAGGTCACCTTAAGATTGAGGAAGAGAACCGAATTAAGGACAAAGGTCAATCTGTGATTCGTGATCAATCTATTTTTCCTGTTTCATCTAAAGCAAATCTGGTAGAACCGAATAATTCTGGAAAAAATAAGGGTCCTAACAATTTCCATAGACCTCAAGGAGGAGTTCAAAAGTACACGTTTAAGGGAAACTGTAACAACTGTGGGAAACCTGGTCATAAGGCTAAGTTCTGTAGAAGCAAGAAGCATAATCATGCCAACCTTGCTGAAGCTAATGATAACATCGTTGCTGTAGTGTCAGAAGTAAACTTAGCTGGTAATGTTGCTGAATGGATTGTTGATACTGGGGCAACCAGGCACATCTGCACTAACAAAGACATGTTCACAAGTTATGGTAAGGTTGATGGTGAAAATGTCTTCATGGGTAATTCAGCATCTGCAAATGTTCAAGGCAAAGGGAAGATTGTTCTAACTCTTACTTCTGGAAAGTTGCTTACTCTTACTAATGTTTTGCATGTTCCAGAAATGTGCAGGAACTTAATTTCTGGAAGTCTACTCATGAAAGCTGGACTCAAACTCTCTTTTGATTCTGATAGACTTGTTCTTACTTGTAATGGGGAGTTTGTAGGGAAGGGGTTTTGTAATGGGGGGTTTTTACTCTTGATGCAAAAGTTGAAATTATGAATAAAAGTGCTAGTACTTCTTCTGTTTACATCGCTGAGTCTATTGATTTATGGCATTCTTGATTGGGTCATGTTAACATTGCTTCAATCAAAAGGCTTAAACATTTGAATTTGATTCCAAGTCTTTCTAAAACTGAATTTTCAAAATGTGAAGTGTGTGTTGAAGCCAAGTTTGCAAAGAAACCATTTAAATCAATAGATAGGCAAACCGAAGTACTAGAACTTGTTCATAGTGATTTGGGAGATTTTAAAAATCATGAGAGCAGAGGTGGGAAAAGATATTACATTACCTTTGTTGATGACTGTTCTCGTTTCACTATGATTTATCTTCTCATATCAAAAGATGAAGCAGAAGAGATGTTCCTCAAATACAAAGCTGAGGTAGAAAATCAACTGGACAAGAAAATCAAGAGACTTCGGAGTGACAGGGGTGGTGAGTATGACCCTAACACTCTTAAGGCTTTCTGTGAACAGAATGGAATAGTCCATGAGGTAACTGCTCCCTATACACCCGAACAAAACGGTATTGCTGAAAGGAAGAACTAAACTCTCAAAAATATTATGAACTCTATGCTTATTAGTTCTGGACTTCTTGATAACATGTGGGGGGAGGCTATTATTTATGCTTGTCATGTTTTAAATAGAGTACCTCATAAGAAACTTGATAAGACCCCTTATGAACTGTGGAAAGGTCGAACGCCAAACCTGAAATATTTGAAAGTGTGGGGGTGTTTGGCAAAAGTTGGGATACCTAGTTTTAAGAGAGATAAGATAGGCCCTAAGACTGTTGATTCCATTTTTATTGGCTATGCTTATCAAAGTGCCGCTTATCGCTTTCTAGTGAAAGGTACTAAAAATTCTTATGCAGGTGGTACTATTGTTGAATCGAGGGATGCAGAATTCTTTGAAAGGGGTTTGATACCTACTCCCCTGTCACCAAAATTGCAACCATTAGGACCTTAATTGCTCTTGCTTGTATACATGATCTCATTGTACATCAAATGGATGTAAAAACTGCTTTTCTTAATGGAGATCTGGAAGAAGAGATTTATATGGTTCAACCGGAAGGTTGTGCAATTCCGGGTCAAGAAAACAAAGTTTGTAAACTGGTCAAGTCATTGTATGGACTCAAGCAAGCTCCAAAACAATGGCATGATAAGTTTGACAAGACTATGATAGGAAATGGGTTTCATGTCAATGAAGGAGACTCCTGTGTTTATTTTAAACATGATTCAAATGGTTGTGTGATTATTTGTCTTTATGTGGATGATATGCTAATTTTTGGTACTAGTCTTGATCGAGTAAATGAGACAAAGAAATTTCTAGGTTCCAAATTTGAAATGAAAGATATGGGTGAGGCAGATGTGATTTTGGGAGTCAAAATTATAAGAAATCAAAATGGCATCTGTCTTAGCCAATCTCATTATGTTGAAAAACTCTTGAAAAAGTTTAACTCATTTAATGTCGATCCGGTTAGAACCCCTTATGATTCAAGTGTCCACTTAAAGAAAAATAAAGGTGATCCAGTTTGTCAGTCTGAATATGCTAAAATCATTGGTAGTGTGATGTTTCTTATGAATTACACTAGACCTGACATTGCTTATTCTGTAAGTAGACTAAGCAGGTACACTCAGAACCCAAACAAAGATCATTGGGATGCTCTAAGGCGATTGCTCAGGTATTTGAAAGGTACCATGGATTGGAGTTTGCACTTGATGTGAAATAGAAGTATTAGTTATGTAGAGTTCTAGTTCTGTTAGAATTCTATGTAATTTAGGGCTTTAATTTATAGTTTGTTTAGAGTTTCAATTGCATTAGGACTTTATTTTAATTAGAGTTTGAGTTGTGTTAGGAGTTCTAATCACATTAGGCGTGTGAAATCAGTCACAGCCGTGTGGATTAGATAGATTAGTTTGTTATGTTTTTGTTTATCTTTTATGCTTTACTAGTTCTACTAGGTTTAGGTTAATTTGCTTTATTAGTTCTAATCAGTTTAGGATTATTTGTGCACTATAAATAGACCATTCGGTCATATTAATAAAGGTAGAGTAGGTTTAAGTTAATTCTTGTGAATTACAGATTTAGGAGAGAATCCAAAACGAATCCGGAGAGAATCCAAAACCCCCTAGTTGAACTTTGAGACGAAATACGCCTAAGTTCTCCATATCCTGGTTACCAGTCGAGTTATTGAGACGAAATACGCCAATATACTTGATCTTTGCTACTGATTTCATTAAAGTTTCAATCTTTCATCTACAAAAGCCACTAAACTACATCAAAGAGCCTAAATTTCGTGAATCTTGTTGCAAGAATCACATCAAGTGGTGTGGCTGCTGATTTCCACCCCCGCACTGCTGCTTTGCGTCAAATCTGACCCCAGTTCGGTAAAACTGTTCGTCTGGCCACGATTCAAGTCTGAATTCAGATTTTCTTAGTTCGTTGGAAAGCTAACAAAGAGATCTATCTTGTTTTAAAATTTGAGCGCATTTGAACCAGTAACGAAGTCGCAGTCATCACATACATCTGAGTCAAATTACGTTTCTTGCGCCCCACACATCTCACCTGCTGTGCTATTTTATTTCCCTTCCACCATGCCTGATGAACCCGAAACTTGGAAAAAAGCCATCCAACAACTTGCTGCGCAAATGGCTGCTATGAACGACCAATACCAGACCCTCCAACGCGACACAAATTTCGCCCGACCCCCACAACATCAACCTAGGCGTGAAGATGACATCAAGCTGGCTGATTTGCCTTCGTTTGATGAAGACCTCGACCCCGAATCCTATTTGGAATGGGAAAGAAGGTTGGATCGGTTCTTTGATCATAAGAACTTGAGTGAAGGCTCTCGTTTTTCATATGCTATTCTGAAACTCACGAAGTACGCTTCCCTTTGGTATGACTCTATGCGGACAAGGCGTGCAAGAGAGGACAAACCGGCCATTGATTGTTGGTCATCTCTCAAAGCTAAGATGCGCAAGCGTTTTGTGCCTCGTACCTACAAACAGGAGCTTTTTGTGCGACTTAACTCATTGCATCAAGCCACTTTGAGCGTTGAGCAGTACATTAAGGACTTTGAACGGCTCCATATGGCGTGTGACATTCAAGAAGTGGACGAACAAAAAATTGCTCGTTTTCTTGTCGGTTTGAACAAATCCATCGCCAACTTGGTTGAACTGCAGCAATATGTCACATTTGATGATGTTTGCATCCTTGCTTCTAAGATTGAACGCTAACAAACTGATTCTCGTTTTAAGAAGCCTTCGTGGTTCAAACACCCTGCTGCCTCGTTGGATGCCTCGTCGAGCACTCCTCCCACCACGACTGACTTGGTGCGTGATAAGCCCAAGGAGACCGAGTCCTCCACCACATCTATCACTATTCCTTCTAGTGCCACGTTAAAGGCCAAGAAACCTCAATGCTTTCGTTGCCAAGGCCTCGGTCATATTGCTCGCAACTGTCCCAATACTTCTCTCACCACTCGTGAGGAGTTAGTCTGCTATTTGGCTCAAGAGATGCACGCACAACAATCTTCTACTTCGGCCTCAACTGATCCACCTATGGATGATGATGACTTTTGGTCGAAGCAACCAATTTGTGCGCCGGAACATGAGCATCCTACTTTGCTCATCCGCCGATCTTTATTTACTTCCAGCCATGATGAGAATGACGATGAGCAACGCAACAATCTTTTTCACTCCAATTGTGTCATCAAGGGTAAAGTTTGTCCCTTTATCATAGATAGCGGATCATGTACTAACGTGTTTGATTTGACTTTGGCTGAATCATTGAATTTGCAAACTCGCAAGCATCCGCATCCATATAAACTGAGTTGGTTGAATGATGATGGCGTTTGGATGCGTAAACAAGCGTTAGTTGGCTTCCGTGTGGGTGAATATATGGATCAACTATGGTGTGATGCCTTGCCCATGACTGCATGCTCGTTATTACTAGGCCGTCCTTAGCAAAGCGATCGGCATGTAAGATGATCCAAGTCCAATAATTCATAAGATCCACTAATTTAGTTATCTTCAATCTTTTCATCGGATCCATATCATTCTCCCCTTCTTGAAAAAAAAATTCAACCTCGAATTTTACTGAATCTCAACTGTAGAACATCATGATCAACCTTACTCTTGTCGAACCCATAAGAATGAGCTAACGAAGTATCAAGATCTCTCACGACAACCTTACTTGGCAAGTTGCAGATAGTAGAATTGTTGGACGACTCTTCAATAACATTGACAACAAGAGAAGTACTGCTAGAAATTTCTCTAATCTGCTCTTCTTGATTTTCCTCGAGAATTTGTTCCAGAAGTATATTCTCATGTGCAATATTATCTTCAACAACTAGAGATACATCATCAGTCTTGGCTTCTTCAACTAGTGCTTCTGGAACCGAAGTTGACTTTTCAAGTTTTGCCAGACGTTCCTTTATGTCCCTTACCAATTGCTGCCTTTCAATTTTTTTCTTTCTATCTTCAATTTTTTCGTCATATAGTAAATAAGATAATTCCCTTTCAAGAATTCTTCTGTCCATCTTGGTGAGAAAATTATCAGCAAGAGTAATTAGTAGAAAGGTAATAGTATCTGTGAGGTTGAGTTTACTAAGGGTATCAGCAACAGCAGTCCAGTCCACCATGGTTTCGTTGCAAATAGTCATCTAAAAACTGCCCATAATATCTAGAAACTGACCTAACTTCAATAATAAACAGCAGATTCCATAAGTGGAAAAAAATTACCAAATTTTAGAAAAAGTAAATTTGGGATCTTAGGAGACATCTCCAACTGGAATCATTCAAAAATTCGAAACAGGCTGCTTGCAGTATCCTTTCAAAGTCAGACGCGCCAGATTCGTACCAAAATAACACGACTCACAAGAACTATCTAAAAACCATACCAAACGAACTCTAAATTTCACGAAATTTTAGGACAGTAAACTAGACTTGAAATAGACCAGTTTAGAATCAAGAAACTCCGAAAAATTCGTTTCCTAGTAGGAGAATGAGATAGAACAAAACGTACCAAATTCTGGATGAATCTGGAACAAAATCAAGCACCTTTCTCCGCCTTTCTTTCGACCAGCTCTGATACCAATTTGATGTGGACGTGATTCCACTCTTTAGTGAAGTTTTCAAAATCCCAAGAATCTTGAAAGAAAGATAGGTTCTTGATGGTTTCTTGGTTGAATCTTTGACGAACAAATTCAAACAACACTTGAACAAAAGGATAGGCTATTTGATCGAACACTCCTGGACTATCAAATAGGTTTTTGATTCGATTAAGTCACTCCTGGCCTAATCAATCAAGCACTAACTTCAAAACACTCCTGAATTGATGTTAATGGTTTGTAAGCACTTAAACTCACATGTAAGTAATTAACTCACGAATTAAAATTTCTCTATATCTCTCTTAATAATGATCGAAACCCAGCCTTATATAGGCATTACAAATATATAATCCTACTAGGACTAGAAAACCAACTCCTATTATGCTTAGGACAATTCCCTAAGTCATACTACCAACGAAACTCTAAAAGATAGAAAAGAAACTCCATAAGACTCCTAATATGACCCAAACACAAAGCATTTAAAGATATGAAGAGTTCTTGTAGAACTAGAACTCAACTAGGCATGTTTCTACACGCCACAATCATTTCTTCACTTCTCATGATCACTCGAAACTGTCCAAGTGACACAAGTGAGAAATTCTTGTCTAGAAGCAAACAAATTGAACCCCATAGTATCCAACACCAAGGTAATTGGCTCCTCTTGCACAAACGCCTTTGAATCCACATCATTATATTATGCTTAGGACAAGAATTCTTGAAACAAAGATATTCTTAGTTCCCAGCAACCACACCACTTGATGTGATTCTTGAAACAAGATTCACGAAATTTAGGCTCTTTGATGTAGTTTAGTGGCTTTTGTAGATGAAAGATTGAAACTTTAATGAAATCAGTAGCAAAGATCAAGTATATTGGCGTATTTCGTCTCAATAACTCGACTGGTAACCAGGATATGGAGAACTTAGGCGTATTTCGTCTCAAAGTTCAACTAGGGGGTTTTGGATTCTCTCCGGATTCGTTTTGGATTCTCTCCTAAATCTGTAATTCATAAGAATTAACTTAAACATACTCTACCTTTATTAATATGACCGAATGGTCTATTTATAGTGCACAAATAATCCTAAACTGATTAGAACTAATAAAGCAAATTAACCTAAACCTAGTAGAACTAGTAAAGCATAAAAGATAAACAAAAACATAACAAACTAATCTATCTAATCCACACGGCTGTGACTGATTTCACACGCCTAATGTGATTAGAACTCCTAACACAACTCAAACTCTAATTAAAATAAAGTCCTAATGCAATTGAAACTCTAAACAAACTATAAATTAAAGCCCTAAATTACATAGAATTCTAACAGAACTAGAACTCTACATAACTAATACTTCTATTTCACATCAGCACTACTCCAAATCTCCAGGAGTACTGGAAGGTTTCTGTGATGCCAACTGGGTATCTGACAATGATGAAGTAAACTCCACCAGTGGTTATGTTTTCACCCTAGGGGGTGGAGCCGTGTCTTGGAAATCTTGCAAGCAATCTTGTACCGCTATGTCTACTACGGAATCTGAATTTATTGCTCTTGAATTGGTAGGTCATGAGGCTGAATGGTTGAGAAATCTGCTTGCAGATATTCCAATGTGGGGGAAGCCAGCCCCGTCTATTGCTCTCCACTGTGATTCGCAAGCTACCATAGCTGTTGCAAACAACCACGCCTACAATGGGAAAAAGAGACACATTCATTTGAGGCATAAGGCTGTCAAAGATCTGTTGTCAAATGGAGTGATATCACTGGATTATGTTAAATCAGAAAAGAACATCGCGGATCCGCTCACCAAAGGCCTGTGTAGAAAACTAGTTTTGGAAACATCGGAAGGGATGGGCTTAAGGCCCATTGGATGAATTGTAACTAATGAACTCCTACTCACTACGAGTTCAAAGGAGAACATTATGAATAATTCAGAAGCACAAACTTTTATCTTTTCCATCCCTAGATGTTTATGATGTAATGTGCTTGCTACAAATTGAACTTTAGGGTGAGCCAAGGCTCTTAATGAACCCATATCCATATGTTTGGAGGTGTGATGTAGCTCACACTTGATGGATTCACCTACTTAGGTGTGGAAGTGTGGCCGCTTCCTATGAGAATTGCATGGGCTAATTCTCTAGAGCACCTATGAGCATCCAGGTCTGGACGTATGGCCAGTATAAGGCGTCACTATTATTCGCGGAGAATCAGAATATTATACATGTTCAATTGTGTGCTCTAAGTGATGTATCTTTTCCTCCCTATTAAGTTCAAGACTCAAGTCACTTGATAGGAAAGAGATACTAGCTTAAAAGCACTAAGTGTTAATTCAAGTCGCAAGACATTGACACTTATGCAATTGTTTTGTTTTGCCCAAAGCCAATTCTCGTTCCTTTTCTTTTCTCGTTTGTTGACCCTGTGGGGGATTGTTGGAAGTTCAACAAGACTCTAAAAGTTAACCTCAAAGAGAGGAGTGGAAAAACAAGTAAAAGGCTTTTGTCCCACATTGGAAAAATAACATTGCTTCACCTTGTTTATTAGTAGGAGCTCCTTAGCACTTCTTGTTTGATAGAGTGCTAGATGGATGGATGCACCACACACGCGCGCGTGCCGGCCGGGCCGTGCTCGGGCTCGTGGCGAGCGCGGCGCGGGCGTGGGCCGTGGGTCTGCGGTCCGTTTTAAATCTCCTTCATTTATTTTTGGCGTAAATCTCGGATTTTATTCTGTAACCGTTGCTAGTAAGATTTCCGGAGTCAAATCCCTTATTTGCTGCCTTCTGTTTTTCCTCTTTGAAGCCAATTAAAAGGGCTGCTTTTCTCAGAAAAAGACACACAGAAATTACTCCTCCTCTTCTTCTCTTCCACAAAAACTCTCTGGTTTTGGGCAATATTATGGTCTCCATCCGAGGTGTGTGAGTGCACACATATCTTGGAGTCGTGCTAATCCTGGAGGACGATCGCCTGATTTCTACTGCACCGGGGTAGCGCGAAATCGTCTTTTAGGACAGTGGTCTTCCACGTCACGGCAAACTGTTTTCGTTCACGCTTCAACAGATAAGTATCATTGTTTTACTGTATTATTTGCAACAATCTAAAAGGCGATTTTATGGCTTCCAAACTTATGATTCCTGATATGTCTAAGATGGAACCCCTAGATGGGAAAAACTATAAACGTTGGGCTGTTAGGATGCGTTTTTATTTGCAACAAATTGATGTTGCATATGTTCTTGATGATGTCGTTAAACCTGTTGATCAATCTGATTTGGCTGCCTTTGAGTCAAAGTTTGCTAAGGATGATAGAACTTGTAAGGGTATGCTACTGCATCATATGTCAAAAGCTTTACTGGATATTTACATGCTGTTTAATCATGCTAAGACTATTTGGGATGCTTTAGAAAAGAAATATGGGACTGATGATGCTGGAACCAAACGTTATTGTGTTAGTAAGTGGTTAGGCTTTCAAGTTGATGATGAAAAACCTATAATTGATCAAATCCATGCCTATGAGAATATTTGTCTTGCTATGGCTGCCGAGGGTCTGTGCATTTGTGATATTACCCTTGCTATTGTGTTGATTGAAAAACCGCCACCTTCCCCGGAAAAATTTTCGCAACCAGCTTAATGCACAATAAGACAGACCTAGCTTTAGAGGAACTGATAGGTCACCTTAAGATTGAGGAAGAGAACCGAATTAAGGACAAAGGTCAATCTGTGATTCGTGATCAATCTATTTTTCCTGTTTCATCTAAAGCAAATCTGGTAGAACCGAATAATTTTGGAAAAAATAAGGGTCCTAACAATTTCCATAGACCTCAAGGAGGAGTTCAAAAGTACACGTTTAAGGGAAACTGTAACAACTGTGGGGAACCTGGTCATAAGGCTAAGTTCTGTAGAAGCAAGAAGCAGAATCATGCCAACCTTGCTGAAGCTAATGATAACATCGTTGCTGTAGTGTCAGAAGTAAACTTAGTTGGTAATGTTGCTTTGAATGGATTGTTGATACTTGGGGCAACCAGGCACATTCTGCACTAACAAAGACATGTTCACAAGTTATGGTAAGGTTGATGGTGAAAATGTCTTCATGGGTAATTCAGCATCTGCAAATGTTCAAGGCAAAGGGAAGATTGTTCTAACTCTTACTTCTGGAAAGTTGCTTATTCTTACTAATGTTTTGCATGTTCCAGAAATGCGCAGGAACTTAATTTCTGGAAGTCTACTCATGAAAGCTGGACTCAAACTCTCTTTTGATTCTGATAGACTTGTTCTTACTTGTAATGGGGAGTTTGTGGGGAAGGGGTTTTGTAATGGGGGGGTTTTTACTCTTGATGCAAAAGTTGAAATTATGAATAAAAGTGCTAGTACTTCTTCTGTTTACATCGCTGAGTCTATTGATTTATGGCATTCTAGATTGGGTCATGTTAACATTGCTTCAATCAAAAGGCTTAAACATTTGAATTTGATTCCAAGTCTTTCTAAAACTGAATTTTCAAAATGTGAAGTGTGTGTTGAAGCCAAGTTTGCAAAGAAACCATTTAAATCAATAGATAGGCAAACCGAAGTACTAGAACTTGTTCATAGTGATTTGGGAGATTTTAAAAATCATGAGAGCAGAGGTGGGAAAAGATATTACATTACCTTTGTTGATGACTGTTCCCGTTTCACTATGATTTATCTTCTCAGATCAAAAGATGAAGCAGAAGAGATGTACCTCAAATACAAAGCTGAGGTAGAAAATCAACTGGACAAGAAAATCAAGAGACTTAGGAGTGACAGGGGTGGTGAGTATGACCCTAACACTCTTAAGGCTTTCTGTGAACATAATGGAATAGTCCATGAGGTAACTGCTCCCTATACACCCGAACAAAACGGTATTGCTGAAAGGAAGAACAGAACTCTCAAAAATATGATGAACTCTATGCTTATTAGTTCTGGACTTCCTGATAACATGTGGGGGGAGGCTATTATTTCTGCTTGTCATGTTTTAAATAGAGTACCTCATATGAAACTTGATAAGACCCCTTATGAACTGTGGAAAGGTCGAACGCCAAACCTGAAATATTTGAAAGTGTGGGGGTGTTTGGCAAAAGTTGGGATACCTAGTTTTAAGAGAGATAAGATAGGCCCTAAGACTGTTGATTCCATTTTTATTGGCTATGCTAATCAAAGTGCCGCTTATCGCTTTCTAGTGAAAGGTACTAACAATTCTTATGCAGGTGGTACTATTGTTGAATCGAGGGATGCATAATTCTTTGAAAATATTTTTCCTTTGAATTCTTCTTGTTGTAGTAATGATTTACCATCCTCTAGTACTGCACCTGTTTTGTCTATTGCTTCTTCTTTAACTAACAATGATTCTGTTTTGGAACCAAGGAGAAGCAAAAGGGCGCGAAAGGAAACTAGTTTTGGGTCTGATTTCATTACTGCTTTTCATGCGAACCACTCTTGATTGACGATGATTTTGTAAGTGTGTTCATTTTAGAAAATGATCCCAAAACTTATGATGAGGCCATGAGGTCAATTGATGCAATTTTTTGGAAAGAGGCAATTAACAGTGAACTAGAATCAATTCTCAACAATAACACTTGGGAATTGGTTGACTTGCCTAGAGGTTGCAAGCCCATTACTTGTAAATGGATCTTTAAGAAAAAAATTGAAACCTGATGGATCCATTGACAAGTATAAGGCTAGAATAGTAGTGAGGGGTTTTACTCAAAAACAGGGAATTGACTATTTTGATACCTACTCCCCTGTCACCAAAATTGCAACCATTAGGACCTTAATTGCTCTTGCTTGTATACATGATCTCATTGTACATCAAATGGATGTAAAAACTGCTTTTCTTAATGGAGATCTGGAAGAAGAGATTTATATGGTTCAACCGGAAGGTTGTGCAATTCCGGGTCAAGAAAACAAAGTTTGTAAACTGGTCAAGTCATTGTATGGACTCAAGCAAGCTCCAAAACAATGGCATGACAAGTTTGACAAGACTATTACAGGAAATGGGTTTCATGTCAATGAAGGAGACTCCTGTGTTTATTTTAAACATGATTCAAATGGTTGTGTGATTATTTGTCTTTATGTGGATTATATGCTAATTTTTGGTACTAGTCTTGATCGAGTAAATGAGACAAAGAAATTTCTAAGTTCCAAATTTGAAATGAAAGATATGGGTGAGGCAGATGTGATTTTGGGAGTCAAAATTATAAGAAATCAAAATGGCATCTGTCTTAGCCAATCTCATTATGTTGAAAAACTCTTGAAAAAGTTTAACTCATTTAATGTCGATCCGGTTAGAACCCCTTATGATTCAAGTGTCCACTTAAAGAAAAATAAAGGTGATCCAGTTTGTCAGTCTGAATATGCTAAAATCATTGGTAGTGTGATGTTTCTTATGAATTACACTAGACCTGACATTGCTTATTCTGTAAGTAGATTAAGCAGGTACACTCATAACCCAAACAAAGATCATTGGGATGCTCTAAGGCGATTGCTCAGGTATTTGAAAGGTACCATGGATTGGAGTTTGCACTACTCCAAATCTCCAGGAGTACTGGAAGGTTTCTGTGATGCCAACTGGGTATCTGACAATGATGAAGTTAACTCCACCAGTGGTTATGTTTTCACCCTAGGGGGTGGAGCTGTGTCTTGGAAATCTTGCAAGCAATCTTGTACCGCTATGTCTACTATGGAATCTGAATTTATTGCTCTTGAATTGGCAGGTCATGAGGCTGAATAGTTGAGAAATCTGCTTGCAGATATTCCAATGTGGGGGAAGCCAGCTCCGTCTGTTGCTCTCCACTGTGATTCGCAAGCTGCCATAGCTGTTGCAAACAACCACGCCTACAATGGGAAAAAGAGACACATTCGTTTGAGGCATAAGGCTGTCAAAGATCTGTTGTCAAATGGAGTGATATCACTGGATTATGTTAAATCAGAAAAGAACATCGCGGATCCGCTCACCAAAGGCCTGTGTAGAAAACCAGTTTTGGAAACATCGGAAGGGATGGGCTTAAGGCCCGTTGAATGAATTGTAACTAATGAACTCCTACTGTAACACCCCCAAGATCGACACACGTCTAAGCTACGTTGCATCGACTTCGGAAGTGTTACCGCCGCGGTGAAACGCAAGGCATGATAAAATCAAAACGTTAACAACTCCTTTTATAAGAACTACATTGCAGCGGAAATAAAATATTCACTTGAAATTACAACTCGGGAATCACCATAGACCCCTTTTGTTCAAACCATTAACTATTCATACTAATTGTTCTATAAGTTCAATAAAAACATTTAAAAGCTTATAAACCAGAAAATATCCCCCGTATGCCAAACTCATGCAGCAACACCAGCACACCTAGTCTGCTCCCCATTGAAGCATCAATGGTTCATCACAGGTCAACAAACAACACAATAACACACAATCAGCTATGCTGAGTACATAGTAAAGTAGTAAATGCATACAAAGCATAAGTAGAATAATAAGGATCATTCCTAGACATGATACTACCATAGCATTACATTCTTTACTTTTTATTTAGTTGGCAGCGAACGGGCACCGTCATCTTACTAGAATCATACGGGCTACTGAATCCTTAATAGACAACTTGGTCTATTAGATGGAATGTAAATACGGTTTCGTTTCGTTCCACATCCATCACCTTAGTATGCATACCCCCAAGATCGTACGGAACCTTCCGCCTACTTGAGTTATCAAAATTTATAAGGACACTACTGTCGTCACAGTAGGCCTGCGTAGGAGTGTAGAACAAGTCAAACACTCCCCCCATTGTTCATTACTTGTAGGGAGTCCAACTACAAGTTATCGCCAATTTCCTTCTTAATAATATTCATTCATACAACATCGAACATATAATCGTTAAATTCTTAGGTACATTGCTCAAATTCTCTAATTAAAGCAATCTCTTGCAACATCCTTGTTACAATAATAAATCATATGCTTTCAATCCAATTCTCATTTCATGCTTGTAATGCGATAGAATTACGCATACCAATAATAACTCATTCCAACTCACAAGTCATACAACAAGGAAATACATATGAATTTCCAATTGATTTCATGTTACCAAACAATCTCATCAATCAAAATCAACCACAGTTCCCTATCATGGTTCTAGGTTCCAATATAACAATCACAACCTAAACATGACACTAATATATCGAACTGAACTAGTACGCGTACGTACCTTGTAACGAAGAACCTTTGCTGACTATTAAAACGTTCCGCTTATGAAATTGGGACCTAATTGAATAATAAAGAATATTTCAGTGCTAAGTCCTTGCTAATATTAGATAAAATCAGCTTACCCAACTATACAAAATATGATGTTTTGGATATTAACATTAACCGATCTTATTCCTTTTCTTCCTTTTCCTGAAATTTAATAAAGCTAACATATTTAGACACTAGTTACATAGAGAATTAAAACATAGTTATAATCTGATTTTTCATTTACTAATTCTATACTTTAATTATAATTATCGAAATTCATCAAGGATGCATAAGAATACCAAAATCAGGTTTGATAGTTTAGTTTAATGAAGAAAAGAATGAATTTTTTTTTTTTTTTTAAAGCATACCGGAGACCACCAACGACCACCACAATTGGCGGCGACTGAACACCGGCGAGCCAAACAAATTTCTACTGTGCGGCACGACCTCGAACCCCTCGAAAACAGGACAGGACCCTCGACCCAACCTGCTGAATCTCCGACAGAACTCGCACAAACACACGCACAACACGCACCCCACAACGCACAAACCTCGCACACACCCTCGATTCGCCCAGCACACACTTCGCTCGCACACACTTCGCGCACGCCTGCTCGCACTGCCATTGCGCACTGCTCGCACAGCCTCGCGCGCGCCTGCTCGCACTGCCTTCGCGCACTGCTTGCACAGCCTCGCGCACACCTGCTCGCACCTCACGCACACCTGCTCGCACCACCTTCGCGCACACCTGCTCGCACATCCTCGCCGAGTGGGACGAGATTCCGAGGTGGCGACGAGGAAGAAGGAGAGAGAGAAGAGAGGGTTTGAAAGAGAGAAAAACGGCTGGGAGAGGAAAGATTGAGAGTGTTTAGGGTTTTCTAATTTTTCTTTTTTTTTCCTCTTCCTTTTTATAGTATGAGAAACCTTAGTTTATTAGGATTCGTTTCCAAAACGAAATCTGATTTACTTAGCAAAACCGAATTAAAATATAATTATAGGTAGGTTGTATATTTAATTATAACTGTAGGCTTACCTAAACTATACTATAATTTACTTTCACTTTTACTTTATATTTTCTTATTTATAGCAAGATAACTCCCAAAATACGGAGTATTACAGGCTTCCCCCCTTAAAGGAAGTTTCGTCCCGAAACTTTGAGGTAGCCAGTCTTAACGACGAATTTTTGCACTTCTAAATCCCAAAATTTCACAAGCGTTTTCTAGTTTTCGCAAGTCACATAAACAATAATACACATAAATAACAAACTTAAGCAAACTTTAGGGGAAGCGCGAAATTCTATCGCATTCTTCCCCCCTTAAAAGAAAAGTTACGTCCTCGTAACTCGCCTACCTCTTGAAAAAGCTCAGGGTACTTCAGACGCATCGCATCTTCTGCTTCCCATGTGGCTTCTTCAGTTTTCTGATTTGTCCACAATACCTTCACGATTTTGACGTCCTTATTTCTCGTACTACGCACCTTGTGATCTAGGATCTTGATGGGTTTTTCCTCATAGGACAAGGTTTCGTCTAACTCGACGTTTTCAGGTTCTAGGACATGCGACTCGTCAGGTACGTATTTCCGAAGTTGGGATACGTGAAACACGTTGTGAACCCTTTCTAACTCGTTTGGCAAATCTAAGCGATAAGCCACTTTGCCTACTCTCGCCAAAATCTCATATGGTCCTATGAACTTAGGGCTTAGTTTCCCTTTCTTCCCAAATCGCATCACTCCTTTCATTGGAGACACCTTCAGCAGTACTTTTTCACCAACTTCATAGTTCTCTTCCCTTCGCTTCTGATTCGCATAGGACTTCTGCCTGTCCTGTGCAGCCCTAATCTTGTCTTGAATGACTTGCACTTGATCAACAGTCTCTTGAATCATTTCAGGACCTAACACCACTGTCTCACTAATATCGTTCCAGCATAAAGGACTGCGACACTTTCTCCCGTACAACGCTTCAAATGGAGCCATTTTGATACTAGCATGATAACTGTTGTTGTATGAGAACTCTATGAGGTCTAAATGGTCTTCCCATGATCCCTGGTATTCTAAGGCACAAGCTCTTAACATGTCTTCCAAGGTCTGGATTGTTCTTTCTGTTTGTCCATCTGTAGCTGGGTGAAAGGCGGTACTCATCAACAGCTCACTACCAAATGCTTCCTGTACCTTTTTCCAGAAGTTTGAAAGGAATCGCGAATCCCTATCAGACACTATACTCGTGGGTACTCCGTGCAGTCGAATGACATGTTTAACATATGCTTTGGCTAGGGTTTCCATACTCCACGTGTCTTTCATGGGAATAAACCTTGCAGTTTTGGTCAATCGGTCCACTATCACCCATATTGTGTTATTATTTCCCCGACTCCTAGGTAAGGCTACGACGAAGTCCATGGATATCGAATCCCACTTCCATGTTGGAATGTCAAGAGGTTGAATTTTGCCTTGAGGTCTCTTGTGTTCACTCTTTACCTTCTGACACGTCAGACATTTGGAAACAAACTCGGCTACTGCCCTCTTCATCCCAGGCCACCAAAACATCTTCTTGAGGTCCTTATATAACTTATCCCCCCTGGGTGGACGGAATAATTCGTATTATGACCTTCACTCATTATCTTTTGCTTCAACTCCTCACATTTTTGCGGTACACGCCACCGACCCTTGTAGCGTATACTCCCATCCTCATGGATTTCAAACCCCTCTGCTTTTCCATCCTTAAGTTTTGCTTTGACCCGCTCAAGTTTCACATCCCCAGTCGACCCTCTCTTATTTCATCTAGGAAGTTGGGTTGAAAGGTTAGGGCACTCAATAACTTTTCCACTTCCCCTTCATGGACTACTTCAAGCCGGGAGTTTAGAAAATTCTTCACAAAGTTTGTCAAGGCAACTACCAAGGTGTTCGAGCTATGGCTAGACTTACGACTCAATGCATCAGCAACAACGTTTGCTTTACCCTCATGGTATTGAATATCTAAGTCATAGTCCTTAATGAGCTATAACCATCTGCATACTTGTCGCATATTAAGGTCTTTCTCGGGGTGAAGATGTATTTGAGGCTTTTGTGATCGGTGAAAATTCGGCAAGTCACCCCGTAAAGGTAATGTCTCCGCATTTTTAAGGCAAAGACAATTGCGGCCAACTCTAGGTCATGTGTTGGGTAATTAACCTCATATGGTTTCAGTTGACGGGACGCATAAGCTATAACTTTCCCATTTTGCATAAGAACACAACCCAACCCATTCTTTGACGCATCACTATATACGTCATACCCCTCATCCCCGTTAGGCAAGGCTAGAACAGTCTTGAGGTTAATCTCTCTTTGAGTGTCCGAAAGGCTTTCTCACTATCGTCGATCCGCTTAAACTTGCAATCTTTCTTCATCAAGTTAGTCATGGGTTTTGCGATCTTCGAAAAGTCTTTCACAAATCTCCTATAATAACCGGCTAAACCCAAGAAACTCCGTATATCCGTGACATTCTTTGGGGTAGGCCATTCACTCACAGCTTTTATTTTTGGCAGGATCTACTGACACACCCTCCTTATAGACGAAATGACCCAAAAATGACACCTTTTCCAACCAAAACTCACACTTTGAAAACTTTGCATACAGCTGGTTCTCCCTAAGTGTTTGTAAAATAAGCCTCAAATGTCCCTCATGTTCCTCCTTGCTCCTTGAATAGATCAATATATCGTCAATGAACACGACTACGAATTTATCGAGGTAGGGTCGAAAAATCCTATTCATGAGGTCCATAAAAACAGCAGGTGCATTGGTTAACCCAAAAGGCATGACGGTAAACTCATAGTGTCCATACCTAGTCCTGAAGGCAGTTTTAGGTATATCGTGATCAGCAATCCTCAACTGATGGTAACCAGACCTTAAATCTATTTTGGAGAACATCCCCGCACCCCCGAAGTTGGTCAAACAAGTCATCTATCCTAGGTAATGGATATTTATTTTTCACAGTGACATTGTTCAACTCACGGTAGTCTATACACAACCTCAAACTACCATCCTTCTTCTTCACGAATAAGACAGGGGCTCCCCATGGTGACATACTAGGTCTAATGTACCCCTTCTCTAGTAGTTCTTCTAACTGGTTTTTCAACTCGTTCATTTCTGCTGGAGCCATTCGGTATGGGGCCTTTGAGATAGGTCCAGTTCTAGGTACTAAGTCAACAGTGAACTCTACATCTCTCCTTGGCGGCATACCAGGTATTTCTTCAGGAAAAACATCCTGAAATTCGCTAACTATAGACACATCCTCAGGTTTTAATGGATCATCCTCAACTCTTCTCACAGAACACATAAATAGAGGCCATCCTTTGTCTATATAACCCTTAAGTTGTAAGGCATTGATTACCTTGATCCCAGGTTCTCGAGGTATTCTCCTATATGACACCCTTTTTCCCGAAGGATCTCTCAGTTCCACTTTCTGTGCATCACAGTCTATCTTAGCCTTGTACTTCCCAAGCCAATCCATCCCTAAAATGATGTCTAGGTTCGATAAATTAAACTCTATTAGATCGGAAGGAAAGAATCCCTCCCCTATTTTCAGCGAGACGCTCAGGAATTTCTTAGAGCAATTAACAGTATCCCCAGACGGAATAATTATAGGCATAGAAATTGACTCAGACACAACCAGTGCTAGAGTTCTAACAGTTGTATGGCCAATAAAAGACAAAGATGCGCCAGAATCGAACAATACTTTAACAGGAATTGAGTTAATAGAGAAAATACTAGTGACCACATCTCTACGAGCTTCTTCTTCACTAGTCGTCATCATATACAGCTTCCCTTTGCCCTTATTATCATTGTTGTTGGTCACTTGATTCCCAGATGGTGCCTGGTTATTTGCATTATTTGGTGGTTTGGAATAATTAGAGTTCCCTGACCCATTGTATGCGTTTCCACCATTCCCATTCCCATTCCTAGGCTTGTCCCCATAGTTCCCTTTCTTTTGACCATTGGGGTTAACCTTATTCTTCGAGTAGCACTCATACGCCCTATGGCCCAGTTTCCCACATTCACGACACTCCACTTTGTTACCCTCGCAATCTCTCCCAGGATGGTTGTTTGCGCACTTCTTACACCTGTACACACGCTCAGGTCTGCGGTTGTTGGTGTTATTGTTGCGGTTATTGTTATTGTGTTGAGTATTGTTGTTGCTGTTGGGTCCCTTACCAAAGTTTCGTTGGAAGGTTTGGTTGTTTTGGTTTCCCTGGTGCTTCTTTTCAAACCTTTGAACCTTGGGGTTTGGATTCTCCTTTCGTTTCTCCCCTTGTTTACCCCCTTCCTCTCGTTTCCTTATGGCATATAGGTGGGCAGCTTTGCCAAAGACATGGTCCAATGAGGTGAAAGTATCTCCCCCCAGTCTCCCCTGCAGGTCAAGGGTGAGTCCTAACTCAAAACGTGAGGCCTTAGCTTCCTCAGTAGGGGCAATTTCAGGAGTAAATCTCATCAATTCAATGAATTTGCGATAATACTCCTCAACAGACAGGTTCCCTTGTTCTAGCATCATAAACTCCTGGGCTTTCCGCTTCTTGAGGTATGGAGGGTAATACTTATCCCTCAGGGCTTTCTTGAAGGTTTCCCACCCAAAGTCAGGTTGTTTAAGGAGGTTGTCCTTAGCTTGGGTCCACCAAAAGTGAGCATCCCCCTGAAGGTAATAGCTTGCTAAGGGCACAGTCTTATCATCTGGACATGAGAGGGTAAAGAACAGCTTATCAAACTCCCCAACCCAGTTTTCCAGTTCCTCTGGCCCCCCTTTCCCATTCAGTATTGGTGGGTTCCTACGGGCAACCTTTTCAGACAAGTCCCCATCCCGGTTATGACCCTGGCCTAGATTAGCTGTGATCTGCACTAGATCACGAATCGATTGCTCGACATTCAGAGAGGTATCGCGTGCCGCCTTGACGAACCATTCTGCGCTGAAAAATGACACAACGGCTGTTTCAGCGATATGCACATAATCGTTTATTTATTTAACTACTACACATTGGCACATTTATATAACACATCTTTATTGCGAACAATCATTAAGTCTCTATTGACTTGCAATATAAACATCTCTAATAAGACGTTACATCAACTAAAAGAATAAGACTGTTGTATTATTATTGAAAAAGATAAAACTTATTGTTTCCAAGGAAAACATAATATGAATAAATAAAAGAATAAACGTATACTAATTTGCTACTTGGCATGCAAGCCTTATTAAAACTGAAATAAACGAATAAAATAATATTCTAACCCTAATTATATAATCAAAAGAATCTAAGGACTATAATGGTGAGCTTCGTCATCTGAATTAGGATTTTCTATTCCCTCTTCCATGTCAGCTTCGTCCTCAGAAGACTCATCATCCTCTATAGGTTCATCTTCCTCCAGAGGTTCCTCCTCCAAAGGTTCTTCTTCTATGGGCTCTTCTTCTGCTTCTTGGTCATTTTCCTCAATCGGATCCTCCTCAGCAGGCTCATTCTCATTAGGATCTCCCTCTTCTTCATTTCCATTAGGATCTCCCTCTTCTTCATTTCCCAAGTCGAGTATAGGTTCAGCATTATCTTCCCCAATCACTGCGATGAATGTCCTATTATTCCCCTCATCATCGGAAATGTAGATAACAGTTCTGAGGTTTGGCGCTATGTGGTTCTCGGGTATGAACTCATCCTCAAAAGTTTGGTACCTAGCTCTTTTTGCATCTCTAAAGGACGCTTGCGGCTTAGATTTAACTCTAGGATTCTCAGAATTCACATTAATTCCCGAGCTTTCCCCCACATGATAGGTTCCTCGAACTAAAGGTGATGAGGTAGAGGGCTCCCAACTTCTTTTCTCACGAATTCTCCATTCATTTTCACAGTATTTAAGATCAGTAATGAAATGTCCTACCGTAGGAAGGTATTGGTTCCAGTAAGTGTCTTTGACCCTATTAAAATTTCCATTTTCTGTCCATATATCCCCATATCTACGGTGTACGAAAAGGTAAGGTTCCTCCTTAGGGACGTCTTTCAAAGATAAAATATATTTTCTCCATTTCAGTCTTTAGTCTAGTATCTCCCTGCAAGGTCCTATACTCCATAGCAGCTTTCATTTTATGGGCCCAGATGTCCCAATCTTCCGTTATTCGGTGTTTCATCAGGTATTCCTTAGGACCTATGTCGTAAACCATCTGCGAATTTAAAGAAGGAAAATAGTCTAAGTTTTGTGAATTTAAGGTTTTTAAGTATACATTATATATAAACATATATAAGAGGTAAAACGATTACTTTCAATTTTAGAACCCCAAGTTCAAACTATTTAACCCAATTTATATGATTCTTTCCTAAAATATTCGAAATAAGGTTTTAGTTCAATATCTTTATGAAACATCTTTGGAATATTATATTAATTCGAAATTTTAGGCCATTAAAATATTTTACTATCGAATTTTAGTGCCTTCAACCACTATCCTCGTATATTTTCCTACTCTATTCACATATCAAAGATTCAAAAGAACCTTTCACCAATTCAATCAAGCAACCACACCACATTTCATATAATCAGACAAATAAAGGCAAGAAAGGCAGTACAAATAAAATCATTCCTATGATTTAATGCACGCAAAAGTAATCTACATGCTCTTATCCCATACTACCCATTTAAAAATCATTTAAAACATCTTTTAAAAATAGGAACTTTTGGCTCTGATGACCAGTTTTGTAACACCCCCAAGATCGACACACGTCTAAGCTACGTTGCATCGACTTCGGAAGTGTTACCGCCGCGGTGAAACGCAAGGCATGATAAAATCAAAACGTTAACAACTCCTTTTATAAGAACTACATTGCAGCGGAATAAAATATTCACTTGAAATTACAACTCGGGAATCACCATAGACCCCTTTTATTCAAACCATTAACTATTCATACTAATTGTTCTATAAGTTCAATAAAAACATTTAAAAGCTTATAAACCAGAAAATATCCCCCGTATGCCAAACTCATGCAGCAACACCAGCACACCTAGTCTGCTCCCCATTGAAGCATCAATGGTTCATCACAGGTCAACAAACAACACAATAACACACAATCAGCTATGCTGAGTACATAGTAAAGCAGTAAATGCATACAAAGCATAAACAGAATAATAAGGATCATTCCTAGACATGATACTACCATAGCATTACATTCTTTACTTTTTATTTAGTTGGCAGCAAACGGGCACCGTCATCTTACTAGAATCATACGGGCTACTGAATCCTTAATAGACAACTTGGTCTATTAGATGGAATGTAAATACGGTTTCGTTCCGTTCCACATCCATCACCTTAGTATGCATACCCCCAAGATCGTACGGAACCTTCCGCCTACTTGAGTTATCAAAATTTATTAGGACACTACTGTCGTCACAGTAGGCCTACGTAGGAGTGTAGAACAAGTCAAACAGTCCCCCCATTGTTCATTACTTGTAGGGAGTCCAACTACAAGTTATCGCCAATATCCTTCTTAATAATATTCATTCATACAACATCGAACATATAATCGTTAAATTCTTAGGTACATTGCTCAAATTCTCTAATTAAAGCAATCTCTTGCAACATCCTTGTTACAATAATAAATCATATGCTTTCAATCCAATTCTCATTTCATGCTTGTAATGCGATAGAATTACGCATACCAATAATAACTCATTCCAACTCACAAGTCATACAACAAGGAAATACATATGAATTTCCAATTGATTTCATGTTACCAAACAATCTCATCAATCAAAATCAACCACAGTTCCCTATCATGGTTCTAGGTACCAATATAACAATCACAACCTAAACATGATAATAATATATCGAACTGAACTAGTACGCGTACGTACCTTGTAACGAAGAATCTTTGCTGACTATTAAAACGTTCCGCTTATGAAATTGGGACCTAATTGAATAATAAAGAATATTTCAGTGCTAAGTCCTTGCTAATATTAGATAAAATCAACTTACCCAACTATACAAAATATGATGTTTTGGATATTAACATTAACCGATCTTATTCCTTTTCTTCCTTTTCATGAAATTTAATAAAGCTAACATATTTAGACACTAGTTACATAGACAAATTAAAACATAGTTATAATCTGATTTTTCTTTTACTAATTCTATACTTTAATTATAATTATCGAAATTCATCAAGGATGCATAAGAATACCAAAATCAGGTTTGATAGTTTAGTTTAATGAAGAAAAGAATGAATTTTCTTTTTTTTTTTTTAAAAAGCATACCGGAGACCACCAACGACCACCACAACTGGCGGCGACTGAACACCGGCGAGCCAACGAATTTCTACTGTGCGGCACGACCTCGAACCCCTCGAAAATAGGACAGGACCCTCGACCCAACCTGCTGAATCTCCGACAGAACTCGCACAAACACACGCACAACACGCACCCCACAACGCACAAACCTCGCACACACCCTCGATTCGCCCAACACACACTTCGCTCGCACACACGTCGCGCACGCCTGCTCGCACTGCCTTCGCGCACTGCTCGCACAGCCTCGCGCGCGCCTGCTCGCACTGCCTTCGCGCACTGCTCGCACAGCCTCGCGCACACCTGCTCGCACCTCACGCACACCTGCTCGCACCACCTTCGCGCACACCTGCTCGCACCACCTTCGCGCACACCTGCTCGCTCAGCCTCGCCGAGTGGGACGAGATTTTGAGGTGGCGACGAGGAAGAAGGAGAGAGAGAAGAGAGGGTTTGAAAGAGAGAAAAACGGCTGGGAGAGGAAAGATTGAGAGTGTTTAGGGTTTTCTAATTTTTCTTTTTTTTTTTTCTCTTCCTTTTTATAGTATGAGAAACCTTAGTTTATTAGGATTCGTTTCCAAATCGAAATCTGATTTACATAGCAAAACCGAATTAAAATATAATTATAGGTAGGTTGTATATTTAAATTATAAATGTAGGCTTACCTAAACTATACTATAATTTACTTTATATTTTCTTATTTATAGCAAGATAACTCCCAAAATACGGAGTATTACACCTACTCACTACGAGTTCAAAAGGAGAACATTATGAATAATTCAGAAGCACAAACTTTTATCTTTTCCATCGCTAGATGTTTATGATGTAGTGCTTGCTACAAATTAAACTTTAGGGTGAGCCAAGGCTCTTAATGAACCCATATCCATATGTTTGGAGGTGTGATGTAGCTCACACTTGATGGATTCACCTACTTAGGTGTGGAAGTGTGGCCGCTTCCTATGAGAATTGCATGGGCTAATTCTCTAGAGCACCTATGAGCATCCAGGTCTGGACGTATGGCCAGTATAAGGCGTCACTATTATTCGCGGAGAATCAGAATATTATACATGTTCAATTGTGTGCTCTAAGTGATGTATCTTTTCCTCCCTATTAAGTTCAAGACTCAAGTCACTTGATAGGAAAGAGATACTAGCTTAAAAGCACTAAGTGTTAATTCAAGTCGCAAGACATTGACACTTATGCAATTGTTTTGTTTTGCCCAAAGCCAATTCTCATTCCTTTTCTTTTCTCGTTTGTTGACCCTGTGGGGGATTGTTGGAAGTTCAACAAGACTCTAAAAGTTAACCTCAAAGAGAAGAGTGGAAAAACAAGTAAAAGGCTTTTGTCCCACATTGGAAAAATAACATTGCTTCACCTTGTTTATTAGTAGGAGCTCCTTAGCACTTCTTGTTTGATAGAGTGCTAGATGGATGGATGCACCACACACGCGCGCGCGCGCCGGCCTGGCCGGGCTCGGGCTCGTGGCGAGCGCGGCGCGGGCGTGGGCTGTGGGGTTGCGGTCCGTTTTAAATCTCCTTCATTTATTTTTGGCGTAAATCTCGGATTTTATTCTGTAACCGTTGCTAGCAAGATTTCCGGAGTCAAATCCCTTATTTGCTGCCTTCCGTTTTTCCTCTTTGAAGCCAATTAAAAGGGCTGCTTTTCTCAGAAAAAGACACACAGAAATTACTCCTCCTCTTCTTCTCTTCCACAAAAACTCTCTGGTTTTGGGCAATATTCTGGTCTCTATCCGAGGTGTGTGAGTGCACACATATCTTGGAGTAGTGCTAATCCTGGAGGACGATCGCCTGATTTCTACTGCACCGGGGTAGCGCGAAATCGTCTTTTAGGACAGTGGTCTTCCACGTCACGTTAAACTGTTTTCGTTCACGCTTCAACAGATAAGTATCACTGTTTTACTGTATTATTTGCAACAATCTAAAAGATGATTTTATGGCTTCCAAACTTATGATTCCTGATATGTCTAAGATGGAACCCCTAGATGGGAAAAACTATAAACGTTGGGCTGTTAGGATGCGTTTTTATTTGCAACAAATTGATGTTGCATATGTTCTTGATGATGTCGTTAAACCTGTTGATCAATCTGATTTGGCTGCCTTTGAGTCAAAGTTTGCTAAGGATGATAGAACTTGTAAGGGTATGCTACTGCATCATATGTCAAATGCTTTACTGGATATTTACATGCTGTTTAATCATGCTAAGACTATTTGGGATGCTTTAGAAAAGAAATATGGGACTGATGATGCTAGAACCAAACGTTATTGTGTTAGTAAGTGGTTAGGCTTTCAAGTTGATGATGAAAAACCAATAATTGATCAAATCCATGCCTATGAGAATATTTGTCTTGCTATGGCTGCCGAGGGTCTGTGCATTTGTGATATTACCCTTGCTATTGTGTTGATTGAAAAACTGCCACCTTCTTGGAAAAATTTTCGCAACCAGTTAATGCACAATAAGACAGACCTAGCTTTAGAGGAACTGATAGGTCACCTTAAGATTGAGGAAGAGAACCGAATTAAGGACAAAGGTCAATCTGTGATTCGTGATCAATCTATTTTTCCTGTTTCATCTAAAGCAAATCTGGTAGAACCGAATAATTCTGGAAAAAATAAGGGTCCTAACAATTTCCATAGACCTCAAGGAGGAGTTCAAAAGTACAGGTTTAAGGGAAACTGTAACAACTGTGGGAAACCTGGTCATAAGGCTAAGTTCTGTAGAAGCAAGAAGCATAATCATGCCAACCTTGCTTTGAAGCTAATGATAACATCGTTCTTTGTAGTGTCGAAGTAAACTTAGCAGGTAATGTTGCTGAATGGATTGTTGATACTGGGGCAACCAGGCACATCTGCACTAACAAAGACATGTTCACAAGTTATGGTAAGGTTGATGGTGAAAATGTCTTCATGGGTAATTCAGTATCTGCAAATGTTCAAGGCAAAGGGAAGATTGTTCTAACTCTTACTAATGTTTTGCATGTTCCAGAAATGTGCAGGAACTTAATTTCTGGAAGTCTACTCATGAAAGCTGGACTCAAACTCTCTTTTGATTCTGATACACTTGTTCTTACTTGTAATGGGGAGTTTGTAGGGAAGGGGTTTTGTAATGGGGGTGTTTTTACTCTTGATGCAAAAGTTGAAATTATGAATAAAAGTGCTAGTACTTCTTCTGTTTACATCGCTGAGTCTATTGATTTATGGCATTCTTGATTGGGTCATGTTAACATTGCTTCAATCAAAAGGCTTAAACATTTGAATTTGATTCCAAGTCTTTCTAAAACTGAATTTTCAAAATGTGAAGTGTGTGCTGAAGCCAAGTTTGCAAAGAAACCATTTAAATCAATAGATAGGCAAACCGAAGTACTAGAACTTGTTCATAGTGATTTGGGAGATTTTACAAATCATGAGAGCAGAGGTGGGAAAAGATATTACATTACCTTTGTTGATGACTGTTCTCGTTTCACTATGATTTATCTTCTTAGATCAAAAGATGAAGCAAAAGAGATGTTCCTCAAATACAAAGCTGAGGTAGAAAATCAACTTGACAAGAAAATCAAGAGACTTAGGAGTGACAGGGGTGGTGAGTATGACCCTAACACTCTTAAGGCTTTTTGTGAACAGAATGGAATAGTCCATGAGGTAACTGCTCCTTATACACCCGAACAAAACGGTATTGCTGAAAGGAAGAACAGAACTCTCAAAAATATGATGAACTCTATGCTTCTTAGTTCTGGACTTCCTGATAACATGTGGGGGGAGGCTATTATTTCTGCTTGTCATGTTTTAAATAGAGTACCTCATAAAAAACTTGATAAGACCCCTTATGAACTGTGGAAAGGTCGAACGCCAAACCTGAAATATTTGAAAGTGTGGGGGTGTTTGGCAAAAGTTGGGATACCTAGTTTTAAGAGAGATAAGATAGGCCCTAAGACTGTTGATTCCATTTTTATTGGCTATGCTTATCAAAGTGCCGCTTATCGCTTTCTAGTGAAAGGTACTAACAATTCTTATGCAGGTGGTACTATTGTTGAATCGAGGGATGCAGAATTCTTTGAAAATATTTTTCCTTTGAATTCTTCTTGTTGTAGTAATGATTTACCATCCTCTAGTACTGCACCTGTTTTGTCTGTTGCTTCTTCTTTAACTAACAATGATTCTATTTTGGAACCAAGGAGAAGCAAAAGGGCGCGAAAGGAAACTAGTTTTGGGTCTGATTTCATTACTGCTTTTCTGTCTGAACCACTCTTGATTGACGATGATTTTGTAAGTGTGTTCATTTTAGAAAATGATCCCAAAACTTATGATGAGGCCATGAGGTCAATTGATGCAATTTTTTGGAAAGAGGCAATTAACAGTGAACTAGAATCAATTCTCAACAATAACACTTGGGAATTGGTTGACTTGCCTAGAGGTTGCAAGCCCATTACTTGAAAATGGATCTTTAAGAAAAAATTGAAACCTGATGGATCCATTGACAAGTATAAGGCTAGAATAGTAGTGAGGGGTTTTACTCAAAAACAGGGAATTGACTATTTTGATACCTACTCCCCTGTCACCAAAATTGCAACCATTAGGACCTTAATTGCTCTTGCTTGTATACATGATCTCATTGTACATCAAATGGATGTAAAAACTGCTTTTCTTAATGGAGATCTGGAAGAAGAGATTTATATGGTTCAACCGAAAGGTTGTGCAATTCCGGGTCAAGAAAACAAAGTTTGTAAACTGGTCAAGTCATTGTATGGACTCAAGCAAGCTCCAAAACAATGGCATGACAAGTTTGACAAGACTATGACAGGAAATGGGTTTCATGTCAATGAAGGAGACTCCTGTGTTTATTTTAAACATGATTCAAATGGTTGTGTGATTATTTGTCTTTATGTGGATGATATGCTAATTTTTGGTACTAGTCTTGATCGAGTAAATGAGACAAAGAAATTTCTAAGTTCCAAATTTGAAATGAAAGATATGGGTGAGGCAGATGTGATTTTGGGAGTCAAAATTATAAGAAATCAAAATGGCATCTGTCTTAGCCAATCTCATTATGTTGAAAAACTCTTGAAAAAGTTTAACTCATTTAATGTCGATCCGGTTAGAACCCCTTATGATTCAAGTGTCCACTTAAAGAAAAATAAAGGTAATCCAGTTTGTCGATCCGAATATGCTAAAATCATTGGTAGTGTGATGTTTCTTATGAATTACACTAGACCCGACATTGCTTATTCTCGTAAGTAGATTAAGCGGTACACTCATAACCCAAACAAAGATCATTGGGATGCTCTAAGGCGATTGCTCAGGTATTTGAAAGGTACCATGGATTGGAGTTTGCACTACTCCAAATCTCCAGGAGTACTGGAAGGTTTCTGTGATGCCAACTGGGTATCTGACAATGATGAAGTTACCTCCACCAGTGGTTATGTTTTCACCCTAGGGGGTGGAGCTGTGTCTTGGAAATCTTGCAAGCAATCTTGTACCGCTATGTCTACTATGGAATCTGAATTTATTGCTCTTGAATTGGCAGGTCATGAGGCTGAATGGTTGAGAAATCTGCTTGCAGATATTCCAATGTGGAGGAAGCCAGCTCCGTCTGTTGCTCTCCACTGTGATTCGCAAGCTGCCATAGCTGTTGCAAACAACCACGCCTACAATGGGAAAAAGAGACACATTCGTTTGAGGCATAAGGCGGTCAAAGATCTGTTGTCAAATGGAGTGATATCACTGGATTATGTTAAATCAGAAAAGAACATCGTGGATCCGCTCACCAAAGGCCTGTGTAGAAAACTAGTTTTGGAAACATCGGAAGGGATGGGCTTAAGGCCCGTTGGATGAATTGTAACTAATGAACTCCTACTCACTACGAGTTCAAAAGGAGAATATTATGAATAATTCAGAAGCACAAACTTTTATCTTTTCCATCCCTAGATGTTTATGATGTAATGTGCTTGCTACAAATTGAACTTTAGGGTGAGCCAAGGCTCTTAATAAACCCATATCCATATGTTTGGAGGTGTGATGTAGCTCACGCTTGATGGATTCACCTACTTAGGTGTGGAAGTGTGGCCGCTTCCTATGAGAATTGCATGGGCTAATTCTCTAGAGCTCCTATGAGCATCCAGGTCTGGACGTATGGCCAGTATAAGGCGTCACTATTATTCGCGGAGAATCAGAATATTATACATGTTCAATTGTGTGCTCTAAGTGATGTATCTTTTCCTCCCTATTAAGTTCAAGACTCAAGTCACTTGATAGGAAAGAGATACTAGCTTAAAAGCACTAAGTGTTAATTCAAGTCGCAAGACATTGACACTTATGCAATTGTTTTGTTTTGCCCAAAGCCAATTCTCATTCCCTTTCTTTTCTCGTTTGTTGACCCTGTGGGGGATTGTTGGAAGTTCAACAAGACTCTAAAAGTTAACCTCAAAGAGAGGAGTGGAAAAACAAGAAAAAGGTTTTTGTCCCACATTGGAAAAATAACATTGCTTCACCTTGTTTACTAGTAGGAGCTCCTTAGCACTTCTTGTTTGATAGAGTGCTAGATGGATGGATGCACCACACACGCGCGCGCGCGCCGGCCGGGCCGGGCTCGGGCAAGTGGCGAGCGCGGCGCGGGCGTGGGCTGTGGGTCTGCGGTCCGTTTTAAATCACCTTCATTTATTTTTGGCGTAAATCTCGGATTTTATTCTGTAACCGTTGCTAGCAAGATTTCCGGAGTCAAATCCCTTATTTGCTGCCTTCCGTATTTCCTCTTTGAAGCCAATTAAAAGGGCTGCTTTTCTCAGAAAAAGACACACAGAAATTACTCCTCCTCTTCTTCTCTTCCACAAAAACTCTCTGGTTTTGGGCAATATTATGGTCTCCATCCGAGGTGTGTGAGTGCACACATATCTTGGAGTCGTGCTAATCCTGGAGGACGATCGCCTGATTTCTACTGCACCGGGGTAGCGCGAAATCGTCTTTTAGGACAGTGGTCTTCCACGTCACGGCAAACCGTTTTCGTTCACGCTTCAACTGATAAGTATCATTGTTTTACTGTATTATTTGCAATAATCTAAAAGACGATTTTATGGCTTCCAAACTTATGATTCCTGATATGTCTAAGATGGAACCCCTAGATGGGAAAAACTATAAACGTTGGGCTGTTAGGATGCGTTTTTATTTGGAATAAATTGATGTTGCATATGTTCTTGATGATGTCGTTAAACCTGTTGATCAATCTGATTTGGCTGCCTTTGAGTCAAAGTTTGCTAAGGATGATAGAACTTGTAAGGGTATGCTACTGCATCATATGTCAAATGCTTTACTGGATATTTACATGCTGTTTAATCATGCTAAGACTATTTGGGATGCTTTAGAAAAGAAATATGGGACTAATGATGCTGGAACCAAACGTTATTGTGTTAGTAAGTGGTTAGGCTTTCAAGTTGGTGATGAAAAACATATAATTGATCAAATCCATGCCTATGAGAATATTTGTCTTGCTATGGCTGCCGAGGGTCTGTGCATTTGTGATATTACCCTTGCTATTGTGTTGATTGAAAAACTGCCACCTTCTAAAAAAAATTTACGCAACCAGTTAATGCACAATAAGACAGACCTAGCTTTAGAGGAACTGATAGGTCACCTTAAGATTGAGGAAGAGAACCCAATTAAGGACAAAGGTCAATCTGTGATTCGTGATCAATCTATTTTTCCTGTTTCATCTAAAGCAAATCTGGTAGAACCGAATAATTCTGGAAAAAATAAGGGTCCTAACAATTTCCATAGACCTCAAGGAGGAGTTTAAAAGTACAGGTTTAAGGGAAACTGTAACAATTGTGGGAAACCTGGTCATAAGGCTAAGTTCTGTAGAAGCAAGAAGCATAATCATGCCAACCTTGCTGAAGCTAATGATAACATCGTTGCTGTAGTGTCAGAAGTAAACTTAGCTGGTAATGTTGCTGAATGGATTGTTGATACTGGGGCAACCAGGCACATCTGCACTAACAAAGACATGTTCACAAGTTATGGTAAGGTTGATGGTGAAAATGTCTTCATGGGTAATTCAGCATCTGCAAATGTTCAAGGCAAAGGGAAGATTGTTCTAACTCTTACTTCTGGAAAGTTGCTTACTCTTACTAATGTTTTGCATGTTCCAGAAATGTGCAGGAACTTAATTTCTGGAAGTCTACTCATGAAAGCTGGACTCAAACTCTCTTTTGATTCTGATAGACTTGTTCTTACTTGTAATGGGGAGTTTGTAGGGAAGGGGTTTTGTAATGGGGGGGTTTTTACTCTTGATGCAAAAGTTGAAATTATGAATAAAAGTGCTAGTACTTCTTCTGTTTACATCGCTGAGTCTATTGATTTATGGCATTCTTGATTGGGTCATGTAAACATTGCTTCAATCAAAAGGCTTAAACATTTGAATTTGATTCCAAGTCTTTCTAAAACTGAATTTTCAAAATGTGAAGTGTGTGTTGAAGCCAAGTTTGCAAAGAAACCATTTAAATCAATAGATAGGCAAACCGAAGTACTAGAACTTGTTCATAGTGATTTGGGAGATTTTAAAAATCATGAGAGCAGAGGTGGGAAAAGATATTACATTACCTTTGTTGATGACTGTTCTCGTTTCACTATGATTTATCTTCTCAGATCAAAAGATGAAGCGAAGAGATGTTCCTCAAATACAAAGCTGAGGTAGAAAATCAACTGGACAAGAAAATCAAGAGACTTAGGAGTGACAGGGGTGGTGAGTATGACCCTAACACTCTTAAGGCTTTCTGTGAACATAATGGAATAGTCCATGAGGTAACTGCTCCCTATACACCCGAACAAAACGGTATTGCTGAAAGGAAGAACAGAACTCTCAAAAATATGATGAACTCTATGCTTATTAGTTCTGGACTTCCCGATAACATGTGGGGGAGGCTATTATTTCGCTTGTCATGTTTTAAATAGAGTACCTCATAAGAAACTTGATAAGACCCCTTATGAACTGTGGAAAGGTCGAACGCCAAACCTGAAATATTTGAAAGTGTGGGGGTGTTTGGCAAAAGTTGGGATACCTAGTTTTAAGAGAGATAAGATAGGCCCTAAGACTGTTGATTCCATTTTTATTGGCTATGCTTATCAAAGTGCCGCTTATCGCTTTCTAGTGAAAGGTACTAACAATTCTTATGCAGGTGGTACTATTGTTGAATCGAGGGATGCATAATTCTTTGAAAATATTTTTCCTTTGAATTCTTCTTGTTGTAGTAATGATTTACCATCCTCTAGTATTGCACCTGTTTTGTCTGTTGCTTCTTCTTTAACTACCAATGATTCTGTTTTGGAACCAAGGAGAAGCAAAAGGGCGCGAAAGGAAACTAGTTTTGGGTCTGATTTCATTACTGCTTTTCTGTCTGAACCACTCTTGATTGACGATGATTTTGTAAGTGTGTTCATTTTAGAAAATGATCCCAAAACTTATGATGAGGCCGTGAGGTCAATTGATGCAATTTTTTGGAAAGAGGCAATTAACAGTGAACTAGAATCAATTCTCAACAATAACACTTGGGAATTGGTTGACTTGCCTAGAGGTTGCAAGCCCATTACTTGTAAATGGATCTTTAAGAAAAAATTGAAACCTGATGGATCCATTGACAAGTATAAGGCTAGAATAGTAGTGAGGGGTTTTACTCAAAAACAGGGAATTGACTATTTTGATACCTACTCCCCTGTCACCAAAATTGCAACCATTAGGACCTTAATTGCTCTTGCTTGTATACATGATCTCATTGTACATCAAATGGATGTAAAAACTGCTTTTCTTAATGGAGATCTGGAAGAAGAGATTTATATGGTTCAACCGGAAGGTTGTGCAATTCCGGGTCAAGAAAACAAAGTTTGTAAACTGGTCAAGTCATTGTATGGACTCAAGCAAGCTCCAAAACAATGGCATGACAAGTTTGACAAGACTATGACAGGAAATGGGTTTCATGTCAATGAAGGAGACTCCTGTGTTTATTTTAAACATGATTCAAATGGTTGTGTGATTATTTGTCTTTATGTGGATGATATGCTAATTTTTGGTACTAGTCTTGATCGAGTAAATGAGACAAAGAAATTTCTAAGTTCCAAATTTGAAATGAAAGATATGGGTGAGGCAGATGTGATTTTGGGAGTCAAAATTATAAGAAATCAAAATGGCATCTGTCTTAGCCAATCTCATTATGTTGAAAAACTCTTGAAAAAGTTTAACTCATTTAATGTCGATCCGGTTAGAACCCCTTATGATTCAAGTGTCCACTTAAAGAAAAATAAAGGTAATCCAGTTTGTCAGTCTGAATATGCTAAAATCATTGGTAGTGTGATGTTTCTTATGAATTACACTAGACCTGACATTGCTTATTCTGTAAGTAGATTAAGCAGGTACACTCATAACCCAAACAAAGATCATTGGGATGCTCTAAGGCGATTGCTCAGGTATTTGAAAGGTACCATGGATTGGAGTTTGCACTACTCCAAATCTCCAGGAGTACTGGAAGGTTTCTGTGATGCCAACTGGGTATTTGACAATGATGAAGTTAACTCCACCAGTGGTTATGTTTTCACCCTAGGGGGTGGAGCTGTGTCTTGGAAATCTTGCAAGCAATCTTGTACCGCTATGTCTACTATGGAATCTGAATTTATTGCTCTTGAATTGGTAGGTCATGAGGCTGAATGGTTGAGAAATCTGCTTGCAGATATTCCAATGTGGGGGAAGCCAGCTCCGTCTGTTGCTCTCCACTGTGATTCGCAAGCTGCCATAGCTGTTGCAAACAACCACGCCTACAATGGGAAAAAGAGACACATTCGTTTGAGGCATAAGGCTGTCAAAGATCTGTTGTCAAATGGAGTGATATCACTGGATTATGTTAAATCAGAAAAGAACATCGCGGATCCGCTCACCAAAGGCCTGTGTAGAAAACTAGTTTTGGAAACATCGGAAGGGATGGGCTTAAGGCCCATTGGATGAATTGTAACTAATGAACTCCTACTCACTACGAGTTCAAAGGAGAACATTATGAATAATTCAGAAGCACAAACTTTTATCTTTTCCATCCCTAGATGTTTATGATGTAATGTGCTTGCTACAAATTGAACTTTAGGGTGAGCCAAGGCTCTTAATGAACCCATATCCATATGTTTGGAGGTGAGATGTAGCTCACACTTGATGGATTCACCTACTTAGGTGTGGAAGTGTGGCCGCTTCCTATGAGAATTGCATGGGCGGCTAATTCTCTAGAGCACGTATGAGCATCCAGGTCTGGACGTATGGCCAGTATAAGGCATCACTATTATTCGCGGAGAATCAGAATATTATACATGTTCAATTGTGTGCTCTAAGTGATGTATCTTTTCCTCCCTATTAAGTTCAAGACTCAAGTCACTTGATAGGAAAGAGATACTAGCTTAAAAGCACTAAGTGTTAATTCAAGTCGCAAGACATTGACACTTATGCAATTGTTTTGTTTTGCCCAAAGCCAATTCTCATTCCTTTTATTTTCTCGTTTGTTGACCCTGTGGGGGATTGTTGGAAGTTCAACAATACTCTAAAAGTTAACCTCAAAGAGAGGAGTGGAAAAACAAGTAAAAGGCTTTTGTCCCACATTGGAAAAATAACATTGCTTCACCTTGTTTATTAGTAGGAGCTCCTTAGCACTTCTTGTTTGATAGAGTGCTAGATGGATGGATGCACCACACACGCGCGCGCGAGCCGGCCGGGCCGGGCTCGGGCTCGTGACGAGCGCGGCGCGGGCGTGGGCTGTGGGTCTGCGGTCCGTTTTAAATCTCCTTCATTTTATTTTTGCGTAAATCTCGGATTTTATTCTGTAACCGTTGCTAGCAGGATTTCCGGAGTCAAATCCCTTATTTGCTGCCTTCCGTTTTTCCTCTTTGAAGCCAATTAAAAGGGCTGCTTTTCTCAGAAAAAGACACACAGAAATTACTCCTCCTCTTCTTCTCTTCCACACAAACTCTCTGGTTTTGGGCAATATTCTGGTCTCCATCCGAGGTGTGTGAGTGCACACATATCTTGGAGTCGTGCTAATCCTGGAGGACGATCGCCTGATTTCTACTGCACCGGGGTAGCGCGAAATCGTCTTTTAGGACAGTGGTCTTCCACGTCACGGCAAACTATTTTCGTTCACGCTTCAACAGATAAGTATCATTGTTTTACTGTATTGTTTGCAACATGCATAAGTTTACCATTCATTCGATATGAGAGATATATATTTCTAGGAATTTGTGAATAGAGCACCTATTTAGAATGTGATGTCTTCTTCCTGCTATTCTGGCCTTGGTTGTTCCATGTCCCATTAATTTTTTGGTAATATATCAGTTAGATGTTGAAAGGGATTGTAGCCTGTTCGTTTCAGCTTGAAAACTTCGTGGTCTAATAAGTTCATATAAGGGCGAGTAAGCCCAATTCACAACTATAAATAAGTTTAGATAAGGCTTAAAACTAGTTTGATTGGTTGAGAACTTAGGTCATATTAGTATAAAGATTCAGGAGAAAGAAATATCTAGTTTGTCATCGATATTCACTAGCCTCTTTTTAATATGTGGTGGTTGTGCAATAAAGCTTTGGTTTCAATTATGGTTTCCTTGTTCTTCTAGTTGGAATTTTGTGCTTGGATTTATCATCTAACACATTAGTATCATCTTATCCCAAAAAACACATTAATTTCACGTAGTTAAAAAGAATGCACCCTAGCATATTGCATATACTCCCTCCGTCCCAAAATATAGTTTCCATTTTCCTTTTTCACGGTAATTTATGCAAGTAGAATCTAAGAGGGATAGTAAAGATTTTTTGTTTATTTAAATAAATGTTGTATGGGAAAAAATGATTTTAGGAGAGATAATGGAGAATAATTGGTGAAATAGCATTAATTGTAATACTTGGGTTGAATAAACAAAGCAAAAAATAAAATTCAAGAAGCAAATAAATGATGGGACATGATTTTTCTAGACAAATTACGGAAAAATGTGGAACTAAATACGGAAATGGAAACTATATTTTGGGACACCCAATTAAATGGAAATGGGAACTATATTTTGGGACGGAGGGAGTAGTATTCTAATTTTTTGTAATGCCCTCTCTTAGTTGTATAAGTGGTCATCATTTGGTTGTTGTAGACATAATTTCATCTCAAGTAGATTGAGTATATTGCCAAGTTTTGACAGAGTTTTCTAATACTTACATTCACACATATTTCATCATAGGTTCTCGAAAACAATGGAGGGAGTTCCTAAAAAAGAAATGCTTATAAAAGCAAGGCTCGACCAATTGCAAGAAAAACATGCACCTTTGCCTATTGTTACAATTAAACCTAAGCCTAAACCCCCCATACAAAAGAAAAAAAATTTCCAAGATGTCACCTTCTTCTTTAATGAATTTTATGATAGTGGTTTAACTTTTGAGCAAAAACGTGATATATAGTCAATTGGCTTTGGGGGCTTACTTAATCTTAAAACTAATGAGTTACCTAGTGATTTATGTCGTTGGCTATTACATCACTTTAATCCATATAGTAGCTCTATTGTGTTTTATGAAAAGGAATTAGCTATTGATATTGAAGATTTTTATTTAGTTTTTGGCTTGCCTAAAATGGGAGAAAAAATAGTGAAAGTGGAAGTCGGGATAATGATGAAATGGTGATTAATTATCTTGAGCATTTGGGTAAAACTAGAATTGAATTGTGGATTAAGGACATAGTGAATAAAATGAAGGAAAATAGTGGCGGATAGAATTTCAAAAGGAACTTTGTCATGTTGGTTGTTTCTACTATGTTTGAGAGTAATAAAAAAGGCAATCCCCACTTGAAGATTATGAAATGTCTTAGAGATATTGACTTGATTTCTAAGTTCAATTGGTGTCAATATGATATTTAGTGTTTGACCGATTCTAGCAGAGAGTGGAAAGAGTCTTTTGGTTCTTCAATGTTCACGGGCCCTATCGTAGCTTTGATGGTAATTCTTACACGACTCTTGTTTTTTCTTTTTTACTTTAATATGAATGATTCAAGTCATAACTAACTTTATTGATTTTTTTTTGTAGTTGTGTTATATGGATCGCGTTTCCTTTATGGATTGGTCCATTGAGAGAAAGTTCCCTCTATTGAGTTGTTGGAGACGAGAAGATATTTTCTATAGACGGGATTTCGAACTGACCATGGCCGGTGTCACATAAAATTTTTCGAATACCCCTTTCCAGCACTAAGAGGTTCATGTGATGGCGCCTAGACCCCGTCTAGACCAGCCTACGACACTCACGCACTTTATATGTTAGAATCACGTAAGTAAGAACACACACGAGAACACAAGAGAGAGAGAGAGAGAGCTTTTATATCTTGAGAGCAACTTTCATACAATGCTTAAGTGTTTACAGAATTCCCTACCAAATGCCTAAGGCAGAACTCCTATTTATAATACAATAGAGTGGCTTCAGCCTAGCCACAAAAGCAAGTAACCACCCACTAACACTGATAACCACCCACTAACTTATCCATGATGCTGGACTTCCTCAAACGTGGTATAACTTCCCACTAACTTGCTGACTGACTCCTTAATTCAAGGAGAGTGCTGAGGAACGTGGGTGGTTACTCAATCGCCCACTTCTCTCATACACTAAATAACTGCCGCGAGTAACCGCTCGCTCTGTATCGTACAAGTGTCTGCTCCACTTGTCACAACTGCCCAAGGGTATGACCATAACCGCCCAAAGGTTACCGCTCACCATGTCGAGAGTAACCGCCAATGACATTGACGTAACTGCTTCTAAGCCAGGCGTAACCGCTTATGGCCTTAGACGCAACCGCTCATCGTTAGACGTAACTACTAGCCATGTCAGCGTAACCGCTTCTGAATAGTGGGAGTGTGCCCTCTCACACTCCTAATAACCGCTCCCCTTTTTAAAGATACATGGGGCAGCGTGGGTGGTTACTATAACCACCCACTACTCATGGTAACTACCCTTTACTGCCCCTTAAAATAAGAAGTAACCGCCCTTATTTTAAGGAACTAACCACCAGCACTAGGCGTACGTTGGTAACTACCGCCAAGTCACTCAATCGCCTAGTTTTTAACCGTTGGGCGATTATCCACGCATGGTAACCACTTCTGATTATCCTTTGTTCTCTCGTAGCCTTGGTCACTGTTGCCAAGTCACCAAGCCACGCCTTTTAGTAACTAATGGGCTGTTACCATCGCATGGTAACCGCTCTTTCATGATCCCACGCTAGCCGCGGCCTTGGTAACTGCCGCCAAGTCACCAAGCTACTCAGTCTACATCTGTTGGGCGGTTACCAACGCATGGTAACCGCTTCTCATAATCCCACGATGTGGATATTAGTGTAAATGCGATGCTAGGGATCCTTCGACGCTGGTTTAACGGATGAAACCATCAACCCCACGCGTCGTACCACCATATGAGATTTATCGAGACCATCCTCGGGTTCACTCGCACGTTCCACTACGTGCACCCATCTCGGATCTTATTCCATCTCTTAGGGTACTCAACTCGGACGCGCAAGGGTCAAGTATGACTCCTTAGTCGCATGCGACACTCGAGAGTTATGTACGTTAACCACCATGCCTCGTCCGACGTCTAGCATTGCGCCTAGACACAGTCGGCTCTTAAAGAAGTGCTGACAAAAGTGACGGTTATAAACCTTCCCCACTAAATAGAGGATGACGTCCTCGTCAGATTTCACTACTGAGACATTCGTCGGGAGGGGTACTCGTTCCCCCCACACAAATTCTCATAAGTAGTCGTCACTTTCCTTCCGGACTCATTTTACTCATAACGAGTCTCCTTGATCCCATGCCTCTCTTGATCCTCGGCTGATCAATGGCATTCACACACTTGCGGGACTCGGATTTTAGCCAACTCGTGGCCTCTAATCACGAGCCAATGAGATCAATGATAGTCCTCATAACCTCTCCGCCATTATTTTCATCAAAACCGGCATAGGAATCTATGGCTTACTTCCCACATCTATGGAAGTAATCATTCGAGGTACCTCCTTTTCCGCGGAGGAGGGGCATCTTCCCCTTTTCCAAAAGTCTCCCTTACCACGGGTCTCTTTTGGTGCGAATGATGACCTTCACCCGTCATCCCGTCGCGCGCTTGAGTGCTCATGTGCTCGGGAACCACATGCAAGCTCTTGCCTCAAGACTTAGGTTAACCACCGTTAACCCATGTCGACAACAATCGTCATTGTTGTACTCGACACATCACATTCCGAGGTTAACTACCTCTTAGATCAGTCTACTCTTCTATCCCGAGAGTATCCGACGGATCCATTACCCTCTCTTAGGGTTTTCCCAAATAACAAGTTCGAGCCAGAACTGTAATTCGGCGAGGAGAGACAACGTCCACGCATGGAAGACCTCGCACGGTTCCGTCCATCGATTGAACTCCCCCGAACTTCATCACTTGGAATGAAAGTTTCACTAGGGCGAGCTTCGGTCCATACGAATAAACGTTAACACTTGTCTCGCTATGATTCCGAAGTTCAATGTGTCCCGCTCGAGTTAGGATACACTTGCTCCAGTTTCTTCATATGAGGTTAGCCCCTCACACTTTGCTGGCAGCAAGTATGTACTCCTCAAACCTCGACGCTGCTGCGAAAATAATTCTCGCACACCTACAAACAGTTGGCATATCTTTCATTCCTTATCTTTCGAACGCCGAATTTAACGAGATCAAGTCCTCAAATTCCTACAAACATCAGGCATGTTCACCTTTGATCCTTCGATCTTCGTCGAAGATACAAGGTTAACCACTCTTACCTCTGCTATCCGATGGTAGATGATTCGAATTTCGCCGAAGTTACAAGATCGCACACTCGTGGGGATTACCATTAATGAATCCCTCCATCTTACCATTGCGGATCCTTTTTATGTACTTGTTAGGCCTTGGTTAACACACAAGTTCAATACTTATGATTTCGAGACAACGACCATTGAATTTCATGTATTGGCTTGACTAACATGACTCCGTGTTCATGCTCCGTCCCAAGGGACTGGCGTAACCCACAACATGTTTGTCGGAAGAATAAACTTAGTCTATCTTTCCGGGATCCCTTTAGGTTAGAGCCATGAACAAGGTCTACAAGCACCACATATTACATCAAAGCGTTCCTTTATAATTCATTACATAGCCCTTTAGACAGAGCAAAGGGTCAGCCCAACTCACATTGGTTCAGATGTGCCCAAGTCTGATTAGCGTTAAACTCGCGAGTTTGCGGCTCCGAGTCAATCGAACGCTTATGATAAACAGTAACGCGTTTAGATTTGGCTATGTACAGGCAATGAAAAACAAGAATAACCAAGCCAACTTCCATAAATGCAAATATAATAATCCTTACATTGCAGTTCAACTATTAAAAACAAGGAAACAAACCAACGTCCTTTTTGAATAACAAGCGACAAACAAAAGCAAAACAACAGCAAATTAAACAACCTAATATAAGGAGGGGCGACTTCACCAAGTACACCAACTGCCAACCACCTTACAGTTGGAATGGACCGAATTGAAACTTCGATTGGGACGTAGGAGTGTATCCTTCGTCCTCCTCGCTGTACTTAGCCCCATAGTAGTTTGCGAAGGAGTCATATCTTGTCCAGGGGTCCTCGCTCTCCGATTCATCGTCGGAGATAACGACCACCTCTATGGTCTTCTTCGGCACTGTTAGCGCTATTGCTTCCTTATTTGTCTTACCATCCTACAATTATGGGGCCTCATCCCATGCCTTAAATTCGTCCCTGACGAACCATCCCACTAGGCAGTGCATAACCGTCTTCTTCTCCAGGATCCTGACTTTAGGAGACGAGGGACGGGGTGTTGGCAACGGGTTTTCAACACGATCTGCTAGGTCCTCCATTCTTGAGCACCATCCATTTAGGAGGCCGGACAGTTTGTCATCAATCTCAAATACACGACCATTAGCGACATCAACATTCCAGTCGCTCCATGGACCAGGCTGATAGATGCCAAGGCTTCCCTGGTTGTTGTGCACTAATGTTTTTAGTCGGTTCAGGGTCTCCAGCGGCTGGTCGACGTCAAATATTGATCCAGCCAAGTCGCTCAAGTACTCCATTTTCTTGGAGTATTCCACATCTTCCTCATTGAGGATAGATTCTAGTTCCGCCCCGTCAACAGAGGGAGAATTCGGTTTGGGACAAATGAAGGGGAGTCGGCATACACAATACGTTTCACGTGTCTTCTCGGGGTTCTCATGGTGAAAGCGTCTTTGATTTTTCCGGCAGGTCGGACCAAATTGTCACAAAAAAATTTTCGAATACCCCTTTCCAACACTAAGAGGTTCCTGTGATGGGCCTAAACCCCGTCTAGACCAGCCTACGACATTCACGCACTTTATATGTTAGAATCACGTAAGTAAGAACACACACGAGAACACAAGAGAGAGATAGAGAGCTTTTATTTCTTGAGAGAAACTTTCATACAATGCTTAAGTGTTTACAGAATTATCTACCAAATGTCTAAGGCATAATTCTATTTATAATACAATAGAGTGGCTACAACCAGCCACAAAAGCAGGTAACCACCCACTAACACTGATAACCAACCACTAACACAGATAACCACCCACTAACTTATCCATGATGCTGGACTTCCTCAAACATGGGATAACTTCCCACTAACTTGCTGACTAACTCCTTAATTCAAGGAGAGTGGTGAGGAACGTGGGTGGTTACTCAACCGCCCACTTCTCTCACACACTAAATAACTGCCGCGAGTAACCGCTTGCTCAGTATCGTACAAGTGTCTGCTCCACTTGTCGCAACTGCCCAAGGGTATGACCATAACTGCCCACGGGTAACCGCTCACCAAGTCGAGAGTAACCGCCCATGACATTGACGCAACTGCTTCTAAGCCAGGCGTAACCGCTTGTGGCCTTAGACGCAACTGCTCATCGTCAGATGCAACTACCCGCCATGTCAGCATAACCGCTTTTGGATAGTGGGAGTGTGCCCTCTCTACTCCTAATAACCGCTCCCCTTTTTAAAGAGACATGGGGCAGCGTGGGTGGTTATAACCGCCCCTTAAAATAAGGAGTAACGCACAAGAGGAAAAAAGCCTAAGGGCTGCATTCATAAGTGGCCTAAGGGCTGCGTTTTTTGACCACAGTACCTAGAGTAGCAGCCCTTAACATCTAGGAAGGGTTGCGGTTATCAACCGCAGCCCTTGGCCAAATAAGGGCTGGGGTTAATAGGGACAACCGCAGCCCTTGGTGAAGTAAGGGTTGCCGTTTTCCCTATAAACCGCAACCCTTATTTGGCCAAGGGCTGCAGTTCTTCCATTAACCGCAGCCCTTGTGTGATTTTTTTTTATAAAAAAAAATCAGCTATATTATATATATATAAGCTCGTTCCCTGTGTCGCTGGTTCCCATGTGTTGCTGCTTTGCTTTGTACCATATTACCAACCTCATAATGCATATAGAGTACCCAATTATGTAATAATATATATATATATATACATATATATATACATATATATATATATACATATATATATACATATATATATAATAATGTCAAAGAGTACATATTAAGGCAAAATTATATTAATTCTAATACTAAAAGCTACATTAACGCAATCGAATAGCTAATAGCTCTAGCTAGTTATTGCAAAATCCTAACCAATGTATCATAGACAATCTTCACAAATGTAGCTTGCCAACTTGTTTCGAACTTCATCCAATTCTTCAATTGTGAATTCATCCAACCTTAGTGCGTCGTTATCCATGTAAACCATGCAATAATATGAATATAATAAATTAGTAAGATCAAGTCAAACATTTTTTTTTTGAGGGAAAAATCAAACATTTACAATATATAATAACAGCTAACTCATGCAATTATAAGCTAAACAACCAATTTTTGAGTTGATTTTGTCGATTTTTGTGAATTTGAGCTATTTTACTTCCCAAAACTAACTACATGTTACATATAGGAGAAAAACTAATACACACCACTTACTTTATGCATACTTGAAGTGTTAATGTCAAATTTAGGTGCAAAAGTTTAAGAGTTCAATTATTAGGTTCTTTTCGGTGTCGTTTTTGTGAATTTGAGCTATTTCACTTCCCAAAACTAACTACATCTTACATATAGGAGCACAACTAACACACACCACTTACTTTATGCATACTTGAAGTGTTAATGTGAAATTTAGGAGCAAAAGATTAGAGTTCAAGTTTTGGATTCATTTCGGGGTCGATTTTGGTGAAAAATCCAATTTCTCACCCAAAATGAACTTACTATTGCAACTACAACTAAACCAAACATATCTCACTTAATCTATACATATTTGAACTATATATGTCAATTTTAGTTGGAATTGGTGAAAGTACCAAGTTTTGGATTGATTTTGTCGATTTTTGTGCATTTGAGCTATTTTGCTTCACAAAACTAACTACATGTTACATATAGGAGCACAACTAACACACATCACTTACTTTATGCATACTTGAAGTGTTAATGTCAAATTTAGGAGCAAAAGATTAGAGTTCAAGTTTTGGGTTCATTTCGGGGTCCATTTTGGTGAAAAATCCAATTTCTCACCCAAAACGAACATACTATTGCAAGTACAACTAAACCAAAAATATCTCACTTAATCTGTACATATTTGAACTATATATGTCAATTTTAGTTGGAATTGGTGAAAGTACCAAGTTTCGGGTTGATTTTATCGATTTTTATGAATTTGACCTATTTTGCTTCCCAAAACTAACTACATGTTACGTATGGGAGCACAACTAACACACATTATTAATGCATACTTGAAGTGTTAATGTCAAATTTAGGAACAAAAGATTAGAGTTCAAGTTTTGGGTTCATTTCGGGGTCGATTTTGGTGAAAAATCCAATTTCCCACCCAAAATGAGCTTACTATTGCAAATACAATTAAACCAAGCATATCTCACTTAATCTATACATAATTGTACTATATATTTCAATTTTAGTTGGTATTGGTGAAAGTACCAAGTTTCGGGTTGATTTTGTCGATTTTTGTGAATTTGAGCTATTTTGCTTCCCAAAACTAACTACATTTACTTAATGCATACTTGAAGTGTTAATGTCAAATTTAGGAAGAAAAGATTAGAGTTCAAGTTTTGGGTTCATTTCGGGGTCGATTTTGGTGAAAAATCCAACTTCCCACCCAAAATGAACTTACTATTGCAAATACAACTAAACCAAGCATATCTCACTTAATCTATACATATTTGAACTATATATTACAATTTTAGTTGGAATTGGTGAAAGTGCCAAGTTTCGGGTTGATTTTGTCACTTTTTGTGAATTTGAGCTATTTAACTTTCCAAACCTAACTACATGTAACATATAGGAGAAAAACTAACACACACCACTTACTTTATGCATACTTGAAGTGTTAATGTCAAATTTAGGAGCAAAAGATTAAAGTTCAAGTTTTGGGTTCATTTCGAGGTCGATTTTGGTGAAAAATCCAATTTCTCACCCAAAATTAACTTACTATTGCAACTACAACTAAACCAAACATATCTCATTTAATCTATATATATTTGAACTATATATGTCAATTTTAGTTAGAATTAGTGAAAGTACCAAGTTTCGGGTTGATTTTATCGATTTTTGTGAATTTGAGCTATTTTACTTCCCAAAACTAACTACATGTAAAATATAGGAGCAAAACTAACACACACCACTTACTTTATGCATACTTGAAGTGTTAATGTCAAATTTAGGAGCAAAAGATTAGAGTTCAAGTTTTGGGTTCATTTCGGGGTCGATTTTGGTGAAAAATTCAATTTCTCACCCAAAATGAACTTACTATTGCAACTACAACTAAACCAAACATATCTCAGTTAATCTATACATATTTGAACTATATATGTCAATTTTAGTTGGAATTGGTGAAAGTACCAAGTTTCGAGTTGATTTTGTCGATTTTTTGTGAATTTGAGCTATTTTACTTCCCAAAACTAACTACATGTAACATATAGGAGCAAAACTAACACACACCACTTACTTTATGCATACGTGATGTTTTTAATGTCAAATTTAGGAGCAAAAGATTAAAGTTCAAATTTTGGGTTCATTTCGGTGTCGATTTTGGTGAAAAATCCAATTTCTCACCCAAAATTAACTTGCTATTGCAACTACAACTAAACGAAACATATTTCATTTAATCTATATATATTTGAACTATATAGGTCAATTTTAGTTGGAATTGGTGAAAGTACCAAGTTTCGGGTTGATTTTGTCGATTTTTGTGAATTTGAGCTATTTTACTTCCCAAAACTAACTACATGTAACATATAGGAGCAAAACTAACACACACCACTTACTTTATGTATACTTGAAGTGTTAATGTCAAATTTAGGAGCAAAAGATTAGAGTTCAAGTTTTGGGTTCATTTCGGGGTCCATTTTGGTGAAAAATCCAATTTCTCACCCAAAATGAATTTACTATTACAACTACAAATAAACCAAAAATATCTCACTTAATCTATACATATTTGAACTATATATGTCAATTTTAGATGGAATTGGTGAAAGTACCAAGTTTCGGGTTGATTTTGTCGATTTTTGTGAATTTGAGCTATTTTACTTCCCAAAACTAACTACATGTTACATATAGGAGCACAACTAACACACACCACTTACTTTATGCATACTTGAAGTGTTAATGTCAAATTAAGGTGCAAAAGATTAGAAGTTCAATTTTTAGGTTCGTTTCGGGGTCGATTTTTGTGAATTTGAGCTATTTCACTTCCCAAAACTAACTACATCTTACATATAGGAGCAAAACTAACACACACCACTTACTTTATGCGTACTTGAAGTGTTAATGTCAAATTTAGGAGCAAAAGATTAGAGTTCAAGTTTTGGGTTCATTTTGGGGTCGATTATAGTTAATTTATGCTACAATTGGTTTCCAAAATAAACTAATTCTTACCTATCAATTTAATCTAAATTAAATAAACTAATTAGTTACATACCTTGTGAAGATAATCGATGTCAGTGCAATGGTTGACTATATCAAACATGTACCTCAGCACGTAATAGCCACAATCAACACCATTCTTTTGTTGCGGACACTAAAATTCATCAATTTTAAACTTCCAAAAACATTCATGTTAAATTTAGAGTATATGAAAATAAATGGTTGGACATAAGATTCACCAAAGTAGTTACCTCAACTGATATCCAAAGTGGAGCTTTTTCTAATCGAAGTCCAAGTCCACAATATATATATAAACGTGTAATATTAGGTACACATATTGTTCTAGTTAAGTTACCTATTCAATAGTGACTTGACTAGTGAGGTCTGTGGTGGTTGTCGACGAAGAGAATCAAAGTGGTAGACGTGATTATTTGACAAACATATCACAATGAGCGTCCAATGGAGACTACTTAAGGAAATAATATAAAGTTACTTATTCAACAATTCGGTGAATTTTGTTATCGATATATGGAACAAGAATGAACTTCTCTCCTAAACAAGGAAAAAAGGTTATAGAAAATAAAGTAAAGCATCAAGTTTGGTGTAAGAAGCTTACATTTCAATATATGGAACAAGGATGAACTTCTCTTCTAACCGATGTGATTGTTTGAAACTAGTATCGAGATATTCTTTCACATCGGCTTTGTTTTTTAAACAATTGTCATCTCGCATCATACTTGGACATAACCAACCAATCTTTGTCTCACTCATTTTTTCATTCAATTCAGTACACAATAACCTGAGAAAGCATATAATAAAAAGTAAACATACTTATCATGGAAGTTGAAAACTATTATAAACTTGTAAAGTAAAATATGTATCACCTCATGAAAGCTTGTATCATTGTTCCACTCAACATTTCCCCACGTAAGAATTCTTTAACATCGTCTTTGGAAATCCATGTAGATGACCCATCAGTGTAGTTTAATTGTTCCTTCCCCAAAGAAACATGTATTGGAGTAGTCTCGGGCAAATCGCTAACGTACTCATGCAACCAATAACATGCCTTAGTAAGGCCTTGCACCACCAACGGCTCGAGAAGTGGATTGTTTGACATACTAACTTGGTCATCAAACACATTTGGTTCACTTTCATCACGTCCAATTGCCTCCTTAGCCATCTTGTTGGGTGAACCGACCTTTTTAGCCTTCTTGTCATGTGAACCAATCTTCCTTGAAACCTAGTAAAAAGTAAAAATAAGAATATTACTAATTATTATATGACATAGAAAAGTAATATAATCGAAGTTGATTATTACATAAATTCACGCATATATATATATATATATATATATGTGTGTGTGTGTGTGTGTGTGTGTGTGTGTGTGTGTGTATGTTTATCGGTGTACCTCATCTGAAAATCGCACCCATGCACACGGCCACATAACATAACTACCATGGGCGTCCACTCAGTGTATGTAGACTAACCTCTTCAAAACCAGGCTCAATGTAGTTGATGCTCACCACATAGTGATCATTGTTCACTATTTGATGATGCACTCGTACTCGATCACCGGGAGGTTGTGCATGGCCACTAGCTATCACAATCAGACTATCAGAATCATTTTCTTGAACTAATAGTCAGCATGGGGTCTCCTCCTTTGAATCAAAACAAGTCATTAATAGTTAAGTGATGAAAAAACATTACAGTTAGAATTGCATGCACTTAGGGACAATATATAGTTGTTTAATAAAGCAAAGTGATTAAGCGTGATAAATTAAACCAAATAAAGTGATTATCTTCAACTCGAGTATTGGTGGATTAGGTGCATGTATCGTTTGATTATCCGATGTTTGTGGAACATCGATCGGCTGGCTAGATGGAACATCACTACCTTTCTTCAATGGGAAGATTGGTAAACCCATTTGCTCCATCATGGCATTGAAGTTATGTGTCATCTCCTCTTTAAGCTCCTCCCGAATTGCAGATTTGATAGCCTCCACATATACCGATGCCGAATTCACACTACTCGCACTTGATTTTGACGTTGTGGTGTATTGTTCACCATATACCTTTCTCACGCCGAGGCGGACACCTCCTATGCCCCTCACACGACCACTATGGTCCATTCCTAGAGTTTCGTGCAAAGCATCCATGTGTGCGGTAGGAGTGAAATCACCGGTTGCCTCCTTTTCCTTCAATCCGATCTAGAAATTAAACAACAAGAGACAATTGCACCTTAAAAAAATGAACAAAACCTACCTCCGAAGAAGTTGCCGGCAACAGTGGCATCCATGGGCCCCCACTGCCCCCCCGGCTTGCACGACACCCACTGCCCCCTCCACCCCGCTTGCACGGCCCCGCCAGGCCAGCGGCAGAGAGAAACCGGTTTTCCCTGCTGCCGCTGGGCTGGCATGGCAAAGGCGGGGGCAGGGGGCCTGTGGGGAGGGGGGGCTGTGTAAGGAGGGGGAAAGTGCGGGTGTGGGGTGTGGGGTTACTTGAATAGAAATAAACGAAAAACACATCAAATGGCCGAAATACGCCTAAAATGATCTTTATTTTCCCGAAATCCAACCAAAAACAAAGTAGCACCTATAAATCTACTTAATAGCAATATTTTAGGTTATATTATCATATTCCAAAAGAAATTGGAGCCCCGTGACTCAAAATATTCGAAAATGACATGAAATGGCCGAAATAGGCCTAAAATTATATTTATGTTCCCGAAATCCAACCAACAACAAAATAGCACGTATAAATCTACTTAATAGCAATATTTTAGGTTATATTATCATATTCCACAAGAAATTGGAGCTCTGTGACACAAAATATTCGAAAATGACATGAAATGGCCGAAATAGGCCTAGAATGATATTTACATTCCCAAAATCCAACCAACAACAAAGTAGCACCTATAAATCTATTCAATAGCAATATTTTAGGTTATGTTATATTATCATATTCCACAAGAAATTGGAGTTACATGACTCGAAATAGACGAAAATCACATGAAACGGCCGAAATAGGCCTAAAACGACATTTACTTTCCCGAAATCCAACCAACAACAAATTAGAGCCCATGATTCTTGTAAATACTTACATTCTACCTCAAATTAGCATTTTCAACACAAGTTTGTGGTTGCATGAATCGAAATACAAGAAAATGACATTTTTTATGTACTTATAATGGCATTGGCCATCTTTTATGTAACGGGATCAGGTAACACTCTGTTTCCCTTTGCATCAACCCGATGCATCGAACACCACCAATCAAGGACCCTGTCTGGTTGACGAGCTGGTGTAGCTGATGTGGTTATAGAGCTAGTTGTCGTTGTCGAATCCAGTGTGGGGTAATGGGCAAACATCCACTTTTTCTCGCCTCATCGTAGGAATGGGCACCCAAATGATGATAATATCTCCTTGCTTTTGCACTCGCGTTTTTTTCTCACGTCTTGTCTGAAAAAACACACAATTACAAACAAAAGATTAGGTATTATATACAATCATTCTCGATCTAAGTGTGGTAAATATAATTAAAATCCTTTGCTTACAACAGCTTCTGAGGTAGTATTTTTGGCAACAAATGCTTCCCACTCTTTAGGTTCGATATTTCTCCATATCTGATATGGTAATCTGGTGGGTTCCTCTGAAATTTCTAATGCAGCCTCAGCTTCTATTTGCTTTTCTCCACCATAAATTTTCTTCTTCTTTGTACCCGTTCTTTTCCTTCGCTTAGTGATCCAACCGGACACTAACTTAGCCTTGAAATCTCAAAATCTCTGAGCAAGCTCGGATAGAAATAGATTCTTCTTGGCTTCATCATCTTCGACATTGAAGAGATTCTACAAAAAAAAAACGCACAAAAATATTAGTTTCCACATTTGTTGTAATAGATTAAATTATATCATTAGTACTACACATACATTTATTAAAATAAGAAACTAAATGGTAGTATGAAACTTACCATAGTGTCATTCCATAGTAATTTATTCATCCCCTCGGGCACCTCTTGCATTGAATGCAAAATGGAGAGCCTCCGGACGCAAAGGCCAATATGTTTGCCATACTTAGAACGCCACACACCACAAGGTTGACCCAAGCTATCATACTCTAAAGTCATATGCAAGTGAGTAGCACTTATTGACTTTGTAGGTCCTCTTCCCTTTCTCTTTTTCATCACTTGCGATTTTCTTTGTTGTTGATTTGTTTGTAACTCCCGTTGTTGACCTTCTTTCCTACGAAATTGTTGTGCTTTCACAATTGTACAAATTTGTGCATGAAGTTCTTCATCGGTAGGTCGAGTTTGCATGTAATCCTTTACTCGTAAAGCATTCCTATCTGCCATTGCCTCAAACATTGTTATCTTATTTTCTTCAAGATCTCGATCTTCGAGATCACCTTTATCAAGGACCTTCCTCACATCATAAGATTCATCCTCGGTTGTATGTTCACTACTCGTGATCTCATCCATATGTATTAATTATCCCTGAAATTAATATATATATATATATATATATATATATATATATATATATATATATATATATATATATATATATATATATATATATATATATATATATATATATATATATATATAGGTTAAAAAAAGTAAAAAATTGAATAAGGACCAACAATGCAACACCGGAAGTCGTGGGCCAGCAGCGGCACCACGATAACAGTAGCAGAAGCAAACTGATGTTGTTGGCAGCTTGCTGCCGCTACTGTTGCGGGGGGGCTATGCAAGGGGGTGGGGGGAGCGGGAGGCGTGCAAGGGGGGCAGCGCGGGGCTGTGCAAAGGGGGGGGGAACGGGGGGATATATATGTACAAAAAGACATAAAACGGCCGAAATAGGCCTAAAATGAAATTTATTTTTCCGAAATCCAACCATCAACAAAGTAGCTCGTATAAATCTACTTAATAGCAACATTTTAGGTTATATGATCATATTCCACAACAAATTGGAGTAACATGACTCGAAATACACGAAAATGACATGAAACGGCCGGAATAGGCCTAAAATGACGTTTACTTTCCCGAAAACCAACCAACAACAAAGTAGCACCTATAAATCTACTTAGTAGTCGTATTTTATGCAATATTCACATGCAACAACAATTTGGAGTCACATGGCTCGAAATACACGAAAATGACATGAAACGGCTGAAATAGGCTTAAAATAACGTTTACTTTCCTGAAATCCAACCAACAACAAAGTAGCACCTATAAATCTACTTACTAGTCGTATTTTATGCAATATTACCACATTCAAGAAGAAATTGGAGTCACATGACTCGAAATACACGAAAATAACATGAAACAGACGAAATAGGCTGAAAATGACATTTACTTTCCCAAAATCCAACCAACAACAAAGTAGCACCTATAACTCTACTTAGTAGTCGTATTTTATGCAATATTATTACATGCAACAAGAAATTGGATTCACATGACTCGAAATACACGAAAATGACACGAAATGACCGAAATAGGCCTAAAATGACCCTTACTTTCCCGAAATCCAACCAACAACAAAGTAGCACCTATAAATCTACTTAGTAGTCGTATTTTATGCAATATTATTACATACAACAAGAAATTTGAGTCACATAACTCGAAATATACGCAAATGACACGAAATGGCCGAAATAGGCCTAAAATGACCCTTACTTTCCCGAAATCCAACCAACAACAAAGTAGCACCTATAAGTCCACTTAGTAGTCGTATTTTATGCAATATTATTACATTCAACAAGAAATTGGAGTCACGTGACTCGAAATACACGAAAATGACATGAAACGGACGAAATAGGCTTAAAATGACGTTTACTTTCTCGAAATCCGACCAACAACAAAGTAGCACCTATAAATCTACTTAGTAGTTGTATATTATGCAATATTACCACATGCAACGATAAATTGGAGTAACATGACTCGAAATACACGAAAATGACATGAAACGACCGAAATAGGCTTAAAATGACATTTACTTTCCCGAAATCCAACCAACAACAAAGTAGCACCTATAAATCTACTTATTAGTCGTATTTTAAGAAATATTACCATATGCAACAATAAATTGGAGAAACATGACTCGAAATACACGAAAATAACATGAAATTGCCGAAATAGGCTTAAAATGACGTTTACTTTCCCGAAATCCAACCAACAACAAAGTAGCACCTATAAATCTACTTAGTAGTCATATTTTATGCAATATTATTCCATTCAAAAAAAATTGGAGTCACATAACTCGAAATATACGAAAATGACACTAAATGGCTGAAATAGACCTAAAATGACCCTCACTTTCCCGAAACAACAACAAATAGCACCTAAACCTCTACTTTCCCGAAATACCAACCAACAACAAAGTAGCACCTATAAATCTACTTAGTAGTCGTATTTTATGCAATATAATTGCATTCAATAAGAAATTGGAGTCACATGACTCGAAATACACAAAAATGACATGAAACTGACGAAATAGGCTTAAAATGACGTTTACTTTCTCGAAATCCGACCAACAACAAAGTAGCACCTATAAATCTACTTAATAGTTGTATTTTATGCAATATTACCACGTGCAACAACAAATTGGAGTAACATGACTCGAAATACACGAAAATGACATGAAACTGCCGAAATAGGCTTAAAATGACGTTTACTTTCCCGAAATCCAGCCAACAACAAAGTAGCACCTATAAATCTACTTAGTAGTCGTATTTTATGCAATATTATTACATTCAACAAGAAATTGGAGTCACATGACTCGAAATACACGAAAATGACACGAAATGGCCGAAATAGGCCTAACATGACCCTTACTTTCCCGAAATCCAGCCAACAACAAAGTAGCACCTATAAATCTATTTAGTAGTCGTATTTTATGCAATATTATTACATTCGACAAGAAATTGGAGTCACATGACTCGAAATATACGCAAATGACACGAAATGGCCGAAATAGGCCAAAAATGACCCTTACTTTCCCGAAATCCAACCAACAACAAAGTAGCACCTATAAATCTACTTAGAGCAACTCCAATGGTGCAAAAGAAGGACTTGCTAGCAATTTTGCAAAATACTTAGCTAGTTGCTTAACCATTGGAGCATAAAATGGAGTTTTGCTTTGCTAAGCAAATTGGCTCTATAGAGCAAATTGGCTTAGCCAAAATGTTGGGTCCCACACAACAAATAGCTTTTCAATAAGTCTTAATTTATTATATAAAAAAAAGGAAAAGGTGATTGTGGGACCTATTTAATAGTCGTATTTTATGCAATATTACCACATGCAACAAGAAATTGGAGGAACATGACTCGAAATACACGAAAATGACATGAAACGGCCGAAATAGGCTTAAAATGACGTTTACTTTCCCGAAATCCAACCAACAAAAAAGTAGCAAATATAAATCTACTTAGTAGTCGTATTTTATGCAATATTATTACATTCAACAAAAATTGGAGTCACATGACTCGAAATACACGAAAATGACATGAAACAGACGAAATAGGCTCAAAATGACGTTTACTTTCTCGAAATCCGACCAACAACAAAGTAGCACCTATAAAGCTACTTAGTAGTCGTATTTTATGCAATATTATCACATTCAACAAGAAATTGGAGTCACATGACTCGAAATACACGAAAATGACATGAAACGGACGAAATAGGCTTAAAATGACGTTTACTTTCCCGAAATAAAACCAACAACAAAGAAGCACCTATAAATCTACTTAATAGTCGTATTTTAAGCAATATTACCACATGCAACAACAAATTGAAGTAAAATGACTCGAAATACACGAAAATGACATGAAACGGCCGAAATAGCCTTAAAATGACGTTTACTTTCCCGAAATCCAACCAACAACAAAGTAGCACCTATAAGTCTACTTAGTAGTCGTATTTTATGCAATATTATAACATTCAACTAGAAAATGGAGTCTCGTGACTCGAAATACACGAAAATGACATGAAACGGACGAAATAGGCTTAAAATGACGTTTACTTTCTCGAAATCCGACCAACAATAAAGTAGCACCTATAAATCTACTTAGTAGTTGTATATTATGCAATATTACCACATGCAACGACAAATTGGAGTAACATGACTCGAACTACACGAAAATAACATGAAACGACCGAAATAGGCTTAAAATGACATTTACTTTCCCGAAATCCAACCAACAATAAAGTAGCACCTATAAATCTACTTATTAGTCGTATTTTAAGAAATATTACCATATGCAACAACAAATTGGAGAAACATGACTCGAAATACACGAAAATTACATGAAATTGCCGAAATAGGCTTAAAATGACGTTTACTTTCCCGAAATCCAACCAACAACAAAGTAGCACCTATAAGTCTACTTAGTAGTCGTATTTTATGCAATATTATTACATTCAACAAGAAATTGGAGTCACGTGACTCGAAATACACGAAAATGACATGAAACGGACGAAATAGGCTTAAAATGACGTTTACTTTCTCGAAATCCGACCAACAACAAGTAGCACCTATAAATCTACTTAGTAGTTGTATATTATGCAATATTACCACATGCAACGACAAATTGGAGTAACATGACTCGAAATACACGAAAATGACATGAAACGACCGAAATAGGCTTAAAATGACATTTACTTTCCCGAAATCCAACCAACAATAAAGTAGCACCTATAAATCTACTTATTAGTCGTATTTTAAGAAATATTACCATATGCAACAACAAATTGGAGAAACATGACTCGAAATACACGAAAATGACATGAAATTGCCGAAATAGGCTTAAAATGACGTTTACTTTCCCGAAATCCAACCAACAACAAAGTAGCACCTATAAATCTACTTAGTAGTCGTATTTTATGCAATATTATTCCATTCAACAAAAATTGGAGTCACATGACTCGAAATATACGAAAATGACACTAAATGGCTGAAATAGGCCTAAAATGACCCTTACTTTCCCGAAATCCAACCAACAACAAAGTAGCACCTATAAATCTACTTAGTAGTCGTATTTTATGCAATATTATTTCATTTAACAAGAAATTGGAGTCATATAACTCGAAATATACGCAAATGACACAAATTGGCCGAAATAGACCTAAAATGACCCTTACTTTCCCGAAATCCAACCAACAACAAAGTAGCACCTATAAATCTACTTAGTAGTCGTATTTTATGCAATATAATTGCATTCAATAAGAAATTGGAGTCACATGACTCGAAATACACAAAAATGACATGAAACTGACGAAATAGGCTTAAAATGACGTTTACTTTCTCGAAATCCGACCAACAACAAAGTAGCACCTATAAATCTACTTAGTAGTTGTATTTTATGCAATATTACCACGTGCAACAACAAATTGGAGTAACATGACTCGAAATACACGAAAATGACATGAAACTGCCGAAATAGGCTTAAAATGACGTTTACTTTCCCGAAATCCAGCCAACAACAAAGTAGCACCTATAAATCTACTTAGTAGTCGTATTTTATGCAATATTATTACATTCAACAAGAAATTGGAGTCACATGACTCGAAATGCACGAAAATGACACGAAATGGCCGAAATAGGCCTAACATGACCCTTACTTTCCCGAAATCCAGCCAACAACAAAGCAGCACCTATAAATCTATTTAGTAGTCGTATTTTATGCAATATTATTACATTCGACAAGAAATTGGAGTCACATGACTCGAAATATACGCAAATGACACGAAATGGCCGAAATAGGCCTAAAATGACCCTTACTTTCCCGAAATCCAACCAACAACAAAGTAGCACCTATAAATCTACTTAGAGCAACTCCAATGGTGCAAAAGAAGGACTTGCTAGCAATTTTGCAAAATACTTAGCTAGTTGCTTAACCATTGGAGCATAAAATGGAGTTTTGCTTTGCTAAGCAAATTGGCTCTATAGAGCAAATTGGCTTAGCCAAAATGTTGGGTCCCACACAACAAATAGCTTTTCAATAAGTCTTAATTTATTATATAAAAAAAAGGAAAAGGTGATTGTGGGACCTACTTAATAGTCGTATTTTATGCAATATTACCACATGCAACAAGAAATTGGAGGAACATGACTCGAAATACACGAAAATGACATGAAACGGCCGAAATAGGCTTAAAATGACGTTTACTTTCCCGAAATCCAACCAACAAAAAAGTAGCTAATATAAATCTACATAGTAGTCGTATTTTATGCAATATTATTACATTCAACAAAAATTGGAGTCACATGACTCGAAATACACGAAAATGACATGAAACAGACGAAATAGGCTTAAAATGACGTTTACTTTCTCGAAATCCGACCAACAACAAAGTAGCACCTATAAATCTACTTAGTAGTCGTATTTTATGCAATATTATCACATTCAACAAGAAATTGGAGTCACATGACTCGAAATACACGAAAATGACATGAAACGGACGAAATAGGCTTAAAATGACGTTTACTTTCCCGAAATAAAACCAACAACAAAGAAGCACCTATAAATCTACTTAATAGTCGTATTTTAAGCAATATTACCACATGCAACAACAAATTGGAGTAACATGACTCGAAATACACGAAAATGACATGAAACGGCCGAAATAGCATTAAAATGACGTTTACTTTCCCGAAATCCAACCAACAACAAAGTAGCACCTATAAGTCTACTTAGTAGTCGTATTTTATGCAATATTATTACATTCAACAAGAAAATGGAGTCTCGTGACTCGAAATACACGAAAATGACATGAAACGGACGAAATAGGCTTAAAATGACGTTTACTTTCTCGAAATCCGACCAACAACAAAGTAGCACCTATAAATCTACTTAGTAGTTGTATATTATGCAATATTACCACATGCAACAATAAATTGGAGTAACATGACTCGAACTACACGAAAATAACATGAAACGACCGAAATTGGCTTAAAATGACACTTACTTTCCCGAAATCCAACCAACAATAAAGTAGCACCTATAAATCTACTTATTAGTCGTATTCTAAGAAATATTACCATATGCAACAACAAATTGGAGAAACATGACTCGAAATACACGAAAATGACATGAAATTGCCGAAATAGGCTTAAAATGACGTTTACTTTCCCGAAATCCAACCAACAACAAAGTAGCACCTATAAATCTACTTAGTAGTCGTATTTTATGCAATATTATTCCATTCAACAAAAATTGGAGTCACATGACTCGAAATATACGAAAATGACACTAAATGGCCGAAATAGGCCTAAAATGACCCTTACTTTCCCGAAATCCAACCAACAACAAAGTAGCACCTATAAATCTACTTAGTAGTCGTATTTTATGCAATATTATTTCATTTAACAAGAAATTGGACTCACATAACTCGAAATATACGCAAATGACACAAATTGGCCGAAATAGACCTAAAATGACCCTTACTTTCCCGAAATCCAACCAACAACAAAGTAGCACCTATAAATCTACTTAGTAGTCGTATTTTATGCAATATAATTGCATTCAATAAGAAATTGGAGTCACATGACTCGAAATACACAAAAATGACATGAAACTGACGAAATAGGCTTAAAATGACGTTTACTTTCTCGAAATCCAACCAACAACAAAGTAGCACCTATAAATCTACTTAGTAGTTGTATTTTATGCAATATTACCACGTGCAACAACAAATTGGAGTAACATGACTCGAAATACACGAAAATGACATGAAACCGCCGAAATAGGCTTAAAATGACGTTTACTTTCCCGAAATCCAACCAACAACAAAGTAGCACCTATAAATCTACTTAGTAGTCGTATTTTATGCAATATTATTACATTCAACAAGAAATTGGAGTCACATGACTCGAAATACACGAAAATGACACGAAATGGCCGAAATAGGCCTAACATGACCCTTACTTTCCCGAAATCCAGCCAACAACAAAGTAGCACCTATAAATCTATTTAGTAGTCGTATTTTATGCAATATTATTACATTCGACAAGAAATTGGAGTCACATGACTCGAAATATACGCAAATGACACGAAATGGCCGAAATAGGCCTAAAATGACCCTTACTTTCCCGAAATCCAACCAACAACAAAGTAGCACCTATAAATCTACTTAGAGCAACTCCAATGGTGCAAAAGAAGGACTTGCTAGCAATTTTGCAAAATACTTAGCTAGTTGCTTAACCATTGGAGCATAAAATGGAGTTTTGCTTTGCTAAGCAAATTGGCTCTATAGAGCGAATTGGCTTAGCCAAAATATTGGGTCCCACACAACAAATAGCATTTCAATAAGTCTTAATTTATTATATAAAAAAAAGGAAAAGGTGATTGTGGGACCTACTTAATAGTCGTATTTTATGCAATATTACCACATGCAACAAGAAATTGGAGGAACATGACTCGAAATACACGAAAATGACATGAAACGGCCGAAATAGGCTTAAAATGACGTTTACTTTCCCGAAATCCAACCAACAAAAAAGTAGCAAATATAAATCTACTTAGTAGTGGTATTTTATGCAATATTATTACATTCAACAAAAATTGGAGTCACATGACTCGAAATACACGAAAATGACATGAAACAGGCCGAAATAGGCTTAAAATGACGTTTACTTTCTCGAAATCCGACCAACAACAAAGTAGCACCTATAAATCTACTTAGTAGTCGTATTTTATGCAATATAATTGCATTCAATAAGAAATTGGAGTCACATGACTCGAAATACACGAAAATGACATGAAACGGACGAAATAGGCTTAAAATGACGTTTACTTTCCCGAAATAAAACCAACAACAAAGAAGCACCTATAAATCTACTTAATAGTCGTATTTTAAGCAATATTACCACATGCAACAACAAATTGGAGTAACATGACTCGAAATACACGAAAATGACATGAAACGGCCGAAATAGCATTAAAATGACGTTTACTTTCCCGAAATCCAACCAACAACAAAGTAGCACCTATAGGTCTACTTAGTAGTCGTATTTTATGCAATATTATTACATTCAACAAGAAAATGGAGTCTCGTGACTCGAAATACATGAAAATGACATGAAACGGACGAAATAGGCTTAAAATGACGTTTACTTTCTCGAAATCCGACCAACAACAAAGTAGCACCTATAAATCTACTTAGTAGTTGTATATTATGCAATATTACCACATGCAACAATAAATTGGAGTAACATGACTCGAACTACACGAAAATAACATGAAACGACCGAAATTGGCTTAAAATGACACTTACTTTCCCGAAATCCAACCAACAATAAAGTAGCACCTATAAATCTACTTATTAGTCGTATTCTAAGAAATATTACCATATGCAACAACAAATTGGAGAAACATGACTCGAAATACACGAAAATGACATGAAATTGCCGAAATAGGCTTAAAATGACGTTTACTTTCCCGAAATCCAACCAACAACAAAGTAGCACCTATAAATCTACTTAGTAGTCGTATTTTATGCAATATTATTCCATTCAACAAAAATTGGAGTCACATGACTCGAAATATACGAAAATGACACTAAATGGCTGAAATAGGCCTAAAATGACCCTTACTTTCCCGAAATCCAACCAACAACAAAGTAGCACCTATAAATCTACTTAGTAGTCGTATTTTATGCAATATTATTTCATTTAACAAGAAATTGGACTCACATAACTCGAAATATACGCAAATGACACAAATTGGCCGAAATAGACCTAAAATGACCCTTACTTTCCCGAAATCCAACCAACAACAAAGTAGCACCTATAAATCTACTTAGTAGTCGTATTTTATGCAATATAATTGCATTCAATAAGAAATTGGAGTCACATGACTCGAAATACACAAAAATGACATGAAACTGACGAAATAGGCTTAAAATGACGTTTACTTTCTCGAAATCCAACCAACAACAAAGTAGCACCTATAAATCTACTTAGTAGTTGTATTTTATGCAATATTACCACGTGCAACAACAAATTGGAGTAACATGACTCGAAATACACGAAAATGACATGAAACTGCCGAAATAGGCTTAAAATGACGTTTACTTTCCCGAAATCCAGCCAACAACAAAGTAGCACCTATAAATCTACTTAGTAGTCGTATTTTATCCAATATTATTACATTCAACAAGAAATTGGAGTCACATGACTCGAAATACACGAAAATGACACGAAATGGCCGAAATAGGCCTAACATGACCCTTACTTTCCCGAAATCCAGCCAACAACAAAGTAGCACCTATAAATCTATTTAGTAGTCGTATTTTATGCAATATTATTACATTCGACAAGAAATTGGAGTCACATGACTCGAAATATACGCAAATGACACGAAATGGCCGAAATAGGCCTAAAATGACCCTTACTTTCCCGAAATCCAACCAACAACAAAGTAGCACCTATAAATCTACTTAGAGCAACTCCAATGGTGCAAAAGAAGGACTTGCTAGCAATTTTGCAAAATACTTAGCTAGTTGCTTAACCATTGGAGCATAAAATGGAGTTTTGCTTTGCTAAGCAAATTGGCTCTATAGAGCAAATTGGCTTAGCCAAAATATTGGGTCCCACACAACAAATAGCTTTTCAATAAGTCTTAATTTATTATATAAAAAAAAGGAAAAGGTGATTGTGGGACCTACTTAATAGTCGTATTTTATGCAATATTACCACATGCAACAAGAAATTGGAGGAACATGACTCGAAATACACGAAAATGACATGAAACGGCCGAAATAGGCTTAAAATGACGTTTACTTTCCCGAAATCCAACCAACAAAAAAGTAGCAAATATAAATCTACTTAGTAGTGGTATTTTATGCAATATTATTACATTCAATAAAAATTGGAGTCACATGACTCGAAATACACGAAAATGACATGAAACAGACGAAATAAGCTTAAAATGACGTTTACTTTCTCGAAATCCGACCAACAACAAAGTAGCACCTATAAATCTACTTAGTGGTCGTATTTTATGCAATATTATCACATTCAACAAGAAATTGGAGTCACATGACTCGAAATACACGAAAATGACATGAAACGGACGAAATAGGCTTAAAATGACGTTTACTTTCCCGAAATAAAACCAACAACAAAGAAGCACCTATAAATCTACTTAATAGTCGTATTTTAAGCAATATTACCACATGCAACAACATTTTGGAGTAACATGACTCGAAATACACGAAAATGACATGAAACGGCCGAAATAGCATTAAAATGACGTTTACTTTCCCGAAATCCAACCAACAACAAAGTAGCACCTATAAGTCTACTTAGTAGTCGTATTTTATGCAATATTATTACATTCAACAAGAAAATGGAGTCTCGTGACTCGAAATACACGAAAATGACATGAAACGGACGAAATAGGCTTAAAATGACGTTTACTTTCTCGAAATCCGACCAACAACAAAGTAGCACCTATAAATCTACTTAGTAGTTGTATATTATGCAATTTTACCACATGCAACGACAAATTGGAGTAACATGACTCGAACTACACGAAAATAACATGAAACGACCGAAATAGACTTAAAATGACATTTACTTTCCCGAAATCCAACCAATAATAAAGTAGCACCTATAAATCTACTTATTAGTCGTATTTTAAGAAATATTACCATATGCAACAACAAATTGGAGAAACATGACTCGAAATACACGAAAATGACATGAAATTGCCGAAATAGGCTTAAAATGACGTTTACTTTCCCGAAATCCAACCAACAACAAAGTAGCACCTATAAATCTACATAGTAGTCGTATTTTATGCAATATTATTCCATTCAACAAAAATTGGAGTCACATGACTCGAAATATACGAAAATGACACTAAATGGCCGAAATAGGCCTAAAATGACCCTTACTTTCCCGAAATCCAACCAACAACAAAGTAGCACCTATAAATCTACTTAGTAGTCGTATTTTATGCAATATTATTTCATTTAACAAGAAATTGGACTCACATAACTCGAAATATACGCAAATGACACAAATTGGCCGAAATAGACCTAAAATGACCCTTACTTTCCCGAAATCCAACCAACAACAAAGTAGCACCTATAAATCTACTTAGTAGTCGTATTTTATGCAATATAATTGCATTTAATAAGAAATTGGAGTCACATGACTCGAAATACACAAAAATGACATGAAACCGGACGAAATAGGCTTAAAATGACGTTTACTTTCTCGAAATCCGACCAACAACAAAGTAGGACCTATAAATCTACTTAGTAGTTGTATTTTATGCAATATTACCACGTGCAACAACAAATTGGAGTAACATGACTCGAAATACACGAAAATGACATGAAACCGCCGAAATAGGCTTAAAATGACGTTTACTTTCCCGAAATCCAGCCAACAACAAAGTAGCACCTATAAATCTACTTAGTAGTCGTATTTTATGCAATATTATTACATTCAACAAGAAATTGGAGTCACGTGACTCGAAATACACGAAAATGACACGAAATGGCCGAAATAGGCCTAACATGACCCTTACTTTCCCGAAATCCAACCAACAACAAAGTAGCACCTATAAATCTATTTAGTAGTCGTATTTTATGCAATATTATTACATTCGACAAGAAATTGGAGTCACATGACTCGAAATATACGCAAATGACACGAAATGGCCGAAATAGGCCTAAAATGACCCTTACTTTCCCGAAATCCAACCAACAACAAAGTAGCACCTATAAATCTACTTAGTAGTCGTATTTTATGCAATATTATTATATTCAACAATCGAAATATACGCAAATGATACGAAATGGCCGAAATAGGCCTAAAATGACCCTTACTTTCCCGAAATCCAACCAACAACAAAGTAGCACCTATAAATCTACTTAGTAGTCGTATTTTATGCAATATTATTATATTCAACATCTAAATATACGCAAATGAAACAAAATGGCCGAAATAGGCCTAAAATGACCCTTACTTTCCCGAAATCCAACCAACAACAAAGTAGCACCTATAAATCTACTTTGTAGTCGTATTTTATGCAATATTATTACATTCAACAAGAAATTGGAGTCACATGACTCGAAATACACGAAAATGACATGAAAGAGGTGAAATAGACTTAAAATGACGTTTACTTTCCCGAAATCAAACCAACAACAAAGAAGCACCTATAAATCTACTTAATAGTCGTATTTTAAGCAATATTACCTCATGCAACAACAAATTGGAGTAACATGACTCGAAATACACGAAAATGACATGAAACGACCGAAATAGGCTTAAAATGACATTTACTTTCCCGAAATCCAACCAACAATAAAGTAGCACCTATAAATCTACTTATTAGTCATATTTTAAGAAATATTACCATATGCAACAACAAATTGGAGAAACATGACTCGAAATACATGAAAATGACATGAAATTGCCCAAATAGGCTTAAAATGACGTTTACTTTCCCGAAATCCAACCAACAACAAAGTAGCACCTATAAATCTACTTAGTAGTCGTATTTTATGCAATATTATTCCATTCAACAAAAATGGGAGTCACATGACTCGAAATATACGAAAATGACACTAAATGGCCGAAATAGGCCTAAAATGACCCCGACTTTCCCGAAATCCAACCAACAACAAAGTAGCACCTATAAATCTACTTAGTAGTCGTATTTTATGCAATATTATTTCATTTAACAAGAAATTGGAGTCACATAACTCGAAATATACGCAAATGACACAAATTGGCCGAAATAGACCTAAAATGACCCTTACTTTCCCGAAATCCAACCAACAACAAAGTAGCACCTATAAATCTACTTAGTAGTCGTATTTTATGCAATATAATTGCATTCAATAAGAAATTGGAGTCACATGACTCGAAATACACAAAAATGACATGAAACTGACGAAATAGGCTTAAAATGACGTTTACTTTCTCGAAATCCGACCAACAACAAAGTAGCACCTATAAATCTACTTAGTAGTTGTATTTTATGCAATATTACCACGTGCAACAACAAATTGGAGTAACATGACTCGAAATACACGAAAATGACATGAAACTGCCGAAATAGGCTTAAAATGACGTTTACTTTCCCGAAATCCAACCAACAACAAAGTAGCACCTATAAATCTACTTAGTAGTCGTATTTTATGCAATATTATTACATTCAACAAGAAATTGGAGTCACATGAATCGAAATACATGAAAATGACACGAAATGGCCGAAATAGGCCTAAAATGACCCTTACTTTCCCGAAATCCAACCAACAACAAAGTAGCACCTATAAATCAATTTTGTAGTCGTATTTTATGCAATATTATTACATTCAACAAGAAATTGGAGTCACATGACTCGAAATATTCGCAAATGACACGAAATGGCCGAAATAGGCCTAAAATGACCCTTACTTTCCCGAAATCCAACCAACAACAAAGTAGCACCTATAAATCTACTTAGTAGTCGTATTTTATGCAATATTATTACTTTCAACAAGAAATTGGAGTCACATGACTCGAAATACACGAAAATGACACGACCGAAATCCATCCAAGAACAAAGTAGCACCTATAACTCTACTTAGTAGTCGTATTTTATGCAATATTATTACATTCAACAAGAAATTGGAGTCACATGACTCGAAATATACGAAAATGACACGAAATGGCCGATAGAGGCCTTAAATGACCCTTACATTCCCGAAATCCATCCAACAACAAAGTAGCACCTATAAATCTACTTAGTAGTCGTATTTTATGCAATATTATTATATTCAACATCGAAATATAAGCAAATGATACGAAATGGCTGAAATAGGCCTAAAATGACCCTTACTTTCCCGAAATCCAACCAACAACAAAGTAGCACCTATAAATCTACTTTGTAGTCGTATTTTATGCAATATTATTACATTCAACAAGAAATTGGAGTCACATGACTCGAAATACACGAAAATGACATGAAAGAGGTGAAATAGACTTAAAATGACGTTTACTTTCCCGAAATCAAACCAACAACAAAGAAGCACCTATAAATCTACTTAGTAGTCGTATTTTATGCAATATTATTCCATTCAACAAAAATTGGAGTCACATGACTCGAAATATACGAAAATGACACTAAATGGCTGAAATAGGCCTAAAATGACCCTTACTTTCCCGAAATCCAACCAACAACAAAGTAGCACCTATAAATCTACTTAGTAGTCGTATTTTATGCAATATTATTTCATTTAACAAGAAATTGGAGTCACATAACTCGAAATATACGCAAATGACACAAATTGGCCGAAATAGACCTAAAATGACCCTTACTTTCCCGAAATCCAACCAACAACAAAGTAGCACCTATAAATCTACTTAGTAGTCGTATTTTATGCAATATAATTGCATTCAATAACAAATTGGAGTAACATGACTCGAAATACACGAAAATGACATGAAACTGCCGAAATAGGCTTAAAATGACGTTTACTTTCCCGAAATCCAGCCAACAACAAAGTAGCACCTATAAATCTACTTAGTAGTCGTATTTTATGCAATATTATTACATTCAACAAGAAATTAGAGTCACATGACTCGAAATACACGAAAATGACACGAAATGTCCGAAATAGGCCTAACATGACCCTTACTTTCCCGAAATCCAGCCAACAACAAAGTAGCACCTATAAATCTATTTAGTAGTCGTATTTTATGCAATATTATTACATTCGACAAGAAATTGGAGTCACATGACTCGAAATATACGCAAATGACACGAAATGGCCGAAATAGGCCTAAAATGACCCTTACTTTCCCGAAATCCAACCAACAACAAAGTAGCACCTATAAATCTACTTAGAGCAACTCCAATGGTGCAAAAGAAGGACTTGCTAGCAATTTTGCAAAATACTTAGCTAGTTGCTTAACCATTGGAGCATAAAATGGAGTTTTGCTTTGCTAAGCAAATTGGCTCTATAGAGCAAATTGGCTTAGCCAAAATGTTGGGTCCCACACAACAAATAGCTTTTCAATAAGTCTTAATTTATTATATAAAAAAAAGGAAAAGGTGATTGTGGGACCTACTTAATAGTCGTATTTTATGCAATATTACCACATGCAACAAGAAATTGGAGGAACATAACTCGAAATACACGAAAATGACATGAAACGGCCGAAATAGGCTTAAAATGACGTTTACTTTCCCGAAATCCAACCAACAAAAAAGTAGCAAATATAAATCTACTTAGTAGTCGTATTTTATGCAATATTATTACATTCAACAAGAATATGGAGTCTCGTGACTCGAAATACACGAAAATGACATGAAACGGACGAAATAGGCTTAAAATGACGTTTACTTTCTCGAAATCCGACCAACAACAAAGTAGCACCTATAAATCTACTTAGTAGTTGTATATTATGCAATATTACCACATGCAACGATAAATTGGAGTAACATGACTCGAACTACACGAAAATAACATGAAACGACCGAAATAGGCTTAAAATGACATTTACTTTCCCGAAATCCAACCAACAATAAAGTAGCACCTATAAATCTACTTATTAGTCGTATTTTAAGAAATATTACCATATGCAAGCACAAATTGGAGAAACATGACTCGAAATACATGAAAATGACATGAAATTGCCGAAATAGGCTTAAAATGACGTTTACTTTCCCGAAATCCAACCAACAACAAAGTAGCACCTATAAATCTACTTAGTAGTCGTATTTTATGCAATATTATTCCATTCAACAAAAATTGGAGTCACATGACTCGAAATATACGAAAATGACACTAAATGGCTGAAATAGGCCTAAAATGACCCTGACTTTCCCGAAATCCAACCAACAACAAAGTAGCACCAATAAATCTAATTAGTAGTCGTATTTTGTGCAATATTATTTCATTTAACAAGAAATTGGAGTCACATAACTCGAAATATACGCAAATGACACAAATTCGCCGAAATAATCCTAAAATGACCCTTACTTTCCCGAAATCCAACCAACAACAAAGTAGCACCTATAAATCTACTTAGTAGTCGTATTTTATGCAATATAATTGCATTCAATAAGAAATTGGAGTCACATGACTCGAAATACACAAAAATGACATGAAACCGCCGAAATAGGCTTAAAATGACGTTTACTTTCCCGAAATCCAGCCAACAACAAAGTAGCACCTATAAATCTACTTAGTAGTCGTATTTTATGCAATATTATTACATTCAACAAGAAATTGGAGTCACATGAATCGAAATACACGAAAATGACACGAAATGGCCGAAATAGGCCTAAAATGACCCTTACTTTCCCGAAATCCAACCAACAACAAAGTAGCACCTATAAATCTATTTAGCAGTCGTATTTTATGCAATATTATTACATTCAACAAGAAATTGGAGTCACATGACTCGAAATATACGCAAATGACACGAAATGGCCGAAATAGGCCTAAAATGACCCTTACTTTCCCGAAATCCAACCAACAACAAAGTAGCACCTATAAATCTACTTAGTAGTCGTATTTTATGCAATATTATTACTTTCAACAAGAAATTGGAGTCACATGACTCGAAATACACGAAAAATGACACGACCGAAATCCATCCAAGAACAAAGTAGCACCTATAAATCTACTTAATAGTCGTATTTTAAGCAATATTACCTCATGCAACAACAAATTGGAGTCACATGAGTCGAAATACACGAAAATGACACCAAATGACCGAAATAGGCCTAAAATGACCCGTACTTTCCCAAATCCAACCAACAACAAAGTAGCACTTATAAATCAACTTAATAGTCATATCTTATGCAATATTGTTACATTCAACAAGAAATTGGAGTGACATGACTCGAAATACACGAAAATAACATGAAACGGCCGAAATAGGCCTAAAATGACGTTTACTTTCCCGAAAACCAACCAACAGCAAAGTAGCACCTATAAATCTAATTAGTAGTCGTATTTTATGCAATATTCACATGCAGCAACAATTTGAAGTCACATGACTCGAAATACACGAAAATGAAACGGCCGAAATAGGCTTAAAATGACGTTTACTTTCCCGAAATCCAACCAACAACAAAGTATACCTATAAATCTACTAAATAGTCGTATTTTAAGCAATATTACCACATGCAACAACAAATTGGAGGAACATGACTCGAAATACATGAAATTGACATTAAACGGCCGAAATAGGCTTAAAATGACGTTTACTTTCCCGTAATCCAACCAACAAAAAAGTAGCACCTATAAATTTACTTAGTAGTCGTATTTTATGCCATATTATTACATGCAACAAGAAATTGGAGTCACATGACTCGAAATACACGAAAATGACACGAAATGACCGAAATAGGCCTAAAATGACCCTTACTTTCCCGAATCCAACCAACAACAAAGTAGCACTTATAAATCTACTTAGTTATCATATCTTATGCAATATTATTACATTCAACAAGAAATTGGAGTAACATGACTCGAAATACACGAAAATGACATGAAACGGCTGAAATAGGCCTAAAATGATGTTTACTTTCCCGAAAACCAACCAGCAACAAAGTAGCACCTATAAATCTACTTAGTAGTCGTATTTTATGCAATATTCACATGCAGCAACAATTTGAAGTCACATGACTCGAAATACACGAAAATGACATGAAACGGACGAAATAGGCTTAAAATGACGTTTACTTTCCCGAAATCCAACCAACAACAAAAAAATACCACCTATAAATCTACTTAGTAGTCGTATTTTATGCAATATTATTGCATTCAACAAGAAATTGGAGTCACATGACTCGAAATACACAAAAATGACATGAAACGGACGAAATAGGCTTAAAATGACGTTTACTTTCCCGAAATCCAACCAACAACAAAGTATACCTATAAATCTACTAAATAGTCGTATTTTATGCAATATTACCAGATGCAACAACAAATTGGAGTAACATGACTCGAAATACACGAAAATGACATGAAACAGCCGAAATAGGCTTAAAATGACGTTTACTTTCCTGAAATACAACCAACAACAAAGTATCACCTATAACTATACTTAGTAGTCGTATTTTATGCAATATTATTACATTCAACAAGAAATTGGAGTCACATGACTCGGAATACACGAAAATGAAACGAAATGGCCGAAATAGGCCTAACATGACCCTTACTTTCCCGAAATCCAGCCAACAACAAAGTAGCACCTATAAACCTACTTAGTAGTCGTATTTTATGCAATAATATTACATTCAACAAGAAATTGGAGTCACATAACTCGAAATATACGCAAATGACACGAAATGGCCGAAATAGGCTTAAAATGACGTTAACTTTCCCGAAATCCAGCCAACAACAAAGTAGCACTTATAAATCTACTTAGTAGTCATATCTTATGCAATATTATTACATTCAACAAGAAATTGGAGTCACATGACTCGAAATACACGATAATGACATGAAACAGACGAAATAGGCTTAAAATGACGTTTACTTTCTCGAAATCCGACCAACAACAAAGTAGCACCTATAAATCTACTTAGTAGTCGTATTTTATGCAATATTATCACATTCAACAAGAAATTGGAGTCACATGACTCGAAATACACGAAAATGACATGAAAAGGACGAAATAGGCTTAAAATGAGGTTTACATTCCCGAAATCAAACCAACAACAAAGAAGCACCTATAAATCTACTTAATAGTCGTATTTTAAGCAATATTACCACATGCAACAACAAATTGGAGTAACATGACTCGAAATACACGAAAATGACATGAAACGGCCGAAATAGCCTTAAAATGACGTTTACTTTCCCGAAATCCAACCAACAACAAAGTAGCACCTATAAGTCTACTTAGTAGTCGTATTTTATGCAATATTATTACATTCAACAAGAAATTGGAGTCACGTGACTCGAAATACACGAAAATGACATGAAACAGACGAAATAGGCTTAAAATGACGTTTACTTTCTCGAAATCCGACCAACAACAAAGTAGCACCTATAAATCTACTTAGTAGTTGTATATTATGCAATATTACCACATGCAACGACAAATTGGAGTAATATGACTCGAAATACACGAAAATGACATGAAACGACCGAAATAGGCTTAAAATGACATTTACTTTCCCGAAATCCAACCAACAATAAAGTAGCACCTATAAATCTACTTAGTAGTCGTATTTTATGCAATATTATTTCATTTAACAAGAAATTGGAGTCACATAACTCGAAATATACGCAAATGACACAAATTGGCCGAAATAGACCTAAAATGACCCTTACTTTCCCGAAATCCAACCAACAACAAAGTAGCACCTATAAATCTACTTAGTAGTCGTATTTTATGCAATATTATTTCATTTAACAAGAAATTGGAGTCACATAACTCGAAATATACGCAAATGACACAAATTGGCCGAAATAGACCTAAAATGACCCTTACTTTCCCGAAATCCAACCAACAACAAAGTAGCACCTATAAATCTACTTAGTAGTCGTATTTTATGCAATATAATTGCATTCAATAAGAAATTGGAGTCACATGAATCGAAATACACAAAAATGACATGAAACTGACGAAATAGGCTTAAAATGACGTTTACTTTCTCGAAATCCGACGAACAACAAAGTAGCACCTATAAATCTACATAGTAGTTGTATTTTATGCAATATTACCACGTGCAACAACAAATTGGAGTAACATGACTCGAAATACACGAAAATGACATGAAACTGCCGAAATAGGCTTAAAATGACGTTTACTTTCCCGAAATCCAGCCAACAACAAAGTAGCACCTATAAATCTACTTAGTAGTCGTATTTTATGCAATATTATTACATTCAACAAGAAATTGGAGTCACATGACTCGAAATACACGAAAATGACACGAAATGGTCGAAATAGGCCTAACATGACCCTTACTTTCCCGAAATCCAGCCAACAACAAAGTAGCACCTATAAATCTATTTAGTAGTCGTATTTTATGCAATATTATTACATTCAACAAGAAATTGGAGTCACATGACTCGAAATATACGCAAATGACACGAAATGGCCGAAATAGGCCTAAAATGACCCCTACTTTCCCGAAATCCAACCAACAACAAAGTAGCACCTATAAATCTACTTAGTAGTCGTATTTTATGCAATATTATTACATTCAACAAGAAATTGGAGTCACATGACTCGAAATATACGAAAATGACACGAAATGGCCGAAAGAGGCCTAAAATGACCCTTACATTCCCGAAATCCAGCCAACAACAAAGTAGCACCTATAAATCTACTTAGTATTCGCATTTTATGCAATATTATTATATTCAACATCGAAATATACGCAAATGACACGAAATGGCCGAAATAGGCCGAAAATGACCCTTACTTTCCCGAAATCCAACCAACAACAAAGTAGCACCTATAAATCTACTTAGTAGTCGTATTTTATGCAATATAATTGCATTCAATAAGAAATTGGAGTCACATGAATCGAAATACACAAAAATGACATGAAACTGACGAAATAGGCTTAAAATGACGTTTACTTTCTCGAAATCCGACGAACAACAAAGTAGCACCTATAAATCTACATAGTAGTTGTATTTTATGCAATATTACCATGTGCAACAACAAATTGGAGTAACATGACTCGAAATACACGAAAATGACATGAAACTGCCGAAATAGGCTTAAAATGACGTTTACTTTCCCGAAATCCATCCAACAACAAAGTAGCACCTATAAATCTACTTAGTAGTCGTATTTTATGCAATATTATTACATTCAACAAGAAATTGGAGTCACATGACTCGAAATACACGAAATTGACACGAAATGGCCGAAATAGGCCTAACATGACCCTTACTTTCCCGAAATCCAACCAACAACAAAGTAGCACCTATAAATCTATTTAGTAGTCATATTTTATGCAATATTATTACATTCAACAAGAAATTGGAGTCACATGACTCGAAATATACGCAAATGGCACGAAATGGCCGAAATAGGCCTAAAATGACCCTTACTTTCCCGAAATCCAACCAACAACAAAGTAGCACCTATAAATCTACTTAGTAGTCGTATTTTATGCAATATTATTACATTCAACAAGAAATTGGAGTCACATGACTCGAAATATACGAAAATGACACGAAATGGCCGAAAGAGGCCTAAAATGACCCTTACATTCCCGAAATCCAGCCAACAACAAAGTAGCACCTATAAATCTACTTAGTAGTCGCATTTTATGCAATATTATTATATTCAACATCGAAATATACGCAAATGATACGAAATGGCCGAAATAGGCCTAAAATGACCCTTACTTTCCCGAAATCCAACCAACAACAAAGTAGCACCTATAAATCTACTTTGTAGTCGTATTTTATGCAATATTATTACATTCAACAAGAAATTGGAGTCACATGACTCGAAATACACGAAAATGACATGAAAGAGGCGAAATAGGCTTAAAATGACGTTTACTTTCCCGAAATCAAACCAACAACAAAGAAGTACCTATAAATCTACTTAATAGTTGTATTTTAAGCAATATTACCACATGCAACAACAAATTGGAGGAACATGACTCGAAATACACGAAAATGACATGAAACGGCCGAAATAGGCTTAAAATGACGTTTACTTTCCCGAAATCCAACCAAGAAAAAAAGTAGCAAATATAAATCTATTTAGTAGTCGTATTTTATGCAATATTATTACATTCAACAAAAATTGGAGTCACATGACTCGAAATACACGAAAATGACATGAAACAGACGAAATAGGCTTAAAATGACGTTTACTTTCTCGAAATGCGACCAACAACAAAGTAGCACCTATAAATCTACTTAGTAGTCGTATTTTATGCAATATTATCACATTCAACAAGAAATAGGAGTCACATGACTCGAAATACACGAAAATAACATGAAACGGACGAAATAGGCTTAAAATGACGTTTACTTTCCCGAAATCAAACCAACAACAAAGAAGCACCTATAAATCTACTTAATAGTCGTATTTTAAGCAATATTACTACATGCAACAACAAATTGGAGTAACATGACTCGAAATACACGAAAATGACATGAAACGGCCGAAATAGGCTTAAAATGACGTTTACTTTCCCGAAATCCAACCAACAACAAAGTAACACCTATAAATCTACTTAGTAGTCGTATTTTATGCCATATTATTACATGCAACAAGAAATTGGAGTCACATGACTCGAAATACACGAAAATGACCCGAAATGACCAAAATAGGCCTAAAATGACCCTTACTTTCCCGAATCCAACCAACAACAAAGTAGCACTTATAAATCTACTTAGTTGTCATATTTTATGCAATATTATTACATTCAACAAGAAATTGGAGTAACATGACTCGAAATACACGAAAATGACAAGAAACGGCCGAAATAGGCCTAAAATGATGTTTACTTTCCCGAAAACCAACCAACAACAAAGTAGCACCTATAAATCTACTTAGTAGTCATATTTTATGCAATATTCACATGCAGCAACAATTTGAAGTCACATGACTCGAAATACACGAAAATGACATGAAACCGATGAAATAGGCTTAAAATGACGTTTACATTCCCGAAATCCAACCAACAACAAAGTAGCACTTATAAATCCACTTGGTATTCGTATTTTATCCAATATTATTGCATTCAACAAGAAATTGGAGTCACATGACTCGAAATACATAAAAATGACTTGAAACGGACGAAATAGGCTTAAAATGACGTTTACTTTCTCGAAATCCGACCAACAACAAAGTAGCACCTATAAATCTACTTAGTAGTTGTATTTTATGCAATATTACCAAATGCAACAACAAATTGGAGTAACATGACTCGAAATACACGAAAATGACATGAAACGGCCGAAATAGGCTTAAAATGACGTTTACTTGCCCGAAATATAACCAAAAACAAAGTATCACCTATAACCCTACTTAGTAGTCGTATTTTATGCAATATTATTACATTCAACAAGAAATTGGAGTCACATGACTCGGAATACACGAAAATGAAACGAAATGGCCGAAATATGCCTAACATGACCCTTACTTTCCCGAAATCCAGCCAACAACAAAGTAGCACCTATAAACCTACTTAGTAGTCGTATTTTATGCAATATTATTACATTCAACAAGAAATTGGAGTCACATAACTCGAAATATACGCAAATGACACGAAATGGCCTAAATAGGCCTAAAATGACCATTACTTTCCCGAAATCTAACCAACAACAAAGTAGCACCTATAACTCTACATAGTAGTCGTATTTTATGCAATACTATTACATTCAATAAGAAATTGGAGTCACATGACTCGAAATATACGAAAATGACACGGAATGACCGAAATAGGCCTAAAATGACCCTTACTTTCCCAAAATCCAGCCAACAACAAAGTAGCACCTATAAATCTACTTAGTAGTCGTATTTTATGCAATATTATTACATTCAACAAGAAATTAGAGTCACATAACTCGAAATATACCGAAATTATACGAAATGGCCGAAATAGGCCTAAAATGACCCTTACTTTCCCGAAATCCAACCAACAACAAAATAGCACCTATAAATCTACTTTGTAGTCGTATTTTCTGCAATATTATTACATTCGACATGAAATTGGAGTCACATGACTCGAAATACACGAAAATGACATGAAACAGACGAAATAGGCTTAAAATGACGTTTACTTTCTCGAAATCCGACCAAAAACAAAGTAGCACCTATAAATCTGCTTAGTAGTTGTATTTTATGCAATATTACCACATGCAACAACAAATTAGAGTAACATGACTCAAAATACACGAAAATGACATGAAACGACCGAAATAGGCTTAAAATGAGGTTTACTTTCCCGAAATCCAGCCAACAACAAAGTAGCACCTATAAATCTACTTAGTAGTCGTATTTTATGCAATATTATTACTTTCAACAAGAAATTGGAGTCACATGACTCGAAATACACGAAAATGATACGAAACGGCCGAAATAGGCTTAAAATGACGTTTACTTTCCCGAAATCCATTAAAGAACAAAGTAGCACCTATAACTCTACTTAGTAGTCGTATTTTATGCAATATTATAACATTCAACAAGAAATTGGAGTCACATGACTCGAAATATACGAAAATGAGACGAAATGGCCGAAAGAGGCCTAAAATGACCCTTACATTCCCGAAATCCAACCAACAACAAATTAGCACCTATAAATCTACTTAGTAGTCGTATTTTATGCAATATTATTATATTCAACATCTAAATATACGCAAATGAAACAAAATGGCCGAAATAGGCGTAAAATGACCCTTACTTTCCCGAAATCCAACCAACAACAAAGTAGCACCTATAAATCTACTTTGTAGTCGTATTTTAAGCAATATTATTACATTCAACAAGAAATTGGAGTCACATGACTCGAAATACACGAAAATGACATGAAAGAGACGAAATAGGCTTAAAATGACGTTTACTTTTCCGAAATCAAACCAACAACAAAGAAGCACCTATAAATCTACTTAATAGTCGTATTTTAAGCAATATTACCTCATGCAACAACAAATTGGAGGAACATGACTCGAAATACACGAAAGTGACATGAAACGACCGAAATAGGCTTAAAATGACGTTTACTTTCCCGAAATCCAGCCAACAACAAAGGAACACCTATAAATCTACTTAGTAGTCGTATTCTATGCAATATTATTACATTCAACAAGAAATTGGAGTCACGTGACTCGAAATACACGAAAATGACACGAAATGGCCGAAATAGGCTTAAAATGACATTTACTTTCCCGAAATCCAACCAACAATAAAGTAGCACCTATAAATCTACTTATTAGTCGTATTTTAAGAAATATTACCATATGCAAGCACAAATTGGAGAAACATGACTCGAAATACATGAAAATGACATGAAATTGCCGAAATAGGCTTAAAATGACGTTTACTTTCCCGAAATCCAACCAACAACAAAGTAGCACCTATAAATCTACTTAGTAGTCGTATTTTTATGCAATATTATTCCATTCAACAAAAATTGGAGTCACATGACTCGAAATATACGAAAATGACACTAAATGGCCGAAATAGGCCTAAAATGACCCCGACTTTCCCGAAATCCAACCAACAACAAAGTAGCACCAATAAATCTAATTAGTAGTCGTATTTTGTGCAATATTATTTCATTTAACAAGAAATTGGAGTCACATAACTCGAAATATACGCAAATGACACAAATTCGCCGAAATAATCCTAAAATGACCCTTACTTTCCCGAAATCCAACCAACAACAAAGTAGCACCTATAAATCTACTTAGTAGTCGTATTTTATGCAATATAATTGCATTCAATAAGAAATTGGAGTCACATGACTCGAAATACACAAAAATGACATGAAACCGCCGAAATAGGCTTAAAATGACGTTTACTTTCCCGAAATCCAGCCAACAACAAAGTAGCACCTATAAATCTACTTAGTAGTCGTATTTTATGCAATATTATTACATTCAACAAGAAATTGGAGTCACATGACTCGAAATGTACGAAAATGACACGAAATGGCCGAAAGAGGCCTAAAATGACCCTTACATTCCCGAAATCCAGCCAACAACAAAGTAGCACCTATAAATCTACTTAGTAGTCGTATTTTATGCAATATTATTATATTCAACATCGAAATATACGCAAATGATACGAAATGGCCGAAATAGGCCTAAAATGACCCTTGCTTTCCCGAAATCCAACCAACAACAAAGTAGCACCTATAAATCTACTTTGTAGTCGCATTTTATGCAATATTATTACATTCAACAAGAAATTGGAGTCACATGACTCGAAATACACGAAAATGACATGAAAGAGACGAAATAGGCTTAAAATGACGTTTACTTTCCCGAAATCAAACCAACAACAAAGAAGCACCTATAAATCTACTTAATAGTTGTATTTTAAGAAATATTACCACATGCAACAACAAATTGGAGGAACATGACTCGAAATACACGAAAATGACATGACACGGCCGAAATAGGATAAAAATGACGTTTACTTTCCCGAAATCCAACCAACAACAAAGTAGCACCTATAAATCTACTTAGTAGTCGTATTTTATGGCACATTATTATATGCAATAAGAAATTGGAGTCACATGACTCGAAATACACGAAAATGACACGAAATGACCGAAATAGGCCTAAAATGACCCGTACTTTCCCGAATCCAACCAACAACAAAGTAGCACTTATAAATCTACTTAGTAGTCATATCTTATGCAATATTATTACATTCAACAAGAAATTGGAGTAACATGACTCGAAATACACGAAAATAACATGAAACGGCCGAAATAGGCCTAAAATGACGTTTACTTTCCCGAAAACCAACCAACAAAGCAAAGTAGCACCTATAAATCGACTTAGTAGTCGTATTTTATGCAATATTCACATGCAAAGAACAATTTGAAGTCACATGACTCGAAATACACGAAAATGAAACGGCCGAAATAGGCTTAAAATGACGTTTACTTTCCCGAAATCCAACCAACGACAAAGTACACCTATAAATCTACTTAATAGTCGTATTTTAAGCAATATTACCACATGCAAAACCAAATTGGAGGAACATGACTCGAAATACATGAAATTGACATTAAACGGCCGAAATAGGCTTAAAATGACGTTTACTTTCCCGTAATCCAACCAACAAAAAAGTAGCACCTATAAATCTACTTAGTAGTCGTATTTTATGCCATATTATTACATGCAACAAGAAATTGGAGTCACATGACTCGAAATACACGAAAATGGCACGAAATGACCGAAATAGGCCTAAAATGACCCTTACTTTCCCGAATCCAACCAACAACAAAGTAGCACTTATAAATCTACTTTGTAGTCATATCTTATGCAATATTATTACATTCAACAAGAAATTGGAGTAACATGATTGGAAATACACGAAAATGACATAAAACAACCTAAAAATGACATTTACTTTCCCGAAAACCATCCAAAGAACAAAGTAGCACCTATAAATCGACTAAGTAGTCGTATTTTATGCAATATTCACATGCAACAATAATTTGGAGTCACATGACTCGAAAAATACGAAAATGACATGAAACGGCCGAAATAGGCTTAAAATGACGTTCACCTTCTCGAAATTCAACCAACAACAAAGTAGCACCTATAAATCTACTTAATAGTTGTATTTTATGCAATATTACCACATTCAAGAAGAAATTGGAGTCACATGACTCGACATACACGAAAATGACATGAAACGGACGAAATAGGCTTAAAATGACTTTTAGTTTCCCAAAATCCAACCAACAACAAAGTAGCAAATATAAATCTACTTAGTAGTCGTATTTCATGCAATATTATCACATTCAACAAGAAATTGGAGTCACATGACTCGAAATACACGAAAATGACATGAAACGGACGAAATAGGCTTAAAATAACGTTTACTTTCCCGAAATTAAACCAACAACAAAGAAGCACCTATAAATCTACTTAATAGTCGTATTTTAAGCAATATTACCACATGCAACAACAAATTGGAGTAACATGACTCGAAATACACGAAAATGACATGAAACGGCCGAAATAGGCTTAAAATGACGTTTACTTTCCCGAAATCGAACCAACAACAAAGTAGCACCTATAAATCTACTTAGTAGTGGTATTTTATGGCATATTATTACATGCAACAAGAAATTGGAGTCACATGACTCGAAATACACGAAAATGACACGAAATGACCGAAATAGGCCTAAAATGACCCTTACTTTCCCGAATTCAACCAACAACAATGTAGCAATTATAAATCTACTTAGTAGTCATATATTATGCAATATTATTACATTCAACAAGAAATTGGAGTAACATGACTGGAAATACACGAAAATGACATAAAACGGCGAAAATGACGTTTACTTTCCCGAAAACCATCCAACAACAAAGTAGCACCTATAAATCGACTAAGTAGTCGTATTTTATGCAATATTCACATGCAACAACAATTTGGAGTCACATGACTCGAAATACACGAAAATGACATGAAACGGCCGAAATAGGCTTAAAATGACATTAACTTTCTCGAAATTCAACCAACAACAAAGTAGCACCTATAAATCTACTTAATAGTCGTATTTTATGCAATATTACCACATTCAAGAAGAAATTGGAGTCATATGACTCGAAATACACGAAAATTACATGAAACAGACGTAATAGGCTTAAAATGACTTTTACTTTCCCAAAATCCAACCAACAACAAAGTAGCAAATATAAATCTACTTAGTAGTCGTATTTTATGCAATATTGTTACATTCAACAAAAATTGGAGTCACATGACTCAAAATACACGAAAATGACATGAAACAGACGAAATAGGCTTAAAATGACGTTTACTTTCCCGAAATCCAACTAACAACAAAGTAGCACCTATAAATCTACTTAGTTGTCATATCTTATGCAATATTATTACATTCAACAAGAAATTGGAGTAACATGACTGGAAATACACGAAAATGACATGAAACGGCCGAAATAGGCTTAAAATGACGTTTACTTTCCCGAAAACCAACCAACAACAAAGTAGCACCTATAAATCTACTTAGTAGTCGTATTTTATGCAATATTCACATGCAGCAACAATTTGAAGTCACATGACTCGAAATACACGAAAATGACATGAAACGGACGAAATAGGCTTAAAATGACGTTACTTTCCCAAAATCCAACCAACAACAAAGTAGCACCTATAAATCTACTTAGTAGTCGTATTTTATGCAATATTATTGCATTCAGCAAGAAATTGGAGTCACATGACTCGAAATACACAAAAATGACATGAAACGGACGAAATAGGCTTAAAATGACGTTTACTTTCTCGAAATCCGACCAACAACAAAGTAGCACCTATAAATCTACTTAGTAGTTGTATTTTATGCAATATTACCGGATACAACAACAAATTGGAGTAACATGACTCGAAATACACGAAAATGACATGAAACGGCCGAAATAGGCTTAAAATGACGAATACTTTCCTCGAAATATAACCAACAACAAAGTATCACCTATAACTCTACTTAGTAGTCGTACTTTATGCAATATTATTACATTCAACAAGAAATTGGAGTCACATGACTCGGAATACACGAAAATGAAACGAAATGGCCGAAATAGGCCTAACATGACCCTTACATTCCCGAAATCCAACCAACAACAAAGTAGCACCTATAAACCTACTTAATAGTCGTATTTTATGCAATATTATTACATTCAACAAGAAATTGGAGTCACATAACTCGAAATATACGCAAATGACACGAAATGGCCGAAATAGGCCTAAAATGACCCTTACTTTCCCGAAATCAAACCAACAACAAAGTAGCACCTATAAATCTACTTAGTAGTTGTATTTTATGCAATATTATTGCATTCAACAAGAAATTGGAGTCACATGACTCGAAATACACAAAAATGACATGAAACGGACGAAATAGGCTTAAAATGACGTTTACTTTCTCGAAATCCGACCAACAACAAAGTAGCACCTATAAATCTACTTAGTAGTTGTATTTTATGCAATATTACCAGATGCAACAACAAATTGGAGTAACATGACTCGAAATACACGAAAATGACATGAAACGGCCGAAATAGGCTTAAAATGACGAATACTTTCCTGAAATATAACCAACAACAAAGTATCACCTATAACTCTACTTAGTTGTCGTATTTTATGCAATATTATTACATTCAACAAGAAATTGGAGTCCCATGACTCGGAATACACGAAAATGAAACGAAATGGCCGAAATAGGCCTAACATGACCCTTACATTCCCGAAATCCAGCCAACAACAAAGTAGCACCTATAAACCTACTTAGTAGTCGTATTTTATGCAATATTATTACATTCAACAAGAAATTGGAGTCACATAACTCGAAATATACGCAAATGACACGAAATGGCCGAAATAGGCCTAAAATGACCCTTACTTTCCCGAAATCCAACCAACAACAAAGTAGCACCTATAAATCTACTTAGTAGTCGTATTTTATGCAATATTATTACATTCAACAAGAAATTGGAGTCACATGACTCGAAATACACGAAAATGACATGAAACGTACGGAATAGGCTTAAAATGACGTTTACTTTCCCGAAATCCATCCAACAAAAAGTAGCACCTATAACTCTACTTAGTAGTCGTATTTTATGCAATATTATTACATTCAACAAGAAATTGGAGACACATGACTCGAAATATACGAAAATGACACGAAATGGCCGAAAGAGGACTAAAATGACCCTTACATTCCCGAAATCCAGCCAACAACAAAGCAAAGACCTATAAATCTACTTAGTAGTCGTATTTTATGCAATATTATTACATTCAACAAGAAATTGGAGTCACATAACTCGAAATATACGCAAATGACACGAAATGGCCGAAATAGGCCTAAAATGACCCTTACTTTCCCGAAATCCAACCAACAACAAAGTAGCACCTATAAATCTACTTAGTAGTCGTATTTTATGCAATATTATTACATTCAACAAGAAATTGGAGTCACATGACTCGAAATACACGAAAATGACATGAAACGGCCTAATAGGCTTAAAATAACGTTTACTTTCCCGAAATCCATCCAACAAAAAAGTAGCACCTATAACTCTACTTAGTAGTCGTATTTTATGCAATATTATTACATTCAACAAGAAATTGGAGTCACATGACTCGAAATATACGAAAATGACACGAAATGGCCGAAAGAGGACTAAAATGACCCTTACATTCCCGAAATCCAGCCAACAACAAAGCGAAGACCTATAAATCTACTTAGTAGTCGTATTTTATTCAATATTATTATATTCAACATCGAAATACACGCAAATGAAACGAAATGGCCGAAATAGGCCTAAAATGACCCTTACGTTCCCGAAATCCAACCAACAACAAAGTAGCACCTATAAATCTACTTTGTAGTCGTATTTTATGCAATATTATTACATTCAACAAGAAATTGGAGTCACATGACTCGAAATACACGAAAATGACATGAAATAGACGAAATAGGCTTAAAATGACGTTTACTTTCCCGAAATCAAACCTACAACAAAGAAGCACCTATAAATCTACTTAATAGGCGTATTTTAAGCAATATTACCACATGCAACAACAAATTGGAGGAACATGACTCGAAATACACGAAAATGACATGAAACGGCCTAATAGGCTTAAAATGACGTTTACTTTCCCGAAATCCATCCAACAAAAAGTAGCACCTATAACTCTACTTAGTAGTCGTATTTTATGCAATATTATTACATTCAACAAGAAATTGGAGTAACATGACTGGAAATACACGAAAATGACATAAAACGGCCGAAAATGACGTTTACTTTCCCGAAAACCATCCAACAACAAAGTAGCTCCTATAAATCGACTAAGTAGTCGTATTTTATGCAATATTCACATGCAACAACAATTTGGAGTCACATGACTCGAAATACACGAAAATGACATGAAACGGCCGAAATAGGCTTAAAACGACGTTCAGTTTCTCGAAATTCAACCAACAACAAAGTAGCACCTATAAATCTACTTAATAGTCGTATTTTATGCAATATTACCACATTCAAGAAGAAATTGGAGTCACATGACTCGAAATACACGAAAATGACATGAAATGGACGAAATAGGCTTAAAATGACGTTTACGTTCCCGAAATCCAACCAACAACAAAGTAGCAAATATAAATCTACTTAGTAGTCGTATTTTATGCAATATTATTACATTCAACAAAAATTGGAGTCACATGACTCGAAATACACGAAAATGACATGAAACAGACGAAATAGGCTGAAAATGACGTTTACTTTCTCGAAATCCGACCAACAACAAAGTAGCACCTATAAATCTACTTAGTAGTCGTATTTTATGCAATATTATCACATTCAACAAGAAATTGGAGTCACATGACTCGAAATACACGAAAATGACATGAAACGGACGAAATAGGCTTAAAATGACGTTTACTTTCCCGAAATCAAACCAACAACAAAGAAGCACCTATAAATCTACTTAATAGTCGTATTTTAAGCAATATTACCTCATGCAACAACAAATTGGAGTAACATGACTCGAAATACACGAAAATGACATGAAACGGTCGAAATAGGCTTAAAATGATGTTTACTTTCCCGAAATCCAACCAACAACAAAGTAGCACCTATAAATTTACTTAGTAGTCGTATTTTATGCCATATTATAACATGCAACAAGAAATTGGAGTCACATGACTCGATATACACGAAAATGACACGAAATGACCGAAATAGGCCTAAAATGACCCTTACTTTCCCGAATCCAACCAACAACAAAGTAGCACTTATAAATCTACTTAGTTGTCATATCTTATGCAATATTATTACATTCAACAAGAAATTGGAGTAACATGACTCGAAATACACGAAAATGACATGAAACGGCCGAAATAGGCCTAAAATGATGTTTACTTTCCCGAAAACCAACCAACAACAAAGTAGCACCTATAAATCCTTAGTAGTCGTATTTTATGCAATATTATCACATTCAACAAGAAATTGGATTCACATGACTCGAAATACACGAAAATGACATGAAACGAACGAAATAGGCTTAAAACGACGTTTACTTTCCCGAAATCAAACCAACAATAAAGTAGCACCTATAAATCTACTTAATAGTCGTATTTTATGCAATATTACCACATGCAACAAGAAATTGGAGGAACATGACTCGAAATACACGAAAATGACATGAAACGGCCGAAATAGGCTTAAAATGACGTTTACTTTCCCGAAATCCAACCAACAACAAAGTAGCACCTATAAATCTACTTAGTAGTCGTATTTTATGCCATATTATTACATGCAACAAGAAATTGGAGTCACATGACTCGAAATACACGAAAATGACACGAAATGACCGAAATAGGCCTAAAATGACCCTTATTTTTCCTAATCCAACCAACAACAAAGTAGCACTTATAAATCTACTTAGTAGTCATATCTTATGCAATATTATTACATTCAACAAGAAATTGGAGTAACATGACTGGAAATACACGAAAATGACATAAAACGGCCGAAAATGACGTTTACTTTCCCGAAAACCATCCAACAACAAAGTAGCTCCTATAAATCGACTAAGTAGTCGTATTTTATGCAATATTCACATGCAACAACAATTTGGAGTCACATGACTCGAAATACACGAAAATGACATGAAACGGCCGAAATAGGCTTAAAACGACGTTCAGTTTCTCGAAATTCAACCAACAACAAAGTAGCACCTATAAATCTACTTAATAGTCGTATTTTATGCAATATTACCACATTCAAGAAGAAATTGGAGTCACATGACTCGAAATACACGAAAATGACATGAAATGGACGAAATAGGCTTAAAATGACGTTTACTTTCCCGAAATCCAACCAACAACAAAGTAGCAAATATAAATCTACTTAGTAGTCGTATTTTTATGCAATATTATTACATTCAACAAAAATTGGAGTCACATGACTCGAAATACACGAAAATGACATGAAACAGACGAAATAGGCTGAAAATGACGTTTACTTTCTCGAAATCCGACCAACAACAAAGTAGCACCTATAAATCTACTTAGTAGTCGTATTTTATGCAATATTATCACATTCAACAAGAAATTGGAGTCACATGACTCGAAATACACGAAAATGACATGAAACGGACGAAATAGGCTTAAAATGACGTTTACTTTCCCGAAATCAAACCAACAACAAAGAAGCACCTATAAATCTACTTAATAGTCGTATTTTAAGCAATATTACCTCATGCAACAACAAATTGGAGTAACATGACTCGAAATACACGAAAATGACATGAAACGGTCGAAATAGGCTTAAAATGATGTTTACTTTCCCGAAATCCAACCAACAACAAAGTAGCACCTATAAATTTACTTAGTAGTCGTATTTTATGCCATATTATAACATGCAACAAGAAATTGGAGTCACATGACTCGATATACACGAAAATGACACGAAATGACCGAAATAGGCCTAAAATGACCCTTACTTTCTCGAATCCAACCAACAACAAAGTAGCACTTATAAATCTACTTAGTTGTCATATCTTATGCAATATTATTACATTCAACAAGAAATTGGAGTAACATGACTCGAAATACACGAAAATGACATGAAACGGCCGAAATAGGCCTAAAATGATGTTTACTTTCCCGAAAACCAACCAACAACAAAGTAGCACCTATAAATCCTTAGTAGTCGTATTTTATGCAATATTATCACATTCAACAAGAAATTGGATTCACATGACTCGAAATACACGAAAATGACATGAAACGAACGAAATAGGCTTAAAACGACGTTTACTTTCCCGAAATCAAACCAACAATAAAGTAGCACCTATAAATCTACTTAATAGTCGTATTTTATGCAATATTACCACATGCAACAAGAAATTGGAGGAACATGACTCGAAATACACGAAAATGACATGAAACGGCCGAAATAGGCTTAAAATGACGTTTACTTTCCCGAAATCCAACCAACAACAAAGTAGCACCTATAAATCTACTTAGTAGTCGTATTTTATGCCATATTATTACATTCAACAAGAAATTGGAGTCACATGACTCGAAATATACGAAAATGACACGAAATGGCCGAAATAGGCCTAAAATGACCCTTACTTTCCCGAATCCAACCAACAACAAAGTAGCACTTATAAATCTATTTAGTAGTCATATTTTATGCAATATTATTACATTTAATAAGAAATTGGAGTCACATGACTCGAAATATACGCAGATGACACGAAATGGTCGGAATAGGCCTAAAATGACCCTTACTTTCCCGAAATCCAACCAACAACAAAGTAGCACCTATAAATCTACTTATTTTTTGCTATATTATTATATTCAACAAGATAATGGAGTTAGATGACTCGAAATATATGAAAATGACATGAAATGGACGAAATAGAGATAAACCTAAGTATATGTCTCATGCTTTCTTGACCTTCCGCCGTTTCTTAGGAGTTTCAACATGTATCCCTTCCGTGTGATCAACACGAATATAGTTCTCAGACATATTTACATCATCTTCCATGCTATTTTGAGGATAGGTAAAAGTTGGGATGTCCTCAAATGCATCACACACTTCCTCATCCTCAACATCACCAATGCCCATGATACTTCTTTTGCCAGGTACAACAATTGACCACTTATTATCAGCAGGATCAATTACATAGAATACTTGTTTAGCTTGTGATGCAAGTACAAATGGCTCTTCAGTTTCACGTAGACAACCTATGTCCACAAGAGTGAATCCGCAAGGATCATCTTTGTTTACGCAACGTCGATTATCATCAACCCACTTGCACCAAAAGAGGCAAATATGAAAAGCAGAGTAGTCAAGCTCCCATATTTCTTGAATTCGCCCATAATAGTTGGTGGCAGCAAGAATTGGAGACTTATCTTTCGAGCTTGCGTATTGTGTAGATGACACCACAAGTGAAACACCACTATTCTGTCGCGATGTCGACTTAAGATCTTGACGTTCAGTCCAAAACATATACCCGTTAATATCATAACCCTCATAAGAGTGTACAGATTCACGGGGACCAAATGCTAACCACTTGACTGTTTCAGAAACATTTTCATCTAAATCATTCACTACTCGATGATGAAACCAATCAATGAACGTCTTATTATGCATTTGCGTCAATGCCCTTATTCTTTTTCCAGGGTTGCTAACACGTAATTCCTCCAGATTCTCATTTAAATAAGGATGGACAGATGCTACGTGATGCAACACAAATAAGTGAGCTTGTGCACGATTGTCGACGAAGGTGAGATCAATTTTGAGCCAATCGTACCCTTGCCCTCGAGTCCGCCCTCGTGTCGAGATATCGGAACGCCAATAGGATCAACACCAAAGAAAATACTCACCACAAAATTACCGACCTCTTGACCCACAATCCCTTGAATAATGCTTCCTTTTGGTTGTGCAAGATTTCGAACTTTATCCTTCAAAGTACCCATATATCTCTCAAAAGGATAGCACCACCTCAAAAACACTGGACCACACAACTTAATTTCTCGAACTAGATGGACAAGGAGATGCACCATAATGTCAAAGAATGCAGGGGGGGAAATCATCTCAAATTTGCATAAAGTTTCAACTATTCTAGCCTGCAAGTCATCAAGTGTCGACGGTTGTAGCACGACGGTTGTAGCACTTTGCTGCATATTGTATGAAAAAATGAACAAAGTTTTGTAATGGTATGCCTCACATGCTTTGGAAGTATCCCACGAATTGCAATCGGTAAGAATACTTGCATCATGACATGACAATCGTGAGATTTCATACTTGATAACTTCAACTCACCATTTAAGGTAACAAATCGCTTTATATTCGATAAGTACCCAGTTGGAACATTAATGCCATACAATGACTCGCAAAAAATCCGTTTCTTAGCTCTCGACAGCGTATAGCAAGATGGTGGCAAATAATTCTTCTCCGAATCATCCACTTTTTTTTTCCCAGTTTCCTCATCAACCCTTTCCTCCACTACTTTCTTTTTCCTTCCGTCCCTTTTTTGAGCCCACAACTCTGGTCGAAGCTTATTTTTTTTCCAAGTGAAGACGTGATGCTTTAACATCCTTTGTCTTGCCCGGAATTTTCATAAGTGTTGCAAGAATAGCATCACAAACATTATTCTCTATGTGCATGACATCCAAACAATGTTTGACCTTTAAATCTTTCCAATATAGGAGTTTCCACAAAATAGACTCCTTTTTCCATACTCATGTAGTTCCATCAACGTCACTCGTAGGTTTACCATAGATCGTTTCAATGCCCTTAACCTGATTATAAACTTCAGTACCAGTTAATGGTCTACGAGCAACTTCCTCTTCAACCGTCCCATCGAAGGCCTCTTTCTTAAATCGATAGGGATGGTCGCGTCTAAAGAGTCTTCGTATGCGCATATAGACATGTTTGCAGCCCTTAATGTGTGTAGACTTCATGTCATCTATACAAATCAGGCACGATTTTTTTCCTTTGGTCTTATACTTAGATAAGTTCCCATACGCTGGAAAGTCGTTCATTGTACAGAAAAGCATGGCACGCAGAGTGAACATCTTATTAGCATACGCATCAAATATCGACACTCCTCGTTCCACATCTTCTGTAAATCTTCAACAAGTGGTTGGAGGTATACATCTATGTCATTTCTAGGTTGTTTCGGCCCCGGTATGAGAAGCGATAACATGATGTACTTGCGTTTCATGCACAACCAAGGAGGCAAGTTATAAATCACTAAAACTACTGGCCATGTACTATGCTGAGAACTAAGATTGCCAAAGGGGTTCATGCCATCCGTACATAATCCAAGCCTCAAATTCCTATCCTCATTACCAAACGGCTTATGCACCCTATTGATACTTTTCCACTTAGGGGAATCAGTCGGATGCTTCAACAAACCGTCTTTCTTCCTACGATCTGCATGCCACCGCAAATTCTTCGCATCTTTTTTTACTGAGAACATGCGCTTAAATCTAGGTATTATGGGAAGATACCACAACACCTTAGCTGGTGGTCCTTCACTACCCCCAGCTCCTTCACGCCTGTACCTTGACAATCCACAACGTGGACACTCATCTAAATGCTCATACTCATTACGATAAAGCACAACGTGGACACTCATCTAAATGCTCATACTCATTACGATAAAGCACATAGTCGTTTGGATAAGCATGTATCCTCTGGTACTCTAAACCGAAAGGACACTTGAGTTTCTTAGCATAATAGTTCGACTTTGGCAGTTCATTTCCATCATGGAGCATATCGCCTAAAACTTCCAACAACGACGTGAAACCGCAACCGTCCAACCCGCTTTCGACTTAATATTGAAGAGTGTTATCACAATGGAAAGTTTGGTGTACTTTGTACAACCTGGATACAATGGCCTTTCAGCAGCCTCAGACATAGACTCAAACATACAAGGTCGTTTGCAAGACTGATCTTCAACCTCTTGTATCATCTCGTCTACCCGATCTCTATCATCATCCCCATATTCATCATCCCTATACTCATCTTCCTCGAAATCATCACTTAATCTATCCTTCTCTTCTTCACATACACCGTTCATTATTCTACAACTTCTTGCATATCTCCCCTCCTCACCATGCCAAACTCATACGTGGTATTGAGGCCTAAACCCACGACGAAAGACATGCTCCCTAAGCAAATGAATACTACTAACCTTGCTCACATTTCCACAATCTAAACAAGGACAATAAAAGTCAACTGCTCCAGAAGATGCTTGATATTCTAATGCAGATTTACAAAATTCTAAGACCCTATTCACAAACTCAATCGATTCACGGCTACCATACATCCAAGTACGATCCATCTCATTCAAGAAAACCTCTAATTAAACACAACCAATTATAAGTATCAATTATTTAAGCACATTCACATGCAAGACAATCACATATTGAAAACACGCACATACAAATGGAGGCTAAGAGAGTCACATGTGCAAATGTATACATGCATTCGAAGGTCCTTGTCACTCCAACCTAACCCATCCTTGGACGTTTAATCTCACTAGTGAATATATGCCAACTTTTCAATTCTAAGGAAAATCCGGCAGCATTTCCCTACAGTTCTCCAAAAACACAATGTAGATAATTGCTTATCTACATATGTACACAGAGAACAATGTAGAGAAACGACAAGCCAAGACTTTCCTTCGAATTGAAAAGAAGACATACATTCACCACCTAAGTGAGATTAAACGTCCAAGGACAATCCCAAACAGGGGACTATTCAAGACTTACTCACAATGAGTAAGTCTTGTACGGGTATCTAGGCATATGATTGATGATGATGATTCATATAACTTATATATTTCATAGCTTAATTAAATTGTTTTCATCCAATCTCATATCAAGAGATATACATACACATAAATTGAATCTACATATATACACAATAAATGAAGATATATAATGAATTGTCTTTATCATAAATACATACCAATAACAACTAATATGGAGATTGATCTCTATATATACTCTGCACTATCTCCTAGTTGATTTGCCGCTTCCAATATGCTAATATCTAAGACACATAAAACCGACAAAAATTGTTAGCATATAGTAATTGCAAATTGCATATTATTATAAGAAATACATTAATATATATAAATTATCATATCTAACCCACATTGAAACACATTACAACAAAATTCAAGTCATATTCCACTAGTAAAATTACAACTTAAGGAGCATATTATGGCAAGGGAAACTTCATCGACAAAGGGGTAGCCCTTGGGCTCCTATTGATGACCCTTGTAGGGGAGTGCTATGGCCAATGCGGTGACAATTTACGGGTTGAGTTACTACCAAGAGAAGTGTGGCAAAGCTAATTAAACTCAAATGCACCGAAGAAGCCAAATTGTTTTCCACCATAGGAAACTTAGTTTTATTAATATATTAACATCAAACATACAAAAAATCTTTACAATTATTTCTGAAAATTAAATTAAATCCAGAAAATTGCAAACCTAGCTATAGGCCGACGTGGTGGTACGGTGGTAGCTAGCCCAGGATAGTGGTGCGCGACGGCGTGAGAGGGGGTGGGTGGCGCACAGGTGGCTGCCGCTCATGTTGTTGGCGCGCAACGTAGGGCGGTTTTCGGCAATGTTGTTGCGTGGGGAGGAACTCGCTGCTACATGTGGCGTTTCCTTCTGCGTGGTGCGGTGGGGGGTGGCGCGTAGGAGGGTGGCGCGCAGGAGGGTTCGCACTTCGCAAGGTTAGGGCTACGGGTCGCTGCGTGGGGAGGAGAGAGTGAACGAAAATGCTTTGGAGGGAAATGAAAATTAATGAGTGCGGTGATATTAGGAGACTAAAAAATAAAAAATAGGTCATGGTTGAGTGGTAAACCGCAACCCTTCCTTTAAGGGTTGCGGTCAAGCCCAAAGCTATGACCCTTTATCGAAACAAGGATTAATCGCCCTTATTTTAAGGGAACTATCCACCAACACTAGGCATACGTCAGTATCGCCGCCAAGTCACTCAACCGCCTAACCGCTCTTCCATGATCCCACGCTAGCCATGCGTGGGTAACCGCCTAATGGTTATAAACTAGGCGGTTGAGTGACTTGGCGGCAGTTACCGACGTATGCCTAGTGTTGGTGGATAGTTCCTTAAAATAAGGGCGATTAATCCTTGTTTCGATAAAGGGCTTCCCATAATCTCACGATGTGTATATTAGTGTAACTGCCATGCTAGGGATCCTTCGACACTGGTTTAACGGATGAAACCATCAACCCTACACGTCGTACCACCATACGAGATTTATCGAGACCATCCTCGGGTTCACTCGCACGTTCCACTACGTGCACCCATCTCGGATCTTATTCCATCTGTTAAGGTACTCAACTCGGACACACAAGGGTCAAGTATAACTCCTTAGTCGCATGCGACACTCGAGAGTTATGTACGTTAACCGCCATGCCTCGTCCGACATCTAGCATTGCGCCTAGACGCAATCAGCTCTTAAACAAGTGCTGACAAAAGTGACGGTTACAGCTGGTGACTTTGGGACCGGAGTTGTCAAGCCACGGCTAGTTATTGAGAGGAATACTGAAGGAATTATTAATCTTGTACATGACCATGATACTAAGGATTCTAAAAAGGTATATTTTTGTAGCACTAGTTCGGAATTTGTATATTACTACCTCCGTTTCATTTTAATCTGCACACTTTCCTTTTTGGTCTGTTTCTTTTTAATCTACACACTGTTGCTTTTTCTATTTTTGGTAACATGTCACACCTACTTTCTTCTCTTTTTCCACCCATGTCATCTACTTTTTAATATTTTAACCGACTTTTTAATTTCTCTCTCTCACTTTTCAGTTTCTCTCTCCACCTTTTTAGTTTATCTCTCATACTTTTGCACTTCCTCCTTGGTTCTCCCCCAAAGTGAAGTGTGTATATTAATTTGAAACGGAGGTAGTATATGTTTAATTTGACTTATTTGCACAGTGCTCCATTATGTACCGTGGACAAGTTAATACATAACCTCAAAGTTACTTTATGTACTACTTTACTTATGGCACAACTTTCATTCTATTGTTTCAAAGTTGTAGTTCTTTCAATGAGTAAGCTAATGATTCGTCCTGTCTTGCATTCTTTCATGGAGTGCCTTTCACTTGGTTGATGACTTCACTCACTGTACCGCCTTTTCTTTTAAAGTCAAAATAAGTAATTATTAAAAGCTGAGACACACTGAGAAACCAAGGGAGAGATATATCGGACCCAAGCTAATATTTTGTTTAATGTACAAATCATGCTCATAGATGTTATTCATATATTATTCTTTAACTATATCATTCTATTTTTATAGGCTTGTATTAAAGTTGTAGCTGATGCAACGAATGGCCTTGCTATAGCATTTAGCACTTTTGTCAATGTTATTGAAGTTGCAAAATCTGAGTTTCCAAATTTTGAAGCTATTGACAAGTTATCAACCTTAGCTCATTCTACGATGGAAGTTTACAAGGACTCCAACAAAAGCACTGAGTGTAATGTGAATGTCCATAATGTGAATGTTCAACCAAATGATCATTGTAGTACAAGTGCAAATGTTTTGTAGATGAGGATGATGAGTTATTTAATGATCCCGTGTTTTGGATGCTTTTGAGAAGATAGAGATCATTTTTTACAAAGAGACCTGGGGAAACTAGAGACGTGATATCCCCCCCCTTTGATTTAGGAATTGATTCATCCCAAACCTTCTTCTCCCCTCATTGTCCCTTCTCCTCTCATTCTACGATGGAAGTTTACAAGGACTCCAACAAAAGCACTGAGTGTAATGTGAATGTCCATAATGTGAATGTTCAACCAAATGATCATTGTAGTACAAGTGCAAATGTTTTGTAGATGAGGATGATGAGTTATTTAATGATCCCGTGTTTTGGGATGCTTTTGAGAAGATAGAGAGATCATTTACAAAGAGACCTGTGGAAACTAGAGACCGTGATATCCCCTCCTTTGATTTAGGAATTGATTCATCCCAAACTTCTTCTCCTCTCATTGTCCCTTCTCCTCTCATTCTACGATGGAAGTTTACAAGGACTCCAACAAAAGCACTGAGTGTAATGTGAATGTCCATAATGTGAATGTTCAACCAAATGATCATTGTAGTACAAGTGCAAATGTTTTGTAGATGAGGATGATGAGTTATTTAATGATCCCGTGTTTTGGGATGCTTTTGAGAAGATAGAGATCATTTACAAAGAGACCTGTGGAAACTAGAGACCGTGATATCCCCTCCTTTGATTTAGGAATTGATTCATCCCAAACTTCTTCTCCTCTCATTGTCCCTTCTCCTCCTATTGTCTCGTCCCCTTCTTGCCAAAAGAAAAGGAAGGAAAGGAATCCTATTGATATTATTCAATCGATTCGTCACTCACCTAGATTAGTGAATGTTGATAATGAATCTCTTATCATTGGCACTCCATTAGTAGACAACAATCCTTTGAATAAAAGAGAAATCATTCCTTCGATTTTTCACAAATCTCCTTTTGTCATAAGACATGTGAACATTTTGAAAGACTTGACTCAAATGGAAAAGGACTTAGCTGACTTTATGTTTTCTGATATTAACATAAGGTAATATTCCTCTACTGAATGACTTTTTCTTTGTAATTCTTATTCATTGTATTTGTTTTAACTAACTTGTTAATTTGTCTTTTTATGTTTTTCTTAATTATATTTCAAGATGAATATATGTCAATAACTCGTGCGGAATTGGCTTCTTTATCATCTGATGAAGGGATTTCAAATATAGTTATTGATTTGTGGAGTCACATATTGAATTTTGGGGAGAGGAAAAGAGATCCAAACTCTCTTGCACGATATTTCGTTCCAATGCCAGACATGGTATACTTATCTTTATGTTACTTTTGTGCTTTCTAAAGTTTGTTTGTTCTTTTAGTAATGGTGTTTCATTTTTCTTTATGTAGCTCTTGTCTCATATTTCAAAGGAATCTTTTGAAGATTTCGGGAATTTGTTAGAAAAAGATCTTGTTTCAACATGTTTAGATATTTCAAAATTCTAACTTGTAAGTAGATGGTGTTTTATTTATGATTGTTCATCTTCTTTTTTTTGCCATACATGATTGGGTCTATAATTTGTTCTTTATTTCTTTGTTGTAGATGTTTTTTCCAATGTAAGACAAAAGTTGTACACAATTAATATGTTTCAACTTGTCTCAGAGAATTGATTCAAATCATACATGTGACTAGAGCTAGTTCTCAAGTTCCTAACACAGTAGATTTATTGGTAATGTAATTTTCTTAAACCTACAAACTATTGTTTCATTGATTTTAGATTTTACTTTTGGCCTTTGGGATGTTAATTAGAAGTTAGGTTACACTTTGGGATGTTGCCATTAGTAAATGGTGAATTGAACTTATATGAGTTTCCATTAACTTGTACAGGGGTAGACGTTTACTAGAATATTACAAGGGAAATTTTCGTAGAGCAAAACTTGTAACTAACTTTAAAATTGAGCACTTAATTAGAATGTGAAGGTGGATGGAGGGTTATTTCTTATGCGTTACATGGAAACCTTTAAAGGATCTTCAAAAACATGGGATCCTCAACTAAATGATTCTAGTGTATGTTTCTTTCAAGTCATTCTAATAATTTATTTTTCATTATTAACTTGTTAAATTCTTACTAACGTTCCTTTTAACATTTTATGAGGATGCTTTTTTGAGGAAGCTAAGGGTGAAGTATTGACACTTCATTCTAAGTAATGAAGCAAATCCCTTGAAGCTAGATGTCGAGAACAAGGCAAAACAATTTAGGGAAAATCGGTAGTGTTCATTTATATGTTCATTTAAATATTTATTCTAATTTACATGGCATTCATGTGTTATTTTCCAATTGTGATAAAGCATACTTGCTTTGTATTTCATACTCATATTTGATGTTGAGTGTTGTTGTGTTTGACTTGTAGGTGAGAGTATTTCATGCTGTGAATGAAGATGTTAAATACTCTTAAGAATTAGGGATGACTGGAATGAAGATGCTGTGAATGAAATGTATAGTGTAGCATGTCTTGTTCTTTTCCATGTTTGGGACTTCGGAAAGAGGAGCACACCATCTACCCAATTTAAAGCTCTAAATTTTGAAGTTTTGGAACTCTTCATTTGGATAGGCTAATGAATGAAACAAGAGAACCTTCGTTTTTATGTTAAATTATATTATATGCCACATGCTTTTGAAAAGTGAATTTTCATAACATTATCCATGTGGTAAATAGATGAAGGCAACTAAGCAACTTCTGCTAGTGTAAAGGGTTAGATTTTAACATTTTATGCTACCTTTGTAAAAATTTATATTTGAGAGAACTTTAAAAAAAGTTGAAAAGTTAATGTATCTCTTAGGTATTTTGTTCCTGTTGCTGGTATATACATACATATATATATACATATACATACATATATATATACATATACATATATATATAGAAGTGAGTTCATGTGAGAATGCATACTTACATGAGAAATGAGAATGGATTTTACACGCTATAACTCTAATGAACAAGTGATGTAACTCTAATGAAAAAGTGATGTAACTCCAAAAAAAAAGAATATTAAAAAAAAATTCAAAAAAAAATTTTTTTTTTGGGCTCAAAATATTTTCGGAGGTATAACTCTAATGAACAAGTGTTGTAACTCTAATCCAATCGTGTGGTTGAGATTCATTCTCATTTCTCATGTAAGGAGCATTCTCATGTGATCTTGCCCATATATATATATATATGTGTGTATATATATATGTGTGTATATATATATATATATATATATATATATATATATATATATATATATATATATATAACTTACTTCTTTTCTTCCGCTACATACATATACTTTAAACCCCACAAGACATGGTTTCAACTTTCAAGTATTTCACAGCTGCAATTACTCATATGTTAAAGGATTATAGTGCACTTGTCAATAGTATTCAGATAATATAAATATTTTTTCAACGATTAAGATGTATAAACATACTTTTCTAGTGTATAAATATACTAAATATACCTAAATACTTCTACTAGTTTTTGTAATATGATTTTAATATATACTATGGTTCTAATACTCCATCTTTTGGTATAGAGAAGTACCTAAAGGCTATAGTAGCAATACCCTTAGCAAAAGTTGTTGGTCCGGAAAAATAGGCAACATGGTCGTGTCATGTATGACACGGACATGTTGGCTTGGAAACCTGCAATCGAGAAGCATTCTGACATCTTGAGAAACGAGGGACACGGACGTGTCATATTCGACAAGGACGTGTTGTCCTAGAAACCTGCAATCAGGAAGCATTCTGACATCTTAAGAACGAGGGACACGGACGTGTCATAAACGACACGGACGTGTCTCCTCAAAACATTCTTCCAGCACCTACTGCTTTGACTGTAGCAAAACGACATGGACGTGTCAAATATGACACAGACGTGTTGTCCTGGAAACCTGCAATCAGGAAACATTCTAACTTCTAGAGAAACGAGAGACACAGACGTGTCATAAACGACACGGACATGTTGTCCTGGAAACCTGCAATCAGGAAGCATTCTAACATCTTGAGAAACGAGTAACACGGACGTGTCATAAACGACACGGACGTGTCTCCTCAAAACATTCTTCCAGCACCTACTGGTTTGAATCCAGCGAAACGACATAGACGTGTCTATTATGACACGGACGTGTTTACTTGCTTCACAATATTCCTAGATCGGAGAAAAATAAATACTGCTATTATATTATGTTATTAGGATAATTGATTAGTATATTGATAATTCTTATCAATATGGTTCATGTGGCATGATGAAATTGTGGCATTCCAAGTTCTGAATATTAAGATTGCACACTATAAAATAAAATTACATAAATTAGACTTGTATAAATATACTAAAATGTACCTTAATACTTGTACTAGTTTTTATAATACGATTTTAATATATAATATGGTTCCTCATACGAGAATTACCTTTAAGGTATAAGAAGTACCTTTAGGTTATACAAAGAGTACCTATACTCTATAGGAGAAGTACCTTTAAGGTATACGAGAAGTACCTCTAAGGTATACAAGAAGTACCTTTAGGCGATATGAGAAGTACCTATACTCTATACGAGAATTACATCTAAGGTATACAGGAAGTACCTATAGGCTATACAAGAAGTACCTTTAAGGTATACGACAAGTACCTCTAAGGTATATAAGAAGTACCTATGAGGTATACGAGAAGTACCTCTACTCTATAAGAGAAGTACCTCTAAGGTATAGCAGAAGTGCCTCTAAAGTATACGAGAAGTACTTCTAAGGTATACAAGAAGTACCTGTAAGGTATAAAAGAAGTAACTTTAAGGTATATGACAAGTACCTCTACTCTATAGGAGAAGTACCTTTAAGGTATACGAGAAGTACCTCTACTCTATAAGAGAAGTACCTCTAAGGTATACTACAAGTACCTCTACTCTATAAGAGAAGTACCTCTACTCTATAAGACAAGTACCTCTACCCTATAAGAGAAGTTTTTTAAAAAAATTGGTAAGATAAATTACATTAACGCCCTCTCACAGGGCACCTAAACACAACCTACCCCAAAGCCCCCAAACCCCCCAAACCCCACGATGAGAATCGAACCCACAACTTGTAGGTGGAAGATGAAAGGGGCTTACCACCCTTTCACTCTCTCATTCTCACCCTATAAGAGAAGTACCTCTAAGTAGAGGTGGCCAATGGGCAAGCCCCAACGTTCTGACCAACCGACCAGGCCCAGATGAAGAACCGGGCCCGCCCGGACCACAAAAACGACGGTTCGGGACCGGCCCGGGACCGCTAGAAAGACAGGGGTTGGCGTGGGCCGAGAAGTGGAGGACGAGCACCGGACCGGACCACCCTTAGAACCAGGACCGTGGACCGCATAGAACCGTGGGTTGGCCCGCACGCAAACCCGAACTCGAACCGCCGCCAGGGGCCGTAACTAGCCCGCCCAAGAACCGCCCGACGGACCGCCACAAACCGATTCAAAGAAGTTCCAAAAAAATTTGATTCGGGTTCTGCCTTCCTCTTGAAGTTCCCGAAATTGCATTAGCTCGAAGTTTCAAAAAATTCGAGCAATTGCAAGTTTAAAAATTGAAAGATTTCGAGTGATAAACTTAAGCGAAGTGGTGGAGGCGTGAAGCCGTGAAGGTGGAACCTGGTGGATTCTGCAAAGTGCAAACAATAAATGTTATGAGTTGGTTGAGTCTAGGACTCTATCACTCTAGGCTTGTTGATCGCTATACAAAGGATGAAAGGAGGAGATAAGATTAAAAGAGAAAAGAAAAAAGAAAAAAAAAGAAATTGGGTGGAAAGTTGCGCAGGTAATGCTTTAGCCCCTGTCCTGTTGTACTCAACAACAATGTCAAATTGTCAAGTGAACTGTGAAAGTGTGATAAAGAGAGAATTGTCTTTGGACAAGTAGGCAACTATTCATTTTTTTAAAAAGAGAATTCCCTATTAATATCTCATGTTCTTGTTGGAAATGACTAGTGATGACCGAATTCATTTGCGAGAATACGGGCTTTTGCTTTATCGGTCTATCTTGTATCATGTAGCTCAACTATTCATTTGCGGGTTGCTCCTCAATTATATCTCCTAACGGATGAATTATCATCCGCTTTTTGCTATTCTATCTTGTAGGTTGCTTGTAGGTTGCGACTTTTCTCCTCAATTATAACGCTGAACGGACGAATTATCATCCGCTCACCCCAATTCATCAATTATCAACTATCTCCCAACATACTTCATGATTTTCCCACCCCAATTGAATTTCAAAATAAAAAAAATTTCCCCCCAAAAAATTCCTATAAATACCTCCTTCGACCATTCTCATTCTTCACAATTCTGAGCATCTCAATCTTATACTCTCAAATTCTTTCAATCTCGCATACGTAACCTTTTCTTTCTACTTCTTTAAGTACTACATAAATATCCTACTTTCCAAATTTATTTATTGAGGAACATCTTAATTTCTTCTTTGGCTTTCTATTGTGTACTTAGCTAAATTTTAGTTCTTTAATCTATTGCTTTACTATTTTTTTGACATTATTAGTTCTAACAATATCATATTACTTTTATACTTTAGTTTCTATCTCCAAAAAATGTCTAAATTTTTCAAAAAAATTACTGGAAGAGGTAAGAGTGTTGGTTCAAGTAGCCGAAGGGGTGGTTTTTCTAATTCACCGTCCATCGGCAATAGCGATTTCATCCAAGATTTAGAACATGAATTGTTAGATGATAATGAAGTTTTTGTGCAGCCACCCAACCGACAACCACCGGCTTCAAACATGCAACAACCGGGTTAGTGTTCAATAATTAGCAAATCATCTATCACTTAGCTAATTATTTGTGATTATTTTAATAGTCAATGTATAAGATAATTTATCATTGATTATGCTACATTAATAATATTTTAGCAATAATAATTATGTAAATAAACTATCACTTAGCTAAATGGTAATTATGTTAACCGATATTGATTAAGATAATTAATCATGATTATGTTACATAAAAATGATTTAAGCAATAACAATTATGTAAGAAAAAGTATGACTTAACTAATTAGTGGTAGTTATGTTAATCGACAATGATTAAGATAATTAATCATAATTATGTTACATAAAAATGATTTAAGCAATAACAATTATGTAAAAAAAAGTATGACTTAACTAATTAGTGGTAGTTATGTTAATCGATAATGATTAAGATAATTAATCATGATTATGTTACATAAAAATGATTTAAGCAATAACAATTATGTTATTTATGTAAATCAAATAACACTTAGCTAGTTAATCGTGATTATGTTAATGTTTTATCAATAATAATTATGTATAATTAGTACGTAAATAAATTATCACTTAGCTAGTTAATTGTCATTATTAATCGAAAAAAATTATGATGGTTAATCATGATTTTGTTTAATTAATAATGTTTTAGCAATAATAAGTACGTAAATAGATTAGCACGTAGGTAATTAATGTTAATTATGTTAATCGACAATGAGTAAATATATGTTAACTTAAATATTGTAGATGAAGCCGGTGGTGAAACCGACGTGGGCAACGACGGCGACGGAGTCGGTGGCTCACAACCTCAAGGAACCAAAAAAGTGTCATGGGTGTGGCCATTCTTTGAAAAGGTTGCTACCAATGAACCCGGTTCTTGGAAGTGCATTTGTCGGCTTTGCAAGAATGCGGGCGTCGACCCACTACCGACTTACAACCTGGAGGAACGGTGGTGGAACGGGGACCTTGGGTTGTCATTTGACCAACAAACATGGCCTTACGGCAGAGAATGTTAGTGGCGGGGACCGAAACACCCAGATACAACTCCACGGGTATGCTGGTGAGATGCCCGGCGCAGGTGTGCCTTTCTCCAATAATAGAGATCGTATGATTGATGAATTTGCTAAATATGTTATCACTGATGAATTGCCGTTCGACCATGGGGAAAGTGATGCATATGAATATTTCAATAGAAATGCTTTGCAACCAAAGCATTTAGGAAAGTCCCTAGGAACACACTTAAGCGTCGCACACAAACTACATTTCATCTCTATAGAAGTCATATGATGGAGATGTTTCGTACCTTCAACGGTCGCATTAGCGACAACGGACACATGGACCTCATATTTTGGTGAACCCTTTATGTGTGTTATGCCCATTGGATTGATGATGAGTGGTTTTTACGAAACGTATTATTGCTTTTGAGCTTATGGAAGAGAGTCATAGTGGGTACAACATAAAAGCCCGTTTAATGGAGTGTTGTAAGAAATATCATTTGCTTGATAAAATATTTTCGTTATCAATGGATAATGCAACGGCCAACACTAAGGCCATTGATTTCTTGAAGCGAGGAAAGTACATTTAAGCTTATATTAGATGGTCAATTCTTACATGTTAGATGTTGTGCTCATATACTTAACTTTGTCTGCTCAAGAAGGTATAGCCTTGTTTACATCCTTTATTAGATCCCATTAGAAATATCGTTCGGGTCCTCGGAAAAAACCGAGGTTAAGAGGAGGTACATGGCATTGTGTAAGGAATTCGGATTGCCGAAGAAGGTGTGGTCTCTTGATACTCCAACACGATGGAACTCTACTTATAAACCTGGCCGAATGATGCAATCGGGTATCGTGATGTTATGACTCCTTTATATAATGAAGTTGTTTCGAAAGAAGATATGTTGATTACCGATTATCATTGGACGGTTGCAATGCTTGTTCGGGATGTTCTTAAATCTTTTCACAATGCTACTAACACATTTTCTTTGGTTTATGAACCCAACATTCATTTGGTAATCGTAGAATGCATTAAGGTGGTACATGCCATCAATGAGAAATTGGATGTGAGTGAAATCAAAGTTGTGCTTGATAGCATGAAGGTAAAGTGGTTTGCATATTTTAGTGAATTTCCGTACATTTATGGTGTTGGTTGTATACTTGATCCAGCGCTTAAACTTGATGGCCTATCAAACTTGCTAAATTTCTATTATCAATGTTTAGGTGTTACTTATGATGTTGGTAGTTATGTTTTGAAGTGTAGACACCTTTTGGAGGAACTTCATGATCATTATGTCTCAATTTATGACCACGAATTTGTTAGACTTAGGACATGCAAATATTGTTCGCTTTGATTCTTTAATTACTAACATATTGAAGAAACAAAAAACTAGTGTCTTCGGATCTGCTTGTGCGGGGGTAGACGATTATTTGTCCTATCAATTTGAAACAGGTGCAGATTTCCACATTCTTAAATTGTGGAAACTTAAGGAAAATCAATTCCCCATTTTGGCTAGAATTGCAAGCGACATACTTGCAATTCCAGCATCAACTATTGCCTCGGAGTCTGCTTTAAGTGCAGGTAGAAGAGTGCTGGATGAAAAAAGATCTCGTCTAGCTCCACAAAGCATCAAGATTTGCGTTTGCAAGAAAGATTGGGATCAAGGCGAAAAAAGAACGCAAGGATTAAGGGAAGATGAAGCAGAAGAAGATGATCCTTGGATGCTCATGGAAACCGAATCATCTAGTTCATCCAATGCAGGGGAACATACGGATGTCGGACAATAGTCAACTACTCAAGTACTCAACTGTCAACCACGACTTCAAATAAAATAAGGTACGTAGAGAACTACGTGGGCTTTGATTCCTTAGGGATACGTAGGCAGCTTACTCCTTGAAAATTCCAATATAATTGCCAAATTATATTGTAATTTTCAAATGTAAGTCCAAGCCCCCTCTCCCATCAAAAGGGGGGTGTTTTTCAATAATTTATTAATCTAATTATAAGAATTACATATAAATTTTTATTATTCTTGTAAATAATATATATTGCAAAATCTTATTTGTTTTAGTATTTAATTTGTATTGTAAAATCTTATTGTAAATAAATTAAATACTATAAATTCTTATTGTACTGAAATTATCATATATGTAAATTAGAGGTGATCATGGGCCGGGCCGGGCCGTGCAAAAAAAAATTTGCCCATTGTGCGGGCCGGGCCCAAATCCGGGCCAAAAATTGTGCCCAAAGCCCGGTATTTCGGGGCGGGCCGAACGGGCTTTTGCGGGCCAAAACGGGCCGGGCCCAAAATTTAGACTAGAAAGTGTTTTTTGGCTTGTCCAAAGCCCGCCCAAAAAAAAAAAAAAATGGTCGGGCCGCGGGCCCAAAAAAACTGCCCAAGCCCGCCCAAAAATCGGGTCGGGCTGGAGTTAAACAGCTCTAATGTAAATTGTTATTTATTGGATATTCTTATTTGATCAAATTCTTATTATAAGAAAATATTTGTTAGAATATCTTATTTATCATAAATTGTTACTTTGACATTGTTAATTCTTTTTGTAATGAAGTATTTGTTATATATTCTTATTTATTCTCAATAGTTGGTTTTCGCATTCTTTAATATCTTATTTTGTATTTAGGATTGAGATGTAATGTTTTGGTTTTATCTTCGTATCTTTGGACTCATAGCCTTTGTTTTTCTTTTTTTGGTGAAGAAGCCAACAATATAAAATAGATAATTTACTCTCTAATTGTCATGTTTATAAAAGTATTAAGTTAATAATGGCACTATATGCTTTTGCCCTCTATTAATAATCCAAATCTCCATTAGTAGTCAAATACTCTTTTACATTTAAAAACAAAGGAAAAAAGGAAAGAAAGAAAATAAAAAGGAAAAAGAAAAAAGGAATAAGTAAAAGAAGGAACAAGGAACTCAGGAAGTTAGAAAGAAACAAAACAAAACAAATAAAACCTTAGAGAGAGAAAACGAAGAGCTTCCTTCTACTGAGTTCTTCGACATTCTCGAATTGTCGAATCTGGCTCTTTTTACCTCGGTGGTGCATATCAATTCATCATCATCATCAATTCATCATTACTCATTAGTTTAAACTTTAAATACTTTAATGAGTGTCATGTGTGCTTCGGAAGCCTCACCACCGCCGCTTCTCTTTCTTCTTCCCGCCGTTTGAAGTGCGTCGTTCATGGTGCCTAGTGGTGGGCCGTCTTGCCGCTTGTCCTCGGCCTCACTCAACCTGTCGTGGAGTCGTGCCCACCATCAGTCGGTTCCTTCTTCAATTAAATTAGTATAGATTTGAAGTTTTGTTGAATTGGGATTTTTTTGTGCCATGAATCGTTTCGAGATTTGATTATAATCGTTCAATTGAGAAATTATTTGTGGCTTCAATTTTGGAGATTTGTAAGTTTAGGTATGGCGTGAATTTGCTTGATTTAGATTTAGGATTTTGGGAATATTGGGATATGATGTGAACCGTCTTGTCGACCTGAACCGAACCAAGCACGGACCGCCCACCGAACCGTCATGAACCGCACCCGGGCCGGTTCGGGTTCGCCAATCATCAACCACGATCTGAGCCGGCCGGACCGGTCTCCAACCGGTCCGATTCGGGTTCAATCTTGACCGAACCGGCCCGGCCTTAAACCCGCCCACCCCGAACCGGCCGGCCGGATCGTGGCCATGACTACCTCTAAGGTATACGACAAGTACCTCTACTCTATAAGAGAAGTACCTCTCAAGGTATACAAGAAGTACCTCTAAGGTACACAAGAAAGTACCTCTAAGGTATATGACAAGTATAGGAGAAGTACATCTACTCTATAGGAGAAGTACCTCTAATGTATACGAGAAGTACATACCTCTATTATATAAGACAAAAGAGGAGGTATATCAGTCAAGGCTTCATGACTATGGACTGACTGATATTAGCAACTGAAGGATCTCTTCTTTGGGTAATGGCCCAAAACGAGTATTTATGATTTCTCTGCCGCTTTAAAGAATGGAAGACAATGGCCCAAGTTTTTTGTTTCTTTTTCATGCATAGCGTAGAAAAGTGGCTTAGAGATAATGAATGAGTAGACTTAGCAAAAGCACACAAAATCTTTAATTCATGTTGCACCCTCTGTTTTATAAGTGATTATTTTTATTCATTTATATTTTTCCACAGTTTTCAAGATATTAATACAAGTATATTTATATTGCAAAAAATTATACAGTTTTCGAAAGTGAACATTACGACGAATATAACTATATCTCACTTACTATGTTTTTCTTAGATATAATAAGATGTTGTAGTCAAATTTATCCTTAAAAAGAGAAAATATACCATCTTTTAAATATGAGAGTAGTATACTTGTACTAGTTTTTGTAATACGATTTTAATATATAACGATTCTTCATACGAGAAATAGCTCTAAGGTATACAAGAAGAACCTTTAGGCTATACGAAGAGTACCTATCCTCTAGACCTATTCAATGGATCAGGTCCCAAAAAAAGCCCATAACCAGACCATATAATATAGGGTAATGACCCGACCCAATTAAAACGGGTTGTATAGGGTATGACCCTAAAAATATATTATCGAGTCGTGTCGGGTCAAAAATGGGTCAACCTCATTTTATCTAAACCCACTCTCTTCTCTCCTTCTTTCTTTCAAAATGGAACGTATTTCTCACTTGCGACGCCATAGCTAACACTAACAAACACCAGGTATTTCTTCCTAGTTCCTACTCCTAGTGTTTCGATCTACTTTTTAGTATTTTCTTCGTTTTTTTTTTCTGATTTGTAAATCATTGCTTGAAGTTATGTTTTTAGGGTTTAGATTGTTACAACTTTGTTCACCAAATATAGATTTTTCTAAGGTTTTTAGCTTTTAATTGTTCACCAAATGTTCGATTTCCTTGTTAATTGCAAATTTTAAGTTTTGTTCTAACAAAGAATTTGGTGAAATTTGTAAATGGTGCAGGTGTTCGAACTGCTTATAATCTAGTAGATTTACTGTTTTCTTCTTCCCTAACCACAAAACTCCGTCTTCTTTAGGTACTTTCTCTTGTGTTTTTTCTCTCTTTATATTTCATATTCATGAACGAGTTTCAGTACTAATAATCAAGAAAGACTAACAATGGCAAATCGAAAATTCTAGGCTTTGTCACTGCAAATGAGGCATGACTTTTCTTTTCCGTTGCAACATGAACTAACCCACAACTTGAAATTGACAAAATAGGAAAAATTAAAACTACCCAACTTGTCCTTATTGTAATATAACTTTGGTTGTTGGGGGAAATAGTGGTACATCTCATTTAAAGCAACGTTTAGAAAGGTGTTTGCAGCGACCCGTCGGACTTGAAATTGGAGGGGAGAGTGTGAATGATGATGAAACTTTTAGGTTCGATATGAGTCAATTAAGGAAAGCTATTGTGTTATATGTTGCTGAAGGTGGACATTCTTTTTCTGTTGTTGAACAAAAGAGTTTCAAAAGGATGATGTCTAAAGCTACGCCTCACTTTGTACCTTTTAGTCGTTATACAACTACTTGAGAGTTAATGCCCCTGTAAGTTTTAGATAAGGAAAAGGTGAAACATATGCTAGCAAAAAAAGTTCGGGCCAATTTGTTTTACTACGGATGTTGGAGTTCTTCGCATTCTTGGCAACACTATATTCGTATCATTGCCCATTTTGTTGATTCTCATTGGAAATTGCAAAAAAGAATTTTGAGATTTAGGGCTTTAAATCCTCCTTATGATGGTGAGAGTATTGCAAATGAGATTTTTCGGTTTTGGTCCAATGGTCACTAGAGAGAAAGGTCCTTACATTTACTATTGACAATGCCACCTACAACGACACAATGTTAAGTAAGTTACGTGGTCGTCTTTATGAGAAAAGGCCTTTGGTTGGTGATGGTGCTTTTCTACACATTAGGTGTTGTGCTCATATCGTAAATTTAATTGTGAAAGCTGATTTGGGTTGCATAAAAAGTATTTTGGATAAGATTAGAACACTTATGAGGTTAATTCATAGATCTGCCAAAAGGAGCAAGGAATTTTATGAGACTCGCCCAAAAGAATTTTCATTTAGATGTTAAGAGGAAATTGAGTTTAGACATGGTAGTTCACTGGAATTTAACATACAAGATGCTTGATATTGTCTTTTATTACAAAGATGTGTTCATGCAATTAAGGTCAACAAATTATTCGTTTATGAGCCTTGTACCTTCCGAATCGGAGTGGAATAAGTTGAAGTGTAATACACAAGTTTTTGAAGGTTTTTATGATGTGATGCATGTTTTCTAGTGTCAATAATCCTACATCAAACTTGTACTTTAGAGGTGCTTACATGATTCATCTCCGCTTACTTGAGGCAAGAACGAGTTCCCATGATTTTTAAGAGAAATGGTAAACCCGATGTATGATAAGTTTGACTAATATTGGGAGGAATATAACATTTACTTGTCTTGTGCGGCTATTCTCGACCCAAGGTATAAAAGTCAAGTTTAGGAGTATAGTTTTACCAAATTGTATGGGATTGAAGAAAGGAAAAAAGGTTGATCGTGTTTTGGATACTCTAAACAAATTATTTAATGAGTACAAGGAGTCATCGGGATCATTAATTGTTAGTCCTCCGCCTCCATGTTTCACGATGATAATATGTTTGGATAGTTTCACAGGGAAAAATGCTTGAAGTCGGACAAGAAGGTCTCAACTTGACTTGTATTTGGAGGAAGAAGGCCTTGGTATGGATTCACGAGTTGAATGTCTTGGAGTATTGGCATCAATGTGCTATTAGATACCCGGTCCACTCTGTTCTAGCACGTGATTTGTTAACTATCCCCGTGAGCACAAAGGGCTTCGAGTCCGCATTTAGCATTGGAGGTAAGACCATATCCCCCGTCTCGTAGCTCTTTGAAGCCTAAGATCGTACAAGCCTTGGTATGTGTCCAAGATTGGCGACGTGCAAGGTAATATTTGGAGCGACTTCTAAGTCGATATTACGAGAGGACGATGAGGCTTCACGATGATATTGGTGATGATATGGACGAAACGAGTCTTTTCTTTAGAGGTAAAGTATTGAAACGGTTGGAACGGTTTTTTTTGTTGAATGGTTTGCATTTATTCCTTCGGTTCTTCTATCGGGTGTATTACCTTATTGAACTTGGATGATCCGCAGTATGGAAGGCCGAAAAGTCCCATCACTTTTCTACAAAACAAGAAGAAAAATTGGTAAGATTAACTAAAAGTCACTCCTTATGCTATAATGGCCCAACTTTTATCTTTGGGTAGTTTTTTTCCGTGAATGTTTTTGATACTACCGTGATAGAGAAATGTGGTGGGTTTCCCACTAGTTTGTTTTTCTTGGTGTCGTGTTTATATATTTAGGTTTGGTGCTAGTTTTGAACCAAAATGAGGCAAAGCATTTGGTAGTACATATTAATATCAATTTATATTTGGATATTTTTTAACTAGAATAATACAAACTTTTGGCCGTTCTCTCCGCAATAATACAAACTTTTAATTATTATTTAATAATACAAATTTTACATCAAAATTCCTCCAAAAGAGACAATGTGACTTATAACTAGTAAGACGGTAAAAGTTTTTTTAAAAATAAAACAAAATCTCTTTCCTCTTTCTCTCTCCTCCCTCTCCTCCCCAACCAATTGAAACC